>CAWUFW010000188.1:0-1220833 GCA_963921515.1 Calotriton arnoldi
AGGGCTTCACCACTGTCTGCAGGGGACGCGCGCAGCAGTATTAACGGCCTTAGAGCGAATGACCCTTCTTACTGGCAAGCAGGTCACGGGCCAACGAAAATCTTTAAAACGACATACAATTATTAAATAAACGACAAGACAAAACTTATCGTGGAGTTAGTCAAATGAATGCAAGTGTGGTGCAAGCCAACCCTTTAAAACAAAAAAATAAAAGCGTGAAATGGCCAATGTCGTTAACAAGATTCAAGTATTTTTCTATTTAAGTGCAACTTGACGAAGAACAACACATCCATCACAAAACAGACTTATGACATGAGCTCCAATGAAACTTACGAGCGCGGCTAACTTTGCCCTCCGCCTCAGGAAGCCCATCAACAATGAACAGCGCAACTCTGGGGAGTTTGCTTTTGGATGGGGGGAAGGGGAGGGAGGAGATGTCACGCAAAACAAAGATGGCGTCGGCTTGTCCAGATGGGCCGTCCTAAAATTGGACAGGGCGGTAACAAAAAAACCCGATTGCCAATCACGTGCCATCGTTTAACATAAACGATGATGCGAGCCAATGGAAAGAGGGGCGGGGCTTCAAGTTCCCTTCTGGAATCGTATCGATTCCAAGAAGCCCTCGCAGAGCGACAGTGCATGCGTGCTGCAACTCCAGGCGAGACCTAAAAAGGGGCACTTGATTCTTGTAAGAAATTGGGTTTTTGGTTGAGAGGAGTGTAATCCTCACTCATATAATAAACACAGTCCTTGCCAGGATAAACCACAAAAGTCACTACATAAATCTATGCTTAACTCTCTGGTAGCTTGGCACAAAACCATTCAAGCTTAACTTAGAGGCAATGTGTAAAGTATGTATACATCACCCAAACAGTAATAACATGAAAACACCACACAATTAAAACTCCAAACCCATTTAGAAAAATAGTGTAAATTTTAACAAATTATTTGATACCACAACAATATAAATCCAATCAGTAGAACCACAGTTATGAATTTTTAAAGTTTAAAGTGGAAAATAGAGCCTAAAAGATCGAAGCGCCGACGGCGGCCATCTAGTTGCACGAGACTGGGGCAAAGTTTAAAGTTATGGTCAAACGTGAAGGATCGCGGGTCAGATGCACAAAGTGGATTGGTCCTAGTCTCCGCTTACCTTCGGACATTGAAGAAATTTTGGAAGAAAATGTTTGAGAAGGTAAGGTGCAGTGAGGCAAGGCAGCTGGCGGTGTCCGACGAGGAGGCGTCGTCGTCGGGGAGCTGCTGGACAAAGTCCGGGTGAAGATTCCTTAGTTCGGACTTAGTCTCTGTTTTGGAAGTAGAAGATCTCCAGCGGGACAAAGCTGCAGGCTGTAGCCGACAAGGGCTCCTTCTATGACAATCAAACCAACGATAAACCTTGAGTGGATCAACGAGCAGGTAGGTCCCGATCACCTCACCGTTCTCAGAGCACTTTTTGATCAAAGATTTTTTAAGTCCCAAGTTTGGACTTTGGCTATCTGGCCATCTTTTGTACCACTTCCAAGTGTCAAAGGCAAGAGAAGCAGTACTTGGAGGATCAGGATGCACGAAGTGGATTGGTCCCGGTCTCCGCTACCTTCGGACATTGAAGAAAGTTTGGAAGAAAACGCTTGGGAAGGCAAGGTGCAGCAAGGCAAGGCAGCTAGCGGTGTGTCCGAGGAGAAGGCATCGTCATCGGGGAGCTGCTGGACAAAGTTCGGGTGAAGATTCCTTCATTCGGACTTAGTCTCCATTTTGGATGTAGAAGATCTCCATTGGGATGAAGCTGCAGGCTGTTGCCGACGAGGGCTCTTTCTATTACAATCGAACCAACAATGAACCTTGAGTGGAGCAACGAGCACGTTAGTCCCGACCACCTCACTGTTCTCAGAGCACTTTTTGATTAAAATTTTTCTAAGTCCCAAGTTTGGACTTTGGCTATCTGGCCACCTTTTGTACCACTTCCAAGTGTCAATGACAAAAGAAGCAGCACTTGGAGAATCAGGACTCATGCAGTTCAAGATGGTTGGAGCCTTTTCCCTGAGGATCAGGAGGCCAACCAACTAACCCTTGGAGTCACTTTAGAAGTCCTGGGTTCAAGTAGATGAGCAGGGCTCGAGCAGCAGGGCAGTCCTTCCTGGTGCAGCAAAACAGTCTTCTGAAGTACACAGCAGGCCACAGCAGCAGACAGTCCTCAAATAGACCTTCTGCATGTTGAGTAAGTGAACTGAAGAGTAGGTCAGAGGGTCTCCTTTTTATACCTGGTGCCCACTTTGAAGTGGGAAAACCTCCGAAGCCTTCCCCACAGAAGTGTCTAGAATTTCCTGCCTCCCTGCCCTGGTCCAAGTCTGTCTGCAGGCACAATAGGCTAGTGGGAAGTTCTTTGTGCTTGGGTGAGGCAAAGTTTTATGAAGTGCAAGTGGGGCTGCTCACAGCTCAACCCCCCATCCAGCCAGAGGTAGCCCATTCAGGCACACCAGTCCCTCTATTGTGTAGCTGTATTCGTGGAGAAGTGTGGCTCAATGGTTAGAGCGGCAGACCCTGATGCAGAGATCTGGCCCGGGGACCAGGGTTCAATTCCCGCCTCGGCGGGTCTTGGGCTCAATTTCCTCGGACCTGATAATTCTCGCCTCGGTGCCTATTCTAATCATGGGTCCCACTCTGCAACTCTGGGCAATAGCTTGCTTAATCTCCACAACGGCCACAACAGCGCTGGGATGCCTGGCTTCACCCTGGGGTGCCCAGGAGTGGACATTTCACAGGGAAAAGCCAGGAAGGGTTCCACAGCGGTATGCGTACAGCGCCAGGACACCCCTTTGGGGATATAAGTGCGCTTTACAAGTACAAATTTCATATGGGGAATATACAAAGGCCAACTGGTACTCACACCTAGGGCAGAATGGCAACTTTCTAAAAGTGGCACTTTCAGGATTGTGACTTAAAATTCAACTTTACAATTGAAGAGAATTTAAAATTACAATTCATCAGACACCAAACATGACTTTACCATCTGCTCCCAAACAAAACTTATCACTTATTAAATGTACTAAGGTAAACCAATGCTGTCCTATGGGACAGATATGTCTCACAGTAGTGAAAAACACATTTAGAGGTTTTTCACTACCAGGACATGTAAAACTAAAAAGTACATGCCCACCTTTTTAAATACACTGCACCCTGCCCTATGGGCTGTTTAGGGTCTCTCTTAGGGGTGACTTATATGTAGTAAACAGAAAGTTTCAGGCTTGACAATGTGGTTATGTTTTGCCAAGTCAAATTAGCAGTTTAAAACTGCCAACAGGCTGCAATGGCAGGTTTGGGACATGTAGAAGTCGCTACGTAAGTGGGTGACACAATAAGTGCTGCATGTAAAAGAGTAGCATTTAATTTAACAGCCCTGGGTATAAGGTATACCACTTTACTATGGACTTATAAATAAGTTAAATATGCCAATCAGGTGTAAGCTAATATTACCATGTTTTAGGGAGTGAGCACAATCACTGTAGCATTAGTTAGCAGTGATACAGTGCAACAAATTCCAAAACATAGGAGGAGTGAAGGCAAAAATAATTTGGGGGTAACGTTGTAGAGAGGGTCACGCCTAGCAGAGGCAATGTGTAAAGCATTTATGCAGCACTCAAACAGGAATAAACAACACAAGAAAACCCCCAAAATAGAGCTAATTTTAATAAATAAAATGACACCAATTGACAAACGGTTTAATATGAAATAGTGCCAAAAAGCACAAAGCACCACTTGTGGTTATCTGGTCATGCTCGACCAGGGTAAAGCCACAAGTTCAGGCCGACCACCATGGAGCGCAGGTTGGATACAGGGACCAGGTTAGTCAAGCTGAAGAGTTTACCTCCTCGAGTCCAAGTCCATTCAAAGAGCTGCAGGTAGAGGCTTGCATTGGTGGGAGCCAAGAGGAGGTCATTGTATGCGCGAGGAGCATGTCAGGCATCGCAGACGGTCACTGTTATGACACAAAGGGCCGATCATTGCTGGAGCTTTGTGTTGGTGGTTGACACAGTCTGTCACAGCTTGGCAGTTTGCGCTGGACTGTTCCCATGAGGAGCAGGGTCAAGACTGATTTGTATATGGCTGGGTCCAAACTGGGGTGGCGTAGTGAGCAAAAGAACAATAGATTTAAACCAGATCTCTTGACTGGGGTGAATGTTTGATGTATTCAGCATTACGTCCATCATTTGTAGCTGCATGATTTTTGCCCTAAGTGGAATGGGTATGCCCAGATGTGGGTCACTTGCTCACTGAGCCACTGGATTCAAGCTAGCTGGGCTGATGAGGGTGATACCCTGAAACCGGTCCCAGGATGCTTGCTTCCGGTCCAGGGAAGACCCAGCTTGGCAGTTCGGGCTGGACTGTTCCAATGAGGACCAGGGTCAAGATTGATTTGCATATGGCTGGGTCCAAACTGGGGTGATGTAGTGAGCAAAATAGCATTGGATTTAACCAAGATCTCATGACCGGGATGAATGTTTGATTGATTCAGCACTCCGTCCATCATTTGTTGCTGCAGCAAGTTTCTACAAGTGGCATTCACAGCACAGAAACATATAATCCAACTTTATTATTAAAGATGATTTTAAGTAACAATTCAATTGAGTGGAAGAAACATTTCCTATCTGTTCTCAAACTGAAGTTATTACTAATTAAGTGAAATAGGGTAACCCAGTGTTAGTCTATGGGGAGAAGTAAACCTTAAATACACATGCCCTACTTTTTAAATACAATGCACCCTGCCCTAGGAGTGATTAGGGCCTACCTTAGGGGTGATGTAAATGTATTAAAAATTAAGGTTTTGGTCTGGCTTATTTTGCCAGGTCGAAATGGCAATTTAAACTGAGTGCTGCAGCCTACCAACAACATTTAATTTACAGGGCCTGGGTATGTGCAGTACCATTTACTAGGGACTGACAAATAAGTTAAATATACCAATCTGGTGTTGGCCAATTTTACCATGTTTTCAAGGGGGGCATGAGCGCTTGACCACTGGTGTCATGCACTCACCTGTTTCCAACCGAGTGGACGACATTGGAGTTGTTGCTGGACCCCCTATCCCTCACAAGGACTGGGCATGCCTGAGGAACGACCCCTTAGTCACACCCCATCCCTAAGGTGGAAGGGGGTTGGTACAAAATAAGAAAAGAGACTTGCGATACTGGTTCAGGTCAGCAACTGTGCGGCACAAGGAAACAGAATAACCAGAACCATGATTTGGAGTTATACACTTCCAAGGAATATCTTGAAATACAGATTGGAGTTACTGGCACTCCCAAGAAAATACTCAAAACATAGATTGGAGTTAATTGGCACGTCACAGGATAAACTCAAAATATAGCTCTCGGTACAGGGTCAATACACAAATCAAACACTTGGAGGAAAGTTCTCTGGGCAGTATTGTTAATCAGGGAAACACAGAGCAAACTACCTAATCCTTGCACAAACACAATTCAAAGGCCAAGGTTGCAGGAAGGGTCTGGAGCAAGAGCAATCAAGGTGAACTGGAGGGAAGTCACTGAGAGGAAACTTGAAGACAAGTCTATAGTCTTGAGGGCGCCCGACACTCCGGCCTCCTTACTACAATAAAAGGAAGAAGATCTTGAGGTCTTGACTCAGGAAGTTGCAGAGGATCTGGAGTAGCTGAGCATGAGGTAGAGACGGAGGATGCTCCGAGGGAGCTGGAGCCAAGAGAATCAACAGAGGTAGTTGAACAACAGCTGGGAAGAGCACTGCCTTGGTCCGGTTGATTTTTTCAGGTGAGTGGGAAGGCAGGAAGCTTGTTCCGCTGGAACCGTAGGCCAAGCAAGAGGCTCGGGTTTGGGTGTGGTTTATATACAGGCGCAGGGTCCAATGGATACAACAGGATCACATGTGGCACGTGGCGCATGTGGCAATCTGGAAGGTTCTCCAAGACTCCTGAAGGAAACACGTGTTAGTACACTTGCTTAATCCCACAGGAAGAGCAGGTGCAAAGTAGCGGATGGAATCACCAAACAGGAAACAAATGTTTTGTTTTGTATAAACTTGCACAAGGGAAAACACTCCAAGGCCTCAGCAACTTCGAGAGCAAGGTAAGCCATTGCTTCACATGTTAAGGGAATGCTTGCAAGCTCTGGCGTAATGGATTCAGGGGGAGAGGGAAACTCAGGCATGGAATCATAGCTTGCCACAGGGGTAGCATAACATGAGCCCTGCATGCCAGGCCAACTACACAGCGGGCGCATGAGGGTATCATGACAACTGGTTAGCAGGAGTAAATTACACAGAGTCCTAAAAGCCAACACAAATGGGTGACTCTGCAGGCAACCTGCCAAATTCCCATTTGGCAGGTTGCCTGCGGCTCCAGGACACCAGTGGCGAAAGACCACAGATGTTACAGATTGGATCCTGTAATGATGTCTGCCCTGGACCCTCTAATTTGAATTTCTTACAGAAGGACACAAGATACTAAGAAGATTTGGAGTAAAGTGTATTTATTAGTGGAAGAGTTACAGTCTAGAGGAACGTTTGTGGGAAACATAAGGCAAGGATTCAATAGTTCTGTCAATTGTATCCTACAAAATCAAGGGTGGTGGACTGGCCACTGGTAGGCATTCCCTTCAGGGCACTGATCACAACTGCTTGTTAATGTACCTGAAAGGTTCTCTCCATACACCTTCATAAGACATTAGTGACTAGGCATTCCAGGGAGGGGAGTGGAGAGACTTGCTCATTTCTTCTACAAGGGTGACACTGCCATAAGAGCCTCTTTCATTGGAAAGCCTGTGCTCATCAACTGCATTTAAATCATGACTCTTGTATTTCCCTCTTAATTTACAAACCCAACCCACTAGTTGCATGTCTTTATTAACTAAAGCCTAAGCATCCATGCCTCTTTTCTTCCTGTTTCCCAGTCACTTTTCAGCAGATCATGGCCTCAACCCATCTTAGCAGTGGTCTGCAACATGGCTTGTATCTTGCTGCTGTTTTGAGCTCTTCAGTTAAATACAGTCATTCGGAATACCTTGCTTGTCTGCAGAAAGCCTCCATATACCAGGTAAAGTGGAATAAAACTTGTTCAAGACTTTGTCTTTTGGAAGTTCTTCTCTATTGGAATATACCTTCCTTCTCAAGAAAATAATAATTAGAGGTTAAACCTCTTCATTGACTCTCAATAAGTAAACTGACAACTTGTGAACCCTGTGAAACCTGTGAAATTATGCAACAGAGATGTTAACCTATCCCACTTGAGAAATATTCAGGTTGATGGTATTGCTGGGAGACAGGCAGCCCTGTCCTCAGACCAGGTACTGTGAGGTTCGTTTTATATTTTTGGTACACATAATACAGCTGTATTTGTACCAGCTACATGTGGATACATAAATGTGGAAATTGATTGACCCAGGATATTCTCCATAATGGAATAAAAATGGAGTTGGGACTCAACGCTACTTTCTTTCATGAACAAGACTATTCTGATATCACCATGGAATATTGTGGTCACCTTTTGTGTTTCACTGGATACTCAGATATGCAGCAAATTCAGTAACATAGAAAACAATTGTGGGAGCCAGTGTAAGGGGATAGGGAGAAGAATCTCTACCTCCAGCACATGTGTGTATGGGGATCATAAAAAGGGAGCCCTGACCACAAAAAAATGACTTGCTTTATCTGGGGTCCCAGAAAGGAGTTCTATTGATCATGAAGAATTGATTTTGAAAAAGAGGCCTTTGGAGAAATATTTTTCATGGATTTCTTTGTTTCCATTTTCTGGGTTGGCTTCATTAATATAATTTTTCTCAACCAATGTTGGATTCATATTTCTCTTTGAAGTTCATAAGATTCTCCATGCAATTTTGCCAGTCTGCCATTTGTTTTTTTTAAGTAGCTCTTTATTTACGTACATGAAATTCTAGCCTACATATTTTCCAAGTCCCAAAACTGACCCTGGTGTATCAATATTGTGCTTGTGAGTGTGTTTGGGAAAGTGTTGGTAGAGATATATGAAATGTACAGACTCTCGAACTGTAGATGCGTATTCATCCTTTCACCACAATGAAAGCATTGAATGTATGTTACTTTCTAGGTACTAGCAGAAACATGTGCAGCCTCTCCCTCTGCATAAGCTTTCCACATGTAGTGTACTTTTTACATCACTCAAATATCCAATCTTAAATGTCAACCGAGGCTATGTCGCGATTAGGTAATATCCTGATATATTCCTCAACTACTTTCCGCCTTAGGCCTGTAAGCATTGGCCAATATCTTTGCTTTATGAGGTTAGATTATAAGAGCTACCCTTAGGAAAACCTGCTATAAAACAATTGTGTAAAAATAAACTTGTGCCAAGTGTGGAAAAGTGGATGCGGATGAAAAACTTGATGGCAGTAAAACCAACTGACGAATCTCAAGACACACAGATTGAATAGGCCTGAGGCCTCAATCTTTTTGTAGCTGAATTGATCAATAAACTGGAAACCAAAATTTCGTTGATTTTTTGATTATTTTAATTCTTAAAAATGTCATTCATTCAGAATCATTTCATAATTTCAAACAGGAGCATCATTCTTCTTCTGATATGCATCCTACATGATGTAATGATCATTTTCAATATTTCCCAGTGAAATGAACAACCCAATGCATTTCAGGTTGAAAACTCCTTCTTCAGGGGTAACTGTAACTCCAGTAGCGCTCGTGGTGGAGAGTGCTGCCGGGCGCTGACGTGGGGCGGGGGAGGCAGGGTGGGGGTAAACTCCGGATTACAGCCGATTAGAGGTAAGTAAACATATAAATAAATAAAACGAATTTTGTTGCGCGCTGCATCGCATTTGGCGATGCAGTGCGCGCAACGAAATTCGTTTTATTTATTTATATGTTTACTTACCTCTAATCGGCCGTAATCCTTAGTTTACTACCCCCACCCTGCCCCTCACCCGCCCCACGTCAGCTCCCGGCAGCACTCCCACCATGGGCCGCTACTGCTGTAACCAGAACGATAAATAGTCACCTCAATGCAGAAGCAGAATTAGAATCAGCACACGCTACTTCGTGAACTAATCAACGCTATGAACCGCAACCAAAACTCAGCTTTCTTCCATAATTCTTCATATTAGGGGCTTATTTACAAGCTCCTTGCGCTGCACCACTTTTTCCTACATTAAAAGTGTCGCACCGTCAGCGCAAGGGGCTTGTAAATAAGCCCTTAGATTTTAGAGGTGCCCTAATTCTTCCTCATTTCACAAAACTAAGCCGGATTCATTTATCCCACCTGGCTTCAAATTGAATGCCATGCTTTGATATTTTTATCATGGACACTAATTGATGGATGGGACGTAAATTTCTGTTATTTAATGTCTTATTTGGGTAGGTCAAATATGACACTTTAGAAACTAGATGGACTAAATATTAGTGTTGTATGTATGCACATATGTATGTGTAAATGTATGTATGATGTATTTCTATAGTGTAAACCTTGCCAAAGGGCAGTGGAGCGCTATACAGGGCAGGGCAGTGCATTCAATATTTATGCAAAAACATTTGATTGGGAATAAAAGAGGGCTCTCCTATTGGAAAAATTCTGGAAGGTGATGCAAAAATTCAAGAACTCACAAACATAGAAAGGAATACTGAACTTAAACTGTCAAAGAGCAGCACTGAAAAGGTGAAAAAGGCAATTTTGTCAACTGTTTGTGGAACTTTGGTATGTCCAATGATATTACTGTAAACAAAGTGTGTGGTTTGGTTCTGGTTTACGCCCAAAGGTATTTCAGTGGTAGCTGGGGTTAGCCCATTGTATGACGTCACTGGATAGTTTTGGATGGACTTCAAATAAAGAGTAGCTTCTCAGATTAGGTCAGTTTATATTTTTTGAAAAGCCAGTGATTTACTTCTTATGTCAAGAGTATTGCCTGAATCTGTGAATGCTGAATCTTTACCTGTGTTGTCTGGTTTCCATGGATGCTTTCCATTCGGTAGACCACAAGGTGAAAAAGATCACTGCCCACATTCCTTTTAGTAACTTTAGTGTGGGTGACCTCGGTTTGAGTCATGCAGCAAAGATGCTTTCCAAGCATCTCTCTGCCTCACTGCCATTAGCTGCTTCCAGAGTTATCACCTGTATACAGTGTGGTCTAGTGTGCATCCTCTGTAGCTCACTGGAGGAGGCTATATTTGTAGATCTCATTTACAGGAAGTCATGCTGAGGATCATTTGGAACAAAATTGTACAACGTTCCATGTGGGGGCATTTGGTTTGATGTACATTCTGAGGAGTCATAGCACAACACAGGTGGTTGACGATGATGATAATAATATGAACAATTATATGGGAGAAAGTACCCCTGCTATATATTATAAGGATGTTACAAGTCACCAAGGTTTTCCATGGCCCTATTGAATAACAAAGCCAAAGGTCGAGTTCCTTTATAAGGGTATGGAACTCTGTGGTGACTTGCAGTATAGGGGGCACTTCATTCCTTATAATACATGGTCACACCATCACCTTTCTGGCAAACCACTTAAATCCTTGGTCCACAGCTCTTTCATATGGTAAAAAATAGAATTTCTGCAAACATGAAGAATAAGAATAGAATCTCTAGTGCAAAAGTAAACACATCAAAAAAAGCTGTTAGATATCAGTTACAAAAGATATTAAAATCAGTTTAATACAAGTTAGTTTATTGAAAAAACAGCACTAATAGCTCGGAGTGTGTATAAACATGTAGAAAGATTCTAATGTTTCTATAATTACCTATGGGTTGCAAAAAATAAACATGTTGCTAAAAATAGCTCCTTTTTGCTTGTCACTGTACAGCTAGAAATGCAGACCAGAAGAAAGAAAAGCCATGTTTTTTTTCGTTCTTTACACTGCTTAAATTATGCTCCATGACCTGGCCTGCCTTACTGCTTGGCTGCTGGCTCTGGCAGCATGCATTCTAATGTCAGAATTCAACTGTAATAAGTTATTACAGTTGAGTGGCTACATAATTTCTTTATAATAGGCGACTGGGTGCGTCACAAGTTGCCAATTATCTAGGGATTAAAATTATAAGGATATTTCAAGTCACTTAGGAGATCAGTGACTATAAAGAGGTACGAGGCTGCAGGTCAACGGCCTTTATTGGTCACGGAACTCCGAGGTGACTTGCAATATCCTTAAAAATATACAGTAATGGAGCATTTTGTCCTTAGTAATATGTGGGCTTTACTTAAACCACTATAAATGGCCACCAAGTGGACATGTGTAATGTGTGGCATCTTCTTCTGGTCCTGGTCATTTTAGCCCACAGCACTTTGAAATACTACATGTACCCTAATGCAATGTGCTGAAGTCAACAAAGGCAGGCATTGCTGATGGTGTGATATGACGATGGCTCCTTTGCAACTGCCCTTAGACAACCTCCAGAAATTAGCAGAGCTAGCCCAACCTAAAAACAAAACCAATCCCTTTAACATGTGAAAGACAGAGCAATACAAAAAAAAATCTTTTAGCCTTCACTCAAGAAAGAAGTTATTTTCGCTTTTTAGATAGGCCATCTCCGTGCATTCCTGCAGCTGGCTCAGGCAGCCTGCATTCCTTCCCAGAAACAATGAAGTTGTGAAGTGACAGTTATTTAAAAAACTGCCTTTTCACACACACACACACAGTGCTTGGGCCCATGTGCACCAACTTCCTTGAAGCAGAGTGAACGTCACTGTGCCTCAAGCGTTATGACATCACAAGGCGCTTGTAATAGTTTATTGCAAGCGAGTAGGTACGTAATTTTCTTATAAATGGCGAGTTCTGATTTTAAGAAAATATAAAGCAATACATTATGGGGGGATTATGAGCTCCCATGTATTATAAAGAAATTAGAGACAGGGGGCCTCATTTATGAGGCCCTACTGCATCTTTTGCGCTCCGGAACGTCATTTTTTAACGTTCCGGTGGCGCAATATGCCACTGGCATATTTATAGGGCCACATAAAGCCTCATTACGTGGCTTTTCATGGCCTTATAAATATGTGCCCCTTTCACACAGAAAACTGTGTGAAAGGGGCATTACATGGGTGTTGCTGGGGTGTTCCCAGCAACATCCATGGCTTTTTGACACTGCCCCAGATTTACGAGAAATCGTAAGTCTGAGGCAGCGCCAAAAACTTACGCCTCACATGGAAGACATAAGGGAGGCAAAACTAGGATAAATATCTTTATTTCTCCTCTTTCTATGCGTGCTACATTCTGCATCACAGATAGAAAGAGTAAAAGCCTCTTGTGATTGTTTTTGTGCAGGAAGGTTTCCTTCCGGCAAAACAATTATCAATAATCATCCTCGCAAATAACTGGAAGTCCCCAGTGTTCACCCTTGAGAGGGGCACCAAACAGGGATGCCGCCTTTCCCCGCTGCTCTTTGCCTTGATGTTAGAGCCTTTGGCGATATGGATACGGAAAGATCCCATCATGAGGGGTCTTAGGTGGGATGAGATCTGGGAGGACCGTGTCTCACTATACGCTGATGACATTTTGTTATATATGGCGTCGCCCAGAACCTCACTGAATAGAACTCTGCAAATTTTTACTAACTTTGGGAAATACTCAGGCTACAGTATAAATTGGTCTAAATCAGTAATCTATATTCTCAGCGGCAAGTTCTCCTCCCTGCCCAGGGGTGCTACCATTAATGAAGCAGTGGAGGGATTCAAATACTTGGGGATCTATGTTACTAAGGACTCGACTAAGTTCTATGAGCGCAACCTCTTACCCCCGTTACAGAGACTCAGAAGTGATGTCAACCACTGGAAATCACTCCCACTGTCCCTGCTGGGACGTGCAGCGCTTTTAAGATGATTTCCTTGCCGCGCTTCTTATATGTCCTACAAAACTCTCCAGGCCCAGTAGGGACAGAATATTTTAAGGCCATAGAAAGCACCCAGAGAGAACTTTTGTGGGAAGGCAAGGCACCCCGAATGTCGATCCAGAAGCTCACAAGGGGGTGGTACAATGGGGGAATAGGCCTCCCGGATATCAAAAGATATTTCTGGGCCGCGCAACTAGCTGCCATTAACCAATGCATATATAGGCCCCAAGGGGACCCAGGATATCAAATGGATAGACGGCTGCTCCCAGGGGGGCATTTCGCAAGAGTACTCTACACCAAACCCACTAAACTGGAAACTGACAGGCCCCACAGTACAAGCTGTCCAAGTATGGTGGACAGCTACTAAGAGCTTGGGTTGGGAGGGAAAAGTCACACAGGCCACCCCGCTCTGGGATGCGGAAATGCTAGGTAATTTAAGAAATACCAAGGGCTTTGACTGGTGGGACGTGATTGGCATCTCTAAGGTTGGAGATCTGTGGAGGGCGGGTGAGGTAGTTACCTTCACTCAGCTACAAACTGAGTTCGACCTGGCAGGTACGGAGCACTTCAGGTACCTACAGATCAAACATGCACTGCAAGCGGTAATTACAAAAGGGGAAATACCTCCAGAGTCCTCGCCACTTGAGGACAGGTTCCTAGATGAGTACATGCCTGAAAAATCCATCTCTATGACGTATAGGAAACTAATCAACAACATAGTCTGACCCCTCCTCCAGCTCCGAGCCCGATGGGAACAAGATGTAGCGGAGATGGAGGAGGAGGAATGGCTGGAGTCACTCGCCTCCCCAGGGAGATTGCTATCTCCTCCAGGTTGAGACTTGTACAGCTAAAAATACTTTACAGAACTTATCTTGCAGTCCCGGCATTGGTGAAGATGGTCTATAGAACTGATTCAGGGTGCGCAAGATGATGCGGACAGGAGGGCACCTTCGTGCATATTGTCTGGGAATGTGCACATATCCAGAAATATTGGTCTGAGCTGACAAAGTGTATGGAAGAAGTGATGGAAGTCAAAATAGAATCAAATATTAAGATGTGCCTCCTGAATGTATGGGGCCCTACTGACTTAAATAGTAAAGAGAGAATATGGGTTACAATGGGAATGATAATCGCCAAACGGAACATTGCCAGACTGTGGGGAGCTCAGGAAACACCGACAGTTGTAGCATGGAAAAGAGACATGGACTGGTGCATGTTGACAGAACGGACAATATACGAATCCAGAGGGTGCCCTAAAAGTGGTCGCAGATTTGGGGGAAATGGAACAAGTTCAGGGGAGGACTCTGTGATCCCCCGCAAGTGAGACATGGACAGGAGCCGGGGCAGCATGAGTAAAAGATGGCCGAATAAGATATTACCAAAGAACATATATGAGCTATGGTCAGTGGCTGAATGTATCGATAAAGATGTACTCCTTGGCGCTTATGTTTGTATAATGCTTGAAATGTGTAAAGTTGTCATCAATAAAAAGAATAACAAAAAAAATCATCCTCGCAACGCAGGCACTCTTGCACCATGGTGCAAAGGTGCTCTGTGCTGGCGCACGGCAGCCCATTGTGCGCCGGCGCAGTGGAAAAGGAAAGGAATGCACTGTAAGTAATAGATACGGCACATTCCTGCCGTTTTCTTTTGCCATAGGGCAGCGCAGCAGCAAGGCCTGCTGCGCTGCCCTATGGCAAAAAACCCATAAATGATGCCCATGATTTTACACAGGGATTGCAAAATCCCATTAATAATAGCAATAATAACGTCTTTCTTAGTGCTTATTTAGAGCTCCAGATGGATATGATGAGTCAGTAGAGTAATGTATCCACTGCAGCGGTCGGTGTTTGATCGCCATGCTCACAGGTTCGAATCCAATGCAGCCACTCAGCCTTTCATCCTATCGAGACTGATAAAATAGGTATCCACGAGTTGTAAACAATAAATATCTGTTATTCAGCTCATTGATATCACTGGGCGAATGTGTGCTGTAAAAACACATCATGTTTGTGCTGTGCATGGTAGCTTGACTGATCCGTAGTGTTGTATCAAGTTTTACAACTGCACATGTTTAGGGCACTTGGCTTGTCATCTACGAAGGATGAAAGTCTGACTTGGCCCTCTTGAGAGTCAAAGCTGTGACATGCATGTCACATTAGTCAGAGGTTGATCCATCTGACTATTCCATAAATATAATACATATTTATATTTGGGACAAAGATGTTTGAAAAGAAAGTGAATGTATTTCATATTATTGTTATGCTGTATTTTTAACTTGGGAGACAATATTTATCAACCTGTGGATTGCAAGAGTGAGAATATTCAGTGTGGAGGATAGCTCGCATATGAAGTGCAACGTCCAAACGTTGAAGGTTGCAGAGACGGGGGACAACATTCCTCACTTCAGCCTTTAAGGAACATAGCTGTATTCTATATTTGTAAAGTCCCCACTGTACCTCGATCCTGCTTTTGCCCAGGATGGTCTGACATGCTCAATTCGTCTACTGTGGTGGTAGTGGGGGCCAGCTTGTAGTGCCAGAGTGGAGATTCACATTACTGCAAATCATGTTAATCTGCATAATATATAATATTGCCGTTGATCTTTATTATCCAATCAAGCATTTATAATACTTCATCGAAAATGATATCACAAATTACATAGAAAAATATGAAGAATATGGAAAGACATATTCAATGGAGAAACATACATAACATTTAAAGTCATCAACCTACAGGCAGGCATGCACAAAGGCCCCATAAACAGGTTAGCAGGTGCTTCCATCCTTAATGGTACCGGCTACAGGAGTGGGCTCTCGTCCTCATCTGGCGTGTGCAAGTGTACACCTTGGTCTCTCCCATACACGGTTACCGATAACGACCCACACTCAGAGGTATGCGTCCCTTATTCTCAGAATTAACCATCCACCTCTGACCCAAATCAATAACCCGCTCTGATTCAAATCATTAACTATATTGAAACTATAGAAAACATTAGGCCTACGGCTGCCATTTTGAGCATCTGCACTGACATTTTCATTGCTCTGAGGGCCTTCTTGATTTTAGTTTCTGCTATCAAGCATCATACTGCTAGAATTTGTTTGAATCAGTTACCCCTTTTACTCACTTCATCTCATAGTGGTTAATATACTGTCTGAGCTCGGTGTTCAGTCCTTGTGCTAACTTTTACACAACAAATTGAAATAGTAATATGTTGTCTTTTTCACACTGAACCTTTGAACTGTACTGATACCATCTGCTGGGTCGATAATACCACTGGACTGATTGACTCCAAAGGTGTGGGCGATATTGACTTGACACGCTAGTCTGTCCTTAGGAGGGGCCCGTGTACATCTGACGCTGAGAGATCACAACATTGACATACCTTCTCCTGCTGTTCATCAAATGAATATACTTTCTTACACTAAACGAATTTTGATAAAAATAGGACACACAATCTAGACAGCAAAAAAGTCACATACATATATTTGTGATGTGCTTTATCATAATATACTTTTGTGTAGGGTCTCGTTGCTGGTTTATCTGTACATTTCCTAGATTCTGCCCCCAGAAGTAGTCTATGTGTACAATTAGAATAGAGGATTTCTAGTTTTAAACTATGAATATATGATGAAGTGTGATAAATAAAATGAACAAAATATTTTTGTAATGTTCCAGTGCCTGCTTTGTGTAGTTTAAATATCGATTTTGATTTGTATCAGAGTGATGGCTACTTCCCAAACAGTATTTCTGAAGCACTTTTGAATGTGCTGAAAGGTTCGCCTGGGAGTATTTATTGATTACATTGTCTGACCCAGACTCCTCTGGGATTATTAGGTAGCCATGTACATTATATATTCTGAGATTTATTCACACTAAAATCACCATGAACAATACCACAGTAATCTGGAATATAGCCTTACAGCTTGCTGCCAAGGGCTAAAACAGTTGTTGAGGCCCTGAACCCAAGTTATAGGCCCAATCTGGAGACCGTGACCTTTAACGAGGGAGAGGGCCTTTAACAATCAGTAAAGTCAAAGGCAGGAGGTCTATAAAGTTATTATAGCATTCTATCCGTTGAGGATAGAATGTTTTAAATTAAAAAGGGAGAAACAGTAATACAATGATTGGAATTTTGGAGCAAAAGGCTTATACCAGTAATTAATAGCTCTGAGCCACTTCATTGTCTTCAATGGAG
The DNA here is from genome assembly GCA_963921515.1 of Calotriton arnoldi. Taxonomy (NCBI): domain Eukaryota; kingdom Metazoa; phylum Chordata; class Amphibia; order Caudata; family Salamandridae; genus Calotriton; species Calotriton arnoldi. The sequence goes on from CAWUFW010000188.1 coordinate 17,034, forward strand.
CTCCAAACATTTTAATGTTTTAATTCACCACAGCAGGAATCATCATTGACAGCAAACTCGACATGACTGCACAAGTCAACACCGTCATTTCATCCTGCCTTCACACCCTCAATATGCTGAGGAAAATCTTCATATGGCTCCCAAGCAACAGCAGAAAAACTGTCACTGACACCCTAATCACCAGCAAGTTGGACTACAGAACACCCTTTACACCGGGATCACAACACAACTCATAAGAAAACTACAAACCATCCAGAACTCAGCAGCCAGACTCATCCTCCCCCTAACCTCCCACATAGAACTTACATCACCCTACACCACACCTTAAGGAGCTCCACTGACTCCCGAAACACAAATGTGCTCATTTCAAACTCCTCACACACACATTTAAGGCACCACACAATTTAGGCCCCACCTACCTGAACAGTTGCATCTCCTTCCACCAACCACCCAGACACCTCACCTCTGCAAGACTCCTACTCACACACATGACACGCATACACAGAACCAGATCAGAAGGACAGGTGTTCTCTTACATCGCTCCTAAAAAATGGAACGACCTCCCACTCCACATCAGAACCTCCTCCTCTCTTCTTGAATTCCACAAGAAGAGAGGCTTTTCAATTAGCCAACCTACCCTTAGCAGGGCTAGGCATTCAAACCTGCTCAGCGCCAGGATACCCTCGCGGGATAAAGCGCTTTACAAATACACATAACATAACCACATTTAGATATGTCTGTTTCACTCATGAACCCAAAATGGCATATAATCTCATTTTAGTGTCATCTTCCATATTATGCATGGGGCACCTTCCCTAGCAGATCTCTAGAACTATCCATTTTCTACTGTTGGAGTTGAAGATACTCAGAAGAGAGATGACACGGAATCCTTGAGTCAGTGTAAGGATCCATTCATTCTGCATCCCCTAAGTGTCCCATGGTTTTGGGTTTTGCTTCTAGTCCTCTACTGGGAAATTAGCAATACCTAGCTGAGCGGTAAGCATTGGGTAGTGCCCAATACAAGATCATATCTACACTGTCTCATCCACAGCGGTTGGTAGCTCTAACAGAGGTGACCCACATGCATGCCCGCCAGGCGGTCCTTTTCCTTTAGCACACACACACCCCTTGAATCTGGGTGGGGGACCAGAATGGTCCTAGGAAATCTGTACACCGGTGTCTCAGACCTGCCCTTTTGTCAAGAGGGAGAAATATGTAGATAACGTGGGGGAGAGAAGCTAAAGATGGTGAAAAATAAAGGGAGACGGTGTGAGGAGCTCAATCTATGAGCACAACATTTGTAGTATGTTACTAGCTCTACTGTTTGGAAAAAACGATTGTATTCCCGCCCCAGCTATGAAGTTGCAACAGCGCGTAAAGGGGTATTTTGAGCTGATTTCTGATATGTGATGGCTTGTGTCAGAAAATTGAATAGTAATCCAATTGAATGTAAAAATGTGTATAATTTCTGGAAGGAATCACAATTTAGTTAACTGTTTGCTAGAAAGGGTCTGCCCGCACATAAACACATAAATTTGTGCATCCCAACAGTTTTAACACATTTATGGCAGAAATGTATAGGTTTCCCATATATGCATGGACTTTTTATTTGGGGCTCTTTCTCATTAATCAAACACATTAACATAAACGTATTTAAAGATATTAATCGTAAGTAAATATCAATGTGCAGCACCTGGTTTGAAGTCTGGCTGCTTACGGTCCACTATTCTGTGCACAATATTGCGGAGACATTATGCGTCAGTTGTGCAAGTACATCCAAATGCAAGCTTATGCAAATGACACGTTACAGTACATCAAATAGCTTGCTTCTGATCAAATATGCATATGATAGCAGAAAGTCACGTACACCGTTCTTTGCCAGCTGCAAATGAAAGCACTTGATTGAAAATTGTTTGCTAGTTTGGCGTTTATTTTGTGTGCACCATACAATGTATATTGGCATTTAGAAACAAATTCCACAATTACCAACTAATGATGTTTCTTTAATCGAGTTAAATGAAAGAAAACTGACATGGTATTCAGACCTGCAGCCTCCAAATTACACAAGAGATACATGTAGGAAGCTGGCAGCTTGTTTGCTTGTAGCTGCATGGCCAGGGGTTGGACTATGAGGTACAGGGAGGGCCCGTCTGGGGATTGTGGAATTAAGACCAATGAACTTTTGGGGATGGTGGAGGCCTGGGGTTATATTCCTCCTATTCCAGATTTGTAATTATACTGTAGCATTTTACTGTTTGGGTCTTCGTCTCCTGTTGGTCTTTTTTAAAGGGTTTTTCACTTTCTCAGTGCTGCTGTTCTGGAGATTTTTTACGGTTCAGTAGATGACCTTAAATTCATGCCGAATTTGAGCTAATATTTATGTCTGCAGGTGCCTGTTGGTGGCTGGCATGGAGGTCGTTTCAGGAGTTCAGTGCCCTATAGCTATTTTCCTTTCATCTCAGCTACCTTCTTCCCGATGTATTTGTCCACTATTTTCTGTCTTTGTATGTGAGATGGGTAATTATTGTGCATTTTCTGCTATCTTTAAAAGTCCTTGACTGGGGCAATTGGCGCTGTGTATGAAGCATTTTTAAAGTTTATTGTAAACAATATTTGTAAGTTTCCACGTTGCTGTGCTGTTATATTTTTTATTTTAAATGGTCTTTTCCATTCTTGGCACTGCTTTACAGGTGGTGTATAGACCTCTGTATGGGCCCAGACACCTTTTGGGTATATGTTTGTGCAATTTTTTCCCTGAAATGCTGCATATGTTTGTTGGTATTATTACATTGTCTTTGAGGGCTGGTTTTAGTAGTTCATAGTCCATGGTTATTAATATTATTCTTAATATTTTCAAGTATTTTAATTGATGTTTGCCAGCCTGCCTCTGGCTCCCATAAGGGTCCCAGGAGCCCTGTATGGACACCAAGTATTTATTTCCCAATTTTTAGAATTTTGTCCACATGTTCTGCCACATGGATTTGGTCCTGTTGTCCATTGTTATTATTTGTTATTAATTTAATTGAATTTTAGCAACATCCACTTGGCTCCCACAGGTGTCTCAAGGGACCAGTTATTTATTATTTATGTAGCTTTTCACCGATATATTTGTCTAAGTAGTGCCCATTCAATTAGTTTACAAAATTAGTTACTTTACTTGGGTGTTTTTATTGCTATGATGAACATTTACTGAATTGACTAAATTAGTCAAGTCTCACTGACTTCCTACTATTCTGTGTGCCTGCAAGTGGATGAGAATGAGACTGAGATGGATCGGAGTCTGTAAATTACGTAATACCACAGTCCAGACACCTCTTTACTAAGTGTTAGTGCTCAACATGATGAATAAGGAGTGAACGAGATGGTACCTAAAAAGCAGACCGCTGCCAAAGAAGCTTCCAGTAAAGAGAAGAAATATTGTTACCACTGGCATAAAGACCTCTTTCTTATTCTCCCAGGTGTGCAACACAGCATACTTGCTGTGCCCTCTACAGGGCAGGTGGACATTGGGAGGCAAGGGGTGATTACACCTGGATCATCAACAATGCCACCACCACCAACCATGGCAGAAGTTTGTCAGTGCTGCAGTGACTTTAATCATGGCTGAGACCAATGAGTCTGTAATGGAATTGTCCTAGCATAGTGAATTTTCCAAGGCAACTCAGCCAGAACAAAAGTCTGCTGCACCTCATCTCCCTGAGGTAGGAACAGAGTATGTGGTTAGGCTTGCTGCACAGTAGGATGTTGCGACTGCTCTTACATTGGACACATCATCTTCACCATCTCATCTGATGAAAAGAAAGACAACTCACACATTTTCTGCAAGCTCCCCTTCAGATGAAGGTGACATAGAGTGGATTCACGAGTCCTTCCACAGGAGACAAGGCAAAAGGAAGGTTCCAGAAACCTTATTGGCAATGATAAAGTTTAACCAGTGATTGTTAATGGTGAAAGTGGCACTAAGAAAGAGCAGGTTGTCTTTATTTCATCTGCACCTGTGCCACTACCTGCTTTCAACATCTCCCAAATCCAAAAACAGCACTAACAACCCAACCACAGTCCCAACCCACCCTAAAGAAAAGTAAACCCAACATAGCTCCAGCACAAATTCTGGCTCTGGCTAATGAAACTCCTCGCTCTAGTTTGAGACTTCTTTACAAGTAGATCAATTGAAGGTCACATTGCAGACTGCACAGTTTGCCACAGATCAGTGCACAGAGCAAAACCAGGTGGTCATTATCTTACTGTTGCTGGAAGAGTTCAATACTACGAATTGCTTCAACTCCGAGGTTTCAATATTGGATTTGTTGCTACTGGCGACAGCAGTAATTTTGTCAAAGTCATAGCAGATGGAGGGTACATCAGTGTGCTATGTATAGCTAGTTGCACCAACATAATTGTGCAAAGCAATCTCAAAAAGAAAAAGTAGTCCACAACATACTCGCCCATTACTTGCACACATTTCAGCCATCCATTCAAAGCGCAGAAGCTGTTGAGGATCATTCAGTGCACTCCTGGTGTTCTGGTAGAAACCCTCAAGCAGAAGGTTACAACCCATTGCAATTTTATCTTCTACATGCTACAATGACTGTTTAAGCAGTACAGGTTTGTTATTGAACATGTGCTGGAACTGCCAAGCCATTAAGATGGGTGTTGTCAAAAGGGGGCTAATAGAATGCCTGATCCAAAAGCTAGTGATTTGCAGACATTTCATTGTAAGGCAAACACTGTCTCATCTCGATGCAAGTGTTTGCTCCAAAGGTGCTTGTCGCTTTCTTTTTATGGGGTGTGGCCCCCTGCTTCCTCACACCCCTTGCCACTTTGCCCCTGGCATTTCATCACCTACAACTGCAGCGCCGTTTAATTAAGCAATGCAGTGCTAAATGGGGAAACGTCCATCTGCAAAAATAGCTCAGCACAAAGTTTGCATACCAATGCCAGTACCTTTTGAGATTTTGATGTGGGAAGTCAGCAAGGAGGATTGTGTCATGAGCCAAGACATCCAGTTGTTGCATTACCAGCAGGCCCATTCATTCAAGAACTGAATTGTCAAGAAATAATTTAATTTGAAGTGCTGTCTTCGTGAACCTCTTGAGAGCATTGTGGTGGCTCTGAATCTAGAAGCATGATGCAACTGCAGCAGCAGCACTCATCACTGGTAAAGCAATCACAAATCTGACACAACTGCTACTAAAGTAACTACACCAACAGCATCAGTTTAACCAACCTCTATGCTGATCCGGGTTTTGGCACTTTCAGGACTTAAATCAAGCACAGCAGTATAGGAATGCTAACTATCACAATAGAGAAAATGTTTCTGGAATATTTGGATGACCAAACAAGTTTCCCAGTAGATCAACCCCATTGATCCAATATCTAATATTTTCCAAAACAAAGTACATCGTGGAGCTCTTTTCTAAATTGTGCAACCATCCTACATTTGTCCTGGGAAGCCAACAATCTATGTAATATTTCGAAAAACCAAGCGGTCAGTTCACACTTAGCACCAAATAAAAAATCAAAATAAAAAAACAAAATCTTCTGACACAAGGTTTCTGTGATTGTTTTTATATTATTCCTCATTTTTTCGTTTTTTATTTTTCATATGACGCTACTAAACTGTGAACTGACCGCTTGGTTTTTCGAAATATTACATAGAATGTTGACTTCCCCAGACATATGCAGGAGGGTTGCACATTTTAGAAAAGAGCCCCACGGTGTACTCTGTTTTGTAAAATTAACGTTGACCCTGGTCCCGGCGGGCCTAAAGCGTTGTCCCTGTGAAAATATATAGGCAATAAAATATCTAGCATGCCCTGCAGTAAATTTATCCTTTGAGTGTGTTTTCATTGGAGCCTATGCAATTGTCAGTGTCAGAAATGGTGTTATTAATTTGAGGGGTCTAATAATTGGTGTATTAGTTGAGGGGATGAGGACCTACCTCAAATTACAACCACAATCCTTGTCAGGATGAACTAATAAAGTAAGTAAATTAACTTGAGCTCAACCCCCTGTTAGATAAGTCACAAAGAGCAGACTGACTTAACTTAGAGCAAACGTGTAAAGTATTTATGCAGTACTCAAAACAGTAACGAAGTCAAAACACAATAGAAGAAAAATCCTTAAGCCAATTTAGAACAATAGAGTACATTTTAATAAATAAAATGCTACCTAAAATGCCAAAACAACAAAAGTCCAATAAGAAGAACCAGATTTATGGATTTGTAAAATGTAAGTTCACAATAGTGCCAAAAAGCATTAAATGGCAACTACAGTCATCTGGTTGCACTTGACAGCTACCATAGACAGAGGTTTGAAGGCCGACTGCGATGGAGCGCAGATCGGATACAGGGGCCAGGTTCATCCCGGTGAAAAGTTTTCCCTTCTGATTTAGTCTCGGGAATGGAAGTCCAAAATCCTCAGCGGGGCAAGGAAGCAGACTGTGGCCACAGAGAGCTCCACATTGTTGGGTAGCAGCTGGATGAGGTGTCAGTGAAGCCACTGACTTTTGGCAGGAAAGCCCAGAGCAGGAGAAATTTGAATTTCATGCCCGTAGAAAGTCCCTCTCTGGGCGGATACTTTCCATGCCTTCTCCTGATGACAATTTTTACCTTCGGCCATAATCACTTTTTGGGAGCTCAGATTGTTCCAGCGGGGCAAGGTTGCAGTCTGTAGCTGAAGAGGGATCCATGAGGCCACATACCTTATTCTTGATGTCCAGCTGAATTGGATATGCTGCTGTGGAGAAGAGAGTAGCAGGAGCAAACTGAATCTTTGGCCCAGATGTGATGCACCTTCGTCGGATTGGCCTGGCAGTTTGGTCTCATTCCCTCTCCGGTTCTCAGAGCAAAAAGTTGGCAAAAAGTTCCAAGTCCCAGTTTTCAGGAAACTTCAAGAGGAGCGCACTTTGACACCTGCTAAGTTTCCAGGAACTTGGGGACAGCACTTGGGGGTCAAGACCCAGACTCACTTCAGCAAAAGGCCAGCAGTAGGGTCAAGGGCAGGTCTTTTTGGAACTAGTCAGCTAGGAATGTAGGAAAAGGGCTCATGAAGTTTGTGTTCTTATAGTCCAAAGAGGAGGTCAGCCTTATGTCCCTTAGAGCCTATTTCTTTGCCTCAGTGTAAGAGGGAGAGCAGGTCCAGTCTTCTGTGACTCTTCACAGCGTCACTGACAGCAGATCCAGTCCATCTTCTGTCCTTCGATAGGCCCAGACAGTGTTATGAGGATGGTACTGGGGATGGCACATTTATGCATAGCACCAGTCTGTGGGGAGGAAAGCTCCTAGCCACTTCCTGAACAATGGGATAAATGTTCCCAGGGGTAATCCTACCCAATTTTGCAGCTGTTAACGTGTACCTGTTGCAAAGTCATCCTGTGCCCTAGGCACCCCCAACTTTTTGCTGACTGGTACTGGTGGTAACTGACTCTGACTGACCCTGGGCTTTGCATAACCAGGCCCAGGGCCAGTGCTATGCTGAAAACACTTAGATACAGTGAAAACACCTACATACACTAGGGTACACTATGGGTTGTGTTATAGGGATTCTGCACACACAGAGCTATGCACAGGATAATAGGACCTCGGAATATAGTGGTGAGCCAACCATAAACCTTAGCACCTAAAACCCCAACCCAACTAGCCTTAGCGTCCCATTAGCAACAATGTACCAATGATTAGACAACCCAGAACACGGTATCTCTCTCTCTCAGGACTCGCAGTAGCAAGAACACCCTTTCGTCACTCACTCATACTTGTCCACAACGTGCGTAAGAAGAGACACAGTATAGGTTAAAATGTTTATTTCAACTTACGTGCTCTAAGATACAGTACACGTGTCAGTACTATCAGCATAATGCATAAGAATAATATAATCAGCATAGTTACAACTCCATAGAATACAAACGGGGAAAGCATTTCCTAAAGCAGTGGCTAAAGGGCTAAATGACCTTACCACCCTCCCCGTGCTAATAGCTAGTGTATTATAAAAATAGAAGACCTCTGGGCTTTGACTAGCGAACCCCCATACCTCAATCTCTAGATGCAAAGACTACATCAGCAGACAATCACAGCTCTTCTCCCTGGAAAGGTTTTTCTCCAAGTCCCTCTTAAGAGGAAAACCGCAATACTAAAAGCACACCAATTTCTCCATGGCAGCTGTACATAGTGTTATGTCTAGGTGCGAGGGACTGGCCATATCAGCACGAACTAGGGACGTTGTTTTTCGACCTTGTAACTGTTGTTCAGACTGAGCCCAAAGGGAACAGGAGAAAAGGTGAGAAACAGAAAATGCAGACAGTTGTAAAATAACTTGGCAGGAGCAGAGGGCGTACAGAACAACGGCTAAGAGTAACGTGCGCAAAAGTCATCATGACAGCCAGGCCTATGCCAACGTATCCAGGCAGGCCAGGAGGCCACAAACCACAAGACAGTTGGGGTACCCCTGTAATTGGCACTCCAAACTTTGATATGTGTGTGAAGCATAGTCTTGGCCCTATTATGTTTAGTACATTATGGCACAAATATACTAGGTACAATGCCGAGTTGCAGTGGCCATTGACGGGCACTTCTGATGAACAAAAGAATGAGTATTTACAAGAACAGTTGTTTAAAAGACGAAGTTGGCAGTCTATGTTTGATTCCCTCAGAACATGGCAGAAAGCAGCTAGACAGAGGTGACTGAAGGCAGAAAAAGAGGCCCAGAAACGGAAAATGCAGACACTGACTCAGAAAGCTGTAGCATATGATAGGGAAAAACAGGAAAGGGGTGTTGAATGTGAAGATAGAAGGTTTCGATTGCAGATTGATAAATTGTATGTGGTTCAGGAAGAAGATGACGTTTTTGTGGAAGAATTGTTGGATACCCGACCCCCGCCTCCATATGCCCCGCAAAGAATATATCCCACTGTTCCGGTGCCCTCACAGCCTCCCGTCACAGTTGAGTCCACTGTCTCTGTCCCTGTGTCTACTGCTGCTATGTCAACGGCTGTGGCCTCGGCCCCTCCTCCTCCTCTTCCTTCTGTTTCTTTGCCATCGGTGGCCACTGTGACTGTTAGTACTCCTGCTACACCTATTGTCTCAGCGTCCCTTTCGCCAGCTCTTTCTCCCGTGACACAACCCTCAGCGACGATAGTGTCTGTTACTTCTGTTTAGGCCTGGGCGTAGTTCGCAGGGTTTTGCTACGCGGAACTCCGCGAAGTTACAAAAAAACTCTGCGAAGTTCCGCGAGTGGCGGAGTGCAGTGCGAACTGCAGTTTGTGCTGGTATTCCTGCCGCTCGGGTAGAAATTCTACCCGAGCAGCAGCTCGCGCTCGCGAACTTACCGTTTGCGATCGCGAGCGGGGAAAAAACTCTGCTGCACATCGCGAAGAGGAGTTTTCTGCACTCCGCGAGCTCCGCGGAGTGCGGAGTGCAGAAAACTCCGCAAACTCCACGAACGGAGCGAAGTTCACCGCCCAGGCCTACTTCTGTTGCTTCTCCCACTGTGGTTTTTCATCCTCCGGCATTAGTAAGTAGTGGGACACCGGTACGTGGATTTGAGGATAGGGATTGGACGAAATTTAAGAAGTGCATGGGACCGTTAGTGTGATCTGATATGGGAGATGATGAGAAAAAGATAATAGCTAATCAGGCTGCACAGTAGGCCCGTAATCCTATTTATAGTGTACAGGATGCCTGGGAGACTATGAGAGATTTTGAGCCCTTTATACAGCAGCATGCCCTTAAACACATGTCCGCTACTTTGATTGGTCTTTGGCAACAGTACTTTGAAGCAGAAGCACCTCAAATTTTATATGACTTTAGAGATCGAGTGTATATTAGTGAATTGGGGCCAGAACAAATTTTTGCTAATGTTACGACAACAGTAGCTTATAGGGGTAGACTACATGAGAAAAGTCCCTGGTCGGTGTCCCAGTTTCCGATATGAGAGGTCCATCCCATATATCATCCAGAGATACCAGAGTTAACGGATCAGAGGTCTTGTCACTTAAAACTCATTTACCCGATCCTAGAAAAATCCTACTGCTTATTATAAAGAACTGACTGAAGCTGCTTCCTCAACCAACGGTAATGACTCTTGCTGATATTGAAATGTTTTCTGGTCTTCTTGTTCCGGTTGATATTTGGAGGCAAGTCCATACTCAAGATCATGTTCCGGAGTTGGGTGGTACTTGGGATCAAATTAAAGCATGGTACCAGAAAAGAAAGCCAGGTGATAAACCCTGAGCTGAGATACTTGCTTTGCCTGGTCGTATTATTACATATATGCATTCTCTTATTCCACCGAGAAAAGTAGATTAGGATAAATTGTCAGTTTGTCGCCAGAAGAAAGATGAGAGTGTGTCTGATTTTTTCACTCGGTTCGAGGATACATTTTTAGATTATAGTGGCCAGGATTTGTCTATTGAAGGGGGTGTTCGGTTGTTTGTAAATAGATTTGTTTCTAATTTGCTTCCCGAAATAGCGGCTCGATTGCAGGCTTCTGAAAGTACCTGTTCCACCTCTTCTCCCTCTGTTATTTTGAATATGGCACCGTATTATGAGCATCGAGACAATGAGGAGAAAGAAAGGACAGAGAAAAAGCATAAGGATTTAAAGACAAAGGTATTGTTGCAGCAGGCTTTTAGAGGGAATGGCAGAGGACGTGGTGGTCTTGCCCGACAGCCTCAACATACTAGTATGCAGCCGAATACAACGCCTCTAGGGCCCAATCAGTGTGCATATTGTAAGGAGGAGGGTCACTGGCATAGCGAGTGCCCTGTGCTCTTGCAGAAGGTGGTGGTCCCTAGAGGACGTGGTTCTCATGGATGAGGTCTTGGAGCTGGTGAGGCTGATAGGGCACAGAATGCTGCAGCATCACATGGTCGTTCTGATAATAATTATTTTGATGACTCTCTGGAGGGACAGTATTACCACGATGATTATGACATGGAGGAAGTGACAGGAATGTCTTATAGCTAAGACAGCCAGGGACAGAGTGGGGGACCAGTTCTGATACCTGTAGACCAGCGTGGTCCTTATGTAACAGCGGAACTGCAAGGTTCGACTAAGGAATTTTTGGTGGACACATGTGCGACAAAAAGCTCTGTTTCTCAAAATATGGTCCCTGGGGCGGCTCTGTCTGGCCATAATAATGTGTCGGTAGGTTTCTGGGGTGTACCGGTTGTAAGCCCCATTTCAAGACCTCTTGCGTTGACCATTGGTCCTTTTACTGTGGACTCGCCATTCTGGCTGACAACTAATTGTGGTGAAAATTTGATGGGTTTGGATTTGTTGAAGAAACTGCATGCTACTATTTATTGCTCCCCGGTAGGTGTCTATATGACAATTGGTCCTGATGTAGTACGTGTTAAACAGTGTTTGTCCAAAGATGCGCCTCTTCCTGTTGAATTTGTAGATGTGCCACCCACTTTGTGGGCGACAGGTGATACAGATGTGGGACTGCTGCAGATACCACCAGTTTCGATAAAAGTTAAGGATGGTGCTATTTTGCCTCGTATCCCTCAGTATGAAATACCACAGGCAGAGAAAACGAGCCTTATTGCAAATTATTCAGGATTTGATCAAGAAGGGAGTGGTTGAGGAGACGACTGCCAATATTTGTAATAGTCCTATTCTTCCCATTCTTAAACGGATGCCTTCAGGTTCTTCTGATGACCAAGAAGATGTCTATTGTTTTGTGATTGATTTGCGCAAAGTTAATAAAATAGTGGTTCCCCAGTTTCCAGTAGTCCCTGACATGGCTACTCTTTTGACAATGATTCATTCTACTGCTAGATTCTTTTCTGTCATTGATTTGAAAAATGCATTCTTCAGTATTCCTATTCATCCAGATAGCAGGTACTTGAATGGGTTTACACTAGCAGGCAGAAGCTTTAAATTCTGTCGAGCTCCTCAGGGCTATACTGAGAGTCCAAGTATTTATAGTCAGGCTTTAAAGAGTCAATTGGATTCCCTTTCGCTTCCTACAGGTAATGTATTGGTGCAGTATGTTGACGATCTCCTTATTGCTTCTGACACTGAACAGGGTTGTAGAGATAGTACTGTTGAATTGTTGTTGCATTTGGCCCAACATGGACTTAAAGTTTCTCTTTCTAAATTTCAGTATTGTCGACAGGAGGTCACCTATTTAGGTCACCCACTGTCGAAGGAGGGTAGGAGATTGACCCCGGAGCGCATCAGTACCATTGTTAAAATGCCCATCCCACAGACTCAGAAAGATGTGCGCGCTTTCATAGGTATCACTTCCTACTGTCGGCAGTGGATACCTAACTACTCCTTATTAATTAAACCCTTGCTTGCACTAACCACTAAAGACGTGCATGAGACCCTGCCTTGGACACCTGAATGTCAGCAGTCTTTTGAGCAATTGAAAACTGCGCTTTGTTCAACTCTAGTACTTGGCACCCCTGACTATAACAAACCGTTTGTGTTGTTCGTCCATGAGATGGCTGGTTGCGCGCTTTCTGTTTTAACACAAAAATTTGGAGATAAGCAACGACTGTGTGCTTATTTCTCTGCTATTCTTGACCCTGTCGCAAGAGCCCACTGGAGCTGTCTGACAGCAGTTGCGGCTGTGGCCGTCTCGATAAGACAATCGGCTGGACTCGTACTTGACACTGATCTCACAGTCATGGTACCCCATGCTGAGGATACACTTTTGAATAAGACTAAAACACAGCACCAGTGCACGTCTGACTGGCTGTGAATTAACATTGTTCGCTAAACATATTATGATTAAAAGATGTGCCACTCTGAATCCAGCCACGTTACTGCCCCTCCATTCTGAGAGTGATGAGATTGATAAACATGACTGTATCTTCCGGACGGAAAAAGAGACGAAAGGACGGGTAGACTTGACTGATGTTCCCTTATCTGACCCACAAGGGGAACTATATGTCGATGGCTCTTGTTTTAAATTACCAGATGGCACTACAACTGCTGCGTATGCTATTACCAATCTGCATACTGTAGTTGAGACATCACAAGTTCCTTATCAGTCGGCCCAAGCTGCTGAGCTTGTTGCCTTAATACGAGCTTGCGAATTGAGTGAGGGACTGGTTGTCAATATTTATACTGACAGCCAGAACGCCTTTAGAGTCGCGCATAACTTTGGGCTACTCTGGGCTGAGAGAGGGTTTTTTATTTCGAATGGCACTAAGATTCAGCATGGGCACCTTATATTGAGGCTCTTGTCTGCTTTGACACTCCCTAAGAAATTGGCCATAGTAAAGTGTAGCTCTCACCAGAAAGTCACTGATGATGTAGGTAGGGGAAATGCGTTCGCAGATCAGACAGCTAAGGAAACAGCCCGGACAAAAATGTAAGGAATGTTTGTAGCAGGTCCCGCTAGGTGGGTGCCTGAAGTTACCATGTTTGAGGATCCACTTGAGAATGTGAAAGAGATACAAAGTGAAGCCACAGTGGAGGAATTAGCAGTGTGGCAAGAAAGTACAGCACAATTGAACGATGAGGGATGTTGGATTGATAAGTCAGGGAAGCAGAGATGGATGTTACCAGATGCATATATTCTTCCTGTAGTCACAGTGGCCCATGGCCCAGCGCATATTAGTGCTAAGGGTATTTGCAAGTAGTTAGACCCTGTATGGCAGAATGACAACCTTTCTAAGATAGCTGCACATTTAGTGAAGTATTGCATGGTGTGCATGATGCACAATCCTGGAAAAGGTACCCTTACACCACCTGGTAATTTCGCACCACCCACTTTTCCTTTTGATGTCCTTTAGATGGATTATATAGAGCTAAACAGATGCAATATTTTGAAATATGTTCTGGTGGTTGTCTGTGCATTCAGTAAATGGGTTGAGGCTTATCCTACTAAAGGCAATACAGCCATTACGACTGCAAAGGTACTCCTGAAGGAGTTCTTTCCTCGTTTCGGCTTGCCCCGTTTGATTTGGAGTGATAACGGAAGTCATTTTAATGCCAAAGTGATTCAATTGATTTGTGATGGTTTGAGTATCAAGCAGAAGTTTCACGCTGCCAATCATCCACAGTCAGCAGGTTTGTTAGAGAAGTACAATGGTACTCTCAAACTGAAATTGGCAAAGATTCAGGAGACCACAGGGTTACAGTGGCCAGACTCTTTACCATTAGCTCTTTTGTTGACAAGAACAACAGCACATTCTAGGACAGGCTGTCACCGTACGAAGTCGTGTTTGGATGCCCGGCAAATGTCTGGGGCATCCCACGCCCTCGGCGGTTCTCAAATATTGAGTATCCGTTGCTGATTGACTACCTTTCCCAGTTAACTGAAAGTTTACATTCTATTCACCAACATGTCCGGGAAGCCCTGCCAACTACACCAGAGGGGCCCGGACACGATATTCAGCCTGGTGACTTCGTGTTGGGTCAGAACTTCCAGCGGAAAAAGAGTTTGGAGCTGCATTGGAAGGGACCTGAACAAGTCCTCCTATCTACACGCACAGCTGTTAAAGTCGCCAGCCGAAAGTACTGGGTGCACGCGACTCACTGTCCCAGGATGCCTCTACCCTTGCACTACAATCAATGGGTGAGGAATGGAGTAGGGGACTCCGACTGTGAGACAGTGCCTCAGTTTGTCCCCTTTAGCGACGCTAGGCTGACCTGGACCAAAACGGATGAGGAAAATGATGAAGTGCTGAATGCAGCAGTTCCACTGGAAATACAGGCTATCCAGGAGCCCTTTTTCACTGATCCCTCTGTGCCTGGAGTTACTGAGTATAATCTGCACCCTCAGCTGAGGAACAGTGCACCAAAGGAGAAGTCAGATTAGTTAGGGATGGACTGTGTAAGTTAGGGTGTACTTTGCTATAGTACCAGCGGACTTAGTTTAGGGTGATGTGAGATTTCTGCGCTGTTTAAACATTGGATAGATTAGAACAAAGTATCCCCTTGGGGGTACATTATCCTGGTCGACATGGGGACCCAAGCTTAGGACGGAGCTAGCTCCACCGCCGGTGCTCAAGAGCGCCAACGTTTTGATGGACAATAGGAGCCTGTACCAGTGAGGCTCTGACGGACACTGGGAACTTGCATATTCCTTTCGCTGGCATATTGCCCCCTTGTTTCATCATTTGCTATGTATCCCTTTGGCAGGATGGTTGCCGACGAAGAGCAGCCAGTGATTCCTCCTGTTTAAACACGTATATTCTGGTTCTACAAAGAAAAAGATATTATGTGTTATTCTTGTGATTTTGCTGCTATTGATTCTGGGTGGGGTGTCCTGGGTTTTGGAACGAGATCAAGATGCACCATCATGTACTAAACATAAGGTTGTTTCTCAAGTCCATGCAAAAGTAATGTATTTCTAGACACACATAAAAGGTTTTTTGGAGAAGGTACTGCTTGCTACCCTACTGAGTCTGTTACTAGCTTATGGACTACATATCCATTGTCACTTGTTAATGTGTTATGTTATGTTATAAATTTTATAAAGCGCGCAGCTGCCCCAGCAAAGGGGCATCCCAGCGCTAGACACAACTGTCAAAGGCAGACCAGGTGAACGCAAAACATTCAAATAATCTGGAGAAAAGGTAGGTTTTTATGGCTTTGCAGAAAGATACATGGCTTTGAATACTTCTGATGCTCACAGGGAGGGAGTTCCACAGTTTAGGGGCGAGAGCGCGGAAGGAGCGCCCTCCTGCCCGTGCTTTTCTGACTCAGGGAACTACCGCCAGGTGCTGACCAATAGAACGTAACTGGCGGGTGGGTATATAAGGTACAAGGAGATTAGCTAGGAAATCAGGAGATTGAGAGTTCATAATTCTGTGTGAGATACAGAGAGTTTTAAACTGGATGCGTTTCTCCACTGGGAGCCAATGTAATCTGCGGATGGAATCAGAGGTGGAGCATTTTCTTGGCAAATCCAAGAGCATCCGAACCGCAGCATTTTGCGCTGTTTGAAGGCGGAGTACCTCAACTCTGTTTACCCCAAGATAAAGGGAGCTGGCATAGTCCAAACTGGATAAAATGGTGGCCTGGATGATCACCTGCCGGATATTAGGATCAAAGAAGCCCAGCAAGGGTTTGAGACCACGTAAGAGCCCAAAACAGGCCCCGGCTACCGCTTTTGTTTGAGCCTGAAAGGTTAGGGCGGTGTCTACCAATTCTCCAAGATTTTTAACTGTCTGCTTCGGGACAGGCGGGAGGCCCAGAGTGGAAGGCCACCAAAACTCACTCCACAAATGAGCATCTTTACCCACCAGCAAGATCTCGGATTTACTGGCATTAAGTTGGAGACAGTTGGCGGTCATCCAGTCAGTGATAGCTGTTAAATCGTCATTGAATTTAAGCACATCCTGCCCTGAGTCGTCAGATAATGCGACCACCAACTGTGTGTCATCCGCATAGGATACCACAGTTAATCCTCTGTTCCTAGCTACTGCTGCCAGGGGTTGAATGTAGATGTTAAATAAAGTAGGGCTCAGGGCAGAGCCCTGAGGAACCCCCTGGTGTACGGCATGCACCTGAGAGCAGTAGGGAGGACAGATACTTGGAAGGACCTCTCAGATAAAAAGGAGGTGAGCCAGCCCAGGGCCGGGCCGCCGATGCCAACATCCTCTAGGCGCTGCAATAAGATCTGATGGGATACTGTATCGAATGCAGCACTGAGGTCCAATAGGATCAGAGCTGATGTCCGTCCAACATCCAAAGAGCACCTCAGATGTTCTGTTACAGCCAGGAGGGCAGTTTCAGTGCTGTGGCGTGGACGGAAGCCGTTTTGGGAGGGTCCAACAGGTTGTTATCTTCGATGAATGCAGTGAGGATAGAATTAATGAAGGCTTCGGTGATCTTAGATACCAACGGTAGGAGAGAGATGGGGCAAAGATTCTCCAGTTTAGAGGCACCGAGCATGGTTTTTTTTAGCAAAGGAACCACTGTGGCATGTTTCAAAGCCAGTGGGACTACTGCAGAGGTCATAGATAGATTAATGAGATTGCAGAAAGGAGCAAGAAGCTGTGGTAGAAATTTCTGAAAGAGCTCAGGTTTCAGAGGGTCCGCTCGGGATCCTGATTTAAGTTTGTTGCAGATGGTGCACATCGCTTCTTGAGAGAGCGCCAGAAAGACAGAGAGTATAGGGGCACCACTGGGCCGAGGGAGCGAACCTGTACTAATCAGGGTGTAGGGGAAAGTCCTATATATGTTGTCAACCTTCTTAATAATTACACTTATACTCAGCCCCCTGATTTAGTAGAAGTACAAGGAGTATTTTGGTTTGGTTATCCAGGCCCATGTCTATATCATCGAAAGCCACGAGGCATATGTTATCCAGGATGTAACAACAATACTTATTGTGATAATTTCTATATGGAAAAACAGAATGTAACATTGGTGGGTTGGCATTACAAAGAATTGACAGTTCCCCGAGAAGCTGGTTATTACCCTGCATGTTGTCCAATTGTCAATTTTACTGACCTCATTCTGTATATCAACTGCTCAGGGATAGTTCTGCATAAGGGCACGTAATCTATGGTAGATCCAAAGGACCCTAGTACCATTGGATGGAATTCCAGGTATGCTGCTGTAGATTATGATAGGCCTATTTATGCACACCCATGGTTTTTCTTTTTTATCTAATGGGACTTTTTCTAATATGCATAATGGTACAAATGATGTGGCCCTTGGGATGGTGTTGCCTCTAGTTGTGCCTTGCAAACATGCAAAGCCTAAGGTCAGATGGGTTAAAAGAACACTGACAAAGGAATTTTGCAACGGGGTGACAGACCTTGAAGTCAATAATTATAGTAATGGTATCACTTTTGGGTATATTCTCTCCTCCATTATTACCTTTGGTGGTACTCCTATGGCCAGGGGCAAAAAAGCTAGAGAATATTTTGGATGTAAGCTGCAGATACTGTCTAACTCCACGGTAGTGGCTTTGCGTGACATCACCACCCAATTATAAAGTATGCGTATATACTCAGAGAAGACTAGATTTATCCTGGCCAAGAGCGGTGGTGTGTGCGCAGTTTTAGGAGACCAGTGTGTAGTCGGGATCACTAATATGGAAAAGAACATTACTCAACACATTTTAGACATTCTAGAAAATGTTAAAGGAATGGAAAGTAGGAACTGGAGTTGGTCACTTTTTGGTGGGTGGGGTTGGATCCTTGAGAAGGTGATTTATTTAATTGTGATTTTGATTTCTTGCTGTGTCCTGGTCCAGTGTCTTCCCTTATTTTGCTCTTATTGCACCACCCTTCTTGCTCCTAAGAGAATATCGATTCATGATACTAATGCAACACTTATGATTCAAAAGGAAGTAGAAGACCTCATGCAAATAGATGAGGGTATTTTTGAGACTTCTTCCCTCCTTACTGTTTCCCTTCCCGATGCTGAAGATATGGAGTGCTCCTAAGACAATTATTCATGATTTATTGCATTATATGTTTTTTTTGCTACTCTACAAACTGTTTAGCTCATGCTAAAAGGAGGGTCTGTTGGAATAGAAAAATATGTTTTAGCATTGTTTTACGTAAGTTAGCATTCGCTGCGCCATTTTGTGTAAGGGTGCCATTTTGTATCATGATCGAAACTAATCATTTGCCATTTCTGAGAAACGGCCGTCTCTAGGTTATGTTTCTTCGGAGCTGAGTTTTGCTACACTAATGAATGCACTGTTCTTATTAGTGCATACCTTTCCTTAGATCTAGGCCTTCTCCCACTTGTCTAGTGGTGGGTACAGGCAGAGTAACCTTGAGTAGTAGATAATGTGTGCCCGGTCTCAGAATCGAAACTTACTCCTTTGTAATTTACTGTCCAGCTGCATCTCCCTGGGAAATTCCATAGTGGGCGTGCTTTCATTGGTTTAGAAGTGTACATAATGTATCGTTATGCTTGCTGATGTCAGTCCCTCTGTAGCACTCCCTAGAGACGGGGCAGACAGTGCTACGCTCTGAGCGTACTCTGAATAAACAGATATTGGTTTGTATTCTCTACTGTCTGACCGACTCTTCAATTGGTATGGAAGGCTGAGAGGTGGTCTTGTGTGACCCGGGTGACCCGAATCGGGTCACTTCCTTCAATGGTAGGCATTCTATGAAGCTCAAGAATAGGCTGGGCATAGCCCCCAGGCCATCCTGGCAAGAAAGGAGCACCCCTGCCCACACCCAGAGCTTTTTGTCCACTGTCTGAGAGCAATTCACAGATTACCACTGGAGAGCCATTTCGGTCAGCTGACAGCTGAACACTAGCATGAAAGTCTTTTGGTTTTAGGCAGGAACATGGAAACTAAAAGTTGGATTTAAAGATTCAGACTCAATACATACATAGGTGTAATGTATTCAAACTAATTTTCTTTATACTTACAAAGCATATCCCGCTGGAGTGTAGGGTAATAGGTTTTAAAATCTGGTCCTGAAGAAATGCCACAGATCCCGCAGGGGCCAAAAGGGTGTGAAACATGTTGACCTAAATATAAAGAAACTCCAGTATCAAACACAGTGGGACTATCAAGGGTCATCATTTCCCTGATAGATAGTACCCACATCACATCATGGTCTTTATCCCTACCAAGAGTGCAACCAGAATAAAGAGTATAGAGCCCTCAAGTAGTTTTAACTCACTATCTCACATACTACCCTACTTTCACATTCCTACACTCGTCAAAACGGCAAAAAGTGAAGATCTCCGATAAAGAGCCCTCTAGTGGGGCCCGTGGTACATTGCAGCACCGCCCCCACGAGGAGCAAAAGCCCAGTGATGAAGCATGACACCCATTTGGGTGTGTGACGGCTTTATCGTCCAAAGAGGAAGACTCCCCGGAATCATTCGAATCCCCAACCTTTCTTCCCCTGACTTTTCCCTCCCCAGGAAAGCCTGCCTACAGTTGATTGAACTTTCAAAAAGTGTCATTTTAAAAATAGTAATATAAAATCCGACTTGATCATTAGGTTGGATTTTAAATTATGATTAAAATGAGTCCTTGAATCATATTTCTAGCTAATCACAAACTAATTTTTGCACTTATTTAATGTAATAGTGTGAACCAGTGTTGACCAATTGGAGAGCCAGCCTTGCCAAAATGAAAAACGATAATGGAGGTTTTTCACTGCCAGGACATGGAGCATGAAATACACATTTCCTATGTTTAAGTACCATGCACCCTATCTTATGGGCTTTTAGGACTTGCCCTAGGGGTGACTTATAAGTATCAAAAAGGAAGGTTTAGGGCTGTTAAAAGGTTTATTTTGCCAGGATGAAATGGCAGTTTAAAACTGTACACCCAAGCTGCATTAACAGGCCTACTGCAATGAGTGACACAATGAGTGCTGCAGCCCAATAGTAGCAGTTAGTTTATTGGCCCTGTGTAAGGTAGTACCATATACTAGGGTCTTATAAGTAAACTAATGTGCCAACTAGCTGTATACCAATCTTACCATGTTTAGAAAGGAGGAGCATAAGCACTTTACCACTGGTTAGCAGGGGAGTAAGGGTAGAGAGTTTTATAGCCAACAAAAATAGGTTTCAGCAAAAAGGCCAAAGCAATGTGGGGTGACCCTGCAGAAAGGGAAATCTCCAACAAGGACCAACATTAATTTGTAAATGGCTGATTCAGTGAGTCGGGTCCTACTGGGTCACAGACCCAAAATCAACTTGGAAACAGGTCCCTATCACGCTCCGTATTCAGGTGCTTAACTTTATTGGCAAAAACAATTTTACATTTTTCAGCAATAACTCTAAAAGCCCTCCAGGCATGCCATGTCAGCGATCCCTGTTTTCATTTTACATGTTTTACTTCATCTTCGATTCCCTATGAGTATTTGCATTTTTCAAGACAGTGTTAATATGGGGTTTTTTCATACAACACACAAATCTTGAGTAGTGCACACTTTGAACAGAATAGCCTCCAGGTGTCCGAGTGAATTCAGGTCTGGATGGGTGTTTACGAGGGTGCACGATCAAAAGTTCTTTAAGTTGATAGTGAGGGCAATGTGAATTTCACACAGTGCCTGTCAGTGGGTCATAAAGGTGTGCAGACTACATGCGCATCCAAGCCTTGACTTCTCTGCAGGGCACAGAGAGTGATGGTCGCAGTTGAAGTTTTGAGTAAGGGTGTAATGGGGGTACACAGTACCAAATGAAATTAAATTAAATGAAACTGCAGTGCTTACAGGTGAGTGGTTGGGTTTTATGCATGGGGTGGGTATGGTGAAGTGGAGGAGATGAAAGGCAGTATGTGCAAAAGGAGAGATTGGAAAGAGTGCTGAAGAGGGAAGAGATGAAGGAAGAGGTATGCAAATGGAGGATTTCAAAAAGATGTATAGAGAAAAAGGACCTAAGTATCGAATAGAGTAAGAGACTGCAGATGAAAGTGATGTGAGAGGGGAAAAGGGAGTGATTGAGTCACTTTGAAGGCCAACATCTCTTCCAAAGACTGCAGAAATGTTGAATTCACGGTCTCATATTTTCAGAATTGAAAAAACATTTTCAATTCTAATTATTCTGAACAAAATCATTGCTTTTATTTATTTTTTGATACAATTAGCAAACATTTGTGAAGTCAATAGTTCTGGCTTATTTTAGGTATATGTGATGGTTCGTGTGTATATGTCTCCATGGAATATCAGAAACTTATAGAGAGGCACCCAAATATTGCTCAGGTGGCCTGCTGTGTGAAGCACAGTAATTTAGTTTACATATATTAAGATTAAGCCATGCCTTTAAGCCACAGCTATTCGAAAGTGTTCCAAATCACTCTTCTTTGACCATGCCCCTTAGAGGGAACAACCCACCTTTTTCTTCCCACTTAAAGCACTGGGCTGATTCCTGTCTGAGGTGGCATGGGATGCAGAACAGTAAGGGACTGGAACACGGCCTGAGTATTTACCAAAACCCGGAGGTTAATTCACCCATTCCACCCATCACTTTTTTCTTTTCCTCAGTACTCCAGTGGTATTAAAGACTGCTCCAAGAGTATGCACTAAGGTAAAGGCTCATTTGGTGGGATGTATAGATCAAGTGGGATTGCATGTAGGAGTGATCCATGCTCTGTTGATGTCTCAAACTCGAGTGGTAGCAAGGAGAGCTTGCAAAATTCTACTAATCATGGAATAATAATTAATCAGAATAAGTTCCATCTGATTCCATTGCAGACATTAGAACTCATTTGAGCCCTTTTCAAGACAGAACTGGTGAAAATGTTTCATGCACTTCGTAGAATACGAACATCACAGTCTTAACTTTGTTGCCATCTTCACAGCAGATCAGGTCCAGTTAAGTCATGGCTGAAAATACTGCGACACGTGGCAAATACAGAGTTTCTTTTATCATGGGCATGCCACCATTTGTAGCCTCCACTCCATCATCTTCTGTAACGTTGGAACTCAAGATCAGAACAATATGAGATGTTGCTGCAACTACCTGTCATTCTCCATTACAGATATGCTTGTAGCGCTACTCATCCAGTCTGCAAAAGAGAATGTCCCTGGTTCATCAGGCACCTCTGATATGGAAAACAGATGCGAGCACATTGGGAATGAGAGCGACTCTGGGTGCTGGAGACCGTTCAGTATCAGTGGTCCAAGATGGACTATGTCTGTCCTTCAGTTGGAGGGAAGTAGAATCCATTTGGAAGGGTCTAAAAGCTTTTTCTCTACTTCTATGCTCCAGGGATGTAATGGTCCAGACAGAAAACACTGTGCCTAAGGCATATATTGAAAGAGGGCCATAAAATCATTGGCACTGGCCCTGTCGGCAGCAAAACCTTTTCAATGGTCAGAAACACATCTTTCTTCACTGACAGTGATATACATCAAAGGATAACTTAACGGGCAACTTAACCTGAGTGCGGATCACCTTAGCAGGGAATTTCCATCTTCACAGAACTTATGTATTACCAAACAGAATTACTAAACAGACATTCCAACAGATCTGCAGGAGGTTCTCAATTTCATACATAGAACGTTTTGCAACTAGGGATAATCAAATTGTTCCCGGATTCTCTTCAAGGTGCTAGGGCAGTATGGCCTGGAGCATAAATGCTTTACTGGTCAGATGGCCCAAAGATCTTTTCTGGCCTTTTCAACCTTATGTTCTGCTGCCAAAGGGACTACTCAAGATTCAATAGGAAAGGTTTAATGTACTTTTGCTAGCACTGCATTGGACTGGACAAGTATGGTTCCCATTTGTGATGGACATGGCTGTGGGCAATCCATGAATACTATCTCAGTTTCTGTCCTCATTGCAGTGTCCTCTGATCTCTCAACTGTGTCCTCTTTGAGATTTGCCAATTGAAAGGTTAGGTCCACAGGTATTAGCTTGATTATTAGAGGCTGCATTGACTGTCTAATCCTAATGAAGACTATTCACTTGAAGGTCATGTAATATGCATGGACTTTATTCCTTTATCTTGCCCCTCAAGGTGCTTGATTTTCTGTTGGAAGGTTTTCATTTGGGCTTGGGTTTGCATGACTTACAACATTAAAGCCTGACCTATTGTCTTTGACTCGGCTTGTTTTTAAAGTCCTTAGTGCTGGTCTTAGTGTATGTGGGTTGGTGCTGTGTTTTTCAATCAAACTCTATATATATATAAACTGAACTAATAATTCTGAGGAGGTTCATCAGAAAAATCCTTGGTTATAATTGACAGGAAGATGGAACACATCAGGTACATTTGCAAAAAGGATAGTCCTGTGTTTATGTTTCTTTTATCTGTGTGTGCTCATCCAGTTTCATTGGAGATCATAAAGAGTCTTATATAACCACAGATTAAGAGTTTTAGAACTATTGTACAGCAAATGGAGTTACAAAATGCTTCAAATATTACAATTGCAGTAGGTACAGTAGTTTTAGAAAATATTTTTAAAGAGAAGGTACCACAATATGCCCTTGCCAGCACTCTAAAATCAGTTTCCACATTTTGCATGAACATTTTGTTATTGTTCTCTGACATACCATCTTTGGCACTCTGCTCCCCAACTGGGACTTGGGTTTAATTCTCTTAGCACTAATCACTTTGTGTTTTTTTCAACAGTTCCCTGGTTTCCAAAGAAAATATGGGACCTAGACCAATGCAACCATTTGATTTCTAATTTTGAGCCTGATTTGGACAACAATCACCCTGTAAGTATAAGTTGG
The DNA here is from genome assembly GCA_963921515.1 of Calotriton arnoldi. Taxonomy (NCBI): domain Eukaryota; kingdom Metazoa; phylum Chordata; class Amphibia; order Caudata; family Salamandridae; genus Calotriton; species Calotriton arnoldi. Next base: position 41,114 of record CAWUFW010000188.1, read on the forward strand.
CAAATGTGTTGTGATTGTATAGTAATAACAATAGCTGGCCAAGTTAATTAGACTCGAAGCAGAAAAAAGGATTTTGGCCTCCGATTACTTTTGCTGTAATTTGTGAATCTCTCATTGTGCGCACAAACTTTGACCGAAAAATCTGTAAATACATTCTTCACTATCACAAATCAAGGGCCGAATTTAAATCTTGGTGGCGTAGATACTCTGTTGCTATGGCGACAGAGTATCTATATCAGCAAGAGTGTGGTCCGCCCTCCAAATTTATATGTGGGTGGATGTCATGTTTAATCATGGCAGGGACTACTCCGTCTCTACAAGCCCTACAAAGTAAAGGCCAGCGGAGGCAGACATCTAATTCCACCCACCTAATTTAGATGGGTGGAATTAGAGGTCACTTTTCACTGCCCATCACCGCCAAGAAAACCCTGGTGGTAAGGGGCAGTCAAAAACTTCAGAATTCTCCCCACGAGGGGAGCATTTTCTTTTTCTTTTTGAAAAAGAAAATCTTGCTTCTGGATTTTTAAAAACAAAGAAAACAGTTTGATGTACGGTTTCATCATGGTAACGAAGACGTGCACCAAACTTTAAACAGCATTGACAGGAGCCCCCGTGACGACTGTTGCTGCCAATGCTTTAGAAATGACCACCAGCTTGGTGGTCATTTCTAAATGTGATGGGCTGCACATCCTTCAGTGCGACAAAATTATATACTCCATCTCCCTGACAGATAAACGAGACGCCCACCCAAAAATATCTCAGGTCCTAAATCCTTAACTCCTTAAAACAAGAAATAGACTTAAAAATATTCCTGACAAATGAATTTTTGAGAGAAAAATGAGTAGACACATAAAATGAATTTACCCTAAAAACTACTTGCAGTACACCAATATGATATTAGAGGTAAAATGCCACTAATTACCTTTGTGGAAAATTAAAATGGCTTTCAGATGTTTAATCTACAAAACAAATAGATGCAGCCAATAGAAAAAAAGAATAATAATGTTAGTTTGGAAACAGTTTAGCAAAATGCGTAGGGCTCCTTGACACTTATACTGCCAACTCATTGACTTACACTACAGAAATGAATATTTTGTCATTTGGAAAGTCTTGTTAAAACTTTTCTTCATTGAGTTTGGTTCTAATGACATCTCAGGCCATAGTATCATTTCAACATCTACATAATCGGTTAAAACAAAAAAACAAGATAGCAATCCAACTCATTCCTCCTATCCAAAGCAACTTCATATCACATCTGTGACGTTTGCTCCTGAATTCATTCATATTATTGTTAGATGATCAATTTCTGTGAGAAATTGCGTTACTGGTTGAGGGTGGTGAAACCCTACTCAAGCAGCAAACCCTATTCTCGCCAGGCTGAAACACAAGCAAACCTCAAATTATCCTGTGTTTGACCATCTGGTAGCTTGGCACAGCAGCAGTCAGGCTTAACTTAGAGGTAATGTGTGAAGTATCTATGCAGTACTTGTTGGAAAGTTGGTTATTAGTAGTGGTAAATATGCATCTACCACTAGCAATAAGGCCACTAACACAGTCTAGAGCTCGGAATAGGTCTCAGAAACTTATTCCTATTCTCAATCCTTGGTAGCTTGGTAGCTTGCCTTCGAGCAGGAAGGCTTAACCTAAGAGACAGGTATGTAAAGGATTTAAAAACACCAATTCAGTAAATAATTAAGACACAACACATAATAAAAATCCCACACCAATTTATAAACATAAGAAATAATTTTATCTTAAAAATGATATCAAAACTATAAAAATCCAATTAAGGGAATCGGAGATCTGTCTTTTAAAATATTTAGCACTCTATAGCATTTAGAAACCTATAGCGCCACATTGGGACATCTGGTCGCGCCTCACGGGACAAAGTCAAAGTTTCAGGCTGACCACGATGGAGCCCTGCTCTGATACCCCTTGTGGTAAGCCTCAGTCGAGATTTTACCTTTGGACTTAGAAACTTGTTTGGAGTTTTCTCTGCCGGGGTCCATCGATGCTCTTCACCAGTCTGGGTTCGGTAAGGGTTCACCAACTTGCTTTCCAGAGAGCACCCAGTCAAACTCTGGAAGTCAGACCTCCAGAGCTTTTCAGCGGGACAAACCAGCAGGGCAGGCCGGTTTGGCTCACGCGAATGAGTCGGTCCCACTCTGGAGCTTTTTTCCAAATGGTTGCAAACTTCTGGAACTTCTTCCTGAAGTTCCTTTGGGGGTTCCAAAGTGTCCAAAACACAATGCAAGAGTCTGGGATCTTCAAGATGGTCCTTGAAAGTTTGGGACTTCAGTTCCCACAATCCACTTGGACAAAACCATTACAAACCCACCGGACGCACTCCAGGCTGAGGATTCTTGGTGATGTTGGTCCAGGTGAGATCTGTTAACCTGTAGCTTGCGGGGAGTCCACTCTTTATTCCTCTTGAATCAAGGTACATCTAAAGGGTTATAGTCCCAGATAATGCAACAGGCGCAATCAGTCAGAATGCAGGGCCTGATGGTGCAAATCAAGTTTCCAGCTTGGTAAGCCTTCTTCTCTTAGTTTCAAGTAGCAGATCTCAGGTGCTTTGCACATCTCACATATTTATTCAGTGTTCTCTGGGGTCAAACAGGAGAGCACTTCTGTCCAATGAGGTGCAGGGCAACACCCCAGAGCATGACTACTTCCTCCAAAATGAGGCATGATCTTCTACCAGAAAGCACTATTCTTCCAAAATTCAGTATGGCTGAACTTGCAGCAGAGGAGCAAGCACTAGTTCAACCAACCTCCAGTATGGCTCATTTCCAAAGCTCTTCTCCCCCTACTGTCTGCAATTCCTGCCTTAACCTTGCCATCTGGCTGGGTCAGAGGGCTGGGGGTAGATGGACCTGGTATTCTCTGCCTGTCCTATCTCCCTTTGAAGCTCCTTGGTTTATGACCCCTCCCTCCTGCTCTGGCATTCCTGTGTAGCAGAGGTCTCTCTAAGAGATAGCCTCTCCTTGGGTGAGACACTTATCTCTTCATTAAAGCAGCCTGGCTAATCCTCTAAACTCTGACCAATCAGGGGAGATCACAGAAAGGCTGAATTTTGGCTTATAGACTTAAAAGACTTATAACTTATTTTCTGTATATTTTAGGAGAATTTCAACAATATCATATTGTTGGATTTATCAATCCCATTCTCCGAAGTCCTTGAATGATATTTTTACTGGAATTCCTAGCAATAGTTATTCATTAATGAACAATTGCCATGTTAACCTATGTGGCTGGGGATCTACAATGGGCAAAATGAAATCTACAATTACTCCAACACCAGGGCCTATTAAACATCTTTTATAAGGACCCTGCTTATAGCTACATGACCCCCCACCCCTGGGACACCTAGGGTAGACTTTAGGAGTCCTGAATCTGCAAAAATAGTGTAGATCCTCTCTCCACAGTGCTCCTAGCACAAAAGTCGATTTTGGGAAACGCTTTACTAGAATCAGAGAAGGGAAATGTGCAATTTCTCTATCCCCAGGGCATATAAAACCTCTTTATAAGTACCTGACCCCCCACACCTGGGACACCTAGGGGAGACCCTGGGGTTCCTAATATGCCAAAATATTGTAGTTTATCACTTTTTAAGTGCCCCTACCACCAAAGTCGAGTTTGGGCACAATTCATATTTAAAAGCAGTGCTGCAACACTGGGCTGCTTTTAAAATGACTTCAAGCTCTTAGCAGTGCTCAAATGCACTAAACTGCCATGCCCTAATATATTCTAGGGACTTAAAGGTAGTTTTAAACCCCTGCCCTATTATGTACTAGAGACTTATGGGGTAGGTCATGCCAATTATAAGTATACCCTAATATATAGTTTACCCTAATGGATGTGTGTGTTTTCACTGTGTTTTCACCATAACACTGGCCCTGGGCCTGGTTAGGCAGAGCCCAAGGACAGTCAGAGTCGGTTACCACCATTACCAGTCAGCAAACAACAAGGGTGCCCAGGGCACAGGATGACTTTGCAACAGTACTTAAAAAGTAATAAAGTGAAAACACAACAATAGAGTACATTTTAATAAATAATTTGACACCGAAGCGACAAAACTCCAATTAATGGAATTGAAGATATGCAATTTTAAAGGTTTTGAAGCAATCAAGAGCTAAGAAGCAAAAGCACCAACCATGGTTATCTGATCGCGGTGGGCGGGTCCTAGTCACAAGTTCAGACATGAAGATGCATAGCGCAGCAGCGATGTCATTGGAGTCATCAACGGGAGCTTTCTATGTGAGATCTTGCTTCGTTGTTCAGGAAGCCATTGGCTGGAGCTTGTGAGGACTTGTGCTGAGGACAAGATGCGTTGCACTGGGCCAATGCCGTGGTTGAGCTGAATCATCGTCGAAGAAGCCACATGGGTTTGTGGGGCCTTGTGCTGGGGTGTGTCGACGCCAAGGATGAGATGTGTTGTGGTGGGCCGGTGCCAGTGATAAGCTGTGTCACGCTGCATCAAGAGGAGAGGAGTTGCGTTGACATTGAAGAAGCATGTTATGTCCCTGTGGCTTTGAACATGAGGCCAGCCAACTGACCCTTGGAGATTTCCTGGAATCCTGGCTCCACACTAGGAGGCTGGGTTCAGAAGGGCAGCACCCAGCAGCAGAAAAGTCCTGCAGCAGCAACAGCAGGCCTTGGGCAGCAAAGCAGTCCTTGATCAGCAAAGCAGAGATTGGAAAGCAGGACAGACGTCACAGCTAGGCAGTCCTTCTTCTTAGCATAGTGTACAGGTACAGAAGTAATCTAAAGCGTTGGGTCGGAGGGTCAGCTATTTATACCTGATGCCCTATTTGAAGTGAAAGAAGCGTCTAGAGTCCTCCCCTTACAGAGGTGTATATAATTCTCTTCCTCGCTGCCTTGGCCCCACCATGTCTGGGGGTACAAAAGACTAGTGTGAAACCCTTTGTGAGTGTGCTAAGACAAAGTCATTCTGATGTGCAAGAGTGATAAGTGACAGCTCCTCACCTTCATCCTGACAGTGATGGCCCATCCTGACATACCTATTCCCCCTTTGTCTCGCTGTCTGGGAGTAAAGCACAAAGACCAACTGCTAGTTACACCTAGTCATGTGACCCAGGATACAGGCTGCAGGCACCAAATGGGCAGGACAAGAAAATGCCAACTTTCTAAAAGTGGCATTTTCAGAATTGTGACTTAAAATCCAACTTTACCACTAAAGAGCTACAATTCTTTAGAGACCAAACTCAACTTTCTTATCTGTTCCCAACTGAAAGCTATCACTTATTATGAGAATTTGGGTTACTGGTTGAAGGGGGTGAAACCCTACTTAAGCAGCAACCAAAGTCCTCGTGAGGGTGAGACACAAGCAAACCACAAATTAACCTGTGCTTAACTCTCTGGTAGCTTAGCACAGAGCAGACAGGCTTACCTTAGTGGCAGTGTGTAAAGTATTTATGCAGTACTTCTAACAGTAATAAAGTGTAAACATACACAAAATAATCCCACACCAATTTAAAAAAAACAAGTAAATTTTAATAAATAAATCAAAACCAAAATGACAAAAATCCAATGAGTAGAACCAGGGATTTGCAATTTTAAAAATTTCAGTTAAAATAACGCCAGAAAGCAGAATGCGCCAGCTGTGGATAGCTGGTCCAGCCGGACCGGGACAAAGTCAAAAGTTTAGTCCAACTGCGATGGCGCACCCGACCCTACAGGGACGAAGTTAGGAACACTGATCAAAAGTACCTTAAGTTCTTGTTGCAGAGCGTTGCAAGGTCCTGTGTCAAGGATGCATTGCACAACCCAGGCAATGCGTCAGTTACGATGAGCTGCAGAGCTGCGATATGAGGTACTGCGTTGTCATTGAGGATTCCATTGATGAGATGTTATGCAAAGTCTAGCGTCAAGGATGTGTTATGCAGTCTGGGTAATGCATTGGTTCTGAAGAGCGATGAGGCTGTAATGTGAGAATCTGCGTCATCATTGAGGTTGCTGTTGACAAGAGATTGTGATGCGAGGGCCTGCGTCAGGGAAAGCTTCGCACAGCGGCTGTTCTGATGCAGGCTGCGAGGTCGATGCACAGTCCTTGCACTGGAAGAACCCTTGTAGGAGAGGCGATGCATCTGTTCTGCTCGGGATTGTGGCACACAGTAGAGGTGTTGTGACAGTTCTGTTGTATCCACAGATGGGCTGGTGAAGCACCTTCAGGCCCACTTCCAAGGGCCGGGACTGGGATGGCACCACTTGGCAGTGTAGGACTCACAGATGGCAGAGTCTGGGTGCTGAGTTCCAGCTTGTTGGAGCCTTCTATCCCTGAGGCTCTAGTCAGGATGCCAGTCAAATAGCCCTTGGAGTCACTCTGGGGTCATGGCTTCAACAGATGCAGATCCAGTCCTTCTCACCCACGTAAGGTGGCAGCAGGTCAGCACAGCAGGGCAGCAGTCCTTAAGGGCAGCAGTCCCACAGAGTGGCAGTCTTTTCAGCAGTACAGCAGTCCTTCTTCCTGGCAAAGCATCCATAAGTCCAGAAGTGTAAGAATTGGTGTCTGGGGTCCAATATTTAAACCCCGGCCCTTCCTTTGAAGTGGGAGAAGCTTCTAGAGGTTTCCGTTTGAAGTCCCCAGGCATCCTGCCTTCCCTGCCCTGGCTCCAGACTAAATACAGGGGGTATGCAGCACTTTATTGTGTGGAGGTAGGACATAATTCAAGCATAAGTAGGGCTATGCCCAGCTCCACCTTCCTATCCTGCCAGTGATGGCCAATCCAGGCACACCTAAGCTGTCTATTGTGTGTTGCTGTCCAGGAGGAATATGCAAAACCCAACTGTTAGCTACACCTAGTCATGTGACATAAAGACAGGCTGCATGCACTAGATGCCTGAGGCAGGAAAATGCCAACTTTCTAAAAGTTAAATTTTCAAAATTGGAATTTAAAATTGAACTTCACCATGAGAGAGGATTGTTACATTACATTTCCAAAGACACCATACATAAACTGGTTACTTGCTTCAATTTGGAAATGATCATATATTAAGTGTAGGTAACTCCAATGTTATACTATGGGAGAGGCAGGCCTTGCAGTAGTGAAAAATGGATTTAAGATTTTTTTCACTCTAAAAAGTACGTCAAACTTTTTAAATACACTGCACCCAGCTCTCCGGGCTGTCCAGGACCTACCTTAGGGGTAACGTATATGTATTAAAAAGGAAGGTTTGGGCTTAGCAAAAGGTTTAAAAACTGCACACACACAAGCTGCAATGGCAGACCTGAGGCATGTTTAAAGTGCTACTTGAGTGGTTGGCACAATCAGTGCTGCAGGCCCACTAATAGCATTTAATTTACAGCCCTGGACACAGGTAGGGCCACTTTACTAGGGCCTGACAAGTAAATTAAATTTGCCAATTAGGTATAAGCCAAGTCTACTATGTTTTAAGGAGAGAGAGTAATTTAGTCCTAAAGCCTGCAAAAATGAAGTCAACTAAACAGGAGGGTTGAAGGCAAAAGGTTAGGGGAAAACATCAACAAGGATGTCAGGTCTAGCACGTGTCCCCCCCAGCTGAAAGCGGGGAAAACTACCAAATCTTCTGGGAGTTCTCATCACTAGGGCGGAAAAACCTAGAGAGACCATCAGCATTGGCGTGGTCTGTTCTAGGACGGTGTTCCACTGTAAAGTCTATTCCCTGTAGGGAGATGGACCATCTCAACAGTATGGGATTCTCACCCCTCATCTGCATTAGCCATCTGAGGGGTCTGTGGTCTGTTTGAACCCACAAGTGAGCACCAAACAGGTATGCTCTCAACTTCTTCTTTTCCCAGTCCACTGCAAAGGCTTCCCTTTCTATTACATTCCACCTCTGTTCCCTGGGAAGTAACATCCTACTGATAAAATCTACAGGTTGACCCAGGCCCTTTTCGTTTAGCTGCAAGAGCACAGCCCCTATGCCATGCTCTGAGGTGTCTGTCTGCACAATTAATTCTCTGGAGAAATCAGGGGCCTTGAGCACAGGTGCTGCGCACATGGCCTTCTTCAGGGTGTCAAAAGCGTTCGGGCATGCCTCCATCCAGATCACCTGTCTGGGCTGCCTCTTAGAAGTCAGCTCTGTCAAAAGAGCAACAATGGTGCCATACCCCTTGATAAATCTCTTGTAGTATCCGGTGCGACCTAGGAAGGCTCTCACCTCTGTCTGGATCTTGGGGGGGTACCTAAGCCAGAATGGATTCGATCTTGGCCTGTAGAGGCTGCACCTTGCCTTCTCCCACTGTCCCAAGTAGACCACTGACCTCTGCCCTATCAGGAACTTACTGGCCTTGATATTCAGGCCTGCCCTCTGCAGAGCCTGAAACTCTTCCCTGAGGTGGCATAGGGGGTCATCCCAGATAGAACTGAAGACCACAATGTCCTCTAGGTATGCAGCACTGAGGTTCTCCAATTGAGCAAGGACCTGGATGACCAACCTCTGGAAGATGGCTGGGGTATTCCTAAACTAGAAGGGCATTACCTAGAACTGAAAGTGTCCTTCTGGGGTAGGGAACGCAGACCTCTCTATGACCCCCTCAGTCAAGTCAATTTGCCAGTACCCAGACATCTAGTCGAATTTGCTAAGGAACGTAGCAGCTACTAATCTATCCATGAGCTCATCAGCTCAGGTAATGGGGTGTGCATCAGTCTTGGCATCGGCATTGAGCCCCCAGTAACTCACACAAACCCTAAGTCCTGGGGTGGTACCTGGAGGGGCAGATTTGGGGGCCAACACCACTGGGCTGGACCAAGGACTGTTTGAGGGTTCAATTACCCCAACTCCCACATCCGGAGACTTCCTCATTTATACTGGCTCTCACCTTGTGAGATAGCCTGTAGATGTTGCTCTTCACAGGCAGACTGTCCCAAGTTTCAATATCATGGTTGCATTATGTAGTGAGTCCTGGGGTAAGGGAGAGAAGAGTGGCAAATTGCCTCAGCAACTGGCAGCCGTCCCTCTGTTGCTCTAGGGTCAGGGTAGGGGAAAGGCATTCTTTCACCCCATAGAGACCAGACTAGCTGTTTTGTAGGGCTGTGGGCTCCACAGGCTCCATCTTCCAAACGTTTTGGCCAGACTAAACCCGACCAGAGTGGCCTTCTGGTCATACCACCAATTCATGACCTCCACGCTGGCGGTGAAATGCTCTTTGGCTTTTTTCCAGAAACACTTTACCTGGGTTCAGAGTGCCAGCACATAGCTGACTACATCCTGGGGGGCTTTCTTAGGAGCTTTCTCCCACCCCTCCTTCACCAGACTGAGAGGCCTTCACAGAGAGTGTCCGTACAGAAGTTCAAAGAGGCTGAATCCAGCCCCCTTCTGCGGTACCTCCCAGTATGCAAACAACAGGTGTGGCAAGAAGTTGTCCCACTTCTACCTCAAGAGCTCCGATAGACCCATGATCATGCCTTTTAGGGTCTTGTGGAACCTTTCAACAAGCCCATTAGTTTGGGGGTGATAGGGTGTGGAGAACGTATAGGTTACCCCGCACTCCTTCGACATGGACTTCATGTATGCAGACATGAAGTTGGTAACTCGGTCAGATATGACCTCCTTGGTGAACCCCAGATAAAGATCCCCATCAGTGCTCTGGCTACTGCGGGTGCAGTCACTGACTTCAGAGATATAGCCTCTGGGTACTGGATGGCATGGTCCACCAAGACCAGGATGCACCTGATGTCAAGGGCTGTCTTGAGGTCCAGAGACCTAACAATGTTGATGCCCACCCATTCAAAGAGAGTGCCAGCGACAGGGGAGCCTTGTGCGTCCCCCCTGAATTGTCATTGGCTGGTAGATGTGCATGACCTGCAGAATGTATCTGAGGCCATCTTCATGCGGGGCCAATAAAAGTGGGTGATACGCCTTTCAAAGTTCTTGACCTGCCCTAGATGACCTGCCCAAGGAACATCATGAGCCAGCTCCAGTAGGAAGGCCCTGTAGAACTGGGGGCCACCAACACATGGGTTTCACCAGACTCAGGAACCTTATGATTTCTATATAGGAGATCATTCTCCCAATAGATCAGGTGATCACCAGAGGTGTTGCCAGCCGCCTGGGCCTCGAACTGCTGCTACAGGCCCTCAAGAGTAGGGCACTCCAGCTGCACCTTGCAGGACTCCTCCTGTGTGGGACCCCCTTCCTTTTGCCAGTTGGTTAGTAATGATTAGGTTCCCCAGAGTGACAATGTCCTCCCCTGTAGGATCAGGGGAGTCACCTTCAGGCTGAGCCTCCTCCCGGACCCTGGGAGTTTCAGGAGTGGATTTCCTGGGCCAATTGCCCTTCCTCTTTTTGGCAGGCTCCTGGCCCATTCTTCCAGGCTTCAGTACCTTCTGACTACCCTCATGGGCAGCCATGGACCCTGTGGTCAGGAACACCCTCTCAGGCACCCCTAACATCTCCAGGTGTGACCTGAGCTGCACCTCCTACCAGTGATGTGCTCCAGGTCATCTCCAAGCAGACAATCCACAGGCATGGATGGAGTCACACTTACCCTCAAGGAACCTGAGACCCCCCCTACTCAAAGGGAACCAGAGCCACTGGGAAGTGACTCTCATGGTTGTCGGTTGCAATAACCTGGTGGAATGCATTAGGGACTACCTTCTCTGATATCACCAGATGACATCTGACAGTTGTCATGCTGGATCCAGTGTCTCTCAGAGTCTCTACCCTCTGCCTATTGATGGTGACCTACTGCCTCTATTCCCTAGGGTAAATAGGCATGTGAACTCTCTGCACCATCTCTGTCACCCAAAGACACTAGGGTAACCTGTACATGGCTCTCCTACTATCTGGGGCAATCTCCTCCTCAGGCGCTACACTAATCAACCCAGGTGTCTGCCCACCAGTGGGGGGCAGTGCCCACTTGGGACACTTGGCATTCCCCTTGTAGCGCCCAACCTGTTGGCACTCATACCACTCAGGGGGTGCCTTCCCTGAGGACTTATTATCAGATAACCATTTATTTTTTTGTTCAGGTGGAGATTGGAAGTCCTGACCCATAGCACTATTTTGGAGACCTTTAGAGAACTACTTGTTTTTATGATTCTCCCCCCCCCCTTCTTCTTCTGGTGGGGACCCTGCCCACCCTTGTGGTGTTCCCCCCAGATACCTTCTTGTGGACTCTGGTGCTGAGCCAGTGGTCCGCCTCCTTAGCAAGCTCCCTGTAAGCTCCTTAGCAAGCTTACTATAAATAGGGTGTTGGCACAGATCTGTAAAACAAAGACTAAACATGCGCTCTCTTGATATCAAATTGTACAGCCCCTGGTAATCCTTTACTTCACTGCCTTCACCCAACCATGCACTGCCTTGCAAAAGGAATCTACACAATTGACCTAGGACTGCTGGGGCAGCTTCTGGCTGTCCCTAAATTTCTTCTGCCTCAACTTCTCAGGGGTGAGGCCATTTTTTCTTACACAGGTTTCCTTCATGCAGGAGTCCCTCATCCTGTCCCCGTTCTCTAGGGCCAGTAGGATGTCTCTCCCCTTGTTAGAGATATGCTTCCCTCTGGATTGGGGAGCTAGCCTCTGCTAGCCCCCAAATCCTCCTCAGGGATCCTATGCATCTGTAAGGCCAACTCAAACTCATAAGTTTCAAACCACTTGTCAATGTTATCCCCCACAACAAAGTCAGGCCCCAGACCTTTAGGAATATGGACCCTCTTGTTTCCAGAGGGCAATGTGGGTATGCTGCCATTATCGATGCTGGACCCTGCCTGCCTGGGCTTGTTGTCCAGTTCCTTAAGGCTCCTCTCATGAGTCAACCACTCCAAAGCAATTTGTTCCTCCTTGGCCAGTTTTCTTTCCTCCATGGCCATTTTCTTTTCCTCCATGGCCATTATTTTCTACTCCATTTTCAACTGGGCCGTCTGCAGCCCAAACTCCCTCTCCACTGTATAGCTGCCCCATTTGTGCAGGTGAATTCCCAGGCACAAACAGTCAGGTAGAGTAAGGGTGAATTTGGAAAAACCAAAATGGCCAATGAAGGAGAATTTAAAACTTGACTTGATCTCAGTTTATTTATCTGGGCTTTTCAATGTAACACAAAGTTACTGCATAGTACCGCCCAAACACAAGTCCTAATGATCACCTCTAATCACCAATATAAGAAATTGAGTTACTGGTTGAGGAGGATGTAACCATACTCAAGCAGCAACCACACTCCTCATCAGAGTGAGACATGAGCAAACCACAAATTAACCTGTGCTCAATCCTCTGGTAGCTTGGCACAGAGCAGTAAGGCTTAACATAGAGGCAGTTTGTAAAGTATTTATGCAGCACTTCAAACAATAATAAAGTGAAAACACACTCAAGAAAAATCCCACACCAATTTAAAAAGTAAAATGTAATAAATCAAGACCAAAACGATAAAAATCCATTTAATAGAACCAGAGATAAGCAATTTTAAAGATTTCAGTGAAAAAAGTGCCAAAAAAACAAAGAGCCAACTGTGGGTATCTGGTCGTGTTGGACCGGGACAAAGTCCCGCATTTTTTTCTCTCACAATCTTTATTACATTTTTGTGGCATACAATGAAAGAAAGGGAATACGATCAGTGAAACATATAGTGATTCACCAGAAAACATTAGTATACAGGCATGTTATATTGAGCACGTCATGGTTGGTTGAGTTGCAATCTCAAAGATCCACTTTAAGCAGTGCAGGAGTTGGATGGGTCAGTGAGTTCGAGGCCGGGGTACACCCTGCAGCCCCCCCCAAGCCCATCCTGCAGCCCTCAGGGGGCAGGCTGTTGCAGGAAGTGGAGACAGTGTCCCCCAGTTATGTGTGGGAGGGATCCCCCGCCAAGATACTGAGTTAGGTCTTCCCAGCCCACAGCCCACCCGCCGGGGCTTGGACATGCACATCAGGCACCTGGCTGCCCCCCCTCCCCGGGCTTTGGCCCGAACCGTCAATCTCTCAGGGTGGTTTCCCATCCAGGTCAGGTTCTAGTACTAGCAGAATGATGTCCTACCCTGTGATGTGGCTAGAGCGCCCTGCCTGCTTTCCAAGACACTGTAAAACGTCATCCTACGCTATCACCAAGCTGCATAAATCACCACGGAATGCCACAAGCAGGGTCACCGTGTCTGCCCACCAAAGTCTCACTATTGCTCTTTTTACCAGTGCCAGGTCTGTAATCCTGCTGCCCACTCTGTCCGCCTTGGGCCAGGGCACCATCCACAGCAGGCATGTTATGGGTGTGTGTATGTGTTGCTGGCCCATGACTTGCATATGTATGCACATACCACTACCTAAAAGGTCCAAAGCACTGTGCACTTCCATGTCATGTGGTAAAAATTGGCATTGTCTACCCCGCACCTGGGGCATCCATGCGGTGCCATGCTGAACATACGGTAAAGGCACAACAGGGTGAGATACATGTGGTGAATATAGTTAAACTGCAGCAGCTTCAGTCACGTGTTTCACAAGACCCCGAAGATTTGGTTCAGGACTTTGATCCAGTCCACCTCTGTTAGTTCAATCTGCACTTCCTGGCTCCTGCGCTCCCTCTGGCCATCTAGGGCTCTGCCAGTCATCTGAGTCAGCGCCCTTTACTTGTTAGTGATCCAGTGGCCCCCGGGTCACCATGTCAACAGTACCTGTAATACGGGGTCTGCATCTGGTTCTTTACTTGTGTCACCCCATGTCTCACTGATGGTCCCCTTAAGTGTAGTGTGCATCAAAAACTGCCCAGCTGGTATAGCAGATATCTCTTGGAGTTCTGCGTGAGGGTAGTCCTCTTTGAGAACAGCTGACCAAGGTCCTCTATAGAGTTGTGTCTCCACTGTGATTGATGCACCATTTGCATTATCCAGGCGCAGGCCATTATACACCACAGGAGCAAATCTGGTGCATAAACCGCACCTGTGCTCCAACATCGCATGTAGCAGGCCAAGCTGTGCCGAGCCACTCTTATCAGTATTAATATATGTCCCACATTGCAAACCCAACTCAGAAAGTCACTGAGTATGTTCTCCTCGTCCTACGTGGCTACAGGGTGGTCGCCTCGAGTGACGGATCTGGGGCTATCCATGTCATAAGCCATTGTAGTTGGCATGCCAGATAATTCCGTTCATAGTCTGGCGCGTCCAGGCTACACACAGCCATTGGCAAACATTGCTTCTCTAAGGCCACGTGGTGGTGACCTGTGGCCCACATCAGCTCAGAGAGCCAGCCATTCAGATCCGTGAACACCTTGCAGGGCAATAGTAATGGCACATTGACAAACACATATAGTAATTGCGGTAGGGAAACCATTTCACCATTGCGACGCCACACATGGCCAAAAGCGGCAGTGTACGCCAAAAGGCTGACATTCCGTGAAGTGAGGCAACCACTTTGCCCAGATTGCCCTTGCGGATGTCCTCGGGTCCCATACACCTGAACCCCCAGATACCGAAAGGTGTGTGTGGCTGTCTGGACCAAGCAGGATTCAGACTCCACCATCTGGGTTCTGCACTGGGCCGATAGCTGGAAAATGCATGACTTGGATATGTTCATACACAGTCCGGACACTGAGCTGAATATGTCTAACAGTTCCATTGGGGGTTTCAGTCCAACTTCTGCATCGTAAAGATATATAAAAATTAGGGGTGGGCAAAATATTCCATTCTGCCGGTGAAATTGGCGGACTTTTGGGCGTTCTATGTTACATTCCAGCTAATTCCATCGCCGCATGGTGGAATTTTTTTTCATTTGTGAGCCAAATTGATAAGTTGGCAAGTGAGATTTGTCATCCCCTATCGCCATTTTTGGTTGCTAGCAGGACATCCATCAAGATTTTTCCAATGCGGACAGCCACCCACGGTCAGAAGGCTGCCGCTCAAGTAGAAAATCTACTTGAGCAACAGCAAAATCAACTTAAGTAGCTGCACCCTCTGGTGTGCTGCGTGGTGCAGTTTGCTGATTTTTTAGCACAGAATACACTCCTGGTGCTAGATCACAGCGTGAGCAGCTCAACATGCTTATTTCTGCCCATTAGCGGAATTCCACAGAATCTTGCTGATTGTTTTGTAACTGCGTGGAAATCCAGGGAGTCAAATTCCCACCCCTAATTAAAATGTCATCTGCGTATAGGAAGACCACATGCAGTCTGCCTTCCACTTGCAGCCCATGGTCCTTTGCCCGCACTCGCAGTCTGCTCACCAGTTGTACCATGGCGAGCGTGAACAGCAGTGGCGACAGCGGGCAGCCCTGACGTGTGCACCTGTGCATCTGCCAGTGGGCTGCGTTTTCACATCCCAACCAAACTCATGCTGTGGGTTCCACGTATAGCACACAAATCCAATCCAGCAGTTCTGAGCCAAACCCCATGTGGTGGAACATCGCGAAGAGGTAGGTCCACGAAAGGCTGTCGAAGGCCTTCTCCAAATCAACCAGGAATTCCACTGCTTTCGTGGCCAGTTTGGCAGGCAATTAAAAAGGTGGAATAAGCACTGTATGTTTACATAGGTGCTCCTCCCAGGGACGAACCCACTTTGGTCTTCGTGGACCAGTAAACTAAGTGTGGCTGAATGCGGTTCCTTATGATTTTTCCTCTTTCAAGCGGATCGCCACCTCATTTCAGGACCATTGCGAGGCTTCTCACGAGTCAGGTAATTGTCCCGCTTCTTGTGCTTCTGTATACGTTGCTGCCAGGAGATTTATAAGATGCGTCTCGCACTCCTTATAGAATTCCAGGGGAAGCCCGTCGCTGCAGGCCGTTTTGCAGGCTGTTTTACCTGTCACCATTTGTTTGATTGCAAGAGCTATATTTTTTCCGTAATGGGGCCCTCCGTCTGCTGCCTGCAGTATGGAGTGAGGGCAGTCAACTGCGTCTCAGCCAAGAAAGAGACTGGTTGGTCTGCATTAATTACTGATGTGGGGCCATAGAGAGTTGCATAGTAATCCGAGAACACCACTACAATGTCGCTTGTCGATAGACGTGGTGTCCATTCAGAATGCCGGGTGGCAGTTATTGTTGCTTGGTCGGCTTTCACATGCAAATTTGCAAGAAGGCACCTTACTCTGACCCCCTCTGAGTGAGCCTCTGCCAGGCACACCCTATATTTGTGCAGGGCCAATCGGGCCCCCGTCTCCACGTGCTCCCATCTCTGTCGCACAAGTGCGGCTCACGCCTTCACCTCTGAGACCGTGTGAATCTCCAGACATCTAAGCTTGACCTCTACATGGCTCAACTGGAATCGCAGGGTGGAGCGCAACCCCACTGGAGGCTTTAATACAGATCTCGCGAATATACGCCTTGAAGACATACCACTCAACCAGTGGTGTTGTAGCCATGCCCGAGTTACCTTCAGAGTAGAGTGTGACCTCTTCCTGTACCTGAGACCGTGCAATGCTGCATCTTCTAGTGCTGATGCTAGTCACCAGGAGGGGATGCAGATCATCAGCGAGCCCACCATAATGTCAGTATCAGGGGCAAGGGTCCGAGTAAGACTTCGTTAAGTTTTATGTGTTGTGCGCTGCTCCAGCTAAGTGTCAAGAAGTGAGAAACAAGTCGACCCTCATGTGCAGTGCATATGTAGGGGAAAAGAAAGAGTAGTCCCTCGTTTGGAGGTGAGCCTGGCACTAGGCATCCAGCAGGAGACAATTTGTCATACAGTTGTGCAGCTGTCCGCTACGCTGTGCACGGTGTATCCTGCAACGGTGGGTGCGAGAGATCTAGCCCCATATCCACCATGTTATTAAAGTCCCCGCCCACCACAGCGGGCTCAGTGAGTGTACGTTCCCTCAGCTCCTCGAGGGAGCATAAGTATGCTGTTTGCTCTACGTACGGCGAGTAGAGTCCCATTAGGTGTAACGGAGAGCCATCTAGCTTTCCGCTAACAAAGACATATCTGCCTTTGGGATCTGCCCTCTGCCACTACAGTTGGAATAGCACTCCGGGTGCCATCCATATGAGGACACCCTGGGGGCACACAGAGTAGGTGGTGTAAAAGAGTTGGCCCCTCCATCTGGTCCGCAGGCACCTCCCGTCCTGTTCTGTCAAGTTTGTCTCTTGTAAAATGGCTACATGCACCATGCGCCCCGCCAGCTATCAGCGAATACGGTGTTGCTTGACCTGCGTCCCCATACCGCCTACATTCCAAGTGAGGAAGTTAAATACCAAGTGTTGTGGTGTGTCGTTCACATATTGGGTTGCACGTTAAGGGCACAAAGTCACAAGTTCAGGCCGACCGCGTTGGAGCACAGGCCAGCTACAGCGAGGATGCAACACGTAGCCGAAGTGATGCATCGGTTCAGAGGAGCTGCGGAGCTGCAATGCAAGGTTGTCATTGAGGATCCCGTCGATGAGGGCTTGCGATGCAAAGTCTGGTGTTGAGGATGCATCACAGAGTGGCAGTCCTTTCAGCAGCACCGCAGCCCTTCATCCTTGCAGATTATCCACAGGTCCAGAAGTATACTGAAGAGTTGGTGTCTAGGGTCCAATATTTATACCTGAGCCTTCCTTTGAAGTGGAAGAAGCTTCTAGAGGTTTCCCTTCGAAGGACATAGGCATCCTGCCTTCCCTCACCTGACTCCAGACTAACTAGAGGGGGTATGCAGCCCTTTGTGTGGAGGCAGGACACAGCCTATTCGAGTGTACGTAGGGCTGTGCCCAACTCCCCCCCCATCCTGCCAGTGATGGCCCATCCAGGCACACCTAAGTTCCTTATTGTGTGTGGCTGTCTAGGAGGAATGGACAAAGCCGAATTGTCAGCTACACTTAGTCATGTTACCCAAAGACAGGCTGCAGGCACTAGATGACTGAGGCAGGAAAATGCCAACTTTCAAAAAGTGGCATTTTCAAAATTGTAATTTAAAATATGACTTCACAATGAGAGAGGATTTGTCATTACAATTTTAAAGACACCAAACAAGAATGGGTTACCTGCTCCCATTTGGAAACTATCACTACCAGAACTTGAAAAACTAAATGCTGCATCCTTCCCCCTGGGCTCTCTAGAGCCTGCCCTAGGGGTGATTTATATGTATTAAAAACGGAAGGTTTGGGCCTGGCAAAATGGTTTATTTTGCCAGGTCAACATGACAGATTAAAAACTGCACACCCAAACAGGCTGCAATGGCAGACCTGAGACATGTTTAAAGTGCTACATAAGTGGTTGGCACAATCAGTGCTGCAGGCCCACTAGTAACATTTAATGTGCAGGCCCTGGAGGCATGTAGTGACACTTTACTAGGGACTTACAAATAGACTAAATATGCCAATCGGGTATAAGCCAATTCTACCACGTTTTAAGGAGAGAGCACAAGCACCTTAGCACTGGTTAACACTGGTTAAGTGTGCAGAGTCCTAAAGCCAGCAAAAATGAAGTAGGCAAAAGAGGAGGAAAACCATGCCAAGGATGCCAGGTCTAACATGTATTAAATGCACAAAAGGTAACCCCATGTTATCCTATGGGAGAGGTGGGCCTTGCAGTAGTGAAAAACGAATGCAAGAGTTTTTCACCAGTAGAACATGTAAAAGTTGAAAGTACATGTCCAACTTTTTAAACACACTGCACCCTGCCCTGTTTAGGGCATACCCTAGGGGTGACTTATATGCAATAACAAGGAAGGTTTCGGACCTGGCAAAAGGTTTATCCTGTGGACACAGAGATGGGTAGGTGCTGACTCGAATTCTGCACAACGAAACTATAACACGCTTAACGCAGCTCCTCAGCGTCACCTGATGGTGCAAAAACTTGTCCTAGCTTAGGTCGGACCCGGAACAATACACACAAAGTAGGTAGCACCCAGGGGCACCAACACAGTGAAGGGGAGTTTGTCCACCTTATATTTTTTTTTGTCCTGATGAAGCGCCACAGACCCCTATAACCAGTTTAGGCGTGAAACATGTTGACTCTTTTTGAAGGAGTGACCGTAGTCAGGTCCCTCCCCTGAGACAGAAGGAGACTTCCCTTATCCAGTCTCAGCACCCTAACTACCAGGGTTCATTTAAAACCCTAAGGTAGCACACATATGCCATAGGTTTTTATCCCTGGAAGGGCAATCCCCTCATTAAAGTATAGTGCAGGATCTCCCTTACCAGTTTTAATTCTTCGGTTCACACCCCACCACTTCACGTCACGTACCACCTCACCCGCTCTCATCATACGGCAGCATCGAGGAGCACCACCCTATGATGAAGTATGACATCCCCTAGGGGATGTGTGAGGGCACCATAAACAGTCCTACTGACTGTCCCTATTCAGTACTCTGACCCAGGCACTCTCCACCTTTTGAGAGACCGTGCATCCCTCGCTATCCTTTTCAGGAACATTAGCTCCTTGTTAAAATTTGAAAGGTTTATTTGGCCTGGTCAAAATGGTAGTCCCAAAACTGCACACACAGGCTGCAATGGTAAGCCTGAGCCATGTCTATAGGGCTACTTAAGTGGGTGGCAAATTAGTGCTGCAGACCCACAAGTAGCATTTAATTTACATGCACTGGGCACTTGTAGTACCACTTATCTAGGGACTTATACGTAAATTAAATGTGCCAATTGAGTTTAAGCCAATTTCATCATGTTTAAAGGAGAGAGTACAAGCCCTTTAGCACTGATTAGCAGTGGCAAAGAGTAGCCTAACAAAAATGAATTGAGTAAATCAGGAGGAGTAAGTCAAAAAGTTTGGGGGAAGATCACCTTAAGGCGGACAGGCCTAACAGTTTCTTACATTATCTGGACTGACCTTAAAACAGTTTTAAGAGGAGAAATCATTGCTTTAATTGCTACTACAAAAGCTGAAAGCAATTGGATTATTAGTTTAGCAAGATCTGAGGCCTGCGCAAGTAATAGGTGCACATTATTCCCTTACTGGGAATCAAGCACTCTATTATGAATATATACTTTTACTTCACATGTGTTACATTGCATGCCTTTACAACGCGGTCATTCCAACGACCGCGTTGTTACAACGCAAACTATTACATCGCAAGTCATTTCAACGACTTGCTGTAGGGGCGCGCTGGACTTAGGAATGGTATAATTTATTATTCCTACTCCAGTTTGTGCGACAGCAGGGAAGGTGTTGGGTTCTAAATCCAACACCAGTGCGCCCCCTACAGCAAGTCGTTGAAACTTGCGATGTAATGGTTTGCGTTGTAACAACACGGTCGTTGTAAAAACTGCGTTGTAAAGGCATGCGATGTAAGGCATGCGTTGTTATGGCTGTTTCCCCTCTATTATAGCGCTTGACTCTCAGGGTAGTGAAGCAGACACACCTACTCAGGGGAGATGGTGTGGGCTAGTAATCACCTTTTGCTGGCACACAATAATAATACTCAATATATGATTATTCAGTTAGTGCTTTTTCTTTTAAAAGTTCTTTGAAATAGGAAGAGTAGATTTATTACACACGCACACTACTAAATGCTACACATTCATTTACAAATATATATGTCAGACAGATTAAAATTACCTTTGTAACACTCTGAAATCACTTTTGAACACCATAATTACATAACCCCCCCCAGCTATATCAGAGAAAACACCACAATACACGATGGTATTACTCTAAATAAAACAGGTCTATTGGCTTTGTCAAGGGTCATCACAACACCAAATAAAGCAAGCCTATTGGCTTTGTCAAAGGTTCACCACATTAAAAGTCAAATAATCCACATTTTAAAACCACCATCATATCACTGTAATCCAATACCATGTGTAAATGCAATCAATAATTGTCAAGAACACACCTCAATATTGGTCAAAAGTCACCTTCAGTTTATACTATCAATAAAAAATTTGAAATGAACATAACATGTGTCTGTGTCTTTCTATACACCTTTAGGCCACATAAAATGCAAACATAGAATCTCCCCTAGAGGACACTGCTCCAGCCGTGGAAGTGCTTTAAAAAATGATGACAACCCAGGGCGCTAATAATTTCTTTGACCTTGCAGACGTAGTGTCACTTTTAAAAACTCCTTAAGGGCGGACTGCAGCACTCCTGCAGCCCCTCCATAATTTACTTTTAATGTTCGTGGTGCCCCTGTCATCCTGGGGCCAACACAAGCAGCAAAAATAAATTCAATAAGCCCCGAAGGGCATTACAGGACACTCCAGTGGGAAAGCGGTGAATATTTTAGCAGGGGCTACCTGCTGCGCTCTTTTCTTTCGTGTTATTTTTTTTTCTTTTTTGTTTGGGGGTGCCTGGTCCCAGCCAGGCACCCCGCCATCTTCATTTTGTTGGGGACAGTGTGGGGGGCCCATTCGCATGCTGCCCAGCCAGCTCCTTACCTGGCTGGTTCCTGTGACTGCTGGCATGAGAGCCGGTAGCTAGCTTCTCCCCTGCCTCTCCATGCGGGCAGAGATCTCCAGGCAGTGGCCACCTGCTCTCCCCAGTCATGGTTACGGGGAGCAGGGGAGAGCCCTCCACCATTGGGGGGTCACAATGGTGTTCACCCTTCCTTCTCCGGCTTTGGGAACCAGAGATGGGGGTCCCAGGCTTAATTATTATTTCTTGGGAAGGCACAACACCACTCCCCCATCTCTCTTTGGTGTTGGGGGCCAGGAGTTGGGGTCCCGAGCACCCTTTTGTTAATAACCGACCCAGGGAAGGGGGTCCCTGAGTCTTGTAGAGCTCTGGGGCAGGGTCCCCATGCACGTTCTCTCCTGAGCTTATTAATAAAAACTAAAGAGCTTGGCCCCACCTTAGGGCCCCAGCCCACCCTGGGAGTATTACATGGAAATTTGGTGGAGTACCACCCACTTGGCTTTTTCTGAGGGGTCCAAGATCAAGACTTTTTAGATGTGGCTATCTCAGGCCCCAATGGGTTGATTTTAAAGATGTTGGGCCACTTTGTCTCCCGGTGGCAAGCTCTAGCCACCAGGAGCAGTTTCAGTAGACCTCCTCACCTCCAAAGTGGATCATTCTACAGGGAGCTGGTTTTAATGGCTCCCTGCCCCAGCTTTTCTCCTTTCTTCTACCTGTGGTGCTCCTCTCCTCATACTGTGGTACAGCAGTCAAGATCATCCCCCAGCTGGTCCTCAGGGGTTGTAAGGGAATCAGCTTCCCTGTTCCTGGAGAGACTCACTGGTCCTGGGGTCAACTGTAGGCAGATTCCTTAGTCCATTAGGGCATCAAGGGGCCTGTCCTTCCAGTTGTCCATGGCTGCTGCTCCCATCCAGTTCCAGCGTCCAAATCCAACAACAACTACTTCCCCTTGTACAAGAGTTTTTAAATGGGGGAGGAAAGTTCTAAAAGCCAGGCATGCTTGGCCAATGGTAGGGTGCCACATCAACCTTTCACCCCTTGTCCCAACCCTTCTGCACATCATGCTGGGACAATCCAAAATGGTGCAGTCAAAAAGTCACTGCCCACATCTCCTCCCCTCGCTGGCATCAATGCAAGGGACTTTCCCCAAAAAATTTCAAAGGGTAGCTCCCTCCTGTATAAGCTCCAGAAGTATGGACTTCCTGTTCAGTGGGCCTGGGCTGTCCTGGCCTGGTACAGTATGACAGCTGATTAACAGATACAGATTTTCTTCCCTCCTCAGGAGCTGAAGGAAGCACTGGTAATTATTATTTTTGTATTCGCCTCTGTGCAGTAACAAAGTTGCATATGACGGTAGTCTCATACACGCAACCCGCATACATGTGCACACATGTTCACATGCATTTGCACACATGTTCACGTTTAAAAAGCCAAGTGCCCCTTACCCTAGCCACATAGCAGTGGCCTTATCTTAAAAGGCTGACACTACCATGTGATTACTGTGGGTGAGTCATAAGTAGTGAGATTCAGCCACAGTATAAAATCCAAAATCGAGTGATCAAAAAAGCCAAAAATCTGGGCATACTAAATGGGTGGAACCCAATTGCAACAAAAACTATTTAGGAAAAAGACACTAAAACATTACCATAAACATCAAAAAAACTAAAAACGAATACATTGCTAACAGCTTGGCAACCACCTACCAAGAACTTCAGAATATCAGGTTTTAATTAAAAAATAGATGATTTGTGGAAACTATGAATATTCTTCTCTGGATCAAGGTCGAATTCCATGGAGAAATAACAATGCTGGTAAGCAACTGGCCAAGTACTTTAAAGCAAGAAAATACAACTGCAAGAACCAGAGATAATTCTGGAGAATTAAATGTCCGAGAGAAAGACATGGCACATTTATACTAGCAAGAGGCCAATACCCTTCTCCCATCCCCTATAAAGAGGCCCCATGGATATGATCGTTTTAAACCTTCTCTTGGCACTCAATCCAGAGAAAACTTATAGCAGATTTGGATGAGTTTTTCTACATAAGGCTCTAAAGTGAGGGCCACAAAACTTCTATTTCTTTAGTCCAAATATTATAGCCTCCTCCAAAAGCTGATGTCTTTGATAATGGAAGTATCTCCTCTGCTTCACCTTTGCTTTAGAGAACATTCTCCACAAACTCATACCTAAGATCCAAGGAATCTATGTTCAAAACTGTGAATATAAAGTAAAAGCGATTGACAATGGCTTCTTCTTACCTCAAATTATATTACATCCACATCTGACTCATAATATCTGATTCATATATATGACAGCTGATAAAGCTACAAGCTCAAAAATGTAAGATAGCTTACCACTATCAAAGGCACCACAGCAAATGTGCATGCCATTTATGCCTTTATATTTTTAACTGGTGCTTTTATGCAGCATGTCTCATACTCATCTGGGTGTCAGTGAATTTTATATCCATTATCATGAGGTGTGAAATTCTTCTTTACAATTAAATCTAGCAAGGAAAGGTGTTTGGGTGTCAGAAGGCACTAACTCTGACTCAACCCTATCTTCACTGACTGCCCCATACTAATGACAGAACCTCCATTCCCTCTCACTTAGATCATTATGCCACGTGTTTCTATTTATTCTAAAGTAAAAACTTCAGCGACACTCTAGCTCACTCTAAGACCAAAGCACTGACATTTTACTCAACTAGATGAAATTGTTCCTATGAAGACCTCACACTCTTAGAGCAAGGCTCCTTCTGCTTGATGGTTCTCAGGTGACCTGCTTAGAGCCAAAAAATACATTGTAAAATCTTGGAGTGCATTTGGCACAAATCTTTGTGCCCATTAGACAAACAAGATTGGGCTACTGTGTTATGCAATTATTAACAGCAAATTAAAATAGTCACTTCTGCTTTCTTTACAAATGGAATTACTAATGCCAATATCTCCTCATGCGACGTTTTTATATTTATAATAGAATTTTGTGTCTTCCCTGCCACTAGCAGCTCCCCTGTTGTCTTTCACAAACTATGCTCCTCTCTTGCTGCTTTCTTTCATGACAACAAGATTCGTAAGCCCTTTTGGAACCTATCATTACAGGCTCGAACTCTCCATCTAATTCCTATTTTTTTAGCTCAGTTTAACTTCCCTACTATCCTTTCATGCTTTGATCCATGCTTCATAAATACTATCTGTTATTCTCTGAAAACCATCACATCAGGTTCCCCTTTAGACCTTTGCTTGCCACGGATCCTGTCTCTCACCTTCGATCCAGTGGCACCTGGTATTCTCGAGGTCTGCGACTCCTCACTTATCTCCAACACCATTCACAGCAAATGGGAACATGCTCGAGTTATTTCTTTTCTAAAATAGCACCTATTGATTCGACCACCTTGACTAACTACAGACCAGTATCCCTTCTTCTCTTTCTTTCAAAAAGTTCTCTAAAAGGAAGCAATATCAAATATTTTCTTTACCTGAGCATCGCTCGTTGCTTAACACTGATCACTTAGGCTTTAGAAGTTTCCACGATACTCCTTATCAGTGCCAATTTACACGACCTCCTGGATCTCTCTGCTGCATTTGATACAGGTTCTCATAAGGTCCTGTTACCATGCCTTTGTCTATGGCCTTTAACATTTTTTAGCTTTTTATTGGTTATGATCCTTTCTGTTGGACCAAACTCAAATGGTAACTCCTCCACTATTCTGCTCTGAAGCTCTTAAAATATCCTGTGCCGTGCCCCAGGATTTATACTTGAGCTGAACATTTTTTAACATCTACATTACTCTCCAGATCTTAATGATTCAGTCTTTCAGTTTTAACATCATGTCCTACGTGGATGATAACCCAATTATAGTCAGTATTAGCAACAACATTCTACATACACATGAGAAATTGTGCTCCTGCGTTTCCGGAGTCGCTGCGTGGATGCAAGAAAAGTGCGTGGAACAAAAAGGAGATAAAACCAGTGTAGGCTCTGGTCGCCCACTGTCCGTTTGCTCATCTGCCTGGTGGCCTCCCAAGATTTAATAAACAGCTACACCTGTCACTACTGTCAAGAACTTCCACTCTTTACTGCTTTACAAAATGATCCTTTTACGTCCATCCTCAGCCAAAAAAGGAGCTTTGAAGTCCATAATTCGTCCCATCTAGATTATGACAGTTCTCTATATCTTGGTCTCCCTAGTTATCTCATCAATCGTCTTCACCTTTCATAACTATTGCAGCATGCCAGGTCTTAAATCTCCCTCCTCGCTCTTGTTGTTTCATGAATTTATAAATGTTTAATCCCACTCATACATGGACTCTATCCTTATGATAGAAATACACATATACTCATAAGTGACATTTGTTAATGCAAGCTATTTTATACTCAGTTTAGCTACAGATTTACACAACACTTATTATGGTGCTACAAGACCACACTGCACGAGTTGTTATGGAACAACCTGACAATAAAACTGTCAATCTAAGAATTATTCAATTGCAGAATCGTATAAGAACCTATCAACAGTTTAATGTTAAACTGTGTACCCACACTGATACTGCAAGTTAAATACTCAATTACCTGATTACTCAGGACTGAGAAATATATGCATAAAAATAACCAAATAAGCTGCTTACAGTTAATATGTCAGTTACCCACCCTAAAAAAGCTAGATTTCATAATGGTGGCATGTTGTCTAAGAACACACAACTAGTATGCCATGTTTAAACTCGTCTTCTAATCCTTACATGGCCTTTGCTGCTCTTAAACTAGATCTGGAAAATACTTTTTACTATTTGTTGTTGGACTTTCTTTTAAAAAACATGTTCTCAATTCATTTTGTAAGCATATCAATCTTTATGGCACAAGCTCCATTGAGTTACTCGGTGGTGTCTATCTATGTGAATGAGTTGGCTTCCCCACCTTCACATTGTTTTTGTCAAATGAGACAAAGCTGTCTCCTCTCCTCCTTGCTATTCCTGGTTGCCGTTGAACCGTAGCTAATTCAGTTAGGTCTAACAACCAATTCCAGGGTATCCCACTTGGGCAAAATACAATTAAGCTGACTCCTGTGAAGATGGCCTTTTACTATATGCCCACTTCCCAGGAAACTCTATCTCAGCCACCCTCACCACCATACTGAGTTGTAACGTAGCCTTTGCACAGTTCTACTCCCTAACACAAGAGCCTGATTCACAAAAAAAGTAGCAGTTTGGGTAGACATCTCCACCTCAACTTACTTTTCCTATATTTCCATACTCACCATCACTCCCAGAAATATGACTGGAAAACTGTGCCAGGTACAGGTTTTCAGGCCTACTTCTGGGAAGACCTGGTGACTTTTCCTGCGTCATCCAGTTTGTGCAGCGCAGATTTCTGCATAGCAGGGAAGTCCATTCAGGGGGAATAGACAATTATCAACACTCCAGTAATGACTAAATATGTATGCTTAATACATGTTTGCAATGTTTTTGTACTGTTTCATCATCCCTTTCCATCTATCTCATGCCTACCATTATCTGTATGTACGCAACAAAATCAGTACCGACGAAGGTAGCGTTTGATACGGTTCTTTTGTACAGCATTTCTTGTCAAAATCCTCCTATTGCTGATAAATAAATAAATGAATAAACTCATAAAAAACAATTGCTTGGTTAATGAAACTTTTCCTATCGTTTCCTGTGCTTAGGGATTTACTGATTGGGAATACAGGAAGCGGCGGGCTTTTATCACAAAGCTGGCTTATGAATACCGACAGTAAGTAACTCGATACATACGAACTCCAGTTCATTATGGTACTTTTGTTTCCTGCTTTTATGTGTGATTTTTGTCAGGTATGTGTCCAGTGAACGAGCGCTGAACATTACAGTTTTCATATCCTAGTAATCATTGTGGTAAGAGGAACAAATATTATGTGGCTCGAATCGTGGACCAATGTCAGGAACAAATGTGTGGAATAATATATGTCTATTCCTATTTTTATATTTTAGTTTTGAAAATATTTAGAACTACACATCAACAAAGATTCATCAAAATGCCAGAGGTAGTTCAGGAAACATCAGACAGACTTTGCTCCTCCGATTCCATCGATAACATGACCGTGTTGACACCTTGTTCCACCCTTAACCCCACACCAGACCCTTATTCAATGCTGAGGGGCAAGGCGGACGGCTCGGTGTGGGAAATGCCAAAGCAAACAGGGCTTTTAGAGCCCTGCCAGCTTTTCGTTGCCCACCCTGCCTCCATGATCCATGAAACATGGGTTAGTAATAACAGTGCAAGGGTTACCAAAGCGCAGAATAAGAGCGGTTACTGCCATTCCTGGCAACTCCTACCTAACATCCATAATGCTGTGAGGAATGAGAATTTGGTTGGGCTAATGCTATGCACACTTTCCCACATCAAAGGCAAATTTGAGCTTGTCAGTGCTTATCAAACATTTAAATGTGTGAAACTTCCAGTTTTTGTTTTTAAAAATGCAAAAAGATTGGGTTTGCATAATAGTTTAATTTTTGACATTTAATATGTTCTGTTTTTTCAAGTTCTAATTAAAATAGGATTCCTTCATTGCCTTCAATGTGGCAATTTTTTCCAAAGTAAAGTATTTGAACATTTTTATAGTCTGGCTTGAGACTGCAGCTGTCGCCATTCAATTATGTGAGAATCACAGAGCTCCGCCCACATTTTGGGAGCTAGGAGTAAATGTTCGGATTGGGCATAAATTGTGTGCTTCCACAAAAAAGTGCTTTCCCTTCACACAGATTAAGTCACTTTGTGTATGTATACAGCTGCCTGAGCTCGAAATTTCAGAGGCACACACATGACATTGAAAGGTATTAAAGTGTCTTCGATAACTAGATATTTTATGGTGCGTTTTCCTATCAGTAGCACAGATGGCAGGATGGCAGTCATTAACCTGCATGGATTTTTAGGACTGACTTGACAGTGCATCTGTCGCCTGACCTATTACCCTACCCCAGTATTGCTCTACAGTTCTTTGCTTCAACACAAATGCACATAAATTCCCATGCTATCTAGTTGTAATGCTTCACATTATCATACAAGTATGGAGGTGTACAACTACCAACTTAATAAACAATCTGCTCAGACCAAAACACAGTAATTAGAGAATCTCTGTTCAAGCCCTGGTAGTGGTGGGTACACACAAGCAGCAAGCATACTTCAGAGATCAACATGTTCAAGCAGTGTCATCAATCTCACAGGAATGAAAGCAACACAATAAAATTACAAACCCAATTTCGAAATGCAGAGAGAAAATGAATGAGCAAAAATACACCAAGATCATTAAAATTCGATAAGGAGAACTAGGGCTAAGGTTTTTTACTAATGTAATGCAAAATTAAGTAGAAAAGGTAAAGCCCCATGGAAAAACAACTATTTGCATTTCACTGGAACTAGGCACGATTTCATGATAACTGAAATGGAGTGGAGGTTGAATAGATTAAGTAGGTTGCCACAATTTTACCTTTGGAATAAGTCTATGAAATGAAAGCCAAAATTCTTCTGAGGGTCAAGGTCCAAGACTGAGGCTGGCGAGGATCCTCAAAGTCAGATATGTTATTGTTGAGCTCCTTTCCACACCTTTGGTTTTGGTGGACACAGTTCTGAGCATGAAAAAGATGATTTCAGAGACGCCGGGGTTGCTTCGGGGGTCTAACAAATTTGCCAACTTGCCACAGTCCAACGTTTTTACCCTTTTTGGTTTTCACAATCCTTCAACAGTGTATGGCTGGGAGCTTTATCTGAGCAGGGCTCCACAAGGCCAGATGCCTTTACTGCAGAGTCTTATTAAACCCATTTTCAGCACAGCAAATCATTTGTGTGAAGCAAACCTGAGTTTCTTGCCCACCTTGGGTGTGACCTCCCTGGGCAAGCCTCAGCACCTTGTCCTGGTACTCTCAAGGTTGAAAGGATGAGAAGTTCCACTTTTCTCCAGCTGTTCAACTGCTAGGAAAGCTTCTGCTGGTCAGTTCTTCAGTCGCTAGTTTCTCAGGGAAGCACATGTCTCTCTCTCTACTGCCAGGTATTCTGCAGGGACTAGGCCTCTGTGGACATTAAGGTCCTCTTAAGGTCAGAAGTCCTTCTGTTTTTTGTGTCCTTGAAGCAGGCAAACAGGAGACCAATCACGTGACCCTTGGAGAGCAGTTCAGGCCCCCGGATGCCAGCAGGATTCAGGGGTCCATGAGTCCCTGGGTGAGTCCTAGTCTTTGTGTAGAAGTCAGGATTCTTCTTTCTTCCACAAGGGCTTTCTTCTTTAGGTGGGTCTTCCCATGTCTAGGAATGCTCTGTGGAGATGGTGGTGAGGTGTCAGTCGCATTCTATGCTCTATACTGTAATAGGAGAAATTTTCATATTCAGTCCTGACTAATTTTCTTCCTATGCCCATCTCCTTTTGCAACTCTTCCTCTTTACCTTATTGTAAAATGACCAATGAGCCCCTGTTTTAAAAAAGCAGAACACTTCTGCCACCAGGCAGGTCTCCCTGCATTTTCCCTAGCCACTCTTCTACTTAGATAAGCTCCCCTCCTACTTAACAGGGTCCAACCTGGTTCTTTCCACTGTGACTGGAGCCTGGATGTCGAGGAGGGGCCTGGGAATGAATAGAGGAAGGCCTTTTTGGCATCTCCAACTGAAAAGAAGAAGTACTAGGCTGTCTTTTGTTCTGCCTGCTCTCCTGCTCCCCCTTACATGGCTAATTCCTGCTACATGGCCAGCAGTTAACAACAATCTCTTCTTCATGGGCTGGTTATCTGTCCTAGACAAGGATGTGTTTTTCAACTATACATGTGTGATGAATGGCAGAATTGGCTTTAAGTCAGTTCTCACTCAGGCAGCCTTAAGTACATTTTTATGAAGTTACTTTTCAACTAATCTTATCAAAATCTGATTACACTATTAGATCAGATTATGAAAATGAAGTGGAACATAATTTTGAATGACTTTTCTAGCATTTTCCAAGGTGAAGATGGAAAATAAATACTTTAATCACATCTAGGCCTGTCTTATTGAAATGTACCTGAACTTTCACAGTGGAGATAGCTTTTACGCCTTCAGTCACTGTGAGGGCACACTTTCTAAATATATAGTGTTACACTTTTTTGGAGCTTTGTGGGCCCACAAGTTACACTTAAGGGGTAACTTATTAATATAAAAAATAGGGTTTACTGTATGGCAAAAGTACTTTCCTTTGCCAGGTTTTATTGAAGTGTCCTAGCAGTTTGAACTGGACTGGTCCTACTGGAGCAGGATCCAGACTGACTTGTATATAGCAGGTCACTGTCTAGCATCACTTATAGGGGAAAAAGATAGGTTACATTGCAGACAAAGTAAGTAACAGTGGCTGAGGTTATTTAAGCACTAGATCCACACCTGTTTTCGTTTTTATAAGTGAGCCCTCTGAAGTTAATTGCCTATGCCCAGATGTGGCTCTCATGCTCACTGTGTCATGAAGACTCCAGTTGCATGTCACTGATGAGGCTTGATAGGCTCAAACCAGTTGAGGTTGCTTATTTTTGGGACAGGAATATCCTTTTCATGGTAAATTGGTAGCATGAAAAAGCAAATTATGCGGCGTACTGCAGCACATTTTGTGATAGCATTACTTCATTATGATGCCAGTTTTACACTTGTTAACACCTTCTCGGCATACGTTGATTCCAGTAGCGGCTCGTGGAGGGAGTGCTGCGGGGCGGTGGGGCAGGGCGGGGGAGGAGCAGGGGGGGGTAGTAAACTATGGCATACGGCCGAACAGAGGTAAGTAAACAAATAAATAAATAAAATGAATTTCGTTGCGCGCACTGCATTGAATTTGGCAATGCAGTGCGCGCAATGAAATTCGTTTTATTTATTTATTTGTTTACTTACCTCTGTTCGGCCGTATGCCGTAGTTTACTACCCCCCTGCTCCTCCCCCGCCCCGCCCCACCACCCCGCAGCACTCCCTCCACGAGCCGCTACTGGTTGATTCTCATTAGTAGCAGTTTAACTCTCATAGTTAGCAATAAGCAACAAAAAGGTGACCAGTCAACCTTTGCAAGGACCCTTCAACTAAGCGGCCACACACGTTGCTGCGTTTTTAGCAACTTTTGAACTGTTTGAGCTGGAAACACATTATGCAGCAGATGGTGGATTATGTGGAAAATGTGCCAAATCCAAAAGGATGTGAAAAACGCCACAGCTGCACAATTCCAGTGGCCCTGATTATATGTAACCTGATTATATGCAACATATATGAATATATGTTTGAATTTTTGACACTGGTGTTTGTATTTTTGAAATATATAATAAATTAGCATTAACTTGTTTTCTAGTGGAGACCCATTACCCAAGGTGGACTACGCAGCTGAAGAAATTGCAACTTGGTGAGTTTCGATTTGTATATTTTTGTAAAAGTTAATCAAAGTAATATCTACATCACCGATCATTATAGTTTTATTTTCTGAATAAAATATTTAAATTCTTAATAGGCAAACTTTCTTCAAATGTAAGCTTGTGGTGCATAATGATATATTACTTGGGAGTCTGCAATTCCTGTAATAAAAGTCTTTCTCAATGTCCTTGTTACAGACGAGTTGTGACATCTATAGTCTCCTGTAATAATGAAATCATGTAGCTTTTCAAGCTTCTAAGATATTACAATTTAGCTGTGAAGTCATAATAACTACTGCCAGAAGTCAAGTTGAAAGGCAGGTCACGGAGCATACTTACAGCTGCAGTTTCAATAGTGAAAATGAGAACTGCCTTTTCATTTTTCCGATCTGTTTTCCTAAAATTATATGTTTATGGCAGTATGTTTACTTAATTCCATGATATTAGTCCTTATAGGACAAATGAAATATCTCTGCATGTTCCTACATATTCTTAGCTACAGCATTTTTAGCCTGATTTACATTAAACTGATTCTAAAGTCTATCAAAGAGTAAGGCACCAAGGTTTTAAGCAGATTATGTGAAGGATGGATTTGTGACCATGAATATAAAGAATAAAATACGCTCTTCTGTACAAAAGAATATTGCAGAACCCCTCAGACTTCCATAACCTTACAAAGGAACTCGGCCTTCGGCATTGCTGCTCTATTGGTCATGATAATCCTTGGTGATTTGCAATATCCTTATAATGTACAGCACTCTGTACTTTATCCCATATGTATGACTCATCAGAAAATATATACTGATTCAACTGGGAGAATTCAATTTGCTTTTTAACATGGAGTATATCATGGAGGTCTTTTTGCCCCACCCCCTTTCTCCACCAGTCTGCAAACACGCTTCCTGGTGCACTATTAGTTTGGGGATGAAGTCCACCTGGAACCTAGCGGTCCTTAGGGGCGAACAACCCTTCCTCTGACCTCCAGTAATTTCCACACAGTGGGATTGCTAAGAGGGCTTCAAAGGTCACGCCCCATTTCTCCACCACTCTGCAAACGCACCTCCAGGTGCACTACTGATTGGAGAATGAAGTCCTCTTGGATGCTGAGGGACCTTGGGGGCCAAGAAGACCTCCTGGTACCTCCTGCAAGTCCTACACAGCGGGATTCCTGAGAGGTTTTCATAGGCTCCGCCCCCTTTCTCCACCACTCTGCAAATGTGAGTACTACTTAAAAAAACATAGAAATTCACTGAAAAACCAAAGGTTACAGGGACGTTATAGTTAGGCTCAAGTTTCAATCATACAAAACCAGTGCAATTCCGCAAATATTGTTTCCAGAGCTAACTATAACTTACGCCCCCGCAATGCACAGCTTATGGCTTCACATATTACATCACTCATGGCATGGTCAGAGATGTGAATGTCCCAGGACAACCAAAAATAAACAACAAAAAAAGGAATAAATGAATGAATAAATGAGTGGCAGGAGCCACAACACAAAAATAAAAAAAATGGGCCTATTGGCTTTATCAATCTGTGAGCATGTCAACATATATAAAGCGGGTCAATCATCTTTGTCCAAAAATCACCAATAATTTTAATCAAATATATATTTCACTAAGTTACACAATGCGATGTTTAATAAAAGTGATTTTTCTAAAAATGTTTAATACAGTTTTATTTTTTAAAGATCAACTTCATTTTCAGGCCCACAAAATGCAATAATAAAAACAATCACATTACAGGCTGGTAGTTGACCTGAAGACCATAGAGCTTCACCTAGGAGTGCTTTAGAAATATATGTTATATGCTAATGGGATCATGGATTTAATGACCCAGGAGACTTACTACATTTTTTTTATGTTGCCTGGTGGCAGCTGTACTTCCTGTAGCCCCCCACAACAAAAATGTTTGGTGGTGCCCTTTCCTCTTCTAGCGTCACCAACAGCAAGAAAATATTTATTTAAAAAAAAGCCCTAGGACATTATGGGGCTGCCTTGCCTGAGCAGTGAACGATAAATGAGGAGCTCTTGCTGGTGAATTATTATTCACATTTTATTTGTATTTTTTATTTTTGTGGGTGCCCACCCAGAACACTCACATCTTTAATTTTGGTTGCGGGTAATTGAGGGAGCCCCAGCACTCCTGTGACCCCAGCTGGCTCCCCAGCCACCAACCATCCTGGGTGCCGGCGAGAGCTGGCATTTTTATATTAATTTGGTGACTCACTGTCTACCTGGGGCACACAGCTCAATTTTTGTCAGGGGCCTCAGGGGGAGTCCCTGGGACCCCACAGCCCAGTCCGGCACCCTGGTCAGAACCATTCTGGGTGCTTGCGGGAGTCGGCACCTTTGTTTCACTCTCTCCCGGGAGCAGCATTTTTTAACAGCTTCCACCGGGCAGGAGCAAAGTTCTATTTCCTGCCCGGGAGAATGCCCACAGGGTACTTGCGGGAGCCAGCACCTTTCCTTTGCTCATGCCTGGGTGGGAGAAGCATTTTTTAACTGCTTCCACAGGACAGTAGCAAAGTTCTGTTTCCTGTCTGGGAGAGTGTGGGCAGGGTATGCCTGCACTCTTCTGGGCAGGGCACCACAGTGCCCCAGGGGTGTGCTCCATGGGATACTGCAGATTCTCAGGCCCCTGGGAGATGGAGATGGCGTGTACGGGGCCGATCTTGGGGAGGTAATCGGGATTTTCGACTCCCCTTCCCTTATTAGAAAAATCAACCCTGAGGGATGGCGTCCCTGGGACCTGAAGAGGCTTGGGGAGGTGGGCTACGCACCCTCCTCCCCTAATCATTTCATTCCCCTCTTGGGGATTGCGTCCCCAGGGCCTGAAGAGGTTCAGGGAGAGGGACCGCACGCCTCCTCCCCTTATCATTTAATTCGACTCAACTGTAAGGGGTAAGCAGCGGCTGAAGATTTGGGGAGGGGGGTTGCATGCCCACCTCCCCTATAAAACCCTTTACACTGTCCTCCTGGGCCCAGGCCTACACCGTGTGGTTTCATTTTTAAAAATTTTTTACTGCAGGTTTGTGGGTCCACCATATATTTGCAGTAAAATGAAAAAGAAATATAGGTTTTTGGCAGATATTTGTGGATCTACCACAAATTTGTGGCACACTTTTACAAAAAATATGTTTTTAGTTCCAAGGGGGTACTCCTGGAATAACACATATAAAGAGTTTGAGGCTTAATTTCTCAAAAACTGATGCACAGATTTACACCAAATTACAAACATCATTCTTTCTGCACCATGATCTAGCTTTCTGCAAAAAATTATGTTTAATTCCATTCAGCAGTTTTTGCACTATTGCTTTTCAATTTTCCTATGAAAAAATAAATGAGTAAAATGCATTTTTGAACCCTGCCCCCTTTTTCTTGGCCCCTGCATAACAGATCACCCCAAAACTTTCTTGGAAGAAGCTGAGGTTGATGAGATTTTTTTGGGAAAGTTTAGTGAAGGCTTGTCACACGGTGCCAAAGTTATAAGGAAATAAGGAAACCCAAAAATGTTTTTCCTATGGAATGCAGGCATAAGTAACTACCCAATGGTGACTGCCACTGGGAAATACATTATATATATATATATATATATATATATATATATATATATATATATATATATATATATATATATCACCGGGTCAAAAATAAAGCACAGCATATCAGAGTCGGCATGTTCCCTCAGTGATAATTAATGTGCCCAACGCGTTTCGGAATCCTTTTCCTTGTTCACGGGCTAGCAGCATAGTTAGAAATCTCACGAGACTGCCACGCACTGCTTATATATCCCTTTAATAATGCTCAGGTGAGTGTCAAATCCAGAGCAGTGCATGATGGTATAAGCAGTCCAATCAAAACATATAACCTTTCAATGCTGCTAAAGTATCAAAAAATAGTCAGTTACCCTTGATAAGGTCGATGAAACAATGCTCCCTTGGTATGCAAAATATCTGCTCCCGGTGCTCTGCATGGCTTTCAATGTCACAAAGCCATCGACCCGCCTTTAATAGCAGAAGGTGGTGCGCTTCCACGCCGGACTGCCGTAATTTATTAAAGTCCACACTTTGTCCCAAACAAAAAGCACACTCATCACCGGGTCAAAAATAAAGCACAGCATATCAGAGTCGGCATGTTCCCTCAGTGATAATTAATGTGCCCAACGCGTTTCGGAATCCTTTTCCTTGTTCACAGGCTAGCAGCATAGTTAGAAATCTCACGAGACTGCCACGCACTGCTTATATATCCCTTTAATAGTGCTCAAGTGAGTGTCACATCAAGAGTAGTGTATGATGGTATAAGCAGTCCAATCAAAACATATAACTTTTCAATGCTGCTAAAGTATCAAAAAATAGTCAGTTACCCTTGATAAGGTCGATGAAACAATGCTCCCTTGGTATGCAAAATATCTATTTTGTTTGGGACAAAGTGTGGACTTTAATATATATATATATATATATATATTAAACTCCAATCCTGACGGCGGCGAACAGACAGGCACTGACTCCGTGAGATGGTGAAAAAAGAAGTTTTTAATCCATACAATCGACCTAGACGCGTTTCGGCGGCGTACCGCCTTGATCACTACATCAGGTCCACTCTAATGTACTGTGTTATATGCACCTTTTCCACAGGGTTGTCACAGCAACCGCGGCCTTACAATGGATATAGACGTTTCCTATACCCATTCACACATGACAGTGCATTTTACTTTTAAAACGAAATAATGTGCAAACGAAAGAACTAAATTATAGTTAATGTATCAAAACATTGTCAGCACTATAATGTATTAAAACAAAGTAAACAGACCCACAAATGAAATATCCAACATTAATGTCATCATCATGTATAGAAATGGAAAAAATATATAGCGTTGCCTATATCACTAAAAAGTTACAAAAGCTGGTTACATATAGTCAAAAGAAGCTAAGTTACAAGCTGAGATGCTAACTTATTAATAATATAAAATAGCAATTGGGTGCACACGCTCTACCCTAATGTTTACAGTATATACAATTATTACTTGATTGCGATAAATATAAGGCTAAGATGCCTAAAAATGCATCAATCTTGCCCCAGTGGGCATAAGATGCAGAAGCTTGCTATTCTAGTGACTAAAAACCATCCCTATCATTAGGTGAATGGACGCTATGTACTTGTGGGGAGGCCATACAGTGAGTGAAAAACAGTGTAAAAGTAAACATAATGAAAAATAAAGTGAGTGTGACCTAACGTTACAGAGACTGGAATTCGAGCAGGACAAGCAGCTAAGGCAAATTACAGATGTACACTTAAGGCCTCATCCGCATTCATTCCATTCGGAATTTTGGAATTAAAGAGGATGATGTAGCGTGATTCTAGCCTTCTGAGGGCCAACTGTCTGTTACCTCCTCTGGGGTTTTTGGGACTGTATCCACTACATAGAAGGACAGATCCTGCGCCTTACCCCTGTGAGTTGCATTTATGTGCCTGGCCACTGGATAGGACGGGTCATTGTTGGAGATAGCCCTTAGGTGTTGCAAAATGCGGACATGCACTGGGTGGATGGTACTTCCCACGTACACTTTGCCACACGTGCAGTACATGACATAAACTGCGAACTCTGATTTGCATGTGTAACTGCCTCTTATTATATAGGGTGACTGTCGGAAGGGCATCTGAACCTCTCTGGTATTTACACCGTGTTTGCACGCTTTGCACTTTGTGCATTTATGGAAGCCCTTGGCTGCTTTAAGCCAGGTACAACATTTTTCCATAGCTCGCGCTTTGTTAACTATTTCCTGTCGCAATGATTTTGCTCGCCTGAAAGTAATTTGTGGTGTTTTTCTGCAGGTGGGACCTATGACAGGGTCATTGCGTACAGTATTCTAGTGCCTGTATATTATTCTACGTATGTTGGCGTGATACACATTGAATCCTGTGATTAATCTGGGGGTGTCAATTTTTTTCCTTTGTTCATTTTCTTTTTCAGTTTTGTCTGAATTCTTGAAGAGAAGTGTTTTTCTAGATACCTTAGCTGTTTTAGTTTTGGCTTTCATTAATGTCTCTGAACTGTAGCCTCTATGTTCTAATCTGTTGCAGAGATCCCTAGTAGATTCTTCTAAGCCTCTTGTAGTGCTACAGTTGCGTTTCATTCGCAGACATTCTGCGTATGGTATGCTTTCCTTCAATGTGGTTGGATGAAAACTGCGCGCATGAAGTATTGCATTACCTGCTGTCGGCTTTCTAAAGGTTCTTGTCTGCAGTTTACCATCTTCTACATAGACTTCTAGGTCCAGAAAGTGTATACTCTTATCACTGGTGTTACATGTAAAAGTCAAATTGAGAGAGTTGTTATTTATTTCTTGAGCAAAGGTTTTGGCACTTTCTAAAGACCCTTTCCACAGGATAAAGATATCATCAATGTACCTGACGTAAAGTACCACATTTTCAACAAACGCATCTTTTTTTGTTTTCATGAGTACTTGCTCCTCCCACCAGCCCATATGCAAATTAGCGTAGCTGGGGGCGAAGCAAGTACCCATTGCAGTGCCCTGCAGTTGTTTATACGTTAGATTATCAAAGATAAACACATTATTCTCTAAACACATTTGTGCCATTTGCACCAGCATCATAGTGTGTTGAAACAAACACATAGGTCTTTTGCCTAGATAATAACTGAGAGCATTGAGTCCATCCTTATGTCTAATGCTGGTATATAGAGTGCTCACATCCAATGACATTATTAAGTAGTCACTCTCCCAAGACACATCGTAGATTTTGGTTAAAAAATCCCCAGTGTCTTTTATGTATGCAGGTAATTCACATACAATTGGCTGTAGAAAATGATCTATGAATCTGGACGCATTCTCAAACAGTCCTCCTATTGCTGCAATGATAGGTCTGCCCGGTGGTTCCAATGGATTCTTGTGTATTTTTGGAATTAAATACAGCTGTGGGGTCACTGGATAGTCTGTTTTAAGAAACTCAAATTCTTGCTTCGATATCAGCCCCATGCCTTTCCATTCATATAAGGCCTTTTGGAACTTCTCTTTAATTCCTACAATGATATTCGGACTTACTCGGCTGTAACAATCTCTATTTTGCAATTAGCTTTGCGCTTCTTTGTTATACTGTTCCAGTGGCCAAAGAACGACATTGCCGCCTTTGTCCGACCAACGAACCACTATATCTTGTCTTTGATTGATTTTATCAATGAGTTCATTGTATTTAGTCATCTTATTTTGATTGGTACTTGAGAACTCTTTGCTACTTTTGTTTGCTAAATCTTTCAAATCTTTTATCACATTTTCGGCAAAGATATCTAACCCATCTTTTGGCATCATTGGTGTGAACACTGATCTAGGTTTAAAAGGTGTCCGCACAGAACTGTTTATGTCCAAACCAGCTGATACTGCGAATTCAGATGTTGTTTCCTGATCTGATGTTTCCTCCATATTTACTAAATCTTGCAGAAGACCCATGTCTCCCACCGTGAGAGTGTCACTGGCGTCATCATTACTACTACTATCAATGTTTTGTTTGGCAGCATGAAAGAAATGTTTTTGTAATTTGAGCTTTCTTACAAATTGAAATAAGTCCACTCTTGTTTGAACGTAGTCAAAATTGTTTTTTGCACAGAATGTAAGACCTAACTCGAGGATTCTTTGTTCTTCAATGGTGAGTTCCATATTGGTAAGATTAATGACTGTGTTTGAAAAGTCTGTAATAGTATTCATCGTCGTCTGTTTCGTCTGTATGGCCGTTTGTTCTGGTGTTGTGTGTCTTTTTCCCCAGCGTCTGTCTTTTCTCCTCCT
This sequence comes from Calotriton arnoldi, assembly GCA_963921515.1. Taxonomy (NCBI): domain Eukaryota; kingdom Metazoa; phylum Chordata; class Amphibia; order Caudata; family Salamandridae; genus Calotriton; species Calotriton arnoldi. Next base: position 80,486 of record CAWUFW010000188.1, read on the forward strand.
CCTTTTTGATTTTTGAGCATATAGTTGCTTTCTGGTCTGGGCGGACGTGGCCGCAAGCTCGTTAGTCTTTCTATCCTTAAAAAACCAAGTTCTTGCACCACAGAAGGGGTTTTTCTTTGTTTTTCTGTACCAGGTATCTCTATGTCTGATTCCACTTCTGAACTTAGTTCAGACCCACTGGGCTCCGTTGATCTTGTTAAAGTATCTGAATTTGCTGATAATTGTTGACGGCGTATGTTTTCAAATTTTTTTGAAAATTTATAAATTTTTCCGCTCATATAGTCATTTCTGTCTCTTTGGAATTTGACAGCCTTTCTGTCTTTTATGGATTGCTCATATTTGGCCAACCTCGTTTTCATTTCTGCCATCATTTTACCAATCTCATCTTTGTCGGGTAGTTTTTCTAGTTCATTGAATAAAGCCTCTATTTTTTTAAGAATTTCTGCTCGGTCACTTGTGGCATATTTGATTAATATTTGTAGCATTCTCTTTGATGAATCTGCACTGTTTTCTGCCCACTCTTTTAGCATCTCAGGGTTTGCGTTTTCATAGGTAGGTGCTACGAGAATTCTTAGGCCTTTTGGTACTCGTCCTACATCCAGATATCGCTGAAGCAATTTGCATTCCCACCATTTCGCAATTTCTCCTTTTCGCAATTTTTCGAGTTCGTGTATGATTTTTACAATGTCACTTACTGGCTGTTGTGCGGCCGACCCAGTTGCCAAGGACATAGATGCAACATTGCTGTCAGTGTCACTGAAAATGTCTATTGCTGCCTCTTCCCGCTCTCTCTCCCACTCTGCAGCCATTGTAGGATACGATTATCTTCTTTTTCACTCACTGCCCGTTACCTTGTACACGGGACTACCTCTCCCATAAGCCACTCTGTTATGCTCGTAATCACCTCACAACCCACCCCAGCGAGCTTACCTGAATCTCCGATTGCCCTCCGGCCTCCGTAAGGAACAGGGTACTCGTCTGGAATAAGGATGTGTCTGGCGATCGAGTCACAGGATTACGGCTCCGGGGGCTCTACGTTTTCTTTTCCAAAGAATAATACCACAGGTTACCGGATACGTAGAGCACCAGATCGAGGAGGGTCAGTGGCAAGATCCCGGCGGATCTATCATATTAAACTCCAATCCTGACGGCGGCGAACAGACAGGCACTGACTCCGTGAGATATATATATATATTTTTTTTTTTCCTGGCGGTCGCCAGTAGTTAGATATAGGTAGGACCTAGTTTCCATAGGAACAGCGTTTTTGGACTAGGCTATATCTTTGGCGGTGTTTGAAGAATCTTCACAAAGATTTCCCCAAAAAGTATGCCAGTGGGTCTTATCGTGCATGGAAAGTTTCGGGGTGATCCATCAAGTGGGGGGCCGAGAAAAAGGGGGAGTAAAAAAAAGTGTTTCCCATATTAATTCCCATAGGGATTTTGAACACGACTACAGCCTGAAACGCTGGACAGAATTACCCCAAATTTGGCAGAAAGGTAGCTCTTGTTCCAGAAAGCACAGTTTTTGATGTTTGGTGTAAAGCCATTGAGCAGTTCTGGAGATATTAAAGAAAATCCAAATTTGTATATCTAGAGTCACAACTAATTTGTGAATACTCCCGATCTCGTGCAGAGATCTGATTGGCTGCCAACACTTCAACCAGGAAGTGTTGGCAGCCATTTTGGGACTTGGCCTCAGCTGAGTCTCAAAAAAAGTGCAAAAATTAAGAAAATGGGGCAGGGTAGGAATACCCTAACCCCCTAGCCTTGGTGCTGGGGTCGCAAAGAGACTCCGCCAGGGCAAAAAAGCATTTTTAAAAATTTCTTCACAAAATTGCGATTATTTGCAAATTCATGGCAAAAATTTAAAAAAAAAACAAGCACAGTCTCCTGCACTTGTTTGAAGATTTGCCCCCTGGTGGGCCAGGTCCCGGGGCATATATTATAAAGAAATCAGGAAGAGGGCGCATGTGACCCTCCTCCCCAATGCCAGTTTGCCGCAGATGCTTTGCTTGTTTAATGAAATACAGCACACAAGTGGGGCATACTTTACACATTTGTTGCACTTCTAATCTGCGATTGCAGTTCACCTTATCAGCTCTACGCAGCTGTCAGTCAGAGAGTTATATTCGTGTGGACGTGCCTAAACTGCTGGGCCGCTCTTATCTGATGCTTCGGAGGGGCCTGCAAAATGTGTTGGACTCTAATCTGGATTTTGTCCTGAGAGATAGCCTGTCTAGGTTAAGGGCTGGTGACAATTGATTGACCCCAGTGGCCTTTTAATAGCCTCTGAAGTGTGTTTTGAAATAGAAAACCCACAGTGCAACTGCTGTCTAAATTACCATAGTGGTTTACACTCTGCTTTTAATCAATATAAAAATTAATGAAACTGACAGTCTTTTCACTATTACGAGACGTGCCTAGTACCCCCATTTATCTTTCTTATTTATTTTTCGAATTGATGACGGTCACGTGACCTGTTTAGGCATTGTGGATTAATGAAAGAAAATATTAACATAACCAACATCTTCCTTGCAAGATTGCAAACCTTAACCACTACATCACATTAATATGCCTTTCTGGCTACTTTCATATTGCCATCTCCTTTTGACCATTTTGAGAAAGTCCAAGACTCGTCGATGTATTGCTTAGCAAACCATCTTCCAAACCACATCTTTTCTACACACCTGTGTCATTCTGTGGTCTCGGCGAATAGTAGCTTTCCTAGACACAGCACATATAAAATCCTCACACTCGTGCAGTTTGATGCGTGTGTTGCTTCTTTCCAACTTACAACAGGAAGCCTTTTCCTTCATGTACCGGAAGTAACCACCTTGCTGTGTATGCGCAGCCAAGCACTTACTTGCCGTACGACTTAAGGTGTTTCCTGTAGTGCGGTCGTGCTGTCGCGTGTTTCCACTGTATATTCACAGGGCCTCATCAATGATTTTTTACTGTAGGGCAGCGCCGTAGGCCTTCCTGCTGCGCTGCCCTATGGTAAAAGATACGGCGCATTCCTGTCCTTTTCCCCTGCGCCGGCGCACAATGGGCTGCCGTGCGCCACCACGGGCACCTTTGCACCATGGTGCAAGGGTGCCTGCGTTGAGGGGATGATTGTTTTTGTGCAGGAAGGGAAACCTTCCTGCACAAAAACAATCACATGAGGCTTTTTCCTTTTTCTATGTGTGCTGCAGAATGAAAAACGAGGAGAAATAAAGATATTTCTCCTCGTTGTGCCTCCCTTACGCCTTCCCTCGGGAGGTGTAAGTTTTTGGCTCTGCCTCAGATTTACGATTTCTGTAATTTCTGTAAATCTGGGTCAGTGTCAAAATGCCATGGAGGTTGCTTGGAACGCCCCAACAACAACCATTGCACACCCCTTCAGGGCAGAAAACTGCGATAAATGGTACAATATTTATGGGGCAGTATTAAGCCAAATAAAGTGGCTTAGTGCTGCCTCGTAAATATGGAGCAGGCTCCTGCGCCATGGAACATCACGAAAAGTGACGTTCCGGCAGCGCAAGGGGCCTCATAAATGAGGCCCACACTGTGTATTTGTGTATGCTTTTACATGGCCCAGAGACCTGAGAAATATCACATATTATTTATTCTGCAGAGAACCTCGTGTTTCAATTTTTTCATTGTGCTGTACTGTTTCTATTCTTCCGCAGTTCCAAGGCAAACACTTCCTATAAAATGTTTTCAAGTGTTTTTTCATATTTTAATATCTGAGAGCGATCAATACTGTGCTCACCGAAAATGTTATGTCAGGGTTTCCTGAAAGCCAGATGAGCAATGTTCTTTCTTTCCGATTTCTCCTACTGCTAGATAATGTTAACTCATTCCTTACTGCAAATACTTTGTTGACAGTACATTTCTTCAACTACTCCTATGAAGTGATTACAAAATTAGAAACAGGGTTTATTTTAATGCTACATTCTTTTATCTTTCACTCTGAAAATAACTTAGTGCTTTTTCCAGCAGGGGTCAGTGTTGCGCAAGTTATTCACAACTCAGCTCCATAAATATGAAAACACTACTCATCCTCTACCTACCAGTACACTGCTTGGTCAAATTAGCATTCATATCTCGCCAGACCTGATTCCCAGGAGGTGCTCCTCACAAACGTAGCCTAAGTTCACCGTTTTTAAACCGATGTGTTTTTAAACTTATTTTTATTGTATTGTATTGAATCTGTGTATATTGCAAACGGAGGAGGGAGGGAACCGGAAGTGGGTAGCATTAGCGGACACTTGCTCAGAAGGCTAACACTCTAGTGGTTAGATCGCCTGCCTACTTAAGAGGCACGCTGACGCGGACGCGCAGCGCTGCCTGACTCACCTCTCGCCAGACCTGATTCCCAGGAGGTGCTCCTCACAAACGTAGCCTAAGTTCACCGTTTTTAAACCGATGTGTTTTTAAACTTATTTTTATTGTATTGTATTGAATCTGTGTATATTGCAAACGGAGGAGGGAGGGAACCGGAAGTGGGTAGCATTAGCGGACACTTGCTCAGAAGGCTAACACTCTAGTGGTTAGATCGCCTGCCTACTTAAGAGGCACGCTGACGCGGACGCGCAGCGCTGCCTGACTCACCTCTCGCCAGACCTGATTCCCAGGAGGTGCTCCTCACAAACGTAGCCTAAGTTCACCGTTTTTAAACCGATGGGTTTTTAAACTTATTTTTATTGTATTGTATTGAATCTGTGTATATTGCAAACGGAGGAGGGAGGGAACCGGAAGTGGGTAGCATTAGCGGACACTTGCTCAGAAGGCTAACACTCTAGTGGTTAGATCGCCTGCCTACTTAAGAGGCACGCTGACGCGGACGCGCAGCGCTGCCTGACTCACCTCTCGCCAGATCTGATTCCCAGGAGGTGCTCCTCACAAACGTAGCCTAAGTTCACCGTTTTTAAACCGATGTGTTTTTAAACTTATTTTTATTGTATTGTATTGAATCTGTGTATATTGCAAACGGAGGAGGGAGGGAACCGGAAGTGGGTAGCATTAGCGGACACTTGCTCAGAAGGCTAACACTCTAGTGGTTAGATCGCCTGCCTACTTAAGAGGCACGCTGACGCGGACGCGCAGCGCTGCCTGACTCACCTCTCGCCAGACCTGATTCCCAGGAGGTGCTCCTCACAAACGTAGCCTAAGTTCACCGTTTTTAAACCGATGTGTTTTTAAACTTATTTTTATTGTATTGTATTGAATCTGTGTATATTGCAAATGGAGGAGGGAGGGAACCGGAAGTGGGTAGCATTAGCGGACACTTGCTCAGAAGGCTAACACTCTAGTGGTTAGATCGCCTGCCTACTTAAGAGGCACGCTGACGCGGACGCGCAGCGGACGCTCGCAGCGGGCGTGCCGCTGGCGCGCCAAAGGCGCGCCTAAGGCAAGCCCGTCTGCGCCCATCCGCGCGCGATCCGGGCTCAGGGCGAGTCCCCCTGGTCAATCTACCTCAGGAACCATGGTGTACTCCAGTGAAGAGCTACGGCTGTTAGATCCCCAGAAAGAAACATCCAACTGTCCTCGGTCAACTATGAGTATGACGCATGCCAGTAAGAATCATAACAATACTTGCCCCTACTGCCACATCACCTATCCGGTTTTACTAGATATCCCGGTGAAAGATCGATCTGCTACTCATTCTAAGAAATCAAGGGTAGCCGACGCTGTCCCATTAAAATGTATCTTATTTAACGCCAGGTCTTTAGTTAAACATAGTACGGAGTGTGCCCTACTAATGGAGGAGTGGATGATAAAAATAGCTTTTATCACGGAGTCCTGGACCGATAAAACTTCAGGACCCGATCTGGTAGAAGCTATCCCCCCAGGCTTTCTTTACCACACGCTAGATAGACCTCATGGAAGGGGAGGAGGCTTGGCTGTTATCTACCATGACTCTTTAAAGCCTATTTTTTATAAGGCTTCTAATCCCTGTTGTGAGGCTCTTTCATTTAGCTTTCACTCTGTCTATTCTAGCACTTTTAAGGGCATCCTGCTCTATCGACCTCCTGGCCCCAGAGGGGGCTTCTTGGAGTTGTTGGGCTCATTGTTGGAGGAAGGGCTATGCCTTAAATCATTTACGGTGTTCGGTGATTTTAACTTTTACTTGGAGGCCGCATCTGACCCCGACACGTCCCGTCTACAGCAGATAATGGGAGTGGGAGATTTTAAGCAGCTGGTGGGTAATCCTACCCACGATAAGGGACATACCCTTGATGGGATTTTCTCAAATAACCCGGACCTTGTCTGTACTGCGGTACTCCCGCTGCCTTGGTCCGACCACAGGGCGATTCTGTTTCAACTAAACCCACCCGCGGATCCCATAACTCCGCCAACTATCACTAATGAGATTTAGACCAGAGCCTGGAAAGAGGTAGACTGTTCCAAATTGGAAGAGGAGCTTTGGAATCATCTGCGTCCTCTCCCCGCTGGAGTAGAAGAGGCTACCTCAGTCTTTACCTCATGGCTTGAATCCACTTGTAATACACTCGCCCCTGTCAAAAAATGGATTCCAAAACGTGTTACACCTTCGGCCCCTTGGTACACCGAAGAGCTTAAAGCTCAAAAACTGAACTGTAAACAGACAGAAAGGGCTTGGAGGAGAGAATATAACAAGCCAGATAAGGATACTTATAGACACAGCATCGCCATCTATAAGGGGATGTTGCTGGAAACCAAAAAGAAATACTTTCAGGATCAAATAGATCAAGCCAAATCAAATTCCAAGGAACTGTTCAAGACACTTAAAAATTAGCCATTCCTATTGCCCCTAAGAGCTCCTGCAGCCCTAAATTCTGCGATCAACTAGCCGACTTCTTCAAATTAAAGGTGGAATCTATTTTTTCTTCCTTCTCCCTAGCAGATAATAAGGAGCCTGATCAGTCAATTACACTCGGCCAAGACAGTCCCACAACCTCCGCCGTCTTAGAGCACTTTCAACCTCTCACGGTTCCTGAGACTATCACCATTCTGAATTCTATTCGCTCGGGAGCCCCTTCTGATCCCTGTCCAGCATTTTTAGCAAAACAAATATCAGGAGTCATTGGCTCGGCTCTCATGCCCCTACTAAATGAGATTCTCAGCTCTGGCATGTTTCCCAAGAAGTGGAAGGTCGCCTCCATCCTCCCCCTCCTGAAAAAACAGAACCTTGATGCAGGTGACCCCAATAATTACAGGCCCATATCTCGTCTTCCGCTTCCTGCCAAGGCCTTGGAAAAAGCAATGAATAGTCAACTTAATGCTTTTCTTACACTTAATCAGACTCTTGATCCAACACAATATGGCTTTAGAGCAGAACACAGCACTGAGCTTGCCCTAATTAAATCTACGGAAGAAATTCGGGAGGCCCTGGACAGTGGAGGAAGTGCAGTATTGATCCTGTTAGACCTGTCCGCGGCCTTTGACACGGTCCATCACAAAGTCTTGATGGACCGTTTGTTTGGGGCCGGACTAAGGGGGTCTGCTCTGAAGCTTCTGCAGTCGTTTCTCTCCGGTAGAATACAAACTGTTGACATGGATAACTGTCATTCCAAACCTTTCACCCTTCCATGTGGGGTCCCACAGGGCTCCTCCCTCAGCCCAACGCTTTTTAATGTTTATGTGGCTCCCCTTGCTGGTGTGATCAGGTCTTTCGGCTGTCAGCTGACCTCCTATGCTGACGACACCCAGATAGTGTTGTCACTAAGGGAGGGCTTTGAAAAGGAAACTGGTGCCCGTTTCCATGATTGTATGGCTGCCATCTCCAGATGGAAGTCGGAAAATTGTTTAAAGCTCAACTCCAATAAAACAGAGGTAATAAAATTTGGGAAGAATCCGCTATTGTGGACCCCAGACTGGTGGCCGGCTGACCTTGGCACATGCCCCACACCTACTGAGAAAGCCAGAAACCTGGGAGTGTTAATGGATAATAAGTTGACACTAGGTGACCAAGTTAGCTCAGTTACTTCAGCCTGCTTTTATGTTCTAAAGATCATAAACAAGGTTAAGCCCTATCTCAATATAAAGGGCCTCAAAACAGTAATTTCGGCCCTTGTTATGTCCCGGCTGGATTACTGTAATGGGCTTTACATGAACGCTCAAAAACAACTTATTAACAAGCTTCAGATGGTCCAAAATGCGGCAGCCAGATTGTTGTCAGGGACCTCAAAGTTTGCTTCTGTAAAGGAAGAGATCAAACGGTTGCACTGGCTCCCTGTCAGACACAGAATACGCTTCAAAGCTCTGTGTACCGTTTTTAAAGCCCTTCATGGCAAAGGTCCTGACTACCTACGACAAAAAATTCAGTGGTACATTCCTAGGAGAGCGCTACGATCATTGGGGGCGAAGAAAGTCACAATTAGCACTGTTAAGAAGGCAGGTTGGGGAGGTAGAAGCTTTATTAACAGTGCGTCCAAATCTTGGAACGAGCTTCCTTTTCAATTGAGGAGTGCCACAGACCTCCTCTCCTTCAGGAAGGGTCTCAAAACTTGGCTGTTTGACCAATAATTCCTTGTGTCAACTTATCTCAGGTTCAGCAGGCAGTGCATAGCGCCAGGACACCCTCGGGTAACAGAGCGCTTTATAAGTTAAAAAAAATAAAAAAATAAAAATATCCATGTTGCTAGAACTCCCATGGAAACTTGCAGTGGGTTATTATGACCGCAGGCCAGAAAGATAGCTACTTAGACTTTTTAGAGTGTTGAAAAAGGATCAGGTCAAGCTGATAAGACTGGTTTGTAGACATTACTGTAAAAAAATCAATTGACATTTTAAAGAATTCCTATCTCTTATGCTCACAGAAAGCACGTTTTACCAGTAGGATGATGGTGTTAACATTTTAATGGAAAATAAAATCTTTCTATATACTTATGTGTTGTATTTTTAAAAATTAATTCACACACATATCTATATACATAATGCATAAGACGAGAAAATAAAAAAAAGTCCATAAAAACAAATAGCCGAGGTAGATTGTCTTATTAGGTATTTAATTTCCTTGCAGGCCTGCTTACCGCCTGCCACAGATTTCCTTGCTCTAACTTGCACAAGCGTAGAAGGATCCTCGGTAATGACGCTACTGAGGGGCATATTTACAATGAAGTGAGGGAGTGCGGCGTTAGCCTTCCTGGCTTAACGCCGCACTCCGCCACTTCAGAAACACAGGGCTGCACCATATTTACAACAATATGGTGCAGCCCTGCTTTTCCCCCTGCGCTGGCGCTAAACTTAGCAGCCTAGCACCAATGAAGGCACCCTTGCACCATAGTGCAAGGATGTCTGCGTTGAGGGGAAGATTGTTTATGTGCAGAAAGGTCCCTTCCTGCACATACACAATCTTTAAATGACGTTTTGTAACTTTTATGTGTGCACACATAGAAGTTGCAAAATGTAATTTCTTTTTTTTGATTGTTTATGTGCAGGAAGGGACACCTTCCTGCACATAAACAATCAATGGTAATTTGCTGTTTCTATGTGTGCTGTACAATGCAGCACACATGGAAACAGCAAAAATGAGGAGAAATAAAGCATTTCTCCTCGTTTCGCCTATTTAAGACCAGGTTTTCCTTGGTCTTAATTTTAGCGCTGCCTCCTCTTTACGCTGCCCAAGTAAAGGGATCAGCGTAAAAACCCATTAGTGTTGCGGTGGAACGCCCACCGCAACACACATTGCCCTCCCCTTTCACATGAAAGGGTGCCTTATTTACAAGGGAGCCTTAAGCTGTGATAAGTGGCTTAACGCTGCCTTGTAAATAAGGCAAAGTCCCTAACGCCATCACAACATCACTGAAAGTGATGCTGTGGTGGCGTTAGGGGCTCGTAAATATGCCCTTAAGTGCGGGGTGGTGCAACATTTCGCAAAACAGGAAGGAGCGTTGATATTCGAAGTAAAATACATAATTTTCGTATTTTTACACTGCTGTTCCGACCAGTGTAGATACGGAGTTAATTCAGGAGGGAGAGCCCTTTTCAGCAATGGTGAAATACTTATAATGGGAGAGTATCGGCAATTCTCAGCAGCAAACAGGTACTGTGCTATAGTTGGTACCCACAGTTCTTTATTAGCATTTCAAGCACTGGTTGCAGCCACCAGTCTCCAGTAATTCTTAGCTTTTTCACGAACAATGCCCGTAGCCTCCAATATACATGCCCAGGGAGGGGTGCCATGTGGCTTCCCTCCCCCATTAAGTTTTAGCTGGGACGTTCTGGCCCTGATGGTCAATTCACAGAAATTAAACATCAGTGGTAAGCACTTACAAATATACACATAGCAGGTGCCCCAGTTGAAGCTCCACTTCTGTAAAGGACAAATAATCACAACTTCCTGGGCTTAGTGAAGGCAAAGCAAGTGTGCACGCTCGGCAATTCTACATTGAAACGATCTGAAATCCTTGGTAAGGTGAATGCATCATTGATCTATCGGTGTGCAATCCATAATGACTGTGATGAGTGGGCTCTCTCTTGGCATCTCCTGGTGAGAGCAGAGTCTATACTTCTTCCTTTAAATGACCACAAGTATTTAAATGTGCAAAATAACCTGAAGCTCTTCCTGTTTGGCCCTGCCCCTTTCACATTAGTAGTATGCTATGGTCTTCCCGCCTTTTGCCAGGATGATGGACAGTTTACCAAAAGGCCCCCCACACGTTTTTCGATGATTTTGGTGATGCGTTCTTGAAACCAAAGAAAATGAGGATATCTCTACCAAAGAAAGAAAACTTGCCTCAAACAGTTAAGAGGAAGTACTCTTGTTTGGTGGAGATTTACCTCTTTGTAGTCTCACTGTCTTCTCTATAGAAGTATACACGTTATCACAGATTTCTGGATGAAGACTGCCGAAACGCACACAAGGTCGCTGGAGACATTTCCTCTTGGTTCACTATGCAGCTGTAGTGTAGAATATACAGTGGTTAAAACCCAATGAGGTAGCACTTACTAATTAACCAGTAGAAAGTACTCCTATTAGGTAGACCTTTTCTGCAAAACTGTGGACTGGTGAGGTTCTGTTCTGACCCAGTCCCTCACAGAGCTAATGACACACCCATACTGACACTCACACACCTACTGACGTACCCATTCAGCCCCACTCACATACAAGCCCACAGAGCCACTCACACATCCACTCACACACCCATACAGCCACTAAAACAACCACTCACAGACCTACACACAGTCCCATTCAGCCACTCACACACCCACTCACACACACAGAAAACTACTCACACACCCATAAGTCCCCCCTACTTTACAGGGGGGTTCGCAGGGGCCAGGATGTCCATGGGGCTCCTTCTTTCAAAGTTTAATTTCAGCCCCTGGGAGGAAGTGGTCCCAGGGGCTTGAAACAGCTCCAGGAGTGAAGTCTGCGCCCCCCTCCATTTAAAAAATAAAGCCTTGGGGAGGTAGTGGTCCTCAGGGCTCAATAAGCCCAATGGAGGTGGGTCCGTGCAGCCCCCTTCAATATATTAAATAAAGCCCCGGGGAGGTGGTGGTGCCTAGAGCTGAAAAGACCATAGGAGGGGGGCCCGTATGCTACCCTCATTTTCTCTTTTTATGCCCACATGCCCCTGGTATCTGGTGCACTCGAGGACCTTAGTGTAAATAAGCACTGAGTCTGAGTCCGAAAATGGCTGCCAACACTTCCTGGTTGAAGTGTTGGCAGCCAATCAGATTTCAGTATTGGGACTTTAGGATCCACAGAGGATCTGCCCCCTTAGATGTACAAATTTGTTTTTCATTTAATACCTCTAAAACTATGGAATGGATTTACATAAAATCACAAAAAGCACTCTTTCTGGACCAAGAGCTAGCTTTCTGCTAAATTTGGTGGAATTTCGTCCAGCAGTTCGGGCTGTAGTCGTGTTCAAAATACCTATGGTAATAAACATGGGGAGAATACGTTTTGGGACCCCCCCTTTTTCTTGGTCCCCTTTTGATGGATCACTCTGAAACTTTCAATACTGCAGCTGAACTGAGCATCGTATCAGTTTTGAAAATTTTGTGTGTGTAAATTCACAAAAAAAACAAAGGTTACAGGGACGTTATTTTTAGGAAATTAAATAAAAAATACTTTAGAAATTCAATGAAAAAACCAAAGGTTACAGGGACATTATAGTTAGGCTCACGTTTCACTTATACAAACTCAATGAAATTCAGCAGTTACAGTTAGCTGAGCTAACTATAACACGCGGTTCCGCATTGCACTGCTTATGACCTCACATATTAAATCACTCATGACATGGTCAATGACATCACTGATGACATCTCAAATGACATCACTGATGACATCATCCAGTGACTGTAAGTGTTTTTAAAAAGTTTATGAGTGTTAAATATATATATATATATATATATATATATATATATATATATATATATATATATATATATATATATATATATATATATATATATATCCAAACCAGTTTTTCGCTTCAACCCATGCCTCAAGCGACGGCGGGCCGTAGCGGGTTAGCGGGACCCATTATATCCATATTCCATTATTTCGATACCAAACAATGATCCACGGCACCCAATTGCTTCAAGCAGATATTTATTTTAGCAAATGCTTCACTCAACGCGTTTCGGGAACAAAGTCCCTTGTTCACGAGTGTTGAGGTTGTGTTACGTAATGCTTTAAATCAACATCACATGACTTGTGACAACAAATAAAAAGTGTAAACAGACTTCATCATTATTTGCAGAGTAGTGCACTTTTCCACATAAAACACAATATTAATTCATACTGGTTTAAATAGATTATAAGTGCAATTCAACTTCGTCTTAGTGAAAAGGTAGAATAACGAGTATGGGAGGATACAAATCAAAGAAGAGGGTGCCATTACGAGGACGGAACTGGCTGTGGTCATTTTTTCACTGCCTTAACTTTATTGTTCCTCCTATTGCTACGCAATGCCAGTAGCTCAAATCCCTAACTAGATTACAATTCATAACTAGTGACTGCACCTTGCTTATGACCAGAAAGCGCAACATATTGCCGTTCTATTACGCGCTAGTGCTCTAATGCATAATCCTGTCTTTACTTCTGTACAAGTGTTTTCAACCAGATATGGAGACGAAGCCTGACCCTCTACCTTTGAGCATCGGTCAGGATTCTAAATCTAATTTCCTGTTTATTTATATTGTATTTACAGTGCAATCCTAGTAAGGCCGAATTATTAAAAACCACACGATTGCGCCAGTGCGCATCTGTGTCACATCGTGCCGCTAGGTTAAAGAATAGATATTAATGAAGCCCCAGTGGGCAAAATCTCTATATACAGGATGTGCAAAAAAGGGGTGATTTTAAAGCAAACTTTCTTAAATTTCAAAATTACAATGTAGGGACTATCAGTTCCAGATAGCTATTCTCGTCATTCGACTAATCCAGACTTGATATTGCCTCCCAACTCGTTAACCAAACATTCTCAGTGCAGAAGATCTGTAAGAAAACACATATAACAAAACAGTGTCATAAAAGTGAATATATAACAGTGCTACAAACAACACAAAGCAAAAACTGCTGTAGAGGTTAAAAGCCATAAAAATATATATGTATATATTAACAGTACTGAGTTCATATTAAAACAAGGGACTTATTAACCTGATCACTAGCCCAAGTGCACCGATAATTCCTCATCAATATTGTGCCCTGACGGCTGTACTGTCTGATATTTAATTATCATTTTTGATTCAAGGCGTCTTAATTCTAGCACTCTGTCCCCACCCCTCTCTCTCAGTGGGATGGTGTCTAAGACACAATAGGAAAGGAGGTTAGCATTTTGTTTATGTGCAGTCTTGAAGTGTCGTGCTATTGGGTACTGTTTGTCATCTTTCTTAATTGCCCTCAAATGTTCCAATACTCTCTTTTTAGCTGGATGCATGGTACTTCCAATGTAATATTTTTAATGTAATATTTTTCACAGGGACATTTGAGGGCATACACGGCATAGTCTGTGTTACATGAGACGTGTTTGGTTATCACGAATGGTTTACATCCAGCCGATAACTTGACTTGTTTACAATTTTTACTATACTTACAAGCTTTACACTTGTTACAAGTAAAAAACCCTTGCACATTGTTGCCCACTGACTTAATGGTAGTATCTACTGTACTTTGACATACAATATCTTTAAGGGATTTAGCCTTTCTATATGTCACCTGCGGGTAATGTTCTATCACTGATGAAAGGTCTTTGTCAGTTTTAAGTATTCTCCAGAACTTATTTAGGCACTCTCTTACTTCATGTGCTTGATTGGAATATGTAGTGATGAATCTAATCTTGTTCTCAAATTCTTCATTAGATGGCTCAATGATTTTAGTTCTTAGTAGCTCACTTCTTTCAGCTTCTGCACAAGCTTTCATGATACAATACTGGGTGTAACCTCTTTCTAAGAAACGAGTGATCATAATTTCTTTTTCTGAATCAAAACCCTCTATACTACTGCAATTTCTTTTTGCCCGTAATAATTCACCTAGAGGTATACTGCGTATCAAGTTTTTGGGGTGGCAACTTTCTGCATGTAGCAGGCTATTGCCCGCCGTTTCTTTCCTGAAAAGATAACTCTCCAGGCGTTTCGCTGCAACCACCAGTTTCAAATCTAAAAATTCAATAGTCTCTTTGTTTATCTGGCTACTAAATTTTAAATTCAATGTATTATCATTAAGTATCTCTACAAAAAGGTTCGCTTGTTCAATACTTCCTTTCCAAACACAGAAGATATCGTCAATATATCTCACCCATGTGACGACACACTCTTTGAAAATGGGTAGTGTGCTGACGACCTGCTCCTCCCACCAGCCTAGGTATAAACCCGCAAAGCTGGGGGCGAAGCAGGTCCCCATTGCAGTTCCGAGAATCTGTCGATAAATCATTTTGTCGAAGACAAAAAAGTTTTGTGTAAGGCACTTGTACATCATATCAATAATCATTTCCGTATGAAACAGATATGAAATTGATCGATTCCTCATAAAGTGACGACATGCTTTTATCCCTGCCTCATGGGGGATACATGTATACAGGCTAGTGACATCGAGACACATCAGTAAAAATTGGTCATCCCATTCAATCTGGTCAATATCACTTGTAAAAAAATCACTTGTATCCTTAATAAAGGATGGTAACCCCTGAACAAGTGGTTGTAAATAAAAATCAACGTATCTTGATGTATTTTCTAGGCAACTGCCTCTGGAAGACACGATTGGTCTGCCTGGGGGGTTAATATTGTTTTTATGTAATTTAGGGAGCAGATACAGTGCAGGAAGTTTGGGGCACTTACATTTGAGGAATTCATATTCCTCCCATTCTAGCAATCCGCGTTCCCTCCAATCTCCCAATTGTTCCTGATACAATTTATTAGCTAATTCGTATTTTTGTCTCGTGGTGACTTCGTAGTTGTTCCTATCATTTAATTGACGGTAACCTTCTTTTAGGTACATCTCTTTAGACATGACAACCACGTTCCCACCTTTGTCTGATCTTTTGATTACTAAATTAATATCATTTTTAATAGATTGTATAGCTTCAAAATGATTTTTACTAAGGTTATGTATACCAAAATGTTTCTTTCTACGTACTTTCTCTAGCTCCTGTATCACTCCCTTTTCGAAAACATCTATTGCATCATTGGTGATTTGGGGGAGGAAAATCGATTTCGGTTTAAAACCACTAACATGGCAAAGATCTATATATATATATATCAAGGGGTATTGGTGAATCAATGGGTATATGAGTGCCTGTATGGATGATTCAGTGGGTGTTTGACCGACCGTGTAAGTGACTGATTTGGTTTCTCAGTGAATGTATGGGTGAGTTACTGGTTGTGTGAATGTCTGTATCAGTCTGTCAGTTGGTGTCTAAGTGGCCGTATGGGTATGTGAGTGGGTACGTGACTGACTGTATGGGTGAGTGATTGTTTGTCTGAGTACCTGTATGGTTGTCTGAGTGTCTGTGTGGGAGGGTGGGGTGTGTGTGACTGCCTGTATAGATGAATGTGTGGGTGCATCAGTGGCTGTATGAGTTAGTGAGTGCATGTGTGAGGGGCTGTATGGGTGGGTGAGTGAGTGAGTGAGTGAGTGAGTGAGTGAATGTGTGTATGGTAGTGTGGTTGAGTGAGTGCATGTGTCAGTGGTATATGGGTGAGCAACTGGGTATGTGAAAGGTGGTATAGGTGAGTGATGGAGTAGATGAGTGACTGTATGGGTGAGTGAGTGAATGTGAGAGTGGCTGTATGGGTAAGTGTGTGTTTGTGTCAGTAACTGTATAGGTGAGTGAGTGTGTGTTAGCATCTGTATGAGTAAGTGAGTGGGTGTGTGTGTAGCTGTATGGGCGAGTTAGTGGCTATGTGATTGACTGTATGGGTAAGTGTGTGTTTGTGTCAGTAACTGTATAGGCAAGTGAGTGTGTGTTAGTTAAGCCTGGGTGTAGTTCGCGGAGTTTTGCTATGCAAAACTTTGCGAAGTTACAAAAAAACTCTGCGAAGTTCCGCAAGTGGCGGAGGGTTGTGCAAACTGCTGCTCGCGCTGGTCTTTCTGCAGCTCGAGTAGAAATTCTACCCGAGCTGCAGCTTGCGTTCGCCAACTTACCGTTCACGAGCGCGAGCGGGGAAAAACTCCTCTGCACTACGCAAAGTGGGGTTTTCGTGCACTCCGTGAGCTCCGCGGAGTGCAAAAAACTCCGCAAACTCCAACGCCCAGGCCTTGTGTTAAGATCTGTATGAGTAAGTAAGTGGGTGTGTGTGTAGCTGTATGGGTGAGTAAGTGGCTGTGTGATTGACTATATGGGTGAGTGACTAGGTATGTGAGTAGATATATGGGTGGCTGACTCAGTGTGTGAGTGGCTGTATGGGTGTATGAGTGGCTATGTCAGTTGCTGTATTAGTGAGTGAGTGGGTGTATGAGTGGCTATATGGATCAGTGAGTGGATGTGTGTGTAGATCTATGATTCAGTGGGTGGGTGTGTAAGTACTGGTATGGGTCTGTGAATGTTGGGAATGGATGTATGAAAGGTTCTATGGGGGTGTGAGTGGGTGTGTCAGTGATTCTGTGCATGTTATCATTGATGCCATTTGAGATGTCATCAGTGACATCATCAGTGATGTCACTTACCATGTCATGAATGATGTAATATGTAAGGCCATAAGCAGTGCATTGTGGAGGTGTGAGTTATAACCAAAAAATAAAGCTAATACAGCACACCAATCATAAGTTCTAATTGATCCAATAAATCAAACTGTATTGCGAGTGGCTAGTAATAAATACTGTAATTCTTTAGTCCATATAGTCCTTTGATTTCTTGTGCCCCATATACAGCACATAAAAGATTTTCCAAAGCAACTTTTTCATAGAAAACATTTATTTTATTGATTTTTTCTTTTTCTTAATGCCAATTCCCAGCAAACAAAGCAGCCAACACGTGTTTTGTCTGTACAAATAAGCACCGAAACTTTCTCAAGGCTAAAGTGATCAAATTTGTCGCTAATACTGTTATAATCAAGAAAAAATCCACACACTGTTAGTGTAATGAATGAGTTTCGTTCTTTCCGAAAGCAAACTGCTTATACCAGATGCTTTGGGTCAATAAGAATTCCACCATAAATTGTCGCTAGTGGTGGTTGAGAGTAATGGTTATTATCCCATGGAGTCGAATCCAGAAAAAAGATAAATATACAAAGTAGTGAATAGAATCCAATGTTAAGAGCTAAAACCATATGGCGGACCAGTGCTGTTGTCTTACGGTCTCAGCGGTTAGGTTCGCCTAAGTTGAAATCTCCAATGAGTGGTAATTTGAGAAAATTCAAGTGAACAGGTCGGACAATGATACGTCCTAAACCCGTCCTGATTACGTAGAGTGACTCCGACCCCAACGCGTTCGTTCTGACTAATATGGTGTGAGTTATAGTTAACTCAGCTAACTATAACTGCTAAATTTCACGGGTTTTGTACAAGTGAAACCTAAGCCTAACTATAATTTCCCTGTTACCTTTGATTTTTTTCTGTGAATTTTTAAGGTCCTTTAAATTCCATTTGCTAACTATAACGACCCTGTAACCTTTCATTTTTTCAGTGAATTTCTAAGGTTTTCTAAATGTTAATTCCTAACTATAACGTCCCTGTAACCTTTGCTTTTTTCAGTGAATTTCTATGTTTTTTTTAACTAGTAGTCACATTTGAAGGGTGATGGAGAAAGGGGGTGTGGCCTCCAACAAGCTCCCAGCAATCCCGCTGTCTGGGACTTACTGGAGGTAACTAAACAGAAGGGGCTCCTTGCCCCCAAGCACCCCCCGCATCCAAGGGGACTTCATCACCCAAACAGCAGTGGGCCAGAAGGTGTGTTTTTCAGAGTGGTGGAGAAAGGGGCTGTGGCCTTCGACCACCTCTCAGCAATCCCGCTCTGCGGGAATTACTGGAAGTAGCAGGAGGGGTTTTGGCCCCCAAGGACCCTCAGAAGGAAAGGGGACTTCATCCCTTAACATGTAGTGCTCCAGGAGGTGCTTTTGCTGATTGGTGGAGAAAGGGGGTATGTCCTTCGAAGACCTTTCAGCAGTCCCACTGAAGGTAACAGGAGGTCTTGTTGGCCCCCTAAGGACCCTCAGTGGCCAAAGGAACTTCATCCCCCAACCAACAGTGCGCCAGGGGGTGTGTTTGCAAAGTGGCGAAGAAAGGGGGCGGGGCCTCTGGCGATCTGATGGTCTTTTTTTATTTTTTTATTCTGGAAAGGCGTGCCGCGTGGCCCCCCTTCCCTGGGCCCGGTCTTTTTAATGTAAATTATTTTTAAGTAAAAGGGAGGGGGGCCTCCAGGGGTTGATTTCAGCCCTGGGGAACCCATGCCCCAGTGCCCGGCCTCTCTTTTAATTTTTTTAAAATAAATAATTAGAGGGGGGCCATGCGGCCCCCCTCCCAGGCTGATTTTGGCCCCAGGGACCCCAGGGCCCAGCCTCTAGTGTGGGTGCCCTGGTCCCATCCAGGGCACCCACTTTCTAGTGTTGTGGACCGCGGGGGGAGCCTCAAGGCCCCTGTGGTCTCTGCCGGCTCCCCGCCTCCTGTGGCAGCCGGCATTGCTTTGATACAGAGGGAGCTGCTAACATGTAGCTCCGTCTCTGTCAAAGCAATTGTGCTTTGCTTTGAGCAAGCAAGAGCAACATGCTCTCACTTGCTCAAAGCAGAGCACAGTTTGCTATGGCTTGGTAGGAGCAGTAAAGCTCCCACCAAGCTATAGCAAACAATTATGTCCCAGGTGTGGGCACCCCGGGACATAGCAGGAGCAGGCCCTGGGGGTGGCGGTCCCCAGGGCCATCTATGGCTCCAGGTGGTGGTCCCCGGGGCTGCCCCATGAGCCCCCTGCATGGGTGCCGCATGCCCCCCACGCATTTATGTCATATTTTGCCCCGAGAAGGTGACAGTCCCCGGTGCTGTGGGGGACTTAGCGGACCCCCCACATTAATGCAACATTTGCCCTACATACATTGTAAAGAATGCCCCAGGGAAGTGGCGGTCCCCGGGACTGCAGGGGAGGCCATACAGGCCTTTCCCCACTTTAATTTTACACATAGCCCCGGGGAGGTGGCAGTCCCCGGGACACAGGGGAGGCTGTGTGGGCACCCCCACATAATTAATAAACACTGCCCCCGGGATTTGGCGCACCCGGGGGCTTCTTTAAAAAGACGGGCAGGAGCCTGCACGTTTTTTTTTATTTTTACATTTTGCTGAGGGCCCACCGGCAAATCTGCAGAAAAATTCAATACAAAAAAATATTTTGAACCCATGGCAGGGTCTCTGTGGGACCCCCCCACCACCATATCTGGGAGCTCAGGGTATTCCTACCCTGCCCCCTTTTCTTTATTTTTTACTTTTTTGTGGAACTCAGCTTCAAGCCGAGTCCCAAGATGGCTGCCAACACTTTCTGGCTGAAGTGGTGGCAGCCAATCAAATTTTTGTAGGATCCGCAAGTCCACTTCAATGACTCACATCCCCAGATATCTATATTTTCAAATCTTAAATATCTCTGGAACTACGGATTTACACCAAACCACAAAAAGCACACTTTCTGGACAAACATCTACCTTCCTGCCAAATTTGGTTTAATTCCGTTCAGCGGATCAGGCTGTAGTCGTGTTCAAAAAATAAAAAATCGCCATAGACATAACATGGAGAATACGCGTTTTGGGACCCCCCCTTTTTTATCAGCCCCTGTAGGAGGCTGGCTCTGTATATACTATACCAAAGTAAGGTATAGTGTGCACAGAGTCCAGGGATCCCCAGAGGTATAGCAGGGGCTAAATTAGATAATCACTAACAGCTCTCTTTGTGGTATTGTGGTCGAGCAGTGAGGCTTATCAGGAGTGTGTGTTAAGCATTTATTGTATTCACTCATTCAAGGCTGATGGCACACACTCAGAGACAGAGACCAATTAGGTAAGTATAAAAAGGTATACTTATGTTTTATTTCTAGAACCATGTAGTACTTGGCACAGGTAAGTAAGATATGCTTTCAAATGCAAAACTTTACAAGGAAATGCAATTGTGATTGAAATGGACTTCGTTACAGGATTGTATTTGCTTTCAAAACAGTTGAAAATACATAGAAAGTACTTTTAGATTACCTTTTAGTTACTTTTGCTACTCGGGTGATATGTCTAGCTATCACACCGTGGGTCTTACAAAACACAGGTAAGTATGACAGTTTTTAGGTCAAAGAAAGTTACTTTGGTTTCTCATACAAAAGTCAGTTCAGTCGGGTGCAGAGTGGTGCTGATCCACAGAGCCACCTGGATCCGGGTTTTGTGTTGGTGTCTTTATTTGAGCAAATCCATTGCTCACAGGAGACAGAGTCTTTTAGACGAGTGCAGAACAGGTCCTCCGAGTTCTTGATGGCTGCTGGGCACGCCAGGGTTTCGATGTGGGCAGGTCAGAGTCGGGATGGCCGATAGAGCTTGGGCCAAAGCAGTTGGTGTCCTGTTCTTCCTGGGTCAGCACGGTCCTTCTTCTTTCTTCCTCGAATCTGAGGAGGCAAGGTTCAGGGTCACCCTAAATACTAAATTTAGAGGCATTTACAAGGTGCAGGTCGAGACCAATAGGTCCCTTCCTTGGGGTCGGTACACCCCTTATTATGCCACCCTCCAGTGGGAGAGGGACATGATCCTCTCTCTAATGGGCTGTGTCCCCTCATCTTCAAGATGGAGGGGACTGAGGTGTGTGCTTCACCTCGCCTCTCCCACCTTAGTGGTGGGGTTTGCAAAGGTGGGCACACCTCTCTTCCTCACTTGATTTTCCCACTGATTCTCCCTCCCAAAGTGAGGGACAGAACTGGTGGAAGTCAGTTGCTGGGGGCAGCAAAAGGCAGGGTCAGCTCACAAGGGTGGTAGGCCTTTAAAGCTTCCCCTTCGTAGACCCAGCCCATTCTGGGGGAGGAGGCATGACACCTCTGCCCAGGGTGGGCTTTGTTTCTGGACCCAGAGAGCGGAGGCTATCTAACCAGGGACCCAGAAACCTGTCTTGTGGTGGCAAATGGTGGGTAGCCATTCAGGAACCACACCAGGGCTAGTCATTTTTCAGGGGGCATCTCTAAGATGCCCTCTGAATGCATTTTACATTAAAACCCACACTGGCATCAGCGTGGGTTTAATGTGTTGAGAAGTTTGCTACCAAACTTCCCAGGTTTCAGTGAAGCCATTATGGAGCTGTGGAGTTTGTAATGACCAACTCCCAGACCATATACTTTTAATGGCTTTACTACACTTCCAATGTCTAAGAATGGACTTAGACACTGTATGGGTAAAGTGCTCATGCGACTGTACCCTCACCTGTGGGCTAGTGCACCCTGCTAGAGGGGTGACTTACCTAGGCCACAGGCAGTGAGTTGCAGGCATGGCACACAGGGGTGTGTGCCATGTTGACTTTTCACTTTTCTCTGCACCAAAATATGCAGCCTGCAATGGCAGTGTGTGGGTGTTAAGGTGTAGGGCCCCTAAGGGTGGCACAATAGGTGCTGCAGCCTTTAGATGCCTTCCCTGGTCACAGTGCCCTTGGTACCCATGGCACCTTTTACTAAGGGCTTACCTGTGGCCAGAGATGTGCCAATTGTGGGTACAAAGGTACAGTTTTGGGAAAGAACACAGGCCCTGGGAACCTGATTGGCAGGGACCCAGGGAACATCAAATCAAAGTGCATCAAATCTCAGGCAAAAAGTAGGTGGCGCCCATGCAGAAAGGGCACTTTCCTACAACCCCCGCTCGACAGATCACCCCAAAACTTTCAATGCAGCAGCAGAACCAAAAAGGGGATGTTTTTTGAAAATTTTGTGAAGATTTGTCAAGCGGCGCTAAAGTTATTGACAAAACAGAATACGCTTTTCCTATGGAAACTTTGGTCCTAACTGTAACTATCTCCTGGTGACCGCCAGTAGGCTATATATATATATATATATATATATATATATATATATATATATATTCAGTGAGAAAAACAAAGAGTACAGTAACGTTACAGTTACGTAGAATGTTCAGTAATAATGTAACATTTTAAACAAAAACACACATAGAAATTCACTAGTTATAATTATAGTTATCTCAAGTAACTATAACTTGTGCCCTAAGATAACTATAACTCGCAACCCCGCTATGCACAGTTTTCTCATCAATAATTTCATTGCAAATGTTGCATTGATTTTATCAGTGATGTCATAGAAGAAGCCAAGAGTGATGTAATATGTGGGATAATTAGTAGTGCATAGCCATGCACAGCAGGGGGTTGGCAACAGTGGCTAATCCACCCAGACGCATCCAACCCCTCCACAGGCATCCAACCCCACGCCATGCATGACCTTTGGTTGTGTGTTGCATGGGGTTAGCCGCAGGGCCTGTCTTGCAGCCAAGCCCTGTTTCCAACTCCCTGCAGCCTTTAGTCTTGTGCAGCATGGGTTGGCCACAGTGCTTGGCCTGATGCCAGTCCCTGTGGCCAAACCCCCAGCAGGCTGCCAACCCCACACCGTGGACAGCCTTTGGCATGCACACCATAGGGTTGGCCTCTGGGCCTCGGGGACCCCATCCCCTGGAACCAAAACATATATATTAATGGTAGGGGGACCTACTGCCCCCTCCCCGCCCCTTGTCTGGCCTGGGGACCCCATTCCCCCGAGGCAAGTGTCAATAAAAAGGGCAAGCCTTAAAAGCAAGGGGACTCCATCCCCCAGGGGCAAACACAATTTAGAAGGGGAGGAGGGCGTGCAGCCCCCTCCCTGAGCCTTAATAGGCCCGGGGACACATCCCCCAGGGCCAAATGCATTAAATAGGGGGAGGGGGCCACATGATCCCCAAGCCTTCTTGGCCCCTGGGACCCCATCCCCTGTGGCCAAATAGAATAAAAAAGGGTAGGGAGGCTGTGTAGCCCCCTCCTTGAACCTTCATAGGCCCTGGGGACCTCATCCCCTGGGCTTTTTGTGTTTAAAAGAGGAGGGGGCTGCATGTCCAACCTTCCCAAATTTTATCAGACCCAGGGACCCCAATCCCCCAGGGCCAAAAGCCAATTAAAAAGGGGAAGGGGCATCAGTCCCCCTCCCCAAGCTTTCTTGGGCCCCAGGGACTCCATCCTCATGGCCAGATTTAATGCTCACAATCTAAATAACACATACCGTGCAACACTCGAAGTAAAGGGGCCAGTAGCCATGGAAGGATACAAATGTCGACATGGCCATCAAAAGGAGGGACTAACAAGCCTATAAACCAATCAGAAGGCAGCATTTCGGAAGGACAAAGACACAAGCCAATGAAAAGTATGGGTGGGGGAGTGGGCGGGGCTTCCCTCACCTACTGAACTACCCCAGATCTTCCCTAGAGCAGCGCTTGTGCGCTGACTCTAGGCTCGACCTAAAAAGGGGTGTGGGCATGTGGCCCCCCTCCCCAAGCCTTACTAGTCCCCAAGGACCCCATCCCCAGGGGCAAGGTATTTAATAAATCGAGGGGGGCTCACAGCTCCCTCCCTGAGCCTAATTAGGCCACAGGGACCCCAACCCCCCGGATGGAAATGTAAATAAATGGGAAGGGGGCCATGCAGCCCCCCCTCCTTGAGTCTTATTAGGCCCCGGGGACTCCATCCCCTGAAGCCCTACCTTTTTTTAAAGGGGATGGGGTCTTAGTGGCCTCCCTCCCTGAGTCTTGTTAGGCCCTGGAGACCCCATACCCTGGGCCGCATTACATTATAATGGGGAGGGGTGCTGCAGTGGCCCCCTTCCCGAGCCTTTATAGATCCCGGGTACCCCATCCCCTGAGGCTGTACCCTTTTATAAAAGGGAAGGGGGACCAAAGTTTGCATAGGAAAAGCGTTTTTTGTTTTACCAATAACTTTGGCGCCACTTGACGAATCTCCACAACATTTTCACAAATCTTCCCCTTCTTGGTTTAGCTGCTATGTTAAAGGTTTTGGGGTGATCCGTCAAGCAGGTGCCGAGAAAAAAGGGGGGTCCCAAAACGCGTATTCCCCATTTTATGTCCATGGGGATTTTTTATTTTCCGAACGCGACTACAGCCCGAACTGCCAAACGGAATTACACCAAATTTGACAGAAAGCTAGATGTTGGCCCAGAAAGCGTGCTTTTTGTGATTTGGTGTAAATTTGTTTAGTAGTTTCAGAGAAATTAAAGTTTAAAAAATATAAATGCCTGGGGCCGCGAGTCCTTGCAGTGGACTCGCGGATCCTACTAAAATTGATTGGCTGCCAACACTTCAACCAGAAAAAAGGGATGGGGTCCCTGAGGCCAAAATCGGCCCGCTTCTGTGACTTAGCATGCATTGAAGTCACTTTTCTACAGTTGACTTTTCCCAATTTGTTTTTGTGTGACACACTGACCTGTGTATTTGAATGGATGTGAAGCACTTCAAAATGTTGTTTATCAGAATTTCGGGATTTTTTTCACTTGTCATGTGCCCGAGTTAGGCCCGGTAGGAATTAGTGTCATTCTTGCATGTACGTGAT
Source organism: Calotriton arnoldi (assembly GCA_963921515.1). Taxonomy (NCBI): domain Eukaryota; kingdom Metazoa; phylum Chordata; class Amphibia; order Caudata; family Salamandridae; genus Calotriton; species Calotriton arnoldi. Next base: position 105,431 of record CAWUFW010000188.1, read on the forward strand.
CCTCTTTCCTAAAGTTGCCTTCTTTTTGCCACATTAACATTTGACACACATTTTGCATTCGTGACACTTGGACTGGTTTCGCAGAAACACTGAGCTTGCTGACACAGAACATTTCATGAGAATACTATCACACTGCCTTTGCTTTTGTGCAAGGCCACTTACATGCGTAATACAAATGTGTTTTATTATTACATCCATAGGGCGACACAGATATCTGTAGAACACAAACAATGGTTGCCCAATCACAATCTCGGCCTAAGACAATGCTGCCATTTTCTATATATAGCCTTTTGTTTCCTAACATAATCAGAGGAGACACTTCAGCTGGCTTCGAGAGGTTCCTGCATGCTGAAGCTTTCACCTAGCAGCTGACTGATATCTCCGTGAGGGATGTCCAGTTCGTGACCAAGACGGGGTCATACAATCTTACCCACCAGGTAAAGCGGTTAGATCATACAAACTGGGGTTTTCTTGGCAGATCGTACATTCACACCCTAAACACATAGGTTAGGGTCAGCATTGTAGAAGTACGCTAGATTTTTATAATCTTTTATATGTATGCATATATAACCCTTCTCAAAAAAATTGTGGAACTCTTTGTTTTATTCACTGCGTTGACACTTATTATAACTTTTATCTGCTTCTGTCTATTAATCATCGCAGCCCATATGCTTTATGCAAGAATCACTACGGTTCAATAAATATAGAAAACAGCTTTTCGAGTATTCTTTGTATATTTTCTCTGAGCACAAGAAAGCACGAGTGACTGAGCGAAAACTTTGGTGTCTGTCACCATGGTTCATGAGGTAACAGAGTTGTTATGTTCAGTGGTTGCCACAACTGTTCGCTCTCTGTTCAGATTTAGGGGGGCTAACAGTGGCACTGCGAGCTAGCTCGTCCAAAGGACAACATATCCTACGGAGGTGCATGGAATCAGGCAAGCACCGTCCTAAGTTTATGTTGTCCGCAAACGAGCAGTTCCTATGATGAGTGGACACTAAATGGATTGTATGATGGAACAACTACCACATGAACAACTACAGTCTAAACCACTACTCCTCAACCACTACTTAGTCTAAACCACTAAAGTTTTAACAACTACTATTTTTTACAACTACTATGCCTTTACCATGATTGCCTTTACCCCCTTAATGTATCTATTTTCCAGGTAAGTATAAACCCATATGCGTGTGTATATATATATATATATATATGTATATATATATATATATATATTATCTACTGGCGGTCGCCAGTAGATAGTTATAGTTAGAACCTATTTTCCATAGGAAATCCGCGACATTCTATTTGAAATAACTCTCTTGCCGGTTGACGTATCTTCGCAAAATTTTCAAACTTTGTGGGGCGCTCCGGTCCACTCCTACCCTGAAAGTCTCGGGGTGATTCGTCAAGCGGGGGCCGAGAAAAAGGGGGTCCCAAAACGCGTTTTCCCCATTCATTTTTCCATAGGAAACTTTAGACACGGCTACAGCCCGAACTGCTGAACGGAATTACACCAAATTTGGCAAAGAGGTAGTTCTTGGTTCAGAAAGAACCCTTTTTGTTAAATGGTGTAAATCCGTTGAGTAGTTGCTGAGAAAGTCAAAAGTAAAAGTACATATATATCTATGGGCATGGAGGATCCGCGCACCCTGAGCGCACCCTGCGCGCACCGTCCCGATCACGAGCTGCATGTTAATTGGCTGTCAGCTGGCTGTCAACATTCCGATTCAGGAAATGTTGGCAGCCATTTTGTCCCTCGGTAGAACCGAGGGACAGAAACAAGTGCGCAAAGCGCACAAAAGGGGCAGGGTAGAAACACCCTGACCCCCTAGGTCTGCTCAGGGGGTCCCATAAGTACCCCCTGGGCAGAAAAAAGCATTTTTTTTTTTTTTAAATCGGCAGGGTGCGCGGATCCTGCCGATAAAAAAAAAAATCGAAGCGCGGTCTCCCGCGCTTCGATGTTAATTTGCCCCCGGGTGGGCCAAGTCCCGGGGGCATGCTGGGGGGGTGTTTATTTTATGTATGGGGGGCCTCTAAGGGCCCCCCAAGCCCCGGGGACCGCCACCCCCCGGGGCTTTCTTTTTAAAATGGTGCGGGAGGGCTCTGAGCCCTCCCGCAGCCCCGGGGACCACCACCTCCCCGGGGCTTCTTTTTTTTTTTTTTTTTTCCTGTGTGGGGGGGGCTCGAGCCCCCCCACACGCCCCGGGGACCGCCACCTCCCCGGGGCACTAACAAATTAAAATGGGGGTCCGTTTTGGAGCCCCGGGGACCACCACCTCCCCGGGGCTGTGCTGATGTGGGGAGGGGGGCCGCGCGGCCCCCCTCCTGGAGCCTGTGGTGGCCCTGGAGACCGCCACCCCCCAGGGCCGGCTCCTGCAGTGTCCCGGGGTGCCTACCCCCGGGACACTGCTGTTTGCAATGACAGGACAGGAGCCTCGCGGCTCCCGTCCAGTCATTGCAAACTGCTTTGTATATTGGAAGAGAGAGCAGGGAAACCTGCTCTCGCTTCCAATATCCAAAGACAATTGCTTTTCCACACGGGGAGCAGCATGTTAGCTGCTCCCCATGTGTAAAAGCAATGCCGGCTCCCGTAGGACACGGGGAGCCGGCGGGACTGTGGGGGGTTTGGGGACCCCCCCACAGTCCCCAACCAGAGGCCAGGCCCCGGGGGATGGGGTCCCCGGGGCAAGTAGTGGCCCGGGAGGGGGGCCACGCGGCCCCCCTCCCCAGAAATAATTTTTTTTTTTAAATTTAAAAAAAAAAAAAGGGGGTAAGGCCCTGGGGGATGGGGTCCCCAGGGCCCAAAAATAAGAAAAAGGAAGGGGGGCCACACAGCCCCCCTTCAGGGAAAAAAAAAAAAAAAAAAAAACGATCGGCCCGCAGGCCCCGCCCCCTTCCTTCACCACTCTGCAAACGCGCCCCCTGGCGCGTTTGCAGATGGGGAAGTAATTCCCTTTGAATACTGGGGGTCCCTGGGGGCCAACTAGCCCACCAGGAACCTCCAGTATGCGCCAGGGGGCTGCGTTGCAGAGAGGTGTACAGAGGCCACGCCCCTTTATACACCTCTCTGCAACGCAGCTCTGTGGCGCTTTTTGGAGGTACATGGTGGGCTAGTTGGCCCCCAGGAACCCTCAGGATTCAAGGGGACTTAATCCCCCAACTTAAAACGCGCCACGGGGCGCGTTTGCACAGTGGTGAAGGGAGGGGCGGGGCTTCAGGTGACATGTGTGCAAACAGGCCCCGTGGCGCGTTTTAAGATGGGGAATTAAATCCCCTTCAATCCTGAGGGTCCCTGGGGGCCAACTAGCCCAACAGGTACATCCAGAAAGCGCCACAGAGCTGCGTTGCAGAGAGGTGTAAAAGGGGTGTGGCCCCTCTACACGTCTCTGCAACGCAGCCCCCTGGCGCATACTGGAGGTTCCTGGTGGGCTAGTTGGCCCCTAGGGACCCTCATGATTCAAGGGGACTTAATCCTCCAACTTAAAACGCGCCACGGGGCGCATTTGCACAGATGTCACCTCAGGCCCCGCTCCCTACCTTCACCATTGTGCAAATATTCCTCTAAAATCTGCCGAACTACGAATTCGGATTTACTCACCTGTTATCAGGAGAGACCTCAGTGCTGCATCTTTCAGCCCAGTACTAATCCTGAAAAGTAATTTTAACCGTACTTACCAGTAACTTGAATTTCCTTCCATAGGATATCATTGCCTGCTTTTTGCTGAAAAAGTTTCTAAGTGTTGATTTTTGAAACATACAAATATTCCTCTAAAATCAGCCGAAATACGAATTCCGATTTACTCACCTGTTATCAGGAGAGACCTCAGTGCTGTATCTTTCAGCCCAGTACTGGTCCTGAAAAGTAATTTTAACCGTACTTACCAGTAACTTGAACTTCCTTCCATAGGCTAACATTGACTGGTTTCACTTGGAAATTCTTCTAAGTGTGGAGTTTTGGAACTTTAAAATATTCCTCTAAAATCAGCCGAAATACGAATTCCGATTTACTCACCTGTTATCAGGAGAGACCTCAGTGCTGCATCTTTCAGCCCAGTACTGATCCTCAAAAGTAATTTTAACAGTACTTACCAGTAACTTGAATTTCCTTCCGTAGGATATCATTGTCTGCTTTTTGCTGAAAAAGTTTCTAAGTGTTGATTTTTGAAACATACAAATATTCCTCTAAAATCAGCCGAAATACAAATTCCGATTTACTCACCTGTTATCAGGAGAGACCTCAGTGCTGTATCTTTCAGCCCAGTACTGGTCCTGAAAAGTAATTTTAACCGTGCTTACCAGTAACTTGAATTTCCTTCCATAGGCTAACATTGACTGGTTTCACTTGGAAATTCTTCTAAGTGTGGAGTTTTGGAACTTTAAAATATTCCTCTAAAATCAGCCGAAATACGAATTCTGATTTACTCACCTGTTATCAGGAGAGACCTCAGTGCTGCATCTTTTAGCCCAGCACTGACCCTGAAAAGTAATTTTAACCGTACTTACCAGTAACTTATATTTTCTTCCATAGGAATCCATTGTCTGGTTTTCAGCAGAAAAGTTTCAAAGTGTCGATTTTCACAAACTACAAATATTCCTTAAAAATCGCCTGTATGACTTAAACGCATTCTTTCAACTGTTTACAGGAGATGCACCAGTGCTGGATCCAGGATCCAACACTGAGTAAGAAAAAGTAATGAAAACAGTTTTTACCTGCTAAGTGAATTTCCTTCCATAGGATAACATTGGTGATTCTATGAGAAAAAGTTTCAAAGTGTCAACTTTTAAAATACAATAATATTCCTTAAAAATCACTAATGTAACCAAAACGCTTTTACTCAACTGTTTACAGGAGATGTCCCAGGACTGAATCTAGGATCCAGTCCTGTGGTTAGAAAAAGTAATCCATAAAGTAACTAATTGCATTTAACTAGAAATTCACATTGAGCTGAATGTTGCATTGTGTTTGAAAATGTGTTGCCCATTGCAACAACTGTAACTACTGTACTTAAAAGTCTATTGCCTATGTGCAAAGTAGTTAAACTAAAGTAATTCATTCTGAGAAAGTATTTTTTGTAATGTATAATGTAATTACAATGTAATTTAAAAAATAAAATATGTAAAAAAATTGTTTCTAAAAATGTAGTAAATCAGTATTAAAAAAATAAATATAACAATTAATACATTTAAAAATTGTCATTTACAAAACCTTTGAAATTCACTTAAAAAACCGTAGGTTTCAGACATGTTATAGTTAGGAATTAGCATTTAAAAAACCTTTGAAATTCACTGAAAAAACCATAGGTTTCAGACACGTTATAGTTAGAAATTAGCATTTAAAAAACCTTTGAAATTCACTGAAAAAACCATAGGTTTCAGGCACGTTATAGTTAGAAATTTGCATTTAAAAAACCTTAAAAAATCACTGAAAAAACCATAAGGTTTTAGGGACAGTTATAGTTAGTTGGACATTGCACTCGTACAAAACCCGTGAAATTCCCCCGTTATAGTTAGTTCAGGTAACTATAACTCGCGCCCCACAATGCACTGCTGATGACGTCACATATTACATCACTCATGACATGGTCAGTGACATCACTGATGACATCACTGATGACATCTCAAATGACATCACTGATGACATCACTGATGACATCATCCATGTGAGAATTTAATGCATCTTCTCACACCCTAATATAAGTTTTGAAACACCCACTCTAAATTACAGACTGCCATTCTCAAAACCATACACACTCCAATACCAATAAGTACATACCCACTCACTGATTCTTAGGTCTACACACACACATCTACTTACTCACCCGTACAGTCACTCATACTGACAGTCACTCAGTACAGGACTATCATATGCACTCATACACCTATATAAACACTCACACAACGCAACTCATCCATAGAGGTACTCACACACCTAGTCAGTCATGCAAATAATTAATCACACTCCAATTTACTCACCTATACAGTTATACACACCAGCTCACTTACTCATAAAAATACTAGCACATTCTTACGCTCCTATGCAATCACTGATGCAAGCACACACTCATCCATATAGCCACTCTCACAATCACACACTCTCACTTATAGCCATTTATATACTCCAACACACATATATACTGCCTTTCACATATGTAGTTACTCACACATGTACCACTGAGATATACATTCAATCACTAACACACCCATACACACACTCACCCACCCATACAGTCCATCACAGACGCACTCTTGAAACCATGCACCCAGTGAATCACCCACTCACACATCTATGCACAGAGTCACACTCACCCCACCCACACAAACACTGAGGCACCCATACAGATACTCAGAGAACCAATCCATAACCCATATAGACACTCATTTAGCTAGTCAGAAACCCATGCAGCTGCTTACACAACAACAGACAGACGGATACAGACATTCACACAGTTTAGTCACTCACCCATGCATCCAGTAAGATACGTTTAATCACTCACTTATAGACTCAGTCACGCACCTACTAAATCATCCATTCAGACACTTATACACCCACTCATTCTTCAATACGCCTTTCCCTATATATATTAAACATATTTAAACTTTACACAAACACACAGTCACTGGATGATGTCATCAGTGATGTCATCAGTGATGTCATTTGAGATGTCATCAGTGATGTCATCAGTGATGTCACTGACCATGTCATGAGTGATGTAATATGTGACGTCATCAGCAGTGCATTGCGGGGCGCGAGTTATAGTTACCTGAACTAACTATAACGGGGGAATTTCACGGGTTTTTACGAGTGCAATGTCCAACTAACTATAACTGTCCCTAAAACCTTATGGTTTTTTCAGTGATTTTTTAAGGTTTTTTAAATGCAAATTTCTAACTATAACGTGCCTGAAACCTATGGTTTTTTCAGTGAATATATATATATATGTAATGGGTTTGTATGTACCTGTAAAAATCTTAAATTTCGTGGTAAAGGCACGCATGCTAAAGACATATGTGTTGTAAAAATTAATATTGATAAGTATTAACACTATATACACACATATATATATATATGTATGTATATATAGTATGTATGTATATATACATACACACACACCCCTATACTCACTTTTAATGTTATAAATTTCCTTTCCACCCAAAAACCTACACCCACCCAAAACCTTAAAAATTCCCTTTCCACCCAAAAACCTATACCCACCCTGAACCCTAAAAATTCCCTTTCCACCCAAACACCCACACCCACCCTAAACCCTGTAAATACCCTTGCAATCCCAAAAACCCATACCTACCGTAAACCCTAAAATTACCCTTGCCACCCAAAAACCCACACCCACCCTAAAATTACCCTTGTTACCCACCCTTAACCCTAAAAATACACTTGCCGGCCAAAAACCCATACCCACCCTAAAATTACCCTTGCCACCCAAAAACCCATACCCACCCAAAACCCTAAAATTACCCTTGCCACCCAAAAACCCACACCCACCCTAAACCCTAAAAATCCCCTTCCCACCCCAAAACCCATACCCACCCTAAACCCTAAAAATACCCTTGCAATCCCAAAAACCCATACCCACCCGAAATCCTAAAATTACCCTTGCCACCCAAAAACCCATTCCCACCCAAAATGTAAAAAATGCCCTTCCCACCCAAAAACCTACACCCACCATAAACCCTAAAAATACCCTTGCCACCCAAAAACTCATACTCATGATACACTTGCCACTATATATATATATCAGTCATAAACAATCCAAGAGTGCCATCTACTGGTCTCAGAAGGTAAATTTAAACAACATACATTAATTAGTAAGATTGCATAAATAAACTTAGAAAATGTAAAACAGTTAATTATTTTTTATTATGAAAAAAACAAATCAGACAGACAACTTACTATAACAAAAGAAACAACTAATCTCTTCATGCAGGTCGTTGTTTAGACAGGTCGTTGTTTAGACAGGTCGTTGTTTAGACTAGGTAGTTGTAAATGCAGTAGTGGTTGAGGGATCGTGGTTCAGGCCCCTCGTTGTTAAAGAGTAGTGGTAAAGGTCGTTTCCCCACTAAATGACCCCTACCCTTAGATGTACACTCTCCACCCTAACACCAATTCCTCTTGTGGGAGCCAAATCCCAATAATTGTCTGAACCCCAATTTTTTATGTACCCCGATTTTTACCGTAGGCAGTTTAGCTCCAGGATCTCTCCTTGATTTGCGGTAAGAGACTAGCCTCCCCATCAAGACAAACGTTAATTTAGCAGAGTAAAGTCAAAATATAAACTGGGACCACTAATAACTGAATTCTGGATCAGAAATAGAGTTAAAATGATTTATTAAAGAAGTATTAATCTAATCAATACAGATAAATGTATACATTTGCCATAAAGGCTCAGATGCAGAATACAGAATCAAAAATCATAATAAAAAACCCTATTTAGGCAATTATATCTTTCAAAATTGTGTCAAACTCATAAAGTGTACTGACAGCATCTCAAGGGAGGAAAAGACAGTCTCAAAATAATCGAGCAGAGTCTCTGGAGGAAAAGTAGAGGTCACCCTCAGACCTTCAAAACCAGGGTTTTTATGCAGGAATTATGCATAACAATTAATAAAAATGCAAATTCTGTATATGATCATGGTTAGGTCACATTGGCAAATCAAAAACATATATGTAATTATTAATGTTTCATAGCACTAAATGATTTCTTAAGGTAAGAGAAATCGTCTGCTTGCTGCCTCAGCAACTGCACTCTGGAGATTTACAACATAATATAAAACATTTCTCCAACAAATACCTCATAGAATTATGTTCTTTTGCATGCCTGCATCAGAACTGTCAGTGGAAATCCTTCAAAATGATACATCAAGTACATGATGGAAAGATTCATTCCACAATACATGCTTTCTAATATAGTTTGTGACCTACGTCATAGCATCCTGAACCCCGTGGAAACTGAGGGGAGAGATGACTTGCAGTGGGACACTGATTAGGAGTGGAAAGACAGGAGCAAGACGATTTAAACTCCAGAAACTGCATCCATTTTAAAATAATGGTGTCTCACATGAAAATGTGCCGTTATTATACTGCATTTTTAATCACACTTCTAAACAAAAACTCAAGTTGTTTAAGTGTAACATCATAAGCTCATCGGTTACGACTTTATGTATCATTAAAATTATTATTTCGTACTAATAATTTGTCACCCAAAATTGCACATCAGGAAAAACATTAACAGTCTATTCCTTAATGCTTATTGCACACCTATGCTACCAATTGTTGCAAAATAATCCCAGAGTAACATCGTTCCCACCCTCAATGACATTGATTACTCATATCTCTATGTGTTACTCTGCCTTCCAGGAAGGCTGGGCCTCTTTGCTTTGAGAGTACTGCGGATTCTGACAGATATTTAGACAGTAGCAGCCCGTGGTGGGAGTGCTGCCGGGCAGTGACGCAGGGCGGGGAGGGGCAGGGTGGGTTGTAGTAAACTACGTATTTCGGCCGCACTGAGGTAAGTAAACAAAAAAATAAATAAAACGAATTTCGTTGCGCGCGCTGCATCGTGCGATGCAGCGCGCGCAACGAAATTCGTTTTATTTATCTTTTGTTTACTTACCTCAGTGCGGCCGAAATCCGTGGTTTACTACCCCCACCCTACCCCTCCCCGCATCACCGCCCGGCAGCACTCCCACCACGGGCCGCTACTGTATTTAGAAACCAATCCTGAGCTACTGTTGGCATGTCACGTTACAGACAAGATGTGTGCATGACATGAGCTGGCACCACAGCATTACCACAGACTGCTGCTACCCCATCTAGTGTACCGCTCAGGTAGCCAGTGATGTGTGGTATTACGCTACAGTGTGCCTATCAGTGGCGGCTGGTGACATTTTAAAGTGGCAGGGCGTAAATGTTGCGGGATGAGTGTACTGTGGCGAGCGAGAGTAGCGAGCGAGCCCGACTGGGATAAGGGGGATTCGGGGGGTTCCTCCCCGCGAAAAGTTTGAAAAAAGAGAGGGCAAATGGTGCATTTTCAAGCAAATTTGAGAAAGCAAGAAAGTTCATAAAGCAATTGTGAAAGTATAGCTATGACATCAATAAAGAGATTTCATATGATAATGTAGGTGGCTGCTTACCAAAGAACTTCATAACAGACTTCGAGATAACAATGCTGAGTACCTCACAGATTTCTTTATTTATTGATATATCTTTAGAAATTAAACAAACTGAGGAAATTCAAGCTATTGTGATTTGTTGGACTGGACACAGTGAGACACTAAGAAATGAACATTAAAAGCTAGCTTTGTGATAGTTGAGCAGAGCTACAGGTGGTGAGTGGCCTGTGTCAGACTCCTGATGTGGCAGAGTAGTGCCACAAAAAGGAGCGCAAGAAAATACCCCCAACAGAGTGTTCAAAGGATGACCCCAACAGAGTGATTGTGAGATGGAGGTCTCACTCCCTGCTACCAGTATAAAACCGAATGCCACTGCCCACTGATCTCAAAATGTTCTTTCTTCCATCTTGTACCTGCTTAGTAGGGAACCATGTCATTGAAGCCCTCTGAACTCGTTCCATAACCCGGTTGCTCGTCTTGTCATCTTCTTTAAGCACAATTTATAAATATGCTTCTTTTTCTTCGGAAACTATGGAAGGTCACAAACGAATGTTTCAGTCACCAGAACATGCCCTATCTGTTAGATACCTCTGGAAATGGAGCCTCGGAACCGGAAGGGTCGACTGGGGTGATTTCCTGCCTATCTGTACTCTAATTAGGATTAAGGGAGTAATTAAGAACAGATATTACTCTGGGCCAGGCGGGGCCGGTCCATAAACTCGTCAGATATTGTAAGAGCAGGTAGTATTTGGTTAATATTAAAAGTCTGGGAAAATAACAAGGGGCCCGATCACAAAACGCCGTCAGCCATTTTTGGGGTTAGAGAGTTTATATTTTGTTTTCATGACACAGAGCCGTGAAAATATGAGAAGAGCAGGAATCGCTCTCAAGGGCAGGGTTTGGATCCTGACAAACTCACTGTACATTTGCGACATGCAGCCATCGAGACAAGTGAGTCCCAGGTGGACTAGGTTCGCATTCAAATGATTGCATGTAAAGAATGGATGCAGCTGTTTATGTCCTGATAAATCAATGGCATGAATTGTATTGCTTGCGTTTGGAAGCAGGCTGCTTTCAGCAAACTAGTGTGTCTATTACTTCCAAATGTAAGCAGTACAATTCAAGCCATTTGGCATGCGATGTAAGCCATTTGTCAGGCCATAAATAAAGACATCACACAGGGTAGAGACCAGAGCTCCTCTGGAGTCAGAGGACCTGTAAACTATAAAATAACACTCCACATCTCCTGTTCCACTTTCCTCTCTGCCCCAGCCCAGTACTTAGTTTGTGTGAATCCTTTCCTTTCATTATTCTTTCAGGTGATTATCTATAATTAATACTCCATTACAAGAGACATTAAGCTGACGAAATTCTGTCCCTTAAACGGATGTTTATAAGGGAAGATGTTTGTGTTTTTCTTTTGTAAAATAGCGAACCACAACGCCATCGTCTCACTGCAGTGCAAAAGAGTGAGAACAGCTGTAGCTCTCTGCTGCATTGTGATGATTGTTTTAACCTGAATATTACGTAAAAATATACTGCTTGGCTGCACAATGGATACACAAAGGATTTGGCTTTGCATGAAGCTCTGTGATGGAACACCATTGTCACACTGCACAACCCTTGGAACAGTCAGCCACGTATATTTTGAATAACATTTGTAATGAGTTAAGTTTGCAAAAACACAGTATGCAGCTGAAAAAACCCTCATTCACTTGAAAAAGATCCATTGATAGCGATTGCAGAGACTGGGAATGAGGAAAAAGTCTGCATCTAAAATTTACAAAACTTTCTTTATCACCTACATTTGCGGGGTGCGAAAAGGTACTGTATGAAGGCCATGGCATACATGCAACCGCACCCAAGAGGGCAGGATTTTCAGGCGCTAGAAAGCACCCCAAAGTAAACCCTTTTTTTTATCCCGACCCTGTTCTGAAGCACCAGAAAGCCACGGCTTCCCAAACATACTCACCCCGGTCAGATAGGCATGAGATCATTCATTCCACTAGCCCCCAATTAACTCACAAACATCCAACACAATATTACGAAGAAGGGTGTCACTCGGCCAATTTCCAACAGGCGTGATATGAAACGCCAGTTAAACGACAGGCAAGCACCTACACCATTGAGGTACGGCTCACGGCTGCTGCTGGCATTGCTAGCCATCACTTGACATGCACAATATCAGCATGATCACCATAATAGCGCCGAGAGCCCTCACGGTGTGATAATGGCACATACATCTCTGTCTCCAGAGGTGGCTAGCCGCCCTCGAGAACACCCACCGCTTGCCTCCTCGAACGAGAAGGTCAGTCAACAGAGTGCTTAAAAACACTCGCAGACATAGCCTTATAGATTATTAACTCAGTATGCTTCTGCTCTGACAGTACACCAAGGTTTCCAGTAAAGTAGTTAAATCAGTGACAGTCCCAGTTATGGGCCACCTGGCCTACCCTCTAGAACCGGGCCTGCAGCGGACCCCCAACCGGGTGAACTCCGAAGTAGGCCATGCCCCCCCATGTGACGACAGGGCCCTAAACGGGCCTATACTGAAAGTTAAAAATGCCCGCCTTGGCCTTACCTGGGCTTGGGAACTGACCCGAGTTAGTTCAGACGTCAGCAGGCAGTCCGGCCTAGTACTCTCTGGCAGCAACAAAAACCAGTGCTGTAAGCGGCAAGCAAGCAACGATTGCACTGTGCAGTAATCAGTGCTGGCACTGTCTGCAGTACTGATGATTTAGAAATACTGAGTCCGTCTATGATGCAGTACAAAATGCACTCCGACTGCCACAGTCACTGCAGAGTGCAGACTCATGCGCGGGACGCCTTCTGAGGTGGTTGAGTCTGCGCAGACTCGATTCCTGAATCCCACCGGCCACACCCTTTCCCAACTCGTCACAGGGAAGGGGGGTCCCACCCACGCCCTGTAAGGAGTTGGGGAAGGGTGGGGTGGGGCGACAAGCTCCACTCTGTCTGATTGACGTGGAGGGTTAGCGATCCCGGGCTTGCATTCAAAACGCCCGGGGCTAACTTTACCTCCACGCCATCAGGGGGTGGAGACTGCGCCTTGCAGCTAGGTCTTTGCCGAGCTGACGACATCACAGCCTTCAGGGCTTTGAGGTTCTCAGCCGGCAAACACGTAGGCTAGGCTTGAGCAAACAACAGGGCAGGGGAGAGAGTGAGACTAGTCAGTGAGTCACGTGATGTCAATTAACAGCGGCGATATCGGTGAGTGGGGCATACAGTGCCCCGCAGCCCCGTGTTCAAGATCTACTGACAGAGTGTTGTTAATGGCATTTTGGCAGCTCGTAAATGAGTATTTTTTATAAATTACTTTGAGCTGAGCATATCCAGCAATGTAACGGGGGCGGAGCCCCGACGCCCTCATAGAGAAACCGCCACTGGACTGCCTATTTCAATGAAAGTGAGCAAACACCTCCCATCTGCCATTCTTCCATTGCACTGTGACTTCTGAGGTAGTGCCTGATAAAAGGCAGAGTGCTGCAGCTTCTGTCAGTCAGTGCAACAATTTAGCAGGTGCAGACACAGCAGCAGAATCAATGAGCAGGAATACCTGAGCCACGTTTTACTGCAGTCCTGCAGTGGCTGCTTCTCTCCAAAGAGAATGAACCCACAGCCATCCCCACACTGTTATAGAATGAAATGAAACAAACAAAGCTTCTTACCGAGAGTGCTAATATAAAATGTATTTAAACCCCGAAAGGTTTACATTCAAAATATAGGACTGTGGTTTAACAGGCTGGCCTGTACCCGCTCTGTAACAATGGCCTTGGACATTAATGCTTTCGAAAAGATTCAAGCATGGAAGGTGATGCTGACATGAATTATCTGCCAGTAGGATCTGGGAGATCTCACTGCACTCATGTTTATTAAAAAGTTGGCTCTGCGGCTCAATCATTTTTTGCTAAGATATTGTTGAAATGACGGCATGCAGTCAGAAGAGGGTGTGAAAGGATTTTAAAGTCAAGTTCATGAACCCGTCTGCTGACTTCAGCTAACTTAATGGACTCGTGTGTTCAAACTAATGAGCCCTTCCTGGAAACAGCAGTTGAATTCTGGCATGTCCGAGATCTCTCACTCCCCTGGATGTCACCTCAGTGTTGAGTCTAAGGAGAGTAGGAGCACTGGGGCTTTAAAATTACATGTTGTGGTCAGAGAGGCTCGATTTTGCCTTCACAGCATCGCACCTGGCATCCTATTTATACACAATCTGATTCTAGAGTTACCTGCATTTAGATGTATCTGAGTGTGGGTAGGGTGGCTGAATACTACTCACCACAGAGGCTGTCCTCTGCCCTCAAAACAGCTGTGTCAGCAGCACCTTGCTATCACCTCACTCAGTTCACGGATAGCACTAGAGTTATACTGCTGCTTTAAGTGTACAGGAATGGGCCGTAGGCATCTCGGGTGGCACAGGGGGTCTACAGCAAAGGTGCATTTATCAGAATGTCTTTCCTGCACCTTGTTCTACAAAGATGGAGGATTCAGTAACACATGAGCGCTTCTAATCAAGGGCTTTTGGGGGAGGAAGGAGCAACAGTGATGAGGGTGCAATGAGTGCAGCACTTTAATGGAGGGCACAGCTCCATGCCCTGTTAGTCCTGTATCTCCGCAGTCCCATAGAATGCACCCAGAACATCACAGGGAGTGCAGGGGGCAGCATGTGTGCAGGACACCACCAGATGCTGCATCTGTGCCACTGCCATTAAGATTTGATTCCACTCTGGCACCACCAAGGCCACCATGTTTTCATTGCACAGGTCGGCCAAAGAATCTCATTGCATCATGAGTGAAATCCTCTCATGTAAAATGGCCACAGCATGATCACATTGACTTGATGGCTGTTTTAAGGAGGATTCCATCACAATACGGATTAGATGGCTTTGCCATTTCTGTCAACATCACTGTATTTTTTGTGCAATGGGCCACAATGGCTTTGTGCTGATCTGCCACTGCGTTGCCACTTTGTTTCTTTAATGACCTCATTCTATGTGTGTGTTAGAAATGGGGTTTCTGGTTGGCTAGGGTATGTACCTAAGCCAGGCAGAATGCGCCACTCTAGTCAGGGTAAGGGAGTTGTGCACCCAAGATAACCCCTGCTCATCCCCGTGGTAGCTTGGCAGAGCAGTCAGGCTTTTCACAGAGGCAATGTGTAAAGCTTTTGTGCAACACACTCACAGCAGTGATGCAATAAATGCACCACCAAAGAGACTCCACACAATATTATATGAAAATATAAGCTATATTATACATACATCATAGACCAGAACATCATAAAGCAGTGATTACTTTGCCAACTAGGCAATTGTCAACAAACATCACAATGAGTGCAATCAAAGAAAGATTTCTAGGTTGCGCATGTCATAAAAACACCATTACTGTGCATGTTACGCAGTCACATCATACAATGCTCATTATCCTGATGAGGCAAGGCATAAATGACCTGCAACAGTGAACATTAGGGAATAAAATGCAGCAGACAATGAATGAGGACACATAAACCACCGTAATCACAACATATTAGCATAAACCCATTAGCCACAGTAAGTCACTGAGCCCCTATTAGCGGGAGTACGGTAATCTGGGTGAGTCCTGGGGAGAAAAGATAGTTTGCTGGTATCCCCGTAGGCCCCACTAGATGCGGGCACTTTAGGGGAATTATGGTACTATACTGCTGAGGACTTCGTTGCGGTCTTCTCTTGACTGGTATGGTGCAAAACACAGCACTTGGGCAGTCACGAACCCCTCGGGACCGGTAAGAAAAAGGCCCAAAATACTTAGCGAATACACAATAAAACAAGCGCACCCTTTACAAAGCATAGGCCTACATTTCAGGCTCAACCATCCAATTCGGAAGGAGTTCCTCAAATGAGGATGGAACCCGTCTTCCTGGCGAAACACCACTATATCTCAAGGGAATTTATTAAAAAAGTAATGGGATGGCCTCACACATCCTCTGGGTGTCATGCTACATCATCGGCCATCCCGTGTTTGCCAAAGCCTACTCTAATGGCAGGTGGGACCCTCATCAGAAGCTGAGGGGAATCTTTTTTTGAATGGAACTAAGGGAAGGGTAATATCCTATAAAAACCCATACCACCTACCAAAAAGATTATTCTGAGTCTATTATATGGTGGAAGAGGGATGGTTAAAAACAGAAACAGAACAGAAGAGACTCAACTATGGAGCTCCTGTTCCTATTAGGTCGACATGTTTCAGCCCTTAGATGGCCCCCAATTGAGCCCAAGGCTTTCTTCGAGACCAAAAATAGACCCTAAGTGACCAAGTGACCCTACTATATTTCCCTACCTGCATACACACACTCTGTGCACATGCATGCAATACTAGATCTCCAATTTCTGGCCGTTCAGTCAGGAAATGTTCTTTTTTAACATGGGTCCTGTGGAAAAACATAGAAAAACCATTTAAAATGTTGACATCAAAAGGACAAAACATAGATTACATACATTGTAGTTAATACGAGACAATACATGTGTAATCACCAGGACATATACAATTAATTATCAAATACAAATATGGTCGCAATTGCTATATTTTGGTGACCAGTGTGTCTTCCCTGTGTGTACACAGCACACTGCAACCAACTCATGCTTGTGCAAGCCCCGCAACAAAATCATCCTTGAACGTGCATCATGTGAAATCTGGATTTCGCAATGTAGACGCTTAAAAATTCTCACCCTAGCTGTGGGAGAATACTACTACATGGAGGAGGGGAGAGGGGGAGCCATATAGTCATGCACTGTAAATACAAAGACGGTAAATAAAAAGACATGGCTAATATGTGGCCCATATCCGGTTGAGAATGCCCCATCTCTGTTTGTTGAAGGCAACCTGACTTACTTCATCAAAGGTAACCAAAATACTTAGGGGCAGATTTACAAGCCCCTTGCGCCACTTTTGCGTCATTTTTAACATGGGAAAAATGACGCAAAAGTGGCGCAAGGGGCTTGTAAATCTGCCCCTTAGTGACTGAATGTATGCACACTCAGGGGTGTACCATGTGAGGGATTTGCCATCTGGTTGCAGTGAGTTCATGCGGCTAGGCATGCGAGGTGAAATGTGCCAGATCCAGCCCCTAAGTGGAGGCGCACAGCGAGGCACCTTACGCTGCAGTTCAGACTCCCTTGGCAAGTAGTTCACCGACTGGCTGGGCACGTAATCTCACCCAGTCACAATGGAAGCTGTCTGCAGCCACCTTCGTACTTCTCCTTCTCCCCAGCCCCTGTCTCCAGAGGGGAACAATGCTGCACTCCCGACGCTGCCGTAGAAGGGAGCACAGCCACAAGGGGACTTTTGCTAGTGCAACAGCGCCCAACCCACGCTGATGGCTGACATACGGGGAAAGGAGACCACTGAAGCGCTCACCACACATTTCTCTGTAGGGCCCAAAATCAATCCCCAGTGAAGCGCTCTCCTCCCGCTTCTTCCAGGTGACTGGTGAGGTAGGACGCAGAATCCCACGGCCACCTCTGGGCGGTCACTGGTCCAAGGAGAACAACTGGGGGCACAAGAGCAGGGAACCAGCAGCAGGCCAGCAATTAAGGGCCCTTGTAGCTAAGTGGCAGTCCAACAAGCAAGTCTGTCCAATGGCAGTTCTTCCTGGCAGCATAACAGTTCCTTCTGGCAATGTGCAGTCTGTAGAGCCAGCAGCGTCTGGTTATAAGTCCATGCAGTGTCTAAAATCATGTAGTCAGAGCACTTTTCAAATCGAACTTTATTTGTATCGATTAATTAAAACCATTACAACATGTTAAAAACATATGCAACGATAATGCAATTCATTTGAATCATTTGGTTGCGATTAAAACAAATGAGGATATGTTCTTAAAGGGGCACTTTAAAACCGTATCTGGGATTGTTATATCATTATAAAGTGCAAATGCGTTTATCTTTAAGATACTTTTCGGCTTTTTCGGGGATGCAAGTATTGTCACGAGCGGCTGTGCTGTGTGAATTAATTTTAAAATGCGTTTTAGAGTAGCTTAAAACTGATTCATCTTATATCTACGGGTTCGTGAATTGGGTCCATTAGGGCTCATGTTCTGCATTTCTTCCTTCTTCCTAAGATTTTGAAATGGGACTGTTCCCGTGACAGACCTTTGTGTCCGCTTCCTGAAGAAGTTTGTTTACTTGTGTGAGGAATTTTACACCGCGACAAGTCAGGATGTTGGATGTACCCTCCATCCAGCGGATCACTGCGTGTCTGCATGTTCGAATTTTTAGGATGTTAAAAATGGGTTTTAAAAGAATCTTCCTTAGGTCACTGACGCTTGGGCATACACACAGCAAATGCGTTAATGTTTCATTTAAATAGCCGCACAAACGGCAGCTTGTTGATTGTGCTTTCCTTTTCCATGTTGGCAAAAGATCCTTCGAATCGTGCACTCCTAGTCGGTATTTGATAAAACTCCTTTTTAGCTCTATGCGGAAATATGAAGACAGGTAGACAGGTAGTCAGTTCACTTGTACTTATACTCAAAATGTCTTTGATGTGAAGTTAACTTCAATAGAATTTTAGAAGTGCACAATACCCCCATTCAGTCCCAGCCCTGGCTCCAGACATCAGTGACCAGCCTATACAAATGTAAGTGCACCCCACCTCCCTCTCTCCCAGCCCAGGAAGACCATTCAGTATGCAAATGAATGCGGATGCAACCCTGTTAGACTCAACCCTTCCTGTGTGATGGCTGTCTGGAAAGTATGCACAAAGCCTAACTGTCACTCTGCCCTGGATGTGGATTGGAGTCAGGCTGCAAAGCACAAAGAGTCATAAACACATAGAAAGGCCACTTTCTAAAAGTGGCTATTCTATAATAGTAATAAATAATCCACCTACAGCAAAAACTAGGATTTATCACCACTATTCTAAACATACCAAACATGGTAATGCTACTCCTTTCAGATCAGAAATTACCACTGAAAAACATATCAGGGAATTCCCAATGCAAACCTATGAGAGGAGCAGCACTCACTATAGTGAAAAATGAAATAGAGTGTTTGTCACTAACAGGACATGCCACACAATAAAGGCACATGTCCTACCTTTTACCCACATGCACCCTAGGGCTACCTAGGGCCTACCTTAGGGGTGACCTATATGTTATAAAAGGGGAGTTTCAGGCTTGGCAAATAACTTTAAATGCCAAGTCACTGTGGCAGCAAACTGAACACACAGGTCCTGCAGTGGCAGAGGCCTGAGACAGGATTGAATGGCTACTTCTATGGGTGGAGCAAGCATCACTGCAGGCCCATTGGAAACATTTAATTTACAGGCCCTGGGTATATGGTATACCACTGTACAAGGGACTTACAGGTACATTACATATGCCTAAAAGGTGCAAGCTGATCATACCATGTTTAAAGGAGAGAGCACATGCACTTTAGCACTGAATAGCAGTGCTGAAGTGTCAGTCCTAAAGCCAACGAAAACAGGTCAGAAGAAATTCAGGAGGAAGTCAAAACATTTGGGGATAACTCTGCAAAAAGGGTCACATCCAACAGTATGCTTTCCCATAACCCCCCCAAAATTATTAAACACGAATGTCTTCAAAATTCCCAAAACAAAGACCAACAGCCTGAGCCCTGTTATACAACTACTTACTAGTCAAATGCTGAGCTACTGAAAAAAAGACGTTCAGTATAGGGCCGAACCAAAAAATCCCACTCGTTATGCTCCTTTTTACGGTCTGGCTTGACAGCACAGCTGTCACTAGAGAATTATGTGAGGATTGATAGAGAGGGCATTTGGATCCGCCCACATGTTGGGAGCCAATAGTACATGTCTTGATTGGGCAGAAGTTGTGTGCTTCCACAAAAAAGAGCTTGCCCTCCACACAGCTGTGATTGTTTTGTTTATTTATCTAGCTTCCTGAGCTTGCATTTTCAGAGGCACACACATGACATCGTTATGCAATTAAAGAGTCTTAGACAACTAGATAATTTATGTTGTTTTTCTCTGGCAGCAGCACAGATGGGAGGAGGGCAGTTCTTTACCTACATGGATGTTTACGTCTCTCTTGAAATTGCAACTGTCACCTGACCTTTTAACCTTAACCAATGCATTCGGTTGTTCTTTGCTTTCACTCAAATGCATATTAATTCCTGTACTATTTAATTGTAATGCTTCACATTGCCATACAAAATCAGTGGTGTAACGAAAGTTTAAGGGGCCCCCCTGCAATGTACACGGAGGGGCCCCCGCTCCGGATTTAATCCGGAGCGCTCAGGTCTGAGTACTGTGCTGAAGGGGCCCCCTACAGCTCGCCCCCCCCTCCCCCCCCCCCCCGCACCGCGGGGGATGCGGGGGCCTGTGTTACGCCCCTGTACAAAATTATTTTAAAGCAAGACCTATTCGACATTTTCAATTCTTCTTTCCTTCTTTTTGGTGAGACATGAGCCATTGCAGGTTTAAAACTGTCTACAGCGACAGTTAAAATCCAAAGTGATACATTTGTGGGAAATGGAATAAAAAACGATAGACCTCAGAAAGCATTGAACGGCTGCAATCTACCCAAGTGCCACCGGGAGGCACCCCTACTGCATCAATTCTATTACTCTTGCCGATTCGATGATTTTTGTACGTGTAACATTATCACCACTTCATACCGGCGACCTTCGTGTTTTTTTTTTGTTAAAATCCAAAACATTGAGGATATTTTATATGAGCAGACACCAGACCAATCGCATCCAATACCCCTCTTAACCTTCTTGTATGTTTATGGGCGTGAAGCTCTCGTGTAAGTTCGGAATTCAAGCAATTAAAAAGTGTACTTTTCCAATATTGGGCACTGACTTCATAGCAACAGTACCAGTACACATCATTCAACAGCGGGACTCGGCTATGCGCGCGCTTTTGTGTGTTCTAAATCACTCTTTGGACATTGTAGCAGTGTTTGCCAAATAAAGCACATATTTTTCTGAGAGCTCAATTCTAAAATATTTATCAATGTCTGAACAGATGTTTGGTTAATTTCAGCAGGTGGTTGACAGGGCACTTCCATTTAATTCAGATGTTTTTGTTCATGATGGCAAGTCTCCTAATTTGAAAGAAATAACCACCGGCTACATGCACAGGGAGATTTAGTTGTTGTGCCTAGAATCACAGGAGTTCCAGTCAGGTGCCGAGGTTGGGATTTGTCTTCTAAGTCACAAATTCAGTTATTAGAAAGCATCTCCTCCCCAGTCATGGAACAGTGCAGAATAAGCCCATCTCTGCCTAAATGTGGAACATACCTCATTTGAAACATATGTCAAAATTAATTGTATGTACTGTATTTCTATAGCACTGTACCTCATTATTATGAAATTCCATAGGAAAAAAACACAATTGTAATGCAAATATCATGATTTTCATGGAAAAAATATGGTGGACCCGGGATGTAATAGATGGAGCAGTATATACATAAAAATACAAACACATCTTCCTAAAATTCCTAACATATAATTAAAAAAAAAGTGTAAAATAAACAAAGGGAATCACAGGAAGTGTTTTTTAAGTGTAATGGCACCCAGATTAGAAGGGACACCAGAGGATAGGTCAGAAAGTAAAAAAATCGAAAAACAAGTAACAAACCAAGGTGGTGGGAGGAGGTTTCACCCGGTGTAGGGGGTACAGTAGCAGTGGTCACAGATGTTAAAATATGGAGGAAAATGAGGCATTTCACAAAGTTGAAATGGGCGGGATGGGCAGAGGAGGCAATGGGGCACTGAAAAGTGGGGCTCAACGAAACACAAAACTCAAGACCCTATAACAAGAGGCAAATGGGCAAACACACAGGAGGAGGAGAAGGAAGGGTGTAAAAGAATAGTTTTTAAAAAAAGAAGGAAAAAAGATAAGGGGTGGGAACTAGGGGCCTCATTTATGAAAAGTGTTGTATCGCTGGGGAAAAACAGCGATGCAACACTTTTCATTGCGCCATCCTTGTGACAGCATGGATGCGCCGTATTTACACTATGGAGCTCCGTGTAGCAAGGATTGCACAGATACTTCAGGAATCCTGACGTATCTGGTGGCGCAGTAATGACACATTGTTGGAATGTGTCGGTAAACTGCTGCAACTTCAGCAATGTGTCATGACACATGGGGCGAGTCCCATGTAAAAGGCTGTGTGTCACTCCTCACGCCTGCTTGAAGCAGGCATAAGGATTGAGATGCAGTCAAGATTTTGTACGTGGGAACGCCCACCCTGCATACATTATACCTGACGCAGGTATAATATAGTGCAGGACTTTACATAGTGACGCATCTCCCTAGATGCGCCACTTTGTAAATTGGGCGCAGTGTGACGCATTGCTTACGCTGTAGCAGCGTCACAGAAAAGAGAGGCAACGGCAGTGCAAGCCGTCATAAATATGGCCCTTATTTATGAGGGCTTGCCCCACCGTTGTGTCACTTTTATTTAATGTATGTAGGGTGGGCGTTCCCACGTAAAAAAGGCCCGCAGATGTTGCGCAGTGAAATCCATGAGATTTCACTGCCGCACTCCTACGACTTGACTGCGTCACAATTCTTACGCCTGCTTCAAGCAGGCGTAAGGAGTGTGGCATGGCCTTTTACATGGGACTCGCCTCATGTGACATGACACATTGCTGGAGTTGCGTCAGTTTACGACACACTCCAGCAATGCGTCATTACAGCGCCACCAGATATGTCAGGATTCCTGACGTATCTGTGCAACACTTGCGACATGAAGCCCCGTAATGTAAATCCTGCGCATCCATGGTGTCGCAAGGACGGTGCAATGAAAAGTGTTGCATCACTGTTTTTTCCCAGCAATGCAACACTTTTCATAAATGAGGCCCAGGATGAGCAAGTAAAATTTGTGGAATATCAAGCTTGGCACACAGTGAGTGTTCAGCTGGAAGGGCTTTCTTCAGGTTGGGTTCTTCTGCCTGGTGAATGTCATTCAAGGTGAAAATTTCAAGGAAACCAGCGTGATGGAAAATGGTTGGCAGAATCCATTTTGTAAGGTTTGGTTTTTCCTCGAATTCACAAACTAGTTAGGGACCAATGGAGCTCTGCATGTTGCTCGAGGGCTGACATGGGAACTACCGTATGTGCACCCCTACAACCTTGTCTCCACAACATCAGAGGTATCACATTATAATTACCACCATTGACGATCCTTCTACATCAAATATGGTAGCTTTAACAGCTTTTAATTGAATTTTGAAATAATCTAATTTATATATGAAGAAAGTGTTAGGTTATTGTATTTTAATTAACATTAATTGTTATGTTTAAATTCAGAATGTGGTTAAAGTTTGTTTTTTATTTAATTTAATTTATAAATATAAATTAATCAAAAGAATAGGATTAGCAGCAGGGTTAAATTAAAACTTTTGGGATGACCTAGAGGGGGGTTTAAACGGGCAATCAAACTGGTTCAGGTCAATTGTTCCAGGTATTTCTCTAGATTAGGCAAAAATGGGGAGGTTTATTCTCACAATCTTCCCAGAGAGGCAACAGTGTTCCCCAGTGGTTGCTACAAAGAGATTATCATGTCCACCAGGATCAAGGAAACCTGAAATTATGACCACCCTCTAATGCTACAATCACCATTTCTTCAACGGGTCACCACTCACATAGCGCACAGAATCTGAGCGAGGCACGCTCAGTCAGTCACACCGCATTCATTCAAGAGCAAATGATCACAGTCACATCACATTCATTCAAGGGCAAACAAAATGCCCCTCTTGTAGGGGACTGATGGGAATTTCCACATGGGGATGGTGGAACCTCTCCAAGCGGTACAGCTAAATGAACCTGTGGCCATCTGTACTCTCAGCCGACTAACCATCACTGTCTTCAACGCCTGGCAGAGGGACCACAGTCACACTTTCCTTTAGATTGTGGCACACATCCGGTGTACCCCCGTTCAGCAGAGACTTACCCTGCTAGTTAATAAAAAAGGTGTGACTCGATCTCGATGAACTGCACGTGCCAAGATTATTGGGGGGTAATCCACAGTCTGTAAAAAAAGAGCAAAAATGGATAGGAAGTACCACTTCACTTGCATTCTGAGGACGTTCATCTCTGTAAACAAGTTGTCAATTATTTGACTTTCTGGGTAGGGTGTAGGTAACTTCATTGGTTAATTAGAACCTAATCGAATGTACCATTTTTTATTTCAGGCGAGAGGTTTACAGAAAACTGAGCAGTCTGTATCCAACCCATGCTTGCCGACAGTACCTCGACGCCTTTTATCAACTGGAGAAGTGCTGTGGATACAGGGAGGGCAGTATCCCTCAACTGGAGGTTGTATCGCGCTTTTTAAAAGGCAAGACATCACATGATGCTACTTATCAGATTGTACTGACTATTTGGGATGGGTACGGTATTTTGTTTCAAAATACAATAGAACCCATTATCAAGACTTTTCTATAGAATCTATATAACAAAACATATTTTCAAAGCATACGATACGATTTTGACTTTCATGCAGATGTTTGCCAATCAACAACTTCTAACAAGCAATCGTATACTTTGTCTCATAGTTGGGAAACTTTAAAATTACTTTAATGTCTGTAAATACCTTTAAGGTTTGTCATTTACTATTTTAGGTATTCTGCTAATTTTGGCAGTTTATGTACAACTTCTGAAACTTCACAGGCACCAAAATGTGTGCACCATCATAACTTCCAATTGAATCAACCAACCCTGTGTAAAAAGGTTTAGCAGGGTACTTTCACAAATGTGCAAATCACTTGCTTTGGACATGGCATAATACACTGTCAATATTCACCCTCATTGTGATGATTCCCCTTCCTGACCTTCACCGTGGCACATGTGACCTTCAGCTTGGCCCATGAGAATTGTGCAGTCAGTCAAGGGCGAGTCCAAATATTTTTGCGAACATTTGTAAATGTGAGCGATCATTTTCAGGTAATGAAAAGGAGTGAGGACCTCAAATGAAGTGAAGCTGAGAAGTCAGTACTTCACCACTAAGAATAATTTGCTTCCTCAGTACTGTGGCTTCTATTGTGGCTTCCTTTTAGTCTCATGGCAAAACATAATGTTATTTTAAAACACTTTATACAACCTGTTTGTGAAGTTCTCTTATTATAAGGGTTGTCGCCTCTGGAACAACTTGCAATCAAACCGTACTATATGCACACACCTAAAATGTTCTTGCTGAGCCGTGCCAGTATCTTGTTGAGTCTGAGCCTGGATGGCGGTCCTAAGAGGGCTGCGTTCAACAGTACCACCACCTTCGAAGCAGAGGGAGGGATGGGTGAAAATGATTCAGTTGCACAACGAATAGGGTTTTTTTCTGAACGTGCTTATGAACTCATGCTCAATAGTGTTAGCCATCACTGAAGCCAATCACAATTGAATTAGTCTTCCAACACTGGATAGTGCTGCAGGTACCCCTACCTCCTATGTGAGTATGAAGCCCAATAGGTTCAGCTGGTTCAGGCTTGTTAACCATGTAACGCATAGAAACAGCCTCACACAAGTAACAATGAAGTTAAATATTTTTGGGACTGGGTCAGGTTATATAGGGCCACATGTATCAACATTAGGAATAGCAAATACCTAATTGGAATTTTCTGTGAATCGCAATTAGGTAATCGGTATTCTTAATGTATGAAAATCCAAGAGTTTCATTGAGCAAATCCTAGGGGGTCGCAAATCGACCTATCTCCTTAATAATAATGAGGTAAGTCTCAATTTGCGACCCCCTAGGAATCTCTAAAATCACGGGGATGGTGGCCTGCTGGGGTCAGCAGACCACCATGTCCATGATTGCTTTTCAATAAACCAATATTTTTTTTAAAATGCAGCCATTTTCCTTAAAGGAAAACGGGTTGCATTTAAAATAAAAAAATAAAAACATTTCTTTTCATTTTTTAAGAGCAGGCAGTGGTCCGTGGGACCACTGCCTGCTCTTAAAAAACGTTTCTGCTCTTAAAAAACGTTTCTGCAACCATTCCAAAAGGGGAAGGGGTCCCTTAGGGAACCCTTCCCATTTGCGAATGGGTTACCACCAACTTGAAGTTGGTGGTAAAATGCAAATGTTTTGCAAACACATTCATGGTCACAAAACATTCATACATACCGCTGCGATTCGGTATTAGGAAGGGACGCCCTAAACACGCTCCTTCCAAATACCAAATCACAAACCCACTTTGCGATTCAGTAACCGGTTACCGAATCGCAAATTAGGATAGTAAAAGCCTTTTTTGCATTCGCAAACGGTCCTATTCTGCGAATCGGCCTGTTTGCGAACGCAAAATAGGTTCATGCATATGGCCCATATTCTAGAAGGGGAGGGTAATGGGGAGGAATGTTTGCTAGTGGGCTCAATGAAACCTACACTTTGTTGCTTCCACTTATGCAAGAGCAGCTCAATGTTAAATATGTACCCAAGCCATAAGAGACAATAAAATTAGAAATGGAGGAGTGACAGATCTCTGCGGCATCACAAAGGAAGCCATGCTGTGAGGTGATGGGCAAGCCCATCATCAATTTTTATTGGACAGCTTCCCCAAAGGTGTTCTTTGGGCGGGAGACTAGAGGCCGGTAATTTAGCAGTAGAGTACGTACACTAAGGAACAGAAAGTACGGTAGCTCAAAGGGTTATACAGTGAATATAAAGTAACGGAAGAAGCAGGAGAACTGAGTTCTGATGTTGATTGTGTTTGATGTTGGTCAGATCATTTTATCTTCTTGCACTTCAGTTTGGAATTGGGATGATCAGAAATGCTTAGCTTATCTACAAGTTATCCCTCTATTTTATGATCAATATAAAAACATGATGGGTGTGATTTAGGGGTCGGTAGTACCTGGAAAGTGTCTAATATTTTTGAAGACATGTTAAATACGGTAGAGTTCACTGGCAGAATTTCCAATCATAGGTATGGTATGGCAGAAGAAATTCAGTGATGGATTCTACTTCGCATTTGTCATTTCCTCCAGAGAGTGGAGAGTGTTCAGTTCCTCTTCAACTCTAAACCAAATTTACATGTACTTACATTTGTAAGAAGGCTAAATATAATTTCAAACACAGTTCCTCACTGGCTACCTTCTACATCTAATGAACTGACAAAGTGTAGACCAAGGTGCTAAACTGTGTGCAGACCTGCAAATAGTGCGTTTCCAACTTTTCTTAATGCAAATGAGGGAGACTAACACAGTAAATACACACCTGCATGATCTTAATTGTCAAATAAACAGTACGTGTTAAAAGTTATGATTACCATCAATGGCATGTGGAGGATTTTATTGAATAATATCATGAACTAGGGGACAATACAAGACAAAATAAGCGGTTAGTGAATCCTGCTACGGTTATAAGTGAAACATTATTTAGAAATTGACTTAACATGGTGGAAACTTGCATAGTTTTTCCTCAATCCATAATTTTAAGCTGGCCCCTGGGCTTCTGACACGTATTTTAACTTTGCAGAGTGTTCAGGATTCCAGTTGAGACCAGCAGCAGGACTGTTGTCAGCACGAGATTTCCTTGCCAGTCTGGCATTCCGTGTTTTTCAAACTACACAATACATAAGGCATCCCTCTTCTCCTATGCATTCACCAGAACCGTAAGTAAAAACGTCATATCTGTAATTCTGATCAAATATTTCAATTCCGCACCCCTCTGCCTCTGTAAACTGCACAACTCAGTGCAGAAACGTATTATTTTCAAATATGTGCCTTTTCTCTTTACAAGAAGATGTGTCAGTCATTCTGAAGGTACAATCCGAGCAAGGAGTAACTAAAAATGTGAGGAACATTGTTGCTCATTGTGAAAGATACAACTACAGACGATTTGTAATCCGAAAAGGGGAAGAAATCATATGCAGTATGGTAATATGCTAACATTCATTCGTGGTTTGATTCCGAGAAATACATCCATGCAACTTGTCTCGTTTACCAACTGATCTGGGGATGGATTACATCGATCTCGACAGTATTTCTGCAATTTCTTTGCAAACGTTTCACCAAATTTCAAATTGACCTCGGCAAAGTGTACTCACCTTGCATCTGTGCGTCAGAGCCTTATTGACACCGCTTTTTCAGGAAGTATAAGCAGGTCAGGGGCCTTCTGATCTCAGATCCTGATCTTGAAATCTTCCCAGGAGATATTTCTAACTTTGTTTTTTTGCTGTCACCAGGCCTGGGGATTCTCTTGTTATCAGGCAGGTGCTGTTGCTTTAATCATCATCATATATAGTTTATTTTAGTTCATAAAAACAAACCAAAACATGATCTATGAAAACATCTACAAGTTTTAAAATATGCAATAAAATTGACAATATAAATCCATCAACACCGGGAGCCTAGACTCATTATTTCATCAGTGACTATTATAGCACAATACTAGAGTCTTCATCTGACATCTCATTTCTAATTTTTATGGCCAAAGTCAAAAACCTCTCAACAGCTACACTTCAAATGTGAGGATAATAATAAAAAATACAACAAATCAGGCTTCAGTTGGCTTTCTTTTAAAACAGGGACAATGTATCTATTTGCCTGAGACTCTTTGTCACAAGTACTTGAATTACATAGATCTGCTGGGCCCAACTTTTCAGAAAGTTTAGTTTGTTGTGATAACGCCAAATGTAAGTCTTGATAATAGATTAGTCTCATTCGTGTTATTAATCCAGTTCAGGTATGAATACATTCGAGCTACTAAGGGAAAGTAAGAGCTTGCAGTTCTTTCCTTAATTCAGCTGAATCTCTCTCCATGCGCCACCATGTTAGAAAGAGTTTCAACAGCCAATTCCTATCTCCTCTGGGTCTTTAAACAATTCAGAATGACCTATTTTCATACACGTGTCCCTTAAATAGTTTATCAAAGGACCCCTGTTCCTGCTCCCTACAAGAAGACAGTCATTCATAATTTCCCTATTCAATGATAACATGAGGGTTTTCCTTATGGACGCTCATAACAAAAAATGTAATATGAAGCTCTAAAAATTCCAATTCAGGTTTCTATAGATTGAAAAAGAGGGAACTTGTTGATGTAAACTCAATAATCTGTTATTAAATGTTTTCTCTCTGTGCATGTTAATTAAATTTGCTTTATCTGAAGCCCATTGCACCAAAGGCGACAGAGGGTATGCATTTGTCTTTTTAGACTACCAGAATTTGTGCCAAGGACTTTTGGCCAGGCGAGGCGGTAAAGTTAAAGTCTGCCACTTGAGCATGTACAAAATGTTGTCGTCTTGATGAAAGTCAAAAATCCAAGTTTAATTGTGAGTGAAAAGATACACCTAAAAATGGAAAGCCCTTCACAGATTTTAGCAGAGTGCCATTGACATAGATGGTTTTAGATTTTATATTTGTAGGCCCCATGGTCGCAACATGAGATTTGGATAGATTAGGGGTGTGTCTTAGGTCATCCATGCAGACCGCATAACATATAATTGACTCCTGATTTTCTCCTCAAGACCATTTGTAGCCCTTAAAAGAACTACATCATCCTCATATATTGGTACAGTAATACAATTCCTTCCTAGTTTTGTAGTGTCACAAATTCCTTTCCTCTGTGCTGCCTCCAAACGTTTTATATAGAATGTAAAGAGGAAGGAGCAAGGACCACGTCCTTGGCATTTACCTCCAGAATAATGAAAGGTGTCTATGCATTCTCTTTCGAGACCATAATTCGATTTCCATGCATACACGTAGAAAACCGAGACCAATTCTATTCCAGTGGTATCAAGATATTCCGAACTGCTCTCTGAGCTACTCGGTCAAAGGCCTTGGTTAGGTCTATAAAATTCCAAATACAGAGAGCCTTTTGGACTTAAAAATGCTTGGATGTCAATATATAAAGATCTTATCAGTATGCCTTTTTCTGAGGCCCAGGTTTGAACCCATGTTATGAAAATTCGGTCAATGAACTTGAAAGAAAAATCTACCAGAGATAGCAGTGAAAAACTGAAAAGAGGCACGCCACACGACTGAAGATAGGTAGAATTTAATCTACAGGGAGTAAAGCAATAATGCCACCAGAACATCACACCCCCATCTCCAAATGACTCCGTTCCCCCAACTGTTACACCAGAATCTGCGAACCTTCCACATTATGACTCGGACCTGCCTAGTAGCCACGCCAACCCAACACATCCTCCACCTTCAAAGAATATTAAAACAATATATACAAGAAATGAACAGAAAGAAAGAGCACAGTAAAACAATATACAAGCTACAGAATAGAAATGGATATGAAATTAGATACAACATAACTTAGCATCCAACTAAAAACCTAATGCCAAAAGGAAATGGAAGCTTCACATTACAGGTTTGGCTGATAGACACACAACAATGTAATCCATGTGCCAAACCAGTTTGTGGCTTTCATTTCATGCTCTGGTTACACATGGTTCCCTTAAACACTCATGCTCAGATGTTTCCCCAAGGTGAGTTCACACAAGATTAAGCTTACAACCAGACATAGCAGAGATCCTCTTCCTGTTCCACATCTTGCCATCACTGGTGTGGCTCGCACTTGGAGGTACCTTAACCACTTGCCTGGGGGCATAAAACCTGGAATCACCCTTGAAAACATGTCCTGGCTTCTTGATTCTGGCACAGCTTCCCACTCTTGAATCACGAAAGTCTGGTTTCATGCCAGCACTCCCATACTTCTTTTGCACTTTTTTTCTCATGTCCACCACACCTGCCAGACACGCATCATCAATATGATTATGATCCATGCACTTGCACTTGAGTTTAGAACAAAGAGCTCTACCCCACAACAGACCAAAGGAGAGACCCCAATAGAGCAATTGGGGGTTGTCCTGTACGCCCACAGCATGTCATCTATTACTGACTTTCAATTTAAGTTGTTAACAGTTGCAAGCTGCAACTGGTCCTTCAATGTGTGGTTGAAGTGTTTGACCAGGCTATTGCTTCAGGGATGGTATAGGGAAGTCTTAATTTGTTTACCCTCATGGGAATCTAAGAATGACTGCATTTCTTCTGACAACAGTTGAATACCATTGTCCGTTACAATCTTAGCAAGGTAACCCTCCCTTAAAAATACTCTGTGTGAGAACTGAATAACCGAAGGGGAGGTAACACTATTCACAAACTCAACTTCCAGCCATTTTGACATATAGTTCATGAGAACAGTAGCGAACTTGGAATTTTCACCCAAAGGGGCCAGCTATGTGTAATGCCAATTTTGCCCATGTTATCAAAAGACAAACCACAGGATTAATCGGGGTGGGTTGGGTCGCATGGGATTTGTCACTTACGACACAAGGATCACAGTCTCTCACAAAACATTCTACTGCTTTGTCTACCCCAGGCCACCAAACATCCTCTTGCACTCTGTGCTTCATTGCTGTTATTCCAATGTGACCCTCATGTGCTAACTCCAGAATTCTTAATCTCAAACTTGCAGGTGTTACCAGCTGTCCCAGTGTCTATAGCAGTCCATCATCACATGTCAATTCAGTAACCACATGCCCATATGGGGTGAAATTCTCATCCAATGTGTTAGAGTTAGGCCACCCTTAAGTGACCCACTGTATGACTTTACTAAGAATATGATCCCGGTGAAGCTCATCCCTCCATTAACTCTCTTCCAATGCACCACTCAACAAACTGTTGATTGAATTTGCCAAACATGCAATTTCATTATCATCCACCACTTCTACATTTGAAACATCTAGGGGCATTCTGAATAAGAAGCCAGCAATAACGTTCTTCTTGTCTGGAACATACTCATTGTTATAATTAAACTCTTGTAAGTGATGTTTTCACTTGGCAATCCTGGGAGTAGCCTTGTCACCCTTTAGTGCTAAACAATTCAATCAATGGTTTGTGATCTGTTCTTAAAAGAAAAGAAACTCCCCACACATATGTCCGAAAACACTGAGCTCTCCACCAAAGTACCATGGCTTCCTTCTCAATGTGTGAGTAAGTATGCACAGCACCTCTAAGTGCTCTGGAAGTCAAAGCAACTACATGCTACCTTCCATTACATCTCCTCTGCATGAGGACAGCACCCAACCCAAAGTTACTGGCATCAGTAACAATGATGCTACTGTCTCTTGGATCAAACATGATGCTACTGTCTCCTGGATCAAACAACTTAAAAGGACCTGTAGATACAATATTGGAATGTACTTTGTCAAAAGCAGCTTGGCACTCCTCACTCCACAAAAATGAGACACCTTAAAAAGTTCCTGAGGGGACCAGTCTTGTTTGCAAAAGGGGAAACAAATTTTGAGTAATACTCAGCTAACCCCAGGAAGGATCTCAGTTGATCTTTATCACTCAGAAGAGGAGCTTGCTCGATAGCCTTAAGCAACTTTACTTTGGGGCTGATGCCATCTTTGGATATGTGATGTCCTAGGTAATCCCCGCCAGACTGTTCGAATTTTTACTTGTCCCCCCTCAAAGTTACTCCCTTTTCTTGCAAAATACGCGAAACCCTGTCCAAACACACATTATGCTGTGGAAGATTTTGACCAAAATTCAATATGTCATTCTGGAAATGTTGGACACCCTCACAATCACTGAATATCTTCTTCATAAGCCTTAGGAATACAGATGAAGCAGATGCAAGTCCAAAGGGAATTCACTTGAAACAGAAGACTCCCTCCAGAGTTACAAATGAGGTCAAGTGCTTCGACTCCTCACACAAGACTACTTGATGGTATACTGCTGACGTGTCTAGAGTGGTAAATATGTAGCACCCTCCAATGTACTCAGCATTTCACTGATGTTGGGAAGGGGTTCCCTATCCACCCAAATATTTTGGTTGAGATCGCATAAATCGACACATAAACGCAAGGCATTGTCGCTCTTTTGTACTAAAACTGCTGGTGCAAGCCATTCTGAGCTGTCTATGGGCTGGATTACAACCAAATCACACAGTTTATCTAATTCCATGCATAGATCTTCTCTCAAAGATGGATACTCACTGTACTTTGTGTGCTACAGGGATATAACCAGTTTTCAATATGATTTTGTGTTTGAACACTTTCAGGTTCCCTAACTGCTCCATAATTTACATTATACATTGAGAAACCTATCAATCCATAAGTTTACAGGAGACACACTCATGCACATCGGCATAAATTTCAGACAAGATCCCACAATCCTGGTGATTAGGGTCAAGATTCATGTCCAGCTCTCCCTGTTCATTCCATCTCAATAAGTTCAAACACTCCTTTGACACAAACACCACACCATGTGCAGATTTCCCATCAAATTCTAACATGCCATCAAATTGACCTTTAACTTAATTTCTTTTCCCACCATAAGCACACATCTTAACCTTGGATGGTTGAAGTTCCTGTGGTTTGAACTTCCAGTAAATATCTAGGTCGAATAATGTGAAAGGTGACCCTTAATCTGCCATTAGACATCTGTTCACACCATTGATTATCACATTGCATAACAGCAGTTTTCTGTGTACAGGTTTCAATTCACCCACATAAATGCAAAGAGAGAGGCCCCACTACTCCAAGAGACAGGGTTCCGTCATAGACTACCAGTCTCCCCCAAAACATTTCCCTTGGAGATCACTAATCAACCGCAATTTGTCACAAACCAATCCACTCGCCACGCTTACATACATCCAGTCTTGAAAGGGCCAGAGGTTGAGAAACCACTTCAAATTACAACATTCTTGTCTTTTGACAACATTGAATGACTAATGTGAATGTCTTATGTGTTATTTTTCCTTTCTTCTTTTTCTTTTTCTGTACTAGATCCTAGATGAATTTTGACAATTTCTATTAATTCCTTTGTTGTGAGATTTGCCAGATGTATGACCCTATTTTGCATGCGCAAACGGGTTTGCGACACGTTTGCGCATGCAAAATCTAATAGGGCCATGTACAATCCCTATTTAGCGAGTCGCAATTCTTTTGCGACTCGCTAAATAGGAATTGCGAGTTGCTATTAGGAAGGGGCGTTCCAAGGGCGTCCCTTCCTAATAGCGAGTCAGAGGCCTATGTAGGGTGTTTTGCTACCGCAATTGCGGTCGCAAAACACTCGCAATTTACCGCCCTCTTCAAGAGGGTGGTAAAGCACTCGCAAATGGGAAGGGGTCACCAGGGGACCCCTTCCCCTTGGCGAATGCAGGGGGAAATATTTTTATGGGGCAGGCAGTGCTCCCAGGGACCACTACCTGCCCTTAAAAAATGAAACGAAAACGTTTCTTTTTTCTTTTTTTAAATGCAACCCGTTTTCCTTTAAGGAAAGCTGGCTACATTTTTTAAAAAAAACTGCTTTATTTAAAAACAGTCCCAGACATGGAGGTCTGCTGAGCCCAGCAGGCCACCATACCTGGGAGGGCCAGCCATTCCTAAAGGGGTCGCAATTTGCGAGTGCCTCATTAATATGCATCAGGCATGCAATATGCGACCCCATTAGAAATCGCTAACAGTGTTTCAGACACTGTTGTACATGGCATTTAGCGACTCGCAAATTGCGACTCGCAATTGAGCGCAATTTGCGAGTCGCTAAATGACATGGTCGTACATCTGGCCCTTAATTCATTATTAAACTTTGTAATTTGAAGTGGTTTCTCAACCTCTGGCTCTTTCAAGACTGGATGTATGTAAGTGTGGCAAGTGGATTAAATTCACCCACTACATCTTTATTTGCTTCATCAATCACATCGCCAGCAGCACTTCCATATTATCACTTACAGTGACTGTCAGAATCATATCACTATCATCATCATCAAGTGTGGTTTCATCTACTAGAGAAACCACAGATTTGAATGCGTTCCAGCAAACCTTCGTAAAATGCCCTTTGTGATTACACTTATAACATGTAGCTGATCTTGCCGGACAATTTTTTGCCTAGGCCACGTGATTGTGACTTCCACACCTTTATGCCTATCTTTAGCTTGTAGGGCATTCACAACTTTAGAAGTACTTGCATCACTATGGGCCGACAATTCCTTGAAGCATGCGTCAGAATTCTCTACTGCTCTAACTATGGTAATAGCCATCTCTAGTCTAGGATCATCTCACTTTACTTTATTATTACTTTGAGTTTGAAGGAACCCTGTTTTTACAGATCTTTGGGACGTCCATAGGCAGCACCTTTGCCTCAAGTGTGGCCGGGCTATATGTATTTAGCTTTGAAACCAAACATATACTGAGGAATGACAACCCTTACAGAAACAATATAATCTTGTGGAGGTGCTACATTGATGACATCCTTGTAATTTGGAAAGGAAACAGAGCGTCAGTCGCACCCATCATAACATGGATCAATGAGTGGGACCCAAACCTGAAAATTACCCATGCGGAGGATGTTCAATCAATTACCTTCCTGGACGTGACAATATTTGCTGAAGATGGGAAACTGAGCACTAGGACCTACAAGAAACCAACAGACAGGAAGACTCTGCTCAAGTTTGAAAGCTTCCATCCAAGGACACTAAAGGAGAACCTTCCATATGGCCAGTTCTTGAGGCTAAGAAGGAACTGCACAAAAAACTCAGACTTCAAGATACAGGCGTCAGCCTTGAAGAATAAACTCAGAGATCGTGATTACCCAGAAAAAATCATCAGGGACGCATGCAAATGTGCAAGCAATCAAAGCAGGGAAGCCTTGCTGGAGACAATCATCCACACAGATACAGTCACTTCTATAACATGTGTTACTACTTATAATACAGTCTCAGATGAGGTAAAAACAGTAATTAACAAGCATTGGAGGATCCTACGTACAGGTAATCTGAACTGAGAGAAACCGTTCTTTTCATTCAAAAGGCCAAGGAGCCTTAAAAACAGCCTTGTGCTCACGTGCCAACAGAAGAATAATACCCAAACAAGGAACAATGTCCTGAGTAGTTGGGGCTTACCGGAAGTGGAAGTGACAGGCCATTATGCCTGTGGGAATTGCAGTGTATGCCACCTCACAAGCACAGCAAAGTCTCTGAATCTGGAACCAGACAAGGTATGGACACCAAGAAAACATATTAATTGAAACTCCTCCAACATGGTGTACCTCATAACTTGCCCTTGCAATCTTCGTTCCGTGGGGATGATAACGAGAAAGGTGAAGACACAGATCTGCGAGCACTGCAGTAACATACAATGCAAGAAAAACACCACAACGATGACGAATCACTTTCCAAGAGCTGGACATACCACCAATGACATGAGATGGGTGGTGATCGAACAAATTGACCAGATCTCAAACACAGAGGGTGCACTACTGGAAAAAGGACAAAGATGGGTATATAACATGTCCACCAACAAGACAGGATTAAATGACAATATCCCCTGTCACATGGTACTACAGCGACAATATCTCCAGGGACCTCTTTCCTCTGATTTCCTACTCTCTTAATGTTAGCAAGATCATGGGTAGAAATTTCCTCATGAGGGTATATAAAGAAGTGCCAAAATCATAAACATATATGCACCATATGAGAGCAACCCCACGACCACTAGTACAGCCTGTGACCCAACTGATACACCACCTCGACTTTGGAAATTGGTTCTGTTCTACAAAATACATGATCATGGGTGAACTATAGATACCAGAATGGGGCTCCCCCACCAACGGGGCGACGCGCATATATAAAATACATGGGAACTGGGTAATGTCTCTATACTCCCATTTCACGGAGGTGGGGCTAGAATCATTCATAGTCCCAAAAAATGTTTACTTATAAAAATTGCAAAAAAATTTGTTACGCACAGAACGTGGAAATAATTGCTATGATGTTGGCTTGGTTAATCAATAAGAGCTGCCCAAATAAAAATCTCCACTTATTTACACATAAACGCATACTTTACAATCCATGCTTATAAGGTTGCAGTACCGTGTGCATTGTAAAAATGAACAGAGAAGCCGTTCTAAGATGGTGGTCACATGAAACTAGAGTTCTTAATACCAGTGCACCACATACACTAGAGAGTTACCCCTCCATTGGGGGCACGGGGCTGATGGGCCGTACCAGAGACACGCTTTCACTATGATGCATGTCTGACTCTCTCGCCCACCCTTAGTGGGGGTTTCAAATAGAGCACAGCTGGGAGACTGGGAGACATGCAGCAAAGACAACACCTCTCCACGATGCCCAGTCACTCCTCACCTATCCCTTGAGGGGGCTTCTGATGTAGCCCAGCTGGGATACATGCCACAAAGATGGTCCAATCACTATTAGGGCACATACAAGCAGGATAAGTAATTAACCTATCACAGATGCAGCCTGCGTGTCCCCGGAAGCAGTGCTGGTCAGGGATTTATGATACCTAAAGCCTCAGTAACCAGGTACAGACCTTACGAGGAGGAGCAGTAGGTGTATCCGAGGGTGAGACACATCTTGATGAAGTAAGGGAGGGGGGACAAGGGATCACTTGGTAATCACTTTATGACTATAGGGCCCGATCTTAAAATAACCAACACTACGTGTATATACATTTTTAGAGTGTGACTACAGGGTCTACCTCCTAGAAGCGATCCATGTTGTGGAGTAATGCTACACAGCAAGTAGCCTTTTATTCAGGTTCTTCCTCATTTTGTTCAATGTATAAACATGTCACATGGCCATCACAAACACTGTAGGAAGTTTCCTACGTTGTACCCACGGCATGATTGGAATGCAGTGGATACATATTAAGCAATGTTGGAGGTTCCAGCATGAATGGAACCTAGTGCATGACCTAATATGCTCCCAGCTTGGGTTATGCCTGTGCTCCATAAAATGTGTTTACCTAATTACAATGCCTCTCTCATTAATATTGTCTTACAGATAATTATTGCAAAAAGTGATTCTGAAAAACATTGAGTTTGAATCCAGGCTCACTTACGCATGTCTTAGTGTGCATGCTTACGATTCTATAGTCCTTATAAAAGCCATATTGACCCACATGGGCACTTAGCATGAATGGCTGAAACATGTTGACCATGATAAGGGATATGTGAGACCATTGACTTCTCAAAAGTATCCAAACACTGATTTTAAAACTTGCCCAAGGTCACCAAGTTTTAAATACCTTTTGTGTAGGTGACCTTGAATCAATTTTAAGTCACTTGCACCTTTATTTCACTTTCACTCTAAAAACAACCAGCTCTGCTGCAATCAGGAGTCGAAGCACACCTTGGAGGCACTTGTCTTCCAGGGTGGGAACCCTATAATGAAGCATGTTAGCAACTAGGTTGGTGAGTGAGGGTTCTTTTAAAAACCCTGAAAGTTCCCCCCTGCATTGCTGTAAGTGAGAAACTCTAAAGGATTCTTGGTTAGGTAATTAAGGTACTCACTTTTGTTGTTTGGTGTATATATAGTCAAGGGAAGATGGGCGTGTGCTCTTTCTCTCTCTCTTTTTCCTGTTTGCAATAAGTTCATCTGTAGATAACACTTTTTCTTGAATCTTTTTGTCATGAATTTTTTCTATCAGCTGGTCACAAATGATTTCATCTTTGAACTCTCTGTAATTGCAAGTAATCGCTAGTTGACGTAGTGCTGACATGAAATCAACTATATATCTGCCTTGTTGTTGGGCTCTTTGTAAGAATTTATGTATTTCCAACACAACATTCCTTGAAGGAGAAAATCTCTTGTCCAGAGTCTTGATAATGGAAGCATACTCGTCCACTACATCTACTGCTACCATTTCACCAGATGCCCCTTCCTATGGCAATTATACCATTACTTCTTGTAAAGGTATTGTTTTGATTTACCTTCTGGGCACAAATTGTATATGAGTAACGCTATTTTCTTTTTATTTGTGAATGTTTCACTGTCAATGTCATCCAAATTTGCCTCAAAAGCGTCTTTTCACTGAATCCAACATAAAGGGGGTATACAAAGCATAGATAATAATGCAGGAGGTGCTGTAAAGCTTTCCTTAGTGGAATAGTACTTTAAGGTTTCCATGTGCATGGCGGAATGGTTCCGTCATGCGCCACAATGCTCGTGTGCCGAGGACGGAACTATTCCATCCTATGCACACGAGCACCAAATCCATCTGCTGTAAACAGCAAAGGGATTCCCTTTTCTTTTTTTTTCAGCCACTGGGGGGCTGGGGAAAAGGCTCCTCAACCTCCAGAGGCTTTTTCTTTTTCAGTGTATGCGCTGACGTCATTACACTGAAAGTCAAAGTGAAATGAGCCGATCGGCTCATTTCACTTTCACTGCCTATGTCCTCGGGGGCTATCTCAGCCCCCGGGCATGTAGGCAGACGGGAGAGATACCCTTTCCAATGGTACCCTTCCCTAGTGGATTTTGAAGTAGGGTGATCCCCAAGCAGGGATCCACCCACTAGATACCAGGGAGGGGGAGCGGCCCCTTGGGCAAGGGCTTTTGCTCCCCCCATATATAATAGCCATGTTCAGTCTTTCTGTCCCCTGAAGGTTTGCAGGGGATTCTGGGTAGGAAAACATTGGGTGATCCACGCAAGCCACACCTCCCTGGACTCTCCAGAGTGTCTAGTTTTCAGAAATGTCTGGTTTTGGTAGGTTTCCCACGATGGCTGCCAAGCCCGGGATCAAAAGCGCAGGTGCCCCCTTGCAAAACCAGGTCGTTTTATCATACATCATTTTGATGTCTCTACAATGTGTTTTGGACCCTTCCTTGTCACGGGTACTTGGCCCACCCACACAAGTGAGGTAGCATTTTTATCAGGAGACCTCTATAAATGCTGGGTAGTAGGAAATTTGTGTAAGCCTGGTGATCCCACAGCTTTCCCACATAGTAATGTGAGAAAATGTGGGGGGTTTTAAGCTAAATTTGAAGTTTGCAGGGGATTCTTCATAGGAAAACGTTGGGCGATCCATGCAAGCCGCACATCCCTGGACTTCCCTGGGTGTCTAGTTTTCAGAAATATCTGGGCTGAATAGGTTTCCCTAAATGCCTGCCAAGCCCAGGAGCAAAAACGCAGGTGACTCCCTCGCAAAACCAAGTCTTTTTTGTGATGGATAAGTTTGAAGTCTCCCTAGTACGTTTTATGCCTTTTCCTGTCGCGGGCACTAGGTCTACCCATACAAGTAAGGTCAATTTTTTATTGAGAGACTTGGTGGTATTCTGGGTGGGTGGAAGTTTGTGGCTCCCTGCAGATTCCAGAATTTTCCATCACAGAAATATGAGGAAAATGTTTTTTTTTTTTTACAAAGTTTGAGGTTTGCAAGGGATTCTGGGTAACAGAACCTGGTGAAAGCCATACAAGTCACCCAATCATGGATTCCCCTGGGTATCTAGCTATAAAAAATGTGCAGGTTTCATAGGTTTCCCTAGGTGCTGACTGAGCTAAGGTTCCAAATCAACAGCTAGGCACATTGCAAAAAAAGAGTCTGTTTTCATTGGAAAAATGTGATGTGTCCACGCTGTGTTTTGGGCCATTTCCTGTCCCGGGCACTATGCCTACACACACAAGTGAGGTACCATGTTTATTGGAAGACTTGGGGGAATGCTGGGTGGGTGGAAGTTTGTGGCTCCCCACAGATACTAGAACTTTCCATCACAGAAATGTGAGGAAAATATGCTTTTTTGACAAAGTATGAGGTTTGAAAGGGATTTTGGGTAAGAGAACCTGGTGAGAGCGACACAAGTCACCCCATCCTGGATTTCCCTAGGTGTCTAGTTTTAAAAAAATGTGCAGGTTTTCTAGGTTTCCCTAGGTGCCAGCTAAGCTAGGGTCCCAAATCCACAGCTAGGCACCTTGCAAAAAAAGGGTCAGTTTTCACTGGAAAAACGTTATGCGTCCATGCTGCGTTTTTGGCCGTTTCCTGTCACTGGCACTAGGCCTACCCACACAAGTGAGGTACCATTTTTATCATGAGACTTGGGGGAATGCGGGGTGGGTGTAAGTTTGAAGCTCCCCACATATTCCAGATCTTTCCATTAAAGAAATGTGAGGAAAATTGTTTTTTTTTTTGTTGACAAAGTTTGAGGTTTGCCAGGGATTCTGGGTAACGGAACCTGGTGAAACCACACAAGTCACCTCATTTTGGATTTCCCTTAGTGTCTAGGGTTTAACAATGTATAGGTTTGTTAGGTTTCCCTAGGTGCTGGCTGAGCTAGGGTCCAAAATTCACAGCTAGGCACTTTGCGAAAAAATCATCAGTTTTCATTGGAAAAATGTAATGTTCACGTTGAGTTTTGGGCCATTTCCTGTCACGGGCACTAGGCCTACCCACACAAGTGAGGTACCATTTTTATCAGGAGATTTAGGGGAACACAGAATACTAGAACAAGTATTATTACCAATTGCCTCTCTATGCATTTCTGCCTTCCAAATGTAAGACAATATGTAAAAAAGAAGTCAATTTGAAAAATGCCCTCTAATTCACATGCTAGTATGGGTACCCACAAATTCGGAGATGTGCAAAAAACCACTGCCTCTAAACTCCATATTTTGTTCCCACTTTGGAAATGTATAGGTTTCCTTGATACCTATTTTTCACTCTTTATATTTTACCAAATAAATTGCTTTATACCCGGTACACAATTAAAAACCATTGCATGGCACAGCTCAGTTATTGTCTCTGGGAACCTCGGGTTCTTGGTGAACCTACAAGTCTAAAATATCCCCAAAACCCCAGAAGGGTCCAGCAGATGTAACAGCATATTGCTTTTAAAATCTGCCATACTTAGAAGAAGTTACAGGTGAAAATGTAGGAACAAATGGCTGATTTTCAACTAAATTTCAATATTTCTTTATTTCAACTGTTAGTTTCTATACAAGTGACCCCTTGCTGAATTCAGAATTTAGTCTACTTTTCAGAAATGTATAGCTTTCTGGGATCCATTATTGGTTTCATACCCATTTCTACCACTAACTAGAAGGAGGTTGAAAGCACACAAAATAGAAAAAACAGGCTATGTCCCAGTAAAATTGCCAAAACTTTGTAGAATATTTTGGTTTACTTGCAAAAGTCTGCCTGTTCCTGAAAGCTGGGAAGATGGTGATTTTAGCACCACAAACTCTTTGTTGATAACATTTGCAGGGAAAAAAACAGACACTTTCTTCTCCAGCACTTTTTTCCCATTTTCCCCCCCAAAAACAATATTTTGCTGTATTTTGGCAAATTTCTCGGTCCCCTCTGGAGCAATCTGCAAACACTGGGAACCTTTAGAATCCGCAGGATGTTGGAAGAAAAGGACTCAAATGTGGCATGGATACCTTATGTGGACAAAAAGTTATAGGAGCCTAAGCGGGAACTAGCCCAAAAAGCCCCAAAAAAGGCTTAGCACAGGGGGAGGCCTAGCAGCAAAGGGGTTAAAAACACTAGATGAACTGTGATAACATTCCCCAAAGTAAAAGCAATTTGTTATGAACCAATACAAAATAGCCACTTCAATTAATTGAAGTGAAACCAATACAAAATGGCCGCAAGAGTTTGTGATTGGTCGGATTAAAATGTCCGCCTCAAAATTATAACACAAAACCAATAAAAAATGGCCACTATTTTTTGCAGTGCTGCTTGTCTAATACCATTCCATGTTTTGAACAATGGGTATGTACCCAATCGAAAATGTTCTCCTAGGTGAGGTCACACTTTAGGCCTTTGCAGATACAGTGTTGCCAACATCAAAAATTGAGCCATTTATCGTGTCACCGGAGATGTGAGTGACTGCAGGCCTATCTCCACTCTGATGCTTGTGGTCTAGCGGTCAAGGTGGGCAGCATCCAAAAACTTTGTAGTCTCCTCAACAGCCACCGCCGGAGTCACAGAGCATCCAAGAACTTCACACCTCCTCAACAGCAACCGCCGGAGTCACAGAGCTAAAGCCACAGGTGTCCAGGATGCAGACGCTCACTGAAGGCGGTGAATGACAGGTTGCTCACACCGCCGATCCCTGGTCGATGTGGGAAATTGTTTTCGAGCAATGGATTGTGCTCTATCCCCTCCACGTTGCCAATCAAAAGAGGCGTGCTTCACAACTGAAGGTAAGTAGATCTTTTAATCAACAGACAGTAAAGCAGTAACACCACCAGCACATCACACTATCCGACTCCAAATGACCCCGTTCCCCCAACCATCGTCCCAGAATCCTCAAACCCTCAATATTCCAAATTACAATTGGTCCTGCCCAGGAGCCATGCCAACCCAACAAAAACACTTTGGGTCTCCTCTGTAACCCTCCTTTAAAACAGATACCATGATGGACTGGCTCGAAGACTCAGGGACTGATTGCTTCATGACTACTTTTAAATCCATTGTTAATAAGGGGCCCCACAGTTTGATGTTAATTTTGAAAAGATCCATGGAAATGCTACCATGGCCAAGAATTTATTGCCTCTATTATTTCTCTGAGATTGAAAATCAAAGGATCTTTAAAATTAACCTTAGGACGGCATTCAGTTTGAGAACTATGTACAGCAGAAAATAGGCTTAAACCCAATGCCCTGACCTCAGTGAGACACAAGGGATTTATTAGCGATTTTCAAGAAAAGAGTCAAGTTCTTGGGGTCTCATGCCTCAGTCAATTCCTCCCCATCTTCATTTTTTTAGCTTCATGTTCTAATGCATTTGTTATACTAGCCTCTTTGTTGCAAGACTTCTGTCAAGTCTTGAAGATATTTAATCAAACCATTTACGAATAAAGATCGAATCTCGGGAGAAAAGACGACACATGTTAGTACTCAGGGTAAGAAAAAACGCAGTGAGAAAGAAGAAGCAGTCTGAATTGTATTTTTAATTCCTTTGTAACACGGGGTAGGAGATTAATTCTTTGGAAACTGGGCAGTAGAGGAGAGAAAGGAAAGACTAGACACTAGCT
This sequence comes from Calotriton arnoldi, assembly GCA_963921515.1. Taxonomy (NCBI): domain Eukaryota; kingdom Metazoa; phylum Chordata; class Amphibia; order Caudata; family Salamandridae; genus Calotriton; species Calotriton arnoldi. The sequence continues at coordinate 149,272 of CAWUFW010000188.1, forward strand.
GATGGGTATTAACTCACTAACAGGTTGGGCCATCTCCTCTGGCTCAACAATGGCAGTGTGAGTATTTAAAAACTTCACTCTATTGCTAAGTGCCTGGCAACGAATTGTCTTGTTGTATAGCTATTCTGCTTATCGATTAGTTAGTCACCTAGCTCTCCAGTACTGCATTTTGTTATTTTGTAAACGTAGCTTTATCTATCAGAAGTAAAATATTACATTCCATAACAACCTCCTTGCAAAAAAGGGTGGCTCCATGACTGTGATTTACAAGGATTACTACGCTGTCACTTCTTTGGACCCCTGTCCTCAATTCAGCCAAAATTCTGCTATCCGACTTTGCCATGTCACTTAAAAGCTCTTACAATTGTTGTTTATTGTACAGCCTACAAAGTATCTTTCTAGACTTTGGAATTGTCTTTCTTGATGCTTGTTTTGGTTATATCTTCCAGGCCTCTCATTCATTCCAGCTAGGAGATTTTTATGTATGGATGGGCAAAGCTGACTGGTTTGATGCAGCTAACCAGTCAGCATCCTGGTCCACTATTACTCTTTTGAAGACCAGCCATATGCATACTGCTGTTTTACATTGCTCTCAACGCTTTCCACCTATACTAGACTTTGAGATCCATAATGCAAACCCCTTGCATGATTCTTGGATAATTGCCACTCTTGACCACATTGCCTCCTCAAGTCTAACACAACAAGATACTCTCTGTCATAGCTATGCAAAGAGCTCACCATTGGATGTCTGCAGAGAAAGGAAGATTGTGCTCCTATTGCCCAATCAGGTGGCATGTAGTTGGACACTGTTCTTAGCATCTGCCATGGCATCTGTGCACCTGGGAAGTTGCTGATGATTCTAGCAGGCCTTGTCGTGTGATTTTTTCTCGCGAGCGCTCGCCAACTTAACTTTGGTGAGCCGTCGAAGAGAAAAAACTCTGCTTTGCGTCACTTCATGGAGGTTTTCGGAACTCTACGTAGAGTGGGCAAAATACCGCGAACTCTGCCGGCGGAGTGGAATTCTTTGCCCACCCCTAGATTCCAGTAGGTTTTCCATGAGCAGCAGAAAGTGCAATCTGGGAGAGGTTGTGATGGAGTTATTTTAGATATTCTTGTAGATAACATGGGTGATTTCTCTTCCTTGATGTTAGGGAGAGTAATTACCTAGCTTATCAGCGGGTACATTTATCTCCATCTTCAATCAAGAGCTACCAGGGATGTTTTTACCCTTGTGATTTTCCCTCTTACTTGGGACTTCCTTAAGTGGATATTTGACACCTTTCATTTGTAATAATAAGTGGAAGGTGACACAGTGGCTAATGAGAGGAGCCAATCTTTCCTCCGACAATCAAAGGGGAAACTTAACAGACTTGTGACATGTGAAGTCCTTGACACTCGTATTCTCACTAAGCCTGTTATTCTCCAAACCTATTTGTCTCTAACAAGGCCAACACAAAGGGGTCAATGAATCTGTAATGAAAACTGATCCAAGTCTGCTAAAAATGGAATTTAACATGCTGCTTGACCAAGCACAGACATTCTTTTCTCCTAATTTCATCCCTCAATTTGTGCTTGTATCCTTGGTACATGAGCACTGTAAGGCTTTTGACAATGAAAGCTGATTTGGCCTCATTCTATTTGATCTTCCCACTGTTTTCAATATTGACTGTCACCCCACCTTGCTTCTTCTGTTGCCTCAGATGCGAGTGAAAGGAGGTGCCCCCTTTTGGCTGGCTTGTTTTCACTCTAATCATGCACAATCTGTACCCATCCCAGCCAATCTGCCTTTAAAACTCCTCCCTGCGGGACCCCAGTCTTCCTCACTTAATTCCAACTCTTTTAATGCTTATGCTCTCCACTGTGCTTTGCTCATTTGCTCTTTTTGCTTCTCCAGCTACTTGAATGCTGATAATGTTGATACATCCTTCTCACAGACTCAGCTGCAGTACTTTCTCATAGCTATCAGTCACTGGGTGAGCCAAAATGCTGTTAAGCTAAATAGCAAATAGACTGAATTTCAGATTCACTGTTGTAGTTCATCCAGATGTTCAGACAACTGATGACCTGCCTCCATTTTACATCAACAGTAGACTGCATCCTACTGTTTGATGACAAGCTTTCCTTCAAAGCCCTGGATAGCCAAAGCAACTGCTTCTGACTTCCTTTGACCGTCAGGAAAATGTCTTCCCTAATCCCTCTTTTTTTTTAACACAGTGGTTCAGGCAATTATCTCCTCCAGGCTCGATTCCTTCACATTGCCCATGTATCAGAGTCCTCAACTCGGGTCACTCCGAACACACCAGCTATATTTATTCTCAGCCTATCACACCACAATGTTTTCTGTACTTTTTCCATATCTTCATTTGTTCCCAGTGGCCAAAAGAAGCTGTTTCAAAAGTCTTTGTGTTTGCCAGCAGGGAACATAGGGCATTTCAGATTCATCGACTACAAGCCTTCTCGTCTACTGATGTCCACCTTCACTACCCTAAAATGTGTTCCTCCCATTCACTGGACTCATCTTGGATGACACTTCTTATCACACCTTGCTGCAAAGCCCTAGAACAGCAAAGGCTCGCATCTTGACCAATAACCATATAACTCCACCTTTCACAATAATTTCAAAAGTTGGATATTTTGTGACATGCCCTCCAGATGTCCTGCTGATCGATTCTCCCTGCTCTCACTCTTTCCGCATTTTCTTCAGCACGGGGATAGCTTCCAAGTTCACCACATTCTCTGTAAATTCTTTTTTATTTTTTCTCATCAGAACTTAAAAATAACATATTTAGTATTGTTTTCAACCCTGTCTTTTTGTTGTTGAGAACTCTTAATACAGCCATTGGTACAATTTTAAATTTAGGCTGTTTAAAACGTATTTGTTGGTGAAAGACCACTATCAAGGCAATGTGCCTGACTGTAAGCAAGAAAATCTCTGCAAATATGATTCTTTTTTTAGGTCTCGGCTAGACAGCACATGTTATGTCTCGAAGAGACATGTTGTGTTCTATCTGTGGACTTACAGCCTGCCCATCTCCTACCATTGGTAAACTTCAGCATCGCTTTAATTTTCTTTGATGCCATTCGTCATTGCATGTGGGCGTCATGCCCTCTCCTTGTGTTTGGCCCTCTCATAGCGCATGGACCAAGTACATGTCTCCTTCCACTGCTCCCAGTTTTTGGAGCAATTTTTTTCTTTGTTTTCAAGCACTCCATAGCAGCTCTATTGTTTTCAGGCCGTCTCACTTATTTGTTGTGCTGCTTTTCTCTTTAACCCCTCTGCCCCTGTCTGTTTCTTCTGTACCCTCCCTCTGCTTTTCCCCGCCCGTGTAGAACATACCTGTATACTGTGTACTCACAGCCCATGAGCGTAAACAATGCATGTTTGTACTCATACACACATATCATTAAAATGCATGCACGTGTAAATAAACCAAAGCGTTTCTTAAGAAGTGGTTAAATTACGAATAGCACTTACTGCCCAACATGACATGGCAAGCTAAATTTTACGCAGAACACATAGCTCCCTGAATAGAAATGTTTTACTGTTTTCATTTTATGTTTGTTGTTGATAGCACCCACTTCCAATTTTAGTTCCAATGGTGAAACTTTCCAAAACTCCTCCAAGATTTCAGCATTTGCTAAGAGCGGGTTTCCAAGGAAACAGCGTGATCAGGTTGCATTATGTAAAATGTTCAGACATGCTTCCTATTGCATGCTTCTCATGCCGTTTTGAGTGATGTGTGGGTGTAATTGCTTCTTTTCGTCTAATTTTTCTTTTATCACAGAGAAAGATTACAGCGGATTATTAGCAGTGAATTGCTGTAAACAGCTTTCCTCTCCCATTGTCTGAATGTCGCTCGAGCAGCCCTCTGCGAGCTGCTGCCTTTTCAGAGATTCACAGAAGTTTATTGCCCTGGGCTGCACATTCAAGGCTGCGCTGCAAGCAGGCTGGGAGTTGCAGTCGTACTTGTAATGTCAGTTTTACCATCTCCCTTATCCGTGTTGCTGCTTTTCTCTTTCTCTTTCCCCCACCACACAGCTCCGTCTGTGTGCCCTGCTGCTGCCCCTGATTGTGCTCGTTTTTCCTTTCTGTGCCCCCTTGCTGCCCCTGATTGTGCTCGTTTTTTCCTTTCTGTGCCCCCCTTGCTGCCCCTGATTGTGCTCGTTTTTTTCCTTTCTGTGCCCCCTTGCTGCCCCTGATTGTGCTCGTTTTTTCCTTTCTGTGCCCCCCTTGCTGCCCCTGATTGTGCTCGTTTTTCCTTTCTGTGCCCCCTTGCTGCCCCTGATTGTGCTCGTTTTTTCCTTCTGTGCCCCCCTTGCTGCCCCTGATTGTGCTCGTTTTTCCTTTCTGTGCCCCCTTGCTGCCCCTGATTGTGCTCGTTTTTTCCTTTCTGTGCCCCCCTTGCTGCCCCTGATTGTGCTCGTTTTTCCTTTCTGTGCCCCCTTGCTGCCCCTGATTGTGCTCGTTTTTTCCTTTCTGTGCCCCCCTTGCTGCCCCTGATTGTGCTCGTTTTTCCTTTCTGTGCCCCCTTGCTGCCCCTGATTGTGCTCGTTTTTTCCTTTCTGTGCCCCCTTGCTGCCCCTGATTGTGCTCGTTTTTCCTTTCTGTGCCCCCTTGCTGCCCCTCATTGTGCTAGTTTTTTCCTTTCTGTGCCCCCTTGCTGCCCCTCATTGTGCTAGTTTTTCCTTTCTGTGCCCCCTTGCTGCCCCTGATTGTGCTCGTTTTTTTCCTTTCTGTGCCCCCTTGATGCCCTGATTGTGCTCGTTTTCCCTTCTGTGCCTGTTTCCCGCCGTTGCGCCCCTGCGGCCCCGCCCCCTCACTGCCCATTCGCTGCCCCATTCCCTGCTCCTCCCTCCCACCACCCCATTTATGGCGGCCGCTGCGTGGTGAAGAGAGCGACCCCTGACCTTGACTGGTAGGTCGCTCCCCCACCACACAGCTCCGTCTGTGTGCCCTGCTGCTGCCCCTGATTGTGCTCGTTTTTCCTTTCTGTGCCCCCTTGCTGCCCCTGATTGTGCTAGTTTTTTCCTTTCTGTGCCCCCCTTGCTGCCCCTGATTGTGCTCGTTTTTTTCTTTCTGTGCCCCCCTTGCTGCCCCTGATTGTGCTCGTTTTTCCTTTCTGTGCCCCCTTGCTGCCCCTGATTGTGCTCGTTTTCCTTTCTGTGCCCCCTTGCTGCCCCTGATTGTGCTCGTTTTTTCCTTCTGTGCCCCCCTTGCTGCCCCTGATTGTGCTCGTTTTTCCTTTCTGTGCCCCCTTGCTGCCCCTGATTGTGCTCGTTTTTCCTTTCTGTGCCCCCTTGCTGCCCCTGATTGTGCTCGTTTTTCCTTTCTGTGCCCCCTTGCTGCCCCTGATTGTGCTCGTTTTTCCTTTCTGTGCCCCCCTTGCTGCCCCTGATTGTGCTCGTTTTTCCTTTCTGTGCCCCCTTGCTGCCTCTGATTGTGCTCGTTTTTTCCTTTCTGTGTTCCCCTTGCTGCCCCTGATTGTGCTCGTTTTTCCTTTCTGTGCCCCCTTGCTGCCCCTCATTGTGCTAGTTTTTTCCTTTCTGTGCCCCCTTGCTGCCCCTCATTGTGCTAGTTTTTTCCTTTCTGTGCCCCCTTGCTGCCCCTGATTGTGCTCGTTTTTTTCCTTTCTGTGCCCCCTTGATGCCCTGATTGTGCTCGTTTTCCCTTCTGTGCCTGTTTCCCGCCGCTGCGCCCCTGCGGCCCCGCCCCCTCACTGCCCATTCGCTGCCCCATTCCCTGCTCCTCCCTCCCACCTCCCCATTTATGGCGGCCGCTGTGCGGCGCGCCGCTGGCGCGCCGAAGGCAAGCCCGTCTGCGCCCGTCCGCGCCGTGACCGCGCCCAGCGCCAGACCCCCTGGTCCGGGCATCCCCGCGCCCGCCACATCAACAGACGCCGATACGACGCCAGCACCCTCCACGCACTCAACCCCGGAAAAGATCACGCCTGCTACCAGGCCACCCCGAAGCGCACCCAAGGGCCCTTCACCTGCCGGAACTGCAGCTTCGCCAGCACCCGCCCCGCCAAACCACCGCCCAGGAAAGAACCCAACTACCTCAGATGCATCCTCCTCAACACCCGCTCCGCCCGCAAACACGCCATCGAACTCTGGGACCTTCTCGACTCAACCTCCCCAGACGTCGCATTCCTGACGGAGACCTGGCTGAATCCCGCTTCAGCCCCCGACATCGCCATTGCCATCCCGGACGGATACAAGATCACCCGCAGGGACCGCACCAACGGAGTCGGAGGAGGCATCGCCATCGTCCACAGGAACACCCTCAGAGTCTCAACCAACACCGACGACACCCTCAGCACCGCCAAACACATGCACTTCCAGATCCACACCGATCCCACCACCACCCTCAGAGGAACCCTCATCTACAGACCCCCCGGACCCCGACCACAGTTCAGCGATTCCATCGCTGACTTCATCAGCACACACGCCATCGCCTCCACGGACTACATCCTCCTCGGGGACCTGAACTTCCACCTCGAGAACAACAAGGACACCAACTCCACCACCCTGATCGACAACCTCGCCACCCTCGGACTCAGACAGCTCGTGACTACACCCACCCACGCCGCCGGCCACACGCTCGACTCCATCTTTTCCGCAAGCCCACACGTCTCCTTCAACCACACCTCCGAACCCCACTGGACTGACCACCACTGCATCCACTTCACCTACAGGAAGCCCACCACGCACCACCGCACCGAACAAATGCCTCGCCGCTGCTGGAGCAGAGTCACGGAAGACCAGCTAACCACAACCCTTGCCCTGAGCCCACCCGCCGAACCCTCCGATCCCGACACCGCCGCCCGCAACCTCAGACAGTGGATCGACGACTGCGCCAACACCCTCGCCCCGCTCAAGAATCCGCCCAACAGCCACACCAGCAAGAAAGCCACCTGGTTCACTGAAGACCTCCAGGCCTCCAAACGAACATGGCGAAAACTGGAGAAGATCTGGCTCCACGAACGGACAGCGGACAGCTACGCCGCCCACAAGAGCACCACCCGCAGTCACCATCACCTCATCAGATCCGCCAAAAGGGCCTCACTCAAAGACCGCCTAGACAACAACGCACACAACAGCAAAGAGCTCTTCAACATCGTGAAGGAACTCTCCAACCCCAGCTCCAACACCAACGACATCCAGCCGTCGCGAGACCTGTGCGACTCACTGGCCAACTTCTTCCACCGCAAAATCGCCGACATCCACGACAGCTTCAACACCACGACCGCCCCGGCAACCACCGAGACCACTGCCCCCACAACCACCAACCGCCTGCTCTCCTGGACCAACATCAACGACGAGGACACCGGCGAGATCATGAACACCATCCACTCCGGTTCACCGCTAGACCTGTGCCCTCACCACATCTTCAACAAAGCCAGTACAGCCATCGCGCCCCATCTCCGGAAAATAATCAACATCTCCTTCGAGACAGCAACCTTCCCGGAAAGCTGGAAGCACGCCGAGATCACCGCCTTACTCAAGAAACCCAAGGCAGACCCCAAGGACCTCAAGAACTTCCGACCCATCTCTCTGCTCCCGTTCCCCGCGAAGGTCACCGAGAAAATCGTCAACAAACAACTGACCCGCTACCTCAAGGAGAACAACATCCTGGACCCTTCCCAGTCCGGCTTCCGCAGCAACCACAGCACCGAAACCGCCCTCATCGCCGCCACCGATGACATCAGGACCCTGCTAGACAACGGAGAAACAGCAACCCTCATCCTCCTGGACCTATCAGCCGCCTTCGACACGGTCTGCCACCACACACTACGAACACGCCTTCACGACGCCGGGATCCAAGAGAAGGCCCTGGACTGGACCACATCCTTCCTTTCCGGCAGAACACAAAGCGTCCGCCTCGCCCCCTTCCGATCCAAGGCCACCAAGATCATCTGCGGCGTACCCCAAGGCTCCTCCCTCAGCCCAACGCTGTTCAACATCTACATGGCACCCCTCGCCCACGTCGCCCGACAGCACAACCTCAACATCATCTCCTACGCCGACGACACCCAGCTGATCCTCTCCCTCACCAAAGACCCTCACACCGCCAAAGCCCACCTCCACGAAGGAATGAAGGCCGTCGCCGAATGGATGAGGACCAGCCGCCTGAAGCTGAACTCGGACAAGACGGAGGTCCTCATCCTTGGTTTCAACCCTTCAGCCTGGGATGACTCCTGGTGGCCAACATCACTGGGAACAGCCCCGCCACCCACCGACCACGTACGCAACCTAGGGGTCATCCTCGACCCCACCCTCTCCATGACTAAGCAGGTCAACGCCGTTTCCTCATCCTGCTTCAACATCCTCCGAATGCTCCGCAGGGATCTTCAAGTGGATCCCCACCGAAACAAGAAAAACAGTCACCCAGGCCCTCGTCACCAGCAGGCTGGACTACGGAAACGCCCTCTACGCAGGAACGACGGCTAAGCTCCTGAGATGGCTGCAACGCATCCAGAACGCCTCTGCACGGCTTATCCTCGACATCCCCCGACGCAGCCACATCACACCCCACCTGAGAGACCTGCACTGGCTCCCTGTCAACAAGAGGATAACCTTCAAGCTCCTCACCCACGCACACAAAGCACTCCACAACTCCGGACCAGCCTACCTCAACAGACGACTCAGCTTCTACACCCCCACCCGCCAGCTCCGCTCGACCAGCCTCGCCCTCGCCACAGTCCCCCGCATCCGGAAAACGACCTCCGGCGGCAGATCCTTCTCCCACCTCGCCGCCAAGACCTGGAACACCCTCCCCACCAACCTCCGACAGACCCAAGACCTACTGGCCTTCAGAAGACTCCTCAAGACCTGGCTCTTCGATCAGTAGCAGCACCACCCCCCTCTTCCCCCAGCGCCTTGAGACCCTCGCGGGTATGTAGTGCGCTTTATAAGTGACATGATTGATTGATTGATTGACCCCTCTGCCCCTGTCTGTTTCTTCTCTACCCTCCCTCCCCTTCCTTTGATTGCGTTCAGCTTTTCCCCACTCATATCTCTGCCTTTTATTACAGTTATCGCTGTGTGAAGCACTTCCCTGCTATGCGATCAGCCAAGCCCAGTTTCCAACAAGTGTCAGTTATACCAGGCAGAGTCAGCTAAAGGCATGTTCCATACAAGTGGTTAAAATAAATGAACATTCACAACACCAATAGCTCTTGGATTGCCAAGACGTATTGGCTTTGCCAATGCTTGTTTAGTTTAGGAATCTAGATTATTTCAGACAGTTTGTGTCTTTGATAGAACATACACTGCCTATAGGGCCAGGCCAATAAAGTTACATCCTCATGGAGAAGGCAATTACATCTACAAATGCAATAGCCAATACGTTTGCAGCTTCAGTACTCTTTTTTTCGTGAAAACGTATAATTTTGCCCCTGTTAGCAGTGGTCACTGCCCATTCTGAAGAAAAATTTTAATAGTGCTGTCCAGTGCATACAGTAGTAGTTTTGACATATGTGGAGAAAGCATCCAAACACATAATTAAATCTAGATGCTATGTTCATCTTAATGATTTGCATCCTGCACCCTATGAACAGTTGCGGAGAAGACCATATTTTGAGGACTATTGTCATTTTATCAAGGAGGGGCTTTATATTATCATTCATCATATTGACAAGGACAGTGATAATGTAAATACCTAAATATTTCAGGTTAGAGTGCATCCACTGACAATGTGTGTTTTGTACTACTGTACTGGGTGTATTAGAATTCATGACGAAGGCCTCACATATGGGACAATTTACCTTATACCCAGAGAAAGCTGCAAGTCTATAAGGGTCATAAGTGCTGGAATTGCTACCAATTGAGATGATCGCCTTAGACAGATGACTTCCGCAATTTATCATGTCAGTCAGATTGGTATATAACCACTGAACCTTCTTAATAAGATCATTCAACACTGTAAAATGCTTTTTTAGGTAAGCACTTTTAAGTTTGGGTGCTTTTAATTGCACAAAATGCAACGGGATAAAACCCATATGTCACAGACAAAGGATGTTTTTTACAGATATCTGTGAAATACAGAATTTTCGTATTGGGAGACCTGAATTCAGTCTGATTGCCTTTCTAGTCTTTGTCCCTTGATATACCTCCATAAATAAATTGTCGTCCAGAGATTTTCATTTTCAATTTGTGTTTTTGTATCATTAGAGAAGTAATTTTGCTTGGGTAGACATTGCTAATCCGGGCCAAATTTTCTGGCCGACATTTTTTAAAATGGCAGATGTGTTGCAGTGATGATGTAATATTTCAGAAACCACAAGACCTAGATACTTCATTTTGGTGTCGAAACATAGGTTTTTGGGGTCAAGTAGTCTTATAGAGACAGAAAAAAACTCATCAGAGCAATCCTTCTGCCATTTTCCAAAATGGTGGCTTTATAATGATATGTTTTAGCCATCATATTGGTAATTTATTTTAATATTATTTTTGTTTAAAGTTTTCCGTTGATTCAAATTCGTAAACATGAGCGAAGCAGGTGGAGGCAGAGAATCTTTACCTCCTGACAGAGTGTTGCTAAATACAAAATCTGAGGACTCCTTCAACAAAGAAAAATGTGTCATATGCCAAACTAACCTGAACGAAAAGCTAACATCAACTGCGGCTGGACAGAAGAGAGTTTGAGATGCTGCAAAAATATGGCAAGACGAAGTTCACAAAAGAGTGAAACTGATGGGTGAAGAGGGTCAAAAGTGTTATCATTGTAACAACAAGTGGTACAAGTCATATACAATAGAAAAAAGCCTGGAAAAAATGTGTCAAAAAATGGCAGAAACCAGTGAATCACAACAAGAATCCCAGTCTTCCGAAAAAGCGGCAACAACCAAACCCATTGCCCATCTACTTAGAAGATCGATGGCTACCCCTTGTCCACCTCCAAGAACTGATCAGAAAGCAGAGGATCTTCAATGTGTTATCTGTGGTTTTAGCCAGAACAAGGGCCAAAGAGATTGATGAAAGAACAAAGTACAGAGTATGGGAGTCTCAAAGGGCAAACATGTTTTTATCTGCAGCTAGTTTCTTCCAAGGTGAAGTTTTCAGTTGAGCAGCTGATCTGAACAGCGAGGTGAATGTATTTGCAGCAGATTAGTATGCCCACCTTAACTGCTTGTGTGCATACATTCGAAAATATGAATTTGCAATGAGCTCCTAGCAGCAACTTAACCACCAGCCTTCAGTTAAGTTTGCACTCTTTGAAAAAGCAAATGAAGTTTTAAAACCAGTCTTGAGTGCTGGCTACGGGTTCACACTCTGGAAGATCAGAGAAATAATGGTCAACATTGATGAAACTGTATAGATCCATAATAAAGACATTAAGATTTTTATGGTGAGAATGTACAATGACAGAATTCATTTTTGTCAGTCTAACAAAAACAATGAGCCACTTATGTTGTTCTCAGCTGATTTGACTCCTGAAGTTCTTGCTGTCAAAATAAGATCACAGGATGCAGTGAAATCGGCAGGAACCATTTTAGGGAATGTCCTGAAGGATTTAGATTTTGGACTTAATGACAAATTTTGTGATGCCTCAGAGCTCCGCAAATCATGGGAGTCAACAACAATGCCTGAGGCTGTCTTTCAATTTTTTACATCATTGTTTAATATCAGCAAAGCAAAACTGTTACAAACTAAAGTTCTTGAGTCCGGAACAGAAGCCGACAACATTGATGATGGATTTGAAGATATAAGAGAAGAAGTGGAAGACAATCCCATGAACCGACAGGCTTATGGTATACAAATGTACTGTCTTTTCCAAATCATGTTTTATGAATTACATCATGCAAAAAGAAAACTCCGCTACACATGATGACTGCCCACGCAATCTACGACGAGTGCAAAAGTAGAGAGCTAATCCCTTCAATGAATAGGATTGGTGTATCAACAAGTTATAATGACATAGTACGGAGCAGGAACTTGTTAGCAGCTCATCCTGTAAAATCTTGTGAATCCAACAGCACACCACTTCCAACTCACTTTACCAGGAAAGGATTTGTAATTGCTGCACTTGATAATTTTGATTTTGAAGACAGCTCTTCTTTGTCTGAAGCATCCAGCACACATGATACTGCCATGGTGCTTTTTCAAGACTGTACCAATGAAGTAGCTGCTGGAAAACAACCTGTGTCAGCTGTAGGCATAAACAAACATGTGCAAAATCACTACAAGCCAACAACACAGTCTTCCAAAAAGTTTAAAAGTGACTGAGGACATGAATTTTCTTCTGCCTGATGCCGCAATTATCATATTTATCATATCGCTTATTCGGTGCAGACTGAAGAATGAAGAAAATTCAGTTCCTTTTTGGGTTGGAATTCATCCTCTTATCTCCCTGAATACCCTCCCACTGAAGAAGGTTGGGTTTTTACCAGAACTACCATCTCCAGTCACAAGCTATGCAACAGTATACACAGCTCTAAAAAATTTCCACAATGTGCGTGCTCAGCTTGCAGACAATCCTGTCAATTTCCAAAATGTGCGTGTTCTGCTTGAAGACTATCCTGCCAATTTTCTGGACTGAAGGTGATTTCCGTATTGTAGCTGTCATTTTTATGAGCCATGCAGTAGAATTTGATGATCTTTATCCAATGATGTGCGTTTTCCACATAACAAAAGTTGTGTTGCGGTGTGCAGGAAGCTATCTCAGTGGATGTGGCATAGACAATGCACTTATTTATGTTGAAATCTTTGGAAGAAAAACAAGGTATGCTCATCATATCTGAGGCTATAGAAACATTGCATTGGAATGCTTTCTACAACAAGAATGATAAATTAGGTTTTGCTTATCTTATCTCAGAAGTGAACAAGGAACAGAATACACTTCATTCAAAAGACATAATGCAAATCCAGGCAATGTTCAATACACTCAATTTAAAATCAGAAAACCTGAAAACCAAGTTCTTAGAGTTTGTCAAAGAATGTGAAGAAAATTCCGAACTTTGCAAGTACTGGCGTAATGTTTTACACATGATAGTTCTAGTGAAAAACTTGGTGCATGCTGATTGGGAAGGTGATTGGGAGTTGCATGTGAAGACTGTGGAGTCACTGATTACTGTGTTTCATGAATTCGAATGCATAATCTACCTGAGATATAGGTCCTGGTATTTGGAAAGAGTGAAGAAGCTAGAGGTGGAAAAACCATACAGCTACAGAAAATTAATCCAAAAACATGTTGGGGTGAAAGACAGAAAGGGAAGGTTCAATGCTGTGACTCCAGATATGAAATTAGAACAGATGATCCAATGTTGCTCAATGGCAGCTAGTTTACCATTAAGTCCTTTTTATTTGCAATATTTTCAGGGAGATGGCAAATTTAAAAATAATGGACCATCGTAAAACTGTTCCTCACCACAAATGTGTGGGAAGGAAAGGGGAATGTGTTAATAAACATGTTGACAGCCTTCTTCATTTCATGCAGCAGAAAGAAAACCCTTTTCAAATGACTGAGCCTGTGCGACTACAAAACATTGTGGCCAAAGAATATGTGGATAACGATATAAAGATACCTCTACTACATGTCCTGGAACATGGATCACAACTATACGCAGAACTGAAGAAGGAGAGTTTTGTATTGAAAGAGAAAAAGCTGTTTGACATAATCACTAAAGCTAAACTTCCACACTTTAATTGCCAGAGTAAGAGTTTCATCCAACCAGCCACTTCCATACAGGTTACAAAAAAACATCTTTCACAAGCACATAGAGAGATCGATGTAGCAAAAGAAAGTGATGAATTTATGAAGCACATTCTGTTTCATGATCTTCTTCCAACAAATTCATTATTTGATGGAAATGTTGCAACCAAAGCAGGGAAGCACAAACTCGTACAAGAGCTCGAAACAAAAACTTTCACTTGAAGAATTTCAATTCGAAAAGGTGTCCTCATTGAAAACTGTTGTTGTGGACTATATGTCTCAATTGCGAATGGCTAAGATTTGATCCATGCAAAACTTCGGAGAGGTCATTCAGATCAAAGTCAGTGTCCACCTTCCAAGAAATGCACATTGTCTTTGAAAGATATCCTGAACTAACTGTCAAAGAATGTGAGAGAATCAGACGAATGTCTACAAGTAGAACAATTGACCTTGCCTGCATCAAAAATTTGACACCTATACTTGTGCAACTTGATAAATTCTGGTCATCAACATCGAACAAGATGAACTTGGAGATTCTAACTCGCCAAAACATTGCTGATGCTTCAGTGAACACTGAGGGGCTTATTTACAAGGCCCTTGCGCCACTTTTGCGTAATTTTTAACATGGGGAAAAGTGACGCAAAAGTGGCGCAAGGGGCTTGTAAATCTGCCCCTGAATTTCCAAATATTGCAAGTGGAATGATTGTCAATGAGGAGTTGGTTCCTTCGGAGATACAGTCAAAAGGTATGGGCCATATTATTTATGAACATAACAGCAAATTTGAAGGAGCTGATCTTCGTGTGGTGGTACATGTTGAGTGGGTTGTTCGAAATGGTATCAATCGAGTCATTTTATTGTCAAATGACACAGATGTTATTATTGTACTACTTAGATTAGTTGCAATGTTCATAAGTCAATGATTTTCAGAGTTATGGATTCGTTATGGAACAGGCAAGAAAAGACACTTAATCCTGCTTCATATTCTGTACACGAAACTTGACCCAGAGATGCCCAGTGTTCTTATAAAGGCACGTATTCTTATGGGTGATGACACTTTGAGCAAAATTGGAACAAAACTTGGAGCTTTAACTGCTGAACCTATGAAGTTTCTAACAGGATTTTCTGAGACAGAAGAATGTGACTTTAAAGACATAGAAAAATACTTTGTGTGTGTGTTGAAAACAAGTTCTGACTGTCAAACATCTGACAGTCTTCGGTACAGTGAGTTCAAGAGATCAGTCCCACTAAGTGACCTTCCACCGACATTATATTCTATACGTGGACACTTTAAAAGAGCATTATAATTGATCAGAAGAGGTGTAAATGTTTTGGATCATGCATATGTACAGAAAGATCCGTGAGAATTTGGTAGGGAAGATATTGATGGGGTGCTAAAACCTGCGAAATTTCTAAAGCCTCTATCCACAGAACTTACATGTGCATGTACTTGCAAAACCTGTTCTACAAAAAGATGTCCCTGTTGATACGCTCTTCTCAAATGTTTAACATTCTGCAAATGTACCACAAGCGATTGCAAACAATTAAATAAAGTGAACTATGAAAATGTGTCTAAAACAGGAGTGATAAACTTTATTTCAAATAATTGTCAGAATGAAGGGATATCAATGGGAGTAAAAGTCCATAAAGGATGCCCAGTCTCCCAAGTTTATGCAAAAGTTTTGAACAATCAACAGAGTCAAAAGCACTGCTGAAATCAATAGTTGCTACATATATCTTTATTTTAGGTGACTTCACATACTTTTCACTGATCATATAGGAACACAATATTGTCTATTGTGGAGCAAGCCTTTCTCAACCATGACTATTTGAGAGGCAATAACTGAGCAGCTTTCACCCAAGAAATTTAGTGATTTAATAAACGTCTAAGAGTGCAATTGGTAAATAATTTTTGGAAAGATTACAATCCCCTTTTTATAAAGGGAAATGATATTACTACCTTGCCAAGACCTGGGGACTATATCTGCCTTTAGACAATAATCAAACAGTGCTCCAGGATGCCTGTCCATAAATGAGGATCATCTTTAACAAGACTGGCTGGTATACCACCCAGTCCCTGAGCTCGACTATTATTTAATTCTAAAATGACATTAGCAATTTAATCCACAGTGAATACAAGAAAACTAGAGCCTCTATTAGAAAGTAACTCCCAAATCAGGAAGGTCGGAGAAAGTTGACACATACAACATACAAAAATTAGAACACCCAGGGGTCGATTCCGATTCGGGCCGGAAAAAGCACCGACCGACTCGGATCCGGAAAAAATACCGACCGACACGTACCAGTGGCGCCCGACACGCCAAGTACGATGCAAGCCGCGATAAATCCGACCGACACGTCAGGAAACCAAGCCGACCGACCGACCCGCTCGGAAAATAGCAATCCGGCCGGAAAAACACGCGAATCCAACCGACCGACACGCACCCGGAACAAATCCGACCGAATCGTACCCGCCAACTCCAACCCGCAAAGTACGATGCAAGGCGCGAAAAACCCGACCGAGTCGGACGGAGGACAAGCCGTACGACCGACACGCATACAAAACCGAGCCGAAGCAACACAATACACCGCGACCGACGCGTACGCAGCATACAAAACTGCACAAACACAGCGTGAACGAAGCGGAAAACACCGTACGAGACCAATGCACGGTCCGACTCGGTCACAAGAACGTTTCCAACATACACAAACAGCACAAAGGAAAAATCAACCAAAAAAAGGCCAAACAAGCAATTACCAAGCCAATAAATACTGGGGGGGTGGGGACAGAGAACAAAGACACACCAACAACTCCACCTATATAAAGGACACAAATCACTACCATGAGCCTTTGCAAATGCCATTCCACTGCCAGCACCCAAGAGAAAGCAACCACACACCCACAGCTCATCCCTCACACAAGCCACACACCAGCAGCACACCAACAAATACCTACCTCACATACACCCAGCACAACACACACCCACACACCCTCACCTGCACACCAACACACACAGCACCCACTATCACCACCCATCACCATGCCCCCCAAGAAGAATCCCAAGTTCCTAGATAGTGAATTGGAAGTCATGGTAGACGAGATCCTCAGGGTGGAGCCACAGCTGTTTGGCACTCTGGTCCAACAGACCCCCATGTCGCAGAAAACCAAGATGTGGGAGAGGATCATCAACAGGGTGAACGCCCAATCACCATGTCGGCGCACAAAGACCGACATCCAGAACAGGTGGTATGACGTGCGCAGGAGGGTCCGGGAGCTGCTCAAGAAAGACTACCACCTGAGCCAATACACCGGCAGTGGCCCTCCTGCCAAGCCAGTATACCTCAGGCCCTGGGAGGAGAAGGTGCGGGCCATCCTTCCGCCAGTGAGCGTATATGGACTAGAGGACATCCCAGAGCCTGGTGAGTACACAACAAATGTACACAATAAACTGCCACAAAACACACACATCACTGTCAAGGGGAGAGTCAAACCATGCACTCATAGCAATTACACAGCAACTAGAACAGAATCATCCCAAAATGTGTATGTCAGTCAGATAAACACAACACATGCCATCAAAAAAGTCACATCCAACTGTGCCAACACATGTACAAACACAACCACAACTACAGCTAGGCAGTGGCACAAATAGAACTAACACACACATCCACACATGTAGCCACCACAACAACACCAACACACAGTGAAGACCACTCAAAGGAAGGAATTCTGTGTATGCTGGCCAAGTCAGTGTAGCCAATAGCATCATGGGAGTCGCAGTCACACATATTGCCCCCCACAACTGTCCCATCAACACCACCCTGAACCATGCTCACATCACAGGGAGTGGAGAAGGACTCACAAGATGGCTGACACTGGCTACTGCTGTGGGGAGCACAAGGCCCTGCTGCCAACTGTGCACCAACAAACAGCAGGACACCACTGACTGACATCCTGAGAGACAACTTACACTCCCTGCAATGCAAGCACGTTCCATGGTGGGATATCCGGCTGGCTGGGTGGGAAGGGGGACTTGCAGCACTGACCATAGTCACCAGCACCTCCCCTCACCCCCCCCCAACACAAACTCCACAGTACCCACCTGGTAGAATGCAATGCCCTCCATCCTAACACAAGATCCCACAAAGCACCACCACCCTGGGTTATGTTGTGTGAAGCACAGGGACACTCTTGGGACTCTTAGCCAAACAACTGCCAGGACAACACTCCCAGCCATCCTGTCAGCACAGCCAGCCCACCCCACAGGGAAGCAGAGTCAAAAGGAAGGAAGCATGGGCATGCTGGGAAGGGGGTGGAGGCAATAGCATGATGGGAGTCGTAGTCACAGCTCTACATCCCCCACCACATGGCCCAGCAAGCTCACACTCACGCATGCACATCCCACAGAGAGTAGAAAGGCCCATCAAAGATGTCTGACACTGTTGCTGTGTCGTGGGGAGCACAAGGGCATGCTGGGAACTGCACATCAACCAACAGCAGGACACCACTGACTGACATCCTGAGAGACAACTTCCACTCCCTGCAATGCAAGCACGTTCCATGGTGGGATATCCGGCTGGCTGGGTGGGAAGGGGGACTTGCAGCACTGACCATAGTCACCAGCACCTCCCCTCACACCCCCCCCAACACAAACTCCACAGTACCCACCTGGTAGAATGCAATGCCCTCCATCCTAACACAAGATCCCACAAAGCACCACCACCCTGGGTTATGTTGTGTGAAGCACAGGGACACTCTTGGGACTCTTAGCCAAACAACTGCCAGGACAACACTCCCAGCCATCCTGTCAGCACAGCCAGCCCACCCCACAGGGAAGCAGAGTCAAAAGGAAGGAAGCATGGGCATGCTGGGAAGGGGGTGGAGGCAATAGCATGATGGGAGTCGTAGTCACAGACATTGCTCAGCCTCACAACTGGCCCATCAACACCACCCTGAACCATGCTCACATCACAGGGAGTGGAGAAGGACTCACAAGATGGCTGACACTGGCTACTGCTGCGGGGAGCACAAGGCCCTGCTGCCAACTGTGCACCAACAAACAGCAGGACACCTCTGACTGACATCCTGAGAG
Organism: Calotriton arnoldi; assembly: GCA_963921515.1. Classification (NCBI taxonomy): domain Eukaryota; kingdom Metazoa; phylum Chordata; class Amphibia; order Caudata; family Salamandridae; genus Calotriton; species Calotriton arnoldi. Next base: position 168,017 of record CAWUFW010000188.1, read on the forward strand.
ACAACTTACACTCCCTGCAATGCAAGCACGTTCCATGGTGGGATAACTGACTGGGTGGGTGGGTGGGTGGGAAGGAGGTCTGGCTGTCAACCAAACACAATCAATGCAGACCATGTTCACACCCCAGAGAATACATAGAAATGCCCAAATAATGCAGGACAATGTGCCACACCAATATCAACCCCTGACTGTGACGACTTAGGACAATACAATGTACAGGCCCGCACCCCGAGGCACAGTCACAACTGTCAGGTGTGTCAACCACTGATGCCTGCAGAAACATGACATACATTGTTTGTGTCTCCCAAAAACAGGTGATGATAGGGACACAGCAGCAGACGCTGAGGAGTCCCAGTCCCAGGCTCAAGAGGATGCCGAGCTCACTGGCGTCGTACAGCCTCTGTCCTCCTCGGACGATGAAGAACAACCTGGCACATCCGGTGCAAGTCAACATGCTGCACCAGCAGGACCACCAGCTGCAGCACCAGCAGGTCCACCAGCTGCACCCCCTGCACCCACCCCTCCAACGACTGTCACCACGAATACCATCCCTGCCGACATGGACAGAATAAGGAACAACACCAGCGCAGTGACCCTGGACCAACCTGGGGCCATGGACACCACCACCACCACCAACCCCCAAGGTGGACCAGGGTTATCTGTGCGTGCAACTGCACACACTGCACATGTCAGCAGGGGTGGTGGGAGGGGTGGGAGACAGAGGTCGCTGCTTGCAGACGTTGCTGGTGTGCATGAAGACCCACAACTGGTACGCATAGCTGATGCGTACCAGTCCAGCACCGGAGAGCTCAGCCAGGTAGTGGGGCTCCTCAGAGACATCAAACAGCAGCAGGCTGCCCATCATGCCCGCTTGGACTCCCACATGTCCCATGTGGAGTCACACATGTCACGTGTGGACTCCCACATGTCACGTGTGGACTCCCACATGACCCGCGTGGAGTCCAAGTGGGATGTACTACATGAGATGACGGCGGTGCACAGGGACATTTTACAATGCCTCCGCCAGATGAACAGCAACCAGTCCACACCTCCCTGTGTGCCAACAACATCTGGTACCGAACAAACTGCAACTGCCACAGGGAGGGAGGAGGACTCTGGCGGAGAGTCCCCTGCACCGCAGCAGCCTGCACTTGAGGGCCCCCCCCAAGAAGAGGGGTCGTCCGAGGAGGGAAAGTGAGAGGCTGATGGCCAAGCGCAACTCCCAGGAAGCCTGAACCTGTTCTGGATTTTCGCCTTTGTGCACAGACTGTTCACCCTGTTGATGGCAACACTACTCCCACACATTGCATGGGGAGTACAAGTTGGAACAATGTGTCAGACAACTGTGGCCCCGATACTGGGGATCCTGTCTACCTGGACTTTCTATTCATCTAGGAACTTGGGATTGCAAGATTCATGTACAGCACAATCCATCCTATGCACTATTATCACAGATGTATCACAATAAACACAATAATACACCATACTTGCCTCTGTCGTGATTCCAACGTGGGTACTGTTATGGGGATGATGAACAACAAAATTACACTGTGTATGCGAACTGCAACAGCAAGGACAACACAGGCATGTGAGTACAGGCAACGTGACACATATGAGGGAGACACACCACCAGGGCTACACAACACATACACACCTAGGCCATCTGACTCATTGCCTACACTGATGTTGCCAGGGAAGACGGTGCAATGCACAGACACCACACCCATTCCCAGTTGTAGTCAAGTAGCCCACAGGTGCAGTAAGCAAATGGCAGTCAAATGTGTGACCACAGACAACGCACATCACTAAGTGAAGCACAGGTTTATTACACAGTAGCAACATGCCGTAACCACTACAGATGCAAGGTAACCCCACCTGGTAGCGGGCACACAGTCAACAACTGTAGACAGAAGGAAGTCCATGGGTGTGGCGCACATCACCTGTAGGGACACAACAGCTACCAGCCTGGATGTGCAATCACGTTGTCGGTGGACACAGTTGACCAAACGAATCTGAAAGTACCCTGTGAAGGACAGAAATGACACACAGTCAAAAGCAATGGAGTACAGGACAGAACAGCAAAACTCATGCACAATACATGTTACAAGATACCCACCCAGAACCAAGTTAGCATGTCAACACTGTTGGGGAGTACAGCCCACCTGTCACCACACATCGCAACACACATCCAGTCAAGTAGCCCATGGACACACTCCAACAGCACCAGAGCACCACCCACACATCATGCCAACTCACATCATTCACATGACACCTCAGGATACTCACATTCAGCTAAAGAAGTTGGTGATGAGCTGTGTGCGGACATCACCATCACCATCATCATCATCATCGTCACTGGCATCGTGGTCCAGGCCAGGATCCTCCACAGGTGGCGGATGTTGGTCATCGTCATCCTGGATGAGAGGCAACTCCTTCCGCACTGCCAGGTTGTGGAGCATGCAGCAGACGATGATAATCTTGCACACTTTCGCAGGGGCATATGGGAGGGACCCTCCGGTCTTGTCCAGGCAGCGGAAGCGGCTCTTCAGGAGACCAAAGGTCCGCTCAATCACTCTCCTGGTCCGACCATGTGCCTCATTGTAGCGCATCTGGGCAGGTGTCACAGGGTTCCTGAGGGGTGTCAGCAACCACGGCATGTTGGGGTATCCCGAGTCACCTACGGACAGACAAGTGCACATCAGCTGACTTGGAAAAGTGGGCGGAATACTACAGATCAGATCACACACAATGGCACAAAGTCAGTACACACCGACAAGCCAGGCACGCTGGTTCTGCATCTGTGCCATCAACCTGGGGATGCGACTACTCCTCATCACAAAGGCATCGTGTGCTGAACCAGGGAAACGGGCACACACGTGTGTGATGGTCATGTCTGCAAGACACACCACCAGTGCATTGACCGAGTGGTAGTGCTTGCGGTTCCTGTAGGCCTGCTCCTGGGCCTGTGGTGGTACCAAAGCCACATGTGTCCCATCAATGGAGCCAATGACATGCGGCATCCTCCCCAGGGCATAAAAGTCACTCTTCACGTCAGTGAGTCGTCGCAGTCTAGGGAAATAGATGTACCGGTTCAGGAAGAGCAACATTGCCGCCAAGAAATCGCGGAGCACACGGCTGAACATGGTCTGTGACATCCCACCAGCAGACGCCACAGTATGTTGGAAGGTACCGGTGGCAAAGAAGTGTAGGGCTGCCATCACCTTCACCTTGGGGGTCAGCGCTGTAGGATACGGCCGGCCAGGCTGCAAATGTGGGGACAACTGCACTGCCAAATCCTCAATCAGCTGCCTGGTGAAGCGGTACCGTCGGATGCTGTCCCGTTCCACCATCGTTGCCAGGTCTGGGAATGGCCGATGGACAGCAGGAGCCCTGCAGTGCAGAGGAGAAGTAAGCAAGATCGTCAGTCACCCCACATATGCGGCATTGAACACACTCAAGATCCCAACATACATCATCATGAGGCACAACTACATGAAGTGTGCAGTACCGGAACGACATGTATGGTACATACATGGCCAACATCTGTCAACACGGTCCTACAGGTGGCATCAATTTGTCCCAGGTTGGCCCATTGGATATCATGATGCTGTGTCACAGTCACCCCCCAGTGACATGTGAGGACAGATGTGCCCCAGGCACCACAGCTCAACGACAGGCACATTCCCAGGGACCCTGTAATGCCACATGGACACTGGCATCACCTGGAGTATCATGTGTACACCACAACAAAACAAACATGACCCCCACAGGTAGTGGCCACACTTGCCATGGCAGGAGAGCCATGGACGTCTGTGACACACACGCACAACATCAGAGTCCATGCACACACAACGTGGATGTGGAGACTGTCTCCCATTGTGCACATGAAATCAGAGACATTGTAAACACTACATGCACAAAGACTGTGGAGGGCCATCACTATTGTGCCACTGGGACACCCTGGCTCAAACATACCGTCCCACATGGGACTCACGGGGTATGTGACATGACATACACAAACACCACTGTGAAATGTGACCATGGCACATGCACAGATATGAACAGTTGCACATCACAGTGGTCACGTACACGTAACACCCAGGATCCTGTCCCCATTAACACGTGCACAGCCTGGGGGTGGCTGCCCACAGGTGACACCCACAGGACAACATGTACACCAACATACACACAATAGGAAATGCAGCCTTACATGCCTTATGATAAGGTTTGGACAGGCTGTCGTGATGTAGGTGTGCCCCTCACTCCCTGGGAGCTATCTGTGGCTGGCATATGTCCATCTGAGACAGGCATGCTGACATATGCCAGTCACATGTACAGTGATGCGTTGAACAGCAATGGACCGATCGGTGCCTCCGGCCGGCCCATTGCTTTCAATGTGTGCGGGTACGCGTTGTACCCCTGTGCGCGTTGTACTGCAATGGACCGATCGGTGCCTCCGGCCGGCCCATTGCATTCAATGTGTGCGGGTACGCGTTGTACCCCTGTGCGCGTTGTACTGCAATGGACCGATCGGTGCCTCCGGCCGGCCCATTGCATTCAATGTGTGCGGGTACGCGTTGTACCCCTGTGCGCGTTGTACTGCAATGGACCGATCGGTGCCTCCGGCCGGCCCATTGCATTCAATGTGTGCGGGTACGCGTTGTACCCCTGTGCGCGTTGTACTGCAATGGACCGATCGGTGCCTCCGGCCGGCCCATTGCATTCAATGTGTGCGGGTGCGCGTTGTACCCCTGTGCGCGTTGTACTGCAATGGACCGATCGGTGCCTCCGGCCGGCCCATTGCTTTCAATGTGTGCGGGTACGCGTTGTACCCCTGTGCGCGTTGTACTGCAATGGACCGATCGGTGCCTCCGGCCGGCCCATTGCATTCAATGTGTGCGGGTGCAGCGTTGTACCCCTGTGCGCGTTGTACTGCAATGGACCGATCGGTGCCTCCGGCCGGCCCATTGCATTCAATGTGTGCGGGTACGCGTTGTACCCCTGTGCGCGTTGTACTGCAATGGACCGATCGGTGCCTCCGGCCGGCCCATTGCATTCAATGTGTGCGGGTACGCGTTGTACCCCTGTGCGCGTTGTACTGCAATGGACCGATCGGTGCCTCCGGCCGGCCCATTGCTTTCAATGTGTGCGGGTACGCGTTGTACCCCTGTGCGCGTTGTACTGCAATGGACCGATCGGTGCCTCCGGCCGGCCCATTGCATTCAATGTGTGCGGGTACGCGTTGTACCCCTGTGCGCGTTGTACCTCAATGGACCGATCGGTGCGCACCCATTGACAATGGGCTTGCCTGGCAACGGACGCGTTTTCGAATATTCGAACGAGTCGGTTGCTGGAAAATCAGTTGGTCACCCACAACAATGTTGCAAAATCATGTATGTCATGAAGTTGAAATTTTGAAGGATGCTGTGGGCGTGTTTTGGTGCTGCTATTCCATGGATTGGCCAGATTCAGAAGATGCAAACGACTTGGACCTATCACTTTGGACACAAGGGACAGTATCTGCCTCTCCAGCACATATATATTGCTGCATGTTCCCCTGAGAGCCCACTTGCCTGCACTACATGCTCCAGGACGACATCTGCCACTGCACTGCTGCTGTCTCTGCCCCTCTGGACCCTGCAATGGCACGTACTGTGGAGAGAGCCCCAGCCTTCAGCCTTGAAGAGAACCAGGCCCTGCTGGACAGCCTACTTCCACAGTACAGCAAGCTGTATGGGACACCAGGGGAGCAGGTGAGTGTTCTGTGCACTGCCTTTCTGAATGTGCATTTTGTCTGACTAGCAAGGCTGAGAGTCAGCACACCACTGGCTAGCAGGCTCACTGAGTAGTTGTCACCCCCCATAGTGTGTAGTGACTTGCACTGGACAGGTATGGTGCAGTGACAGTGCTTCTGAACAGGGTTTTACTCCCCATGCTATGATACCATGTAGTGACTTCTGGAAAACTGTCCATGGGCAGCCGTGCACTGCCTGGGTACACCATGTGCCCCTGTGATTGCGACATGTATATGCAACTGTGTCATGCACGGATATGTTGCATGTGTAGTAATGGCCTTATCACTTTGTCATCCTGACAGGCTTCTGCCCATCGGAAGCATGAGATATGGAAGGACATCGTCCGGGCTGTCCGGTCCGTGGGGGTCTACAAGCGCCGGATCCGCAACTGCCAAAAGAGGTGGCAGGACCTTCGGGGCTGGACCCGGAGGATTGCACGGGTCCAGCTGAAGCTGTCGCCTCCTCGCAGGAGGGCGGAACACGGACCCTGACCCCCACATGCTCAGGATCCTGGCGGTGGTCTTTCCAGACCTGGATGGGCAGCTGAAGGCCAGAGAGCAGCAAGGAGGGGTGAGTCAAAGACTGCACTGTGTACTCTGTCTAACATGTTATGTGCCCTCCTCGGGCCAGGTTGAACTGCCACAGTACAGCAGTCATGTTGTCCAGGAGCCATGTCCCTCTATTGTGCACTGCCCACTCCTCATCTGATACCCAGGTGTGGCCCTTACATGCAGGGAATTCTGTCACTTAGGACTGTGTCCTTGCAGTTTGCTTGACTCAAGGTGGGAGACAGCATCTGTTTCCCTGACTCTGTGGTGGGCATCATGGGTGGGTCCATTGCTTACACAATGCCTGTATTCTGACATGTATTCAGCGTGTTACTTTGATCTGTGGTCCAATTGCTGAGCTGATCCACCACATGTGGCTGGGGTACCTGGCACACACCCATGCTGCGGGTGGGAACAATGTTTGGGCCCCAGGAGTATGTATATGACGTGTGTCACACATACTTAGCCAGCTGCCTACAGTCCAGGGCTCATCCCTCATTCATGTGGGGCTGGACAGTCATGCCTACTCCAGGCCATACAATACACTCTGTACTCCCACTCCCGTGTATCAGAGGACACATTGTGCACAGTGTTTTGACCCCTCAGGTGTCTGCCTCTGTGTCAGTGTGCTGTGGATTAGTCGCCAGGACTGCTGTGGAGTTTCTTGGTAGGGGCTCAGCATGCCACTGGAGATGTGACCATAGGAGACGATACTTGTGTGACACATAGGTGTCTGATCAGCTGCCCATGCAGACTGGGGCATGTAAATGTGAAGTTCAGGCAGCTGTTCCCCATGCACAGCAGAGTGTGAGGGGCTCAGGTTCAGAGGGTAGTGTCACAGGTCTCCCATATGTCCAATAGGTATGACCTGGACAGATGAGGGTTAAGAGGATGTGTTGTGGGGGGATGTACATGTGCACTTGTGCAGCTCCAGGACTTGCATTCCCCATGACCTACTATTGTGACACAGTGCAGAGTGTTGTTGTCTGGCTGCAAAGTCATACATCACTGAGACAGTGATGTATGACTTTGCAGTCATGCCTCCGCCATGGCATGTGTCTACTGATTGGTGATCCTGCAGGGGAGTGACATGTGCTACATGCACACCATAGTGGCGCTGGCTATCAGGACATGGGTGCATCATGGTGTCTGTCGCTGGAATGCATCACATGCATTTCCTATTTGACTCTGGGCATCCCTTACATCCGTAAACCTGTACTGACTCAGTGGCAAGAGCTGTGATGTGTCCACACCGTGTCCTCTGCACTGTCCAACTACTGTGTACTTGGTGCATGTGTCAACACTGGGGTGTTGCAATCCAACAGACACCAGACAGATGGGTGCAAGGCCATGTGGGATGTGAGTGCCATGCTTGGCATCAGACTGACAATTGACTTCTCCTGTTCAATTAGGGCACTTTTAGCAATGTACAACTAATGATGCCAGGGCTTGCTCTGTAATGTGCTGTGCTCACAGTGGTGTGTGCGTTTGGTGCAGGTGACTGATGTCTGTCTGTTTCCCCATTGTTTGCAGATACATCCACGGCCACGGAAGGGGACAGCTCCACGGACCAGGAGGAGCCGGAGAGCCAGACTGGGTCAGCAGCCGAGGAGTGGTCGGAGGGACCCAGTGGCACGGAGGGCGAGGGGAGCCACACCGAGGAGTCCTCAGCAGCATCCACCTCAGCTGAGGACCAGAGCAACTCGGAGGATGACTCCCTTGTGGAGGCGGGTGTCAGCAGCCACCACACCCCAGCTAGTGTTGCTGTCCCCGCCACCACCAGCACCACCACCGCCCTCCCATCGGCTCCCATTCCCCAGGTCCGTGGAGGCTCCCATGTCCGGGAGCGTGTCTCCTTTGGGCCAGGCACCGCACCCCCTGCCCCTGTGTCCCCTGCTGCCCTGAGTGAGGAGTCTGTGTACCTCCTTCGCCAGCTCCATGTAGGGCAGACAGCCATGCTGAGTGTCCTCCATGCGCACACCGCGCTGTTGACTCAGCTGGTGTCGTTCATGGAGGGCATCTCATCGGGCATGTCTGACCTACAGAGGGGCAATAGGTCCATGGACTCCTCCCTGACGGCAGCAGTGTCCCTCCTCAAACGGTCCCTCACCCCTCCTGCCTCTGCTCCATCCACACTCCCCAGCACCTTACCCATCCCAGGCACACACACACTGGCACAGGCACACACCAGCACACACACATCCAGCACACTGACACACACGCCAATGACAAAACGCACACGCACGCACATTCAGGGGACTGAAGCCAGACTCACAGGGGATGGGGCCCTGGAACACACACACGCATCCACATGCACTGCGCAGTCCTCAGTTCCCTCTCCCTCCAAAGCACCCTCCCTTGCCTCACCTGCAACCCCAAAGTCACAGCAGCTCTTCCTCTGTGACCTCGGCCTCTTCCCCACCGATGAAGCTGCTCCAGCATCCCGGGGGAAGAGGAAGCCCACCCACACGGAGCAGAGTGCCCCTCGCCCCCGGACACCCTCCCCCAGGCGCAGACGGACTGAGGCCCCCACCCGCAAGTCCCCCGGAGTGCTAAGAGCAAGACCCCGCCACCGCCCTGCAGCTCAGGCACAAGGTCTCCGTCCTCCATCCCTCAGGCCCCCACTGCACAGGTGCCCCCACCACACCCTGCCCCAGGTTCCCCCACCCACAGATATACCATCCCCAAGATGCTCCGGCCTTCTCCCCCTGCCACTTGCTCTCCCAGCACCACACCCCCCGCTGCGCTTGTCTGTGCCACTGATGTGGTGAGGGTGTCCCCCCTCTGTCCAACCCACCTTGCCTGTTCCCCATTCTCCTCCCCTGGAGGTAGGCACTGCAGTGGAGTCCACTACCGCCCTGTCTGACTTGGGCACTGCAGTGGCGGACCTGTCCACCCCATCTGCAGGGTCCACTGCAGTTGTGCCGGCACCCACGACATCTGTGTCATGCCCCCCAGTTGTGCCGGCACACACCATGTCAGACACCTCCACTGCAGTTGTCAGTGGCTCTCCTGCACCCACCACCCCTTCCCTGACTCCCCCTGGTGAGCCCTGATCCTGTCCCTGCGGTGCCTGGCCTGCCCCCCGGTTGCCCCTCCTAGTGGATTGTCCCTGGTATTGTGCAGGCATGCGTAGGGTGACATCTGCCAGTGTCACCCTGTTTGAACTTTGACAATGGACTGGCCATTGGCCTTTGCTCTTTTTCAGGACTTCGTTTGGCCTCAACACATATGCTGAATAAAGCAACTTTCTTTTCTCTAGTGCTCATGCTTCAGATGTACATGTTGTTGGTGCAGCTAACCATGCCCTTGCTGCAGTGATGGTGATATCTGGTCTCATGATTATGAAGTGTTACTGTGCAGGAACCCATGTGGTCCAGGGGGAATGTGTCCTATCATGTGGTGTATCCATGTCATCAATAGCAGCATCTGAGGGTGTCATGTGTTCAGTATTTGGCAATGGGTTTCCTACTTACATTGGCAATTTCATATCTGTGGCTTCCACCCCTGCACATCTGTTGTGCCTGCCATCGTTGCATTTGTCTACTTCCCTGACCGTGTTGCCATCTCCAGTGGACATGCAGGTTTGGGCATCAATGGGGAGGGACTCATCCGTGTAGTCAGTGCAACATTGCTATACAAGTGTGTTGGATCTGTGCTGATGATTCCGTTGGCACATCCATGACCAGGCTGATGTGATGGGAGCCCTCATTTGGTGCTAATTGTTGATTGTGTGACCAAGTGCTCAGCTGACATGATGGGGCCCTACTGAGGCAACATATGGCACAGCTTTCCTCACACAGGAGTGGAGTCCCCTCATGGCAGTGTGTACACGTGTGACATTGCCTGCACCCAAGGTGTGTGTTGTATGTGCATGTCTGTGTGTTCACTTCCATTCATCTGCGCATGCTGTGATCCCTAGTGTTGTACCTGTTTGTGATGCTTGCTGACTTGAGCTATGTTCCCCCAAAGTCTTCTCCCTGTGTTCTCTGTGATGTGGGTGCATGGCACATTACTGGTCATCAGGGTGTCACCCATAGGTGTGTTTGCTGTCAGGGCTGAGTTTGTGTGCAGACGCAGATGGGTCACAGTCAGGTTTCCCCTTGGCACTTGTTGTTTGCCCCTGTCATGTGATTTCCAGTTTGTGTTATCTTTCAGTGATTGTGACATGTTGTGTGTGTGACTGCTGCCACTCCTCAGGGTCAGAGCTGCAATGTTGGAAGTTGTCTATGTGTGTTCGTTGTGGGTGACCTTGGCTTCTTCATTGGTGTGTGACTGTGGCTGGGATCCCATTGGTCGGTGTGGTATTGCCGTCATGTCCATGTACAGCGTAGTGTGCAGTGTGTCAGACATTCAGGAGTCTTGTTGAGTGGCCATGTGTGATGTGTTTCTACACCTTGGTTCCCACCCACCACCCTGGAATAGTCATGGGTGCATGTGCAATGTCACCAGTGCATGTGTACTTCACTGCTGCACATTGTTGGAGGTCGAGGGGTGTGGTGTTGAGTGTGTGCAGATGAGAGTTGTTGCCCGGCTAGGCCCCTGCCTCCATGTTGGCCTTGGCTTACTGGCCATGCTGATTGATTTGTGCTTGTGTAGGTGTGATGGTAGTTTGTTGCTCAGGACACCTGACTGTGGTTCATAGTGTGAACGACATTTAGCTTTGTCATCACAGTGGTATTTTTATTCAGCCCAGGGTCACCACATTGTGGGGGCCCTGGGGGTGGTGCTGTGGTGTGTCTGTGACTTGCTGTGTCAGTTGTTGTTCCTACGTGCCTGTGTGACATGTGTGTTTTGTGCTCCCTCTCACCTGACAATGCCTGCTTGCCCACATAGGGGATTTGGATCCATGAGTTACCTTAGTGTGGCAGTGTATGCACATCTGTATGATTGGTATTCAGCTCTCCTCATGTGTTGTGTGGTTGCCTGGGGACACTGGCACCCCCACCCCTCACCTGCTGTGTATGATGACAGTGTTGGTCTGCCTGTTTGTGTTTGTGCATCTGCACCACTGCATTGGCATATCTTGGGTGTGCCATTGGCTGTATGTTGTTTGGTGTGTTTCCCCTGCTGTCCCTGGGACTCCTAGGTCATCGGTCAGCACAGTGATCATGGTTTGTGTGTCCCATTGCTGCCATGGTATGGTATCTGTTCACCTCACATCTGCTGTCTCCACAGGGTATCTGCATTTGTGTGCCCATTGGTGCAAATATGTGGTTCTGCATTCTGATGGTCACTTCTGTCATTGTGTCATTGATGACTGTTGACGGTCTCAGCCCCCATGGGTGTTGTTTGTCTGCACATGGCCAAAGGAATGTTTCATTTGCACTGCAGTATTTGGCTCCCCCAATTTATGTTGCAATGGGACACATACACTACTTTGCCACAGATGAGTTTTTGGTTCTGTGAGCAGGAATGATCCATGCAGTTTGGCAGTTGCAGCTCTTTCTTTGTCAACAATTACCTTTTGGTCACTGTGATGATGAGGGTGTAGACCCCATTGCCACAATGGTCAAAATGTGCTTCAGCTATGGACCCCACACTTGCCTTTTGGTCACTGTGATGATGGGGGTTTGGACCCCATTGCCACAATGGTCAAAATGTGCTTCAGCTATGGACCCCACACTTGCCTTTTGGTCACTGTGATGATGGGGGTTTGGACCCCATTGCCACAATGGTCAAAATGTGCTTCAGCTATGGACCCCACACTTACCTTTTGGTCACTGTGATGATGGGGGTTTAGGCCCCATTGCCACAATGGTCATGGGCTGCTTGCATTGTGGGTGCCACACACATATATGTGTGGCACATGTGCTAGGGGGTCACATTGTATGTTGAAAGTCATGTTCGGTGTTGTAGGCATTTGACACAGCCTACACACGCTTGTCATGGTGGTGGGGGGATGTCTTAATCTTGCATTCCCTAGGTTGTGGTGTGCTTGTTGTGTCATGCATTGTCCATCCTATGAGTGGGGGTGGTAGTAGTGGTAGGCATCCAGCCCCCCTGGCTAAGGGTGGTAGTAGTGGTAGGCATCCAGCCCCCCTGGCTAAGGGTGGTAGTAGTGGTGGGCATCCTGCCCCCTGGCTAAGGGTGGTAGTAGTGGTAGGCATCCTGCCCCCTGGCTAAGGGTGGTAGTAGTGGTAGGCATCCTGCCACCCTGGCTAAGGGTGGTAGTAGTGGTAGGCATCCTGCCACCCTGGCTAAGGGTGGTAGTAGTGGTAGGCATCCTGCCCCCCGTGGGTGAGGGTGGTAGTAGTGGTGGGCATCCTGCCCCCTGGCTAAGGGTGGTAGTAGTGGTAGGCATCCAGCCCCCCTGGGTTGGGGTGGTAGTAGTGGTAGGCATCCTGCCCCCTGGCTAAGGGTGGTAGTAGTGGTAGGCATCCTGCCCCCTGGCTAAGGGTGGTAGTAGTGGTAGGCATCCTGCCACCCTGGCTAAGGGTGGTAGTAGTGGTAGGCATCCTGCCCCCTGGCTAAGGGTGGTAGTAGTGGTAGGCATCCTGCCCCCCTGGGTGAGGGTGGTAGTAGTTGTGGGCATCCTGCCCCCCTGGCTAAGGGTGGTAGTAGTGGTAGGCATCCAGCCCCCCTGGGTTGGGGTGGTAGTAGTGGTAGGCATCCAGCCCCCCTGGCTAAGGGTGGTAGTAGTGGTAGGCATCCTGCCCCCCTGGGTGAGGGTGGTAGTAGTGGTAGGCATCCAGCCCCCCTGGCTAAGGGTGGTAGTAGTGGTAGGCATCCTGCCCCCCTGGGTGAGGGTGGTAGTAGTGGTAGGCATCCTGCCCCCCTGGGTGAGGGTGGTAGTAGTGGTAGGCATCCAGCCCCCCTGGGTGAGGGTGGTAGTAGTGGTGGGCATCCTGCCCCCTGGCTAAGGGTGGTAGTAGTGGTAGGCATCCAGCCCCCCTGGCTAAGGGTGGTAGTAGTGGTAGGCATCCAGCCGCCCCTGGGTTGGGGTGGTAGTAGTGGTAGGCATCCTGCCCCCCTGGCTAAGGGTGGTAGTAGTGGTAGGCATCCTGCCACCCTGGCTAAGGGTGGTAGTAGTGGTAGGCATCCTGCCCCCCTGGGTGAGGGTGGTAGTAGTTGTGGGCATCCTGCCCCCTGGCTAAGGGTGGTAGTAGTGGTAGGCATCCTGCCACCCTGGCTAAGGGTGGTAGTAGTGGTAGGCATCCTGCCCCCCTGGGTGAGGGTGGTAGTAGTTGTGGGCATCCTGCCCCCCTGGCTAAGGGTGGTAGTAGTGGTAGGCATCCAGCCCCCCTGGGTGAGGGTGGTAGTAGTGGTAGGCATCCTGCCACCCCTGGGTGAGGGTGGTAGTAGTGGTAGGCATCCAGCCCCCCTGGGTGAGGGTGGTAGTAGTGGTGGGCATCCTGCCCCCTGGCTAAGGGTGGTAGTAGTGGTAGGCATCCAGCCCCCCTGGCTAAGGGTGGTAGTAGTGGTGGGCATCCTGCCCCCTGGCTAAGGGTGGTAGTAGTGGTAGGCATCCTGCCCCCTGGCTAAGGGTGGTAGTAGTGGTAGGCATCCTGCCACCCTGGCTAAGGGTGGTAGTAGTGGTAGGCATCCTGCCCCCCTGGGTGAGGGTGGTAGTAGTGGTAGGCATCCTGCCCCCCTGGTTGAGGGTGGTTGGCATCCAGCCCCCCTGGGTTGGGGTGGTGGCGCGCATTCAGGCCCCTGTGTGCATATGTGGCATTGGTGATGGGCATCCCGCCCCTATGGTGCTGCTGTTGCAAGTATATTCAGATTCCCAGTGTATGTGTGTGATGTGTCGTGTACGTGTTGTATGTGTTTTGTGGTTGGTGTCTGACTTACCTTCTGCGCCGTACGCGTCCGTGCCTGTTCCGGTAGTAGATGTAGAATATTGGTATGATCGGGACGAAGGGATTCATGGTTGGTTCGTGTCGTTCGTCCTTCTCGTTGCTTCGCGTCGTCCTCGTCGCTTGGCTTCGTCCTCGTCGCTTCGCGTCGTCCTCGTCGGTGCTGTGTTCGTCTCGTAGCCGTGGATCGTGTTGTGGCGCGATTCGGAGCTTATGTGCGCCTCTCCCGGATGCTTTGACGTGCCGTGCGTAGCGACGGGTTCGGCGCGTACGGAAGCGCATCGTACTTGTCCGGCCGGACGGGGCTGCATTTTCCCTTCCGTGCGACTCGATTCGGCGTTTCCGGATTCGCCTCGGTCGGAGAACAGGACCTGGTTTGGGTGAGTACGGCTCGGCCGGAATTTTTGCTGTTGTGCGCATCGTACTTGCTCGTTCGGTGTGCTGTACGGATCGGTCGGGAAACTGGCTTTCGCATGGCTTTTTCCCGACCGAATGGTATTGGGTGCGCCTCCGACCGAGATCGGAATCGGCCCCTCAGTGTTTTCATCTACGGGAGTAGGATTTTTGTTGGTATCCCTATCTAAACTTTTGGCTATTGCAAACCAAAATGTACACATATTGGGGCATATGTATCAAACTAGCGTTTTGCGAGTCTCAAATAGCGATTTTTAATGAATCGCTATTTGAGATTCGCAAAATGCAATGTATGTAGGTTTCGCAATATTAATTGCGATTCCTACGTATTCCTTAATTGCAAATCGCAAATTGCTATTCGCAATTAAGGAATACCTTCCATTCATTCCTATGAGCCTAGAGGCCCATAGGAATGAATGGGAAAAACATTCGCAATTTGCGAGTACCCATTAGGTACTCGCAAATTGCGAATACCATTTCAAGGTGCAAGGATGTCAAAAGGACACCCTGTTTCACCCCTGAAATAAGCATGTGTGCACATGTGGCGCACATACATGCCCTAAGGGCATGTATGTGCGCCACATAGCACTTTGAAAAATGCAAAAAGTGCATTTTTCAAAGAAATCGCAAATTAGCACCAACTTGAAGTTGGTGGTAATTTGCGATTTCTAAAGGCAAAATCGCACAACTTGGGTGCTTCCAGAATTGCATTTAAGGAATCACAATTTGCGATTCCTTAAATGCATTCGCAGAATAGGGAATCACAAATTTTGCGATTCCCTATTGTGCGAGGGCCTTTTGGGATGATACATCCCAAAAGGCTTTTTCCCATTCGCAAACGGGCCGATTCTGAGAATCGGCCCGTTTGCGAATGGGAAAAAGGCTTCATACATATGCCCCTCTGTGAGAGAATAACTGCAGACTGAAGATCAAACAGGGCTTTTCCTCTTGAGTATTTTTAATAATTTTCCATCACCTAAAGACTGCGTGTGAGTTGTTTGAGGTTGGAAATCGCCGTCCAACATACCACCAATAACAATAGCGCATGCCAATGAGTATTGTTGTTTAGAACATTTAGCAGGTTGAGCTGAACCATCTGTGTAAATAATATATTTATACTGATCAATAAGCAAGCCAGAAGAGGGCATAGGATAAATATGCTCATACTGTAGAAATTCCAGGGTCTGTAAAGAAGGGTGAAAGACAAAGTCTACATCAACAGCTGTTAAGAAAGTTTCCCACTGTATCCATCTAGGATGGAGGGCCTTAGAATTTGGAACGCTAGCTTTTGTGACAGTCTCTAAGGCTGGCACAGTAGTAGCCACAATAATGCGTTTCACTTGTGCAAGTGGCCGTTCTTTAAGGATGGCCCCCTGCAATGCAGTCAGTATTTTTTCAGTGGAGGCAAAACACATTTCTGAATGTTATGTTATGTTAACCCAACTTGTATAGCGCACAGCTGCCTCAGCAAAGAGGCGTCCCGGCGCTGAATGCAGCAAGACATATAAGCTAGAACCTAAACCAGAGGGAAGAGATAGGTTTTTATTGCCTTCCGAAACGCCAGCTAGTCATCCAGACTGCGGATCTGAAAGGGAAGGGAGTTCCAGAGTTTAGCCGCTAAGCTGCGAATGGACCGTCCCCGGCACGTAAACGTTTCACCCGAGGGACGAGAACCAGGCATTGCCCCATGGAGCGCAGATGGCGCGTGGGTGTGTAAGGCACCAACAGATTGGCCAGAATACCCGGGGAAGAGAGCTTCAAAATTTTAAAGGCCAAGCAAAGGGCCTTGAATTCAATACGCTTGGCCATAGGCAGCCAATGTAACCGTCGAATGGCACCAGTTGTCGGGCGGCTTCTAGGGAGCCCAAGTAGGGCTCTGGCTGCCGCATTTTGGACCCTTTGCAAACGCATGACCTCTGCCTTCTTTGCCCCCAGGTAGAGCGAGCTGGCATAGTCCAGCCTTGACAAGATAGCCGCTTGGACAATCATTTGTCGGGTGGACGGGTCGAAACATCCCAACAGGGGTTTCAATCCCCGGAGTAAGCCAAAGCACGTGCCTGCCACTTTCTTAGTATGGTCCTGAAAGCTGAGGGTCGAGTCCATCCACACCCCTAGATTTTTCACCACCGACATAGGGGTGGGTGCACTCCCAAGAGTATACGGCCACCATTGCTCACTCCATAACTCAGTATCTCTCCCCACCAGCAACACCTCAGATTTATTGGCGTTAAGCTGGAGGCAGTTGGCGGTCATCCACTCCGCGACTGCCGCCAGACCGCTCCTAAATTTGGGGGCATCCTGCGTAGAGTCATCGGAGAGAACTACCACCAACTGCGTGTCATCAGCATAAGAGACAATGGAGAGACCCCAGTCCCTGGCCACCACAGCCAGTGGTTGTACGTACAGATTGAATAGTACAGGACTCAGGGCAGAGCACTGTGGCACACCCTGTCCGATAGGATGGACACATGAGAGGAAAGGTGGGGCGGTCACCTGGAATGTTCTCTCAGAAAGGAAAGATCTAAGCCATTCCAGAGCTGAGCCAACGATACCGGCCTCCTCCAGATGATTTAGAAGAATCTGGTGGGAGCCCGTATCGAACGCGGCACTAAGATCTAGCAGTATCAGTGCCGCGGTATTCCCAGCATCTAGAACGGTCCGCAGATGTTCGGTCACCACAAGGAGAGCTGTCTCCGTGCTGTGACCTGGGCGGAAACCATTCTGCGAGAGATCCAGGATGCCGTAGTTGTTCAAGAATGCCATTAGGATGGTGTTAATATGTGCCTCTGCAATCTTAGCTGCCCATGGTAAAAGAGATATCGGACGGAAGTTTTCTAGTTATCCAGTGAAGGTTTTTTAAGTAGGGGGACCACCATTGCCTGTTTCCACAGCCTAGGAACCACTGCTGTGGAGAGAGAAGTATTGATCACCTGGCACAAAGGTGCCAAGAGCACAGGCAGGGAGTCCATGAACTGGTCTGGCTTGAGAGGGTCTGCAGGAGAGCCAGATTTAACTTTGCTGCATAGCAGACGAAGCTCATACTGTGAAAAAGGCGGAAAGGCCATGAGAATATGGGTAGTAGGGGGTCTATGTATGGGGCTAAGACGAGCAGGAACCAAAGGGAAGGACTTATATATAGTTTCAACTTTTTTAACAAAGAAAGTAGCAAGGTCCTCACAATGCTGCTAAGACGTGATTGCAGAAGCCGTAGGGGTTTTACTGAGTTTAAGATCATTGAGTATTTTGAAAATACACTTGGTCGGATTGCTACTTGACTTAATTTCCTTAGAATTGGAATATAAATGCAATTGGCACTGTTCGGCCCTCATTAAAAGTGTTGTATGTAAATCCAATTGCACCTGGCAAAATATGAATGACCAGGTTTGTGTTATTGACACGTGTATGCAAATGGCGTGTTTCAAGCAGGTCAGATTGTAATGATCTGAGTTTAGCTGAGTTTATGAGTTTATCTGTGTGTGCTGATGTCCAGCATGTTGCGGAAAAATCAGAGCATTTAAATTTATAAAGTGGTTTAATGGCTTATACATATTCAGGTATGTTCTGCCAAAATTTAGAAATCCTAGCAGGGACTGCAACTTTAGAAGCATATTTGGAGGCTGAAGTTGCACACATTTCTCAAAAAAATGAGGGGCAAGACTGTTTCCCTCATGGGTTAGTTCATATCCTAGGAAAAGGACACTCAGAAAAGCTATATTTGATTTATTGAAGTTAAACTTGTAACTAAGTTCAGCAAATCCCAAAATTATGCGATCTACTCTTGTCAAGTGGATATTTAATTCCTCATCTGTTAAGTAGACATCGTCTGTTAAGTAGACATCGTCTACATAGGACAGAGAGTCAGGGTCAAAATCATGACGAACTGACACAATGCGTGCAGCAAATATACCTGGATTATTCTTATAGCGTCCATATCACATTTGAAAACCGAGGGTGCTAAAAGTGGTCCAATCACTGCTTTTGGGAGCCAGATTTTGGCTGAAAAAGACATTGGAAATGTCCAATGTAGTTTTGTATTTTTAATGGACTACATTATTTATAAGTGCCGTACTATGTGTGTTTTGCTCCACAAATGTGCGAGCAAGACTGTTTAAATGTCTATACTCTAAGTCTATGCGAAAAAAGAGGATTTTTAATCTGTGAGACCCAGCATTCAATTACTCCCTGGTATTCCAATTGGGAGAGGATTTCTTTAACGGGTGCTTTAGAGTCTCGTTTAATAGGGTATTAGGGCTGCTCTTGCAGGCTGGACCTTAATGGTATACGAGCCGATTCAACTGAATAAGCTTGATTGACTTCTTCAGGGACAAGAGCAGAAAAAGCAGGCAGAATAACATCCTCTCCTTGGGGGGATGCTTGTACTAATGGTGGTGGCCAATCGGCCTCCGCCAAAAGGATGTCATAAAACTGACTCAAATTATCACAGAAAATTGCTTTAATGATGTGTCATACGTTACCTTCTATTTGAATATCTAAATGATACAACCTAGCTGGAGGGGCTACACATGTATCTGCAGTTTCAACTGAAACAAAAGTATCAGTTGCTCTCGCTTCCAGAAACTCCTGGAGATTCCAGCATACTTTGGTGACTTCTACCACACTGTCGAGGAGACAACTCCTGCTCAGGAGGAGGATTCTCAGCCTCTGTGCCATATCTAGCTATTAAAGCCACAACTTTATTTTTCTGAAATGGGGCTTTAAATTGAGGAGGTCTTTCCTCCTTCTTAATCTTCATGTCAGATGAGCGTGGTGTCTCCCTCTTTGATTTCACAAACTCTTCTGGTCTGTGCTTAGATTGCACTCCTCTGTTGTACTGCTGGTCAGACGATTTCTCAAAGGAATGAGGAGAACGTGTCTCAGGAACCTGATACCTGTTTGGAGCCTTAATTGTAGTGCTATCACAAAAATCATACCGACTCTCAGATGACTCCAGGGTTGGAGAACCTCCGCGAGGTTTACCTTTCTGTGGTTATTTAGATTGTCCAATGGTTTTTTAACAAACTCACGGGCCTGCTTGGCTTCCTTTTCTGCACCAGAAGTGGTTAAGTAGGTATTGTTCCCAAATTATTGCAAAGTATACACACCAGCAATAATTATAGGCAACTCACATTCACAATCGGCTGCTTCACCTTTAACATTAGACAGAATAATTTCAGACACTACGGGGAAACTCCCCATCAGTTTCATCCCAAAATCTAGGGAAGCACCTGCCCTGTGTTCATTCTGTATCTGTTTGAGTACGCTGGTAAGACTGACATCGAGGGAGTGCGATGACAGACAGTATAGACAGCAGAAAAAATCATCCCCAGGTGTTGCAGTCTTCAATACCGGGAACCATCTAATTGGTTAAGCACTTAGTCAAAATTTGCCTGTCCTGTGAACCCGTAAGGGGAAACACAGCTTCAAGTTGATCGATTTTTTGGGCGATTCAAAATGGAATTTCCTCACAATTAGGAGGTATTTTGCCCATAACTGAACTAACAATTACAAGACTAAGGGCAGGCACTGCCGGCAACAGGGCTTGCCTTGGCAGGCCAACGCGAGCTGGCCCTGCTAACAAGGTCCGTGAAACAAACTGACTTAAGAGTCTGTATAAGGTCACTAGAACATGGTATAATGCCCGTGTTTGAATTAAATTTTGATTTTGCATATCAGGGTAAGGTGTATATCCAGCTAAGGCTTGCCAGGTAGCTCCTTCATTACTAAGGGGACCCATACGTACAGGTGTAGCTATGTGGGAAAGGATGCCAAGGAACCAATTCCGTGTTCCCAGTAGGTGAGAGGAATCTCAAGAAATGCATAAGGTCTATATGCATTAGGTGCTGCAAGTGTAGTGTATGTATGGAATGTATTAGATTGACCATCCATAGCTGGAAATGTGACTGAAGAACAAAAAACTTCAAAGCGGTATGCTGCCTCCTCTTCAACAACAAAGATAAGAGGACCACTTGCATTAGCAAGCCGATGTTGGGTTAAATGTGCACAAACAGCAGGTCTACAGTTGACCGGAATAGCCACAGGCTGTGCCACAAGAAATACAGAAATGGATTCAAAGTGGTACACACTCTGGGTTCGAACCGTTTAATATTCAAGCTTGAAAAACCAACAGAGTCAGGTGCTTCCTAAACACTGTGGAGATAAAGCCCCACCACCATGGATGTCTCTGGAAAAAAGTGTAAGGGTATTGTGGTCATGCCCGAGCATTACTAAGGAGACCCGTAGAAAAGTGCCAGACCAAACGTTCCAGGGATTCTGCTCAGGAACAGAACCAGGCTTGGGACCATAGAACATCAGCATGTAGGTACTGAGTCACCATACCCCATCACCCTTTATGGACCTGAATTTGACTAGATAATAGTGCCTCACTTGCCCTCCTAACCTTTAGAGAGAGACAAGTGATTTGGCACCCCAGAACACAAAACTCCCGACCCTCTGAGGATTGCGGTAGCAGGTCACCCCCTTTCACTCTCAGACTCGTACTTGTCTGCGATAAATAGAAAAGAGACACAAGAAAAGTTTGTAATATTTATTTAAACTATTGTGCTCTTATGTGCATCAGTTGCGGCACAACTAGCAATCAAATACAGGTCAATAATGTCATTAGCATAGCTATTAGACCCTATACAATAAAAAGTCCTGTCATGTTATCTGACAGATCTGCCCAAACCCACCCTCACTACTAAAGCTAAATGATTATAGAATACAGATCCCTTGGCTTAGCAGCAGACCCCATACTTTAGCATTCATAGATAGTTGTTCTACATCCCAGCTGGCGCAGTTCTCTTTCCTCAGGACCTTTGCCCTGTCTGCCAGTCTCCGCTCTCTGTGCGTTTTAGAACATGTTCTGAGTTATATGACAAAACATATGTTTTCAAAAATAGCAGCTGGATGTCTCTATTATGTCTAGGTGCTAGAGTCCGACAACACGGAGAATAATAAAAGGCAGTGTTTTTTGAGCTTGCTTAGGCTGTGCAGGCTAAATCCCAGGAAAAGGACAAAAACGTGCGCTGACTATATGTGAAAATACAATGTGACACAAAAACAAGCATGTGCGTTGGCAACGTGTGCAAAGCGAAAGCGGCCTACAACATATATAGTTAGGCCAACACAGGGAAAGCGACAATGTCCCTATAGGAAACGCACAACACCAACTTGTGTATTTAGAGACTTTAAGTATGTGGGAATTTTTTTACTGCTTTGGAACCACTCTCTGGACTTTTACTCTTGTTGCAAAGGTGTCACAAAGTGAGTGCAAAATAACTTAAAAAATAACATTCAATGTCATTGGAAACACCTCTAAAACATCCTTCAACCAATTCATAAGAGTATTTTTCGGTACATACTTCCAGACATAAACCCTATCTGAGCGATATCTTATATCATAACTAGGCACCTTAGCCTCCCACCTTGCAGTTGGACGAAAATCCAGTGTAACATAAAGATCTGTGACTGGGGGTGAGTGTCTGAAAAGTTTCAGCGCTCCATCCATCATCTCCTTCTGCTTGCTTTGTTCGCCCTGAGTTGGAAGGGTATGCCCAGACGTGGGTCCCTTGCTCACTTTGCCACTGGATTCAAGCTAGCCTGGCTGATGAAGGGTGTTACCCAGAAACCAGTACGAGGATGCTTGTTTCTGGTTCAGGGAAGACTTGGCTTGGCAGTTCGGGCTAGACTATTCCCATGAGGCACAGGGTCAAGACTGATTTGCATATAGCTGGATCTGAACTGAGGTGGCGAAGTGAGCTAAAGAATGATGATGGATTCAACCCAGATCTGTGACTGGGGGTGAGTGTCTGAAAAGTTTCAGCTCTCCATCCATCATCTCCTTGTCTTTGCTTTGTTCACCCTGAGTTGGCAGGGTATGCCCAGACGTGGGTCCCTTGCTCACTTTGCCACTGGATTCAAGCTAGCCTGGTTGATGAAGGGTGTTAGCCTGAAACCGGTCCCAGGATGCTTGTTTCTGGTTCAGGGAAGACCTGGCTTGGCAGTTTGGGCTAGACTGTTCCCATGAGGCACAGGGCCAAGACTGATTTGCATATAGCTGGGTTTGAACTGAGGTGGCAAAGTCAGCTAAAGATTGATGATGGATTCAACCCAGATCTGTGACTGGGGGTGAGTGTCTGAAAAGTTTCAGCGCTCCGTCCATCATCTCCTTGTGTTTGCTTTGTTCGCCCTGAGTTGGCAGGGTATGCCCAGACCTGGGTCCCTTGCTTACTTTGCCACTGGATTCAAGCAAGCCTGGCTGATGAAGGGTGTTACCCAGAAACCAGTCCCAGGATGCTTGTTTCTGGTTCAGGGAAGACCTGGCTTGGCAGTTCGGGCTAGACTGATCCCATGAGGCACAGGGTCAAGACTGATTTGCATATAGCTGGGTCTGAACTGAGGTGGCGAAGTGAGCTAAAGAATGATGATGGATTCAACCCAGATCTGTGACTGGGGGTGAGTGTCTGAAAAGTTTCAGTGCTCCGTCCATCCTCTCCTTGTGTTTGCTTTGTTCGCCCTGAGTTGGCTGGGTATGCCCAGACGTGGGTCCCTTGCTCACTTTGCCACTGGATTCAAGCTAGCCTGGCTGATGAAGGGTGTTACCCAGAAACCAGTCCCAGGATGCTTGTTTCTGGTTCAGAGAAGACCTAGATTGGCAGTTCGGGCTAGACTGTTCCCATGAGGCACAGGGTCAAGACTGATTTGCATATAGCTGGGTCTGAACTGAGGTGACGACGTGAGCTAAAGAATGATGATGGATTCAACCCAGGTCTGTGACTGGGGGGTGAGTGTCTGAAAAGTTTCAGCGGTCCGTCCATTATCTACTTGTGTTTGCTTTGTTTGCCCTGAGTTGGCAGTGTATGCCCAAACGTGATTCCCTTGCTCACTTTGCCACTGGATTCAAGCTAGCCTGGCTGATGAAGGGTGTTACCCCGAAACCGGTCCCAGGATGCCTGTTTCTGGTTCAGGGAAGACCTGGCTTGGCAATTCGGGCTAGACTGTTCCCATGAGGCACAGGGTCAAGACTGATTTGCATATAGCTGGGTCTGAACTGAGGTGGCGAGGTGAGCTAAAGAATGATGAGGGATTCAACCCAGATCTGTGACTGGGGGTGAGTGTCTGAAAAGTTTTAGCGCTCCGTCCATCATCTCCTTGTGTTTGCTTTGTTCGCCCTGAGATGGCAGGGTATGCCCAGACATGGGTCCCTTGCTCACTTTGCCACTGGACTCAAGCAAGCCTGGCTGATGAGGGTGTTGCCCAGAAACCAGTCCCAGGATGCTTGTTTCTGGTTCAGGGAAGACCTGGCTTGGCAGTTCGGGCTAGACTGATCCCATGAGGCACAGGGTCAAGACTGAATTGCATATAGCTGGGTCTGAACTGAGGTGGCGAAGTGAGCTAAAGAATGATGATGGATTCAGCCCAGAACTGTGACTGGGGATGAGTGTCTGAAAAGTTTTAGCGCTCCGTCCATCATCTCCTTGTGTTTGCTTTGTTCGCCCTGAGTTGGCAGGGTATGCCCAGACCTGGGTCCCTTGCTCACTTTGCCACTGGACTCAAGCAAGCCTGGCTGATGAAGGGTGTTGCCCAGAAACCAGTCCCAGGATGCTTGTTTCTGGTTCAGGGAAGACCTGGCTTGGCAGTTCGGGCTAGACTGATCCCATGAGGCACAGGGTCAAGACTGATTTGCATATAGCTGTGTCTGAACTGAGGTGGCGAGGCGAGCTAAAGAATGATGATGGATTCAACCCAGACCTGTGACTGGGGGTGAGTGTCTGAAAAGTTTCAGCACTCCATCTCCTTGTGTTTGCTATGTTCTGGTTTGTAACACGTTGGTCTCATCTTCAAAGTTGGCACTTATTCCGAGGGTCTGATAAGACCGCAACTCCTGAACCTTGTTCATCTAACCCAGCAAGCCCATTCAGATGTCAGGGCCTCAAGGTTGGACATTTGAACGCTAATTATTACTTAAGGATGGGTATGTCAGCTCCATGAACTCTCACCTATGTGAGTTTCTGGAGTTTAACATTGGCTCACCATCACTTTCGGTGGTCTGGATTGCCCTTAAGACTTCGTGTCATGGGAAAACTCTTCAATTTGCATCTCGACAAAGGAGGATGGCAATAACAGATGAAACAGCAGCTTTTCAGACTCTCAGTTCTTTATAATCCACCTTGGGATATAGCATCATCACGAAGAATGGGCTGAGAGGCTTCTGGAACAGTCTATCACCCTCATGGCCTCTCTCAGAAAATAAATCTGGGATCTGGCGGTTAAAAATGGGTGAGTCAGGCAAATGATCAGCTTCGAAAATAGTGAAGAAATGAGGTGAATTCTCTCATTTAGAGGAAGGGATAGCTCTAGCTCAAATACCATTCACCAGATTAGGGATGAGAGCGGGGAGCTCGTGGCCGATCCAGCGGGTATCAGAGACATATTTTAACGGTTCTACCACGACCTCTATTGAGACGACTGCTCCTCCTCCGCTTAAGATATTCTCTGATTCGTGGGGCTGTACTTTCATCATAAGATTAGCCATATTCAGCGTTCAAAACTAGAAACACATATAATTCTTTTGGAGGGGGAAAACGCCATTTTCTCCAATGCCAAAGGAATGGCCTCTGGTCCCGACCAGATTCCATTGGAGTTTTACGCCATCTTTTTGCAGATTCTGGCCTCAGTGCTTAGGGATCTGTTTACCTCCTTTGAGTCATCTGATCAGGTGGCTGAGTCTTGAGGGGAGACCAATATTGTCATCTTTCTAAAAAAAAGGGAAAGAACCCACATTTTGCGGATATTGCCCAATCTCCTTAATCAATGTCGACTCCAAAATCTATACACAGGTTTTTGCTAATGGACTGTCCGTAATTATCTCGGGGCTTGTGGATCCAAACCAGCATGACTTTATTCCAGGCCATGACCCAGCATCTCATGTTAATACGGCAATTATGTCTCTGGAGACGGCCTCCTTCAGCGGGGTGCTCATGGGCGTGATTCTTCTAGACGCCGAGAAGGCTTTTGACTGGGTCTTCTGGCCCTTACTTTGATGGGTCATGGAGACTGTGGGTTTGTGCTCTGTCTTTCTCTCCAGAACCAATTGTCTTTACTCCAGCCTTAAAGCAAGGATCCCTTGCTCATACTCGCTTTCAGGTTCCATTTCCACCTCTCATGGTACCAGGCAGAGGTGCCCTCTCCCTCCCTAGTAGTTTGCTATATATATAGAGCCTTTCATTCAATCCCTTAAATGGTCTGAAGAGATCCAGTCCCGGAGAATACATCGCTACGAAGTTAAAGTTCTAGTTTATGCTGATGATGTGGCAGTTCTAGCCCCCACCCCTATGAGTGGCCTACATCCATTAGTGGCAGCGACTCAATGATTTGGGGAAGTCTCTGGCTATAAGCTGAATTCAGATAAGACTCTGGTCTTGTCTAACGTGACTCCCCCTGGTCAGGATGAAAGATGGGTACAGTCAGTCGTGTATCTAGGGGTGACCCTATCCATCTACATTGCAGAGATAGTGGAAAACAACTACAAGATAGTGGAGAACAACTATGTGAACCTTTAGCAACATACAGCCAATGTTTTTTTAAATGGAACCGTCTTCATTTGGGCCTGATCGGCAGCTGTAATTGTATTAAGATGATCATTCTCACGGGGTATCTTTATCTTTTTGGCTGTATTCCTCTCTTTCTTCCAGTGGCCTTTTTTACTAAGACGAGGCTTCATGGCAGAGGTTCATATGGTGTTAGAGGAAGCCTCGCTGTAAAATTCAGTTCTTACAACAACCTAAGGAGGTGGGTCAGGTCACGCTTCTGGTTTTGCAGTTTTACTATTTGGCTTCCTTTTCATGACCTTGTTTGGATTTGGGGTGGGGGGCAGGGGAACAAGAGTGTATGTTTACTGATTTCCTGCCGCTGGGAGGATCAGTTGCCCCTGGTGTTGGTATTGTGGTTACTCTGTACTTTAAGAGAACTCAATTTAAGACTTTAAAAGACTTCTATCTTATTTGGGGTTGCACTATGTGTATATTGTCTGGTATTAACCCAGTTAACCAGCTCACATATTTAGGACATAATTACACTTTACCCTCCTGTGCCACCTTTCGGGAGAATTGGGAGAGGGTTAATCTTTTTATCTTAGGCCAACTACTTGAGCGAGATGTTCTTCTCTGTTTTGAGAACCTACAGCAACAGTTCTCTCTTCCTCATACCTGTTTCAATAGATATCTGCAGTTATGACACTTCATTTCTAGTCTTAAGGAAGATGCAACAGAATGTTCGGATAGCTCCTTGTTAGAGCTTATAATGAAAGCTCCAATGAAAGAGAAATATTGGGCTGGTCTATAAGTTAACCAATTCTTCTCTCAGGATCACTCAGTTGACCCATTTCAGCCAAGAGTGAATAAGTGGAGGCAACTTCTTAATTCAGAAGTAACAGCTGGTAACTTGCGGTGTAGCAATATCTAGGCCCAATCGGCTCTGAATGTGTTGCGTATCACGGTGCATCACTTCAAATGTATCAATGATATGACCTAATTCCTCACTGTCTCCTTGCCATGAGGTTACAGTTAGAGGATCGTTGTTTTCGTTGTGGGCTTGGCTTGAGGGGGCCAATGTGATTCATGTTTTTGCATATTGTCCTACTTTGCATTTGTTTTGGGAATTTCTTTTTGGAAAAATCCATGGCATATCTAATCTTCTGGTTGCAACCGACTCGAAGTTGATTATGTTGGGACCTTCACTGGTTATCCCTCCTCCGGGTCTATTTTTTGTCTTAAGTTCTCAGGCCAGACTTGTACTGGAATGCTTCTGGCTCTCTAGCAAGCCTTCTGATCCTTGGATCTGGTGGCGGGAATTTCTGAACATCAGTATGCTGAAAATGATGTTAATAGGGAATGATCCATGGAGGAGGAGGTTGAGCCGGATTTGGGATCCAGACCGTTCTGGATAGCAGATGCGGCTGATACTCAGGACACGGGTGCTTAGTTCTTTTCTTTTTAACATGTTTCTCCCCTCCATGTTTATTTTATCATATATTATGTACAATGAATCTTTATCTGGGTTGGGGATTTTTTCTGTTGCTCCCTAGGGCATATTTTTTGTTTAAGACTTACTCTCATTTTCTGTTGGACATGTAATCTATTTTGTTGCCTGTCTCTGCTCTCTGGTTTTGTATTTCTCAAAATATAATTAAAAATCATAAAAAAAGACATGTGGCACATTTATCTAATATTATATATGTTTCCAAAGTTTAGTTATTGTATTGTTTTGCATTTTAATCATATATACTTCAAGTTAAAAATAAACTACAGTAAATACATTTTATTTGTACTTTTTATTAATAAAAACATGTAAAATGTATTTCAATACTATTGTTTGTTGTATATTATCAACTTTTATTTTCCATTGTTTAACTGAATTTTAACATTTGTTAACTTTGACTATATACATTTTTCGACATTATTTTAACATTTTCAGTATATATTAAATAATTGTATATGTTTTATACTAATATTTAATATATACTTTACAATTTTTACATTTTATCACGTTTTGACATGTTTTTATGTTTAACCATTGTTTACATTTTGTATACATTTATTTAAACTTTTTGCAATATTTCCCATTCATTTCTATGGGGAAATAGTCTTTTTTTGTTTCATTTAGCAGCTATTTCTTTTAAGGCTCCTTTCTATTTTATAAGCTATTTGTGTTATTTTTAGTCTATTTTTTCTGAAACAGGTTGCGGTAAGGTGCTCCTGTTTGGCGTAACAGGTAAGCCCTATTTTAAAGATTTGTTAAGGATTTTTAGGGTGGGGAGCCATTGGGACTAAGTCTAGTCATAGTTTTTGAATTTTGTTTGTGTTTTTTTTGTATAGTTAGATGTATTAGTGTTAAGGTTTTCACTAGGTTTACATTTTGGCTTTTCATAACTATTTTAGTCATGTATGCCTATGCTATGTTAAATTAGGTTATGTATAGTTTGATGATCAACTGTTATGTATATGTATTTTTTTAAATGTAAAGAGTGTTTTGCAGGTGGGTTTTTTCATTTACTTTAGAGGTTTTTTTTTAAGGAAATTATTTTTGGTTTATAATAAACCAATAGTTTTTACTTTGATTTCCTTTTTATCAGGTTTCCTGGAGCATTTCTTTTTCAAACACTGTTTGGGTTTCTTTATGATTACAAAAAATTTCTATTGGATTTGTTTTATGTTTGCATTTTTTGGGGGCTTTTTGGACAATATTTGTTCCATTTCTGGTGTATTTTCTTTTTTTTACATGGATACAGAGAAAGATCTGCAGCTACAAAACAGTAAGTTTAATTAATTTCTTTTCTTTTGGGTGGAAAATGTGATATTATATTGTTTGTGTAAACATTACGGGCCCCATTATAATGCCGGTCGGATGAGCGTCCGACCGGCATTATGTCGGAAACGGGGCCACCCGACAAGGAGTCAGCGGTTCCACTTCCCTAATTTGGATGCAACCATCCTCAAGGTGGTTGGAAAGTGTATATTTCCCATTGCGGCTTGTGCTGCAGGCTGCAGCACAAGCTGCAATAGGAAATATGCACTTTGTAAACCATTCGGTGCCTGCCACATGATGCAGGGATGTTTAGGGGGAACCACAGTTGCCCCATAGCTCCATAGCAGAGGGCGAGGGAATGAGGGCCCTGCTAGGGGCCCCCAAAGTCACTTTCCGCCTGCCTTTTCATGGCGGTCAGACCGCCATGAATCGGCAGACGGAAAGCGAAATTGTAATACCGACGGCGGAGCCGAGGCTGGCACTGATGCCATTTGGGGATTACTTTT
Organism: Calotriton arnoldi; assembly: GCA_963921515.1. Classification (NCBI taxonomy): domain Eukaryota; kingdom Metazoa; phylum Chordata; class Amphibia; order Caudata; family Salamandridae; genus Calotriton; species Calotriton arnoldi. Next base: position 197,383 of record CAWUFW010000188.1, read on the forward strand.
CTGATCGCCCCCCTCGACGGGCTCACAAATTCCCCCACGTGTTTCCCTCTGACCACCAGTACCATAATACAGAGGTCGGACAGAAACCTCTGATGTCGGGTGGAAAGCCTCCGACAAGCTGTCAGATGGCTTTCCTCCCGACATCATAATGAGGCCCTATGTGATTGTTATGTGGAATTGTTTGGTTTATGTGTTGTAATTATTTTATGTGATGGATTGAGTTTCTATTTAACTTTCTTGGTTGGTGACAGTTACATTTTTTAAAATAATTTATTTATAGTTTTATTATATCAGTCTTCATTAACATTGTCAATAAATTCACTTTTTGGCTGATGTAATAAAATAATATATTTAGTATTTGAAATAAAAAGATTTGGTGTGTTGGTTTAGATTTTGTCATAGTTTTCGAGATCTTTGGTAGGTTACTATTTAAATTTATAATATGCCATTGGCTATGATTTCTAAGTAATAATCTTCTTTGTTATTTATGAAGAGTTTGACTTTAAATTGTAACATCTTGTACATTCTATTGGCTTGTTTGCTACATTTAGGGTCAATTTGGCTAACAGATTGTTCCATTCGTCGTTCTTGGTAGCTTTGCTCTTTTTGTAATGCTTCAAAAAAATTGTAGAGCGTAGGTTGGGTTCCGCTTAGTGTGGATTGGAAGAAGTTGTTCCACTGCATTGTTTGTTTTGGCTTCCTGTGCCAAGGTGCTGTCATAGACATTCCATCATGGTATTTGGAATTTGGGTTGGCGTCTGTGTCTGGAGCAATGCAGTCTGCCAACCCAAGCGTCTTCAAAATAGTCCATTAGGGTCCTACATTTGTCTTCATTTTGTTGGTAGAAAGGGCTTTCTATTAGTAAATTGTACTGGTTGACTACCTCCGTGAGAGGGACTATTGCTATCATATTTTTTAATTTCAAGGGAAAATAGGTTGTTTGTAGAATATTCTACATTTTGTGCAGATTTTTGGAGGTGCATCCATGTACTTTGATTAAAATGATAATAACAGCCTTGTCTGACTGTGTTTGGGCAGATTTTTAGAATGGTTTGAATAATGGCTTACTCAAAGTCTCTGATTATTTTTTGGGGGTAGCAGTTATCTGTTTTATATGGTTTAAGAGGCCATAGTAAGTGCTGCTTTGTATAATTGGTAGTGGGGCATATATAAAAGGGATATTTGGGTTTTGATACTCCCCGTATATGGTGTTTATCTGACTTACTAGCTTGGGACACATTTTGAAGGTCCCATATATCATCCATGTTTGCATTTGCTAAATTTTACTATGTTATCTGCTGTTGAGAACATTAGGAGTCATTTCTCATTTTTTAGGTTGTCATGTAAAAGGAAAGTTTCCTCATTATGTGTAATTGTTAAATGTTCAGGTATGTGTATATCTTAGTATCTTCCTGGGGCAGGTGGGGTATCCCTCGTGGAGTTTTTAGTTTGTTCATTTAAATTTGTAAAGTGGGGATAAGTGGCAATTGCCCTGTAATCTCTTCGGGGACTTAGGCAGTATGGGGCAGTTTTACAAGCCCCTTGCGACACTTTTGTGCCACCGTTGCATCACTTTTTGTGATGCAGTGGCAGCGTAAACAATGCACCACATTGTGGCCCCCGTGCATTGCTGGAGTTGCGTCGTGCTTCCGACACAACTCCAGCAATGCGTGACTTTTGCGCCAAAAGATGCGTCAGAATTTCTGGTGCATCTGTCAATCCTTGCGCCATGGTGCACCTTATTGTAAATACGGTGCATCCATGGTGGCGCAAGGGTTTCACATGGAGGCGCAGGGGAACTGACGCATCTGTCCAGATGCGTCAGTTTCTTGTAAATCTACCCCTGAATCCTTAAAGATTTTGATTGTGGGTTCCTGAGAGCTGGGGCATGCCTCTCTTACATCCTGCAATATCTCCCTTACTTCTATTTCTGTCACATTTGGGGATGGCTGTGTTCTCTTATATGAAGTAAGGGAATCATCCAGTAGCATGCATTTGAATACTATTTAGTACATTTCAGTTTATATTTTCTGATGATGTAGGCTGTAGGTGTAGCCCATGTGATTTAGTAACTGCTTTCCTTTTAAAGGACCAATATTTTGCAGCTTCTGTCATTGTATCTGAAAGTAGTGTACTAGTATAAATATATGTAATAATTTAAAGTTTGTACATTTGTTATTTACATGTACTGCTACTATTTTGTATTTTAACATTTAACTTTAATTATATACATTTTCAACATTATTTTAACATACAAATGTTAAGTATATATCAAATAATTGTATATACTTTATACTAATATTCAATATATACTTTACAATTTTTTACATTTTATCACGTTTTGACATGTTTTTCATGTTTAACCATTGTTTACATTTTTGCATACTACCTACTTTCTATGGGGAGATAGTCTTTTTTTTGTTTAATTTAGCAGCTATTTTCTTTACGGCTACTTTCTATTTTATAAGCTATTCGTGTTTTTTTTGTCTATTTTTTCTGAAACAGGTTGAGGTAAGGTGCTGCTGTTTGTCGTAACAGGTAAGTCCTTTTTTAAGGATTTGTTAAGGATTTTGAGGGTGGGGGGGCCTTCGGGCTAAGTCTACAAGTTAGTCATAGTTTTTGTACTTTTGTATGTGGGTTTTTTGTATATTTAGATGTATTAGTGTTACTGTTTTTCACTAGTTTTACATTTTTGGCTTTTCATAACTATTTTGGTCATGTATGCCTATGTTATGTTAAATTGTGTTAGGTTATGTATAGTTTGCTGATGAACTTTTATGTATATGTATGCAAAGGGTTTTGCGGGTGGGTTTTTTCATTTACTTTACAGGTTTATGTCTACAAGCGCATGTAAGTATTTTGTATACTTACATGTATGTTCTGTTTAGATGTTTCACACAGTTTTGGAGCTCTTCCGTTGGGGGTGTTCTAATGTGGAGCAGGTGCTTTCTTTTCTGTTGGCTGAAAAAAAGAAACAGAAGTATCATTTGAAATGCTAATTTGTTTGTAGTTTCTAGAGCTTGAGGTTGCTAGGTTTATTTTTGCTTGCTATTTGGGTGAGTTTATACTTTTTAATTAATTTATATATACACTCTTTCTTAAATATTTTTTGCTGGTTTGTGATAGTTGTTATTTTCTGGCAGTTTATCGGTTTTCCACATTGTAGTGATTTCTTTAAGGAAGTGTTTTAATATTTATTTTTTCTGTTTCACTTTTTTAAGTTTAATAAAAATGTACGTTTTAGTTTAAATATAAGTTTTACTTACCTGGCTAGGTAGTTGCTTAGATGTATATATTTAGATGTATATCATTAAATATTTCTTCTTTAATGATCTGGGGAAAGAATCTGGCAGAGATTCCTCATCTTGCAGCGTTTGCTGTTTTTGTAGTATTTAGTTGTTTAAATTGCCATTTAAATTGTTGATTTAATTGTTTGTTTTATTTTATTGGTTAAAGTTGTTTATAGTTTTATTTTATTGGTTGGTTTAGTTTTAGTTTGTGTTTTTTTATCAGTTGATTTCTTCTATGGTAAACGCTAATTAAACTTCTATTTTGATGTATGATATATAGTTTTGAATATAAATGTATTTCTATATATATTTATGAATATTTAGGTTGGGGTTTAAATGTTTGTAGTTAATGGAGTTTTTGGAGTTTTATTGTAAATAATTTTTGTTATATAATTTATTGGGGTGTATGGTAAATATTTTGCTGATGTGATATATTTTTATTTAATTTAAATATGTGTATGAAATGTTTGGGTTTATTTGAAGTAATTTTTTTTAAATATATATTCATGATTATTTAATTCGTTTGGTCATAAGATTGCATTCGATATTGAGGGAATCAATATTTTTGATATATCATGACAATGATATATGTGTTCTCAATATTTGTGGTTTTACTACTTAAGTTTATAAATTTTATATTTTTGTTAGCAATATTTAATTTCTGATATTTTTGTGTTCCGATATTGTATGCATAGATATGTCAGTGATCCGTGTTTGAACAAGGTTTTCAAATATTTATGCTTATTGCGCTTGGCAAATTGCAGAAAAATTACCTTGTGATTGAGCTTCTAATAGGTGCTAGATATATAAGTCTGGATGAGGACAGGCGAGGTTTGAGAAGTTGGAAGTCTGGAGCAGAGAATACATTCAAACAGAGTTGTGTATTGTCAGCATATTGATGGATGTTGATGCTCTTATCAGTGAGTAATGCCTCTAGGGGCTCTAAATAGATTTTGAAGGTGACAGGGGACAGAATGAACTCTGGTGGAATAGGCAGGTAATATGGATTTTCTGGTAACTGGATGTGTCCGGGTGAACTATTGGGTGCAAGTTGGAGATCTAGGAGGTGAACCAGTGAAGAACATTGAGAATGAATCGTATTTGAGACTTCAGAGTGTGGATGAGGATTGGATGGCCAATGATTTCAAGGTAGCTGAGAGGTCCAGAAATATGAGGAAGCAGGGGTCTCCTTCATCTGTGGCAAACAAGTGGATGTCTACGATGTGCAATATAGCTGTATCTGTCCTGTAGCTTGATCTGAAGCCAGATGAAGGGTAGGTGAGTGATTGACCAGTAGTTGGAGAGGTCATCAGAGTCTAGTCCAGGATCTATTTAGGGCTGAAAGAATCTAGATCTAGCCTCTCTTGAGAGCTCCTGGAATATGTACTGTGTGAGAGGGCCATTGACAATGGTGAGTAGATGTGAAAGAGCTTCTCCACACAAAACCTTTAGGAGTAAGGCATCATTTTCATAGGGAGTGACTTTTGAGGGAGTTTAGTATGTCAGCAAGATCTGTGAGAGATAGGGCTTTGAAGGATGACAATTGCGGGATGCTACAAGAAGGGGTGGGCCTAACAGGAGAAGCAGGCTTGGTGAATGGATGAGTGGAAACGTGGGATTCAGAGCACAAAAAACAATTGCCACAGTTATTCCCCATCCTCCAGGTTAAACCTTGTAATGGTGTGGCAATTCCTCACCTGTAATTGCCATACCGTGTGGTATCTGTAGTTTCTGTAAAGTATTAATGAATGCAATTTGACATACCACTAATGCGCACCATTTTTGTGAAATCAATGGGCAATCTTGTCAACCTCTGAATGTGATTCAGGTTGATTGGTGTGCACTGGCAGCCAATGCAGACGTTTGTGAAAAGTAGCAAACAAGTCAATTTTCTTAAATCTTAGCATCAACCTACCTATTATGCCTACAGTTAGAGGTGATATGAAATTGTCCAAAACCCCTTTTTATGTACATATATTCTTGAACTTCACAAACATATCACAATAAATTAACAAAGTTGAGTGTAGGGATTAAAAGCCTTTAAAGAAAAAACAACACCATCAGTTAGGAAAGCAAAACAATTGACAAAATGGCAAAATTCCCTCCCTGCAATTGATTTCCACAAAGCCCAAAGCTTTTCCTAAAGTACCATTAGGAATACTACCTTGAAGAAAAGTAGCCTGGTCTTTAAGAAATGCACCACAAACATCAATATGTTTTTTGGAGTTGCAAGCGGACTCCATAACTCCAGGTCCAAACAAAATGTCTGGTATGAACTAGTCTGCTGCAATTCTCCCAACAGGCAGCAGCTTCTTCTGTCTCCAACCTCAGAAGGGATGTTACACAGATGTAAACAGAGTTCATAGCTGTTATCATGATCCCATTAACCTGTGTGAATCAGTAGGACACTGTTGCCACCAGTAATGCAGCCAAAAGCTGGAAGTGGACATTCAAGAAATGCAGTAAACATTTCTCTCCAATGGCTTATAGCAAGTAGACAGGAATTTTTCAGTACAGAAGGCAGAGAAGTATCTCCTCCTATTTACAGTTGTCTGATTCTCACCTTGGAGTGAGCCAAAAAGGGCAGTTTTACATGGGACTATTCACTGGTTTGCAGCAAGTGATGCAGCTCCATTACTGCTTTGTGACACCGAACTGATTTTCAAGTACCAAAAGAATCTTTAATGATGAATCCTTGTTTCAGCTGTGCAGAACTCTTCCTTGTCTCTGAGCTTCATCTGGATAGTGTTAATTGGGCCCCTTGAGCTTCAAATAAAAGATTCCTCCTGTGCCAAAATTCTGAGTCCAGGGGGCTTCACAACTGAAGTCTGTTGTCACTCACAGATGTCAAGGGCCACAGGGATTTCCTCTCTCTGATCCTGGACATTTGTGTGGCCAGCCATTTTGGACAAAAAATGACACAACAACAGGCTAATGGATGAAGTCTGACTGAAGGTCCCTATAGCTAAGTATGCTACGCACATAAGTTTAGTAAAATCAGGTGGTCTTGGATAACACCAGACCTCAAAAAAGCCATTTGATTTGCTGTTGGCTTCCAGCTTTTTGGCTAATGCTTTTTTGTTAAGTTTTTGTAAATCCTTACTACAAATAGATAAGAAGCATTGAAGAGATAGGTAAAAAGGGAGGCTTGCAAAGACAGATAGAGAAGGTTGTATATATAGGTAGGTAGCCAGTCAGATTTATTGATCGATCAGATAGATAGATCAGATAGATAGATAGATAGATAGATAGACAGGTAGATAGATAGACAGGTAGTCAAATAGGCAGATTGATTGATATACAGGTAGATAGATAGACAGGTAGATAGATAGACAGGTAGATAAGTCGACGGACATACAGATGGATAGCCAAACCAGCAGCTAGACAGACAGACGGGTAGCTAGACAGAAAGACAGACAGGGGGATAGATAAAGAGACAGACAGGTAGATTGGTAGACAGACAGACAGGCAGGACAAGAAATTGGAAAAAGCAGCAGAGCTAAAAATGAGATCGACATACAAGAGGACTGGAAGTAATCTAGAAAGCAATCTAGAAAATCATACAAGCAGGACATACAGACTAAATTGGTTTACAAATATAACGACATACAAGAGCACTGAAAGCATGCTAAAAGGTCATAGAAGCATGACGTACAGACTAAGGGGTCGATTACGATGCAGTCGTTATTAGCCGGTCTGATTCCTTTCCGACCGACCCATTACGATGGAGTCGGTCGGAAAGGAATGCGACTTGCCATTCCGACTGGCTTACGATGGGCTTAGGGAGCCCATCCGCCAGTCGCAATGGTTTCAGTAATCCCAAGGGCAGCTCTTTCCTCCCGAGGGATTACGATGTCGGGTGGAGACAGCCTTTCTGTGCCTGCCTTTCCGACACAGAAAGGCCGTCGGAAATCGACTTTGGGGGCCCCCAGCAGGGCCCCCTTCGGTGCACAGCCTCCGGTTGGAGGCCAAGGGGGAACCTATGGTGCCCCCCTGTTGATCCCTGCACCCCACAGTTGGAATGCATGCTCCCATTGTAAAGTATAGGAGTGCGACTGAACAGTGTTCAGTCGCATCCCTAATTAGTCGGTCGGAACCACCGACCGGGTGTCGGTCGGTCCTTTGACCGAGACGATGTTGACATCGTAATAGGGCCCTAAATTGTTTTTCAAATATAACTATAATTCTCAATTAAGATACATACCAACATGACATACAGGAGAGCAGTTAGAAATGACAACTTCATGAAGAACAGTTTCAAATGGACACAATTAGGTTATGTTGTGAAATAGCAGCAGTCAGATTAAAAGGCCACTACAAAAGTCATTTCCAAGACAATCAGCAGGACACAGGAACTGATAAAGCTGGAATGTGCCCTCTGATTAACAAAGAGAGCTGGTAGAGAGCATCCTCTATCTCATCAAACTCTAAACACAAAGGCAATACCAAAGTAATAAAGGAAAAATAAAAACACTGGCACTGAATAGAACTACTTTGTGTGTGGATGTGCTCCTTGTGAATGAGCAAAATGCAGTCCCTCAAAGTGAAGTTGTCCAGTGGCGAAAGTGAGCTGACCCCCTACCCCGTTCTATATGATGGAGTCGGCAGAAGCAAAATGTGAATGACACCCCCACAGATCAATGAATGAAGACAGCTGGTTGAACGCCCCTTTAAATAAGTATATTATAAATATATATATATATTTTTTTAAATCAAAATGTCTTTATTAATGTCAGACCTATAAATTACCATTCCACTGTTATGTTCCAGGCTGGTCTGGACTGTAAAGATCGAAGCACCAGTTATCTAAAGCAAAAAGACAAACAGATGGATTACTTTACTTTTACCCTGTGTTCTGGTTTTATGTTGCTCAATATAGTGCCACTTTAGTTAATGAAAGCTTTATTGTTTCTCTCCAACCTCTTATTGTAATAGCTAAATCTGCCCATGAACCCTCTTTCTACTCTTATAATTCCCTCTGCTATCCACGCATCATATTTTATTCTCAATCCCATTCTGCATGAAAAGTATATAGATCGCAGGTATATAACTGATGATTAACTGCATTTCTTTAATTTTATGATTATGCTTAAATCACTTCTGATTTAATTATTCTGGTTTTAATTAATCTAAACACGTTTGGCATTCGGTTGACCTTTGTTCAAATGATATTGCATGGAATAAAGATGTTGTGTCTGTTTATGGTTACGTGGTAAACATGTGCTACGGTAGAGATACAGCACTGTTGATGTGGGAGTAGAGGCATGAGGCTTTTTAAGGCAGTGAATGCCCTGCTGCAATCAGTGAAGGTGCCAAGATGGAGGAAACGGCCCCTGCCGTAATAAAAAGAGCAATATTCTAGGATGAAATCATTCTTTCATTTATAAACTGGGAAGAGTAAAGCATACAGCTCAATAAAACCATCAAGTTAATTTTAAATGAGAGACATGTTTTCATGGATGACCTTATTTGTTTATATAGTTGGTCTTTCTTGGCTTTGGCAGAAAACTGTTGTTTCAAGAGGACACTCACTTGGGTTAATCTGTTTTGACACAGATGAGCATTTTATTTTAAAGCATATAACATAGGTGGTTAGGAGTTGCTGCATCTTCCCATAATTTCTGTAAGATTTGCTTATTCTACTATACACCTTAAATGGCGATGATTCGATGAACTTGGATTTAAGTGGGTGCAGCCATTGTTAAATATTCCAAAATGATACCTGCTAAATGGTCAGTGTAAACAAGTGAACACATTAAAATGTGCAAAACTTAATTTGTTCAATAGACTAGAATAGGAATAAACCTTGGGATTTTTACCACATGACACTACGGACCTGATGCACGAAATTTACATTCTCAAAAAGTGGTTGCAAATTGTGCACTGACTGTTTGTTTGCTAATGGAAAAGAGTTTTGAGAACCGACCTATGTACTGAAAGGTGAGTTCATAAAATTCCATATCATAGTGGGTCACAAACTGACTTACCTCATCCATATAATTATGAGGTATTTCATAAATTGAGCCTTATTATGACTGAATGCCATTACAGAGATTGTGACCATCATGTCTGTGATCGCATTTTAAATAAAGTCAACTTTTTTTCATGTTTTGAGAAATTTCAGTGACCCCATGGGACACTGGGGCATATTAGCAACAACTTGCGATATTTATCGCAAACCGCGCATAGCGCGTTTTTGTTTATTGCCGCTTATCGCTGGATTTTATCGCGGAGATAACACGTTATTAGCAACGTTTATCTCCAATGCGATAAAATATCCAGCGATAGCGACGAATCCCAGCAATAACGCGAGAATTCCAGCGATAAATTCCCATCGCTAAGGAAAATCTCGCTAATAGGCAGGTGGGGACTTAACCGTAGAATCCACCTCCCATAGACTATAATGGGTAAGTCAGGTTTCTACCAGGTGTAAAAATCCAGCGCTAATCGTGGTTAGCGTGCGTTTTTCTATCGCTCGCGGGCATTGCTAATAGGCGATAGGTATGTTAGCGACTGCTTTCAGTCGCTGTTAGGTTAGGAACGCCTTCTTTGCATGTCATTAGCGATAAATATCGCTGACATGCAAGCGGCACCCAAACCAGTCGCTATCGCCTGGAAGCTGTCGCTAACACCTGCTAGCGACAGCTTGCTGATAGGGCGATAAAAAAATCGCTGCTTTAGCGGCAAAAAGTGCCGCTAAAGCGGCGATAAAGCCCTTGCTAATATGCCCCACTGCCTATTCTCCAACAAACTTTTTTTTTAACATTCACAAAGGAGAAGGGATACCAAGGGCACCCCTTCACATTTGTGAATGGGTTAACATCATCTTTGAGGTGTCAGTAAAATGATGGTGCATTGCGAACGGATTTCGGTCACAAAATATTGATATATATCTTAATGAATCATTATTTAGAAGGGGTGCCCTAAGCATGCTCCTTCTAAATGCTTATTTATTATGGGTTTCTAAAACCATTTTGCGATTTGCTAGCATGTTATTGAATCGGAAAATGGGTTTAGTAGATAACAAAACGCCATCCTGGGGTTGCAGGCTTTTCTTTTTTTTTTTTTTTTGATTTCAAATACTTTATTGATTTTCCAAAAGAAATAGAAAAACAACAGAAGAAACTTAGGTGTGCTCGTCATGTCGAGGCTAGAACAACATATAGATAACCCCGTAGTAGCTCAAAGAAACTAACCTCTAGTAACGAGGCTGAAGAAACCAGAGCAAAAAGAAGAAAAGATAGAAAAACGGAAAAAAGAGAGGGAAAGGGAAGAAAAGAGCAATAGATTGACACTATTCAAATATTATGCAGTGTAGACACAAGAGTACCCCAGTATTAACAGATATCATAGTAAGCATGTCAGAGCCAAACAGTCAAATTTTAGTTGAACTCACGGAGGTTTATGGGAGTTGAAATAATTGTCCAAAGTATTCCACATTGATCTGAAAGTAGGTTTCCAAGGAGAGTTTTGTAGAGCAATGTTATCTGCACCCCTCAGGTGAGTAATCCAGTTAATCCACCCTTTATAGGAGGTCTTACTCGTGTCCTTCCAGTTCGTGAGAACCATTTTCACAGCAGAAGTTAGCAGAAGATCAACCACAAAATGGCTTTGTAGATTAGGCTCCACATTTTTACTGCTAGACTGGACACGGGTCTGCAGTCAAAGAATGAATTGAACACATTTTTGGAGTTAAAAGTCAAGCACTGAGAATACCTGTTCATGTCTACTATTTTATTCAGTGCCTTTCATCAGTATCTAAAAAATAATTCACCTAAATACACACCACTAAGTAAGGATGAACATGAATCGGACACTAAAGGCATCATTATGATGCCGGTCGGACGCCCGATAAGGAGTCGGCAGTCCCGCTGCCCTTATTACAATGTGACTGCCTTCACGGCGGTCGCAAAGTGTATATTTTCTATTGTGGCTTGTGATGCTGGCAGCAGCACAAGCCGCAATAGAAAATGTTCGCTTTAAAAACATCCTTGCACCATGTGGCAGTCACCATGCGGTGCCTGCCACATGGTGCAGGGATGTTTAGCCCCATAGCGGACTGCCTGCCTGGTCATGGCGGGTGAACTGACATGAAATGGCAGGCGGAAAGGGACATTGTAAACCCTACGACGATGCCTGAGCAGTCACCGCCACAATTGTAGGGATTACTGACACTCCGACAGTCTGACAGGCTTCTTGAGCATGTCGGAAAGCGTCGGACTGTCCCTCTGCCTGTTGCCACTGACAACACGCATTGTAATGCATCAGTCGAACCCTAGCAGCAGATGGAGGTTGGACCGCATCCGGTGAGCCATAGGATGTGGTCCGACCGCCATCAGAATGACCCCCTTAGTTTGGTGTAGTTTATTGCCATTTATTGCCCATAGATCAGAACTATTAATAAATACATTGATGTCCTCATCTTCTTCTAAAATTGATATATTGTTACATTGCAATTGTTAGTCATTTACTTTGCAAACCTCAAACAGCTAAGTTATATAAAAATCATACTAAATCTTAGAATATAATTTGGTGCTTCCAGTAGTTGCTTGAAAAAAAAATAAAAAGAATATCCTGGGTTGCTGCAACGGTATAATTTGATAGAACTGCGTTGCCCAAATAGAATAAACACCAAATACCAGCCTTAAAGGCAATCCTACTTTTATTGATTTAGTGTCACTAAAATAAGCTGTTACACTTGATGAAGTGCATGGCTGGAAAAAAGACAATAACAGATACTCTTACTCAAGTGGCTTTTGGCCAGAGCTTTCTGTTGTTTACAGAGGCACATCTTTAGTCTGTCTAGCCAGTAGGGCATTAGAAAAGGGCTCAGTGCCCCTCAATTGGGACTTCAACATTTTTTCAAAGGCATTCACTCACTTATATCTTACCTTGTTCAGAAAAAATACATTTTACAGGGACACCAGCAAGGCCTGCAATGTACTTTGGCTAAGTTACATATAAATACCTGCATGCAAATCTCACAACATGATCATTGACCGCCTCTCACCCGAAGTTATTACATGATCTTTTGATAGACAGGCTTGGGTGCTAGCTTCCACTTCAACATTTATGAGCAACTTTAATTCCGCATTATTAGATCTATGGATTTCCACCTTATCTAATGGATTTAAATGTTGGCATGCTATATTATGCGGTGATTTATTATTTCTGTGTATGATATTCTGACATACAAACATGCTCATCCCATACATTTATGAATGCCTTATGTCATTTTAATTACAAGTATGGAGGTTGCTTTATGTAACCTTTAGTATATGTACATATACCATCAAGTTGATATTCATGCTTATCTTCAGCCCTCAGGTCTGATTCTCCCAATTATTAGAGGTTGAGGCCCTATATTAATATAATTGTTAGGAATACACAAGGCAAGAAATTCCGTCAATACAAGGATAACATAGTGCACTACTTACAAGTCTCATCTGGTGCTATTGCCAGCCAACTGAAGGATTGCTTCTCTACCATTCATGCAGTAATTATTGTAGGTCTGCTTGAGGCAGCTCCCACTCAAATGCAGTGTACCACCAAAAGCGGCATACAAACTCAAGTGCAAGAAAGACGCATACAGTGAGAATGGCTGTGTTCAATGTTCAACTGTCAAACAGTTGAATTTTTTCCAGATTCCACATTGATTGCATCCTCAGCTTGAAGGTAAACATAGCTAAGAAGACTCAAACAGCTGGGCAGCAGCTCTCTCTGCTTCACAGAGTCAAGCTGTAACTCCTGACTTCTGAAATCTGTTACACTACTCGTCTTTTGCTACTTGGAAATTGGCAACAACCTGCACAGCAACATCTCAGGTAAACACCTTTGAAAATTATCCTCCATGCTGTAGTGACTCACCATGGGGCTGAGAAAGTACAACTGGATCACACCCAGGCTTAAGAAACTCCATTGGCTCCCTCCATGCTTGCCTCATATTTAAGATGTGCATTGTCACCTTTAAAGCAGTGAATTTAAAAATGAATCCACATCTGGCAGACACAAAGAAGGTCTCCAGATGTCTGTGTCCTACACTCAGCAATGATATCACTAGGTTTGAAGCCATGAAGAGCAAGGAGTTACATAGAAGACAGACATTCTACTCACGTGGATCCCAGATCTGGAGCTCCATCCTGACACAGATCCACCCAGCTTTATCAGTCCATCAGTTCCAAAAGGAATTAGATCACAGCTCTGCAAGGGCCACCTGGTCTGCATACTGCCTGTTAGACCCGGGATCCCTGGTTGGCTGAGGTAGGTACCTTAGGCCAAATAGGGACCCCCGCTCTCACGTCAGGGACAGGAAGGACACCTTCTCAGATAGCCCCTGCCCACCCCCTTGGTAGCTTGGCACGAGCAGCCAGGCTTATCTTCAAGGTAAATGTGTAAAGTATTTGCAACCACGCTCACAGCAACCCAATGATGACACCACAAATGGACTCCACACGAGTTTCATAAAAACGAGTATAAATTTATATAAAAAGATATACGATAAGACCACACGATATAAATCCAACATATGCGTATTTGTAATATTCTTCCTGGCCGGTTGTTAGGCCAGCCAGCCCTTGTAAGTTCTGGCGATATTAATGAGCACTTCTAAACGTTCCACTGCAGTCCTAATGCAATGCTAAGCAGTTCTTAATTCTAGAATCAGGCACTTTGCAATGTAGAAATAATGCAGTTCGTAATGCTAGCATCAGGCACTTTGCAATGTAAAAATAATGCAATGCGTAACGCAACAATCAGGTATTTCGTTATGCCGAAATAATGCAATGCGTAATATGACAATCAGGTAGTTCGTTATGCAGAAATAATGCAATGCGTAATACGACAATCAGGTAGTTCGTTATGCAGAAACAATGCAATGCGTAATGCACTAATCAGGTAGTTCGTTATGCAGAAACAATGCAATGCGTAATACACTCCAGCACCGATCACGGTGCCTCAGGCGGCCTCTCCGCCACTCGTACTGACTTTCAGTCAGCCTCTGTCAACAGTTGCCCCCACACGGGTATGGTGTAAACAAAAAGTGCAGCTCCGCACTCCGGCCCCGGTACTGCCACTCCGTTGGCAAGTACGGGCAGCGATACGAGCCGAAGCAGAGGCTCGCACTGCAGGAATGGGAGAGGCTGAGAGCGTCTCCCTCCGAGCTCGCACCCTGCCCCAGGCGTCGACACACGTTACCTGGGGGGTGCGACCTCACTCTCCTCTCCTCTTCCCGCGACTTGGGCCTCCGATGCAATATTTGTGAATTCCGGGCAGTGGAACTCGGGCCCTCCCTCGACGAGGTTGGTTCGAGGTCCCGCTCTGGCAACGGCGGGCTCGGGCCGGCGGCTCGGCTCCTCCGGGGCTGCCGGTCCAGGCCGCTGATTCTTCGAAGATCTCAGGCTGCAACAGGGCACACACACACAGCGTCGCTGAGACTCACTTGAGCTTCGGGTGCACGATCACAGGGCACTCCTCACGAAGGTCTCAGGCTGCACGAAGCACACGCACACAGTGTCGCTGAGACTCACTTGAACTCCGGGTGCACAATAACAAGGCAATTCTCACGAAGGTCTCAGGCTGCACAAAGCACACGCACACAGCGTCGCTGAGACTCACTTGGACTCCGGGTGTGCACGAGAACAGGGCAATCCTCACGAAGGTCTCAGGCTGCACAAAGCACACGCACACAGCGTCGCTGAGACTCACTTGGACTCCGGTGCACACGATCACAGGACAATCCTCACGAAGGGCTCCGGCTGCAAAAAGCACATGCACACAGCGTCGCTGAGACTCACTTGAGTTTCAGGTTGCACGATCACAGGACAATGCTCACGAAGGGCTCAGGCTGCAAAAAGCACACGCACACAGCGTCGCTGAGACTCGCTTGGACTCCAGATGCCCACGATCAGAGGGCAATTCTTCCGAGGGTCTCAGGCTGCAAAAAGCACACGCACACAGCGCCGCTGAGACTCTCCTGGAAACTTTTGTGTTCCTGAGTTTCCGCAACAGGGAGCCAGCTCACCTCGGGCCCTTGGGGATAAGTTACTTCCGGACACAGCACACAGCAAAGTCCTTTCAAGCAGGGGGACACAGCACACAGCAAAGTCCCTTTAGCCTCTCCTTGGTTAAAGCAGCAAACTGCAGGCCAGCCCCAGAACACACAGCAAGGGTCAGTCCTTTCCTTCAGTCTCTTCAGCTGTTTCTTCCTTGGCAAAGGTTCCTCTTGACCACGAAGTAGCTTCAGTCTTGTTCAATCTTGATCAATCCATTTCTCCAAAGTTCAGGGGCTTCAGCTCTCCTAGTTATACCCCTAAATGTCTTTGAAGTCTTTGTGTTCAGGGGGCACTGACCCCTGTTCAAACCAGTTCTGGGTGCCTCCCTGCCAGTGACACCTTATTCCTTTGATAGTGGGGGTCTGGATCCTCAATCACCCAGCAGGGGACGGAGCCATTGGTTTATGGCTGCAGCCCAGGCCTCTTCACCTCTAGGGGCTACTCCTCCCCCCTACACTCCAGATGCAGGTCAGCCTGTTGCTGTCTCACCTCCTCCCCTGGTTCAAGACATTCCCCAGATTCTATCACTTTAAAATCCAGACAGTCAATCCACAACCAGGCAGAGACACACAGAAATGTTAGAGCACAAAAACCCAGCCACTTCTAAAAGAGTGGCTTCTAAACACATAATGCAAAAACCACCTTCATAAAAAGATGTGTTATTAAATTGTGAGTTCAGGCACACTAAACTTCACCTCTCCATCTTAAGCCTTCGGGAAGATAGGCTGGAAAACATATTACACAGCCTCCCCATTCTATCCTATGGGCAAGATGGCCTTTCCACAGTGAAAAACGAAATGGAGATTATTTCACTGTCAGGACATGGTACACACCTCAGTACATGTCCTACCTTTCACATGCACTGCACCCTGCCCAGGGGGTACCTTGGACCTACCCTAGGGGTGTCTGATGTGCATAGAAAGGGAAGGGTAAGGTCTGGCAAGTGGGTGCACTTGTCAGAACAACATGGCAGTTTAACAAACTGCACGCAGGCACTGCAGTGGCAGGCGTGAGTTCCCTCTTTAAGGCTACTTGTGTGGGTGGCACAATTCGTTCTGCAGGCCCACTAGCATTTGCATTACCAGCCCTGGCACACATAGTGCACTTTAGTAGGGACTTTACTAGTAAGGCAAACATACCAATCATGGACAACCAATTACCATTACACTTTATACAGGAAGCACTTGCACTTTGACACTGTTTAGCAGTGGCAAAGTGTCCAAAGCATCTAAGTTGGCAACACCATGTCAGAAAAAAGGTCTAGGGGGAAAGCAAAAAGTTTAGGGAACTTTAGCCAAAAAGGGCCAAGTCCAACACAGCCACATCGCTGCACCTCTCACGGAAGCTACATAAGTACGGACTTTGTATCCCACCCATCACCGTGCATTTAGTTCCTTTGCTTACAGCTACGTTTACATGTTATAGTCACACGTGTGCTCTCTGTTAAACTTATAGTCAGTATTTCCTGCAAATTTCAGTCTTTGAAAATATCTTTAAAATCCCTAGAGTAAGAATGTGGAGGAAGATTTCTACCCAGAGAGAGGAACAGTGTGTAACTCAAATACCTCCCCACTGATTGGTGTCATTGACAAGAATACATTTAAAGAGAAATAACATTACACAGAAAAAAATGCAGTGAAACCTAAATGATGAGTGGATGAATTAACATTAGAAGGAATCCTAAATCAAAACTGCAACACAAATTCCTTTGCAACGAATATGAATTTATTTGCCTCTGGCAATTAATTTAACATTTTGAACTAAGGGGCTTATTTACAACAAAGTGACTCAGTGTGGTGCCACAAGCCATTTTGCAGTGCCCAACTGAGTCACTTACAAAGCACAGGGATGCGTCATATCTACAACGATATGACGGATCCCTCTTCTCCCCCCTGCACTGGTGCACAATTGGCTGTCACGTGCTGACGCAGACACCCTTCCACCATGGTATAAGGGTACCTGCGTTGCGGGTAGATTTTTTTTGTGCATGAAGGGACACCTTCCTGCACAAAAACAATCATGAGAGGTGATTTCCTCTTTCTATACGAGCTGCAGAATGCAGCACGCATAGAAAGAGGTAAAAACAAGGAGAAATGAGAACATTTCTCCTT
Source organism: Calotriton arnoldi (assembly GCA_963921515.1). Classification (NCBI taxonomy): domain Eukaryota; kingdom Metazoa; phylum Chordata; class Amphibia; order Caudata; family Salamandridae; genus Calotriton; species Calotriton arnoldi. The sequence goes on from CAWUFW010000188.1 coordinate 214,834, forward strand.
GTTGCACCTCCCTACGCCTCCCCTGGAGGCGTAGCATTCTGACGCATTCCCAGGTTTATGATTTCTCGTAAATCTGGGAATTTGTCAGGTTCCATGGGTGTTGTTGGGGAACTCCCACAGCAACACCCATGGAACGCCCCTTTCATAGAAAGTGCTGTGTGTAAAGGGGCCGTATTTACAAGGACACGAAAAGCCACGCAGGGTGGCTTTAAGTGTCCTTGTAAATATGGCGCAGCAAAATGCGCCGCCGGTGCGTCACAAAAAGTGACGTACTGGCGGCGCATGGGGCTTGTAAATAATCCCCTAAATGTTTTTCACAACAGTTTTTATTTTTCTGAGAAGCAACCCAAACTCATTTACTCCTTCCTCTACAGTGGTAAAATTGTTTCTTCGTAATCATTTTCCTCCCTGTTACTGCGTAAAGGTATTATTCTGTTTGTGTTTCTCTGTAATTACATAATTGTCCTCCAATGTGTGTTTAAAAATGATCACGGCATTTAAACTGATTCATGGATAACGATATGTCAACTAAAGCAATCATGCCAACATCAGAATGTGATTATCTTTGGCATCTACAGTCTCCACCTGAAATAATCTGCGCCTGTATATCTATCTTATGTTTTCAGTGACTGTTGTCATGAACTTTTGGGACATATTCCAATGTTGGTGGACAAGGAATTTGCACAATTCTCACAGGTAATTTTCAAACGTACTCACCATATGTCGAAACACCAGTGGGATGTGATGATCTTTTTCTGAACTTCAATTAGAAAAACGCCTCTAAGTGGACTCTACTTTAGTAAAGTTGTTTTTTGTGTGTTTTTTTGTTTTTCAAATCGAGGGAGAAAGAGCGTTCAAAAATTGGGTTTGCGGAAACAAAACAGAGATTCGGCAGTAGCATTGGAAAAGTAATGCATATAAGACATTATATGGTCCATTCTCTTGAAATGCCAGTTACGATGGCACATGTAGAGGCGAGGAGTCATTTACATTTCCATCCTGTATGGCAAAAGAGTGGCTACTTGATTATGCATATTTATTAATACCAACTGACCAACTTCTGCAATGTTCGCATGACCTGTATTGTCCTTTATGTACTGGAGAAATGTTAGACATGGCTACCTAAAGATGGAAAACTGGTAGACGAAAAAGTCAGAATCTGTATGTGAATTTGTAATTGACTAATGCATATTTTTTTATGAATGGTGCCTTTTAAATTTAGACCATATCCGTTAGTAACAAGCACTGACAAAGCCAATAAGTATGTCTGCCATCAAAACACCAGACTCTGGCTCTGGCTTTGTCGTTTTGTAATGGTTTTTGTCGTTGTAAATCTTTATTGTTGGGGGAGCTGCCAATGTAACTCAAAATGTCTATAAACAAAAACATTTCTTCGGTCTCAAAAAGCTCAGATTGTTTAGTGGAATATAGACATACTTTCTCTGTATGATCCGTAACCAAATATACATTGTAGCATCGGGTGCACAACAGTATCACAAGTGTCAATGGATATCTAGTGGGACCAAATCAAACAGTCTTCAGCACATAGGAGCAGGCACTTTTGTATGGGAAAAGTATAACTGAATGATTCTCAGACATTTTGGGACCAATTCACACACTGCGTTTTGTAGTACGTTATTAGTACTACACTAATGTACTAACGTACTACAAAATGCTATTCACAAATGTATGTGCTGAGGTTCCTCCTCCACCTACCCTATCTTTTGCTGTGTGGAGATCTCCGCCCCAACGGCAGAGTCTCTGCACATGTAAGTATACATTTTACTAGTAAATGTGGGCGGGACAGAGGAGAGTGGCTGGAAATTAGGGAATATTTATGAATAAAGGGGAGGGGTTAATGGAGGAGTAAGAATGGGTTTAGAGAAGGCTAGGCAGGGGTTAACGGAGGGCATGCACCCACTCACAAATGAGTAAGCTCATTGCTACTCTAAAGTTACTAGAGCCAAATAGAATCTAAAACTGTAGTAAATGTACTCCAGCTCAGAGCTGAAGTACTTCTAGCACCACACATGGCCAACCACTGGAACTGAAACATCTTCCCATAGAATAAATGTTAGTAGGGACTTAAATTAAAGCGCACAGGAAATAATGCTAAATGAAATAAAAGTATTAAAAGTATCTAAAAATATAAATACATTTAATTAAATGGTAAAAAATATAAAAATAAAACTCACATGGTTTGCAGCACTTTAATGCAAAATATGAATACAAATAAATTTTACAACACGTTTAATGTTTCAATAAAATGCAAGGCGCGTTGTGTTTCACACGGTGTTAAAAACAAAACAACATTAAAATAAGCAATTGTACATCTTAGTTCACTTTTGTTGCAAGAGTAGTTTCTGGCACCGAACTGAACTACATTGTGTGACAGTGTTCTCCTTGAAAACGGGCAGAATGCTGTCACTCACACTGACTGAATGGCTGAAGTAGCCTTTCCATTGACTCATGCTATATGCTGTAGTGGGCAGAAGATAAATGTGAATGGAACAACACAGACCAGTGGAAGAAGAGGACTGTCTATAAGCCCTTATAGGCAAGTATATCACACATGTAATTTTACTAAATTTAAGAGGTCTTGTCTAACACCAGACCTAAAAGTGTGGATGAAACAACAATAGATCATTGGAAGAAGGTAACAGTCTAAAATCCCTCATAATTAAGTATATCATAATTTTGATAAAATCAAACGTTTTTGGCTAACGCAAGACTTTATAAAAATTAGGGTTAGGACCTACAAACTGAACTCCCTTTTATGGAGGGCAATACAGAGGTTTCTCCATCTTTTTTTCCCTTTCCACCTCGATAGCACCGCCCTCATCTGCCTCACTCACCCATCTGTGGACATGCATCTTAATTAATTTTCTATATTCACATTTCCTTTTTAACTAAAAACTTTCCTTTATTTGCTTAAACCCATGTAGCCTCCATTTTCTTTGACATGCAACCACAACATTCCTTGTTGCCATCAACCACTGGGCATGTGTTCAGTGCTGGGTTTTTTAAAAATTAAGATTGTAAGAAAATGATATTAGTTAGTCCTTCATAAGTAACAAGTCCAAACTCCTGTCAAGATAAACACGCAGGGCCAGATTCACAGAGGGCCTCCACACTCGTGGCGGAGGCCCCGGAGTTGTGGTGGGGGCCTCCGCATTGCAGTTTCTCATTGCGGAGGTTCCGCCACGACTGCGGGGCCTCTGCCACGAGCACGGAGGCGCTCTGTGAATTGGGCCCACAGTTTCAATAGTTTAAACCTGGGATTAAGTCTTGATAGCTATGGCACAGAGCAGACATGCTTAAGTTAGGAAAAGTGTGTAAAGTATTTAACAGTACCAAAACAATTAAAGAGTCAAAACAAATCACAATAAAAATCCCACAACTAATTTCTAAATAACAAAAAACATTTAATAAGAAAAATTAAAAAAACTTGATTAAAATCTAATAAGGTGAACTGGAGATATGAATTTCTTAAGTTTTAGGGCAAAAAAACCTAGAAAAAGTATAGCACCAATCCAAAGTCACTCTTCGTGATTGACCCGGACTTAGGTGCAATTTCAGCCTTACAATGATGCAGCTGATCTTGGCTATAGTAAGCAGATCATCCCGGTCATAGTTTCTACCTTCTGACTTAGTCTTTTATATGGATGTCAAATTCTACTAGTGGGACAAGGTTCACGGCTGCATTAAGTGAAATTCTCTCAAAGTCGGATTGCCATTTGATGAGGTTCCACTGAAGACTTTGGGGCCGATTCCGATTCAGGCCGGAAATCTCACCGACCGAGCCGGACCCGGAGAGATTTCTGACCGAATCGGACCCTACTAGCCCGACCGAATGAGTACGATGCGCACGTATGCTATCGGACTCGATTCGGTAGGACTCCCATTGAAGTCAATGGGAGCCGGTCGTACAACGCGTACGTGGGCTCCCATTGACTCAATGGGTGCGAGGCAAACAAGGGCGCCCCCTACAGCGGGTACGCGGCGAAGCGACTCGCGCCGTACATGCACAGGTAGGGGGGACCCATGGGTCCCCCCTGTGTGCGACTCGCGCGGCTACGCATACAGGGGGTCCGACACGGACCCCCAAAGTGCGGCTCCGACTGCTCTTTGTAGCCGGACGGCGCGAGTCGGTCGGACTGCTCGAGGCGCGCATCGTACTTACCCGGCCGGGGAACGTCTCCATTGCGCGGTGCGAGTCGTGTCCGTGCGAGTCGGTCGGAGCGGTTGGCTCCCGCGAACGAGTCGGTCGGCGATTTCGCGAGCGCACGCATCGTACTCGCTCGCCCGGACGCACATACGAATCGGTCGGGAAATAGGGCTCCGAATCGGATCCGGTTAAGCCGAATCCGATTCGGTGCCCTACCGGCCGAGATCGGAATCGACCCCTTTGTAGTGAAAAGCTTTGAGCAGGTAAATTCAAATGTCATCCTGCCAAAGTCCTGTAATTGGACAGATACTTTTTGTGCCTTCCACCAGCCAAGATTTGTGTGTTTGGTCTTCATCTCTTTTTTTGAGCTCAAACGGGGCAAACCTGGAAGCTGTAGTTTGGCAGGTTGCACCGAAGCCAGATACCTTAGCCACAAGAGTCTGCTCAAGTCTTCTTTGGGGCAGCAATAAGCTCCAAACAGGACCAACCTGATTTGGCCTCTCTCCCACATTGTGAGAACAATCTTTCAGCATCTCAGGAAAGAGAGACACACACCTGGATTCCATCTATTGTCTGTCGCCAGAACTACTGGTAGTGTGTCTCACTCCAAGCTCATTGGGTCAGTAGGCTCTGGCCCCTTTCTGTGATGTGAGTTATTTTGAAAATTGTAGTTCCATAGGAAGGTTAGGCTTGTGTTCTTTGTCCACAGATGTTTGTGTGTTTCCTTTCCAAAGGCCCTCCTTAACCCACCCGTCATGACCTGTGCTCTGCCCCTATCCTCCCACCATCCTACCTTTTGTCTCTCCCCATTCATCAAATGTTGTCTCCCAGCATCTCCACAATGGCTGAGAAACACCTCAGGTCAAAATGCCCATGTCTTTTATGTGCAGTGACTTATTTTGAAAATTCACCTAAAAGAGTAGTTTCATAGTATAATATTTCATGTATTTTTCTTAACACAAGCCAAGGGCCACCCACTCACTGTGACCGCTTTTTGGCCTTTTCTTCTCTCTTCTCCCACCCTTTTACCCGGTCACTTGAGGTCTTGAGGTCCCATGGCCAAATCTCATGCTCTTTTCCCTTACCCTCATACTAATCCTCCCCTAAACTCCCTCTAAAGACCATATACCTTCGCTGCCCTAAAGCACTGCATTCCAGTGGGGTGTTTCTCAATGTCCTCTATAGAACATATTTCCTAGCTGTCTGTTACCAGTATATTTCTGTAGCTGTGTTTCTGTCAGTTCTGATTGGGCTTCATTTTTTCCCAACAAATTTTATTAACATTTTGCATATATTCAGACAATCCAATGGGAAGCAACAGTGTAGTGAGGCACAATAATGGGGTAGAATAAGATTACTGGCAACAAAGAGATGCCTGTCCTAATAAGCCAACAACATCACTAGAAAGACATTCCAGTGATATAATTGTATTTTCATATCTTTATGGATGATGTTAGGGCATAAATCCAACATTCAATAGACTGGACGTGCCATCAGTGTACGGGCTCTGCAAGTATGTACCACTGCTATAAATAGGCTGATGAAAATCAAACTAGAAGGCATGTGGCACAAAATACAGAGGGAACAAAAAGAAGCCTTGGTCATGCAAGGTCAGGGTTAGATTAATGAATTGCAGCTTAGGTTGGGCCCAGGTATAGAGGGGGGTTATCCGTCTGGAGAGAGATTGGAACAGAATTGGAGAAAAGGAGGCTGAGAGCTGCAATGAGATAGGGATAGGAGCAAGTTAAACATTAAAGCAATTTAAAAAAGAGCAAACTATTAGGGGAGAGTGCCATCTTTGGGGGGGGGGCACCATTTGATTCTCCAGCAATGTATCCCAGTCACCCACCATGGACACCTGTGTAGGCCTCGGATGCTTCACTGTGCAAGGCTTTGCTCTCATCCGCCACCCATTTTAAAGTAGCCACGCGGTAAGCTTCAAATGTGGGGGGAATGCGCCAATTCATGGTGATGGTTTGCTTAACTAGTAAAAGAGTGAGATTAACAAAATGGCCCTTGACTTTGTTTTTTTGGATCATTAGGAAATGCCTAGCGTAATGGCTACCCATTCCAGAGGGATAGGATTCTCAGTAAGGCAGGAAGGTAAGCCCAATAACTTGGGTCAGTATTCTGGGTGGTCTCCATAGAGCAAGTACCCCGGCTGCTTGTAACCAATAAATTCCAGTGTGTAAGTGCATTGTTGCTCCTGGTTGACTCAAAGAGCACATGCCAAGGCTGCCTATAAACAGTGCATTCGTGTGAATTTCTCCATGGAGTGGTCTCTAGAGCCTTACCCTGACTTTGTTTAACCATTGTATTCTGGTTGGTTGCTTGTTGGACATTGCTGGTTGGACCTCTGTCACTCCAGTGTGGATTTGAAGTTATATGTATCCTGGCTTGCTGTAATTAGTGAATATCTGTGAGTTGCTCATCTGTCACTTCTGGAAAGACCTCTATTGCTTGTGGGTGAACCCTGCAGAGCAATAACACTGGCTGCCTGTAACAAGATGATTCACATGGGTTTCTATTCTTTTGCTCTTTGGTGAACTCTACCCTAGCTGCCTGTAAGCGGTGCATTTTAGAGGATTGCTTTTCTGTGGCTCATAGATAGACATCTGTCACACCCGAGAGGACTCTAGAACATTTGCCTTGTTGTCTGTACACAGTGCATTGTTCGGGGTTGCTTTCTCTCTCTCAAACCCACCCAAGAAGCAGAACCTATTCATGTCAAGGATGGCAGGCAAAACCACTTGCGCAAATATCTCTCATTCTACTTCATTCCTCCCCAGGCATAAACACACAATAGCAATGGCCCATGCATTACATTCTACCACCCATCATTCCAAAACCCTTCCTATTCTTATGCCAGGAGAGGTCTGAAAAAGAGTGAGAGATACTTCATTATGAGGTCTTCCTATCGTCCTTGAGAATGAACAGGTTGTTCCAGTAAAATTGATAAATGCACTCTGTAGCAGCATGGATACCCTTCACTGGACCCTTTTAATGCACGTGTTGTCTGTAGTCACTGTTACAAGATCTAGCGGCATCTATTAGTAGACAATTGATGCATGCTCTTTTTGGTCCACCGACATCCTTTACAAGGCCCGCTGATGGATGAATTATTTTGGGCCTCTGATGCCCATTACTTGGCAGATTGATGCATGCCCTCTGGGCGCTAGGTGGCGCACGACCAAAATGGCCGCACGCCTGTGAGGCTCCGGCTCCTTGGCTCCTAATCCTTCAATTATCCTTCGCCCCTGCTACATAATCTGAAGGAACGCACCGGGATATTGCAGCCCAATATGTCAGCCGTCTCCGGTGCTGTTTTTGGCTGAAAGTGGCGCTCCGTGAGGAAATCGGAGCCGTGTGCGGCGAGTGGCGAGGTACGCTGGAATCCTGCCCGGAGCTCCGTCCGGCTGCGGTGGACACCTGAGTGCCGCAGCTCCCACGTGATTGGTGGGCCTCATCGGACCAGCGCGAATTGCAGGGAGGCGCGGCCGCACCTAACATCGTGCCCACTACTGCAGGAATTCTACACCACTACAACGTTGGAAAGGCGGTCAGTGCACCGAGTTCGCATCCTCGAACCTTGCGGCCCGCTTTGATGAACACCCGCGGCGTGTGGCGGCGGCGCTGATTGCTGCATCCCGGACCTCCCTGCCCGCCCGGCCTTGGGAAATCACTGCATCCAGCGGTAAATAGACAGAGTGTCCCAGCGCATGGTGGGCCCCCAATCCCACGCGAACACTGCCAGTACATACCATTGTGGGTCAAGAATCACGAAGCTGCAATACCAGTAAAACCACGGGCAGGACTGCTCAGGCCCCAAAGTATAACGCCTGTACACACAATTCGGACGGCCTAACACGACACCGCTGGGCCCCACTTACCGGCCCTGACAGATCTCTGCACATAAGCCGCGGTCTACGGTGAGTGAAGGCGGCCCTGAAATACACCAGTCTTCTGCCTCTTCCCGCCGCGCCACACTCAAAGCGCGCTTGCACATTGGGCACTTCGGTTGTCACTGGTTGCAGCGCTGACAGCCTCTGCCTGACCATTGCATGGACATCATCTGCCAACTAGGCTGTGTTACCCTGGTCGTTTCCTGGTGGCACAGTCCACGCTGTTCAGACTAGGCTTACAACTGGCTCGCTGGCTGTATAAATCTCTCCTATTACGTGACTGCTTGGCGGACGTGCGAATGACTGGGACCTCGACAGTACAGGGGGCTCTTCACACGGGGATCGCACAGTCATTGGCAGTGCGTCCCTTGCTCGTAAGCCACCCCATCTTACTTGAACTGACTTGGGGGCTCGCGAAGGTGCAAGGGACATTGAGGAACTAAGAGGTTTGGGGATGCGGTGCGCAGCGGCAGTGCACATTTGCGATCCTTGTGACCCTCCCTTTCGGATCTACAACGTGCAGAAATTCTCACCCACGCCTGAAAGATACGGGCCCCCACTACTGTCATGGGAAAACCAGATGGCCGACAGCCTAAACTGGTATTTGAGGCCAAGAGGGTGGCCTCGCGCTCGAACTCGGAAGACTCGAATCCGGCAACTGGAGAGATGTCGCACACACAGCCCTCAACCCAGGGGGATGAAGTTAAGACGTTACTTCTGGCCCTGCAACATAGCCTGTCTGATTTGTCAGGAAAAATGGACACTATGAATACTCGCCTGGACTTTTTAGTCCAGAAGGTGGACAAATATGATGGGCTGCTAAAAGAAGCTGAGCGGAGCATATCGGACAATGAGGATGCTACCTCACAACTACAGCAGCAGGTGTCGCACATGGATAAATTACTCAAGGTGATCGCTGCAAAGAATGAAGACCTTGAAGCCCGCAGCAGCCGGAACAACATCAGGATCATGGGCATACCAGAAAGCACCAACACGGGCCGCATGGAGGAGTACGTTGAGCGGCTGCTACGTGGTGTCAGTGACGAAGATCCATTCTCTGCCTAGTTCATTGTGGAACGTGCGCACCGTTCACTGGGGCCACGTCCTCCTCCTGGCGGGCCCCCCAGGCCAATTGTGGCTCGACTCCTCAATTATCGAGATCGAGATTCTGCCCTGAAGCTGGCCAGAGAACACAAGAACCTGCGATATGACGGAGTGGAATTCACCATCTTCCCTGACTTCACCGTTGCGGTGCAGGAGGCGCGCCGTAAATTCATAGGAGTCAAACAAAAGCTCCGTAAAGCCCAGATTGAGTATGCCCTTCTGTATCCGGCACGTCTGAGAGTATCCTATCAGGGGAAAAGCACCATCTTCACGAATCCGCACCAGGCGGAAGAATTCCTAAAATTGCTTCACCGTCGTTCTCCTGGTGGTGCATCCGATGACCGCGCTTCTAGATCGTCTTCTCCTCAAGCGGATTGATGATTCTCTCCAGTTAACAGACAGAATTGGGAAGTACGCGACCCCTAGATGGATTGTTGTTGCTCAAGTTGTTTCACTATTCATATGACTGCGGTCAGACTTCTATGCACGGTTGGCAGTGGTGCCCCGGCCCGGAGACATTGTGCTGACGACTATCGGATGAACACAGATACTGATCACCTATGGTGCAGACGTGATGTGTTCTCCTCTTTTCTATTTTTGTTTGTAACTATACTTCATACTAGCAGATGGTAAAACTCTATGTTGAGCCAAGCGCCCCTCTCCCTCCCCCGCCTGTTTTCTCCCTGCTGGGACACTGAGACTCTAACAGAACGGGGCAGTGGGAAGGGAGGTTTCCGTGTTGCCCTGGCGACCCCCCACATGGGCATTCCCCTTTATCTCTTGATGTTTTTCTTTGGGTTGATATTTCGATCCGTCTCTTTTTGTTATGCAATATCATGGTCTAATTGGGGTTTGAATGGGTGGGACAATCCCGGCACGATTGGGGTGCTGTTGTGGGTGGGGGTGGGTGGGGTTTGTTATTGCATTCCAGAGGTTCCAACATAATGCACCACCAGTTGTATTCACCGGCACACATTGAAGCATGTACATGCAGATCTCTTCATATGGCATCACTTGTCGCTCATCTACGTCATAGTTATGGCATCGAACACTGACCCTCTACGTATAAATCTGCTCACGTGGAATGTCAGGGGCCTGGGTGACCCCCGTAAGTGTCGACAAATTTTGGCATACCTCGACAGACATCATATACACATAGCAGTGCTCCAGGAAACGCATACTGACCCCCACAGGTTGCCCTGTTTTGGAAGTAGGTGGGCGTCGGTCAGGGTCTTTTCTTCTTATTCGTCATACTCACGGGGCACACTGATTCTGATCAAGAAAGGTACTCCTTTTGTCTTGGGCGGCTTGCTGGGAGACCCGCTTGGTAGGCACTGCATACTTTGGGGCGTCCTGGGAACACAATCAGTCACCTTAGCTTGTTGTTACGGACCTAATGTCGATGACCCAGACTATTACACTTCTCTTTGGGGGCAAATTATAAAAGTGGGCTCAACACATATCCTTTGGGGAGGAGATTTTAATACGGCATTATGTCCTACACTAGACCGCTCTCATCCTCAGCCTCACCATTACACTAAAACCCGGGAGACTCTCTCACAGCTCTTCCCGGCACACGGGCTTATAGATGCGTGGAGATACGGCCACCCAGGACAGAGAGAAGGCACATACCACACCACGGCCCGTGCTGCTTGGTCTCGCCTTGATTACCGGATTGTTACTCGTGGAGTAGTGCCATGGATTGTCACTACCACCCACATGGCCAGAACATTCTCAGGTCATGCGCCCGTACTCCTGCAAATAGCCCCTCCGAATTCCATTACCTCCCCTTTCAGCTGGAGGCTGGTACCTGAGGCGCTCTTGGACATGGTCTTTCAGGCAGAGCTGGTAGAAGAGATTTCAGAGGTTTTTAGTCGTAACAAGGGTTCAGTAGCCAGTATGAGTACCCTCTGGGAAGCTTTTAAAGCTACGATTCGTGGTTTCTGCATGGCAAAGAGTTTTGGGGTTCTCCACGACATCCGGCGCAGTTTGCGTCGACTAGAGGGTGAACTCAATTAGAAGCGGGCATGTGGCGCGAGACTTCGGGCACTCAGAGAGCCGTACTACGGGACAAACTTACCGAATATACTGATACTTCGTTTCCGGGGAAAATATTTTACTGTGCGCCGATATGGGGAAGGGGAGAGGCCGGGCAGAGCACTCGCCATGGATGTACAAAAGCCTAGATTCTCTAACTACATTCTGGACGTCTTAGACACATCGGGAACACGCCACAGAGACAGTCGGGACATTCTCCATACATTTACCTCCTTTCATGAGGAACTATATACCACCCGGCGGACTGCCCCCCCGGATTTTAACCCCTTCCTTAACGATATCGCCTTGGGATGGCTGGGAGATTCCCAGCAGGAATTTTTAGTTGCACCCTTTGAAGTAGATGAGTTTCGTGAGGCGATCATGAAAATGAAATCCAAAAAGGCCCCGGGATCCGACGGCCTACCAGTCGACTTCTACAAGTCCTATATTGAACAGTTGATACCCATACTACGGGAGGTCTACGAGGAGGCTCTGGAGGCTCAGATTCTTCCGGACACTATGAGGGAAGCACTCATCATCTCCCTCCTAAAGCCAGGCAAGCCTGCGGATCAATGCGATTCGTACAGGCCTCTATCTCTTATTAACACTGACGCAAAGATCCTCGCGAAACTCCTGGCGAACCGGCTAAACCTCTTAATGGAGAAACTAGTGTTACCCAATCAGGCAGGATTTATATCAGGGAGGGCGACTTCCCACAACCTGCGTACGCTATTCTCCATTATGCACAATGTCGACCCCCAGCTGGCACTCGTGGCGGTCTTTTTAGACGCCACGAAAGCCTTTGACTCGGTAGAATGGGACTACCTGTTCACCATACTTCAATGTATGGGATTCCCTGTTGGGTTCCTTTCGTGGGTACGTCTTCTCTATGCCTCTCCTACAGCTCGGGTGAGAATAAATGGGCATACCTCCTCCTCTATCATGCTTACGAGAGGCACCCGTCAAGGATGCCCTCTCTCACCGCTTCTTTTTGCCCTTGCAATAGAACCCCTCGCGGCGAGACTTAGGCAACATCATCAAGAAAAAGCCCTTAGGTGCTTCCTACGTCCCATATTGATTTCTCTGTATGCGGATGACGTCACCCTATATGTTAAAAATCCGATTCAAAATCTCAATCCGCTTTTGCGGGAGTTTGTGAGATTTGGCGGGCTCTCAGGAATTACTATTAACTGGGCCAAATCCCAGATCTTCCCACTCACTCCAGCGGTGGTGCCATTCTCTACTGACTATCCTATTGAGTGGTGTGCTGAGGGGGTGAAATACTTGTGGGTACATGTCACCAATGATCGGGAGGAACTACTACGCTGCAATTATGGCTGCGCGCTTGACCATATAACAAGCTGCATCAATAGATGGACAGCCCTCCCCCTCACCATAGCGGGACGTATATCACTCATAAAAATGATCATCCTCCCCAAATTTTTTTATTTACTTCTAAACATACCACTATACCCTGGAAGACCCTTTTTTAATATGCTCAGGTCAGAGCTCATACGGCTGATCTGGGACGCCAAACAACCACGTCTGCAATGGGACATACATACCCGCCCATATTCCCAGGGGGGGTTTGACGTGCCCAATTTTGAACTGTACTATCTGTGCGCCCAGGCACATTTTGCGCACTATTGGTTTCACCCCCCCAGATATACACCCCAAGTTGCTACGGAGCACTGGCTGGCACATCCCATCCCGCTGGATGGGATCACCCTGTCAATTCCTGAGAGCCGGCCAGAGGGGCCGTCTTCAGTCGACTGCACTGTTAAAGCCTGCCAACGCCTCTTTCATATACTTAAGGCGCCGATGCTCTACTCTCCACTGCTTCCACTTACATATCATCCAAAAATGCCGATACTTCAAGAGGGAATATTTTCCAAGACCAAATCTAAGTTCCAACTCACTTGCTGGGGGGACCTCTATCAAAATGGTAAATTCAAAGACATGTCGCAACTCTTTAAAAAAAAACAGACTTCCCCTATGGACATCTTTTTGTACGTGCGATTGAGGCAGGGTATAAAGGAACACACGTCATCATACCCCATGGAGCCCCCCACAGTCGCCCCATTACACCACATGCTGCGCACCACTGAGGCCTCGCATCTCGTATCTACTCTGTACCACAGCCTATACACTGAAATGGAATACACTCCTTGCCCGGCACGAGCCAAATGGAGCGCAGAACTGGGATACGACATCACAGACCAGCAGTGGGACTACTGCTGCAAACAGACTGAACTTGTCTCCTCGAGCAGTCGGTTACGCATCACGGACTGCACATTTTTACACCGTATATATTATACCCCTGCCCGATTGCACCGCTAGGGACTGCGTGACAATGCTCGCTGTGATAGGTGCAAGTCAGACAATGCTGATTTCTTCCATTTGTCATGGGTTTGTGGGGCAGTACACTCATATTGGCAACATGTATTTGTAGCTTTGGAATTCATGACACTCCTGGAACTACCGAAGTCCCCACTGCTGGCGTTATTGGGGTACGTGGCGGCGATACCAGCTGCACAGCGTAAATTTGTCACCTTTAGTATACTACTAGCCAGATGGAGGGTGACTTGCAGGTGGGGCAGAGGCAGGGCGCCGAAATTCAAGGACTGGCTAAGCGACATGATTCTATGGCAGGAACAACTAACTACTTATGATGAATTAATCCCCACGCCTTCCAGACCTCGGGATATATGGGCCCCCCTCACCATGTACCTCATTGAACACCCACTCATGCCCGCTACTGACTCGAATCCATTGCCTCAATAGGGTGTCTACTCTAGGATACACATCAATGGGTAATTGTACTCTGAGCATTGCTAAAATGTGTACCAGATGTATAGTTTGTTTGCTCCTTTTTCTCCGTGAGTTTTCTTTCCTAGGCCACCGTTACATCCTCAATTATGGGAGCAGATACGTGCGTGAGAACTGTCTTCAGAAGATTATTCGATGCCATGTTTCAATGCCTCTAATACTATTACCAACTATGCCTGCATTTCTGTACTATGTATGATCGTGCTCGGGTGAATTTGCATGTACTGGAACCAAATGTTGGTCATGTTTGTTCGCAGAATAAAATAAATTAAAACAAAAATAATTGATGCATGCCCTCTGTGGGGCCAATGAGAGGCATTACAGGGCCCATTGATGCCTGGATTGTGTGTGGCAACTAATACTAGGCTCTGATGCATGCGCTATGGGGCTGATCACATGTTGGTTGATAATTCTGATTCAACCTGTAGACATAGTTACTGACCATATTTCTGTTGCCAGTCCCATGGGAACACTGTGGCAACAAAGTCTTTTGACTGGGCATTTTGCTTGCTAAAATCAGGTGAAATATCAGGATTAATTTTTGGCCGAAAATTGTAATTAACATGGAAATTGCCACAAAAAAGCAAATCCCATAAGTATTCTCTATCCCAGCTGCGAAGGCCAGTGCATGGATGGGAACACTGAATGTAATGATAACACTGTATCCGCAACTACTGTGCCTCCATGATGGCAGTATAGTGAAACTGCGTCAGAGAGATGTGAATTCAAAACCCCAAGACAAAGGGTTATCCGGAGAGACACCCACGCAGCAGGTATGCAAGGTCAAAGTTGCATGGGCACAGGGTGAATTATAAGGGGGAACAGAATGGAGCTCAGAATCAAAGAGCCCAAGCACACTGCACAAGAATATCAACACATTTGAGGCGGTCAAGTGACTGACCATGGAAGGATGGGAGGCTGAAAGGGCTAGACTCAGGGGACAGGAACACCCCTGCTGGTTTGATTTTCTAGGATGTAGATAGCTAAGATAAGACCATGTTTTTCTGAAAAAAACAGGAGAATTCCACCAAAACCAGGTATGTTAGAATGTATTGTTTCACTCGAAGCTTGCCAAAACTAACCCATGTGAAGGAACTCAAGCACTGATCCCCCTCACAATAGTACCCCAAGATCAGCAACATGCAAACAGAACAGCTAGGTCAGATTGCAATCCAGCTAAAGTGAAGGGCATCACTCACACAAAGAGGTGGCCCAGGCAGGGAGAAATGTCCCAACTAGACCCAGAGGCTCTCTGCAACCTGACCACAGCAGAGATACCAGGAGCTGTATAACTCATTGTCCTTGTTTGCCGCTGGCGCACCTTTTAAAAGGTGCGCTGGGCAGAAACAATGACAATGCGCCCCATTATGGTGATTACGCTGCCCCCAGGGCAGCCGCGAACTCCTGCTTCTCTGGGGATGGTGCATTCATGTGAAAAAACTCCGTGTTTTCACAGTGCAGGCGGCAACCACCATGCACTTTTAAAGGGGATAAGAGATCCCCTTGTAGGCGGGTGCAGTCAGTGACTGCACCCGCCTGCAAGGGGATGTCTGGGGGGTCCATAGGACCCCCTTTCTCCCCTCCAGAGGGCTGCTCTCAGGGGACGCAGTTACAGTACACCACCTAGAAGGTGGGGCCCTGTGAGTGCGCCCCCTGAGAGCTTCTTTGCCTCTGCACCTGCGTCTGTAATATGACACAGGTGCAGAGGCAAAGGAATTCCCTCATTTGCATAGTGCACGCCCCAGTGCAAATGAGGGAAGGCCCCCTGATGGTAGTGCTGGCGCTTTTAAGTGTGGCATCGCGTCGGTATTATTGAAGGGGATGCACAAAAGTCTGCACCCCCTTCAGTAATACCAAAGTGCCCCCTGTCGTACAAAGTGGGCACAAACGCCCCTTGCGCCCGAGCGGCACTTATTGTAATACGGCGCCAGGATGGACAGTCCAACAGCCCAAGGTGAAAAATGATTTTCTTTGCCATTTTTGTTTTCGTCTTAAGAAAATATGAACATGAAAAATGCATGTTTACCCTTTGCATGTAGGCACTGAATAACAGATAGGCACCTATCCCAATGCACAGGGACAAGACACATAAGTACAACCATGCCAAACACTGCATATGCCAGGACAGGCTACGAAGCAGAAAGTAGCCAACTCCAAAATGGATGCAATGGCAGGCACACAACTCTCCTTGTAGGGAACTGATCCCAGAAAGCGTGAAGCTGCTTAAGAGCAGCATGCGACCGCGAACCCAACATCCACTGATACCCAAACTTAAAAGTAGGAATGGTGAGCCCAGATCCATGGACCAAGTGAACTTTCCTGCCAAACTGTGAAAGTTTTGGATTGGAGGGCACCAAAGCCAACAAACCTGCACCAGAAGGAGGAGGAGAACACCAGCAGCACTAGACTTGGTGGTAAAAATCCCAAAATCTCCAACCCTAATGTAAGTACAATACCACCAAAGAAGAGTAGGGGCCCATATATCCAATTCATATTAGGATCCTTAGGACTTTGAGGACGATAAACCTTCAAGCTGACCGGTGGGTGCAGAGAAAAAGATTGGACTTCACAACCCTGAGATTGGTACCATCAGGCAAGAAGGGCACTCAAGAAATACTGCCTGTCAACGGCTGGACATGGAACAAGTGTTTTTGACTTTCACCTGGCCTGGCTTCACCTACCTCAATAGGTCTGGAGTCCTCTAGCTGCCACTTTGCTCCACACATGCTCCACACTTAAATATGACTGATAAGAGCTAGTGTCTGCAGGAAGGATTCCCATACAGGAAGTAAAAGCCTCAAAAGCATAAAAAAAACCTTCAGGAGCCAAGGTACACATCCAGGAGGACAGAAAAGAAAGATGAAGTCCAAAGAAGGGCTGAAGTCAAGTTCTAGGAGGAATGACACGAACAATTGCAGGGCAAATAGAGTACATATGACTGAACGTACCACCAACCCGAATTTAGAATGCAAAATTTAAAATAGGGACAAAAATAGTAGACATGGGGATGATGAACCTCTCAATACATACACTTCAACTTCCTCGCAACGCTGTGTGTAAAAGTCTCTTTGTGTCTTAGATACTCTCCAACAGCAACAAGAAATGACAAACAGGAATAGGAAATGCAGACGAACACCACCCACAGTCAAGAGAGACGCATGCACAATTTCTCCCTAAACCAAAATTAGAACAGAGGGCTATGCATAAGGTATCTTTAATATCCTCCTGCCTGACAGGTGTAACCACGAGTTCTGTGGGCGTAACTCTACCTTACCAAACTCCCACACATGCCCTGTTAAGATAGGGATCAAAGGCAATGAAGAAGGCATCAATTAGAGTACCTGAGGAGTAACCACAGAAAGAGAACCTGACCTCCTTGATAGGGCCTCAACCCCAAACTCAAATTAATGGTGCAAGACAAACACATCACCTTGGCAGATGGCAAAACGTTCACAGAGGACGCTTATGGGAGGAGTTTCCAAACAAGAGCAGTAATTTATGAGCCACCTAAAAAGAACCCACTACAGCAGGGCCAGAAGGAGTCAGGCAATTAATTCAGTATGAAATTCAGCCTCAATGTGCATGCCATGTTGCCCGCATACATTCCAGTAGAACATGGACTAATGGGAGGCAGGGAAAAATCCCATTGGAGCAAAGCACTCCACCTCAACGAGCTGGCCATAACATCACTTTCACCACTCCAGCCATAGCAACTAAGCGGGATAGACCACAGACTGAACACAGTATCTATACCTTTTAATCTAATACAGAGCAGGCAACAAGATTTGATTTGATTTGATTTGAGTTTTGTAAAGCGCAACAAATGTCCATAGGCGTCAAGGTGCTATACTCACAACAGCCTGCACAATCCAGCTTGAAAATCAAACAGATAGAAGGCCAAAAAGACAGTCTAAGCAGTATAAAGCCAGGTCTTTAATACCTTTCTAAAAGGCAAATGCCCCTTGATTGAAGTCAAAGACTGGGGGAGAAAGTTCCAGAGTCTAGCAGCAGCTACTGAGAAAGCTTGGCCCCCCACCTCATCTTGTGGACTCTGGGCAAAGCAACCAAATTGGGATGGGCTGATTGCAGATCTCTACCTGGAGTGTGCCAGTGGAACATGTCCCTTATCCCAGAAGGGCTTATTTGATAAATAGCATTATGTACCATACAGATAGCATTGAATTTGAAAACAGTATAGAGTTAAAACAGTTTTAGATAGTAAGGAAAAACACATAATGGAAAGCATTGGTTACCTCTTACAGATCAAGATACAAAATACAGGTGGCTTGTGGCCAGGTTATAGGTAAAGGTGGAGCTTCACTATAAAAATGCATAGAAAACGTATCCACTGTGCTAGAAAAGGAAAACAATGTTCTTCCTGATTAAGTAATATAGGGCTATCTGTCTGTGAGTGTACAGTCATCTGATCTGATGTAAGTAAGGACTGGGACTCAGGGCAATGAAGATTACCAGTAAGCAATTAGGAGGTTAGCTATTGCTTTACGCTCAGAAATTGCAGCATCTACCATTGCAGTCTTACAATAAACAAAAGGCATAAAGAAGACAAACATGCAGCCATGGTGGTTTCGGCATTGCTTGTTTGTCCATCCATATTCATCATCAGCAATTTGGGAATCAATCAGGAAAATTCATATAGTGAATGATTTACGGTTTGTAGTCGGAATAGCAGTTTTCAAAACATCATTTACAAAAGATATATTGTCCTATTGGTGTGGATTTTCTATTAAATTACAAAGAGGCAATGTTTTTGTAAATTATATTTAGGACATGATATTAATGTCTGACGATATTCGAACGATATTCCACTATCACTTTATGATTTACATGATTTACATAAGAAGTGTGTACATAAATATTAATGTGGTTTTACCTTTGTGTGTGAGCGTACATACAAAGACACATCAATAAACATAAAAATGCATACGTAGGTAATTTTGCAATAAAACCTCTTATTTTTTGCAGGAAATTGGACTTGCCTCACTTGGAGTTTCTGATGATGACATTGAAAAGCTAGCAACCGTAAGTGGCTGATCAACAGACAAGCAGACAATCCAAAAATATAAATATGATGGAAATAAGAACCATAATTTTCTTGCATCTGCTGACTGATAATCTACCACCTAATGAGCATAACGAAGAACATAATTTACTGTAGTCTTTTATACCTTTAATCTGCATAAACAGAAAAGTCTGATCGATTATGGAAGTAGGCCCCAATCAGCCTAAACAAAAAAATAACCTTTAAAAATACTCAAAACTATCCATTCACATTTCTCTTCCTAAAGAGCAAGTGCAGTAAGGTTACCCACCAACTATACCCGCAAAACAAAATACAATTGATTGATTCAATCCTTCAGTTATTCATTCATATGTTAGTGAATTCATGTATTAATTTAGAAGATCAGTCGCACGATTCAATTACAATAGATATGGGGCCAGCAAGGCATTTCATTTCATAAACCAACGTGATTCACATTAGGAATTAAATGTATGTCTAACGCCTATGTTCGTTCTCGATCGATTGTTCAATGGGGCATCGTGCCATATAAGAACCAATATCACCAGAGTGAGAAAATGCCAAACTGGCCCTGATTCTTCCTTTAGAGTTCTCAATCATTAAAATATTGATAAAGAATGGTATGTGCTCCAGCCTCTTACCCAAAATCCATAATAGCTCCCTTAGCCATAGTTACTTTGCTCTTAAGGCATGCTCTGCAGCAAAGTGCCCACATGAACCCAGTAATCATATCAGAGACTGAAAACAAGGGATAATATTCAGAATTCTGGCTCATAGAGACCTTGAAGCCCCGGTTTACAAACCTTTTTCCAACTAATGATTTTATCAACGTATCAATGATCAATCAATATCCACTTTAAAATATCGTGCTCCCAAGATATGGTAACAACATTGGTGACCAAAATATCGTCAAGGTAAGATAAAAGTAATTAAGTATTCATTCACTAACCTTGACTCCACATTTATGTACCATGAATATATTTTTGTATCGTCAAGTTTCTTGTATTTTTTTTTACTGAATTACAAGATGGCTGCTGAATGTGCATGTGGATGCAAGGCTGTGATTTTTTAATGGTTTGTCTTTGCCAATGCTGGTGCAGATCGCAGCTGACAGTTGGGTTTGGGGGGCAGTGGGGGCAACATCCCTGGGGTAAGGGGAAGGTCGGATTGAGATTTAGGGGTGGGGTAAAGAGACAAAGCGGGGACCAGAACAATGGTGCTGTTACCACAGGAGACTAAGTCAAATGTAACCTTCCACTAAATGCTGATGATGGATTAAACCCAGATCAGTTGACTGGGGGTGAGTGTTTGATTGGCTCAAACGTTCCGTCCATCATCCCCTTTTGTATCGCTTTGGTCGCCCTAAGTTGGCGGGGGTATGCCCAGACGTGGGTCCCTTGCTCACTTTGCCACTGGATTCAAGCAAGCCTGGCTGATGACGGCTGAAATGCCAGAAACCGGTCCTAGGATGCTTGTTTCCGGTCCAGGGAAGACATGGCTTGGCAGTTCGGGCTGGACTGTTCCCATGAGGCACAGGGTCAGACTGATTTGCATATGGCCATGTCTGAACTGGGGTGGTGGAGTGAGCTAAAGAATGATGATGGATTAAACCCAGATCAGTTGACTGGGGGTGAGTGTTTGATTGGCTCAAGCGTTCCGTCCATCATCCCCTTTTGTATCGCTTTGGTCGCCCTAAGTTGGCGGGGGTATGCCCAGACGTGGGTCCCTTGCTCACTTTGCCACTGGATTCAAGCAAGCCTGGCTGATGACGGCTGAAATGCCAGAAACCGGTCCTAGGATGCTTGTTTCCGGTCCAGGGAAGACATGGCTTGGCAGTTCGGGCTGGACTGTTCCCATGAGGCACAGGGTCAGACTGATTTGCATATGGCCATGTCTGAACTGGGGTGGTGGAGTGAGCTAAAGAATGATGATGGATTAAACCCAGATCAGTTGACTGGGGGTGAGTGTTTGATTGGCTCAAACGTTCCGTCCATCATCCCCTTTTGTATCGCTTTGGTCGCCCTAAGTTGGCGGGGGTATGCCCAGACGTGGGTCCCTTGCTCACTTTGCCACTGGATTCAAGCAAGCCTGGCTGATGACGGCTGAAATGCCAGAAACCGGTCCTAGGATGCTTGTTTCCGGTCCAGGGAAGACATGGCTTGGCAGTTCGGGCTGGACTGTTCCCATGAGGCACAGGGTCAGACTGATTTGCATATGGTCATGTCTGAACTGGGGTGGTGGAGTGAGCTAAAGAATGATGATGGATTAAACCCAGATCAGTTGACTGGGGGTGAGTGTTTGATTGGCTCAAACGTTCCGTCCATCATCCCCTTTTGTATCAGCGTTGCTTTAAGGACAGCCCACCCAGCCAATGGCAACTTACAAAAAATGGCAACAGCCACTGGCTGAAGGAGCTGTCCAAATTCAAGCATGATGTACTGTATGCATGCATGTAGGCATGCATGTGTGGGGTGTGTGTGTGTGTGTGTGTGTGTGTGTGTGTGTGTGTGTATGTCTTGGTGACATGAGAAGTTACAGCTGGATGTAGAGAAGACCTAAAAAGGTATGTAAAGGTTAGAAGACACAATTCGGGCATTTAAACTCCATGAGGTGCTGCAGAAAATTGGGAGATTTCATTTGGCTCGATGATAGCATTAACTCACATTAGGAGTTGACTGGGTAGGCTGGCATCACCAGGTATTACCTGGTGTGCATTGACCATGCAGAACTTTGGTGAAATGTATGGGAAAAAGTGTTTAAATACCGTTTGCACCTTATTTTGTATCCAAGTGTTCACCCTCAGTTCTGCACAGATGTCATCTGTTTAGGGTTGTTTCTCCTCTGGTATAGATGTGAGAGTATATGACCCAGTTTGCATTTAAAATGAACCTATTCAGTATAGCATGCCCTTCATATTACATATGGAAACTTGCCCAGCAAGAGCCAGCTGGATTAACGGTGTATATTTTAAACGCACGCATTGTTTTTGACAGCTCTATTGGTTCACAGTCGAGTTTGGCCTCTGCAAACAAAATGGCACCGTAAAGGCTTATGGTGCAGGGCTGCTTTCGTCATACGGAGAACTTATGGTAAGACCTCAAAATCTGAAAGTATTCATTATTTTCTTTCTTAATCTTTGTCATTGCTTAGTAATATTTTAATAGACCTTTAAATGCTTGAGAATACACTGCTTCGACAGACAAGCATATTCCAAATGTGACCGTTTTGTGTGTTCATTTATATTATTTTAAAGTGTGTGTTTATTTGACTGGATTTCTTGATACTGATAACTGCTGAACCCTAAACTGTCACGCAGAATAAGAGAGAAATATTGGGCTATCCTGAAGGAACAGTTTGATTTCCAGTTCCTTCCATAAAAGAAACAGGTGAAGGTTAGTTCACAAGTTAGTAGGAATGGTATTTTACTATTTTCTTGCAAGGACTGAAAAAGGTCTCCTCCTCACCTTGCCCTGTAGAAACGGGAAGTAGAAGCAGTACTTAGTTAGTTGGCCTCAAACCGTGACAAGGGTGGTGCTGTACTAACTTACACTCCAGAATTTCTTGGGTGGTCCCAAAAATAGACTGATGTACCACACGTATGGCTTTAAAAATATATTCCTACCCTATTAGTGCGGCCAGGTCAGTCGACTGAGTACAGCAGGAGCTGAGACATATTTGGAAGCACCTCAACCGTCGTTTTCGCAATCATCTGAAGACAAGATCATGGGGCATATTAGCAAGAAGAGGCGATAATCATCGCTAACCCTGCTTAGCGCGATTTTTTTTATCGCCGGCTATCGCTGGAATATATCGCCACGCTAACGCTGTATTAGCAACGATTAGCGCTATGGCGATGAATATTCCAGCGATAGCGGGAAATGGGCCAACATCGCTGAAAAACCAGCGATGTTGCATGGAGAAGGGAGAACACCTTGCTGATACGACCCTGTGGTCGTATCAGCATAATCCACCCCCCATGTTAGGTATGGCTAACACCTGCTAATTGCAGGTGTTAAATAAATGGCGATGACCCCGGTTAGCGCGACTTTTCACGTCGCTAACTGGGGCCATGGCCACCTTGCTAATAGGCGATAGGCCTGTTAGCGAGTGTTTCCCAGGTTTGTTCGTCGGAACGCCCACTTTGCATGTCATTAGCGATAAATATCGCTGACATGCAAAGCGGTAAAAAACGGGCGCTAATGCCCGCAAACTGTCTCTAACTGCTGTTAGAGACAGTTTGCTGATAGGGCGATATAAATATCGCCGCTTTAGCGGCAAAAAGTGCCGCTAAAGCGGCGATAGTGCCCTTGCTAATATGCCCCATCATTTTTTTGTCAATCCTTTGTATAAGGAATTTCCATACCCTAGGTGAGAGTCAACTGAAGCTGTAATAGGAACCAACCCATAAATTGAGTGATTTATACTGGAATAACAGATCCGGCCATACGATCTCTGCTGACGTTCTTCTCTTTACACATTTGGAAGCTATGGACTCTTTGCCAGAAATAAAGCCGGCAGAGTCCTTTCTTCCCAGTCTACCCTGTAGGCAGGTTCTGTACCTGAGAGCTCTGGTTGGAGAGCAGGAGGGTAGAATTTGCCCTGCAGTTGCCCTATACTGGCATACTCTTGGTTTTGCTAGACCGCGCCTATGCAGTTTGTGAAAAGGATGAAGAAGCAAATTGACTTTCTTTTACACGCTGAATACCCAGGCTGCATAGTCTTAAATCCTCCTCAGAGAGCCCCGCCCCTTCATCTCTCTCTTGCTGGTCCATGCTTTCTCCCTTTATGATGGGTTTTCCGTATTTTCCTCCCTCCATTTTCCGATGTGTGTGTTTTTTTTCTCTCTCTTGCGCTTGGTACTTATCTGATGCAGGAAAATAACAGCTGGCCCTCAAAAATGAGTAAACACAAGGAGATGATGGACGGGGTGCTGAAACTTTTCAAACACTCACCCCCAGTCACAGATCTGGGTTGAATCCATCATCATTCTTTAGCTCACTTTGCCACCCCAGTTCAGACATAGCCATATGCAAATCAGTCTTGACCCTGTGCCTCATGGGAACAGTCCAGACCGAACTGCCAAGCCATGTCTTCCCTTTACCGGAATCAAGCATCCTGGGACCTGTGTTTGCTTTCCTCAAAAATGAGTGCCAGTGACCCCCGGCTCAAAAATGATGCAACCACCAGCTCAAATTAGGCACTGTACCTTCATCATGCGACTCCAGTAGAACCACGATGGTAAAATGGTGTCTGCATGGGCACGCGCTCTAACATAAGATCGTGGGCTGTTTTTTAAAGCCTCAATGCCTCTGGATCATGCTTTACTTAGAAACTTGCATTTCAAGATTTGTTAGTACGGAGGCTATCATAGACATAGGTATCATTTGTTCTGCAGAGAGTGAATAAGGATATTAAAATATACCAATGCATACAGTGATCCTGAGGTGTCTCTCAATTAGTATGAGATTACAGTTAAATGCTGCGTATAAATGTATGCTTGTGTGGCCTATGAGGAGTCACTAAAGGAAGAAGACAGTATTCCATGCATATGTTCAAAGCATCTCCATGCCACTACAGGCTTTCAGGTCCAGGGAGGACCTGGCTTGGCAGTTCGGGATGGACTGTTCCCATTAGGAGCAGGATCAAGACTGATTTGCATATTGCCGGTTTGTCCAAACTGGAGTGGCATAGTGAGCAAAAGAACCATGGATTCAACCCAGATCTCTTGACTGGGGGTGAGTTGTTGAAAAGTTTCAGCACTCCATTCATCATGTTATTGTGTTTGCTATGTTCCCCCTTAGTGGCCAAGGGTATGCCCAGATGTGGGACCATTGCTCACTGTGCGACTTGATTCAAGTTAGCGTGGATGAGGAGGGGTGATACCCCGAAACTGGTCCCAGGATGCTTGTTTCCAGTCCAGGGAGGACCTGGCCTGGCAGCTCAGGCTGGAATGTTCCCACGAGGAACAGGGTCAAGACTGATTTGCATATGGCTGAGTCCAAACTGGAGTGTCATGGTGAGCAAAAGAACAATGGATTCAACCCAAATCTCTTGACTGGGGGTGAGTGGTTGAAAAGTTTCAGCACTCTGTTCATCATCTTGTTGTTCTCAACCATGAAATAAGACGTTCATTTCTGAGGATTTGATTTGGTCATGTGAATGTCTTAGAGCACATGAGGAGCTGGTGTGTTATCAAAAGGTAAACAAGATTTGGTAATGCCAAAGGGTCTGGACTTGGAAAGCTATATGATAGGTATGTATGTATTTATTTATTTATGTATTTATTTTTGCATGCATATGACAAAATAAATGAAACCTGAATATCAATCACCTATGTAGCTCCTTTATTAGTGATGTTTTATAAAACAAGCCTTGGAGTTGAGCTATGCATTTTATGTTTAGTGATATTTGTGAAGGAGACAAGAATAAACCACCACATAACCAAGCACTTACATTGCGGACAGTTAAACGTTTACCTAAATACTTTATAACTAGCTCCTTCATAAATAAAGGAGACAAAAAATAAATCACCTTCTAACTTGTCAACCAAAGTGCAGGCAAAATACATAGCTGGTTTTTCATATTTAATATACAAACTAAATAAATAAGAAGCTCTCTTAAAACCAGCTTTGTCACTGAAGATAGGGAAACTGTTTTAGGCAGAACTAAGTAATGTGCACTGACTTTGTGCATCACTCAAAATGAAAGGATGCAATTGGTATAGTGGGCTGCCTCTTTGCCCAGGCTGTATGCTGTAGTGGGCAGAAGCAAAATTTGATTGACAATTTAACAGACCAATGAATAAAGCCCTCTGAACAAAAGACCCTCCAAGTAAGTATAATATGAATGATAAAAAAAAAAAACAGTAGCCTGGAGAGACAGCTGAAGCTGTCTCAAAGTCCAGGCCTACTAAGGCTATGCTGATTTTGTTCTATTGGTTTAATAGAAGGTAAGTTGCATATTTACTCATTTATCTAAAGTTTGTTTTTATAGTGCTATTTGACCCCAACCGGTGTCAGTGTGATATACATTATACAGTACATTTAACTGTAAGGAAATGGTAACCATGGTACCTTTCAAGTTAGAGCTGAGAGAGTTTAAGTTAGCCAGTTGAGGTGGGAGGCTATGGGATAAGGAAGAGGTAAAGATAAGTCATTTATAGGTAGGCAAAAAACAAGGAAAAGGGAAGAAACATATCAGAAGTATTTATGTCAGGCCTTCCTTTTTAGGCGTAGATGAACAAGAGAATTACACACTTAGGTGGCCTTTGAAAAGGTGCATTCTGGGTAATTACCCGAAGGGACAGATATTCTCTAGACATCCTAGATCATAGATTTGAAAGTTACATAATAACGAGACAATTACTTTGAAGGGCCAAAGTTATTGTTGAAATTCTTTGTCTTAAGGGGATGGGTTTTGCTCTTGATGAACAGGAGGAGGGAAGTGAATATACATTTGTTTTAGTTTGTGTTCTTTGAAAGTAATTCATTCAAGTTTGAAAACATGTAAGACTGTTCTTATTAGTTTACCCATCGCTCTTATCTTTTTAAATCGTTTGTGAAAATAGTGGAAACAGGAGTAAATCATGAATGTTTTTTAAAGTACTGATGCTAAGGAGACTGTACATTAAATGGAATAATTTTGATGATATACATTGATGTTTGAATATAGTTGTTTATTAATAATACTTATTCATATAGGGCCAAGTAACCAATGGGGTCCAAAAATGGGCTGCCTAATTAATAATCATAAGGCAGGTCACAATTAGCAACCCCCTGCGATTGTCTTTAATCACAGGGATTGGTGACTTGCAAGGGACAGCAGACCAAAATCGCTGTGACTCTGTTACAGAAGAAAATCTTGTTATTGGTATAGGAGCCTAAGTTGCTTAAAGGAACCAGCAATAAAAATGTCCGCTTTTGCAAACTTCGGTGAGGGCAGGTAGTGGTCCTCGGAACCACTGTCTGCTCCTCCCAAGGCTTCTACCCTGATTCACAAAGGCGAAAGGTTCCAGAGGGCCATTTCTCTCAGCGAATCATTTATCACCCCAACTTGGGAGTCAGTAAATGGTCACTTTTTGCAAACCATTCACTTTCCATAACGACTCACAATTTCGAAGGCACACCCCATACAAAACCCTCCTAAACTCCTACAACTCAGCATAAATTAGTAACACCATTTTGCGATTTGGAAGACCTTTTCTGTGTCACGAAGTTAGGTTAGTACATCAGAAAAAGGGAATTTGTGGTCACAAACCTTGCAATTTTGCAAAATCTCCTAGTACATCTGGCCTATAATAAATTCTTAATATAGTTTAATTTATACTAAAAATAAAATATTAATAAAAAAAGACAATCCTTGTTTTAATGTTTTGCCTAAGGTTGTTGCACGCATACAGTTCCTTATTATTATTTCACAGCATGCATTATCAAACAAACCTCAACTGAAACCATTTGACCCGGAAGAGATTGCCATTCAGCCATATCAAGATCAAATGTTCCAGCCGATTTATTTTGTGTCAGAAAGTTTTGAAGAAGCCAAAGTTAAACTCCGGTGAGTGTGCAAATTATATGAATTTCAGGGTTTGTTTATTTTTTATACTTGCAACAAAAAGACACAATATTCAATATGCATTCATCAATGTTCATTTACAACATGCATTAATTCTAAGCCTGGGCGTAGTTCGCGAAGTAGCGCTACGCGAAGCTACGCAAAGTGCAGTTCGCACTACGCGAGCTACGCGTAGCACTACGCGAACTGCGTAGTGCACTGTTCGCAATGATTGCACAGTGCCGGATGCTTGTCCGCACTGTGCAATCATTGAAAACGGCATCTTGCACAGTGCGAGCTGTCTTTTACTGCCGCTCGAGTAGATTTTCACTTGAGCGGCAGCTTTCTCAACGCGGACTGGTAGTTTCTCATCGCGAGCGGTCGCGAGCATACGCGACCACTCGCAATGAGAAACCTGACCTCCCCGCGTTGAGAATCTCGCCGGGAGGTTTATTTTCCACGCTCGCGATCGGCAACTTGATGTTGCTGATCGCGAGCGAGAAAAAGTCTCGCCAGGATGTCATTTTGCTTGCTCGCGGTCGCCAACTTGAGCGTTGAGGACCACGAGCAAGCAAAAATGACCGCTGCACTACGCTACGCGTGTTTGCACTGTGCTACGTGCAATTCGCGTTGTGTGAAGTAGCGCAAACTTCGCAAACTACGCGAGCGTAGCGTAGTGCTTTGCCCAGGGTTAATTAATTCACAGTTCTAGCAATCATATTTCAAAATCTAAGTTATCATAGCATAGGTTTCAAGGTCATTCCCGGACTATCACAATCCATACACACATAATTTGTTTGGTTCTCATCCCCAACAGCTGAGGCTCTCAGGAACTGATGAGTTCCTTAATCTCAGCATAGATCTTACAAAATCGTTGCAATTTTTGAACAATTTTGAATCCCGCTTAAAGCACCTGTCAAGTCTAACAAATTAATCAAACATTTCCAGTGGCATAAAAACCTATGAGGCATATTTACTAATATTTCTTGCCGTTATTTTGAGATATACTTTCAGTGGCGGCTCGCAGAGGGAGTGCTGCGGGGCGGTGGGGCGGGGAGGGGCCGGTGGGGGGTAGTGGAATCGGACATACGACAGGCAGGATCAAAGTAGGTAAAAAAATAAATAGAACTATTTACCTTGTGCTTGCTGCATCGCCTACCCGGCCCCTCCCCCGCCCCACCCCACTGCCCGCAGCACTCCCTCTGCGAGCCGCCACTGTATACTTTCCAGCAAAAAATGCTGATTTGTGTTGGAAAGTAGCCCTAAAGTAATGCAAAGTAGTGCTTTGTGCTACTTGTGACAACGGGTGATATTGGTGGTACTTGGTCATTCCAATGTAACCCTTTAGGGATTTTGACACAAAGCTCTATTTACTTATGAAGGCAGACAGAAAGCTATGCCAAAAATAAATGCCTCCTTGAGGCAGGTGTAAAGTTTGAGAAAAGTTTTCTTTTCTCAAAACATTTGCAATTTTGCATGTGTGCTGTAATGTACAACACACATACAAAGTGGAAAAACATAAACTAGGTCTAAGCATAGTATTTTCTACTGGAAGCATACCCGTCCACTACATAATCTATGCAAGACATCATGCAAACTCCCTTACAATATGGTGCAAGGGTATGTGCATTGGCGCAAGGCAACCGTAGGTACCTCAGCACAGGTGGAGGGAGAAGCAGTATCACATTTTAGTAGAAATGGTGCTGTTTTGCTTTTTCCCTTTCACACAATTTTGTTGCTGTGCTGCGTTGCTTGGAAACTTAGTAAATCTGCCGTTCTCTATCTGTGGATGAAGCATTTCCTTTTCCTGCATATATGTTCCATGAACTAGCAGTAAGAAAAATATGGATGATGCACCTAGCTTATTCAATAGGGTTAAATATGCAATCCAGGAATAAAACGTATACTTCTCACACAAATACCTTTAAAAAACTAGTGCACTTGATGTAGTGTCAAAATATTTAGTGTTTAGCTTAAGGGATCATGGACTCTGACAAAGTGATATTGCCACTTGAGAAATAGTTAACAGACATCGACCACGATGGATAAACTCCCACCTTCAACCTGACCATGTCTAAGGAGGGTGGGCTCCTATAACCAAAGGGTTTTTCATATTGTAGGCACATCAAATACTCATTTCAGCATTCATGAACAATAGGGATATCCTGATCATCATGGTCAATGTTAGCTATAGCCTGAACTACATACTCCACTTTTTATTACCATTCTTAGTTTTCAAAATTTTCCTAACTCTATTCCACTTGCTTTCAATTATTCGCCTTTTCTTGAATCAATAAATAATTTCCATGGCTTGTCTTCTTTGCTGTAGCAGGGTAATATGTTTCTCATTCGAGCTACATGGTCAAAGAAAAGTATAAAGTCAACAAGTAATAGGAAGCAGAGGTGTAACATGGGCTCCTTTAGCCCCAGTTGTGCAGTGGGACACCCAACCTTTCAGGGAGCACCTAAACTTTCAGGGAGCCCCAATTCTGCCCAAAGCCTATTAATATTTATGAGATATTGGAAACTCTGGGAGCCCTTATCACGTTCTGCAAGGGACCCCATCATTTTGCATTACACCACTTAGAGGAAGCTGGGTTGTTGGTGCTTAATGCATTGTGATGTAGCGTTCTCTAAAGAGGTGAGTGTTCTTCTTTTTCCTCAATTGGATTAGCATTGGGGCAGCACTGATGGATAGGGGGATGTTGTTCCAGATCCTCAGTGCCTTTTTGAAAATGGCCTGCTGCCTTATTCTTTCTTTTTTACACTTTTTAGTCTACAGTCTGATGTGGTGTCCTAGCTGCAGGTGTGCTGAGAACCACCAGGGTGGTGAGCTTGTCTGCAAGATAAGCCGGGGTGCTGATCATCATGGCTTTGTAAAAGATGCAGCTGATTTAGAAGATGGTGCAGGTCGGAAAGTGGAGCCAATAGAGTTCCATTAGGATCGGTGATGTGATCATATTTCTTCACACCCTGAATGAGATTTGCTGCGGCATGTCAGATGCCACTAAGGGGTTCTAGTGTGAAGTCTGGGAGGCCATGGAGTAGGGCATTACCACCATCCAGATGCAAGAGTACGAGGGCTTGAACAGCAGTTCTGAAGTCACTGTTTGGAAGAAACGGTTTGACTTCTTTAGAAGAGAGAGCTTGTACCAGGCTGACCTTGTTTTTAGGCAATGTGCTCCTTGAGGGTGAGGTTGATGTACAGGGTGAATGCAAGGGACTTGACATTCAGGAAAAACTGGGGCTTAAAACGGTGAAAGTTAATTTCATTGAACCAGGTTTGTACTGTATCTTCTTGGGAGAAGGAGGTACCCTTAGAACCTACGTTTCTTTAGTGTGACCTAATTACATAGATGCATGCTCATGTATTTCCAAGTTATTAGTAAGGCCCCCTTGCCTGCCAATAGTTAATACTTCTTACAGAGATTACGCTAGCCTTAATACATATACATTCCGATGTTTTATTCAGCCAATATGTGCTTCCTCCCCCCACTGTAGGCGCAGAGGCCTGCACCTTCTTAAAGGGTGCAAAAGTACATAGTAATGGTTGTATTAGCATGGGTTCATAACACTGATTGACGAAATCTTATTTGTGTAAAAGGTTTTTACCTAGAACACACGTTGTTATCATGTGGTCACAGAGAAGTAGTGTATTTAAAACAGGACTGTTTATACTGTATATATTAAAGACTGCTCCTTCATCTTTTCTGAACTAATATTGGATATGCTCGCACTTGAAT
This sequence comes from Calotriton arnoldi, assembly GCA_963921515.1. Classification (NCBI taxonomy): domain Eukaryota; kingdom Metazoa; phylum Chordata; class Amphibia; order Caudata; family Salamandridae; genus Calotriton; species Calotriton arnoldi. The sequence continues at coordinate 246,205 of CAWUFW010000188.1, forward strand.
AGTCATGCCAAGACTATGCCAGCGTACCATATCTTGGTCTCATCAACAGTACAATGCAAAATTTCAGCATCTTCAAAATGTAGGCAAGAGTGCTAAACAAATCCCCAACTTATTAATATCTCTTAGTCCTGCTTGATATCCACTGGTTCCTAGTTCAAAAGCTTTTAAAGGCTTTCTGCCTTTCCCACCAGTTTTCTATGGTACCAACGTCCCTCTCTTAAACAACATATTTCCACCAACTTTATAGGACATTGCTCTTCTCTACCTCTCACTATTTTAGAATAGGAAATGGAGGTCCTGCATACCTTTTCACAGCTTAAATGATTAATGCATTCTGACTAGAAAGCTAAGTGTCAAAGAGACAATTTTAGGGCAGAATGTGCATTATATGTTACTTCAACATAGCAATTGTATGTTTATTATATGCAACTATCACTGCCAGAACCCTTTCAGGGGCCACTGGGCTAGCAGGATTTATTGGTCTTTGGTCATCAACTGTGGGGGTTGTGGCCTTTTGCCACTAATGTCCCAGGACCTGACTTATTATGGCACTGCAGACTGGGCACCAAGTACATTCTTTCTGCACTGGAGTCTCAGGGTAGAGAGGGTGAACAGTCAAAGTCTTCTCAGGAAGGCAGTGTGTCAAGATAGAGACACAAAACAAAAACGGTTATGCAACAGATACAATAATTGCTGTCCAGTCCAATGCTTTCCCTTATTGAAAAATAGAAATTGTTTTATTACACACACACCACACAAAAAGAAGAACGAAGGAAATCTTCCCTACATTCTACCAAAATCACAAAAAGTAGCCTCAGGAAAAGAACCTAACTGTGACACATTCACCAAGTTTGTATTTAGTTATAGTGTAACAGTCTATATGGGCAGCCAATCTACGGTCTCTGAGGTGTCTCTTTTGAAGGATACTGAGCCCTCATTCATTTATGGGTGGGATGGTTTATCTTAGGGTTGTTCCTCGCTTGCGTCAGGTAGTGGAGACATGAGTGAATTCAATATTAATATTAAGGGAGTTCTTGCAGTGATTAAGAATTGTCTATCACTGTGTGCACATATAATGAGGAAGTGTAAAAATCTAAATGTAAAATTAAAGCTACTATGTGGTAAACCAATACTTTTATTTGGCTTGCTAGTGGGAAGGATTAAAAATAAAAAATATTGAGACCCATGAGTCAAATTATTTCCTGGTTTCTTTGAAAGTGATTGCTCTTGCAGCAGATCCTGAAACTGGAGCCCCCAAAATATAAGCTCAGTGAAGAATGAAGACTCTGCACCTGGTTGCAATCAGGCATCTGAAGCAGCATAATGGGGAGTGTGAGAAAGGGGATTATTAGTTGAAGTGGGTGGTAGCCTCCTTCAAGAAATAATGGCACTATTCCTGACTAGGTTCAGCTAGGTCTCAATAATTTCCCTTGGTAGATGTAGCGCAGAGCAGACAGGCTTAAGTTAGAGACATGTACTAAACATTATCAGCACCAAAGCAGTTATAAAGTAGAAAACACCACACAATAAAAATATAATTCCGATTTATGTAAATAGAGAACAAATGTAGTCTTCAAATAGCCACCAAAATGACAAAAATCTAATGTAGAGAACCAGAGATATGATTTCTCGAAGTTTTAGATGCTTCAAAGTGCCAAAAAAGGGATAAGCGCTAACCGTGGGTCTCTGGTCACATTAGACTGGGTCAAAGTCAAAAGTTAAGGCCAACCACGATGGGGCGTGGGTCAGATACAGGGACCAGGTTTGGGCCAGTGGAAACTTTTACCTCCTGACTAAGACTCTGAAATTAAAGTTGAAAATCCTCAGCAGGGCAAGGCAGAATGCTGTAGCTGAGATGGATTCCACACAGCCGGATAGCCATCAGACAAAGTCCAGGTGTAGCTCCTGACTTTGATGGGAAACCCCGGAGCGGGAGAAATTTGAAATTCATGCACAAGGAAGGTCCCTAACAGACTGGATGCTTTTGGTGCCTTCACCAGGTGCAGATTTCTGCCTTCGGACATAGAAACAGTTCTTGGAAGTTCAGATCCTTTCAGTGGGGCAAACCTGCAAGTTGCGTCTGACCGGCAGTTTGACATACAGCTGTGGCTGTGGCTTTGCTGTGATCTGGTTGTAGCCTCTGGATCTTTTGGCAAAAATCCTTGAAAGTGTTTTTAAGTTTCTGCTTTAGGGTTTGGCAGAAGAGGTATATTCGGACACTTCTCCAAGGGCCCAGGACCTTAGGTACACCACTTGGGGGTCAGAACTCACTATAGGAGAAGCCGTGAGTAAGGTCAAGAGTAAGTCTAGTTGGATCTGGTCAACTGTGCTCTTCAGGAAAGTGGGCCTCTTGCAGCTTTTGTGATCCTATAGCTTAACTGGAGGCTAGTCAACTAGCCCTGGAAGTCCACCCTTCTGCCTGGGTTCAAGTGGAAGTGGGTCCAACCCTTGGGGTTTCTCTCCACAGTTTACAGTAGATGCAGTCCTCTTTCTGAAGTCCAAAGAGTTTAGCAGGTGCAGTTCTTCTTATGTCTTCCTCCGGTCCAGCAGTATTCAGAAGAAGGTATCAAGGAGTGCCACGTTTATGCCGGAAACTAGCTTGTGGGTGGGGTGACTCCCTAACCAATAGGGAAAAAGTTTAGAGGGGTAACTCTACCATCTTTGACATCATTTCCTGGGGTTTGGCCCTAAACAATCCCACAGTTCTCTGCTCTGCCAACAATCCAACATGACAGATTCTTTCTTCTCTTGCTCATAATTCTGGGCACATCCCTGAAGTGTGTCTATGAAAATGAGGACCCCCCCCACCTCCAAAACCAGATATGGGACAGCCCCCCACACTCCCAGCATTGGTGCCACTCTGGCTACTAGGCCTAGGTTTGAGTTTCATCTGACTGTGACAGGGGCTGCCCTTTAAAAGCTTGCAAAGTTTTTGACCACAACCCCAGGCCATTCTGTCAAGGAGGAGGTCAGAGGAGATCACACCTCCTCCGAGGCAAGGCCATTTGTTCCCTTTCCTGAGAGCAATTCACAGCTCCCAGTAAGCTGCCAGGTGACAGTTGGAGATTTTCTCTGAATGGGCGACTAGAGGATTTAGCTGGAAATGCCAAATCTTTAAAAGTGGCATTTTCAAAATAGGAATTAAAAATCTGACTTTACTATCAGATTGGATTTTTAATTCCTATTTATTTGAGTCTTTAAATCATGGTTCTAGCCATTCCTAAACTGAAGTTATACATTATAAGGTGTAATAATGTAACGCTATGCTTTTCGATAGGAAAGCCAGCCCTGACTCAATGAAAAACAACTTTGGAGATTTTTCCCTGCCAGGAAATCTAAAGTGTAAGTACACATCCTATTTTTTAAATACCATGCACTATGTCTTATGGGCATTTAGAGCCTACCTTAGGGGTGAATTATAGGTATTAAAAAGGAAGGTTTAAACCTGGCCTATTTTGCCAGGTTAAATTTGTAGTTTTAAAACTGCAAACACAGGCTGCAGGGGCAGGCCTGGAGACATGCTTTGTTTTGTCACTTTAGTGGTGACACAATAGGTTCTGCAGCCCATTAGTGACATTTAACTTACAGGCATTGAGTACATTGAGTATCATTTACAAGGGAATTACAGGCAAGTTAAATATGCCAATATAGCCAATTCGACATGTTTTTAGGGGTCAAAACACAATATTGGATGCTAGGCAACAGTGTCCTAGTGGGCAGAGTCCGCATACCAGAAATAAATTATAGCAAAAAAGAAGGGGGTGACAATGAAAAAAGGGGATTTCCTTACAAGGAGAGTTAAAGGGGCAGGCCCTGCCATGAACATTTACTACCGAAGGAAGTCCACTTCTCACCTACCCACAATCACCGCCAGCTAAATGAATATCCCAAGAAAAGAGGAGGGCCTTACTAAGAAAAGGCTGCTGCTGCTTTTCCAAAAGACCCCTATTTCAATTCTTTCACACTTCTCTTGAATAAGAGAAATGGACAAGAGGCTATAAAATAACCTCCATCTTGTGCTAAGTTTTACCAGGGCATCCAACATGGATCCCACTGATCTTTGCAAATATACACCCAGAATAACCATGGGGTCCTGCTAGCAGTCACCATATGTACAACACACACATGGCATGCACAGTAGGGTCTGGGCATTACATTCATGCTGAACTGTACTCAAGTGGGGCCTGTAGGCACCACACTCTCATCTAACAGGGGAAATATATTATCAATCAGAAAAATGGTATGCTGCCGCCACTGCCTAATGTATATGTCCTAGTACATGGATGGTAGTGCCATGTCAACTGTAGAATGTGGTTGGAGCACATCTCCAAATGTCAGAGCAAGGCCCACGATCTCACGGTCAGTCACAAGGCCTAGGCCTCAATGCGAATGCAGGATTGTGGTGTATACTGCGCCAAAAATATCAGTATACCAAATAACTTACTGCAGGGGTCACTTAGAGGAGGGATGTACCGCTGTACTACCATGCAGAGAACATTCCATTCACAACAGAATCCATCCCATAACTGAAAACCTGGTACCATACTCCACCATTGGATTTGTTCTATCATCAGTTTGGCAGAATTGGTGGGAAAGTCCAACTTCATTCCTGTACTACAGATCGACTTTATTTTCCACAGTGAAGTGTTGTCCTTGCTAGGAAGTAGACCCTCTCTTAATCATCAACCACTTGAGAGGCATGTGATCTGTCTAGACCACTACCTTGGTGCCAAATCAGTAGAACTGGAACCTCCTCAAGGCCCACAGTATTGAGAAACACTGCTTCTCAATGGCAGACTAATTATTTTCTCTAGGTGGCAGTCTTTGACCCATGCATCCAGCTGGGCACTCTTTACCCTTGTCATGTAGTTGAGCAAGAACTGTTCCAAATCTCTTGTCAGAGGTGTCAGTCTGCACAACGTAGGGCTGACTGTAATCATATGCCTTCAACAAAGGACCATTGCAATGTATAGCCTTCCGGTCGAAGGCTGCTGACATTTCGTAATCCCAATCACCTCCTTGGACTGTTTCTTGTAAGTCAGGTCTATTAAGGATACAATTATAGTCCCATAGTTTGCTACAAAGTTCCAGTAGTACAAAGTAAGTCCTAGCAAGGTATGCACTTGGGCTGTGTCATGGAAATCTCCAGCTCCAAAGCACACTGGGCTTTGTCATCAAATGGGCAAATCTTCTTGTCACCTTCTGATGCCTATAGTAAATTACAAACAACTGCACCATCTGGCATTTGGTTAGTTTGAGAGTCAGTTTCACCCTCGTATCCTGACCAACACCTCTTCCAGGTGCCTCAGTTAGTCCTCTCATCAATTGCTAAAGACTGCCATATTGTCAAGGAAAGACACACAGAACTCCTCAAGCCCAAAGGCAATGTAGTTCACCAGGCACTGGAAAGTAGCAGACACATTCTTGAGCTCAAAAGAAATGACCATGAACGGGTACAAGCCCTCTGGCATTTATAACGCAGTCTCCTTTTTGGCACAAGGTGCCAATGCAATCTGCTAGTCCCCACTGGTCAGGTCAAACGTGTACGGAAAGCATTCAGCACCTATTCTGTCCACTTGCTCGTCAGCTTAGGGGATCAGATGTGCATTCATCTTGGTCACCTCCATGAGAACCTGATAACCCATGCAAAAGCATAGCTCTCTCGATCCTTGTAGATGAACCAAAACCACTGGGCTGGACAGTAGATGATGGGAGTGCTCAATCATTCCCAGATTCAGCGTCTTGGTGACCTCTGCCTGGATGCACTCTTGGACTCAGTCAGACATCCTACATATCTTGCTCTTCAATGGCAAGCTCTCTCCATGTCTATGTCATGTGCGCAGATGGGTATCAACCCTGGGGTCAGTGATAAAATATGGAAAATCATCCCAGAACTTCTCTACACTCCTCATGATGCTTAGAAGTCAGGCAAGGGGATCTTTTACCTCTTGCACATCCTTCTCATCCCTGTGTAACATCTCATGGGGTGGCACACTGTTGTCCTCAATCTCCTCTGTCTTTGCCAGATGTATGGCTTTGGCCAGTTCAGATGGAACATACTCCTGGGTTCCCATGTGGCGCATTGCATACCAGGTACTTCACATCAGAAACCTTCTGCACTCACTTATATATCCACCCTACATCAGGGATAAATTGGCTCCAGCACCTCCTCCTGGCCATACTAGTACACAATCAGTGTCACTTTAAGGTCATAGCACTCCTTCAACAACTTTTGGCTAGCCGGAAAGTTTTTTTTCACCTGAGTCATGTACTGTGTCAATAGTTTCCTGAGTCCAATGGCATGGTCCACCACATTCTTAGTGGGTGACTCAGGAGTTCCTTTTCAATATTCTCTAATGAAAGTGAGTGAGCAATGAACTAGACACCCAAAAGGAACTTTAGAGGGACTGAATGCCCAAAAGGAACTTTAGAGGGCTGAACCTCACTTTTACTGTGGAACATACCTGTGGGCACATAAGAAACGTTGCAGGAAACCATCCCACTTCCTCCTGAGGCTCTTTAGTAACATGTCCATAATGCTCTCAAGGGCCTTGTTAATGTGCTCTATCAACCCATTGAACTATGGCTGGTATGCTGTGGAGAAGTGGTAGGTCCTACATTTCACTCATATAAGATTAATTGAAACGTGTTCCTCTGTCAGAAATCACTGTCTTTGAAAATCCGACACTTAAAATGATTGTGAAGTGATACCTAGGAGTGCCCATGCAACTACCTTGGCGGTTGCGCTCCACCGAGGTACCACAGAGGTGCTGTGGTCTTACCTCCTGACTCACCCCTCATCTGGCAAGTTGAAAAGGTCCTACAAAACCACTCTGTGTCGTGGCACATGCTTGACCAGTAAAACAAAAGGTCCAACCTGTCCTGGATATCTTTAATGACAAGTCCACTAGCCTTTGGCTAGCCCCTTTTTCAGTTTTCACAGGCTCTTCTCTCCCAGCAAAGAAAATGATTCTCTGCATCTCCCTTGCTAAACTTTTCATGGGCTTCCTTGTGAGATCACACAAGTGTAGGGCCTTTTAGCGTGGTGGAACACTTCCCGGGTACGGCCTCCAACAGCTAAAATATCTTGCATCCCTAACAGTGGCCCAGACTCCAGCACACTTTGGTTTAGGTGCTCATCTTCCTCTCTGCTACAGCCTGTGCCTCATCTGATTCTGTCCTGATCCATTTAATACCCCTCACTGGTTATTACAAATATCAGGTGATCACAATCTCCTCCTGAGATGGAAGTGCAGCCTGTGCTCTGGTCATCACAGCTAATGTGGTTTCTAGAACTGGGACTCAATTAGATAATTGCCTAAAAGACATCTAGCACTCTCTTTCTCCTGCACTCCTACATCAACCACAGCCATAATGCCATTGACTTCTACCTCATACCTGGTAAGTAGGTGCCTCATATCATCTTCACTGGCTACCAAGTGTGTGCAAGGGCAAATCTCCTAAGGTTTAAGACCCTTCCTTTCAACCATAGACCTGTAAGCACATGAATCCCTGAGTGTAGGAAACAATTGGTCTATTGTTACCAGCTTCCAGTAAAACCCCCATGGTGTTTGGATGAATGTGCTTCAGGAAATCTGAGTCTCTCCTGCAAATGTTCACAACTACTAGGTTGAGTGCCACAGGGTCCTCGCTGGTCCCCTCTTCCAAGGTTTACCCCTTCACTGCGCATGGAAGTACAAAACATCTATGAGCTTTATATGGGCTCACGGTGCCAACAGGCAATAAACTGGGTGATGTGCATTTTGCCAATTTGGAAACAAGCTGCAAGCAAAATTCAGGTTTAGGCTGCCTGTCATTTAGTCACTACTATCACCCCTGAGACGTATGGAAACATACAACAAGCACATATTTTTAACCCATACACATTTTAAAGTTTCTACCACTGGGGTGCAGAGCTAGCCCACCAGGGTTGCTGGCTGCAAAATTCAAAATTGACATTTGTCAGAGTTTAGCACTTTTCCCCAAAACATGGTAGCAAAAGACTGGATGTTGTGTATTTTGGCAATTTGGAAAGCAGCTGCGAGTGAACTGCCACTCTAGGGTACCTTTCTCTTGAGCACAGATATCACACCTGGGTTGAATGGAAACATACCACAACAATATATTTTTAACATTTACATATCTTAAGATTTCAAGTGCTGCATTCCAGATAGGGATGTGTGAAACGCATAACCTGCTATAGTGTATTTACACAAAAGTACTGTAAATTATGTGAAATTACAAGTAATTACACAAAATGCATCTTGCACTCAAAAAATTACCCAAGTGATCTGTTTTGGTAAACATTCAATTCAAAAATGTAATTTCAGATTTAATTTCAGTTGCTTGTGTTCAAACACTGCCATGCGCATTTGGATTAGTAGTTTTGTGGTCTGAAATTACCCAAATGGTCCGCTCACATAAAAAAACTGCCTGAAATGCAGTTTGCATTAAAAAAAATTACTCAAATGGTATATCTTGCTTTGAAAACTGTCCCTGAAATTACACTCCAACATAATTAACATTTCTCCCAAGCCTAGGGCCAAACTGGTCAGATTGGTTGCCTGGGGCAAAGCGCCGAACAAGAATCTTTTTCTGGTTTTCAAAACATCTTCCCAAATCATGGTAGTTTTCTTCAGCCTTCCTCACACAGCAAAGTATCCCTCCAAAGTTGACCCTAAATCTGTGTTCCCGTAGGTCTTCATATTATGAGATTATCATATATTGGTAGGTTTTCCATGGGTGTGAGCATGGATCCATACACTAGACTAGGTAATGTTTTTGTTGAGGGAGGACGTTCCATGGGGTATGTAAGAAGTATTTTAGCCCAGGATCAGACAGCACCCAGGAGAACCTACCAAGCCCAGACCTTATCTGAAGACTAAAGATACAGGTGAATCTATTGTGATGTGGCTTGCATGATTCCCAATATGTTTTATTACCTAGAATCCCCTGCAAAAATCAAAGTATGGACAACACAATCATAATTTCTTTCCTTTTCTGTGACAGAAAACTCAAGAACGCCTAGAAATTGCAAATATCTGATCATCCAATGTTCCTAGTCTATTCATGATAAAAAATGGAACCACACGTGTGGATGGGTCTTTTGTATGGGTCAGTAATAGTCCAAAAGTGTGAGTATGTCAATGCCATATTGACTCTACATTGGCTTTTCACTGTCAAGTATTTGGCTTGTTCGTGGCAATTACTAAGGGCTCATCCAGGCATGTGATGAACTGTTTATTTTGGTAGGAGTGTGGGAATACGGGTTGGTAGGAGTTTTGCCATTCTCCACACATTCCAGAACTTTCCATTGCAGAAATGTGAGGTTTTATTTTTAACCAATGATGCACCTGTGCAGGGCATTCTAGGTAAGAAAAAGTGGTGAAATTCTCACAAGCCACACCACCAGGACTCTTGCAGGTGTGTAGTGGTCAGAAATATCTGGGTCTGGTAGTTTTGCCTAGGTGCCAGATGACCCCTAGATGTGTGTTTTTGCAACCCAGCAAGACACTCGGTAGTGTTTGAAGTTTTCCATAGGCTGAGAAAAAATCCAAACAATGGCCAGGCTCCTTGCTGGAGCACAAACGTGTGTGTCTGCACCCCAACAAGGAGCCAGGCGTTTCTGTCTCTTGTCTTTTTGCTCATGACTACGAACCCAGTTCCTTTCCTATCTGTATACAGACCAGGTCCCTTGGGAATTACTTGGGCCTTCTCTTCTGGTTTGATACCAGTCTGTTTTGAGTTCTCCCATTTTGGTGAAAAGTAGTGCTTCTCTTTCTCCATCTTAATCCCATTAGCTAAAGAAACACTGCAAGATCTCTGGATGCTTTTCAGTCAAATTGGACAGATACTGACTAAGTGTGGCAGATCAGGACTCTCTGAGTTACTCTGTCACCATGACTTGGTTAAAGACATGAAAATTTCACACTTTCTTCCCTCTCACCAACTCATTGCAATCAAGCAACTAGGCCTGGGCGGAGTTCCTCATAACCAAAAAACCCTGTCGTGCTAAGCAGAGTTCCATAAGGGGCGAGTGCTTTATGTCGCACTCATTTTTAGCGCCGGGTGTTTGTCCCGCGCTATAAGAACAGTGTGAACGGCACCACGTGCAGCGCAAGAGGGTGTTGCTTCTTTCTTGTGCCCGAGTAGATGTTCTACTTTAGAGGCAGCTTCTCAATGCGAACGGAATGTTTTTCAACGCAAACGGTAGCGACCATCTGTGACCGCCCATGTTGAGAAATGTCGCCAGGATGTGGTCTGGAGTAAGAAAGAAAAACTTTTTGCATGCTATGAGGAGCGCAGAGTGGGAAAAACTCTGCAAACTCCAGAGCGGAGCGTTCATGCATAGGCCTACAAACAACACATCATGAATCCAGGTCTCAAATGGAACTCTTGCTTTCCGTGACCCTCCGCGGGCATTAAGCTGGCTTCAGCCCAGACCATCTACTTTGGCTTATTAGAGTAGTTGCTTTAGAAAAGGCTGCCACTTACAAGCAATATCAAACCTCACAAACCATTCCAAAATATCTGTGCCTTCCACATACATATGCAGAGTTGGAAAGGAACTTACCATTCCCAGAATTAGCTTTTTCTGCAACAATTTTGAGTTTCACTCATAAAACTATCTCTAGTTCTCTCCCCTTTTCTTTTTCCTGCCTTTCCCTTTCCATTTCTGGTACCTCTCATTTAGTCCTGGCATCCTTGGCATGATTTCCTCTTACTTTTTGTCCTATGAGCTCCTGTTTTGCAGATTTCATTTTTGCTGGCTTTAGGATTATGGGCACTTTACCACAGCTAACCAGTGCTGAAGTGCATAGGCTCTGCACTCAAATTATGATAACATTGGCTGATCCAAAATTGGCATATTTAATTTACTTATAAGTCCCTAGTAAAGTGCACTATATGTGCCTAGGGCTTGCAAATGAAATGCTACTGGTAGGCCTGCAGCACTGATTGTGCCACCAACTTCAGTAGCTCTTTAAACATGTCTCAGGCCTGCCACTGCAGAGCCTGTGTGTGCAGTTTCTCACTGCCATTTCGACCTAGCAAGTTAACCTACTTGACAGGCCCATACCTGCCCTTTTATTGAATATGTCACACTTAAGGTAGGCCCTAGGCAGCCCTATGGGCATGGTGCTGTGTATTCAAATTCCTTTTTGTCTACTGCAAGGCCTACATCTCCCATAGGTTAACATTAGGATTGCCTTAAAACATCTTTTAAGTGTAATTTCCAATTGGGAAAAGATAGAGATTTGGAGTTTGATGTTTCTAGACCCATAATTAAAAATAGTGAAGTCATATTTTAAATTGCAAATCTGAAAATGCCACTTTTAGAAAGTTTGCATTTACTTACTTTAACCATTCTGCGCCTCTGTCTGTCTCCGTTAACACATCTGAGTTGGGTGACAGCTGGGCTTTGTGCATTCCCTCTAGACAGTCCCATGCAAAGGGAACTTGGGTGTGACATTTGGATCCTGATGGCCTATCACCAGGCCGATGGGCCTTTCTGAGGTAGGTTGGGAGGGAGGAGCTGACACTTGCACCTGAATAGGGCTGTGCCTGTCCCCACACAAAGAGCTGCATACCCCTCTGTAGTGAGCCTGTAGTCAGGGCGAGAAAGGCAGGGAACATGTCATCTTCAAAGGCCTCTTTGATGTCTCTCCAACTTCAAAGCCACAACTGGGTATAAGTACTGGACCCCTGACGCCACCAAATTCGAACTTTGCTGGAACCAAGAACATTCTGCCAGGAAGAATAGCTGCTGTGCTGTAGAAGGGACAGCCACTCTGCTAACTGCTTTGCTGTGTTGACCTTCTAACTGCTGATTGCTGTGATGCAGGAGGGACTGCCAAATGCTACCTGATTTGCTGTGTTAACCTGTAGCTTCTTGCCTGGGAGTGAGAAGGACTGGACTTGCATTCTACACCCTTGAACCCATGTTTCTCTAAGGGCTTGCTGGCAAGCCCCCTGTCAGGGCCATCACATACTTCCTTTAACTCTGCTTCAGCTGCTGGACTCTGCCAACTGTGAGTCCTGCCCTGCCTAGAGGTGCCAATCCAGTCCTGGGCATTGAAAGTTGGCTCTGCAGCTGTTTTTCTGCAAGAATTGATGCAGTGATGACTTTGCACCAATTGGAACTGACAGAGTGCCCTTCGATGCCAATGCAGTGTCGATCCGACATCGGCGCGAGTCCTGACAGCGAGGCTCAACGTCGACGCATTGCCGATCCAAAGACACCGCTACGAGACTTGACGAGGATGCAGCACCTGCATCGTAAGTGGCTTGCCGACGACAAGGGACCCTACTGTGAGGCCAGACTTCGACGCATGGACCCGGCTATGTGAATTGGAACCAACGCATCGAGTCCTCGACGCAGACGCTTCCTCCATCCAAGGTACTTTTTCAGTGGACCCTGCATGAGTCCTGTAGCCGGCCTGCTCTCCATCGCATTAGGCTTGAAACTTTGGATTCACCCTGGTCTAGTGCGACCTCAAGTAGCCCCTAAGCTATTGACTTTAAGCACTATATTGCAGTTTATGATTTAAAAATTCATATCTCGAGTTATACTTATTGGACTTTTGTAGTTTTGGACTTGTTTTACTAAGATAAATATTCTCTATTCTTCTAAACTGGTGTGGAGTCTTTTTGATGTGTTTTCACTGTGTTACTGTAATTTAAGTGTTGCACAAATACTTTATACATTGCCTCTTAAGTTAAGCCTGACTGCTCTGTGCCAAGCTACCAGAGGGTGAGCACAGGTTACTCTATACTGTGTATCTGCCTTATCCTGACTAGGATTGTGGTACCTACCTGGACAGGGTACATACCTCTGCCAACTAGAGACCCAATTTCTAACACTCTCTTGTCCAAATATTTTCCTCTCTCGCACATTCCTTCTCTTTCTGCTGCCTCCTTCCTCTAGTTCCTAGCAACTAATCCCAACTTCTCCCTCTCAAACTCCCTGGCATTCTCTTCTTCTTCCCCAGTCTTAGCATTTTGTAGGGCTAGCTTCAGGACTTAATCCACCCAAAGGTCAGTGATTCCAGGTGGGATCAAAGGGGGGGAGGGGGCATGGGGTATCCTGGGAAAATTATGCAATGTAAATTCAAGGATACCCTAGAACGTGTCTAGGGATAACCTGTGCTATGGGACTAACAGGCACATGCAGCAACGTTTTTTGCGAGCGCAAACGGTGCGATTCGCAAAAATCGTCCGTTTGCGCCCGCAAAAAGGGCTATTGCGATGCATCAAGGTGTAAGGCACTCGCAATTTAAGAAATCGCAATTTATTGCGATTTCTTAAATTGCGATTGCATTTAAGGAATCGCAATTTGCGATTCCTTAAATGCAATGCAATAACCACTTTTAAATAGTGATTTCGCTATTTGGGGCCGCAAATTACCGAGCAATTGAACTGGTGGGTAATTTGCAAAAACTTTGAAAAATGCACTAAAGTGCATTTTTCAAAGTTTCATGTTGCACACACACATTCCCTTGGGGCATGTGTGTGCGCAACATGGGTGCACATCACAATTCCAGGGGTGCAACAGGGTGTCCTTTTGACACCCTTGCACCCTTGAAATTGCCTGCACAATTTGCGAGTACCTATTGGTACTCGCAAATTGCGCATGCAATTTCCCATTCATTCCTATGGGCCTGTAGGCCCATAGGAATGAATGGGGAGCCATTCCTTAATTGCGACTCACAATTTGCGAGTCGCAATTAAGGAATGTTTAGGAATCGCTATTTTTATAGCGATACCTACATGCATAGGCTTTTGCGAGTCCTTAATTGCGATTCCTTAATAATCGCAATTAAGGACTCGCAAAATCATACCTTGATGTGCATGTGCCCCCAAGAGAGCCTGACACCACAGCACTCCCTCCCTGGGATTCTATAATTGTACCCTTCCCTGGGTTCATCAAAGGTTTATACCCACTTCACAGTTTCTGTAACAGGTCCTTTACAAAACCCACAAGGATCTCCCTATCGTTGTTCCTGAAAGCCCCCAACCTCTTTCTAAACACAGATTCCATAATTGAGATAAGGACAGAATGTCGAAGTCGATGTCTCTCTCCAACCTCGTGTCTGTCATTTGTTTTTTCAGGTAGTGGAATGCTCATACTGAACTTTTTGCTCTGTTCTCAGCATTGGAACTGGAATCTAAAGACCTCACCACTGCCATCAAATGTTATTGCATTGTACAGGACACATACAAAGTGGTAACATTTTTAAAGTTAGTCTAAGAATAATGTTTTGCACTGGAAGTTTACCCTTCCAGTACAAAATCTATGCCAGACTCGTGCACACAACTTTTAACTATGGTGGAATGGTGTGTGCGTGGCGCAAGACAGACTCATTGGGTGGCTGCTCTCAGGATAACAGAAATCCTGCTCTCTCCCTTTCACACAACATAGCACAACAACTTTGGCTGCTGCGCTGCATTGCATGAAATAGTAGTAAATGTGCCTTAAGGTGTCTGACTACTCAGTGCAGACTTTTTAAAGCTGAGTGAAATGGATATGCCACTTGACAAAATGTTTGTTCTCTGTTAGAGATATCTAGAAGGTAAGTGATAGGGATCACAAAGTCTTCTGCAGCAGAGGTAGTGGGTCTTATTTGCTGTTTTCCATAAGCAAAGACTGGAAAGATGAGTGAAGATGGATGTAATTTCACCAGGAATATGCTATTTTGAAGGGATGGGGCAGCAGGATGTCTGCTATGGGCCTTATACAGGATTGGGGAGGTGCATGTTTAGAGGAATACTCTACTTTGGCTATGCTGGCAGCGTAGGAGGCGGGTTTGTGTGTTTGTGTATGAGGGCACAAAGCCAGCTTTGGGAGATGCTTGGAAGGGAGGTGGAGTATGATTCTAGATAAGGGGGGGCAAACCCTCAGGTATGAGCTTTTATGGTGGGAGTGGTGGTAGAATGCCAGATTTGCTAGGTGTAAGTAAGTTGTGGAGAATTGTTGGATACAGGATGCCATATTTGTGTGTTTGGGGTGGGTATTAAGCCAAGTATAGATGTTCTTTGGGGTGGTGCCAAGAGCAGGATACCAGGCATAGGATATGAGTGGGATTTGGCAGGTTGACTAGAATGCAGTTTTTTTCCATTGGTGTGTTCACAAATGCCAAGCATTAATTTCTACAGCATCACGTTCAAAGATGTGCTACTGGCAGCAGAATAAGACACCATCCTCAAGAGGAACAAGAATGTAACTCAATGAATCACAGCAGAGCAACTGATCAGACTTACATGTGGGAGCTGAAGCAAAGTTTTAGGAAGATGTACCATTATACCATTATAACAGTAATTCTATTTCCTACTGTCTATAAGGTGGAGTAAGCTGAGGAATCCGTACATCATGGTGATACCCCGGCTATGTTCAGAACTTTTAGGGGTAGACCCTGTTTGAAACCAGTGTACATAGGTCCTCAATATGTTATAGGCTAAAGAGCTTCACTTATGGTCTTGGTTCATTTCGATGTCTAAGCGGTAGAGTAATATATTTCCACATACTGACTGCAGTAGCATTTAGCTGCTGGAAACATTGGTAGGCATTAACGGTATGTCTATGGTCACACCTTCTAGGGATTTCCACAACTGTTTCAATGAAATGACTGGCAGGTTGATAATGGGCCCCTAAACGTACTTGGGGAAGGGGCACAGGAGTGGTCAGCTTGTCTTCGTTTGGGTTTTGATCACCAAACCAGTTTTCGCACCTCACTCTCTGCTTTTTTTCCACTCTTCCGCAGGGAGTACGCAGTGAGGATAAAAAGACCTTTTTCGGTTGCTTATGATCCCTACACCTCGAGTATCCAGGTCCTTGATTCACCTCGGACGGTCAAAGGGGCTCTTCATCAAATGAAAGAGCACTTGAAAAGTCTCTGCGATGCCTTAGGGAGCTATCCTGAATGTAATGGAAACACGTGACTCAAGCCAACGTTATGTTGAATCAGTAGCTCAATGTCAGTAACAATGTCATTCTAGACAATCATATTCACAAGGGAATGGAGAAGCGTGGCGTTAAGCAAACATTGCTAACGCCACGCTCCACCATTCTGAAAAGGAAGGGATGCAAGAATGCGCCGCAGCCGTGCGTTTTTCCTAGCGCTGGCGCTAAATCTAGTTGCCAATCACCAACACAGGCACCCTTGGACAATAGTGCAAGGGTGTCTGCGTTGGGGGGAATGATTGTTTATGTGCAGGAAGGTGTCCTTTCATGCACATAAACAATCCGGAATGGCGAATTGTAACTTCTTTGTGTGCACCATTGTGCAGCACACATAGAAGTTGCACATCGTCATTTTTTTAAATGATTGTTTATGTGCAGCAAGGGACACCTTCCTGCACATGAACAATCATTCATTCCTTCATGGCGATTTGCTGTTTCTATGTGTGCTGCACATTGCAGCACACATAGAAGCAGGAAAAACGTGGGGAAATTAAGCATTTCTCCTCTTTTCACTATGTTAATTAATT
Organism: Calotriton arnoldi; assembly: GCA_963921515.1. Classification (NCBI taxonomy): domain Eukaryota; kingdom Metazoa; phylum Chordata; class Amphibia; order Caudata; family Salamandridae; genus Calotriton; species Calotriton arnoldi. The sequence continues at coordinate 262,690 of CAWUFW010000188.1, forward strand.
TTGGTGCTGCTTCCTATTTACGCCACCCTTGTAAATAGGGGATATAGGTATAGGTAAATAGGGGACAGCGTCAAAATCAATGGGTGTTGCGGCAGTACACCCACCCCAACACCTATTGCACCCCCTTTTAACGCTAAGTGTAGCAGGAAAGGGGGCCTTATTTACAAGGCAGCACTAAGCCACATTAAGTGGCTTAATGCTGGCTTGTAAATAAGGTGAGGGGTTGAGCATAAAAATGATGTTCCTGTGGTGATAGGGCCTTGTAAATATGTCCCTCTTTTCCTCTCTGAGGCCTGCCTGTGCTTGCGTTTCTGTATATTGTCATTGTATGCTTGGCCTGTATACCCTCTCCAGGTCTGTAGCCTGTGGTCTTGTGGCAAGGGAGGGTCGGTCTGCTTGGGAGGTCGACCTGGTAGATTTACATGCTTATCTATTACACAATTTACTCAGTGAATCAGCTTCAACATCAGTGTTTCACTGTAAATGTATTTAGTTTGTACTTTATGAAGAATATTATGTTGATTCTATTGTTTTCTTTACTGATAATATGTTTCATGTGTCCCTCGATATTTGTGTTAAACTAACCAGTACGGTTTTACAAAATGGTGTAGAACAGTGTATTTGAGAGGTAAATTCGAAGTTGAGTAGAGGTAAGCTGAAAACACAATCACAAGAGATCCACTAAAGAATGCTGCTGTTCAGTAACATACTCGGTATCTGTAATTAATTGTGATAGTTTTCTTGGAATAGGCGCCTACTCATCAGAACTGTCATGCCATGTAATAGTCTTATGTAAAAATAAACAAATGTTGAGATAAGGTTCCAAAATAAAATGTGCAGTCAATTAGTTGATTCGTGGTTTGAGTTTTTATCCTAAAATCTCTTGTGGCCATCATCACTGATGTGTGAAGGGAAGGAGGAAATCCTCACGCATCCCCCCAACTTTATGTTCTCATCTTGGAGAAGATGGTGCATTTTATATGTTCTGACTATATATATATATTATATCAAAATTTGTCTCAGTTGCAGCCTCTCCTTTTTTGCCCTTCACTATGGATGCAGCAAGGATACAGCAGCACAGCCAGATTTTGTAGAATCCTTCTTTTTATTTAAAGTTAAGTTTCACCATTGGGTGCGGACATGAGACCAACGCGTTTCCGCTGTAGCCTTCAACAGGGTTATATATATATATATATATATATATATACATACAAGCACATCCCGCTCACTAGAATCAGACTCTGGTGCAGACTCCAAATCCGTGTGCAAAAACGTATTTTAATGCAACTTGTTCACCATTATGCGTTTCTGCCAAGCCTGGCCTTGCTCACATACGCGCTGAAATTCAAACATCTCTTTGAGTAGTGCTCACGTGATTACAGGGTAATAGTGGCCATTAACAACAGACTATACGTTTGCAGAATGCCTATGTTTAACAAAGATATAGACATCATATATATATATATATATATATATATATATACATACATATATATATATATATATATATATATATATATATATATATATATATATATATATATATATATATATGTATATGTCAACGCTTGTTTGCTTTATACCCTATGAATTCTGTACTTCTTGTCTGGGCCACCTCCTGCACTTCCTGATTTGTTTGAACTCAGTAGACACCCTCCACATGCTGCTTAGTCCACACATTCTGTCTGGTCCACATCTAAGGAATCAATATCCTTTTCAGAATAAGAAAATGGCGTAAGCCAAAGGGTTAGCTGTTAGAAATGGGGGTCTCTCGTTGGCAATGGTTTGCACCTTTGTCCAAGTAGGGACCCTTCTTCCTAGTCATGGTAGGGGGGATACACTTCTAAAATAACCCCTGCTCACACCCTTGGTAGCTTGGCACGAGCAGACAGGCTTATCTCAGAGGCAGTGTGTAAAGCGTTTGTGCACACATACAGTAATACAGTTAAAACACTACAAATGGACACCACACCAGTTTAGAAAAATAAGTAAACTTTATCTAAACCAAACAAGACCCAAAACGAAAAAACCCCACAATACAACAATCAAAATATGATTTTTAAAAGGTAAAAACTGTTCTGTCCATAGAAAATGATGGATGCGACCCTTTCAACACAAAGTACCTTGAATGCGTCAAAACAGCAAGCAAAAAGGGTCGCAGGGAAGGTGATGCGTTGGTTCCTTACACACAGCAAAGGTGATGTGTCAGTTCCTTGCTCCAGGGGAGGGGGTGCGTCAACTCCTTACCGGAGAGGAGGTGATGCGTTGGTTTCTTTCTGCGTGGGGAGGTGATGCGTCGGTTTCTTACTGCGTCCCCCAGCGATGCAACAAACCTGGCACCTCCATGTGATACATGATGATCCAGGATGATGCGATGCGGGAAGATCCGGGATGCACTGATGGTCAGGGCGGCGGCACACAGGCGCTGCGACTATTTTAGCCGTGTCCCCTTGATGCGTCGATTTTTACACAGCAGGGCCTGCGTCAGAGTTGGTGTGGTGATCTCGGATGTCGGAGATCAGTGCACAGGACTCGTCGTACAGGAGACACTTCGGTCGCGGGCAGGCGCTGCGTCGGTTCTTCGGCTGCAGGAATGCATCGGAAATTCTTCTTGCACTGCTGCGATGCGTCGGAACCAGGCAATGCGTCAATTTTCACAGTTCTTCAGTCTTTTGCAGTTCCCAGCCTCAGAAACAACCTCCAGAGGCCCAGAACACTGGCATGCACCTCTTGTCAGGTCAGAACTCCCAGCAAAGGAGTTCAGGGGGACTGGGGGTGAAGTCTTTGTGTCCCTGAGACTTCAGAACAGAAGGCAAGCTCTACTTCAAGCCCTTGGAGATCTTCTTCAAGCAGGGGACACAGCATACAGCAAGGTCCTTGTCCTTTCCTTGGCAGAAATAGCCACTGCAGGTCAACCGCAGACAGCATACAGCAAAGGGGCAGTACTTCTCTTTCAGTTTCTCCAGATCTTCTGCTTGGCAAAGATTCCTCTTGAATTCCAGAAGTAATCTAAAGTTCTGGGGTCTGGGCCCCAATATTTATATTCAATTTCTCTTTGTTCTCTGGTGTCAGAGAGGTTCTGTGCTCAGGCAAAACCAGTTCTGTCCTCTCTGGTGCAGCTTCCTGGCAGGAGGTGGAGACAGCATTGTGCAAGGCAGACCAGGCCCATTCAGGTGAAAGGAAATCTCCTCCCCCTACTCTAAATGCAGCCCAGGTCTATTCAGCCCAGTCCTGACTCATCCAAGAAAGGCAAGGCAGGACACAACTCAACCACCCCCTCCCCCCCAGTGGCTGTCTACAGTGAATGCACATCCCCAGCCCCTGTAACTCCAAAGCCAGACAGTCAATCCACAAACCAACAGAGGCACACAGGATGGCTAAGCAAGAAAATACCCACTTTCTAAAAGGGGTATTTTCAAACACAATGTAAAAAATCATCCTTACTAAAAGATTCATCTTTACATTCTGAGTTCAGGCATACTAAACTTTACCGTCCTATCTTGCCCCAACGGAAAGTTATATTTATAAGAGGTTATAAATAAACTCTCATTCTATGCTATGGGACAGATAGCCTTTCCATAGTGATAAAACTAAATTCACTGTAGTTCACTATCAGGGCATGCTACACACATCAGGACATGGCCTACCTTTCACACACACTGCACCCTGCCTACAGGGATACCTTGGGCCTGCCTTAGGGGTGGCTCACATGTAAGAAAAGGGAAGAATAGGGCCTGGCAAGTGGGTGAACTGGCCAAGTCGACATGGCAGTACCAGACTGCGCACAGACCCTGCAGTGGCAGGTCTGAGAACCTTTAGCAAGGCTGCTTGTGTGGGTGGCACAATCAGTGCTGCAGGCCCACTAGCAGCATTTGACTTACAGGCCCTGGGCACACACAGTGCACTGTACTGGGGACTAAGTAGTAAGTCAAACAAGCCAATCATGGAAACACCAATCCATAGTCACAATTTACAGAGGGAGCACATGCAGTTTGGCACTGATCAGCAGTGACAAAGTGCCCAAAGCATCTAGACCAGAAAAACACAGAGTCCAGCACACAGCAAAAACACAGGAGGCAGAGGCAAAAATACATGAGAAAGCCATGCCAAGGATGCCAGGTCTAACAGTAGCCTTGTTATCTTCTTAATGAGGACCCTCAAGGTTCTGTACAGAAAAGATATGTGTCTGCTTACTTCAGTGCCAAAGGGTTTCTGTCAGTTCAGATTTCCATTCAATCCAGTCTTATAACATAGAGTGTAGGATACTTTATAGGTAATTATCGACATTCATTTGTTAACTATTATATTTACACAGAATGCCTTATATCTGAAAGCAAACACCACTCACTGATCAGGAAATGGGATTATACCCAGGACTTGCCGCTTTCAGATGACAGCAAATAATTTCCTTCTTTTTGATCTGTCTGAAACAATATTACTGATTAATCAAATGTCGCATATTAAGTACTGCTGCTAAATTGTGAAAGCCTTGAGAAAGCCCTGGTCCAAATGACCGACTAAGGGCGAAACACGTGTCGGCTGTTGAATGTCCAAACCTAATTCTTGTAACACTCTGGAAAACTATGAAAGTTTAAATTTGAAGAATAAAAGCAGAAAATAAATATCATTTGGAATTCTGAAGATTTTTTGTCAAAATCAATATCAATATCTAATAAGGAGGAGGATGTACTCATATGTTTCTAATCATTTATAATAGAGGTCAGTAAGGTGCTAATACCTCGAGTTAGCATCCTCCCACCACTTTTAAAAATAGACAATAACATCCAGGAAGAGAATCTTTGGGCCTTTCATCTTGCAAAATACATCTGAAAGTAGCCTACAATATTTTGAGTGGCATGGAGGAGTGATTGTGTGCATTTTAAAAGTGATAATAGAGAAAGAAACATGCTCCAGAATGCCTGCAATAACCCTCTGTAAATATAATGCTTGGGATGAAAAAGGTCATGTTGCAGATACAAAGTGCCTTAACGATAAATTTGGTCCCAATGAACTGGACTGAGATGTATAGGAGCTCCAGAGGTAAAGTCTCAAATACTTTAACATTGGCAAGGCTAGAAGTTAACATTGTCAGTGAGCTGCAGTAACACGTGTGCAGCATCTGAGCACCATGGGCTGAGGAAACCTCACCCTCCCCCTAGACCTGTGGATCCAGCAGCTCAGTGCATCTCCGCTGCATTGGCTGACCAGACGCTTTCATTTGCGTAGGATCTTCTGGCCAGTGGTGTAGCCACCACCATATCCAAGATGGCCGAAGCCCTCATCGAGAGGGTGAAGTCAATGCTGCAGGTACAACATGACAGCCAGCAAATTTTGGTCGATAACTAGTACAAAGGTGTTATTGACTGTGTTGTCCATATCGCTAAGAACAAGGCTTCCTTTCTTCCTGGCGTGGGAACCTTCTCCCACGCAGGCTCTTAGCTTTGCCTTCAAGGAAAAGAACAACCAATCTTCTTGGGAGGAACAGACAAGCATACACAGTTCTGGAACTATTTTGCTGGAAACCTGGCTTCCAGTGGTGCAGCAGAGCCACTTTGATTGGTTTTTTTAGCCTTTGGGTTTTGCCAGAACACGTTTGGCTGCTGATGTTGCTAAAGCTGGGGCTGACCAACAGTTCAAAGGTCTCGAAGACTGTCTTGTGAAAATCACAAAGTCGGATGGGCAGTGCAGCTTGCATTCGGGGCTCAATGTGTCTATGCACGGCATCATCATCTACAAAGGTGGCTACTTTGGCATTTATGATACTGCAAAAGGTATGTGTTGGACTTGGCCCTTTTTGCAGGGTCATCCCTAAACTTTTTACCTTCCTCCTATATTTTTTCTGACCTGTTGTTGGCTGTTTTATGACTCTTGGCACTTTACCACTGCTGATCAGTGCTAAAGTGCATATGCTCTCCCCATTATAAATTGTGTGATGGATTAGTGACTCCATGATTGGATGATTGGTTTACTTGTCAGTCCCTAGTACAGTGCACTGAGTGTGCCCAGGGCTTGTAAATCCAATGCCGCTGGTGGGCTTGCAGCACGGGTTGTGCCACCCACAGAAGCGGCTTGTAAAATATGTCTCAGGCCTGCGATTGCAGAGCCTGCGTGCAGCCTAGGCTGCCATGTCGACTTGGTGAGTACACCCCCTTACCAGTCCCTAAACCTTCCCTTTACTGCATGTTGGTCACCCCTAAAGTAGGCCCTAGGGCAGGGTGCATTGTAAGTATAAGGTAGGACATGTCCTGGTGTGTGTGGCATGTCCTAATAGTGAATTACAGCCATTTTCGTTTTTCATTATTGCAAGGCTACCTGCTCCCCATAGGCCAGAATGGGCAGACTGACTATTACACCTTATAGTCAGAACTGACCCAGGGAACATGGTAGAAAAACGAATTTAGTATGCCTGAACTCAGGATGATAAAATACATCTTTTAGTGAAGTTGGTTTTAACATTCGGTGTTTGAAAATACCACTTTTAGAAAGTGGGTATTTTCTTGCCTAACTATCCAAGCCTGCCTCTGCTAGGTTGTGTATTCCTTGTCGGGAGATTGAGTGACAGGGGCTGGGGGTGGCTACAGGAGACAGGGTGAGTCAGCACAGGGCTGAATAGAAAGATCTGCATCCAGAGTGGAGGGAGGAGTTGCACCTGGGTCTGAATAGGGCTGTGCCTGCCTTCCACAATGCTGGCTCCACCTCCTGCCGGGCGGCTGAGCACTCTGCCCCACATTCTGAAAGGAAAGAAGGAGTCAGAAAAACAAAGTGCTCCAGGACTGACCAGAACTGGTTTTGGGCTAGGCAGAGGCCTCTCTGCCTCCAGAGAACAAAGAGAAAAGGTGTATAAAAAGGGGACCCAGACCCCTAGGAAATTAGATCACTTTTGGGAAACAAGAAGAAACCTTTGCTGAGGAGCGGAACCAAGAAGAAACTGAGGAGAAGACTTTCCCTAAACTGAGAGGGAACTGCCTGCAGTGGTTGCCTGACTGCCAAAGAAAGGAGGAGGGAACTTTGTGTGTACTTTCATCAACTTGTGAAGGATCTCCAAGGGCTTGATTTTAGAGCTTGCCTCCTGCTGAAGTCTCAGGGACAACAGACTTCACCCACCAGCTCCCCCTGTATTCCCTTGCTGGGAATTTGGACCTTCTGAGACACTTGCGTGTCTCTGGGAGCTGGAAGCGCGACTCAACACGAAGAAGCGTGTCGCCGCAGCCGCTGAGTCTCGCATCGCCGGAGAAGAGTGTCGCCGTCGCATCAGACGCCGGCGCATCCCCGAAGAAGCGTGCCGCATCCTTCGAAGTGCCTCGCAGCACCGGAGAAGAGTGTCGCCGTCGCATCAGACGCCGTCGCATCCCCGGGGCAGAGCATCGACCTCGCATCAGACGCCGACGCATCGCAACACGAGACGCACCCCGCATCCCAGGAGAAGATCGTCGACCTCGCATCAGACGCCGTCGCATCGCCAGGGAAGCGTGTCGCAGGGCCTGTCGCGGCTCCAAAGACTCATCGCAATCGCCGCACGGCCGTTGGGCGTGCACGCATCACATCTTCGTTGTCGCAACCTCAAGAAGACGCCACTTTGTTTCTTTTGCACCAGATCTTCAACGCATCACTGCCCTTGCGTGTAAGGGACTATCGCATCACCTTCCCTGCAACACTTTCCGTTGCCCTGCGTTACGCATCTTAAGGTACATTGAACTCAAAGTGTTGCATTTTCATTTTAAGAGACTCAAGCTAATTCTACCATCCTTAAAGTACAGTATTGTGGATTATTTATGTCATTTATGGTCTTGTGGTAAATCTATATAAAAGATACTTATTTTTATAATACAACCTGTGTGGTGTCCATTTGTAGTGTTGTCACTAGATTACTGTATGTGTTCACAAATGCTTTACACACTGCCTCTGAACTAAGCCTGTCTGCTCGTGCCAAGCTACCAAAAGGGTGAGCAGGGGTTATTTCAGGAGTGTACCCCCTTATCCTGACTAGAAGCAAGGGTCCCTATTTTACAAAGGTACCTACCTCGGCCAACTAGAGACCCCCAGTTCTAACATTGGTGGCAGCGGTGAGGATTCTGGACTTGCATTTGTGACTCATGTACAGTGATTGGTGAACACTACCTAGTGAGTGCAGACCATAACGCAACCACATACTTTTGGTAGATATTCTTTTCTGGGACTTTCTATCTTTGCTAAAAACTGCCAAGTTTAATCACCATGGAAAAAGCAGCATCCGTAGTATCTGTTGATAATGATTGGGAAGAGGAGAAACTGGAATGCTACACCGTTAACCAGCTCAAGCATTTCTGCAGGAAGTTCAAAGTTTCTATGACCGGAATCTCCAAGAAGGATGATTTCCAAAAGGCGCTTAGGGCCTGGGTCGAAGCAAGGAATACCCCTGAGAATGAGGAGGGGGCTGAGAATATAATTGAGCAGCTGGATGGGCCAGTAGGTCTAGGGGAGAGGAGAGCATCTTCCCCCATAGGTAGCAGTGTTTCTGCCCGAGGTCTGTCCCCAGAAGAGCTGGAGGACAGAGAAAAGAGTAGGATGCATGAAATGGAGCTGACCAAGCTCAAGTTAGAGGGGCAGTTGGAATTTGCATTGCAATCTAGAAAGTTGGCCTTAGAAGAGAAAAGAATGGATCAGGAGCATGAGTTGAGAATGAGGGAGCTTGATTTAAAGCTCGAGAGGCTGGAGGCCATGAGTGTCTCAGCCCAGCAACAAGAAATATGTGTAGCTCAGAGGGTGAGCTTTGCTGAGTTGGAGGGGGAGTCCAGCTCAGATGGTGGCAGCAAAATTATGTTATCTAGTGCTGAGAGAGTAGTGCACACACCCAGAGATGTGGCGCCTGACTTGGAGGGGGTTAATATACACCAGGAGGTTCCAGGATATGAGGTAGCTCTAGTGGTACGCAGTGTCCCTGAGGTGGATTGGGGAACTGGCACAGGGGTTCATAGTCCTACAGGTGGGAGGGACACTCTACTGACTCTAGATGAGAGGTGCAGGGAGAGGGGTTCCCCCATGGTTGAAGTCCTGATGTGTGAGTGTGGAGACCGCCCAGAAGAGTGTGGGTTGAGTGACAGAGACAGTCAGATACTGTCTTGCCAATCTCAGGAGAGGGGTGTGGAGTACGTGTGCGAGGCACTGGATGGTGAGGTGAAGGATAGTTTGGTTAACCCTTGTAGGGGGCTGTGTGATCCAATTGTGGGAGAGCATATTGTAAGTCCCTGTTTTCCAGAGCTATGCCAACACCTGTTGGAGAGTGAGTTCTCTGACCCCAGGGAGCTCACAATGGAGGCAGACCATTTGGTGGATTCCAGAGGGTCTGGAGAGGCATTGGGGAGTGACCCTAAGAGGAGTGGCTCAGGTGTCTTCCAACCCAGAGTGGTGGGAGAGGTTCAGTGTAGCCCAGCTAGGTCCCGTGGTAATGGGAGGGGTGTAGGGACTCACGTCCTGTATCAGTGGAGAAGGAGTGAGTGCGGGGCTGCGTGTCCCAAGGTGCCCGAAACCCAGTCTCAGAGCCTGGATGGTTCCTTAAGGGAACACCAGGTAGGGAGCCTAGGCTCTCCTGATGGGCCGCCTGTTGAGGAGGATCTCCTAGTGTCTAGAGAACCTGGAGCGTCTGTAAATGGAGCTCCAGTGTTTCTGGTATCTGGCAGTGCCGCTCCACTTGGGAGGGTGCAGAAGTCCAGAGTGAGGGGTGAGAGGGGTAGAGAGTCCCCAGTGGAAGAACCAGTGGGTCAGGGACCAGCCAGAAGGGCTGAGTCACCAGTGAATGACCATGGTGACACCACTTCTGTCCTGGGGGATCTTTGCGCACTGTCAGATGGACAGGGGTCGGGAGATCTGCGCCAGGCAGACTGTCACATAACACATGAGAGATGTGTTACCCTCTGGGGGGCATGCGTGCTCCCCAGGAAGTCCTGGTGCGCCAGGCAGATTCTTACACAACTCTAGAGGAGTGTGTTTCCCTTGGGGGGGGTTGGTGTACCTTCCCGGAAGTCCTGGGTTGCCAGGCACAGGTCCAGCCTAAGGGTACAGACCCTGGGTTGGAGGGCCAGGTTCAGGGTGTCCACCCTGACCTGGAGGAAGGGGCAGCTGCTAACAGTGCCCCTACCAGTTTGTCTTCTGGGGGCACCACTCCAGGTGGGAGGGTGCAGGACCCCAGTAAGGGGGGCGGGGAGAGGACAGCCTCACCCCTGGCCTCTGCCCAGTCTAAGGGTACAGACCCTATGCTGGGATCCCAGTTGCAGGATAGAACCCCTGAACTGGTGGGCGACTGTGCAGGACACCTGCCACAGGTGCCCTGACAATTCTGGTAGGGGGTACCGCTCCTGATGGGAGGGGGCAGTACGCTGGAAGGGGGTGCAGAGGGAGGGAGTCCTCGCCTCTGACCCCGGTTCAACTGGAGGGTTTAGACCCTAGAATGGAGGACCAGGTTCAGGGTGTCCCCCCTGACCTGAACGCCCAGTTGCAGGATAGAACCCCTGAACTGGTGGGCGAATTGTGCAGGACACCGGCCACAGGTGCCCTGACAATTCTGGAAGGGGGTACCGCTCCAGGTGGGAGGGTACAGAGCCCCAAGGAGGAGGACCAGGTGTGGGAAAGCCCACCCCAGTCTCCAGTCCAGCCGCCGGGTACAGGCCCGGGGCTGGTAGATCAGTGTCAGAATGTCATACCTGACCTGACAGGAGGGAGAATGGACAAAGGGTGCCAAGCACCTGGGGCTACTGCCCCCCGCTCTCTGACGCCACAGAGGTTTGAGAGCCCTGAGAGGCATAAGGCCTGGGTCTCATCCCTGACCACTGTCAGTGGCCACGGTGGCTTGCTTTCTGTCTGTTGGGACACACCTGTGAGCAAGTTAAGGTTAGGTGCTGCACAGGTGGGGTCCACAGGTGAAGAGAAGGGTTCCCCATGGATTAGCTTGGTGGGCCCTGAGAGTATGGACAGAGTGATTCCAATAGGTTCAGATTGGCGTAGGACTGGAGTATGCCCCTGCTGTTGTGGGCCAGGGTCCAGGTTCTATCGCCCAAAGCAGGGAAGCCCATCAGGGTAGTGATTGGTCTCCCCTGCGTTTTTGGCTGGAAGGGGGTTGTGTTGGACTTGGCCCTTTTTGCAGGGTCATCCCTAAACTTTTTACCTTCCTCCTATATTTTTTCTGACCTGTTGTTGGCTGTTTTATGACTCTGGGCACTTTACCACTGCTGATCAGTGCTAAAGTGCATATGCTCTCCCCATTATAAATTGTGTGATGGATTAGTGACTCCATGATTAGATGATTGGTTTACTTGTCAGTCCCTAGTACAGTGCACTGAGTGTGCCCAGGGCTTGTAAATCCAATGCCGCTGGTGGGCTTGCAGCACGGGTTGTGCCACCCACAGAAGCGGCTTGTAAAATATGTCTCAGGCCTGCCATTGCAGAGCCTGCGTGCAGCCTAGGCTGCCATGTCGACTTGGTGAGTACACCCCCTTACCAGTCCCTAAACCTTCCCTTTACTGCATGTTGGTCACCCCTAAAGTAGGCCCTAGGGCAGGGTGCATTGTAAGTATAAGGTAGGACATGCCCTGGTGTGTGTGGCATGTCCTAATAGTGAATTACAGCCATTTTCGTTTTTCACTATTGCAAGGCTACCTGCTCCCCATAGGCCAGAATGGGCAGACTGACTATTACACCTTATAGTCAGAACTGACCCAGGGAACATGGTAGAAAAACGAATTTAGTATGCCTGAACTCAGGATGATAAAATACATCTTTTAGTGAAGTTGGTTTTAACATTCTGTGTTTGAAAATACCACTTTTAGAAAGTGGGTATTTTCTTGCCTAACTATCCAAGCCTGCCTCTGCTAGGTTGTGTATTCCTTGTCTGGAGATTGAGTGACAGGGGCTGGGGGTGGCTACAGGAGACAGGGTGAGTCAGCACAGGGCTGAATAGAAAGATCTGCATCCAGAGTGGAGGGAGGAGTTGCACCTGGGTCTGAATAGGGCTGTGCCTGCCTTCCACAATGCTGGCTCCACCTCCTGCCGGGCGGCTGAGCACTCTGCCCCACATTCTGAAAGGAAAGAAGGAGTCAGAAAAACAAAGTGCTCCAGGACTGACCAGAACTGGTTTTGGGCTAGGCAGAGGCCTCTCTGCCTCCAGAGAACAAAGAGAAAAGGTGTATAAAAAGGGGACCCAGACCCCTAGGAAATTAGATCACTTTTGGGAAACAAGAAGAAACCTTTGCTGAGGAGCGGAACCAAGAAGAAACTGAGGAGAAGACTATCCCTAAACTGAGAGGGATCTGCCTGCAGTGGTTGCCTAACTGCCAAAGAAAGGAGGAGGGAACTTTGTGTGTACTTTCATCAACTTGTGAAGGATCTCCAAGGGCTTGATTTTAGAGCTTGCCTCCTGCTGAAGTCTCAGGGACAACAGACTTCACCCACCAGCTCCCCCTGTATTCCCTTGCTGGGAATTTGGACCTTCTGACACACTTGCGTGTCTTTGGGAGCTGGAAGTGCGACTCAACACGAAGAAGCGTGTCGCTGCAGCCGCTGAGTCTCGCATCGCCGAAGGAGAGTGTCGCCGTCGCATCAGACGCCGGCACATCCCCGAAGAAGCGCGCCGCATCCTTCGAAGCGCCTCGCAGCACCGGAGAAGAGTGTCGCCGTCGCATCAGACGCCGTCGCATCCCCGGGGCAGAGCATCGACCTCGCATCAGACGCCGACGCATCGCAACACGAGACGCGCCCCGCATCCCATGAGAAGATCGTCGACCTCGCATCAGACGCCGTCGCATCGCCAGGGAAGCGTGTCGCAGGGCCTGTCGCGGCTCCAAAGACTCATCGCAATCGCCGAACGGCCGTTGGGCGTGCACGCATCACATCTTCGTTGTCGCAACCTCAAGAAGACGCCACTTTGTTTCTTTTGCACCAGATCTTCAACGCATCACTGCCCTTGCGTGTAAGGGACTATCGCATCACCTTCCCTGCAACACTTTCCGTTGCCCTGCGTTACGCATCTTAAGGTACATTGAACTCAAAGTGTCGCATTTTCATTTTAAGAGACTCAAGCTAATTCTACCATCCTTAAAGTACAGTATTGTGGATTATTTATGTAATTTATGGTCTTGTGGTAAATCTATATAAAAGATACTTATTTTTATAATACAACCTGTGTGGTGTCCATTTGTAGTGTTGTCACTAGATTACTGTATGTGTTCACAAATGCTTTACACACTGCCTCTGAACTAAGCCTGTCTGCTCGTGCCAAGCTACCAAGAGGGTGAGCAGGGGTTATTTCAGGAGTGTACCCCCTTATCCTGACTAGAAGCAAGGGTCCCTATTTGGACAAAGGTACCTACCTCTGCCAACTAGAGACCCCCAGTTCAAACAGTATGCTCCCTGATCCTAGGAATACTCACATTGTGGTTGGCTGGATGACTGCGGTAGCTGGCGCACCCATTCGATACGGTGAGGCGTCATATGATGATGCAATCTGGCTGTAAAGGAGCTGATGTACACTGGAACAATCGACTGATGGAGGAAGATTTTTCGAGATGAGGGTGGAAAAGCATTCTTCAAGGGAACATGGTCAAATGTCCTCCGAGGTATTGGGGGAGCCTTTGTTTTTGTGTTGTGCGACGTGTTTAAAAAAGTCATTTAAATGCACCCAGGTTTCAGATTAGTTAAACCAATCATGTAGAGCCCCTGTGCCATAATGAACCATTTGAGCTTTGAGAGATGTGTTCAGTCTTATCTTAACAAAGGACAACCCATGTTTACTGGTCACCTAAGTTGTATTTGAAAAGGGAACAATTATGTAGATTGAACACTAGAACTGTATCGTTTTGCACAGATGAATCTTTAATGTGCCCTAAGATGGGGCATTCTGTTGAACAATAAAGGATGACATTGTCAGGGCGCATGTCATAATTTGAAATATATAAACGTTTCACTGTAACTATAGAACACATTTCATGGATTTTGCTCGTAATGTGTACCTAATTATTCTCTTCTGTGATCTGGTAATTGATGTGCAGTATGTTAGCTTCCACAACTAGTTGTTTCGAAAGCAATGTTGTGTGGTCTTTTGTGGCAAGGCAGCACTTGTGGCCAAGGCACACGTGGTCATTGTAAATCAATGTAGGATACCTTCTACTTTAAATGTTTGTGGACTGAAGAGCCTAACTTTGGTGGGTTAAATTATCAAATACATTAGAAACTTCACCTTTCGCAAATTATATGAAATGTCCTTTGATGATTTCAAATATGCAATTTAAAAACATTGTCTCACGAAACTAGTTTGTAGACAAAAGGGTACTGAATAAAGTATTTACCAGAAGAAATTACAAAGTGGCAACAAGCAAAGCAAATATATACTGAAAGGAATTTCTCTAACAGTATATACGTTTAAACCTACCCACCTGTAGCAAATCACATTTTTTCTGCATGATCTCTCCACACTTTTCACCTTTTTATGAACTTATTTTGCTGGTATTAGGACTCTGTGCACTTTTACATTGCCAATCAGTGTCACAGCAAGTATGCTCTTCCCCAAATATGTAAGTAATATTTGAAACACCTAAGTAGCTTATTTAATTTTCCAGTAACGACATCTTAAGTTGGCAGAAGAAACACATCATTACTGTTGAAGGGATACGAAGTGTGTATCCCCACCACCCGCGTACATGACTGAAGTGTGTTCTGGCTTGACTGTAGCTCTAGGCACAGAACATTGATCTATCATGTAGTAAACATAATTGTCTGCATTAGGTATGTCACCCTAAGTGTGCCGTCTGAACACACAAGGCTGGATGAAAAATGTATACATGAGGGCATACTAAATATTAAGAGAAAATATTTTCCCACAGTGAAATTGCCAAAATGAAGACTAAATTACCTTTTCCTAGAGCAGAAGTAATTTGTGAATAAATGTTGATTTTCACAATTAAGCTTAGAACAATGGTAGAAACTTTGGAATGAAGTGCTAATTTTGGGATTAAGTCTTGTGTATGTGCATGATGTACATATAGCGAATGAATGTGAATTACACACACATTCATTTTTCAAAACCGTGAAGGATGGAAGAATCTCATCATATGTTGTGATGTGAAATATGACACATTATCTGTTGTAAATTTAACAGGAGGGGCATTTATAGCACATCTTATATACTCACTCAGACTCTGGAACCCTGTCTCGTCTGTCCTTGTAAACTGTCTGCCTCTTCCTTTAAATCATTTCCATGTGCTTGTGTGTGTATTTTAATTCCGTTTTAAACATGTTTGGGTGGAGTATGACACTTCTGCCTGCGTGGTAACTATTTTACAGTATGGCAGTTTCCTTCACACACAGACTTTATACATTTCAGATCAACATATGTTGGAGTCACTGTACAAGAAGCAGCTGTAACACAGTGAAGCTGTACACGTGTTAAACGTCTGCTCTTCATTAAATTCTGAATAAATTAACAGGTATTATTTTTGACCAGGATCAATGTTACCCCGTGGCTTGTCTCCGTATCACTTCCATGCACGTTTACTGTTTGACAGGAAGCTAAAATCTGCAGGGCTGTTAGGACCAAAGCATTGGATGAGATGCAGAGTCTCATGTGTGCTATGAGGTGTTGCTGCCACCAGACCGGCTCCGGGCGTCCACAACCAAAGAGAGCATCCCCACTTAGTGGAGAAAGATTTTTATTTTTATTTTATAAAAAACATGCGGTGAGATTATATCAACTGAAATTCGTTTCCCTAGTGGAACATGCTGTTAACATTCCCTTTCTCTCAGCCTGATACCCCTGTTGTGCTGTGTGGTAATTGAAATGTAAAGTTGTTAAAGTTGTTATTGACATGTTATGATTTTGTACGGGACCGGGGAGGTTGGAGTGTTCTGTGATCTCCCTGGTTACCGTATGGGCTTGACATTCGATCTGCCGCAGTTGCTTTGAGCAGGTGCAGAGTGGAAGTTACGCCCGACTTTTGATCTTAATAAATATCCTTTTACAATCTTCTTCGGATGCTGTCTCTCCCTACAAGATAAATGTGGCGATGAGTTGGTCGCTGGCACAAAGGAGAGGTTGTGGCGTAAACTTCAAATTCCCAGGCAAAGCATCGTTGGCCACCTTAGGTGCAGCCAGTAGCGGCCCGTGGTGGGAGTGCTGCTGGGCGGTGACGCGGGGCGGGGGAGGGGCAGGGTGGGGGGTAGTAAACTCCGGAATACGGCCGCACAGAGGTAAGTAAACAAACACATTTCGTTGCGCGCGCTGCATCGCATTTGGCGATGCAGCGCGCGCAACGAAATTCATTTTATTTATTTGTTTGTTTACTTACCTTTGTGCGGCCGTATTCCGGAGTTTACTACCCCCACCCTGCCCCTCCCCGCCCCGCGTCACTGCCCGGCAGCACTCCCACCACGGGCCGCTACTGGGGCAGCCAGTGGCGTAACGAAAGTTGAGGGCAGTAGCGGCCCGTGGTGGGAGTGCTGCCGGGCGGTGACGCGGGGCGGGGGAGGGGCAGGGTGGGGGGTAGTAAACTCCGGAATACGGCTGCACAGAGGTAAGTAAACAAACAAATAAATAAAACGAATTTCGTAGCGCGCGCTGCATCGCATTTGGCGATGCAGCACGCGCAACAAAATTCGTTTTATTTATTTGTTTGTTTACTTACCTCTGTGCGGCCGTATTCCCGAGTTTACTATCCCCCACCCTGCCCCTCCCCCGGTCCGGGTCACCGCCCGGCAGCACTCCCACCACGGGCCGCTACTGGTTGAGGGGGCCTTCCTGCAAGGTACACGGAGGGGCCCCCACTCTGGATTTAATCCGGAGCTCTCAGGCCTGAAAACTGTACTGAGGGGGCCCCCTGCAGCTCGGGGGCCCCCCGCACCACGGGGGCTGCGAGTGCCTGTGTTACGCCCCTGGGTGCAGCTTCTCCTAAGCAGGGGTAAGAGACGTTGGCCTGCATTACGGTGAGTCCAGCGCGGACCTCAATTAAGCCCCAGTGAAGCACTGTAATCTGGCTAGAAGTACCACTGCGTTTATCCCAGCCCTCACCCCACTAAAACAGCCGAACAGCGTGGCCTGTAACAGAACTCCAGTGATAGCGCCGTGGCTGAGTGTTAATCGTTGTGTCCATCGGCACCGCAAAGCGTCTCGGCCAGCAGCCAGTGTGCCCTCAACGCAGCCATGCAGAACTCTGATCACAGCGCTACAGCACTGTCATGTCCCAGTCTGAACAGTATTGCAGTGGCTAGTGTGGCCCTACAGAGAGTCTCCAGAGCAGCACTGCAGTCTAACTTGAGCGCTACACGAGACACACCACAGTGACATGGCCCACCCAGCACTGCTCGAAGGGCAGCACCACACCGCTGATCACCTCAACAGAGCTAGGCAGAGCTCCAATTGCGGCGCTGCAGCATCTTTGTGCCTTTGGCTCTATGCGAGACACATGGGCTGGACTTTGCCACAGCTTGAATGATTTGGCTCGCAGAGCGATCAGGTCAATGGAGCTAGTCAGAGCTCCAATCGCTGCAGCACAGCGCAATGCAGCTCATGGCGATATAGTTATTTATGTATTGTGAATCTTGGGCCCACCTGTGGTCAGGCTCCAGCAAGGTTTCAATGTACTGCACACCAGCTCAGCAGCAAGTTGAAAAACGAGTTTCTCCATGTTCCATTCTCTTTTTGATCATTCGTCATTCTGGCACTTCCGGCTGAGGGATTAGGGGAAGATCGTTGTGGTTTTTATTGTGCACAATCTAGGAACTTTTCGTGTCATTCTGAAAGACCTATTTGAACTATTTTGTTTTCTCATTCTCAGCAGTCATTTGTATTTTCGTGCTGGTATTGTTTGCATGTTAACCTGAGAGGAAAATCTCTTGCATTCTTTTGTTTTCGGTTCTTTTCTTTTCTCTCTTTATTGGTACAAATTTAAAATGAATGTGTGCTTAATATCACCACCACCACCGTTTTGTCCCAACCAGGTGACCTACCAATTGAATTAGAAGAATGGTTGGACATCTTTGACAACTATTTAGGGGCTTTAGAAGGGTTGGCATTTCGTCCTAGTCGCAAAAAGGCAATGTTATTGAATGCGTTGGGGAAAGAGGGTCAGCATATTTTGAGGTACTTAATCAGCTTTAAAAGGTCAGCATGATTTGGATGTGAATGAAGAAGCTCCGAAGAAATTCGAAATCAGATTTATCAAGGAAAGAAATGTAGTGATGAGGAGGCACAAATTCTATACTCAGCCTCAGCGGTCTGGTGAATCCATGGATGATTTAGTTTCTAGGTTGGGGGAATTATCAACAAAGTGTCAGTTCTGCCCGATGGCGGCTGAAGAGATGATTCGCGATTAACTGATAGTGCGGTGTAGGAGTTGCAAAATGCAAGAGATGTTATGGGCTGCAAAGAACCCAACTTTGAAGGAAGCAATAGCGATAGCAAAGATGGTAGATGAGTCTGAGTACTGTATGAAAGAGATGGAGAAGAGGAAAGCGAAGGTAGAAGTAGCAGCAGTGGTTTCTCCACTAAATGGGATAGCAGCTATGGCCAAGGCTGGGGCTACTGCCTTTAAGCCAAACAAAGGATTCCAGACGAATAAATCTACCAGTAGGATGTGTGGGAGTTGTGGCAGTCTCAGTCACACTACTGAGGCTAAAAATTGCTTCGCTCTAGGGAAGGATTGCAGAAAATGTGGGCAGAAAGGGCACTTTGCCTATATGTGTCGAGGTTGAGGGAGAAGTAAAGTGGCGGTTCTTACCAAACAACCGCTCTCTGGGAATGTGAGTGTGGTGACTGACAGGATCTTACATGTCATGGAAGATGAGGATGGTCCAGGTAGGAGGCACAGACGTAAGGCAGAATTTGAAGTAGATGGGAAGTGGGTCTTCTTGATGGTTGATTATAGATCATGATACACAATCATTCCCAAAGAAATGTTGTCAGAGTGGCCAAATGTGAAATTGCTTCCTAAGGATATAAATCCAGGGGGTTTTCAAGGAGAGACGATTGACATCATTGAGTATATGGACTCTGACATTGTTTTTGGGGGAAGAAAAACCACAGGGAAAGTGTATGTGGCTGAGTCCAGACTACCAATTTTGGGTTGGGTCCATCAGTATGACCTTCACATAGTTATAAACCCGAATGCTCCAAATCAAGTGATGGTGGTTGAGGATCTGACGCTGGATGACATTGCTAAGGACGCTGAGGCAGTGTTTCAAAATGAGATGGGTCAGTTGAAAGGTTAATTGCATAAGATCAGGTTGAAACAAGATACCTTGCCTATACAACATAAGGTTAGAAGAGTTCCAATAATGATTAGAGGGGAGGTGAAGAAATTGCTGGATGAGATGTTGGAGAGTGGGGTTATAGAACCTGTGGAAACATCGAGTTGGATTTCTCCAGTAGTCATTACCCAAAAATCTGATCGACTTTGTGTTGATTTGAGAAGTTTGAATCAGAATGTGGTAGCGGACAATTTTCCCCTTCCCAATATCAATGAGCTGCTTTCTACGCTCAAAGGTGCAAAGTTCTTCACAAAACTAGATCTCAAGCATGCTTACCATCAGGTTAAGTTGCATAACAACTCCAAACCACAGACAGTGTTTATAACCATGGAGGGCACTTTTCAATTTACCCGGATGCCGTTTGGTCTCTGCTCAGCGGCAAGTGTCTTTCAGAGAGTGATGTCAGAGGTGTTCAAGGGTATGACTAATGTCATATATTTCCAAGACAATATTTTAGTTTTTGGTGACACTGAGCAGAATCACAACTTTACGTTGAAACAGGTTCTAGACAGAATCTCAAAGGCTGAGTTGACTTTGAGGAAAGAGAAATGTGTCTTTCTTGCCAAGGAAATTGAATATTAGGGACATACGTTGTCAGCAAATGGAATCAAACCTAAGAAAGATTTGTTGGATGCCTTCAGGTTGGCACCACCACCTCAAGACAGAGATCAGTTGAGATCTTTCTTAGGTTTGATTGAGTTCTATTCAAAATGTGTAAAGAACTTTGGTTCTAAGACGAAAGATCTTAAAATCCTTCTGAGAAAGGGTATGAATTTTGTTTGGTTCCCTCTGCAACAAGCGTGTTTTGTGAACATAAAGAAAGACATTTGTAAAGCAGACATTTTAGTTCCCTTTGACACGAGGTGTAAGTCCTTAGTCACAGTGGATGCGAGTGCCTGTGGCATTGGAACAGACCTCAGCCAGATTCAGAGTTCTGGTGAGAGAACAGTGGTGTTCGCACCTCGTTCCTTGATGTCCACTGAACGCCATTATTCTGTCATTGAGAGCAAGGCATTGGTGGCAGCATGGGGTATTGAGCATTTCAGGACCTATGTTTGGGGCAGTCAGGTGAAATTGCGCAGAGACCACAAGCCATTGGTGAAGATTCTTTCCCCTTGTGGAGCAGGTAAAGAATCGGCTAGACTAGCCAGATTGGCGGCTAGGTTACAAGAATGCAATTATGTGCTTGAATTTATTCCTGATTGGAGGAATGTGCAAGCAGACTGCCTTTTACACTTGCCATTGGACTGGGAACTGGTGGACAAGGATGCTGTGATGAGGAGTGGAAGAGAGGGAGCAGGGGCTTGTGTGAGTGATGTGGCACATTAGTCTTTGGGTGCAATGAGTGAAGGAAAGTGGAATGACGCTATGTGCGAGATGATGTGTTGAAAGGGGTTGTTGAGCTGGTGTTAAAAGGAGAACGTAGGGAGAGTAACCCTGGGCATAGTACTACGCTACGCTCACAGAGCATGCGTAGTTTGTGCTACTACGCACTACGCAAATTGCATGTAGCGCAGTGCACAAACTGTGCTAAAACACGTAGCGTAGCAGCAAAATCATCAACACCTATAAATGCTTTGATAAAGCAATTTTACATGCTAAAAAGCATGTAACCAATTCACAAAAGTAAACTTTGACAATGAAAATATTAGGCAATGAGAGAGGTGATGATTTTGGGGTCCCCCATAACCTAGGGGGAGGACCAAGCAGATGCCTTGAACACAAAGAGCATATCATGCTGAACGATTCAGTGGTGGTCCCTTCCTCCTAGGACCACCCCAAGCACAGTTATGGGCAAAAATACAATCCCAATCAAAGGCCCTGCAAAGCATTATGGGACGAGATTAGCAGTGGGCAGTGAATATTATAGTGTCCAAAATCAAAATAATTCTACAAAGAGCTGCAGTTCAACTAGTCGTTACTAGATGTCCCTCACGAGTCAAATGCAAAAGCATTGAAATTATTATTACATCAAGCTGCAGTTCCACTAGTCGTTACTAGATGTCCCTCACGAGTCAAATGCAAAAGCATTGAAACCCTTTCATGAAGCTTTTGCATTTGACTCGTGAGGGACTTCTAGTAACGACTAGTGGAACTGCAGCTTGATGTAATAATAATTTCAATGCTTTTGCATTTGACTCGTGAGGGACATCTAGTAACGACTAGTTGAACTGCAGCTCTTTGTAGAATTATTTTGATATTGGATACTATAATATTCACTGCCCACTGCTAATCTCGTCCCATAATGCTTTGCACGGCCTTTGGTTGGGATTGTATTTTTGACAATAACTGTGCTTGGGGTGGTCCTAAGAGGATGGGACCACCACCGAATCGTTCAACAAGATGTGCTTTTTGTTTTCAAAAACTGCTACCAAACATGGGGTGTGACATTACACCCCAACCAATTGCACAGCTAAATTACGCCGCTTTGGCAATAATGTTCCTTCTTAGTAATCCATATATTCCTCATGTTCATTCATCACTTTTTTCAACTTTTCTTCGACCACTTTCTGAGCCCACACATTTTCTAATGTTCTCACTGTGTCCATCCGGACCTCTTGAAAGAACACGGCTGAAGCAAAAGTTCATCTGAGGCAGCATTTTATTCAATAAAAACCCAATGCATTTCGGGCCAAACGCCCTTCGTCAGGGGTCACTATAAACAATAAAAACAATCACCAATTATTATATTAGCTGTGGTTGGACTTCTGAAGTACATATGACACTAACAAACATGTTGTATCAAATGCTGATCCGCTCACTACAATAGTATTACATCTCTGTTTTTCCATTTGTTTGTCCGCATATTATTAATATAGTTTATGGAAAAACAGAGATGTAATACTATTGTAGTGAGCGGATCAGCATTTGATAAGTGGTAAGAATTAATGCGCGTAAATATATGGAGAAATGAATCGAAGAGCAATGTGTTGCAAAATGGATAACAAATGAAGGTTAAAAGAACATAGATTTCCTTTATAGTGAGTAGATTAACATCCGATAAGCGGCAGGAGTCGATGCGCGTAAATAACAGGAAAAATGGAAAATTGATCAATATGATGGAAAATGAGGATAATAGACGAAGGTTATAGGATTTGTAAAACTACAGCAGTGAGCTGATCAATATTTGATAAGGGGGGTGAAGGAGGGTAAGGAAGTAAGATGAGCATACAACATAATGCAATGACATGTATACTGGCAGTGAGTAGAGATGGGGGAGAACAGCATGAAATTTAGGTAAGCAGAGGAGAATGGTGTGATTAACACATTGGTTTGTTATGCGCACAGTGGGGTAATAGTGGCTTTGCATTTAAAAAGAAGGGGCGGACTACATGTAAAATGTTTGGGACATAAAATAAGACAACATGTTTGTTAGTGTCATATGTACTTCAGAAGTCCAACCACAGCTAATATAATAATTGGTGATTGTTTTTATTGTTTATAGTGACCCCTGACGAAGGGCGTTTGGCCCGAAATGCATTGGGTTTTTATTGAATAAAATGCTGCCTCAGATGAACTTTTGCTTCAGCCGTGTTCTTTCAAGAGGTCCGGATGGACACAGTGAGAACATTAGAAAATACGAAAATGGCAATTCACACTCCACGTGTGGACTCAGAAAGTGGTCGAAGAAAAGTTGAAAAAAGTGATGAATGAACATGAGGAAATATGAGGAATATATGGATTACTAAGAAGGAACATTATTGCCAAAGCGGCGTAATTTAGCTGTGCAATTGGTTGGGGTGTAATGTCACACCCCATGTTTGGTAGCAGTTTATGATCACAGTGCCTTTTGGGCATGGCACAATACCAGTTTGCACGCACTCAATGAACAACCAAGATTACACTGACCTATGAACTTTTGGTGTGCATCCCACTCCTTTATCTTTTTGTTTTCAAGGCATCTGCTTGGTTCTCTCCCTAGGTTAGGGAGGATCCCAAAATCATCACCTCTCTCACTGCTTGTTAATTTATTGTTTTCACTTTTGTGAAATGACTATATGCATTTTAGCATATAAAGACAGAGATACTTATTTTATCATAACTTGCACTGTGCAAGATGCTGTTTGCATTATTGCACAGTGTAGACAAGCACACAGCTACACACTACGCAATTAGCGTAGCTGAGCGTAGTTCAAAGTGTATTTCGCGTAGCTACGTGTGGTGCTACTACGCAAACAACGCCCAGGGTTAAGGGAGAGTACCTTGCCTAGATCTTTAAGGATGTTTGCCAAAGTGCTGGATGAGCTGTCTTTAATGGGTGATGGTGTGTTGGTCCAAGGTAAAAAGATCATACCACCTGTTCGTGTGAGGAATAACTTGTTTTCAATTGCCCATGAGGGGCATTTGGGGCAGACGATGATGAAGAAAAGGATCAGGGCTGAATTTTGGTGGCCAGGGATGGATGAGGAAGTGGTCCAATGAGCAGAGAGATGTGCAGAGTGCAGTGAGTGTGAGATAAGGTTGAAGGTGGGGTGTCAAGTTGGTTTTGGAAGTATCCATGACCCCGGTCAGGTATGATACATGGTTTGTGGTGATTGTATAGGTCCCATGGATGGGTTAGGACATGCAAGAAGGTTTGTTTTTGTATTACTTGATGTACATACAAGATGGCTAGTGGTCAAGTTTATGTCAGAGGTGACGACATCCTCCACTATTTATGTACTTTCAGAAATTTTTAAGGATGAGGGTAACCCGGATTGTTTAATAACTGACAATGGGACGCAGTTGGTTTCTCAGGAAATGAACGAGTTTTTGGGGGCATGTGGGGTGAAACATTCTCGCACCGCCCTGTACAATTCCCAGGCTAATGGTATTGTTGAGAGGGCAAATAGGATGGTCAAAGAGGCAATTCAGCTAGCATTGGCCAATGGTGTGGGTAAGACTGTTTTGGATCTTGTATGGGTGTATCGTACTACGGAGAACTACAGAGAACTACGGAGAACACCACGGTGAAAGCCTCACCATTTTTGTTGATGTGCGGTAGGAAGCCTAATACCAGGTTGGTGGAAAGGGGGTAAGGAAATCAGTTTAGATGAAGGTAGGGAGAGTGAAGCAGACCCTGTTATGCATTGGAATATTGTGAGAGACATGATTGTGCCAGGTGATTGGGTGAAGATCAAGTCTGGGCAGTTTTCCAGAGGATTGAATAAGTTTCGGGGCCCTTATCAGGTCTGACAGGTTAACAAGCGCCATGTGGTGCTCAACAATGGGCAGAAATGGAATTACAGGAGAGTTGCAAAGTTTGGATCGAGAGTAAATGTGCGTGGTTTTAGTGAGGATGAGTTTGGGTTTTTCCCGGTGGGAGGTGAGGGAGGAGAAAACAGAGAGATTCCTTCATCTCGTGCTGGTGGGTTGTCTGTTTTAGCTCCGTCCGCTTCTGCTCCATTTGTTTTTGCTCCGTAAGTGGACATGACATCCCCTTTTTCTGCTCCTGGTCCATCTTCTCCTGACCCATCTGTTTTTGCTCCACAGCATCAAGGTGTTTCGTCTCATAACAGTGAGATGGTAGGTGTGGAGAGTGTTGCAACAGAAAGAGCTCAGAGGGCAAGCAGAACTCCATTGTATCCAAAGGATTATGTAATGTGATGGTTTACTTTTGTTTTAATGAAGGTGGTGTTTAGAAGGGGGTGGGAAGGGTTGTCATGGTGAATTTGTGGTCATGTGAAGGGAGGAAGATATGTTGTAATTGAAATCTAAAGTTGTTATTGACATGTTATGATGTTATACGGGACTGGGGAGGTTGGAGTGTTCTGTGGTCTCCTTGATTACCGTATGGGCTCAACATTCAATCTGCAGTAGTTGCTTTGAGCCGCTGCAGAGTGGAAGTCATGCCCGGCTTTTGATCTTAATAAATATCGTTTTACAAACTTCTTCGGATGCTGTCTCTCCCTACAACATACTTCCTCAATCTACGACCCTTTTTCTCCCTCTTTAACCCTTTTCTGCAAGTCACATCTTTCCATTTTCTTCCATTCTATCATATCTCTGTTCTAATCTCTCACCCTAAACCCCTCCTTCCAACCCCTCACACGTGCTGTCCCTCCTCCGCTTTGTTGTCAGATCTGAGGTGGTTAACGTGAAACTGACTATACACTGTGCAATCACTTAGGGCAGCAATTTACAAAAGAGCAGCTTCTTGTGCCCTCTGAGCTTCTATTCTTTTATACTGTTGTAATTGGTTAAGGATTTCTTGAAAGATGTCCATGAGGGTTTCGATCAATGTTTAACTCTTGCCTACAGCTTATAGGTGTTTGTTATAGAAAGACCTCTTGTAGACTATACAACAAATTACAGAGGGCTTAGAGTCAGCCCATTTATCACTATTGGTTGACTTTCTTTCCACTCTCTATGCTAGCTTCTGATTTGCTGGATTTTCTTTTTCCTCTTGTGTTCATCCCTCCTCTGGAGCATGACATTTTTACCATCTTTTTGACTGGATGACTTGTATCCCTTCACTGCTCACATTCACTATTTTTTGTTTTTTTCTTCAAACACTCCATGAGAATTTATCTGTACTCCCCACACTCGCAGCTTGTCCATTGTTTCTCCAATCTGTGCCCTTTTTTAACTTCACCAGTCTCCCCACCTCAAACATCTTCATTGCTTTCCAGCCCACTTTCCTTTACTCACACCAGCCACATCGACTTCTACTCCAGCCACTACCCCAACTCCCTCCTCCATTGCTTCCCCACCTCCAGTCCCAACACAATTGTTTTTCTCTTTTTTTGGGGCCTGGCAGCTGCCTTCTGCTGTTGCCCTACTCTCCTTCAAATAAAAGCACTTTTGGACAATAAACGTCATGTTTTTACTGCTTGAAGTGGCATTACCCATTTTCGAATGCAAATTAAAAAAAATGGTGCCTGCATCATTCTGTACGGGCACGTATACATACATCACTTTGCATGCCCATGCATACAGAATGACTCAGCTGCCAGCAACATCATGATGCGTATACATCATAGTGCTATTCTGTTCTTTTTTAAAAATCTTTTTTGCACTGAAGCTCACACACATTGGCTAAAAGCATTTCCTTTCACCAATGCTGCACAGCATTGGCAAAAAGCATTGACAGTGCCGAGAGGTAAAAACGGAGAGACCTATTGGCTTTGTCAATAGTTGTTTAATCCATGCTGCTGGGTTTATTTTTGCATGATGTCATTTCAGATCCAATTGCATGCATATTTTCAATGATTATGTATTTGCTTAATTGTGAAGTTTTCTTTTCATTTTTTGGACCTGAGAGTTCCCACAAAGGTCTACACATTGTCGTGAACTGATTGACATCTCCCAGTATTCAGGACAGCAGGTTTTATTCACATTTCTCATTGTCCTTTCATATCTATGTAGACTTGCATTTAGGCTTGCGTTTAAAACAAGAGCTGCAGAAAGCATTTAACATTTAAAGTGTTAGGCATGTATTTCTTACTTTCAGAATTTATGAGTGAAATGATTCTGGGGAGTAAATGTCAATTTTCTTTTCCAATGATAGTATTTTTTATATATATTAATTTGCAAACGTGGGTGAAAAAGTTAAACTTTTGTTATAGCTAGTAATTTACTTAAATGCTCATTTGTGCCCCATTGCTGTGCATGACAATGATTTTACCTGTATAATAGTGAGAACACTGAATGCAGAACTTAATTTAATAATTTTAATTCCGATCTCATGTCCAGGGATTTTCCTTTAACTTTGTAGCACCACTATGCCATTCCATGAGTTATGTCATTCTATAAGGAAGCAGAAACTCCCTAAACCCCATAACTAAAACAAGAAGAAGCATATTTACCCACTAACATTCCATATGTAGAGAGAGATGAATGTTTCAGGAGTGCTCCACTTTGATTCCCTTTAATCATCCACAAGAGAAGCATGCCCTAGACTAGTGGTGGGAACCCTTGCCTACAGCTGTACTAAGCACAAATCTATATGCTTGGAGTAGCTGACTAGGTTGGAACCCTGCCATGCTGCTCCAAATGTCTTCACACAGGCTATGGGAAACAGTTTATGGCAGATATAAAGAGAAGGAGGGCTTAGATGCTGGTGTCAAGAGTCATCCAATCAGAAGAGTATTACGGATTCCCTCTATCAATCCCCTTATCAATGCCGTTGACCTTGAAAGAACTGCAAGGTCACTGGCATTCATTGAAAGGTTCAGACAGGAGCGGTGCAGAACACACTCCTTCTTGACAGGACTTGGCATCAACCCCAGATGGAAATTAGCAAAGGCATCAATGTTAACTTCTCCATTTGTATCTTGCAACTGGGATTATGGATGACTTCAGCAGTACCTGTGGGCTTCATACAGTAGACGAAGAGCAGCTTTGTCTACATTGTATCTTCACAAAGGAATGATTTTTGATCCCGACTCCGGAGTCAGTTGGTAAAGCTTGTTAGTGCAAACCTTGTGAATAAGGTCTAAGACTCATCTGCTGGAAATGGATTCCTACCTGACCCACAGTACTAATACCCCGATGACGTAAAGGGCAAACTGCCAGGTAGCAGAAAGCCCACCTCGACAGTTCCCCGAAAAACCAACACTGCTTGCTCCAGGCCATGCATTTTGGGAATACATTTAGGGATTTGTTGGTGCCCACCTCACCCATTACTTCCAAAGCACATCTCTCACTATCAGGGCAAAAGGGGGTATTTTATCTGAAGTCTCATGATACTGATGCAGGAGGTGTTGTCTTTAAGTAGATGAAATCCTTGAATCAGGAAACTCACACAATTTCACTCATGTGCAGAATATTGCTAACCATCTCCTTAGTCACATATTCTACCTTTAATTAACCTGTGTTCCTGCAGTGTTGTCCCTTCAAATACCCCATTAAGCTCCCCATGGTTACCATGCAGGGTGACCACACCCTTATTGTACTCAGGAAGACTGAACATTGAGTCTAAACCTGTCAACCTTGTAACCGTAATACATTTAAAGTTTACAAATGTATCTTGTCTAACTGTGTATCCGTTCTGAATCTGTCTAACCTATACTAAAGCAATAACTCATCATTGATCTATGATACTGCCTTGCTATGGGCAGTGCTATCTCCTAGTCCAGGTTTATGTTCAGTAAATGCCCCAAATAAAATAAGTACAATTACTTCCATTTCTAGAAGATGAAATTGGATTAATCCAAACGGAATTAACTTGCAGGAGTTTGATAAAATGCTTCCAGATACACCTAAGAAAATTTGCTATGGTTTCTAGGAGTCACGTGAACCAGACCTGCTGACACCATCTCTTCTAGATTGCTAAACCCATCGTGGGCAAACTAAAATGTCTAGTTCTGTCGTCCTTTGCCATCCGAAGAGGAGGAGGGAGAAGTGCATCAATGACACATCAAAATGTTCTTATTTTGATATTCTTTGCAAGATCTTCTGTTAATAGGGCATTATGTCAGCACGCATCTACTACAAGTTAGGCTTGCAATTTGCACTGATCTCCCTGTGAAAGGTAGACAATTTGACTTGGGTCCTGTGTCTAAATGTTCTGATGATCTGTGTCTAAAAGTTCTGACCATCTCCACATGTGCACTTGGTGATGATGTGTTGGAAAGCTCTTGAAAACGATGCATGAGGTGCATGCTGCACTTGTTTGAATCTCCTAATCTCGGCTCCCAGCTTGTTTGCAGGGGTTTGTCAACAGCTCTTTATTGAACCGGCATTGCTGGATGGTCACCAAGATGGCCGCCTGCTCGCCCACCTGGCCCCTGAATGAGCCGTCTTTACTGATTGCTTCTGCCTCGCAAGTTGCCCCCTCTAGTCTCGGGGCCATAACCCAAAGGCCTGGGTCCTACTGTCTCTGCAGCTTCTATCCGATGCCCTGTCAAGAGTGGTAGAGACAAATACATGTAAAACAAGCACAGGCCTATAGTGTGCGCCCAACGTGACACTTTCACTTCTCCACCACTGCCAACATCCATGCCAACCCACACCCCTGCCATGCCCATGAATTCTCATAATGCGGTTATATTGTCCATGGCGTAGATTTTATTCACATCAAACAGGGTAATTCAACATAACCACTACGTGAGTATAAGTATCCTACTTGGGTATATAAAAGATATACGTACTTCACACTCTAGCGACATTCACATGTCAAAGGCATGTCCCTTCAAATACCCCATCAAGCTCCCCATGGTTACCATGCAGGGTGACCACACCCTTATTGTACTCAGGAAGACTGAACATTGAGTCTAAACCTGTCAACCTTGTAACCGTAATACATTTAAAGTTTACAAATGTATCTTGTCTAACTGTGTATCCGTTCTGAATCTGTCTAACCTATACTAAAGCAATAACTCATCATTGATCTATGATACTGCCTTGCTATGGGCAGTGCTATCTCCTAGTCCAGGTTTATGTTCAGTAAATGCCCCAAATAAAATAAGTACAATTACTTCCATTTCTAGAAGATGAAATTGGATTAATCCAAACGGAATTAACTTGCAGGAGTTTGATAAAATGCTTCCAGATACACCTAAGAAAATTTGCTATGGTTTCTAGGAGTCACGTGAACCAGACCTGCTGACACCATCTCTTCTAGATTGCTAAACCCATCGTGGGCAAACTAAAATGTCTAGTTCTGTCGTCCTCTGCCATCCGAAGAGGAGGAGGGAGAAGTGCATCAATGACACATCAAAATGTTCTTATTTTGATATTCTTTGCAAGATCTTCTGTTAATAGGGCATTATGTCAGCACGCATCTACTACAAGATAGGCTTGCAATTTGCACTGATCTCCCTGTGAAAGGTAGACAATTTGACTTGGGTCCTGTGTCTAAATGTTCTGATGTTCTGTGTCTAAAAGTTCTGACCATCTCCACATGTGCACTTGGTGATGATGTGTTGGAAAGCTCTTGAAAATGATGCATGAGGTGCATGCTGCACTTGTTTGAATCTCCTCATCTCGGCTCCCAGCTTGTTTGCAGAGGTTTGTCAACAGCTCTTTATTGAACCGGCTTTGCTGGATGGTCACCAAGATGGCCGCCTGCTCGCCCACCTGGCCCCTGAATGAGCCGTCTTTACTGATTGCTTCTGCCTCGCAAGTTGCCCCCTCTAGTCTCGGGGCCATAACCCAAAGGCCTGGGTCCTACTGTCTCTGCAGCTTCTATCCGATGCCCTGTCAAGAGTGGTAGAGACAAATACATGTAAAACAAGCACAGGCCTATAGTGTGCGCCCAACGTGACACTCTCACTTCTCCACCACTGCCAACATCCATCCCAACCCACACCCCTGCCATGCCCATGAATTCTCATAATGCGGTTATATTGTCCATGGCGTAGATTTTATTCACATCAAACAGGGTAATTCAACATAACCACTACGTGAGTATAAGTATCCTACTTGGGTACATAAAAGATATACGTACTTCACACTCTAGCGACATTCACATGTCAAAGGCACTAATATGTTAAACTAGTTATTACATTTCAGCATAGTATTAAGCTGACCATCCTCTTGAACACTGTACTGCGCACATTATGCCGGCAGGCCACAATGCGCTACAGCAAACAGTTGCATTACCTGAACCAGGGCACCGCTTAACGCACCGGCCCTCAGAGGTACCTGATCAATGGCAAAACCTTCCAGCATGTACATATCAAGGCACCATGAAATTATAATTGTCGTCACAGGTGAGCATCGCATTAAGTCGTTCATAGTCTTGAACCCTCTGCTGCGCACATTGTGCCGGCAGGCCACAACGTGGTACAACAAACAGTTGCCTTGCTTGAAATCCAGTGCACCGCATAGCGCACCGGCCCTCCGAGGTACCTGAACACAGGCAGCCTCCCCAAGATTCATCTCAGTCCTTAAGTGACGTGTTAGGGCAGTAGAGTTGAGGACCACCAGCAGGCCGGTCCCTTTCACCGCCCATCCACTGCTCACTTCAATCCTACCCCGTCCTGGGGTCCATCCAGTCGCTCAACCTCCCTTGTTGAGCATGCCCCTTTGTTGTTAACTGTCAGCGCTCCGCCACAGGGTGAGAAGCTCCACGGCGCACTCGCCCTCCCCCCCCTCCCAACGCTGACTGTGCTCTAGAATAGCCCCCAGTATTGTGTGGATGGATATCTCTATTCCTTTTGCCGACAGATGCTCACCATTGCGATGAAACAACTCTGTTCTCCCCGGATGGAGCAATTTGTGCCGAATTGTACCCATTGAAGAGCTGCGTAAGATTTTATGTATTGAAGAATTCAGCTTCCGTACAGAGTTATTAATGGCCTTCGCTGAAGCCCCACCAAGCCATACCGTCCTCGGTATCACCTCTGACCACAATATCAAGGTAGTCGGTAAGTAATGCCGAATCCTAGCCAGGACTGAAAACAAGGCCTCTCGTACTCCTTGCCTGCCTAGAGGCAGCATGTCATCCCCGCCCACATGCATAACTAAAATGACCGGACGAGGCATCTCTTCGGATTCTACCGCTTGTTGAAGCCGGACAAAGAGATCCTGTAACTGCAGACCCCGCACCCGAAGCCAGTGGTGCGCGAACCCAGCGGCCCCTTGTGCCGCCTCCAAACTGGACCCGTGAAATTGCTGCTCCGCACTGCGAATCAAGGAATGCCCACACCAACATATGTGCACTGGTTTGCGGTAAACAACTGCAATAAAGAAAGAATTGGAGTTAAGACCATGACTGATAGGCACCCTGGGCCTCATTCCTCCCCTTAAACGAGACTTGGCCGGATGCACCGTTGAAAACATTCTGACTGCCAATGACCCACTTTTTTTATTGCATCAGCTGGCAAACCCATTGCTGCTGCTGTGGTGGCTGCCCCTATGCGAAAGGAATGGGAGCTAAACTGCAAGGAATCCTCACCTAGATATGTTAACGCCTTCCTACACACCTGAGTAAACTGATATCTTGTCAATGGCACACCATCCTTGTGCACTAGGAGCCTCGTTGAGGCCACCACTGGCCGTACTTTAAGGTATTCCTTAGTCAATTCCACTGGACAATATGCTACCTGATGGGCCGCATGCAATTTCACCCATGTGCCTCTTCCCCGCGAGTCTGTTTTTGACCGCCGGATCCTTATATGGACCGCTCCCTCTTCTAGAAAGACATCCGCCAGTCCTAACCCACCTTCACCTTGTTTGGATGCCGCCACCAACTCTGAGACACGCAAGGCCCCAAAAAAGGCAAGCAAGTAAGCCAGGCTGAATAGCTTTACCTCATATTGACACCGGCACACCAACTGTAGGGCCCCCACAAGCCGTCCTAACCTTTCTACATTGATAGGTCGCCTAGTGTCCTGCACTCCAGGTACCAACCGTTGCCAACCCTTGATGGCCTTTTGCACCCTAAAATCTTTAGTAGGATCTCTAACACCATGCAACCCGGCGAAGAAAGCAATGGCAGACAATTGCCTCTGCACTACCGAGAGGGACTTTCCTTGATCTTACTGGCCCACAAGAAAACCCAGTACACCTTCTGGTGTGAATCTGTCTCGCTCCGTGTCTGCTCCGAACGTCGCGCTGTACACCCCCCAAGCCCTCTCGTACATACGTTTTGTCTGGGGTGCCAATGCTGCTGTAATTAGGTCTGCTGCAATGGGGCACCAAGCCTCCATAACTCCTCTGGGAACTCCGTCATCAATTTGTCTGCTTGCGGCCACCGTGCCCTGAACTCTGCCATCTTAAATCGAGACAAAGCGTCAGCCACTGTATTATCCACACCAGGTACATGTTTGGCAGCAAAATGCACGTTATGCAAGAGACACAGGCGAATAAGAGTCTTCAACAACCGCAGCACCAAAGGGCATTTTGCGCTCTGATTATTAATGGCCATCACTGCAGACATGCTGTCTGACCAAAAAAATTACTCTTGTGTTCGCCAAAGAAGCCCCCCAAATGTGTAAGGCGACAATGATAGGAAACAATTCTAGAAAGGTGACGTTGCGTGTGAGCCCAGACGTAACCCATTCCTCAGGCCAATGCTTCATGCACCACCTAGAGCCCAACACTGCTCCAAAACCAATACTTCCCGCTGCATCCGTATAGAGGGCTAAATCACTGTTGTTGCAAGCTGGCTGCTGCCATAACAGTGTTCCATTGAAGTTATCTAAGAACCCTCGCCATGACTCTAAGTCCTCTCTGCCGTCTGCTGACAACCTTGTGTGATGGTGCTTA
This sequence comes from Calotriton arnoldi, assembly GCA_963921515.1. Taxonomy (NCBI): domain Eukaryota; kingdom Metazoa; phylum Chordata; class Amphibia; order Caudata; family Salamandridae; genus Calotriton; species Calotriton arnoldi. The sequence goes on from CAWUFW010000188.1 coordinate 296,089, forward strand.
GCCCGTAGGCCGGACATCGCTCTTGCTATGTTTTTTGAAAAGACTCTCCCCATGGGAATCACTCTTAAGGCAAAGTTCAATTGGCCTACCAAGACCTGCAGCTGATGCAAGGTAACCTTCCTGGCTGAGATGCAGGCGTTAACCGCCTCCTTGAATGCCCTCGCCTTCTCCTGTGGCAACCTACACTCCCCTGCCACTGAGTCTATTTCAATCCCCAGGAAACATAAACAGGTAGTGGGGCCTTCTGTCTTGTCTTCAGCTAGCGGAACCCCCAATGCCTGGGCAAACTGCCGGAAATCTTGCAGCGCCCTCCCACATGCCTGATCACCCGGGGGACCCATGAACAAGAAGTCATCTAGGTAGTGCACCACATCGTCTGATGACACCAAATCTTTCACCGCCCATTCCAGGAATCTGCTGAAAGTCTCAAATACAGAGCACGCTATGGAACAACCCATGGGCATACACAAATCCACAAAGACCTGTCCCTCAAACATGAAACCCAGCAGGCGAGTATCCTCTGGATGGATGGGAAGAAGGCGAAAGGCGGACTCTATGTCTGATTTGGGCATTAGCGCCCCTTTGCCTAATCTGAGCAATTTTGCAATGGCATAGTCAAAGGTGGTGTACCGCACTGTGCACAGAGCCTGGTCCAAACCATCATTTACCGATAATCCAATGGGGTGAGACAGATTGTGAATCAAGCGAAATTTGCCAGGCTCTTTCTTTGGCACCAACCCCAGGGGTGAACATACTAAAGATTCACAAGGTGGAGAACTAAAAGGACCTGCCACCCTGCCCGCGAGCACCTCCCCCATAATCTTGTCCCGGACCAACTCCCGCTGGTGCAGAACTGACTGTTGATTTTTCGGCGGGACTGATGAAGGGGGTGCGCGGGAAGGAATGTGGAACCCATCCTTGAAACCATAATACAGCATGTAAGCATCTTCGCGATTATTGTATTTACTGAGTAGGTGCGTGAGAACATGCATGCGGATCGGTGACGGACGCTCGGAATTATTGCTTGGGCAGTATGCTCTTAAAGGGTGTCCGCTCTCTGTGCTTGCCTTGTTTTTTAAAACACTTGAACTCTGGATGTCCCTGTCCTCCGCAGAATGCGCAAATGTGCTTAAACTTACAGGCCGCCCCCTTGCTACATTCCTTTTTGTTGTATTGCCAGCAGGCCAGTTTTTTGTCTCCCAAACTTCTGTTGAATCGAAAGGACTGAGTTGACTTTCCAGGTGCCTGAGCCATATTAAATTTGGCATGCCAAATATTGATCTCCCTTTGGTCCCATGCTATCTCAGGCCTGACAGCTTTCATCTGCCTAAATTTGGTGTTGTACTGCATCCACGCAGACCCTTGGAACTCTGAGCCCGCCCCATGTATGAGGGACATGTACCCAAACAACTGCGGTGCTAATGCTGGTGTTTTCTCAGTTAATATCGCCGCATAAATAGAAAACCCTGTTACCCAATTCCGCAAGGACCATTCCACCCACACCGTTTTTGGCTTGAACTCACTCTCCTTAGCTGCTTTTGGACGCCTTGGGACCACCCCCGCATTGATCAAATCAAAAACGTTCACAAATTCCCCCCTGTGAATTTTGTCTCTTGTCTCCGACGGAACATGCCATGCAATCACGGAAGAGGGAGCCAGCACCAAGGATGTAGACCCAAATATTAAAGGAGTCACTACTGGGGGCGATTGGACTACACTCGCCCCTGCTGCCGACAGTGTGGTAGAAGGCTGTCCTAACCCCAGGCCCGCCGTTACTGGAGTCCCACCGGTCTGTGCCCATACTTGTGCTGCCACTGCCCCTTGTGTTCCTGTTACTGACAGTGGTCCGGGTGGTGGTATAATTGGCGCCCCTCCCAACACCACTTTTGGGGACTGATGGCCAACAGAGGTCCCCGCCGCTTGCAATCCCCCTGAAGCTCCGGAAGGCACACCTGAACCATGCATTGGCGGTACCACCAACCCTGCCATATTCCCCGGGGGCTGCAGGGCCGCAGTGCTTCCTGCCGCTTGAGACACTACTGGCGCACCCCCCACTTGTGGTGCCCCCACAGATGCTGCTGTTGTGGAGATCACCATGATGCTCTGCCCCACCGCCCCCACCGTCATATTGAGCACGGGCCCCTGTGCTGCTTGATCTGCGCTATGCGCCGCCATGTCCTGACTGATTAACTCACCCCCCACAGCGGCCACTGTTTTGGGTTGTGTACGCGACTTGTCCTGTTGCCCCTCTCTATATCGAGCAGGGACTTTCCTCTGCCGCTTTGGAGCCCTGCCGCCCGGCTGCTGCTCCGGCTCGCCGGCCAACTTTTGAAGCGCTGCTTCCATGCCATGCCGCTTAGCCGCCTTCCAAAGCTCATTCAGGGCGTGAAAATCCTCCTGGACCACGGGCTTCCCGGAAGTGGGGCGAGCGCTTTTAGGCGCCATGTTACAACCTGCTAGCGAAAACAAAAGACAACCGTTAACTTCATAAACTCACCATACCTCCACACCCCACACCACCTGATGGGTATCACCCCCGATGTCCCGCCAGAAAAGTGGGCATAGTAAACACGGCCCACCACCAGCCCAGGGCTATTAAATGATGTGCGCCCAAGATCTCCAGGGTCAGTATAAAACACATAGGCCCCATACCCAGATTTTCCCCCCAAAATTACATCTAGCCCAAAAGTAGCAAACGTTATTAAAATCAGCAAAATATTTTGCCATTCAGAGACAGGCCACTTGCAAAGGTTAACAGGGCCAGTGCGAACGTCTTGAAAATGACAAAGTATCGCTACCACAAAACAGTGCCAGGTTAAGCTGCATAATTGCTTCTTTAAGCCACATAATTTAGTCAACACTGCTGCATAATTTGGCCCTTTCTCTGCCACCTATTTTAGGGGCCCTGGTAGTGCTACCTGTAGAGCAGCAGTGCAGCAGCACCAGAGCCCGGGGGGTTATTAGGTACCCATCATTCATTTTTACTTTTATCACTCCACCATAGGCACCATTCCCATTTCCTTGAGTGCCTTCGGGCCCATTGGACCTGTTCTAAACACTGGAGAGGCATCCAAACATTCATCACAATGAAACTGATCCTGCACATAAAATTTGTGTCCTGACGAAAAATTAGCAAGTCTCTTTCCTTGATGGGGGATATGTTCTATGAATAGCAGCTGCTCAGTTGGCAGCGTTGTAGTACAGCACTTGTTTACATCCCACGATCGCGCCCAGCCTCCCTCTCGCACCACCTTCACAGCCCACTCAATTCAAAGAGGCAGCGAGACAACACTGAGGCAGCGACAATGTGGGTTCTGTGCAAAGCAAAGGACCGGTGCAGAAGAGAGCGGCCCACTTGGTGAAGTAAAGCTCTCAAATACCTCTGGGTCGAGTTCCGGCTATATAAAACGTTTTTTTAATTTATTTTTTTAAAAGCCATAAACATACATGGGCCAACCAGTGGATGGAAAGCTGTTTTTATTCCCCGATCCAGCATCCACTAAAAGGTCTCTGTACTGCCAGGATGCCACCTTTCATTGGATGGCCCCTTTAAGAGGACTCTTGCGTCTGGAATGACGTACCTCCACCGAACACACCAAACAACTCTGTGACTGTGAACATTCCGTGCATACTGCGAGCCATGCGCATACATAGAGTGGCTAGATGACTCCATGTCTCTGGGACGCAATATTTCCGTCTGCCAGTAAAAAACAAACTTAAGTGCAGACAGACGTTTGGAGCTGGGCCTGCGAAACCACTGAGCCCCGGACACACGCAGCGTGAGCGTGATTGTGTCCCTCGGTGAAATTAATAGCTGACGGCAGACGCAGGACTAGAACCCTGGTCTGAAGGGCTGCAGAGGCAGAGCACTGCCCAGGTGAGCCACGGAGCTGTGTCCCAAACAACCACTCGCCCGCAATGCAAACCTCACTAACATGCTGACGGACGCAGGACTAGAACCCTGGTCTGAAAGGCCACAGAGGCAGAGCACTGCCCAGGTGAGCCACGGAGCTGCGTCCCAAACCACCACGCGCCCACAATGCAAACCTCACTAACATGCTGACGGACGCGGGACTAGAACCCTGGTCTGAAGGGCCGCAGAGGCAGAGCACTGCCCAGGTGAGCCACGGAGCTGTGTCTCGACGTGACCACCACGCGCCCGCAATGCAACCTCACTAAAATGATGCAGAATCCCCCGGGGGGACTGAAATCACCCCCGCGGCCCCAGGTCCACCGCCGGAGCAACCCCAGTCACCACCGTGATTCCGGGCAGCAATCGAAATACTCAGAAGCACTAAGGAATCGAACCTGTGACCAGGGTTCTGAGCACCAGAATATTACTTAAAAAAGCTAATGGACAGAATTAAAACACTACGCCGGCCCCCCTGAACCCAGCGCCTTGCCCTCCTTGGGCCGTCGACTGGAACCAGATGTCCGCACTCCCGGCTGTTTCTCCGATGCTCTGCGGCTAGGGTCCAGAGAGACAAAGAGGGCGATCCCCTCGAGGCACTGCCTTAAATAGCTTATCCATCAGGATTCGGTTTAGTTTCATCCTTAACCGATCCTACAACCTGAACGTCACTAGCCAGCCCCCTCCTCAAACAAGCCTCCCATTGGGATGTTCGGTCCCGTGGCGCAACTAAGGGCGCCCCTCCTCTAGGCGCGGGGGGCGCCTGCTCAGTCTCAGTCCCAAATCTGCTTTCAGTCTGGGGGTAACCTGCCACCCAAAACATGGACACAAAGAAGGGACTCTATAGCCAGATATATCTATAGGATTTGCAGGGAGAGAGAAATGTTTTAAATAAAATGTAACAGAAATGTGTTTGATAGAAAATGCAGTATGCACTGAAGTACGGTCAGGGATAATGAACAGTGCAAGGGTTAATGTGTGTCTGTGCGTGTACAAACCACTGATAAAGTTAGATTTCTTACTCTCTCTAAATTGTGGAATATGCTTCCAACCCTCATATTGCTCATTCCAAATGTTTGAGACATTAGGCTATGTGGTGAAAAGAAAGGCCAACTGATGAGAGACGACCGGCTCCGGAGAGCAGAAACGGCCTGGAATGCACTTCTGTGGCATTGTGCACTTGGCAAGTAGGCACAAGCGTATTTATCCTCTGCCAACTTGGTAAACTAACCGCATTCTGTGTGTAAAAGGAACTAATCTGAGCAGAATTCTCTTTGTGTAATGTCCTTCATCCATTTTCTTTATTGGGCCAACTTGGGTGAAACCGCTCTGTGTGCACTCCCTGTAACCAATCAGAGCCAAGCACAAGGTGCCAGCCTTACCATGTGTAGCTTTTGCAAGTAACATATTCCTTTTTCTGGAGGTAGTAGATGGCCTTGGCAGCTAAACGTGCAAGAAATATGTTTGAGCATTATTTAAAGTAACATTTTAGGCTGCTGCCTTAAGACATGAAAGAGGACAGTCCAAAGGTTCCTTTTTACTTACTGTTGGTCTAAATATGTGCCTCGTTTTCACTTTTAACAAACGTTTTCATGTTGCCAGGATGTATTTATTCTCCTCATAGCTGGTTTTATGGAAACTGTCTTTTTTCAGAGACCCAGTTTGATGACTATCCGATGAAAGAGAGCATTGCAAATGAGTGTTGGAAAACTCTGTTGCTTCTTGTGCTCGACTCTGTAAGGGTTTAGCTTACTTTGGGACTTAACCTTTTACCAATAGGCGCCAAGTCCCTTTTCACTCTCACTTCACCACTTCTGCCTCTTTTCCTTGGGGCCAAGTCCCTCTTCAGTCTCACTTCACCATTTCTGCCTCTTTTCCTTGGGGCTCATCTCCTGGCCAGGGCAGATCAAGGAAGGAATCCCATAAGAGCTTCTGCTGCTCAGCTTCTCTCCCCTGCAGTAGAAGTGAGGGTCGACAAACTACTGGAGGGATCTTAGCCTGCCGCGGCTCTCCAGGCTCTGTCCATTCTTGGAGGAGGTTACAGTCAGGCTGGCAGGGTTGGGGTTTCTACCCGTGAGCCCAGGACTGGACTAGGAACCAAAAGCAGCCCTAGTTAAAAACATTCAAACCAACTCCCGCGAAAATGTTTAAACCAACCCCATGTAAAACGTTCTAACCTCCCTGGGCTCCCTTCCTGTCTCTTTCTTAATTCTTTTTGTCCAGTCTCTCTATCTCTCTTTCTTTTTCGCTCTTTCCCTGTGCCTGGTGCCATAAACCCAAGGGAGATGAAAACAAAGCCAGCAGCCCCTGACCTTAAAAAAACACGCCTCCTGTGGCTTCAGCTTTCAGGAAATGCCCGATGGAATAAATGGCCAATCCAGTCCAGGAAGAGCCACTTCCATTCCGGATCATGTTGATGGGTAGGGCTAGCGCATGTCCACCTCCCAAACACTCAAGCATGTTCCTTCTATTGGCAAACGACTGAGTAGGTGTCTGAGGAGCTGTAACCACTTTAGCTTCTGGCCACTACTGGACCCTCCAGTCACCAAGACAAGGTAATGGTGGAACATGTGAACTTAGAGCACAGATGTTCCTTGTCTCCAGTCAATGCTGGTGGCTCCCAGAGGCACTTCATGGGACGGAATTGGGCCCAGCATTGTGCATGGAAATACCTATACTGAGCTATCATGGAAGCAGTCCTATAGTTAATCAATGTAAATACTTAAGGCAACATATATGCAACAAACATTTTTCAATCAATTTTATGCAGTCGATAAATAAGCAGAAGAACGAACCAACATGACTATTTTTCTAGAAAAGTACAAAAATTATTTTATTAAAGATGTTTTGATAAAGAAAAAAGAAAAAGGTTATTAATACGAATCACGATGCTGGAACAATAATAGACTCAGCACAGATACATTAGATAGACATTAGATATCATTGTTGAAGCCTTGTGGCCCTTCTTCCTGACGAAGGCACGGTGTTGTGCCGAAACGCGCGTAGAAAAGACCACTGTCATATTAATTGTGCCACACATTTCTGTTTATGAAATGTAGAATTGTAATTTAATGATTATGGATAATGTCTTTTTATACTTGTTTTTGAATGCATGAGACGATATGAATGTAGATATGAATGGATTAGTGTGATTCCATCATTCGATTTTATAACCTTTTTCTTTTTTCTTTAAAAACATCTTTAATAAAATAATTTTTGTACTTTTCTAGAAAAATAGTCATGTTGGTTCATTCTTCTGCTTATTTATCGACTGCATAAAATTGATTGAAAAATGTTTGTTGCCTTAAGTATTTACATTGATTTACTTTAGCCCTGCCTTAAGGAACATTACCTCTTTGCAGGGGGCCTCCCTCTTTACACTAAGCAGTCCTATAGTTGACATTTGTTCCCAACAGCAAAACTCAGGATACCTACTCCTTTCTGATCTTGCCATCACCAGTGAGGGTGGTGCACAAGGAGATACTGTCATGTGTAACATCATAAAAATATGTCAACCACCCACTACAATGTTGTGAGGGTGCTTGATTGTTGCACACTATTACCCATTCCCCAACATTCACCAGTCAGTGGTTTACTGCCAGGGCGTAGCTTTGGGGGAAGGGGTGTTTGGGGTGTGACATCCCCAAATAAATGCATTCTTAGCTTGGTAGTTGGGTCTGGTGGCCCTAATTCGGGTCTGCTATCTCTGTCAGTTTTTCTTGTTGTGAGCCAACAATGAAAGACGAAACAGTGACCTTTGATGCAAACGGGAGAGAGAGAGACACAGAGATACCCATATCTGGTGGCTGAATTTCAAACGGTGAAACCAGATAACCTGGAATCTATACTGGCTTCCTTGCTTGCACAGATGATCTGATCCAAGGTAAATAGTTTATTTCACAGAACCTCCTTTTTCTTCTTTATCACATACAAGCGTACTTTTAAATACTTGAGGATATTCACTTTAAAAGCACCTTTTATGTTTGATTTAATAGACTAATATTGCTCCATCTATAATTAGAATCTAGGCCGCATTTAAGGTTTATATGACTATTGACTTACCTCTTAGTTCACTAGTGGCATTGTCATTAGGGACGAGTCATGAATGTTTCTAAAAACTATCACGTTTAATAAATGTTTGTCTATGCAATGTCATGATGTGATTTACTTCGCTGAAACGTTTCCACGTGTAAAAGGCATGCACTCCTTTTTTAAAAATTGTAAGCAATTGTTTCAAACTTTTACATTATGTTGGTTGCATGTTATGCATGCCAAACATTTTTATGACTCGGCTTGTGCGTGGACTTTTAGGCCAAGCCAGACCCATGGCTCACCTCACCCTATTAATTTGCTTGCACGCCCTCCTCTATTTGCGACTCAGACTTAGTACATGCGGTTGTCAGTCACACCCACCCTTCCTGTCTTTAAGGCTGCCTAGAGGGAATGCACAAAGTGTAGCTGTCACCCAGTCCAGACATGTGTTGGAGACAGGCTGCAGGCAGGCAGACTAAGTTAAGAGCATAGAAATGTCCACTTTCTAAAAGTGGAATTTCTAAAATAGTAATTTCAAATCCAACTTTACCACTAAAGAGAATTTATCATTACTTTCCAAAGATATGAAACATGATTTAGCTATTCCTTTCTAATTAGGAATTACAGCTCAAAACTGTTTTAAGGAATTCCCAATGCTAGCCTATGAGAGAAGTAGGCCTCACAGTAGTGAAAAACGAATTTAGCTGTTCGTCACTACCAGGACATGTAAAACTTAAAGTATATGTACTACCTTTTACTTACACAGCACCAGTGCCGGACTGGGAACCCAAAGCAGCCCTGGTAATTTTGTCAGACCAGCCCCCTGGGGGATGGGGGATGCAAGTGTAAAGCACTGCTGCTTTTTTTCTGGGGGCTGATATTGCAGCACTGCTGCAAAACTGGCCCCCAGTAACAAAACCAGCCCCCATCCCTCCAGCCTGGCAGGGAAAAGCCCGATGCCCGCTACGGCCAGTCCCTCCCTGCACAGCACACTGCCCTTAGGGCTACCTAGGGCCTATCTGAGGCACAACCTATGTGTAATAAAAGGGGAGTTTAAGGCTTCGAAAGTGATTTTAAAAACCAAGTCAAAGTGGCGTAAATAGCACTCAGGCCCTGCAATGGCAGGCCTGATATAGGTTTGAATGGCTACTTGTGTGGGTGGCACAACCAGTATTGCAGGCCCACTAGTAGCATTTAGATTACAGCCATGGGTATATGGTATAAACACTGTACAAGGGACTTACAGGTAAAATAAATATGCCAATTAGGTGTAGACCAATGGCACCATGTTTAGGGGAGAATCATATGCCCTTTAGCACTGGTTAGGTCTGGTAAAGTGCTCAGAGTCCTAAGGCCAACAAAAACATACAGCAGAAAGTGGAGGTAAGCAGGTAAAAAGTTGAAGGGAAGACCACCCTAAGAATGACAGGTCTAAAAATCAGGATCTTACATATATGTAGTAATCGGTGCACCTATAGAAGTACTCCATGAATGGGTGCAAATTTGCTACTTCTGCAACTCACAAACATTAGCAGTAGAAGGCTTGGAAAGCTGTGCCAGTCTCAAGTTTCCAGGCACGCTACAGGCAATCAAACACACAAAAGCTGATTGGCTGAATGCTTGCAAATAGTCTAAGTGGCAATCTCTCAGCGTAGCATTCCATCCCATATTTGTTTCGGCCCACCTAACACAGATCGGTACTGATGCTGGCAATCATAAAAACAGCCCATCCAGAACCTTTATCAACTTTCCCCTCTACCCTGCAGCCCACTGCTTTTTTAGTTGGGAAATTTGATATTCACATCCCCCAAACGTTACTAACTAAGCCACGACCCTGTTTACTGCAAAAGGTGCATCTCCACTACAAAGATAAAATGCAAAACATCTGATGCACAATTCAAGAGCCAGTGGTTGACAACCAGAGGCCATTGTGTCTCTGTCTGCGAAACGTTCCTGCATGCAATATTTAGTATATCCCGAAACACTCAACATCCTAGCGCCGGTCCTGGTTAAAACGTAGACCCTTTGGTGCACTATCTCTGTACTACGGATATCAGCAAGGGATTGCCTTATCAGGCAGGCATTATTTTCCTATGACATTTAGCCTTGTGCATTCAGTATTTCTAATAGGCTTATCGTTTCTGATAGCATTTAATGTGTTTGCTGCTGCAGCTCAATTAGTCTTTTGGGTACAGAATGTGCCACAAGCTCGCCTCAGAATAGTTCCTAAAACATACTGCTTTGAATCCAACCTCTTCCGATTAATGTGCTTTAAAAAGTAAAGTTTAGCCAATTCCTTTACCCTCAAAACCCTCAAGCCTCCATCAAAGGAATGATTTGTTCACACAGCCAGCTCACTCCGTCTTTCAAGGTCCATTTGCTATCTGGTAAAGTGGTTCCTGGGCTGAGTGACGTATTTGATCTCGTTATATCTTATTTCTAATTTTGCCCCGCGACATGCTCTTACCTAGTCAGTGCTCCCAATTAAACAAAAGCATGAGCTGCTGCAGTGCATGGCATAGTCAGAGATTTTGTACCCGATCTGAGGAGAGTGCATTAGTGAAATACAGGGCCACGGTTTGAAACAGCGACTCTGTCTTTTACTGGAGGTGGCCCATCCTCTGTTTGATGAAGGGGATAGGTATCCCCCTGCATGCGGATGCAGTTAATTACTGCCCGTGCCTAAAACAAGAGGCCTTGGTGGGCCCTTTGACCCCCTTAACTCCTTTCATTGGGATGTCCTCAGAGGCGTGGGGGGCACACTGACTAAGAATCATCTTTATGCAGAACAGAGTGACCCTCCCAACAGCTGATTGGTCCAGGGGCGGCTCCTCCACGTGGGCAGAGGAGCGTCGCCCCACTGCTCTCTCGCAGTGCGAGAAGCAGAAACATTAAATGGTATTTTAAATACCATTTTATCTTTCTGCATCTCGCACTGCGAGAAAGCAGAAAGGTATGCCTGTTTGGGGGCGGGCGGGTGGGCGTTCCTGCTCCAGGCAGGGGAGGAGTGGGTTGCCCACTGTTGTGGGCGCTGACTGTTTGGTCGGCCCCAGGGCCGCCAAACCAGTCATGCACACTCTGCATTTTCTCTATGTAGGCTGAGAAAATGGCCTCCCCATAGACGACTGTGGGGTCGGCGTCCTAGCCAATCACAACGCTCCCATTGCAGCATTGTGATTGGCTTAGGGGAGGAGAGGGAGGCTGCCTGCTTCCTGTACGGTGTTAGGCGCAGAGAGAAGACGTGACGAGACGCGGACCGGAGGTGAAGTTAAGTTTACTTTTTTTTTTTAATGAACCCCCCTCCCCGCGCGATCCCTTCACCACCCCTCTACCCCCAGACCCACAAGTCATGCCAGCAGCGACTAGATTGGTCACTTTGGTTAATTCTGTAACATGGCGAGGGTACAAAGGCAAAGTGTTCCTTCATTAACATGGGGCCACTTCCGAAGCAAATAGGAGAATGTCCCACTGTGATGAGGCCAGCGCAAAATACGATGTATTTAGGGAAGGGGCTATGCAAGCATCTGCAACCCATTCTAATACCAAAGTGCTCTCTCTGTAGCTTGGTCCCCAGTGTTCAAGCCTAAAATATGAAACTTTCCCCGATACGTGTCTTCTGCTGGATGTATGTAAAGAGGTAGAACTGTCAAGTGAGATCTGCAGTCCCAACCTTTACCTGAGCACGTCTATTTCTGGCCTGTAATGCTATTTCATGCAACACATGATACAACTCAATGATGGGAAGCGTATACGTATGAACCCAGGTACAACACAGTAGCTGAAATTTATTAAGTGTATAGCGCTGCATCCAAATTTGCGACGATGCGTTGCACGAAGGTGAAAATTCAGCGCAGAGCCAATCTACTAAAATTGTCCTGCTCCTGGTGTCATCCCCCTTATCGGTGTATACACAGACTGCCTTGTGCCACACGCAGCGAGCGTGGCACAGTGGCAAATGTGCATAGTCCAGCATTACATTTGTTCTGCAAGCAAACCCTTCCAGTAATAATACCTAGGCATAGACAACCCTAGAATGGTCAGATGCAGTTTTTGCATGCCGTGCACTGCAGCACACATGCAACACATCAAGTTACTGGGGGTAATCAATGCTTTACCCTTGCCTGCACCTCCTTCCACGAGGTGCTACTTTTTATGCAAAGTGCCTCAAGTGCAGACTACCGTAGTTGGAGTGAAAAGTTATGGGTTCTTGTGCTGATATGCCCCCATAAATGCCTTTCCGCAAAGCAGCGTAAAGCGTAGAATGTATTTGGCGTTGTGAAAAGACCACCTTTCCAGCCTAAATCACATTTTGGATTGTAAAGTAACTCCCTGCTGCCACTTTCCCCTTCACTAGCACCAGCGCAAAGCATAAGCAAATTCGACCCTGTATTTTATAGATAGTCATGGTTTTGTGTGAAATTAATTTTCTGTCCGCACGAGGGCAAGATTTCATAAGTTTTCTTGACATTTTCTGTTTTCATGTTCCGTTTCCACGGGCTTTTTCCGAGTTGGACCAGCTAATTCGATAATTGAAGCACCATGGTGTAATTAGAGTATCGCACTCATATGTAAGGATTTACTCTACATGCATCTAATCAAACCTCTCATTTCGTTGTTTTTACAAGTTTACCTATGTGTAAAACAGTGTGCACAGGTCAGCAAGAGGGAAAGAAGAAACAAAAATTATCAAAGCTTACGTTTTCATTTTAGGTGTAAACCTTTAATATGTTGTTTGTAAAGTTTTTGGGTGGTGAGCTGTTATAGTTTTGTGTAGAAAGATGAGAAAGTCTTGTTGTGACTGAGATAATTGTTTGGCATTGCCATGCGCCAGCCTGTATTTAGCTATAGCTATTGTAGTCAGAGTGGGGCAGATTCTCAAACGCTTTTGCGCCGCTAATCTAAACTTACGTGCGCAATAAATTAGGTTAATGTATAAGAGTTTTACCTTCACAAATGGGATTTCCCAGTACAGATATACCTCTAAGCATCCATGGGTGCAAAGCCAGGATTATGGGAGGTCGTGTTCCATTTCCGAGTGCGTCTGTTTCCTAAAGGTGGTAAGAACCTTTTGTTTCACATTTGTCAAAAAAGTTAAATGTGCAAACGAACATTTGTGTTCTATTTGCGCATGCAGAATTGTTTATCTATTTTACTTCAACTTGAGCAATACTTAATCATTTGTGTGCTGAAGAAAATTTTATACATTCCATGAAATACTCTTGAGATTCTTTGTCAACCGTGAAAAAGTAAAAAAAATGCTCCAAGCATGGGAACAGGCCTATGGAGCAAACTTCCAATGACTCTTTCAAACTGTTGTGAATGTGAGAGCATATGATGTCTACAGTGGGGCGGTGAGAGCGCAGCCCCTGGCACTCTCAGACCCTCGTTAAGAGTTGCACAGCACGAGTGGGCTGCACACTCCACACATGGAATTAGTGTTACCTAGCAATAAGGGTCCATATGATTTCTTTCAAAAATAAATGCTTGTGCTGAATAAAACTAGAAAAATAAAATGGGGGAATGAAACCACAAGGGCACAGCATTTTAGGATGCAGAGAGCAACATGTTGCTCACAAGCAACAAATTGGGAACCACGGGTGTACACTCCATGCTTTCAATAAAAAACCACAACAAAAGACTGCACAGAATTAAAATTGCAGTATTTGATGTCCTTTTTGAGATAAGAGAATAAGCATGATTTGACATCAAGCAAACAATTTTCACAAATGTAACATGTTAAAAGTGTTGCAGAGGCACATAGCAAATGAATGTAAAATGTAATCACTTTCCTACACTGCACATATGAGTGACCACAAATCGCAAGTTATTATTACAACGATCTTACTTCACAGCTGTTCTATTCCAACAGTAGAGGCTCAATCAATGCACACATTTGACTGTATTGCACTTTGTAGTGTCTTGCGATATTTTATGATGGAACACTTTTGTCTCCTCACGGACTCCGTAGAGCTGAGACAAAGGTGTCAGGGTGCAATGCCATGAAAGTTTATTTTGGAATGTTGATTTCGCAGTTACACGCAGCAGAATAAAGACGTGTAATACTAAGATTATGATTATGAATGCCTCATACAATAGACAAAGTCCAAAACAGAGGTCCAACAAAAGTGGAAAAGTGGGTTACAGTGCCTGTGACACAGCCAGAGCAGACAGAATATCTCATGGCTTTCAGGCTATACCGGAATTCAAAGGGTACCCACCTATTCCTAAACACCCCAATCATAAAACATCCTTGTTAGACCTGACATTCTTGGTGTTGGTTTCCCCTGTATTTTTCCCTATGTCTCCTGTGTTTTACTTTGTGTTGGACTTCGTTTTTGCTGGTCTACATGCTCTGGGTACTTTGCCACTGCTGTTCAGTGCCAAAGTGCAAGTGCTCCCTCTGTAAATTGTTGTGATGGATTTGTGTTTCCACAATTGGCTATTTGGTTTACTGTTAAGTCCCTAGTACAGTGCACTGTGTGTGCCCAGTGCCTGTAAACCAAATGCTGCTAGTGGACTTGCAGCACTGATTGTGCCACCCACACAAGTAGCCTTGAAAAAGGGCCTCAAGCCTGCCATTGCAGTGTCTGTGTGCAGCCTAGGATTGCCATGCCGACCTGGCAAGTACACCCACTTGCCAGGCCCTAACCTTCCCTTTTCGTACATGTGAGTCCCTCCTAAAGTAGGCCCAAGGTACCCCTGTGGGCAGGGTACAGTGAATATGAAAGGTAGGAGATGCCCTTGTGTGTGTAGCATGTCCTGATAGTGAAATACTGCCAATTTCGTTTTTCACTATTGAATGGCTTTCTGTCCCATAGGATAAAATAGGGAGTTTACCTATAACATCTTATAACTGCCCCTGGAAACAAGATAGGAAAATGGAGTTTAGTATGCCTGAACTCAGAATATAAAGATGCATCTTTTAGTAAGGATGATTTTTATATTCTGAGTTTGAAAATACCACTTTTAGAAAGTGGGTATCTTCTTGCTCAGCCATCCAGTGTCCCTCTGCTATGGTTGTGTATTGACTGTCTGGCTTTGTAGTGACAGGGGCTGGTGATGTGCATTCTGTTCAGACAGCCAATTGGGAGGGGGGGGGTGAGGTGTGGCCTGCCTTACCAGGGTGAGTCAGGGCTGGGCTGAATAGACCAGGCTGCATTCAGAGTAGGGGGAGGAGATTTACTTCACACCTGAATGGGTATGGTCTGCCTTGGACAATGCTGTCTCTACCTCCTGCTGGGCAGCTGCACCAGAGAGGACAAAACTGGTTTTGGCTGGTCAAAGAGCTTCTCTGCCACCAGAGAACAGAGGAATTTTCGCTATAAAAAGTGGGACCCAGACCCCTGAACTTTAGAACCCTTTTGGACTTCAAGAGGAACCTCTGCCAAGGAGAAGAGCTGGAAGAAGCTGGAGGAGAGGTACTGCCCTTTTGCTGTGTGCTGTCTGGGGTTGGCCTGCAGTAGCTGTTTCTGACAAGGAGAGGAACTGTGTGTGTATATCTTGCTTGACAAGGTATCTCCAAGGGCTTGAGGTAGAGCTTGCCCCCTGTTCAAGAAGTCTCAGGAACA
Organism: Calotriton arnoldi; assembly: GCA_963921515.1. Classification (NCBI taxonomy): domain Eukaryota; kingdom Metazoa; phylum Chordata; class Amphibia; order Caudata; family Salamandridae; genus Calotriton; species Calotriton arnoldi. The sequence continues at coordinate 311,599 of CAWUFW010000188.1, forward strand.
GCAAAGACTTCAACATCCGTCTGGGCACCATCTCTGGAACCACTGGTTTCAGTCGCAGCAGAAGAAAAAAGTAGACGACTCTGTCACCGAGTCCGTCGCTGGTTCCATGTCCTGAAGGCACTGCCGCACCTCGTACCACATCCCTGATGTCACCGACACCGCTGGGTGACCGTCACCGAACCGCTGCTTGCACCGCGTCCTCTGGGCACCGCACTCTGCACCACCCCGCTTCACTCTTCCAGAACGTCACCGACACTGTCGCTGCCCGACCCGAACATCAACCGGCTCCGCCGCCTGCAACGTGGCCTGCCAGCACCACATCGAGCACCGCCTCCCTCCGCATCGTAGCCTTAGTCTTATCGACGCTGTTGGACGACAGTCACCGAGCCTCTGCCTGCACCGCGCCATGAGGGCACCGAACGCTGCACCGCTTCACTTCACAACGCAACCACGATGGGTGCCCCGACCGACTTGTACCAACGGGTTCGGCCGCAACAAGAAAGGTACTGTCTACGAGTCTGTCAATGTTTTAGCTGGACCGTACTGACGCAGTCAGCTGGAACTGTTATACTCTGTAGTTCTCAGCATCGTGGTAGCCCCAGACGGAGCTACTGACTCGGAAGAACTGTGTTTTTCAGCTATTCTTGCAAATTGAAGCTTATCTTGCAAAGTAACTATTTTTACAGTATTGTATGTTGGATTTTTGTCGTATTTAATCTTGTTGGTTTCAATAAAGTTTTGCTTATTTTCTAAACTGGTGTGATGTCCATTTGTAGTGTTTTCACAGTGTTGCTGTATGTGTGCACAAATGCTTTACACACTGCCTCTGAGATAAGCCTGCCTGCTCGTGCCAAGCTACCAAGGGGGTGAGCAGGGGATTTTTTTTAGAAGTGTTTCCCCCTTACCCTGACTAAGAAGAAGGGTCCCTACTTGGACAAAGGTGCAAACCATTGCCAACTAGAGACCCCTATTTCTAACAATTCTTATATGGGTCCTTTCACCAGTGAGGACATCTAGATGGAAGATGAAAACCTCCATCCCTTCAACAGGTGCACCTAATTTGGCAATAAAAAAGCACATATTCCAGTTTGCCTTCTGCTTTCCCTTCTCCTCATTTTGAAGAGTTCCGAAGACAGAGCTGTGAGAAAGATGTGGCTTAGTGCTCTAGATCTGTGGGAATTTTCAAATTACACAAAGCAGTGAAAATTGCTAAAACCCACACAGCAGTCAATATCCTCAAAATGAACTGAATAGACACTTACCACATTCACTCTTCAAAGCACCTTTGCTTCAGGGTCAGTACACTCATAACTTGACTAAGAGGGGACTTTAAACAAAGCAGCACATTCTCAAGTAACTATCCTTTCTCTAATGGTCTCAGGATACTGATAGTTTCACTAAACTATTTCAAATTTTTTCAAGTTATATATCTAAAGTACAATCAAGGAAAATATGAGAGCTAGTTACATTTCTAAATGAGTAACAAGACCTCCTCCCAAACGGATTGGATGTGGGACCCGGACCACCACATGAATGAAAGCGGACCCAACTAGCCGCATCCACTCCAGCATCTGTTTGAGGATAACCATTGAAGTTAAGAAAGGGGGTAAAGCCAGAATAACCAAAGCCAGGGCTGAATACAAAAAGATTCACTGATCATGTCAATGAACTGGGAAAATAAGTAATAAGAGAATCTGCTGGAAGCAGCTATTTTTCAAACGTCACAAAGCCTTTTTGGCGCATTATAGCAGACGGAGGAAGAAAGGAAGTTATGAATTCCAACTCACATAGTCAGCCACAAGAATGGATGTCATATTTTACCTATGTATATGCGGTATGCCCTGAGATCTCCAAAATTCTGTTCAATTGGTAACAAAATTGAAGGTGCTAAACCGAGGCTTTTCCTATTCTCTACAGTTCCAGTATCCCTTTTCATTCAGTCGACCCCCCAACAACACTAATCATCCTAAACACCCTCCCTCCACTTTGTCTCAATCAAAGTTGAATGTTAAGCAGACTAATCTAAAAGCAGCTATGACTAACCTCAGTTAGCACAACCCAACCTCACATTGGCTCTGAACAGTTTTAATATCTGGATTAATTCTGCACGCAGTGTCACTGCCCTGCTAAAGTATCATCACTGTTGTTATAAAATGCCCCTTTCCTGTGGTTTTCAAGCCACTGCGGCAATTCCCGGTGCAACCGGCGTAACGCCTGCCATTCTACAAAGAGTGTGCATTAGGCGGACAAGACTCCCTTTGTTCTTTGCTTGGTAGGCTGCACCATACCCCTATTCAATTTACCTGGAGGCAGCCAACCCGCCTGTGGGGTCCTATTTTGCAGCTTTCTTCTCTGTGGAGGCCTTTTTGCAAACAACACATATTAGCCATGCGCCAATTTAGCCTTCTCGTTCCTAGGGTTTCTGGGTGAGATTGTTGGAGAAGAAAATATCTATCCAAACCTAAAATAGTCGTTGCCATGCAAGTTTTTAAAGTCTTTCCCAAATCAATTGGGAGTAACACGATTTCCTGTGTCCTGGCCAATAAAAGGAGTTGAGTCTTTCTACTCTTTGCTTCACAATGATTCCAGTAGCTGTTCGCCGGGTTCCTTGCTTGTTTATTTCTTGCTGAATTTGCCAGTTTTCATTTCCCTTATTCCTCTGCATTTCAGTTGTCTTCTGCTTTGCCTTACCTTTCTCATATCATTGTTGAAGACAGCAACTCTAGCTTCCATCCATCCAGCTTATCTCCAGCCCACCGCTTGGCATCTTCTGGGGTCAAGTCATTTCAGCATTATGGAGCCTTTGTGGGCTGTTTTTGGAGGTTTTTACCCTTTGGACATTTTTCTTCATTTGGTTGCTTCTTGAAGGCACTATCTGCTTGGTGCTTTCTTGTGTCAACAGCATCGTGGCTATTGGAAGGAGTGCCCCTTATTTTTGGCTAAGTCTGTAAAGATTAGGCTGTTGAGGCCGAGAAATAGTGTAAGAAACCGAACCAGACTACAAGACTGTGACAGTGGTATAATAATGACTTCTGAACAGCCAAATGCCATTGAGCACAAGTGGAGGAGCAAATGTATGCATCTGCCATTAAAAATTAAAGGCTTTTAGTAAGGTTGGCTTGCTCCCCTTTCTGTTCATCCAGAATCGAGTGTGCTAGAAACTCTTCATGTGAATTTCTTTCCATTGATAAAGAACTATGGGTGTGATTTAAAGTTTGGCAGATGGAGTAGTGTTTGTCAGGACGGTGAAGGATATTGCCTCTGCCCCCCCCAAAGTTACCACACCCATCAAATTTGCAGAGGACAGCAAACCCTGTGGGAATCACAGTACATTGAAAGGAACCACTGTCACTGCGGTGTGTTTCAATGTATTAAAAGCTTGGTGCATGTCAGTCGTCGGTTTTGACTGCCATACACCAATCTGTTGACATGTCTTTGTTTTTCAAAAACAAACCCCCAAAGTGCGGCTAATGCTCCTCACTCCCTGGGAGTGGGGGGCTCATTATTGTTTTTTTTTCTATCCCTCACTGCCAGGTTTTTTTCTGGTGGTGACAGTGATGGATAGGAAAAACAAGGTATTACACAGTCAATCCTAAATATGCTAATGTCCTTCCTTCGACAGCCCCTATTCTGTTGGGTCATTGCAGGAAGTACTTCATTGACAGAGCCTCTAGGGGCTATGTCGACAGAATGCTTAAGGTCCGCTTGTCGGGTTTGGTGGGCAGGGTACTTCATCGTGTTTGAAATGCAGTACCCTGTTTGACAAAATCTAAATCTGGCCTTATTCAATGTGACTGCTGGCAATAACAATGTTTCCCCTTTCAAGAACTATGTTTCAAAACTCTTCCTCTTCCTTCAGGAGAAAGCGGCTAAGATCTACTTCACCTTCATTATGCATGAATCCTTCAGATCTATCAGCAACTATCTTGCTGGCTCCCCATCTAATCCTCCTAATTCAACCTCCCTTTCCTAGTTCTCTCCACTCTTGTGTTATGATATATGTATTTGTAAAGTGCACTATCATCTGCAAGGATATCCTGGAGCTGATAAGGTGTGTGTGCTAAGGAAAGTAGTATAATTGAAAAGCCAGATCTTCAGCTTCTTGCTGAATTCTAGAGGAGAGGAGGATTCTCTGATGTGGAGTGGGATACCATTCCATGCTTTAGGAGTTATGTAAGAGAACGCCCATCCACCTGATCTGGCTCTGTGTATGTGTGGGATGTGTGCTTGTAGGAGTCCTGCAGAGCAGAATTGTCTGGGTGGTTGGTTGAAGGAGATGCAAATGTTCAGGTGGGTGGGGTGGGGCCTAAGTTGTTTAGTGCCTTGAATGTGTGCGTGAGGAGTATGAAATTAGTCTGTTTGTGTATTGGGAGCCAGTTGAGCTCTCTGATTTGTGCTGTGATGTGGGAGGATGAAGATGAGTCTATCTGCGGGTTACGGATGACTTGTATTCTTCTAGTGAGTTGCTTTATGATCCCAGGATAGTGGGCGTTCCTATTGGCCTACTTGCTGGTGACTTGGGTGTGAGTGACAGTTTTTCTAGTGTTGCTTAGGATCAATTTGAAGATCTTTCTCAGCATCTTCAGGTTGTGGAAGCAGGATCCATTGATGGTGTTGACTTGTGCGGTCAGGTCCAGTTTGCTGTTGATGATTATTCTGAGGCTCCTGGCGTTGGTGCTGGGTGTTGGTCCTAGTTCAGCTGGCCACCAGTGTCCTGTGTTCCCTTTAGGGCCTACTAAGTTCTCCCTTATTTTAGCCTAACTGCAAGTTGTTGGCTGCTTTGCAGATGATGCACTCAGCATGTTTATTTTTGCGGCATGATATTATTTTAGCAAAACACTGCACATATTTTTGTTATTGGTTCTTCTCACTGGGACTCTGTCTGAACATCTCGTACAAGGTCAAACAACACTGTGCCCTGTCTTCTGTGCTCGGTTAGCAACATAGCTTATCATTTAGACACAACATACATTCACATCTGCTGTTTTTTAAAAAAAACCTCGTATCATATACACCGAGACGTGCCACTTGAAAACAGAGAGGGGAATTCTTGCAGAGGAGAGGTCCTGAGATGAATGTACCAGCCTTGCACAACCTGAGATGCAGATTACCTAACAATAATACAGGTGTGGGGTTCCATTCTTATCCCAGAGATCTATGATATATCACTGTGCCTCCATAGTGAGCATAGGCTGAGGCAGATATATCTTTGAAAATGGTAGGGCTTCTCTTCTTGTTGTATATAGTTTACTTGTGATGCTACTCGCTTTGCTGGCAACCATATGTTTTCTAGTTGCAGTACAATTGTTTTATAATAGAGCACTATAGTTTCAACAAATATTGTAAAATGTTCTTGTGTCTTTGTTTTGTTTATTATGGACACGCATGAGTGAGAAAGCGAAATGTGACCATCTGTTTCCATGGTTCCCTAAGGGGACTAGAGTGTTGTGTTCTGGGGTGATATCTTACCTGTCACTCTCGGAAGGTTAGGAGGGCAGGTAAGGCACTATGAGCTAGTCAAGACTGAGGTTTATAGGTACTGATGTGGTATGGTTATTCAGTCCCTACATACTGACGTTCTGTGATCCCAGGCATAGTTCTGTTTACACAGAATCCCTGCAACATGGCGCTGCCAATGCTTGGTCTGATACTTATTGCATAGGTCTACAGAGTAGTGCTTGTGTTTGTCCATAATGACCCTTACACCTACCACTGGAGATGTCCGTGGTGTTGGGGATTAATCCTCCACAGTGTTTAGAAAGCACCAAATTCTGTGTTTTTTTAAGCTCAAAAGTTTAAAAGGATAACTTAGAAATGGGGGTCTCTAGTTGGCAATGATTTGCACCGTTGTCCAAGTAGGGACCCTTCTTCCTAGTCAGTGTAAGGGGGATACACATCTAAAATAACCCCAGCTCACCCCCTTGGTAGCTTGGCAGGAGCAGACAGGCTTATCTCAGAGGCAGTGTGTAAAGCATTTGTGCACCCTAACAGTAATACAGTGAAAACACTACAAATGGACACAACACCAGTTTAGAAAAATAAGTATCTTTATCTAAACCAAACAAGACCAAAATGACAAAAATCCAGCATACAATAATCAAAATGTACTTCTTAGAAGGTAAAAACAGTTCTGTCCACAGCAAACTGTAGATGCAACACTTTCAACACAAAGTACCTTAGATGCATCAAAATCATAAATAAAAACAGCCACAGGGAAGGTGATGCGTCGGTTCCTTATGCGAAGGGAAGGTGGTGTGTCAGTTCCTTACTCCAGGGGAGGTGATGTGTCGGGTCCTTACTGCCATGCAGGGGAGGTGATGCGTCAGTTCCTTACTGAAGGGGAGGTGATGCAACGGTTTCTTACTGAACGTATGCTCTCAAACAATTGAATCACACAGCCCCACACAGGTGTTAATCAAGCTCCCCTATGCCTCACCATCCAGTGCCTTGCATAAGTACCCCACCCACATCACCCTCCTGAGACTGGCAGGAGGTGGAGACAGCATTGTGTAAGGTACATCAGACCCATTCAGTTGAAAGGAAATCTCCTCCCCCTACTCTAAATACAGCCCAGGTCTATTCAGCCCAGCCCTGACTCATTCAGTCTCTGTCACTCAACCCACACTCTTCTGGGCAGTCTCCACACTCACATACCAAGACTTCTACCATAGGGGAACCCCTCTCCCTGCACCTCTCATCTAGAGTCAGTAGAGTGTCCCTCCAGCCACTAGGAATATGATCCCCTGTGCCTGTTCCCCAATCTACCCCAGGGACACTGAGCATCACTGGAGCCACCTTATAAACCTGAACCCCCTGGTGTATGTTAACCCCCTCCTTCAAGTCAGGCGTCACTTCCCTGGGTGTGTGTACTTCTCCCTCAGCACTAGATAACTCCTTTTTGTTGCCACCATCTGAGCTGGACTCCACCTCCAGCCCAGCCAAGCTATCTTCCTGAGCTACACACATTTCTTTTTCAGCTAAGGCTCGTTCTATCTCCTCGCACTCCCAGTCTAGCTGCCTCAGCCTCCGGTCACGAGTGCGAATCCGAATCCTCTCCTCACGAGCCAATCTTTCCCATAATGTTTCCTCCTCAAGGCCACTGCACTCCTGGTATTCTGGCTGGGGATCCTCCCCCTCAGATTCCTCCTCGGAGTCATCTGATAGAGTTGCTTCCCTGCGTAGCACCTCATAGCTTAGCAGGGCTGCCTCAAAATCCTGCCTTGTGGATCTCCTCTTCACAGGTAGCCCCCTTTCCTTGCAAAATACTTGTAGTTCACTCATCTTGTAGATGTGCAGGTTCCAAAAGTTGATTTCCATTTTCACAAGGCCCCATAGGTGCAATAACTAACCAGAGGTTCAACAACCAAATTCCGATGGGTAACAGGAAAAATTAGTATGTGGTTGCGTAATGATCTGCACTATACTAGTAGTGTATACCAATCACTGTATGTTAGGCACAAATGCAAGTCCAGATCCCACCGCTGCCACCAATGTTAGAAATGGGGGTCTCTAGTTGGAAATGGTTTGCACTGTTGTCCAAGTATGGACCCATCTTCCTAGTCAGGGTAAGGGGGATACACTTCTAAAATAACCCCAGCTCACCCCTTGGTAGCTCGGCACGAGCAGACAGGTTTATCACAGAGGCAGTGTGTAAAGCATTTGTGCACAGATACAGTAATATAGTGAAAACACTACAAATGGACACCACACCAGTTTAGAAAAATAAGTAATCTTTATCTAAACCAAACAAGACCAAAACAAAAAAAATCCAACATACAATAATCAAAATGTACTTCTTAGAAGGTAAAAACAGTTCTGTCCATAGCAAACTATAGATGCAACACTTTCAACACAGAGTACCTTGGATGCGTCAAAATCATAAATAAAAACAGCTGCAGGGAAGGTGATGTGTCAGTTCCTTATGCACAGGGAAGGTGATGTGTCTGTTCCTTACTGCCACGGAGGGGAGGTGATGCGTCGGTTCTTTACTGAAGGGGAGGTGATGCGTCGGTTTTTTACTGTGGCCCCAGTGTCCTTGTAGACTCGGCGCCCCGGTGCGATGTGTGGGAATCGGGGATGCGTCGGTTCTTGATGTGGCGGCAATGGCGCTGCATTGGTCTCTCCAGCGGAGGTCCCACGATGCGTTGGTTCTTGCAGCCCAGGTCTATTCAGCCCAGCCCTGACTCATTCAGGAAAGGCAGGACACATATCAACTCCCCCAATGGCTGGCTGAGAGAACGCACATCCCCAGCCCCTGTCACTACAAAGCCAGACAGTCAATCCACAAACTAGCAGGGGCACACAGGATGGCTATGCAAGAAAATACCTACTTTCTAAAAGTGGTATTTTCAAAAACACAATATAAAAATCATCTTTAATTAAATATGCATTTTTATATTCTGAGTTCAGGCATACTCCATCTTTCTATCTTGACCCAATGTGAAGTTATTCTTTTAAGGTGTTATAAATAAACTCCCATTCTATCCTATGGGACAGATAGCCTATCCATAGTGAAAAGAAAAATACACTGTATTTCACTATCAGGACATGTCACACACACCAGTACATGTCCTACATTTCACATACACCGCACCCTGCCCACAGGTGTACCTTGGGCGTAACTTAAGGCTAACTCCTCACATGTAATAGGAGGGAAGGTTAGGGCCTGGCAAGTGGGTGCACTTGCCAGGTCGACATGGCAGTAGAAACTGCACGCAGACACTGCAGCGGCAGGTCTGAGACCCTTTCAAAAGGCTGCTTGCATGGGTGGCACAATCAGTGCTGCCGGCCCACTAGCAGCATTTGATTTACAAGCCCTGGGAACACACAGTACACTGTACTAGGGACTTAGAAGTAAATCAAATTAGCCAATCATGGAAACACCAATCCATTATAACAATTTACACAGAGAGCATATGCACTTTAGCACCGATCAGCAGTGGTAAAGTGCCCAGAGTCCTAAAACCAACAAAAACAGGGTAAAAAAACAAGAGGCCCAAAAGCAAAAAGTCCGGGGATAAACCTGCTGAAAAAGCCAGGTCTAAGAATAACCTAGTTTTGTGTTGCACTTTGTTTCCATTTCTGTTTTATTAATGGCTGCAGCCGCTGTTGTCATTCTCTGATGTAGCTAATCTTAATCTTGTACAAACACATGCATTATATCCTGCATTGGTTACACTATATAGATGCTTCACTCAATATGTTTCACACACTTTTTTGGCTGTGCCACCACAGCCTGGCCTGCTAGGTCAAGCCCAGTTGCCTACATGGCCTTCAATAAGTCCAGTAATTGTTCATTCAGTTATGGGCAAAGTGCCCACTAATCATGAGGAAATTCCATTTTGGATTGCCCAAAGAATATATCAACTTGAAGCTGTGTTTCCTCTTATGGGACCACAAGACAAACACAGAATATTAACAATGTGCTTACCAGATGGAATGGCTCCTGGATTATGTGACTGCAACTCATGGGGTTCATTCTTTGCTGCTGTATATACCATCAGTCATGGCACTCCGTCCATGTCAGTCATGCTAAACGTGTTAAAACAAATACAGAACAAACACAGGGCAGCTGCTGCCCTGGATTTGGGGATGAAACTAATGGGAAACTTTCCTGTGGTGTCAGCAATGATTCTGTCTAACATTAAGGGCAAAGCAGCATCTCTGGCTATACACCAGAGGCTCACAGCAGTCGCACAAGCCGACTGCGAACGTGAGCTACCTGTAATTATTGCTGATGTGTACACATCCTTAGGACACAATAATATGGGAATCAAACCTACTAAACCACCTTTTAGCAAACCTAGTGCAGACAAGGAAGCCAAGCAAAATGGTGAGTTAGTTTAAAAACCATTGGATAAATCTAAACAAACACAGAAAGTAAATCTCACAGAGGTTCTCCACCCCGGGAGCCCTCTGAGAGACGCTGCAGTTTTTGTGATCGCACTAAAATCAAGGCTCCAGGCAGGTATCAGAGTTCTGATACACATTCTCCTCGTTCCTTGCAGGACTCATCTGAAAAGCAGTACAAGAGAGGAGGGCGATCTGACGCTGAAAAGAGATTCACAACGCTCATCTGACTTAAAGATAAAGAAGGAGGTGAAATCTCCTCCATTTAAACCTCAATTTCAGAAAAAGAAAGTTGTGGATATCACCAACAAATATGCCACAGACACTGAGAACCCTCCTCCTGAACAGGAGTTGGGTGGTGACTCTCCTCGACAGCGCGGTAGAAGTCACCATAGTGCGCCGAAATCTCCAGGAGTCTCTGGCAGCAAAATCGACAGATAACTTTTTACAGTTGAAACCCCAGATAGGAGCATAGCTCCTCCGGATATGTTATGTGACTTAGATATACAAATTGAGGTTGACATACAATGCACCATTAAAGTCATCTTCTGGGAAAATTTAACCTTGTCTTATGTATGACATCCATTTAGCAGAGGTCGATTGGCCGCCAATCTTTTTCCAAAGATCCCCAAAGGATGAGGATGTAATACCTTCATTTTCTGCTCTTGTCCCTAATGAGGTCAAACAAGCTTATGCAGATGAATGGGCTTTTGCGCAAGCTCTGGCTTTATACTGCAATCATGTTGGCTGGGATAAGGACTCTCCTTATCATATCATACCCATAAGGTCCAGCCTCCAAGTGCAACCACCAGTGCGGTGAAACTTGGGAGGCGCCATTTTGGGGGAGTGCGCGCTCTAGTGGTCCTGCCCTCCCCGCCCCCATGCACATATATACGGAGCCGCAGCGCAGACGCGCACAGCAGGCGCACCACTGGTGCGCCAAAGGCAAGCCCGTCTGTGCCCGCAAGCATCCCGGAAGCGACCAGTGCCAGCCTCTATGCCGGTATGGTGCCAACGGACTCACATCGTATCCGTTTTGATAGGGATTCCTTACTCACTCTAGCACCCAAGAGGAAATGACCGACAGCTTGGTCCCCGGACACCCCATGCAAAGAATTCATCTGCCCCAGATGCGTTTGGACTCCGGTTATTCGGGCTCCCCACAGGACGTATCACAGCCCCGTACAGGCTGAGACAACCCAGAAACAGTTTAGGGCAGCCCTGCTCAACGCAAGATCACTTCAGAAACACAAAGACCTTATATTTGACTTACTCAGGGATGAGGACCTGGACATACTCTTCCTTACAGAGACATGGCTGTCGGCCATAGCCAACCCCACACTAGCATCAGCCATCCCGGCAAATTATAGAGGTCTTAGGAAGGACCGCAACTCGGGCAGGGAAGGTGGGACGGCAATCATATTTAAAAAACACTATGAATGCACACCTTTCGAGCTGACAGGCATCCTTGAGATCGAAGCTTTAAGTTTCTGCCTCTCCCTCTCGCCGAATCAATCGCTGGCAGAGGTCCTGGTGTACCGACCGCCCGCCCCAGCCAGTAAGTGCTTGCGCTCATTGGAAGGCGCATTGGCGCAATGGGCAATAAGATATGCAAACTTTATGGTACTCTGTGATTTTAATATTCACATAGACAAGACTACAGGGCCATAATCCATCGCCCTACTTGAAATTATGACCCCTTTGATGCTCAAACAAGAGATCTTTGGGCCCACCCACCTAGCTGGACATACTCTCGACCAGATTTTCTCTAACCTGAACCGAGCAACTACAGAATCCACTCCTCTCCCTTGGACTGATCACTATCTCATCTCCTTTACTTGGTCCCAGGCTTGCAGTAAGCCGCCCACGAAAGTTAGTGCTTCATCCACCTATCGGGCCTATCACAAGCTACAGTGTCCATCAACCAGGCCCTGACCTCCACCTCCCCTGTCCTGACAGGTAATGTAGAATGTGACACCGCCCACCTTGATAGCTGGATTAGCGAGACGGTCAACGCACTCGCACCTATTAAAAAGATCTCTCAGACAAGATCTAGCCCGACGGCCCCATGGTTTACGGCTGAGCTCAGCTCTTGTAAAGGCCAATGCAAGAAGCTTGAGAGAATATGGAGACGGAAGTACCTTACAGATGACAAAAATGCATACAAAGCTGCACTAAAGGTATACCAGGGGAAGTTGCACCTCACCAAAAAAACTTTTTTTGACCCTAAAATTATGGAAGCAGACAACAAAGCAAAGGAAATCTTTAAAATTGTGGACTCCTTCCTGCGTCCCGTGGTGTTTCAAGAGCCTGCACCCCAACTACGGAGTGGTGCAAGGAACTCGACCAATTTTTCGATGAAAAAATTATGTCCATTCAGAAAAGCTTCCTGAAACCTGCACCCTCTCTGCAGAGTCAAGGGCCGAGGCCAGCTCCTTCTTATCCCACGTATGCCACCTTAGACATTTTAACTCCCATCCCCCTCGCTCAGTCTCTAGCCGCACTAAAAAGTCTTAAATCCTGTTCCCCCCTCGATCCCTGCCCCACCACGGTGCTAAATATGGTGGCACCGGCGATCAACCCATCTGTTAACCATAATTTTAACACCTCACTGGCGACAGGGGAGGTCCCCTCCACATGGAAGAAGGCCGAAGTCCTCCCACTGCTAAAGAAACCTACAGCAGACCCTAAGCAAGCAGTACACTACAGGCCCATCTCCCTCCTCCCGCCTTCTCCAAAATTCTGGAGAAAGAAGTTAATCGACAACTTTCCACGTATCTGGAAGCCAATGGTATTCTCCATCCTATGGAATCTGGCTTCCGTCCCCAATTCAGCACAGAGACCGCGCTCCTGGAAGTTACTGAGCACATCAGCAATGTCATTGATAGGGGAGGCAAAGCAATGCTGATACTGCTCGACCTCACAGCGGCATTTGATACGGTACCCCATCTCAAGCTACTGGAGCGCCTACACAAGATAGGGATCAGACACCAGGCCTTTAGTTGGCTAGCATCATTCCTGGACAGTCGGACGCAGGAAGTCTGGCTGCCACCGTACACAGCTCAGGCCAGGACCCTGTCGGTGGGAGTTCCACAGGGGTCGGCCCTCAGTCCTACCAGGGGCGGTTCCTGCGTTTGAGCATTGGGGCGTTGCCCCACTCATAATTTTGCTCCCTGATCCCCCTTTTATGTGCACATATTATATTACATTTTTTTGAAAAATACTTTGCCTGCATTACTGCTTTATTTTCACGCGGCAGTCAGCCTTCAGCTGGGGGCGGCAGCGGCTGTGAAGTGGGTGGGGTTTCAATGATATGGACACCAGACAGCAGTAGTATGGAGCAAGTGCAGGGCACCAAGGCCCAAAGTGCGCCTGTCAGATTGGCCTGCTACCTTCCTCCGGCCAACCAGACATGCGAACTAGAGGCCTCTCTTCACCTGCAAATTAGGGTCTGGGGCTTGATCAAAGCCCCAACCCCTGGTCTCCTAATGAGCGGTGAGTGTGCCTGCTCCAGCCAATCCTGGTGCAGCTCTAACGCTGTAGCTGCATCTGGATTGGCCGAGAGACACCGTCAGTGTGCTGTTTGTTTTTTCATTACTTTCAGTTCGTTCGTGCCTCTTTGGACATGGGTGGCGTCAGTGCGTGGCTGTATGCACGGCTGGAACGTCTTTCACAATACTTCCTTGTGAGGGAGCGTACAAGTCTCAAGAGGAGAATGAATTTCACTGCAGGACTGACAGAGTAATCCACGAGGAGGGGGAGGCAATCGGAGCCGGTTGGTAAGTCCACTAGCTCAATATAACCATTCCCGGCCGCAATCCAAACCAGACATCTGCTGCTCTTTCCTTTGTCCACTATTCGTGCCGAACAGTACCTGTACACCATGTCATGTTAGAATGTACAGTCTATTCTATATTTTCATGTGCTTTTTGTTTCTTGCTTTACCAGCGGTTTAGTGTATTTACTGTAGTGTAGAATGCCTCCTGCACCCCCAGGGCGCGGAAGCCATCAAGAGCTTCTCGGCGCTTCCCGTCAGCCCAGCACCGGGCCCTGTGCTATGAGTCATCACCAGGAGAGGTAATTGAATGAGTTTACTGTGCGTGACACGGCTGCGCCTCCCGAGACTGTCAGACACCGGAGGCCGCCAGAGCCTCCATAAACAGATTCCATAGACAGTTGCCTACCATTTAGTAAAGAGTTTAGCCTTAAATATGTGAACGTATGAATCTGTGAAACCTCTTCAGACCCCATGTGAGTACATGTGAGCACCCTCATTCACCCCTCCGTAAGCTAACATCACGGTAGTGCCCATGTGGATCGCCCAGAGCCAGTAAATCTGAATGAGCATTTAATACGTTTTTCATAAACTCCGTTCATGAATGCTTTTAAATAAGAATTTTAAAGGATGTTTAACTATTCAGAATATAGCTCCCCCACTAAATGGAACACCTATACGTACATCTGACTAAGTCTTAACAATGATTTATGCTTGCCCAGAAATTCGAAGAAGCCTCCGTTAGCTGGTATTTTTCTCTTGCTAGTTATCAGATGTTGTGCTCTGGCTCCAGTGATTTATGCTTGCCTGGAGATTCGATGCGTCCTTTAGTTGGTATTTTTGGCCGCAGCTTTCTGGATCTCTTGGGAGTACTAATGATTGATTTCACAGCAAGGCAATAAAAGTTAGCCTGTTCAAACTGTGGCCATTGATTCCCTCTGCTAATGTGTTATGTCTGTGACGGAGGAGGGTGTCCAGTGTTACTGGTGCGTCAAATATCATGACTATAATATGTAATCTATATGCTTTTGCTTTGAAGTTAAGGCTTTAATTGTCTTAGAAAGTTGGACCGCTCAAATTAACTCATATTTCCCTATCCTAATCCACCTCTAATAGTTTTTGGGTTCTGGAGTAGCCCAAAATCCCAATCCTACAGGTTAAGGAAACATCCTTGCTGCAGGCAGTAAGCCCTTACAGACAATTCCAAGAGGCAAATAGGTTCTTAACAATAGCAGCTTATTACTTGGCCCAGTCCTGCATGCCATCAGCACAATCCAGGGGAAAACATTTGTAAATGGTCAGCTGAAACATGCACGCTAGAAACCATATTAGCCCTGGCCAAACTATTTAAACTTTTCTCAAATTTGCTTGAAAATGCACCATTTGCCCACTCTTTTTTCAAAATTTTCTTGGGGGAGAACCCCGCCGAGCCACCCTTATGACAGGCAGGCTCGCTCACTACGCTCGCTCGCCATAGGCAGGGCCGAACTGGCCATAGCGGGCACCGGGTATTTCCCCGTTGGGCAGCCAGGGCTGGGGGGCGGTTTTGGGCTCCTGGGGGCCGTTTTTGTTACAGGGTCGTTTTTGCAGCATAGCTGCAATATCGGCCCCTGTAACAAAATCAGCTGAAACCGGCCCTGGCAAATCGCTCGGCTGCATCCCCAAGCCCCGGGGGGGCCGGCCGAGCACTTTGCCAGGGCCATTTTTGGTTCCCAGTCCGGCCCTGGCCATAGGGCACTCCTCCTGGAACTTTTACGACTCACCACTTTCAAATATCACCAGCCACCACAGAGTCCTACGCTGTTCAACGTTTATCTGACACCCTTTGCCACGCTCGCAGAATCGTTTGGCACTAAGGTCATCTCGGATGCAGATGACACACAGATGCTGTTTACATGCGAGAAAAACGTGGAGTTGGATGAGAAGGTGATCTCTGGTTGCCTTACCAAAATCTTTCAATGGATGGAGCTGCATCATCTGAGATGCAACCCAGATAAAACTGAGATAGTGACCTTCGGAGCTGTCCCTCACAATTTTGTGAAAGAGTGTTGGTCGAATAATCTTCCACACCGGGCCCCCTGCAAAAGTGTGTCAAGAATCTCAGAATCAAAATTGACAGCGCCCTCTCCTTTCTCCCGCAGATCCAAGCTCTTGCTGGGTCCTGCTTCAGCGTGCTTTGCATGCTGAAAAAATTTCTACCACTCCTATCGGAGGCGTCGGGTAGAAAGGTAGTACAAGCTCTGATTACATCCAGACTGGATTATGGGAACGCACTGTACCTGGCCTTCCTGACTACCTCCTTAATAGGCTCCAGGTGGTACAGAACTCGTCAGCAAGACTGCTGCTCAGACTTCCTCCTAGGTCCCACATGACTCCTCACCTGAGAGCCCTCCATTGGCTCCCGATAAAACAGAGGGTTGCATACAAAAATTTTGGTTCTTATGCACAAGTTCTTGAACGGGACAGGACCATCATATCTCAAAAAGAGAATCAGCTCTTACACCCCTGCTCGCACCCTCCATCTTCCTTGGCACGCATGGCAAAGGTGCTCCGAATCAATCGACTCAGAATGGGTGGGAGATTCTTTTCCTATCTAGGACCCCTCTCATGGAACAGACTCCCACTCGACCTAAGGTGGATAGACAGCCTCCACCTGTTCAAAAAGAAGCTGAAAACCCACCTCTTTAACATCTAGCCACCCTCTTGAGAATCTCTCCCCCCTCCGCCAGCGCCGGGACTTTCTTCGGAGGAGCCGCACGCTTTATAAATGTTTTTAACATAACATAACATAACTACAATATCCCATTAAAAGAGATGCTAAAACACCTGTGAAAGAAATACTCTTTCAGTTGGAGTACCAGGGGGTATTTGAATCCTGTATCTCCGAGATGAATAATCCCCTTTTTCCTGTTTTGAAACTTGTTCATTCATATCGAAGAGTCTTAGACTACAGACATTTAAACAGTCATACACGCACATTTTCAAAACAAAATACACACCGTAAGGCAATAATTAGCCATATAGTCCATAAAAATACAAACCGACCTTGGATATTTCCAACGGTTTTTTCAGTCACAATCTAGCGCCTGAAAGCAGAGATTGGGCAGCCTTCTCGGTGCTTGGTGGTTTTCAAAGAAGATAAGCAATACTACCTATGGGCTACAAAATAGCCTGGGAATATTTGCTTTCCACATTGTGTCAATTCTACATGATATTGACTCAGTCGCATTATCTTATGTAGATGATATCTATCTGATGGATGATGAGTTAAACCAACAATTGGCCAGAGTGGATCGCATAATTTTGGGATTCACTGCATATGGCTATAAATTCAACTTGCAGAAATTGCATATTGCATTTCTAAGAGTCCTTTTCTTAGGATATAAACTTACACGTGAGGGTAAGAGTCTTGCTTCTCACTTTTTGGAGAATTGTGCACATTTGCAACCTCCAAATACATGAAAGAAACTACAACCCTTATAAGGATTCCTTCATTTTGGCAGAGCATACATTCCTGATTATGCCCAACACATTAAATCACTATATGAATTAATTTGTCCTGATTTTCCCAATACACTTTGCACATCAGAACACACAGATACTTTCAGATCATTGCAACCTGTTGTGCTTGCCACACGTGACTTACATACATATATATGTTCACACACACACCACACACGCACACACACACACACACACATATATATCATGTGATCAAGGCCGTGTCAGGCCGAAACGCGTCAGGGCGATTTTGGTGTTTTGAGCAATAAACATTTCACGCACAAAATTTGGGTTCGTGTTCCGTCCTTTCCCAGAGAAGGGAATCTACGAAGAACGGTGTCTGGTATATATATATATATAAACAAGCTGTAGACTCCTTCCTGCTTATGTCGGAGGAAAACAGAGTCACGGACCCAAATTGCGTGGCAATGTAAGTTCTTTATTTTGCGAGTAGCCGTATGACGCGTTATATATATAACCTACTGGCGGTCGCATAGGGACGCGCTGTCAAACCTACAGCCTGAACCGCTGGACAGAATTACACCAAATTTGGCAGAAAGGTAGATGTTGTTATGCAGATTGTGCTTTGTGTTATTTGGTGCAGATCTGTCCAGTCGTTTTTGAGAAATGTAAGCCTAAAGTTATATATATATCCCTGGCCGCGGATATTTCGCTACAGTTTTGCGAGTATTCGCGGATGCGTGCGCCAACAGAAAGGCTCTGATTGGCTGGATGCAACCTGAACAGAAAGTTGTGGCCGCCATTTTATCATCCGGGAACGGTTCCTGGGGCTGAAATTTTGTGTGAAAGCTAACATAAGGGGTCAGGGTGGAGATACTCTAACCCCATGTTTGCGAAAGGGGTGTGTTAATGACACAAGTTATGTGTCCAAACTTGATTTTTTTAATTGTGCGCGATATTTGCGATGACGCCGCAACCGCCAGCGTGGCCCCTGTGTACCACGGGGACATCGCAAATACCGCAAAGTAATTGCGAACAATAGTGAAAATATATAAAAAAATATATATATTTACACACTCGCCGGTCACTGCGCCGGTCACTGTCACACACTCATGTACGCACTCACAATATCACTCAGACACTTATACACCTATTCACATATCCACTCACACACTTATACATCCAGTCACATACCCACTCAGATACTGATGCACTCACTCGCATACCCATTCAGGTACGTATTCACGAACTTACATACTCAGTTGGAGAGTCACGCACCCATGTGCAGACCCACTCAGAGACTCATGCACCTACTTAAAGCTTAAAGACTCAGTCATAGACTCATGCGTACAGTCTCATACTTCTTAAAGACTCTTACACCCACTCACAGACCCATACAGTCACTCACACACTCAGTCACAGACCCTCTAAGAGACTTATGAACTCAGTCACTCACTCACTCATACACTCAGAAACTCAGACAGATAAGGAATGACTGTGAATGTAGAATTATTTATTGGGTAAAGTCTATTTTGATATTTAATTACATGTTCCTTTAAGATGTTGTTAGCTATTAGTATATATTGTGAGGTCAGGAGCATTGCGTTTGATGTATGAGTAAAAATTCATCTAGCTCTAGCTTTTAAGCCTTTTTAGCCCATTCAAACATTGTTGGTATGCTACTTTCTTGAAAACTACTAAACTGATTTACTCTAAGTCAAGTAATGGCACTTACCTGATTAAATGTATTAGTATCATTTCAAATGTGCAATAATTCCCTTCAAGGTTTCTTTCTGTATGGCAGTCAAAATGTGAAGTGTTGCCTTTTTGATCACCCCTTTAAGTTTACTCCAAACATGATGGATTTGTATAAGAAACATGGTCATTCTCTTCCAAGTTATTTGCACATTTGTAAAACAGCAGCAAAGTTAGAAAAAATATCAATTGTTTTTTTACACACCCCACCTCGGATCTGCATGAAAACTGACATTTTTGCATTGGGCTCAACTTGCTTGGAGCCCACCAGATTTCATGGTGATTCATTACAGTGCACCAAAGTTATTAGTGCATGAAATTGTTTTTTGCCCCCTTTCGTGAAACTGCACAAAACCTGCCATACACAGAGCACAGTAGATTAAACATGCTAAATATCTGCCTAGTATCATGTTGATTTGTCAAATGCCATAGTTAGTAGCAAATTAACACATTGTTAACCTACCTTTTAAAGGGCCTACCTTGAGGAATCTGCACAAATTTAAAAATACATGTAATTCTGTTCAGCAATCTGAGAACCCCCGCTCTCTTTTTCTTGGACCCTACTTGATGGATCTGCATGACACTTGCTGTGGAGAACCTGAAGTGAATGAATTATTTTGGGAATGTTTGTGCAGATTCTTCAACCGAAAGTTATCAAGAAAACAAAAAATACCTCCCCGAGCCTTAATATGTCCTGGGGACCTCATCCGCCGCAGTCGAATTCATACAAAAGAACGGCAGGTCACATTTCTCCCTTCCCAAGCCTTAAAAGGCATCGCCGACCCCATCCCATAGGCCAAACTAAACTTTAAGGGAGGGGGGGCACGCAGACCCCCTCACTGAGCATATTAATGCCCTGGGGACCCCATCCCCTGGGGACAAACTAAACTTTAAAGTGAGGGGAGCTGCACGTCCCCCCTACCTATGACCTCATCCCTCAGGGTGGCTCAATTATTGTGTCCTGGGGAGCACCCCCCAGGACACAGTAGTTTCCCTGCTTGCAGGTTTGTGGGTAGGGAAGGTATGTCTGTTCCCACCCAGCGGTAGATTTAAAAAGGCTCCTGCCAGGTGGGAGTAGACTTTTGTTTCCATGCCAGCACTTCTGTGAGTAGAGAAACACAGATTGTGCCTGTCCAGCAGGAGGCAGCAAAAACAGCATACGTGGAGCCTGCTGGGGCTGCAGAGGCACCCAATGTCCAATTTAGTAGGTGTCCTAGATGGGCACTATGGCACTGACCTAAAAGAAAGATAGGCCACGGGGATGGGGTACCACTGGCTTTCAAGGCTAGGGATGGGGGCCCTCAGTTCCCCTTCCCTTTAAGTTAAGTGCTGCCTTGGGGGATGGAGTCCCCTGGGTTTAATAAGACTTGGGAGTGGGGCTGCATGGCCCCTCCTTCGCTTTTCAAAGGAAGTCTGCCCTGGGGGAATAGAGTCCTCTCGGTCTATTAAGGCTCTGGGAGCCGGGCCGCTTGTCCCCCTCCCCATAACATATATGTTTCGGCCCCGGGGAATGGAGTCCCCGGAGCCACTATTGGCTCATGGAGGGGGGTTGTGCGCCCCCTTCCCCTTAATTAAAAAAAGTCCCAAGAGGATAGAGTTCCTGGGGCCAGTAGTGACTCAGGAAGAGGGTCCTGGCCCCCTCCTCTATAATTAAGACTTTGGCCCCAGGGAATGTGGTTCCTGGGGCCCGTTTGGGCTAATGAAGTGGGGCCACACATTCACCTCCCTTAAAATAAATATTTTTGTCCCCATGGGATGGGGTCCCTGGGGCCACTTAAGGTTTGGGGAGGGGAAGGCAACACACCACCTCCCCTGTATTTAGTCTAAGGCCCCAGATGATGGGGTCCCTGTGATCATTTGGGCTTGGGGTGGGGTGGACTTCATTCCCTCACTAATGACATCTTCTATGACATCATTGATAATATCACTGCAACATTTGCAATAAAATTATTGATGAGAAAACTGTGCAGGGCAGGGGCTCGAGTTATAGTTATCTTAGGGCATGTGTTATAGTTACTTGAGATAACTATAACTACAACTGGTGAATTACCATGGATTGTTGAGTTCAAAATGTTCCAATGTCACTGAAGTTTTCATCTAACCATAATGTTACTTTAACCTTTGTTTTTTCCAGTGAGCATATATATACATACACACACATATGTATATACATACATCTATATATATGTGTGTGTGTGTGTGTTTATGCTGTGGTTAAATAAGGTTTTATGTCTCTCTACTATCTTTGGTGCTCTGTGATAAATCTACCAAAAATTTTACAAAAATGAGGCTCAGCACTGCAAAATTCATCCAGATATGTCCAAGCAGTTGGGGAAAAAAGTAAAAAAAGCAGCATTTCCCATTTTAATTCCCATAGAACATTTAATATCTGCTACGGAAATAGTGCTGAACAGAGTTACAGCAAACTTGGCATGAAAGTAGAACTTTACTCAGAGGAGTGTTTTTGGTTTGTACAGTGCAAATCTGTTCAGTAGTTTTTTAGAAACTTGAGTTACAAAAATTTGTTGGATGGGGATTTGCTTTGAAGGGTTAAAAGTTAGAGCTAAGTTGAGAGTTGAAAAGGTGTTTTTTGATTTTTTTGCCAGACCCTCAACAGGATTTGCTAACCATTAGAATTTTTAAATTTTTGTAGATCTATGGAGAAGGCACAGTAAAATTGGAGGTTCAAAAATGTGAATTTATTGTGGCATTCTTTTGATGAATTCACATTAAATTTAGCAGATGTTTCTTACGTTTAGTCAGCAACATTGCATTTGGGATTTTTATTTATGGTTTTCATAGCATCTGTGTGAGCAATGGTTTGTGGAGCTGCCTCACAGATTGCCTGCAAAAATGAATTTACATAGGGAGGCAACTCTCCTAATAATCAGAATGCATCTGCAATGTCATTTTACCTTATTGCACAAATATAATCCATTGACTCCTGGTTTTGGTTACATACATTTTGTTAAAAGAAATACAAATAAAAATGTCATGTCATAAAACATAGATGCAGATATGCAGAGTATAATATACATTTTCAGAAGGGCATCATGACCCACTAGGATTTTCCTCCCATGGGTTAATTCTCTCCCCCTTACTCAGCAATGGTTATAAATAGCATATTACACTCTGCACAGCTACATATAATATATATATGCATACACACAAACACATATACATACACACACACATTTATATACAGTCCTTAATTTGTGAAAGAGTAAGTGGCGGTACCAAAGTTGTGCTTAGAAGCCAGTGGCCTGTGTCTCCTGGCTTTGTCAAAGGGTGACTACATCATTATAAAAGTCAAGCCTATTGGCTTTCTCAAAAAGTGACAACATCTGTACACAAGACATGCCTATTGGCTTTCTAAAGAGGTCACTATATAAACATATGAAAACAAGCCTTTTACCTTTTTTAATCATATAAAATATTTTAGAGTGCTTTTTTTACACTCCTCAGGCCACATAATGGAGCCATAACATCAACCACCAGGGAGCCGTGCAATCCTTACCTAAAGACCAAAAGCTCATCCTCGGTTAATGCTTAGAAACACCATCAACTTTTCCTGGGGTAACTTTGTATATATCCCAGGAAACAGGGTACTTTTAATGAATGTTTTCTGGTGGTCTGCTGTTCTCCGAGGAGCCTGTGCACACAAAGCAGGAAATATCATGCAAATTAACCCACAAAGGGCATTATGGGATGCTCCTGGGGGGAACAGTAAATTATAAATTAAACCTCTCGGCCAATCAGAGAGGCTTGAATTTTTCAACATCAACTCAGCAGTCTTGATATACATTGATGTTAAACCATAATTTCTCAAAAACTACTGAACAGAATTACACCAAATCACAAAAAGCACAATTTTGGGTTAAAGATTTAGCTTTCTGGCAAATTTGTTGTAATTAGGTTCTACTGTTTTGGCTATAGCGCTGTTCACCATTCCCAGTGGAATATGTATTTTGGGACCCCCCTTCTTTTCTTGGCCCCATTTGATGGATCACCTCAAAACTTTTTTTGGAAGGAGCTGAACTTCTTTTGGGAAAGTTTCATGAAGATTTGAAAAACAGTGCCAAAGTTATTAGCAAAACAAAAAGAAATTTCCTAAGGTAACTGGGTCCTTTCTATGTATGTATGTGTATGTATGTATATATATATATATATATTGTAACCAAAGTGCCCTGAAGCAGCGAGAAGGCACTCGACAGCATTCTGACATTAAGATGCATCCAGCCTTCTTTCTCCAACATTAATTTACACACGGCAGCCTGGCCGTGGAGAAAGAGCACCATCACCAGCTGGGAGGGAAATGTTCGCCAGTTGGGAGAGGCTTTTTGGTGTCGAATTCATTGGCACCAGAGTGGCACAGCATTCCATATGCGTAATGAACCTGCCTGAAAACTCCGATACCTACTAAAGGATTCAAAATTGCTTTTAAAGAAGAATGCACATTGAACTTACTAAAAGTGAATTTTAATGCTCACATCATGGCCTCAATGTCCCAGTATGCACCAAGAGACTGTGCACTGAGCATACGCCTACTGGGGGCGGAATTGAAAATAAATAAAGCCGGAAATGTAATGAAGGTGAGCTTCAGTGTGTTTTCTGTGGCAGCCTGTGAAGAAGGGGCTTGTGACCTTGAAACGCGTTGGCGATGGTTAATTAATGTTGGAGAAAGAAGGCTGGATGCATCTTAATGTCAGAATGCTGTCGAGTGCCTTCTCGCTGCTTCAGGGCACTTTGGTTACAATACTTTACACACGGCAGCCTGGCCGTGGAGAAAGAGCACCATCACCAGCTGGGAGGGAAATGTTCGCCAGTTGGGAGAGGCTTTTTGGTGTCGAATTCATTGGCACCAGAGTGGCACAGCATTCCATATGCGTAATGAACCTGCCTGAAAACTCCGATACCTACTAAAGGATTCAAAATTGCTTTTAAAGAAGAATGCACATTGAACTTACTAAAAGTGAATTTTAATGCTCACATCATGGCCTCAATGTCCCAGTATGCACCAAGAGACTGTGCACTGAGCATACGCCTACTGGGGGCGGAATTGAAAATAAATAAAGCCGGAAATGTAATGAAGGTGAGCTTCAGTGTGTTTTCTGTGGCAGCCTGTGAAGAAGGGGCTTGTGACCTTGAAACGCGTTGGCGATGGTTAATTAATGTTGGAGAAAGAAGGCTGGATGCATCTTAATGTCAGAATGCTGTCGAGTGCCTTCTCGCTGCTTCAGGGCACTTTGGTTACAATACTTTACACACGGCAGCCTGGCCGTGGAGAAAGAGCACCATCACCAGCTGGGAGGGAAATGTTCGCCAGTTGGGAGAGGCTTTTTGGTGTCGAATTCATTGGCACCAGAGTGGCACAGCATTCCATATGCGTAATGAACCTGCCTGAAAACTCCGATACCTACTAAAGGATTCAAAATTGCTTTTAAAGAAGAATGCACATTGAACTTACTAAAAGTGAATTTTAATGCTCACATCATGGCCTCAATGTCCCAGTATGCACCAAGAGACTGTGCACTGAGCATACGCCTACTGGGGGCGGAATTGAAAATAAATAAAGCCGGAAATGTAATGAAGGTGAGCTTCAGTGTGTTTTCTGTGGCAGCCTGTGAAGAAGGGGCTTGTGACCTTGAAACGCGTTGGCGATGGTTAATTAATGTTGGAGAAAGAAGGCTGGATGCATCTTAATGTCAGAATGCTGTCGAGTGCCTTCTCGCTGCTTCAGGGCACTTTGGTTACAATACTTTACACACGGCAGCCTGGCCGTGGAGAAAGAGCACCATCACCAGCTGGGAGGGAAATGTTCGCCAGTTGGGAGAGGCTTTTGGTGTCGAATTCATTGGCACCAGAGTGGCACAGCATTCCATATGCGTAATGAACCTGCCTGAAAACTCCGATACCTACTAAAGGATTCAAAATTGCTTTTAAAGAAGAATGCACATTGAACTTACTAAAAGTGAATTTTAATGCTCACATCATGGCCTCAATGTCCCAGTATGCACCAAGAGACTGTGCACTGAGCATACGCCTACTGGGGGCGGAATTGAAAATAAATAAAGCCGGAAATGTAATGAAGGTGAGCTTCAGTGTGTTTTCTGTGGCAGCCTGTGAAGAAGGGGCTTGTGACCTTGAAACGCGTTGGCGATGGTTAATTAATGTTGGAGAAAGAAGGCTGGATGCATCTTAATGTCAGAATGCTGTCGAGTGCCTTCTCGCTGCTTCAGGGCACTTTGGTTACAATACTTTACACACGGCAGCCTGGCCGTGGAGAAAGAGCACCATCACCAGCTGGGAGGGAAATGTTCGCCAGTTGGGAGAGGCTTTTGGTGTCGAATTCATTGGCACCAGAGTGGCACAGCATTCCATATGCGTAATGAACCTGCCTGAAAACTCCGATACCTACTAAAGGATTCAAAATTGCTTTTAAAGAAGAATGCACATTGAACTTACTAAAAGTGAATTTTAATGCTCACATCATGGCCTCAATGTCCCAGTATGCACCAAGAGACTGTGCACTGAGCATACGCCTACTGGGGGCGGAATTGAAAATAAATAAAGCCGGAAATGTAATGAAGGTGAGCTTCAGTGTGTTTTCTGTGGCAGCCTGTGAAGAAGGGGCTTGTGACCTTGAAACGCGTTGGCGATGGTTAATTAATGTTGGAGAAAGAAGGCTGGATGCATCTTAATGTCAGAATGCTGTCGAGTGCCTTCTCGCTGCTTCAGGGCACTTTGGTTACAATACTTTACACACGGCAGCCTGGCCGTGGAGAAAGAGCACCATCACCAGCTGGGAGGGAAATGTTCGCCAGTTGGGAGAGGCTTTTGGTGTCGAATTCATTGGCACCAGAGTGGCACAGCATTCCATATGCGTAATGAACCTGCCTGAAAACTCCGATACCTACTAAAGGATTCAAAATTGCTTTTAAAGAAGAATGCACATTGAACTTACTAAAAGTGAATTTTAATGCTCACATCATGGCCTCAATGTCCCAGTATGCACCAAGAGACTGTGCACTGAGCATACGCCTACTGGGGGCGGAATTGAAAATAAATAAAGCCGGAAATGTAATGAAGGTGAGCTTCAGTGTGTTTTCTGTGGCAGCCTGTGAAGAAGGGGCTTGTGACCTTGAAACGCGTTGGCGATGGTTAATTAATGTTGGAGAAAGAAGGCTGGATGCATCTTAATGTCAGAATGCTGTCGAGTGCCTTCTCGCTGCTTCAGGGCACTTTGGTTACAATATATATATATATATATATATATATGGGATAAAGTACACCCTGCTGTACATTATAAGGATATTGCAAGCCAACAAGGAGGTCTATGACCATATAGAGGAACAAGGTTGAAAGCCGAGTTACTTTATAAGGTTATGGAATGCCAAGGTAACTTGCAATATCCACATTATGTATGGTAGGGGGTACTTTATTCCTTATAATACATGGTCACATCATCACCTTTCCCACAAAACACTTAAATTCTTGGTGTGCATTGCTTTTAATGCAGGTCAATATTTTTTTTAATAAAGGAGCAGTAGCTCAGAATATATAGAAACGTTCAGAAAGGAGGAGTGCAAAAAATAAACATGTTGCCATAAATATCTCCTTTCTGCTTCTCACTGTACAGTTAGAAAAACAGAGCAGAAGAGAGAAAAGGAGCATTTCATTTTTGTTCCTTAAACAACTGCTTTAATTTTGCTTCAGTACCTGACCTGCATTAGTTTCCACTTGGCTGCTGGCTCTGGTAGCAGGCATTGTGATGTCAGTTATTACAGTTGAGCGGCTACGCAATTTCTTTATAATAGGTGACTGGATGCATCATAAGTTGCATATTGTGATGAACCTTCATGAAACTTTCAAAAACACTTCTGAATTACTTAATCGAACGACTCAGGGATAACCTGACACCTAGTACTTGTAGGGAGTTGTGGAAAAAATAACAAAATGGTGGTGGGGCCGGCCGTGTAATACAAAAGGGAGGGGCTGTGTGGCCCTCCTACTCAAACCTCTTCAAGGCCCTGGGGACTCTGTCCCTAGGGGCCAAATTATGAGGATAGGGGAGGGAGACACACGATCCCCCTCCCTGGGCTGCCCATGGTACCAGGGACCCCAATACCTGGGGCCAGGCTCAATTTCATTGGGGCATGGGGCACGCAGCCCCTTTTCCTGGGCGAATCATGATCCTCGGAGGCCTGGTGCATTTTAACAGGGGAGGGGGCTCATCCCCCGACCCCGAGTCTCACTGAGGCCCCAGAGACCACATACTTTGGGGCCATAAAAAGAAAGGGGAGGAGGATTTGTGGTCCCTTCCACTTAGAAAATAAAGGCCCTGGGGAATGGGGTCTCCGGAGCCAATAAGGCTCGGGGACGGGGACCATTTGCCCTCCTCCTCTTAAAAAAGAAAGACCCCAGGGAAAGGGGGTCCCTTGGGCCATACATTTGTGGGGAGGAAGGCCGAGCACCCCCCAATAAATATTTCAAAAAGGGTGTCCCAAGTGGGCACCGGGACATCTACAACAATTTTTTGGGGAAGCAAAAGTGAAAAATAAATGAGCGTCTCCTTCACTGCTCCTTGACAAAGCGCCCCATAAAGCCCTGTGAGGGCTTTTTTGGTTTATAATTTTTTTTAACTTGGTGGTGCCCCTAGAACAAGGAGGGGCACCACAAGCCTTTTTTAAATGTTGTTAGGGGCTGCAGGAATTCCTTCAGCCGCCCAGCAATATTAATGAAAAACAGTGAGCCTCCTGGGCCATTAAATCCATGACTCAAGGAGAACTTACCATATTTTTAAAGCACTCCTAGCTGGAGCTCTATGCTCTTCAGCTGGAGTGCAATGCCCTCTTGTGGTTGTTTTTATGATTTTAGCATTTTCTGGGCTAAAACATTTTTAAAAGAAAGACTCAGAAACATATTGGCTTTTTTAACAATATGTCTCCGAGTTTTTCTTTTAACATTTCTCAGTCCACACAATGCAATAATAAAAATGTTAAAAGAAAAACTCAAAGAATTTTTTTAATCAAAACTTTATTAAACTTGTTTTATAACAACGACTATTATTAAACATTGCATTGGGAAAATTACTAAAATATATATTAGATTAAAAATATTGATGATTTTTGGAGAAAGATGATAGATCTACTTCATATATAGTGATATGCTCACCCCTTGATAAATCTAATAAGCCTACATTTTATATTTTGGTGTTGTGACTCTTTGACAAAGTTAGTAACCCTGACTGAGTTTGGCCAGGTCCTGCGAGACCAACCACACATGCTTGTCTGCGAGAGGTTAGATGCAAGGCCTGGCCACAGGCCAAGCGCGGCAGGGCATTGGCTTTACGTATGGTAATAAAATATTAGTTTATGTTAAAAAACCCTAGAAACTCACTGAAAAAAATAAAGGTGGGGCCCAAGTCTCAATTACTTTAGGGCATGAGTTATAGTGACCTGAGATAACTATAACTGGTGAAATTCAGTTTTTTTTGTTGTTTAAAATGTTACGTTGTTACTGAAATTATCACCTAACTGTACCATCACCATAACTCTTGTTTTTTTCAGTGAATAAAATATATATATATTCACACAGTCATATGTACATAATGTTTTTAAGTGTGTTTATTTTTGTTCTTGAAAAGGTGCTCTCCCTTGTCCCAACGTGTTTTGACCATTAAGGGCTTGATCACAGATTTAAGTCATTTTGTAGAATCGCTATTTATAACTAGGCCAGGGAGTCATTTTAATTATGCTGGAATAATTGGAGTAATTTCTATAATTCTGTGTTACTCTTTGACACAGAATTGCCGAAAATAACAAGATTACGCCTGCTTGTGTAATTAGGAGTAATTTTAAGGAAAAAATCATACAGTGAGAGCACATTTAGTGACTGTAAGCGGCTGCTCATGCTGTAGTTCGAGTTCTGTTGCATTTAGTGCTATTTGCTTAGTGCAAAATGCATCTTCGCATCTATTTTGGACACAAGGGTGCATTTTGCACAAATAAACTCACACAAAATGTAGACTTACCCTTCTCAGGTAATACCATATAATCTCGTTGAATATTTAGTTAATTATGCATGATTACGCTACACAGAATTATACGAGTTTTGCTCCCCCTCCCCCCATGTAAATACCCACTGAATCATTCCATGTGTCTCTCCTATACAATCGCATTGAGGGGTTTGTAGTATTAACAAAGACCAAGGTCTGAAGGTCACGTATGAAATCCGCATGGAGGTACAGACTTTCTTAGGCATAGGGCCTTATTGCGACTAGGGTAGTCCATTGGACCACCGTAGTCACGGTCCATCAACCGACGCACTGCAGGACTGCCCACAGTATTACAGCTGTGGCAGTTGTACTGCCACCAGACCACAGGCACTGCTGCGAGCAAGGATCCCGCTGGGACGGCGGTCTTTCCCTGAGAAAAATAGGCTGGCAGTGCAGCAGACGACCGCCATGAAAAAGATGGTGTAGAGGCACCAAAGAGGGCCCTAACAAGGCCCTTTGCCACTCCAGGGCCTAGGGGTGTAATCAGGGGGGCACCTGTTGTGCCCCCCTGTATTTATGCACCCCCAGTTCCTGCACGGTGCGGCATGGACCCTATGTGACTGCACTGTCACTGCAGCAGACTTCCAATGAGCCTTACATACTGCCGTCTTGCCACCGCCTGCCACGGATTACAATCGGAATCCAGCGGGCGGTGTGGGCACGGCTTTGGTGGTCCTCCTGTTTTGCACTGGAGTGGCGGCTGACGGGAGTACCATCAAAGTCATAATAAGGCCTTAATTAAAGCATTCAAACAACACTTCATCATAAATCAAAACCAAAGACCAGTATATTATAAGCCACGAGCTCCCATCTAGTACGGAATGGAATAGTACTTCCATATGGAAAGTTCCTAACCTATGGGAAAAAAAATGTTTAGATGAGGTTTTTGAGAACGAAGGAGAGAAGGAAATTTCAACACAGAGTATATAACAGAAATCTCATAACAGAGGAAGGATAAGAGCCATGAGCCCACAGCTGTGAACAGCCGGGCTTGCTATGTCCTTGTATTCCTGTTTTGTTTCAAGAAAGACAAGAAAACTATTGGCCTTGGAGCAGGGGTAAAAAAGAGAACAAAAGCATGAAAGACAACAATAGTGGACTGATAATAACGTATGATTAAGAAGCAACGGAAATTAGTAATATTCTGAGAAAGCACTGGCATTAAATTTGTGAGAATGAGCACAGGAGGGATACGTTCGAGTTGGGACCAACAATAGCATAGAAAAAGGCAACATCAATGAAAGCTCTCTTAGTGAAAAATCACTATAAATAAAGAAAACCCAACACATCTCAAAAACATTGTTTTTGACTTTAAATTATGTTATAATTACAAGACTTGCAAGAATGGAAAAATACAAAAAGCTCTGAATTGAGAGATGTCAAAAAGAAAGAGATGTTCTTGAACTCCAAAATATAGCATTCGTAAAATATGTGATTAAATGCACTTGTATTCTCAGGTTTGAGGAAAGAATCACATGCATCATCGAAAAGAGAATTTTGCTCGGACTGTGAGGAAAAAATACTGCAGCAATACATTTTGACATGGTAGAGAAAAATTACCCAAAATATCTAACATGTTTTGCCACTGATGCAAAATAAAAACAGAGATAGTAGAGATCATGACTTGAGAGGTGGAGCATCGAGTGTTTCATTGCTGCCTTACCCCTACCTCATAGTATTTTTAGAATGTGTTTGTTTTATTAAAGTTATTTAACTAAAACTGGAAAGCCAGGGGTTACATTTACACAGTGAGGTAAAATAGTATAGAGGAGGTTTTGTGACTATTAGCATAGTTGTTTTCCTGTGAAAAGATATCATAAAATGTATTATGTGGCGCTGGTGCTGTGCTTAACCCATTTCCACTTT
Source organism: Calotriton arnoldi (assembly GCA_963921515.1). Classification (NCBI taxonomy): domain Eukaryota; kingdom Metazoa; phylum Chordata; class Amphibia; order Caudata; family Salamandridae; genus Calotriton; species Calotriton arnoldi. The sequence continues at coordinate 342,363 of CAWUFW010000188.1, forward strand.
TATTGTACTGTGGTAAAAACTTGGAATTTGACGTTTGCACTGTAGGGATAAATGGCTCAAACTGTGTGATTAGTTCAGGTACTCTGTTAACAGATGATATTGTGTCACATTTATTTTCACAAGGAAACACGAATTCTGGAAACAAGTTAATGGTTACCTCTGAAATATGGATTTTATCATCATGGTAACTGCCCCCAAACAACTCTGTCAGCTTTACAATTTTTAGGGCTACTAAGTTTATGTGGTATAGGGGACCAAATTGTGTGGCAACGTTTTCTAAATTGTGCATAAAAATAAAAATAAAACAATGCAGTACATTATTTTCATCCATTTGAGCTAGAAACTTTTCTTGTAAAATCTGAAAATTATGTGACAAATTATGTGGCAAAAATGACAACTCCGTGATTATGCAGTAAACACCTGAATCACACAATCATATAAATCAACTAGCCTTCAACATGTTCTTTGTTCTATCAACTCTTTATTCATGAAAAGTAAGCAAACGTAAATAAATACCTTAATTCCTATCAGTGTCAGAACACGGCTTTTTCATGTTAACCGTATACATAAAAAAAATTTATATATGGGAATGTAGATTTCGAAAATAAACTACAGATTGCAGCAAAATATAATGATTGTTAGCTTTTCACTGAAGCTTGTGGAAAGGTATCTTTGTTAGCAATACCTTTCCCTTGCTTCTGTGATTCGGTTTATCTGGTTTACCCGGGAATTGAATTCAGGCTTTAAAATTCAGCGATGCCAGGGTGGTCTCATTAGCTTGGGAAAGAGGCGTTCGGCCAAGAGCACGCAATTTATTAATGAGCAGTAGTTATGAATGCCTTTCCAAAGTTCAAGCATGGGTAACACGTGCAGATTCGGCCTATTGGGAGGCAGCTGCAGACTGTCATTTCAGTGTCAACACATAACAGATGTGGAAAAGTTGGGAACTAGGGCAAAAGGCAAGCCGAGCAGGAAGACGCTCAAAGAAAGGTTCCTGGGAATTGTAGTCTCCTGAATACTTACAAGACTGCCATTTCGCCCTCTGGAATGACCGTCCCTAAGGAATTAGAAAAGTATATTCGAAATAGATAAACATAAAAAAATAAGGGGAGAATGTTACTATCAAAGACTTTAGACGTGAGGTACTTCGGAGAATAGAATGATTTGAAATTACAGCTCTAAGTGACAATATTCGACTTCTCACTCTATCATTTGTGCCTAACTACAGAAGCTCTGAGTTGTGTTATACTTAGCAGGTAGTAGAATGTGCTTAAAAATGTATGCGTTTCTGGCAGGCCAAAGGAATTTCAGACAACCTAAGGTCTTTGGGAGTGGAGTGCCAAAGGTATATTTATTTTGACTCCAAAAAAGAGGGAGTCTCACCAAAAATAGTAACACAACAGCACGAGAGGGTTCAGAGGTAGAACAACATAGGTGCAGAATGCGTGGAACTTGAAACAGGAAATCTGCAACCTGGTAAACAATAATGTAGTTAACATTATAAATACAGTTCCGGGCTTAGTGAAATAAGACCTTGATGCCAACATCTGTACATGACCACTTGGTCAAGTTTCAATGCCGACTATGTCAAGTAGGCTTTCATCCTTTTGAGGTTGGTATATTGAGTATAAATATATGGTACTAGTAACGTTATTTACTGTGAATGAATAAAATGGGTTTTATTGACCCAGTAGCAGGTCCGACCCCTGCCAAAGTGTGGGGGGGGGGGCAGGCCGGGCCGGAGGAAGGAGGAGAGAGGTGGGGAGGGTTCAAGTATATAAAAAATAATATTAAAAAAAAAAACTTACCTTAACGCTGCCGTCATCTCCCGCGCATCGGTTCTTCCTGCTTCTGGCTCTGAGCACAGGCTCCCAGCCTGCCCTGCGGCCAATCCTGAAGTTGCTCTTGCATGACAGCAGCTTCATGATTGGCCTGAGCGTCTGCAACTTGCACTCCCAGGCAGACTGAGAGCCTGTGTCTGCTCTCTCCAGCCCCAACAACGCAGCTGAGGCTGGAGAGAGCTTCACTGCCCATGAGGGGTTTTGCTGGCCTGAGACGGCCGGCCAAACACCTCATGCGCAGTGAAGGGAGTGCCCACCACTCCCCCACCAGCAGTGTCATCCCCTGGACCCGCCCCCAAAACTCATCAGAGTCCTGGGGGCGGGTCCAGCAGATTAAAATAAAACGGGTTTAAAACCTGTTTTATTATTGTTTTATTTACTGACGGTGGCGGAGGGGCAGCGCTCCTCCGCTCTAATGGAGTATCCGTCGCTGTATTGACCCGTTGGACATTCAGGCGCTAGCCACAGATCAGCCTAACCAAAAAATACAACGAAACTCAAGCTAATTACATTAGAAGAACCAGGTTTTGAGATTTTTCCAAAAATTGACATGGTTTTGATTTTCTCTAAGATAGAGTGGAAGAGACTTCCGGGAATGTAGGTGCTGTGAAGAAAAAAGTTCTGCCTCCTTGCCTTCCGAGAACCTTGAGACCCTTACGGGTGAGAAGCCGCGCTATATAAATTCCTGGTTGATTGACTGATTGAACTTTGGGAACTGCTAATAGATGCTGGGACTGGAGGAAGAGCGCAAGAGGAGTGACAGAGTGTAATGATTACATTTTTTCTTAGGTTAAGAAGGTCCTGTGTTAAGAATAGCCTTGTGAGTGAAACAGGGGGCTTTAAGCAGAATTCTTTTGCAGACTAGAAGCTACTGTTTTTTTCTCAGGTGGGATGTTACACAACCATGTTTACGCATGCTTTAAATGAGTCTTGCAGCTGTATTTTGAACAGTATGCAGACATTGTTTTTGATATGGATGAAGCCCTAAATACAGGTAGCTGTCATAATCTAATCTATGGGCCGTCAGTTTGTTCCACTATGTGACAACGGACCTGGGGAAACTTTGGGAAAATCATGTAAAGAATGTGCAGCATTAGAAAGCAGATGGCTGCTACATTATGTGCAGTGAGAAAGAAAGCTAGTTATCAATCAAGAAACCTAGATTTCTAACTGACTTAATGAGGACAAGAGGTGATCTGAGCTTTTCCAGCCACCAACAGGAAGAACAAAATGGAGGTTTTTGGCCAAAGAGGAGGACCTTAGGTTTTTCCCCCATTACGATTCAAACAGTTGAAGTCTGTCCAGCTGGCTACGTCAGACATGCATTGTTGGATTTTTTCCTCGTAGCTTCCTAATTTTGAACCATTGACGCCTCAAGAGCTGGCATCTAAATATTAAATAAAGTTGGGCTAAAAAATGAGCCTTTTGGGACTCGAAAGCAGATGGAGAAAAGAGAAGAATGATAGGGCACACAGGATACAATTTGAACTCTGTTAAGAATGATTTTAGCCAGTCGAGTTCTAGATTGCCAATGCCAAATTCAGCGAGACTTCCAAGGAGCATGCTGTGAGCACCATATCAAAAAGCAGCAGAGAGATCCTACAGGAGGGATGCTGTGAGCCACCTGGATCCAGGACCCCTCGGAGCTTGTTGGAGCCTGCTAGGAGTGCAGATCTATTGTAACGTTGAAGCCTTATATCTGAATAAGTGAGATCAAGAAATTATGTGTTTTCTAGGTACTTTGAAATTTGGGTGTTGATAGCCTTCTCTAGCATTTTTACCTTAAGAGGCAATATAAACATTAGTTGGCAGTCAGAAAGGAGGGATGGATCTCCAGTTTACCTTTTATTTTAGAAGAGGTCTATTAATACATTTCTTCCACCTGAAGTGAACTTTGCCACTGGTGAGAGAACGAGCACACGCATTAGTAAGGACAGGGAAAATGCTCCTTAAGGTCAGATGAAGAGTGGTAAGAGGACAAGGATCAACGGGTGAACCTGATCTAACTGCTTTCTGTAATCTGAGGTTCAGCCAGCATAGTGAATTCATTAAATGTTGTACCTTTACTTAAGGATGCTTCAATGTTGTTCATAATAGACTGCTCTGCTAGATGAAATGAGGGGAATTCAGAGTAGATTTTTTTCTATTTTGTCTTAAAAAAAGTGACCAGACCAGTGCAGAGTGACTGAGAGGTTGACTTAGGGGGAGAGATACGTCTATTTCCGTTAACGGGCAGACATGTTTGTTTACAATGGTTCAAAGATCCGGAGTGGGATGTTTTTGATTTAATGAAGGCTCTTGCTGCTTTAACTTGAAGTTTATATTTAAAAATGCCCTCTCTTTAGCTTTTTTATCTTCAGATTTTTAGGCTTGCCTCCTTGTAGCCTATAGCTTTTACAGAGTTTACTAATCTCTCTGAGAGTGTACCATCGAGCAGAGGGTGTGTGTCTTTTCCGTTCAACACTGTGTGGTGCTGTGATCTTGTCTAAGGCATTGGTGATTCATTGAAATATTCTCATGCTCTTATAAGATGCTGTTCACTAGGCAATGCAGATGTATCCCTGCAGTTGTTTTGATTCACATGTCTCACAAGAGCAATGTGGCAGATGGTGTATCCTATGTCTATGTACTGATTCTTGTTGAGCGCATATATCACCCTAGGGTCTCATAACGCTTTGCCGAGACTCAGGAACAAACAAGAAGATGGCAGGGAAGGAGGTGGATTTAAAATAGCCAGGTCTTGAGGGACTTACGAAACATCTTGTGATCTAACTCGGTTCGCAGGTGCAATGGCAGGGAGTTCCAGAGAGTGGGAGCTATTTTCGAAAATGATCTGCTACCGTATTTAACTGTTCGAACCTTAGGGATTGTTAATAGATGTTTATTAGCAGAGCGGAGAGTCCATATAGGCTGATACTTTTTCAGTTTATTTGCCAAGTAATGGGTACCCTGTCCATTTAGAGTTTTATGAACAAGGCAGCAGATTTTAAAATGTATCCGCTTCCTGATTGGCAGCCAGTGGAGGGCCCTCAGGCTAGGTGCAGAAGGAGAGTGAGCGGGAAGGTTCAAAACCACTCTAGCTGCTGTATTCTGTAAAACCTGGAGCTTATTTAAGAGGTTTTCATTTATGGATGCCAATAGAGCGTTCCCATAATCCAAGCGACTGACAATTAGACCCTGAATCAATGGCAGACGGGAAGGCAGTGGGACCTATTTAAACATTTTATGAAGTGCATGCATTAGCCCGTAACAGGTACGTGTTACTTGATTGACATGATCACACATAGTAAGTTGGTTATCGATCATTATGCCGAGGTTACGGGCTGTTACTTTCGGAAGGGGACAAGTACCTAAGGTAGGAGTCCACCAATCATTTGTCCACAGCGTCTGTGCATTGCCAAAAAGAACAACTTCCGTTTTGTTTGCATTTAGCTGTAGGTTGTTGGTTGACATCCAGTTGTTTATATCCAGCATGCATTTCCCAAATCTTTGTTTAGTATTGGCAACATCAGATCCAAGAGTAATTACCAACTGTGTATCATCGGCATATGACAGTGTGTCGAAGCCGTGATCCTTGATAACCTTAGCCAGGGGGGACATATATAAATTAAAGAGCGTAGGGCTCAAGATAGATCCCTGGGGGACGCCCCTGTTGATGGGTTGACTCTTGGAAGTGAAAGTACCGATTTGGACTCTGGAAGTACGGTCACTCAGATAACACCTGAACCAGGCCAATGCTGGGCCTCCGACACCCGCCTCTCTCAGGCGCTCCAAAAGGATGGAATGGGAAATGGTGTCGAAGGCGGCAGACAGATCTAAAAGGACCAAAATAGCCGATCTTCGATTGTCCAAAGAGAGTCTGATGCTATCCACCACTTCTAGTAGGGCTGTTTCGGTACTATGAAAAGCTCGGAACCCCGACTGAGAAGGGTCCAGCACTTTGTTCTTTTCCAGATGTTTAATTAATTGACCATTTATCAGTGACTCCTGGATTTTACCGAACAAGGGAAGAAGGGAGATTGGTCGATAATTGTTTGGCTGTTCAGGATCTGAGGTGGGTATCTTTAAAATAGGTCTGACTATGCCCTCCTTCCACCTTGTGGGTACCGAGGTATCCTAGTTAAGGATAATCACTGCAGTGAAAGAAAAGGGCACTGCTGCATATTCTTATCAGGTTAGAGAAATTGGATTTTCACAATAATGTTGGAATGATTTGAAAAACTAGTGTCTGCAATATGACCAGCTCTGTGCGTGGATGCTTTCACTAGTTGTTGGAGCCCTAGTACAGATAGGGAATCTAATAGTTTGGCAGTTTTCAGGTCATCAATGTTATCAGTATGAAAGTTGATATATCTTAAGGTGGTAAAGTTGGACCTAAGACTGGGAGGGGGCAGTAAATCAAGGCATCTAAGTAGCAAATTGTAGCATTGACCTTGAGGGAGGAAAGAAAAACTACAAAATGAGGTAGTTTCTCATCCAGTATTAAGCAGCCAAGGGAAGTCTTTTAGATTATAGCTGCACCACCTCCCTTTTTTCCAACTCGATTGCGTCTAATAATCCTATAATTGGGGGATGCAGCAACTGCGATGTCAAAACCAGAGTACTCAGATAGCCAAATCTCCATTAGGAAAAGTATGTTCAGATATGTGCAAAGAAATGGCAACACTAAGGGGCCTATTATGAGTCTGGCGGTCCGAGGGCCGCCAGACTCATGGTGGCACGGCGGTGGCGGTATTGAAACTGCCCTATCACGACCCTAGTGGTCGTCCCACCCTGAGACCACCAACTCTGCCAGGGAACCGCCGTTCCCTGGTGGTGGTGCAGTGTCCAGAGGCATCTATATGCTTGGAGGGACCGCCGCGGTCCCGCCAAGTATATTATGACTTACATCACAGCCACTGTTTCCATGGAGGTCTTTCCTCCAAGAAAACAGTGGTGGTGAGAAAAGAAAGGGGGCCCTCACACCTTGTGGATGCACACAGGGGGGCACAAAATGCGGGGCGGTCATCAAACTCGTAATAGGGCCCTATGAGTTTTATTCTTATTCATCTCATTACATACTACTACTACTGCTAATACTACTACTATTTCTAATAATAATAATAATATAATAATAATACTTTTAATCAACACTCACTTATTACTATACTACTTTGATGAACTGGTTAGGATATATATGGCCTCTTTGGGCACAATATTCAGAAACCAGGTCTATGTTATAGTGTAATAATTTCCGAGCACTCATCTCAAAGTCCCACCCACAAAGTGTACTCTGAAATGTACACTAAGGTGGGGCCTGCTTGAAAGCTGAATGGCGTTGTGGATGGTGCAGAGCTGAGAATCAGCGAATAATGACACCCCAAAGTCCACTTCCATAACTGCCCAGATAGAAGGAGCGTGCAATGACAGAGAAACAGTGCTGAGTAATCAGCCCAACCCCAAACTGGTAGTGAGGTGGGGCTGTGGACAAGATGAAGGAGTATCACTTACAGGTGCAGAATGATGCACTCGCTTTGCAAAATAGAGATTACTATATAGTGATTTATTTGCTTATCGCTATTTGGTAATCTCTCTTACTAATGTACTAAAGTGAAATCTGACTCTGATTTCCAAACTAGCAATACCTAGTGGGTATCAAATAGACCTACTTAATAAATATTTATGAGATAAGTTGCTATTTGTGACCCACTAGGATTCGCTGCCTTCACAGGGATGGTGGCCTGCAGGGGGTCAGCAGACCACCATGTCTGTGATTTAAATAAAGCAATCTTTTTTTTTTCAAACGCAGCCCGTTTTACTTAAAGGAAAAAGGGATATGTTTCAAAAGAAAAATGAAATGTTTCTTTTTATTTATTAAGAGCATGCAGGGGCCCGTGGAACCACTGCCTAATCTTAAAAAATATTTTTTCAAACATTCTCATAGGGAATTCATCCCAAGGACACCCTTCCCATTTGAGAATGGGTTTCCACCAACTTTTAATTGGTGGTAAAGTGCAAATGTTTTTCAACCGCATTTCGGTCACAAAACATTAGTACGTATCATTCAGAATCCCTATTTGGAAGGGACAACCTGAACACGCCCTTTGGACATAGCAGTTCTGTCTTTTTCCACAAACCCAAACTGCAATTTGGTAACAAGGTAATCCAATTGAGAGGGAAGCCGTTTACCTGGTCGAAAGCAGCAGTTTGGTATCTCAGCAAGACCTATTGGAGGGTAACCTACAGTCAGTGTTTATAGGGCTCAAGTCTCAAATGATGTTTTGGTAGTGGTACCACTAGCTCTAACTGGTAGAGTCGCTCTTTCCAAGATGATTGTCCTTCCCAGCTACTATACTACTTTGCCAATGTCTCAGTATTTCCCAAAAGGCAATTCTTTGTTGACTTAGACCGGGCAGTAGGGGATTTGCTCTGGGATAATGGGCATCATATAGTGGCTTTAAACAAACTTCAGTTACCTGGGAGGGGGCAGAGGGTTGGGGATGCCGACTTTCAAAGCCTACTGCACAGCTTCAATGGGTGGCTAGATGGCTATCGGGAAACAATCTTCATGAAACTAGTACAGGGGATCGTCCCCTTCTTTTAAATGTATACAGCAGTATCTTCATCCCACCATTAAGTTACACCGTTCGTGGACACTCCATGTGTGAATAGCTTGGAGGTGCTTGGCAAGAGTCCTCCAAGTCACAAAACATAAAAAATGTTATTCCCCAGCCACAGTGCTCCAGGGGCCACCTGGTTCCTTGGGGTACTTAACACATGAACAGTTAACAACCTGGCATGAGCACTTTATTGTTACTGTAGGGAATTTGTTTCAGGAAGCCCATTTGCTACAGTTTCAGCAGTTGTGTCAGGATTACAACATTCCACCGAATCAGTTCCTTCTACACAGACAGTTATTGGGAGTCATCAGGTTACTATGGTGTGTGATTGACTCAGAACCTCCAACCCATGCATAATACATACACTACATACCATGGGAGAAGGGCGGCACCTTGTCATCAGTAGCGGCCCGTGGTGGGAGTGCTGCTGGGCGGTGACGTGGGGCAGGGGGTAGTAAAGTACGGAATACGGCCGTATAGAGGTAAGTAGACATATAAATAAATAAAACGAATTTCGTTGCGCGCGCTGCATCGCATTTGGCGATGCAGCGTGCGCAACGAAATTCGTTTTATTTATTTATATGTCTACTTACCTCTATACGGCCGTATTCCGTACTTTACTACCCCCCACCCTGCCCCTCCCCCGCCCCACGTCACCGCCCGGCAGCATTCCCACCATGGGCCGCTACTGCTTATCATGTGGTTTTACAGAGCGATTAGGGAACATACTGGGGTCCTACTAACTCAACTCCGGCAGGAATGGGAGGAAGATCTGGGAAAGCGCCTACTGACCATGCACTGGCGGGCACAGCGGTTTCCTTCCTTTTCCCAGTGGTGTAGGGCTTTGCACCATTGGGGTGATGCAGAGAGTTCTGCTCTGCACTGGGAGGAAGCCCATAGAATAGACTCATTGTGGCAGCCTGGAACACCATGCTGTTGCAGTTTAAATAACTCATAGCTGAGGAGCCCCTGCTCATAATGCATCCAGAAGTACTATTTCCAGTGGGTGATTAGAAACACAGACTATGCCGAGGCTTACCCTGCCCAGGACATCCATTGCTCTTCCTAGTGGGTGATTAGATATTTCAAATACCAAGGCTCCCCTTGCTCAGGACATCCCTCCCGTCCATCATCACATATCTATGATAATGCGCGTGCTCTCCACTGTGTTTCCCCCGTCCAAGTTGAAATTCCCTAACTTTATAAATCTAGTGTCTAATCATATTTAGACATCTGATGTAATGAGAACCCGGTTCAGCATCATATATGAGACTTGGGGCCATATGTAGGTAATTTCTATTTACCGATTCCTAAATACCGAATTTTACCGATTCGGTATTTAAGAATCGGTAAATAGAATGTAGGTAAACATTCGGTAAATTTTACCGATTCTGTAATATTCGTTATTACCGATTCGGTATTTACCGAATCGGTAATAAGGAATACCTTCCCATTCATTCCTATGGGCCTGGAGGCCCATAGGAATGAATGGGAAGCCATTCACTATTACCGATTCGGTAAATACCGAATCGGTAATAGGGGAGCATATTCAAGGGTGGCAGGGTGTCAAATGGACACCCTGTTGCACCCCTGATTCGTGCATGTGTGCACATGTGGCGCGCATACATGCCCTAAGGGCATGTATGTCTGCCACATGGCACTTTTAAAAAAGCACAAAATTGCTTTTTAAAAGGTATTTGGTATTTACCACCAACTTGTAGTTGGTGGTAAATAACGAATCCTTAAACCAAAAATGCACTCACTTGAGTGCTCCCTACATAGGATTTAAGGAATCGGTAATTTACCGATTCCTTAAAATAACGAATCGGTAAATTACTGACTCCTTAAATCCGGCCTCCTACATCGCAAAGGGCTAAATACCGGTCGGTAACAGGAAATTTACCGATTTTCGGCCGTTACCGACCGGTATTAGCCCACCTACATATGGCCCTTAAAGCTTTAAAAAAAGTAGAGGCTCACTTTAAACCTCTTTGGTGTTGTTGTTTACCCACATTGTATTTTTTATGTCTGGAAACAGCGCTCTCTCTAAATATATACAGCGGAGTGATGCTTATTGAATTACATTTACTGTATTACATAACACAGATTATTTTAAAATACTAATAAAAATATTTGAAATATATATGAGAGCTGAGGGGTATGCAGTGATTTCTAAACATGACGGGAAGAGGGAGCAGTCCCTCTATGTTTAAAAACTATTGCAGATTAAAGAAATTAATTCTGCTGGCAAAGCGGTTGAATTTATCAGTAATTCCATGCTATAAGAGTAACGTGGAATTACCAATGTCATCTGCAGGGAGTGGCAGTACCTGCTCAATCCGTTTGTGTTCCGTGCCTGTGTATGAGCGTGTTTTTAAGTTCTCCATTTACCTGCTGTCACTAAATGCTGTATGTGCGCTTGGCCTACACTGTGATATTATTTTTAAACTGCAGCTTTCAATTTAATTTTTAACTCCTTTTAAATCAATTGGCACCTACCTCGGATTTTCGTCTGGGAGGTGTGCTCTGCATGCCCCGGTCCACCGCGGCAATTAGCGCCGTTTGAGTAGAGGGCAGTGCGCCATCTTGGGGGTACTTCTGGATCCCGGTGGGGCTGGAGGCAGCGGTCTAGCTGGGGGAAGGATTACCCTATTTTAACGCGCATGCTGAAACGGATGCGCAGCGGACGCGCGCAGCGTGCGTGCCGCTGGCGCGCCGAAGGCGCGCCTAAGGCAAGCCCGTCTGCGCCCGTCCGCGTCCCGGGAGCGTCCAGCGCCAGCCACGCTGCCCGTCTCCTGACCGAGGTTCAGGGCGGTAGGAGGTGCTTCAATCGGGAGGAACTTCTGGCTCTTGATCATACGAAAGGCAAATGTGGTGATCATTGGGTAGCACTCCAAAATCTGACTAGGATGTGCCCTAAATGTAAATTTTGTTTCCAAACGGAGCTGTTATCCCCGGCTTCCGCAGCGGCCTTGGCTCCCAGGATTGAGAGTGGAGACTGTATTCGGGCCGCGCTTATCAATTCCCGCTCACTGGTCAAGCATGCCCCAGACATCTATGAGCTTCTTCTTGATGAACAGTTAGATCTGCTATTTATAACTGAAACCTGGCTCAATGAGTTCTGTGCCCCAGTGGTTGAGTTAGCCATCCCTAGGGGTTACAAAATAGCGAGGGTTGACCGTAAATCTGGCAGAGGGGAAGGGGTCGCTGTGGTGTATAGGGACACTTGGATTTTTTCCAGCGAGGAAACTCTGGGCATAGTTGATGGGGAGGCTCTTGATTTCTCCATCATTTTGACACCACATTTTACGCTAGGCGGTACACTCGTGTATCGCCCCCTGGCCCCCCGGAGCATTTTTGAAAGCACTGGATGAAGTTATTGTTTCCCGAGCCTTACACTTTTCGAATTTCTTACTTCTCGGTGACTTTAATATCCATTTAGATTGCCCGGAGGCCAATGACTCTAGGGAATTAGTGGACTCGTTCAACTTAGCACAATTGTCCCAATGGATCAAATCCTCTTCCCATAAGGGGGTCATATGTTAGACCTGGTTTGCTCCAACTTTCCTTTGTCCATTAGGGACCCTCTCCAGGTCTCTTGGTCAGATCATTATCTGATCCAGTTTTCTTGGACTATTGCGAAGCCCCGTCCCCCTACAGCTACGGTCCTAGGCAGACCATCACGGAAGATAGATATCCCTGCTTTTTCTAGGGCTCTACTAGCTTCTCGGCCGACTGTCACCTCTAATCTAGAAGGAGTATTGGATGGTTTTGATAATTGGATCTCCCAAGGTATTAATTCCGTATCCATACCCCTCTCTAATAGGCGAGCGAGAAATGCTCCCTCAAAGCCTTGGTACTCGGCTAAACTTAGAGAGCTCAAGCAGGGTTGTAAAAAACTTGAACGCTGCTGGAGACTGGAGTATTGTCCCCTGGCCAAAATCACCCTTCGAAAGGCTCAGAGAGACTATTATGCAGCTATTGGGGAGGCGAAAAGCTGCTTTTACGGGGAGCGCATTGCTAAATCTAATAACAACTGCAAAGAAATCTTTTCGATTGTCCAGAGCTTTCTATCACCATGCGCCGAACATACTGCTCTGCCGGCTTCATCTCAATGGTGTGAGGAGCTGTCATGTTTCTTTTTGAGAAAATACAGATTATCCAAGAGAGTCTGGGGATGGGATCCCGTGAGCAGGTAGTTTCCCACTCCCTTACATTACAGCCCCTATCCCGGCAGTTTCCGCTCTGACGAACTTTTCTCCCATTGCTATGTCAGATTCACTGGCTATTCTTAAATCACTTAAGTCGGGCTCTCCCACAGATCCGTGTCTGGCTAGGGTTTTAGCAGGGGTTGCGGAGGTGGTCAACCTTGAAGTAAATACTATTGTTAATCTATCCTTACTGACTGCCACTGTTCCATTGAACTGGAAACAGGCTAAACTGTTGCCACTTCTGAAAAAGCCCAATCTAGACCCCACCAAACTTGCAAGCTACCGTCCTATCTCTCTCTTACCGGCATTGGCAAAAGTGTGTGAAAAAGCTGTCTTCCGACAGCTAGACGCCTATGTTGAGTCATCTGGCATTCTCCACCCTGCCCAATCCGGATTTAGGGCTACATATAGTACTGAGACTGCGCTGGTCGAAATGTCAGAGGCAATTAGGGAATGCCTGGATGCGGGTGGCAGAGCGGCCCTGATTTTGTTGGACCTCTCTGCCGCCTTCGATACGGTGCCCCATAGACAATTATTGGCTCGACTTTCGAACATTGGCGTTTCAGGTCTTGCTTGGGACTGGCTTAAATCCTTTTTAGATGACCGCACCCAGCAGGTCTGGATGCCACCCTTTTCGTCGACTCCCAGGATAATGTCCACCGGAGTTCCACAGGGCTCTACTCTGAGCCCTCTACTTTTCAACATCTATATAACACCCCTGATCTATCTTGCGGAGGAGCTGGGAGCCAAGATCATAGCGTATGCTGATGATACCCAGCTCCTTTTTACCTGGAAGGATGATGACCTGTCCTCGGAAGTTGCCCAGAAATGCCTCTCGACTGTTTTTAAATGGCTCGCACATGCTCAACTGAAGTGCAACGAGGACAAGTCGGAGGTCCTCCTGTATGGATCTTTCCCTCCTTCTTTCAGAGAGACCCTGTGGCCTTCAGACTACCCTCGGCCCAACTCAGTGGGCAATCCAGTGAAGAACCTGGGGGTCTGGTTTGGTGAGGACCTTAGGTTTTCCGCTCAAATTAAGAAACTTGCGGGGGTATGTTTTGGTACTCTCAAATCCCTTAGAAAGTTTTTTCGCCTGTTACCTAGGTCAGCGAAAGAAATGGTCACCCGTGTCCTTATTTTGTCTCGCATTGACTATGCCAATGCCCTGTACATTGGCATACCAGGCTACTTGATAAAAAAATTGCAGATAATACAGAATGCAGCCGCCAGACTTCTGCTGAACATTTCAAGAAGGTCTAGTGTTAGACAGCATCTACGTGATCTGCATTGGCTCCCTGTGATCCATAGAGTGCAATTTAAAGCTCTCACTCTGGCTCACAGAGTCCTGTATGGACTAGGGCCGATGTACCTCAGGAAGCGCTTTGCCTTTTATGCTCCTAGTCGATCTCTGCGCTCAGTCACCCATCGACGGGCGGTGGTCCCCGCTTCCGCAGGATGCGTCTGGGGGTCACTCCCTCTCCGTTAAAGCAGCGTTGGCATGGAACTCCCTTCCTGCGGAATTGCGGAACACCCAGGATCCTAGGCTCTTCAAAAAACAACTAAAAACTCTTCTTTTTAATCTGCCCATTTAAATCCCTGCTTCACACGGCTATGGTCACTTCCCGCGCCGGGACACTCTTGAGTATCTGTGCGCGTTATAAGTGTATTATAACATAACATAACATCTGATTCCACCAGCGGAATTAAGAATTCCACCCAGGCCTAGATATAATGAACTTGTAATATGGTGGACGGGATATCCATCACATTTGTGACGGAGTAACCCGTCCACCTAACTCTAAATCAAGTTCTATTATCTACCTTATTTTTACCTGCAATGTAATCTGCCATTTATTATTGGGATGCTGGTTGCCACCTTTCATGTTCATTTTTTACTTGTTATCCATGTTTATTTTATTTTGTGTTACTTTCCTAGTATCCACTCCAGGAAAGAAGTCCCTCTGAGAGGAAGATACTTTTGTGTGCTTGCTTTCTCTTTTCAGTTGGCACACTACTCAGTCCTATTTTTATCTTTAATTTAAGATTGCATGCATTGTCCAGTGTAAATGTAAGGTAAGCCTGTTCGTGCCAGTCTGCATTCTAGATGCGATCATTTAGAGAATCCCTTGTTCTGTATTCCTCCACATCCTTTATACACTAGGGCAACTTTTGAAGCTCCTTTATAATACAACTGTAAGACATTTTGCTCTAAAACTACTTATCTGCAATCCTGTAGCAACCTTACATTTTGTTATCCAGGTGTATTCCTACTGAACATTACGTTTCTGCAGGGCGTTCTCCACAAGGAATGAACGAACTCAAACAGCACTCCCAACAATGATGCTTCAAAAATTATAATTCACTTCATAGTGGTTTACACGTTGGTTTATTCACCATATATGTAGATTTGTATTTTTCATCAACTCCATATGGTTGGTTAATCACATCTGTACATGACTGTAGCAATAATCATCATGCTTACAGGGACCCCAATGCATTTCGGACTCTGCCCTTCATCAGGGGGTACATCCTACAAGGAAGAAATACAACACATTTACTTAATCCAAGAAATGATGGATACCAATGCGTTCAATTAGTGCACCTCCTCAATGCATGCTGCGGTGTTTGTTAAAACAAAAATCCTAATGTGTATAGGAAAGCAAGGGTAAATAGAGATGAAACAAAGCCATTTTACAATAGACTAGAAATGTCCCGTATGAAAAAATGGTAAAAAATTCCTAATAACCATGCAAGTGCCTACTACAATAACCGTGCTTAAAGCTTAAGCATGATGATTATTCAATCAATCAATCATATCATTTGTAAAGCGCACTACTCACCCGTGAGGGTCTCAAGGCGCTGGGGTGGGGAATGCTGCTACTGCTCGAAAAGCCAGGTCTTGAGGAGTTTTCTGAAGGTCAGCAGGTCTTGGGTCTGCCGTAGGTGGATGGGGAGGGTGTTCCAGGTCTTGGCAGCGAGGTGGGAGAACGATCTGCCACCGGAGGTCGCTCTTCGGAAGCGGGGGACAGTGGCGAGGGCGAGGTCGGTGGAGCGGAGCTGGCGGGTGGGGGTGTAGAAGATGAGTCGTCTGTTGAGGTACGTTGGTCCGGTGTTGTGTAGTGCCTTGTGTGCGTGGGTGAGGAGTTTGAAGGTTATCCTCTTGTTGACCGGGAGCCAGTGCAGGTCTCTCAGGTGGGGTGTGATGTGGCTGCGGCGAGGGATGTCGAGGATCAGGCGTGCAGAGGCGTTCTAGATGCGTTGGAGCCATCTCAGGAGTTTGGCCGAGGCTCCTGCGTAGAGGGCGTTTCCGTAGTCCAACCTGCTGCTGACGAGGGCCTGGGTGACCGTTCTTCTCGTTTCAGTGGGGATCCACTTGTAGATCCTGCGGAGCATGCGGAGGGTGTTGAAGCAGGCGGAGGAGACGGCGTTGACCTGTTTAGTCATGGAGAGGGTGGAGTCGAGGATGACCCCTAGGTTGCCTGCGTGGTCGGTGGGTGTTGGGGCTGTTCCCAGTGCGGTCGGCCACCAGGAGTCGTCCCAGGCCGAAGGGGTGGATCCGAGGATGAGAACCTCCGTCTTGTCCGAGTTCAGCTTCAGTCGGCTGTTCCTCATCCATTCAGCGACGGCCTTCATTCCTTCGTGAAGGTTGGTTTTGGCGGTGTGGGGATCCTTGGTGAGGGAGAGGATCAGCTGGGTGTCATCGGCGTAGGAGATGATGTTGAGGTCATGCCGACGGGCGACGTGGGCGAGCGGTGCCATGTAGATGTTAAACAGAGTTGGGCTGAGGGAAGAGCCCTGGGGTACGCCGCAGATGATCTCGGTGGCTTCGGAGCGGAAGGGGGGAAGGCGGACGCTCTGTGTTTTGCCGGAGAGGAAGGAGGTGGTCCAGTCCAGGGCTTTCTCTTGGATACCGGCGTTGTGGAGGCGTGTTCGCAGTGTGTGGTGGCAGACCGTGTCGAAGGCGGCTGACAGGTCCAGGAGGATGAGGGCCGCCGTTTCTCCGTTGTCCAGCAGGGACTTGATGTCAACGGTGGCGGCAATGAGGGCAGTCTCGGTGCTGTGGTTGCTGCGGAACCCGGACTGGGAAGGGTCCAGGATGTTGTTCTCCTCGAGGTAGCGGGTCAGTTGTTTGTTGACGGTCTTCTCGATGACCTTTGCCGGGAACAGGAGCAGGGAGATGGGCCGGAAGTTCTTGAGGTCCTTGGGGTCTGCCTTGGGTTTCTTGAGTAAGGCGTTGATCTCGGCGTGCTTCCAGCTCTCCGGGAAGGTTGCTGTCTCGAAGGAGGTGTTGATGACTTTCCGGAGATGGGGTGCGATGGCTGTGCTGGCTTTGTTGTAGATGTGGTGTGGGCATGGGTCTGACGGAGATCCGGAGTGGATGGTGTTCATGATCTTGATGGTGTCGTCGTCGTTGATGTTGGTCCAGGAGAGCAGGCGGTTGGTGCGGATGGTGGTTGTGGAGGCGGAGGTCTCAGTGGTTGTCAGGGCAGGCGTGGCGTTGAAGCTGTCGTGGATGTCTGCGATCTTGCGGTGGAAGAAGGTGGCCAGCGAGTCGCACAGGTCTTGCGAGGGTGGGACGTCGTTGGTGTTGGAGCTGGGGTTGGAGAGTTCCTTCACGATGTTGAAGAGCTCTTTGCTGTTGTGCGCGTTGTTGTCTAGGCGGTCTTTGAAGGAGGCCCTTTTGGCGGATCTGATGAGGTGATGGTGTCTGCGGGTGGCGTTCTTGTGGGCTGCGTGGCTGTCCGGTGTTCGTTCACGGAGCCAGATCTTCTCCAGCTTTCGGCAGGTTTGCTTGGAGGCCCGGAGG
This sequence comes from Calotriton arnoldi, assembly GCA_963921515.1. Classification (NCBI taxonomy): domain Eukaryota; kingdom Metazoa; phylum Chordata; class Amphibia; order Caudata; family Salamandridae; genus Calotriton; species Calotriton arnoldi. The sequence continues at coordinate 359,821 of CAWUFW010000188.1, forward strand.
TCTTCAGTGAACCAGCTGGCTTTCTTGTTGGTGTGACTGTTGGAGGGTTTCTTGATCGGGGCGAGGGTGTTGGCGCAGTCGTTGATCCACTGTCTGAGGTTGCGGGTGGCGGTGTCGGGGTCGGTGGGGTCGGCGGGTGGGCTCTGGGCGAGGGTGGTGGTTAGCTGGTCTTCGGTGACTTTGCTCCAGCAGCGGCGGGGCATCTGTTGGGTGCGGTGGTGCGTGGTGGGTTTCTTGAAGGTGAAGTGGATGCAGCGATGGTCGGTCCAGTGGAGTTCGGTGGTGTGGTTGAAGGAGACGTGGGGGCTTGCGAAGAAGATGGGGTCAAGCGTGTGACCGGCGGAGTGGGTGGGTGTTGTGACGAGTTGTCTGAGTCCAAGGTTGGCTAGGTTGTCGATCAGGGTGGTGGAGTTGGTGTCGTTGTTGTTCTCGAGGTGGAAGTTCAGGTCCCCGGGGAGGATGTAGTCCGTGGAGGCGAGGGCGTGTGTGCTGATGAAGTCGGCGATGGAGTCGCTGAACTGTGGTCGGGGTCCAGGGGGTCTGTAGATGAGGGTTCCTCTGAGGGTGGTGTTGGGATCGGTGTGGATCTAGAAGTGCAGGTGTTCGGCGGTGCTGAGGGTGTCGTCGGTGTTGGTCGAGACTCTGAGAGTGTTCCTGTGGACGATGGCGATTCCTCCTCCTGCTCCGTTGGTGCGGTCCCTGCGGGTGATCTTGTAGCCTTCCGGGACGGCTATGGCGGGTGCCGAGGCGGGGTTCAGCCAGGTCTCCGTCAGGAAGGCGACGTCTGGGGAGGTTGAGTCGAGTAGGTCCCAGAGTTCAACGGCGTGTTTGCGGGCGGAGCGGGTGTTGAGAAGGATGCATCTGAGGTGGTTGGGTTCTTTCCTGGTCGGCGGCATGGTGGGGCGGATGCTTGTGAAGCTGCAGTTCCGGCAGGTGAAAGCTCCGTGGGTGCGCATCGGGGCGGCCAGGAAGCAGGTGTGTGATCGTCCGGTGTTGAGTGCGTGGAGGGATCTGGCATCGTAGCGGTGTTGGGCGTCGTGGCGTTCGAGGGGTGCAGGGGTCCTGGCGCCGGGCGCGGTCCAGGCACGGACGGGCGCAGACGGGCTTGCCTTAGGCGCGCCTTCGGCGCGCCAGCGGCGCGGCCGCTGCGCGGCCTGCATATGTGGGGATGTGGGAGGGAGGAGCAGCTGGGAGGCGGGAGCGGGGCGGCGAATGGGATTGCAGGGGGGCGGGGCCGCAGGGACGCAGCGGCGGGAAAAACGGGCAGGGGCCGCGGGAGAACTGGGCACAGGCAGGAAAAACAATTTTAGGCAAGAAAACAAGTACAGGCACAGAGGAATAAAAACAAGTCTGGGCAAGAAAGCAAGTTAGGCACAGGGGGATAAAAACAAGTCTGGGCAAGAAAGCAAGTTAGGCACAGGGGGATAAAAACAAGTCTGGGCAAGAAAGCAACTTAGGCACAGGGGGATAAAAACAAGTCTGGGCAAGAAAGCAAGTTAGGCACAGGGGGATAAAAACAAGTCTGGGCAAGAAAGCAAGTTAGGCACAGGGGGATAAAAACAAGTCTGGGCAAGAAAGCAAGTTAGGCACAGGGGAATAAAAACAAGTCTGGGCAAGAAAGCAAGTTAGGCACAGGGGGATAAAAACAAGTCTGGGCAAGAAAGCAACTTAGGCACAGGGGGATAAAAACAAGTCTGGGCAAGAAAGCAAGTTAGGCACAGGGGAATAAAAACAAGTCTGGGCAAGAAAGCAAGTTAGGCACAGGGGAATAAAAACAAGTCTGGGCAAGAAAGCAAGTTAGGCACAGGGGGAAAAAAACAAGTCTGGGCAAGAAAGCAAGTTAGGCACAGGGGCAAAAAAACAAGTCTGGGCAAAAAAGCAAGTTAGGCACAGGGGAAAAGTACAGGATTAGGCAAAAACAATGCAGGCAGAGCCATGCAGCAGCGTGGGGAGCGACCTGCCTGCGAGCAGGGTCAGAGGTCGCTCCTTTCACCGCTGCGCGGCCTCCATATGAGGGGATGTGGGAGGGAGGAGCAGCTGGGAGGCGGGAGCGGGGCAGCGAATGGGATTGCAGGGGGGCGGGGCCGCAGGGACGCAGCGGCGGGAAAAACGGGCGGGCCGCGGGAGAACTGGGCACAGGAAGGAAAAACAAGTTTAGGCAAGAAAACAAGTACAGGCACAGAGGAATAAAAACAAGTCTGGGCAAGAAAGCAAGTTAGTCACAGGGGGATAAAAACAAGTCTGGGCAGGAAAGCAAGTTAGGCACAGGGGGATAAAAACAAGTCTGGGCAAGAAAGCAAGTTAGGCACAGGGGGATAAAAACAAGTATGGGCAAGAAAGCAAGTTAGGCACAGGGGGATAAAAACAAGTCTGGGCAAGAAAGCAAGTTAGGCACAGGGGAATAAAAACAAGTCTGGGCAAGAAAGCAAGTTAGGCACAGGGGAATAAAAACAAGTCTGGGCAAGAAAGCAAGTTAGGCACGGGGATAAAAACAAGTCTGGGCAAGAAAGCAAGTTAGGCACAGGGGAATAAAAACAAGTCTGGGCAAGAACAGTCATGCACAGATGTGATTAACCAACCATATGGAGTTGATGAAAAATACAAATCTACATATATGGTGAATAAACCAGTGTGTAAACCACTATGAAGTGAATTATAATTTTTGAAGCATCATTGTTGGGAGTGCTGTTTGAGTTCGTTCATTCCTTGTGGAGAACGCCCTGCAGAAACGTAATTCATTTTACACCTCAGGATCAGGAAATGATACTCACCAGCACCAAAAAAAGTGAATAAAGGATATACCACAGATTAATTTAGTTTACCACAGGCAGTGCGACCGTAATCTGTAAATCATTTACCTACTGAACATTAAACACTGTCTTCATCTAGAATGAGGAGCACAAAAAAGTGATTGGTGGAATACTTGAATTGATTTCATCCACGGATAATTACTTAGACAACATCCCAGACCATTATTGTTTTGCCAATCATGCATTTTCAAACTGGAACCAGCCAAATGCAAATAAGCCCTGGTCCAACTCCCACAGGAACAGTGCAGCCCAAACCTCCAAGCCAGATCCCCTTTGAACGGGAAACCAGCCCGCCGATTGGTTTTGGCCTCGTTAGGCCTCAAAAGTGAGGTATAACTTGAGTACTGTGCTACAATGAGCATGAGACCGATGTCTGGGCACGTATGTCACACTGAGAAATACAAAATGGTTTGGATGGGTGCCTAGAGACCCCATATGGATTCGATTCGATTTATCCTCTCCAATGACTGCCAGAAAGCTCTAATGGAACCACAGGAACTGTCTTCTCCATTAGTATTCTGTAGAGTACCACAAGGTTAATTGTTATCATGCTTTTAAATATGTACATGGGTCCCTTGGCCCAATTCCTAGAGCAGCATCAGGTGAACCTACAAATGTATCTCAAACTCCACTAGCACCACAGTGTATCTGGACAATGTATTCAGCTGGATGAAGTAGCGCTTGAACATCTGAATGAAAGCAAGACTGAGATCTTGGCACTGTTGAAACAGAATTCAAGGTACTACCCAGTGACTGGCCTTTCATCTTGGACACATCACCTCCCACTGATTCAAAATGAAGGAACTTGGCAGTCATTTTTGATGCATAATTTCCCTTCGAGCTCCAAGGTAACTCAATGGACATTGGAATCAACCTTCAACTCTCCTGTCTTCAAATATTTCCACCCATTTCTCAAACTAGACCACCTGGTGGAGCTGACAAGAACCCTGTTGATGGCTAGACTAGACCAGCGCAACAGAGTGTACAAGGTGCTCTAAAAAAGTTCATTAATATAATGCAAAGGCTCCAATACCAGGCAGATAGACTCTTTCTGAACCTGAAGAGGTGATATCATATAAAGTCAGCATTGAAGGCTCTACATTGACTTCCAGTAGATGCCAGGATCAAGTTTACTGTCTACTGGGGCAAAGGTTCAAGATACTTAGAAAGGGTGACAACCCATTAAATGCCTAATAAGACCCTTTGATTTGGATCTGCACATCTTGTCACTCAAAGAGCATTTAACCAGAGCAAACATGAAGATAGAAGCATGGGAATTCAGGTTCTTAATCTATTAAATGCACTGCGGACAGAACAGTACTACATGTGTTTTAGGAAGGGCCTGTAAACCAAACTTAAACATTATTGGACTCGGATCCCACCAACTGAGACTGGACTCTAGCTGCTCCACATTTAGACTATGTGTTGCTTGCAACATTTCGAAGTAACCAAAAGATGACATACTCTGCAAAATTCCTATTTAAATAAATGCTGTGTTGTGATTTATATCTGTATGTATATGCCTTATTTACATTAACTCAACACTCATGAAGCATCATAGAGCTAAATGCAGCATGTTTTTCATACAATAGACGAGGATCATACACCAGAAAACAGGTGCTGCACCGTTAGACGCTGTCTACTGATGTATACACTCAATATCCCTCTGAATGGCCGCTGCAAGATAAAAACCACACAACACCATTTTGGCTCTGGCACACTGGAACAAGTACTGTTTGAGTGGCTGTGATAGGATGAAGGGGAGGAGGAAACACTTCCTTGGGAACTACTTCAAGATGTGAATGTGGAAGACTACCCAAGGTTGCAGATGTTCTCCACATACCTCCATAAATGTATGAAAATAGTTTGTTCCAATGAAATTATCAAAATCGTCATCTATCATTCATGAACTAGCACCAAAAAGAAAGAAAATACCACAAAGATTTATATTCAAGTTTGAAGAAGTGAAGAAGAGGACAAAAAATGGCTTAAAATTGTTTTTAAAAAGTTTATAAAAAATATATAAAATAAAAAAGGTTTAATGTAAGAATAAAAAACAGGAAAAAAGTTCATGTATAAGAACCTTTTTAAAAACACATATACACATAAAAAACTAACCAAAAACAAAACCCAGTGTGTCTCTCCATCCGTAGTGAGTTGTCCCCAAATGCCACAGTGCACGGACAACAGCCATGTATAGTGCGAGTGGCTGCCCATGGTGGATGAAGTGACCAGCTGGTCACTGTTCTAGTGTTCCTAATTGTTGGTTAGTACCAGCCACTCCCCGAGGGCTGGCTTACACTACCACCCCACACCCATCCATCACAGGTGTCACAGGACTTGTGACCCTGCCAATATAAGGGGCCGGGTGCACGTGCCCTGGGCCAGTTCTAGATACCATGCTAGTGTGTCTGTGTACTACTTATTAATGTATGGTGGCCTAGGGCCACAACCCTTTTAACTGGTGACAAGCGGGTTGTACCTGTGCATGAAGCAGCCTTGAAGGGTGGCGTGGGGGGGAAGTGCATACTGTATTATGGCTTCCCCACTAACAAGCTGCAAGAGGTCAGCGAGGAAGCTGTTGACTGCCTACACATGACCCTGCAGTGGAGCACTGCTGTGAGCCTGAGCCAGCACCGTGAATGAGGTCACCGGAGATAAGGAGGGTTGTGCGGGCCAAGTGTTCTGCCAGTCGCGACCTCAGCGAGGCTGTCATGGAGCAGGCGAAGTACTGACGGACCTGGCGGGCATGAGGTTAGCCCGCAGGGTAGGGAACAGTGAGAGGGGGTGTTCCCCTGATGAAATGAATAGTGGGAGAGACCTTCTTATGCCCACCGATACATCCCAGCCGCTGCCAACAATTGAGGCAAGGAGCGAATAATATGTCGGGGGCAGTGCCTCCAACTGAGGAGCCGAAGGGCAAAGTGAGTGCCAAAGAGCAGCAGTAGCGCCGTGAGCGTATCCATACTACATACCTGCTCAGGTGTCTGCAAGCTGCCCCGGTCAGCTGCTGCAAGAGAGAGGAGCGCCGTGAGGCAGCTACCAACAGCGGAGAAACCCGCCACATGTGTTGAAGGCATGGATGTTACCCATCTGCAGCTCCAGCCCCGGGCAGGCCATGAGGTGAGAGAGGCTGCTGTGGTGGGGTGTGAGCAATTAAAGGGACAGAGAGCGGATGCACAGCAATGTATTTAAAATAAGGCCATGAGGTGAAAGTATTACCCTCCCCGCTCCAAGACACTGCCAAGGCCTGGTGTGCCCTCCCGCATGGCCCGAATGAAAAGAAATTCTTACTGTGCAGGAGATGAAGTACCGCTGCCCTGGGGAAAGTCTCCCACCGCAAGTGAAGACCAGTGGCTGCCTTCGGCAATGGTGCAAGGCCCGTGGGTAAAGCGAGCGCGTTGCCAGCAGAAGTGCTGCGGGTAACATGAGGAATCCCGACGAGTACAGCCTGAGTGGAAGAAGTGGTGGCAGCGTGTAATGTACTGCGACTGCCAAAAAGAAAATGAATACTGGTGCAATGAGAAGGAGACTGCAGTGAATGGTGCCATGAGAAATTGACTTCAATGAAGGAAAGACAGCTGCGACCCACACTCGGCATGGGAGTGTGCCTCTGCATGAAGTGAAGGGGAAGCCCAGGTGAAGCCGTGTCACCCGCCATGTTTGTAGGGAGGGCTACCCTTGCTCCTCAGTAAATAACCTGCATGGACCTCAGTGGACAGAGAAGCAGTGGCATATAGAAACGATGCAGTGATGCCTGGTGGGCACGGGTGGTTACTGCATGCAGTAAAATATCCCTGTGGAAGAGTGAGGCCGCAGTGTGTTGAGGGCTGCCTGGCACAGAGATGAAGCTGGTGGCAGCACTAAGCAGGAACGGGAATGATGTGCCACCACTGAAGAGGACCCCAAGTAGCTTGAGGCTGCCCGAGCCGTAAACAAGAAGCACCCCTTGTGTGCAGGCAGGAGTCATGGGCAGAGAAGAGATGGTGCAGTGACCAATGCCATCAGCAGAGTGTTTAGCCAAGAGGACTGCCAGGCAAGAAGGAGCACTCTCAAGTGAAGGACAGAGTGCGCAAAAGACAGAAGTGCGCTGAAGACCGTGTCGGATGAACTGACAGTATGGGCTGGAGAATGAGAGTGAGAGTCCTGCGAGGAAGGGGGCCCATTTCGTTACAGGGTGTTACAGACCCTGCGAAGCCTGCCGGAGTGGAGGCTGAAGAGAATGCTTTGAAGGCGTAGCCATGAGGCACCAGAAGAGAAGAGACCTGCGAGAGGTCGGAGCAGAGACCTGCGAGAGGTTGGAGAAGGTGACCTTTGAAAGGTCGGAAAAGATGACATGTGAGAGGTCGGAGAAGAGGACCTGTGAGAGATCAGAGAAGAAGACCTGTGAGAGGTTGGAGAGGAAGACCTGTGAGAGGTCGGAGGGAAGATTTGCCTGAAGTTGAAGAAAGAAGACCTAGGAGAGGCCGTGAAATGAAGAAGGTCGCAATGAGAGGTCTGATCACTGGACGAGGAGAAATAATTGTCCTAGGCGTAGGACATGGCCAGGGAGACCCATATGAAGTGCAAGTCACATGGAGAGGCCTGGTCATAAAAAGAAGAAGAGTAAGACAAGATGGGACCAGACCGCGTTGTGAAGTGAAAGAAGAGGAAACGGCAGAAGTGTGGCATGAGGTCACGGCGTAATGAGTCCAAAAAAAGAAGAAGAGATGAGTGTGTGTTAGACATATGGCACACCGCAAGGTACAGATTATGACTGAGTGCAGGGACGTCTTAGGAGTTTTGGACATCGTGCGTGAAGTACAGTACCTATCTAACACCTAGAGGTCAGTGAAGCATCTGTGGCACCATGAGAAGCTGGCTGTCCAAAAGTCTTTGGTTACACCAAGCAATTCTGGTTCCTGCAGAAGAGAGCAAACTGGCCCATTTGTACCATCCACCTTTGGGGTCGCACGTGAGACTGGATAGTGATCCTGCCCGGACGTCATGAGTGACCTCGGTCGTGGGGTCTAGAAGAGGATCCAATCAATCCACACCAGATCGTGGTGATCCAGGGGCAAGGGCCTCAGGGATTACCGGTGAGAGAGAGATCCTGACACAAGAGATGCGTCTGCAGCAGCTCACCAGCCGGTATCGGGATGCATGAAGATCTCTGTTGGAGCCTGGCTACCCCAAAGACTGTTCTGTCAGTGCTTGTGTGCCAAATTCGGGATGGCAGGAGTAACCAGATCTGGATTGAAGGTGGGACTCGTAGCGATTCCTACAGTGACCTATAGTATGGCATTAGAGTGACACAGCGAAGTCCACACAGTTCCGTGGAAGGCTGGTGAAGAGGACCTCAGGGGATTCCCGTGAGAGGATAATCCTGGTATGAGAGGGGAATCCTAGTGAGAGAAGGATGTCAGAAATTGCTCCACCATCAGGCAGCTGGAAGCTTCTGTGGCATCTGAGCAAGACTCATTAACAGTGACCAGGATGTCATCAGTCTTAGGAGGTCTGCCGTTCATGGAGCCTAGATGTATTTTGAAAATGCATCGCCCACAGACTTCACTATCACTCCACATGCACCGTCACAGCAAACAGTGTATATAGACATTGAGTATAGACTTCCACGCATTGAGTCCACGAAGGACAGGATCCACAGTGCACCGCTGAGCTGTGCCAATTAGAACTGGTGATCCCAGCTGCATTTGTACTGTCCAGAGAGCAGCCTAATAGACTCTGTGGAGTTTTCTGTTGTTGTTTTGTTCTCTCTCACAGGTTGTACTTGTTGTTCCTTTTTTAATAAAGTTTGGGAGGGATGTAGTGACCGGCTGGTCACTGTTCTAGTGTTCCTAATTGTTGGTTAGCACCAGCCACTCCCCAAGGGCTAGCTTACACTACCATCCCATACCCATCCATGACAGGTGTCACAGGACATGTGAGCCTGCCAATAAAAGGCTGGGCGCACGTGCCCTGGGCCAGTTCTAGATACCATACTAGTGTGTCTGTGTGCTTCTTATTACTGTATGGGGGCCTAGGACCCCAACCCTTTACAGTGAGTTGGGCACAGCCAGGCCTTGCACCCAACTCCGTCTGCGCACATCTAAATGCTGTGTGCAGTGGGGGATGCTCGCCTGCAGCAGGTTTGGCTCAAGTCCTGGCTGCAGTCCAGGGTCTGTGGGCAACACCTGATATAAATGGCTGAAGGTCATGCAGAGAGGCAGTTGGCCACTCAGTGCAGGTTGGGCACATGGCCTGGCTCATGGACTATACACCCATTCTTTAAATTTATGTAAGTGTTAACTGTAAAAAAAAATTGTATTTCTGTAGGTGTGTTTTTTTGTGATTATTTTCTGTTTGGAAATCAGGTGGACAGGGAGCTACAGGCGACAGTTTGGGGCATTATCTTTTCCCCCAGCTATGCCAATTTGATCATGGACTGGAGCAGGTGGACGGGGTCCTGAGATGACAGAATATATTGAAAAGGTAAATGTATGGCTGCAATTTATTGATGACCTCTTTCTGGTATTGAAAATTAGTGATAGAGAGGCTAGAACACACACAGCATGAATGAATTAGAATGATTAAATTCCAAAATCCACATGCACTATCAGCAGGAATGAGATATATTATTTACACATTAAAATTACTGCAAGGGAAAATCAGCTATTCAAAATAGAGTCTGCAGGGGAATAGCACATTACACTCAAGAAGCTTTTGTCCTATACCTCCAAAAAGCAGAATCCCGGAGTTGGCGGAGTGCCACTATGCGGAATATCATGGAGGTGGAAAAAAACTCTGTGGATCTCCGCTCCGCACCTCTCTCCTCCACCCTCCCTAATTTAATTATAAATTGCTGTTGCGTCTCTGGGCTGCCCTCCTCCTTGCCGTGGTCTCTCTCTCCTTCTCGTCCTCGCCGTCCTCATCCACACAAACCCCTACGTTGTACATCTTACGCGCTTCAATCATACCATCTCTAAGGCCTGACGACGTGCTGGCCTCTGGGCCATTCCATACAATCTTAGGTAATGTGGCCTCTTTTGTCTCAGCCATTGGAGCCCTACAATTTTCTGGAGACCTTTGGAGTTGTTCTGAGCCTCCACCCACAGCTTCGGTGGTGTGTCACTTCAGGTAGTGTCAGCTCCATAAGCACAACCCTGTGTGCTTTCACTTGGGTCACCTCACCCACAGCAGTGGTCAGATAACTCACTTTACTCAGGTTGCCGTAACTCAAATGATGTATTTTATTTTCAAATATTCTGTCAGGTAGCACTTCTCTTTATTCATCTACTATGGCTTGTATGGCTTCTTTGTACCTGGTTGTTTCCGCCTTTAGCATTTTCCTTCCATATGATTTATAGCTCAGTGTTGCTTAGCAGTGCAGTACCTCTTTCATGGCCTTACTAGCAGGTTTCTGACCAACGATGAGTAAACGTCTCAGAGCGGCTTTCTTTATCTTCCAAAGCTTCATGGCGAATAGAGTGGTGCTTTGACTCCACATACACCAAACATTAATCTTCACTTCGACTGAGGCATGTGTGGCACACACAAGCAGTTTTCTGGACCATGGCAAACTCTCTGGGAGAGCACTGTCAATGTTTGAGTGACGTATCTACAATCTTGTTGCCAGTTGTAGCGTCCTCCTCAGTCTCGGCATTCATAAATGAATACGCCACACATGGAGCTTGGTATTACATGTCTTTATTCCTCTGCTTGTAACTGCGAACTCAGCATTCTAAACATGAACTCTGTTCACCACACCTGAACACTTATGTCACAGTTCTACAGAGTCCATCAGGAACCGAAAGGGTCCTGTCATTGTTAATTCACAAGACACTACACGGTGCAAGCTTCCCCCAGAGAAGCTTGCACTGTAGCGCGGCACCATGGAGCAAAGCATGTGCCGCAGCTCCCATGGGAGTACCGCAGGACCTCATGGGGGCGTGTGCTGGGCCACTTAAGTATTGCTGCACCCGTGGCATGGAAAACAAGTCTCTCAGTATGCAGGACCTGTAGCAGTCCTTCTGTAACCGACATGGCCAACGGGAGAAAAAGCTCCCTAAGCCAATAAAAAGGTCCTATTTTTTACTCTAGATGGCACACACACTCAGTGGTAATGGATGATTTTGACATCCATTTTGAGAATTCAGCAATTCTTGGAATTGTTTACATCACTCAGTCTAATTATTAGTGTCATTCTTCTCTCTCCTATGAAAGACCATGCTCTAGATTTGATTTGCTTCACTACCACACTATGCTCAGTAGCATATGTATGTACTAGACATTATGGCACTCATTTTTCTTGGGCATGCAATCTAAGACCTGCAATATGGCAAAGTAGCCTTAGGACCTTGTGAAAAATGACCCATGAGACGCTGATGTGCCTCATGAGAACAGACAACCCTGAAGTAGGACAATATCCCCGGCTACAATGTGCTAATCTGAAAAACAAAGGGAGGATTATGTGCTTGCTCCACTTAGATGTAAATGACTAAACCTAAACAAAGCAAACAATAAATGGTTTACTCCGGAATTTAAAAATCCGAACAGAAAATTCAGGCTTCAGAATGTAAATGGTGTCTTGACAAAAGCTGATAGGTCAAATTAAATTGCCAATGACAGAATAAGTTTTATAAAGCTTTGAATAAAATAGCTATAGCATGGTGAACATTACTGCTAGATGAAATAAGCTAACACTACATTATCAGTTAAAAGTATATAAAAATATGAGTCACTATTGAGCTACAAAGTGCTTTTTTTCAAAATCAACCAGAGTCATACGCATTCCCTATTAGATGCTTTTAGATTACTTGTAGAGCAAGAGGTGGAATGTCTGGCAGCAATTAGAAAAGTATTGACGTGCCCTGTGGATCCCATCCCAGCAAGACTGCTTAAAAGTTATATGGACAATTTTACAGCTAAAATTGCAGCCATAAATAATGTTTAATGCAAAACACCATGTCCCTCCTCAGGAAAATAAAACTGTTTCTGTAATCCTTTTTCCCAAAAATCTACCATTAGACTGAGAAAATACCAGTGCCAGCCCAACCCCTTTGCCTTTACGATTGAAAACTGTTGAAAGATGTAGTGTATATTTAAATGCAGGACGTTTTTGTTGTGAATATGTTCTATGGTCTCATGCAAGTGTGTTTTCACCATGGACTCAATACATAAATGGTGTTTATGTTATGTTAGGTCATGTTATGTCATGTCATGTTATGTTACTGCTAAATGTAATAAGCTAGCACTACATTATCAGTTAAAAGTATATACAAATATGAGACACTATTGAGCTACAAAGTGCTTTTTTTCAAAATCAACCAGAGTGTTTTTTGACTTTTTTGGGGAAAAATGGCATCCAGTCATCCAGAAGAAGATATCCTGGAAGAGGTAGATGATGTGGAGGAGCCTGTGAAGAAAAGAAAGGAGAGTGTGGTTTGGGCTTTCTTTACAGTGCCAGATGGTGAGAAAAAGGTGAATGCAAGAAAGGTTACTTGCAAGTTGTGCAAAAGAGTACTATCAAGAGGATCAGAAAAAAAGTACTCTTGTGGAACATCCTCTATGAAAAAACACTTGGAGACCATTCACCCAGTGCATTTGGCTAAAGAAATCTCACAGAGAGAAAAAAATTAACAAGCTGTGCAGGTTGACCCAAATGCTCCATCTACATCATCAGCAGGAGCTCCACCTTCACCTCAGCCACACATTTTCCCTGAGCTTGTGGATGCTAAAATTAACTGTAGAAAGTGTGATGCAAAACTCTGCATTGGGGAGCAATGCATTGACATTATAATCAATGCAATTAAAACACACAAGTGTTTTTTTTTATCTCTTGAATTTAGTTTTATTTAAAAAAAAGTCAAAAACACTAAAAAAAAGTAAAAACTTAGAAAAAGTTAAATTGTTAAAAAACAAAAACGATTCTTACGGAACCACATATACTGGTTAAAAATAGAAAAATTGCCTGAGTGATTGCATGAGAGCAGGGATACTGCCTGAGTGATTGCAGGAGTACATGGCTACTGCCTGGGTGATTGGAGGAGTGCATTTGTACTGTCTGACTGATTGCAAGAGTACAGAGGTAGTGCCTGAGTGCATGGATGAATGCATGGATAGAGCCTGAGTGGTTGCATGAGTGCATGGGTAGTGCCTGAGTGATTGAAGGAGTGCATGGGTAGTGCCTGTGTGATTGCATGAGTGCAGGGGTAGCGCCTGAGGGCATGGATGAGTGCATGGGTAGAATTTGACAGAATGGATGAGTGAATGGGTAGTGCCTGGGTGATTGCATGAGTGCATGGTTACTGCCTGGGTAATTGAAGGAGTGCATGTGTACTGCCTGAGTGATTGCAAGAGTGCAGGGGTAGTGCCTGAGTGCATGGATGAGTGCATAGGTAGTGTCTGGCTGTTTGCATGAGTGTATTGGTAGTGCCTGGTTGATTTTAGGAGTGCATGGGTAGTGCTTGGGTGATTGGAGGAGTGCAGGGGTAGTGCCTTAGGGCATGGATGAGTGCATGGGTAGTATTTGAGAGAATGGTTGAGCGCATGAGTAGTGCCTGGGTGATTGCATGAGTGCATGGCTACTGCCTGGGTGATTGGAGGAGTGCATGTGTACTACCTGAGTGAATGAAAGAGTGCAAGGGTAGTGCCTGAGTGCATGGATGAGTGCATGTGTAGTGCCTGGGTGATTGCATGACTGCATGGGTAGTGCCTGAGCAATTGAAGGACTGTATGGGTAGTGCCTGTGTGATTGCATGAGTGCAGGGGTAGCACCTGAGGGCATGGATGAGTGCATGGGTAGTATTTGACAGAATTGATGAGTGCATGGGTAGTGCCTGGGTGATTGCATGAGTGCATGTCTACTGCCTGGCTGATTGCAGGAGTCCATGTGTACTGCCTGAGTGAATGCAAGAGTGCAAGGGTAGTGCCTGAGTGCATAGATGAGTGCATGGGTAGTGCCTGGGTGATTGCATGAGTGCATGGGTAGTGCCTGGGCGATTGAAGGAGTGCATGTTGTCTGCACATGTGATTTTATATGTAATGTGTGTTTATTTATATCTGGACTATTTAAATGTGAATACTTCTATACAAGTGTTGTACGTAGATTTTCTATAGGGTAACGTGGTATTCACAATGTGTTGGTTTTATGAATTATTGAGTAACCGTTGTTGTCATTGTGTTGTATTATACACTACATGTTTTGTATGTCCTACAGCCCTGATGAAGTCCACTGAAGCTGGACAAAACGCGTTGGCTGCTTGGCTGTTTTTAATATAAATAAAGAATAAAGAGACTCAATAATAACCAACAATGGATGGACTCAATCACTTTTGATTTGGAATTGGTGGTGCAATCCACATTTCGCAACAAATTTAACATTGGTCTTGGAGACTGCTCTTTGGAAACAGCAGGACCGGTGGAAGTGCTCACCATTAGAGTATAATACTCAAAACATTGGACTCTCTATTGTGGGGGACTTTCTTTTCTTGGGGGAGGTGCGTTACATGTACACCGAAGTGTAGATGGTAGGGTTGCTGTTTCAGTTTGGTATTGGAGTGCATGGGTAGTATCTGTGTGATTGCATGAGTACAGGGGTAGCGCCTGAGGGCATAGATGAGTACATGGATAGTATTTGACAGAATGGATGAATGCATGGGTATTGCCTCAGTGATTGCATGAGTGCATGTGTAGTGCCTGGGCAATTGAAGGAGTGCATGGGTAGTGCCTGTGTGATTGCATGAATGCAGGGGTAGCGCCTGAGGGCATGGATGAGTGCATGGGTAGTATTTGACAGAATGGATGAATGCATGGGTAGTGTCTGGGTGATTGCATGAGTGCATGGCTACTGCTTTAGTGATTGAAGGAATGCTTATGTACTGCCTGAGTGATTGCAAGAGTGCAGGGGTAGTGCCTGAGTGATTTTATGAGTGCATGGGTAGTACCTGGGTGTTTGGAGGAGTGCATATGTACTGCCTGAGTGATTGGGGTTGTGCATGGGTAGTGCCTATGAGATTGCTTGAGTGCATGCATAGTGCCTGAGTGCATGGAAGAGTGCATGGGTACTGCCTGGGTGATTGCATAAATGCATGCATAGTGCCTGGGTGATTGGATGAGTGCATGGGTAGTGCCTGGGTGATTGCATGAGTGCAGAGGTAGTGCCTGAGTGCATGGATAAGTACATGGATAGTGTGTGAGTGATTGCATGAGTGCATGGGTAGTGCCTGAGTGATTGTACCAGTACATGGGTAATGCCTGGGTAAATTGAGTGTGGGAGTAGTGCCTGAGTGCATAGATGAGTGCATGGGTAGTGTTTGAGGGAATGGATGAGTGCAATAAAAGTGGCTCTAAACATTATTTCACATTAGCATGCATATTACATTATTTCTTCCTACCTTTTTTACTAATGTAGATACAAAACTCAGTGGATCTATTTTACAGTAGTTTTGTTGTAAACTGAATTTAAAATCTTTTCAAACTTCACCATTACCTTCTGTAAAAAAAAAGAAGAAAAACTGTTATCGAATATAATATTATACTTTTAAAAACACAACATAATTTTAGAATTACATAACATTTTCAGTTTTCCTTTTTTGCTGTACTTTCAATGTAGTATCATCATACAACAGCTGGGAAAAAAACAATCAACGAGATTGTAAAAACAACAACCAAATCAGCATTGAGCATTATTTAGAACATACGTAACTATGTGTTTACCTATCTACAGTTTCTTAATTACATTCTTCAACTACATTTTGTCTTTTATTTCTCTCAAGCACATTTTGTAAAATGTACACTCTCATTTACATCTCGTATAATATAGACAACAAATATATAAACTATTTGTTTCTAAACACAATTTTCTAAATGCAATATGAATTAGCACAAATAATAATCCTTGCACTTATTGTTCACATCTTCCCAATAGGCCGAATAATGTTTCCGAAACTTTTGCAATGAAAATATCCAAAATAAACTCGTTAATTCGTGTTCACATCTTCCCAATAGGCTGAATGATGTTTTCAAAACTTTGGCATCAAAAATATCAGATATGAATTTGGTAATTCGTAAGGCAACCTACAATTGAATTCCAAATGGGCATCATTGCAATGTGTCCATCCTTTATTGCACTTTAAATACACAGTATAGTGTCCAGATGTTGTAGTAGGTCCATCATGGAAAATAATAGCTACTGCTTTAAAAGCTCTTCCTGAAATTGATACTTGACTTACCACAAAAAAAATTATTTTGGTTTCCAATTTTCTTCCATTTGCTCTACAACGTTGTAGCATTCAAATGACATATTTTCCAAATCTTTCTATATATAATGTTGACAACATTTCTGATTTACAATGAGAACATTTCATATCTTGATTAGCTGTTTTTACTAATATGTTAAAAGATACTGATTTGCTATCTGGTATCGTCAAGTATATGAATCGTTCAGTGTCTATTTCAGTGGTAGAAGAAAATGAACACTCTTCACATTTATGATCCCATCTGTAACTTAGTTCAAATACATTTTCAATTTCTATTCCTTCATCTTCCAATACGCCAAGCATAAGGATTAGAAATTCTTGTGCATCTTGTTGTGTATTGAGTGTAAATTTCAAAGAACCAGTACATATATCCAAAAGATGCCGAATGCCAGAAGCAGTATGGATTTTACTTCTGTCAGTTGCCAACTTTTGAAAAATATAATGTAGTAAAGAACAGAATCTTTTTTCTCGAATTTCCATAATTTCATGATGAAGATCTTCTAGATAAAACACAACGGGGGATATTAGCAACAAATGGCGATATTTATCGCTAACCGCGTTTAGCGCAATATTTTTTATCGCCGTCGAATGCCGGAATCAATCGCTGTGTTAGCGCCGTATTAGCAACACGCCGCTAACAGGCGATAGCTTCCCTTTCCGATGGAAATGGACGGCGATAGATTTAGCGTGACAGCGATAAAAAGCCAGACGCTAACGTAAAAAAAGTGCTGATCTGCCAATTAGCGACGGAATCTGATCGCTAATTGGCACCAGGCCTGCATTTCTCACGTTCGGCGGGAAAATGCACTACAAAAGGCCCTCCAACCAGGAAAAAAAAAATGGAAAATAGCAGAGGAGCCATGGATGAAGCTGGGACCAGTGCAGAGGCCGCCAACAACCCCACAAATACCCAGGAGGACCAGCCAGAGCCCCATGTGAAGGCCAAGAGGAAGAGGAACCCCACGTTCAGCCTGCAGGAAAACCAGGTCCTGATTGCGGAGGTGACTGAACACAACAAGAACTGTTTGTCACCTCCACAGTGACATTGGCAAGAAAAAAAGAAATTTGGCAGGACATTGTGGCCAAGGTGAATGCCGTCGGAGAGAGGAGGAGGATAGTGGACGACTGCAAGAAGCGCTGGCATGATATTTATTTATTTATTTATTTATTTATAAAGCGCCAGAATCGACCCCCGGAGGGGTATCTCTGCGCTCGGGACGGGCCACCTGTGGAAAAGCAATCTGCTAGGAATCAGGAGCGGAAAAGGAAGGTCTTGAGCTGTTTCCTGAAATGGGAATGTTCCGTGCACTGTCTGAGGTGCACAGGAAGCTTGTTCCAATAACAGGGACCTAGATAGGAAAGAGCCTTCCCACCTTGTCTGGACCGTTTAATGCTGGGCACTGCAAGGAAGGATTTGGATCCTGAGCGGAGAGACCGCCAAGGTGTATAGGGGATGAATTTCTCCGCAAGATAGCTGGGGCCCAAATTGGACAAGGCCTTGTGTATGGTACAGCAGATTTTAAACTGTACTTGTTCCCGTATTGGGAGCCAGTGGAGCTGAAGGATACTAAGCGCAAGACCAAGGAGAAACTAGCAGCCAACCTGAAAGCAGCAATGCAGACTGGAGGTGGGAGTCCAGCGCCACAGGAGGAGCTGGATGAGTTGGAGGAGCAGGTATCCTGAGTCATCAGGGAGGAGACGGTGGTTGGAGTTTCGGGCCATGACACTGCTGACCGTGACCAGACAGAACAACAACAGGGTTAGTAAGAGCCAGGGACTTGAGGAGACGGGGGCGGATGGGCCCAATGGCACTCGTGCACAATTAAATATCTCGCAGTGCATACACATAATTACTGTGGATCATGTCCTGGATACCCTTGTAGATGGTGGCACAGACACATATCACCCTACTCAAACACTACATTGCAAGACACATATTGGCGGGCACACAGACTTTGAAATGTGCACAGAAAACTATGCACAATATAGTCCAAGATCACCCTCAGACCACAAAATAAATGCCACAGGAGATGGCAAAGTGGCACATTAACTTGAGATGCGTCAGGGTGGCAAAATGGCACCCTAGCCTCATCACCACGCATATACAAATTGCCTGCACAAGTACGCATCTCTCTCTGATGCTAAATTGATGATCCACTGTGAATTTGACTGATCATGTGCACGAGTAGGCATGCCACCACCAATGTCAGCACACCTGCAACAATGTGCACGTGTGTCTGAGTTGTGTGCAGGAATGTGCATGTGCAAATAGGTGGACTTTACTGCACATACACAACCTTGCACACAACTCAGACATACGTGCACAATGTTGCAGGTGTGCTGACATTGGTGGTGGCATGCCTACTCGTGCACATGATCAGTCACCTGCACAGTGCATCATCATTTTGGCGTCAGAGAGGATGTGTCACTTGTGCAGACGATGGTATATGTGTGCTGATGAGGCAAGGGGAAATCATGACATCCTCACGCATCTCCAGGCAATGTGCACACTTGCCTGTTCATGAAATGCGGTCCTGTGTACAGCAAGTGAGGAAGCATCTAGTGAGTCTGCATACCAGACACACATGCAATGTCACAACAAAGTGACCATGTAGGCCGCTGGATAAAAGATGCACATCCAAAAATGCACACAAACAGCAGACTTGACTCAAAGTGCGATGGAATACAATTTGCAGGGGGGGTATGCCTACAACAACACAGTACGTGGACAATGCAGATTAGGAATGTGTCACACAATTATGTACTGCATGCCTTGTATGTGTGACATACTCACAGAACCTAAATGTGCCTGTAAAGCAGTATGACAACCAAAGAATGACATCAAGCAAGGATAGCAAAGTTGCAACAATTAAAGAGAAAGTCAGAAATGTCACCCTCAACCCTTAGGTCAAATTGCACTCATCCACCCTAAAATCTACACATCTGCCATACAGAAAACAGCATTCCACATCAGTCCTGATGTGAGTTGCCCATCACACCATCATGTGCAATTAAACTTAACTGTTTGGTAAGTCAACTTTGTCAGTGAACCATTTTGCAGTCAGGTAGTTATTACCCACACGCTAAGCCAGCCATTGATAACCAGAACCAGGACAGCATGTAGCATCCATGTCAGCAGCTGCGTGGCACATACACAAACACACATCACCCTGCCATTCGCAGCTCTTCTGAGGGTGGCGGTGACAAGGCCTGAGCACCATAAATAGGCAGCATGAAATGCACATTCATCAAATCACAGACCACTTACACACCACACGTGGGGTCAACCTTGAGGGTAATGGGTGTTGACACTGTCAGTTCAGACAGCAGCAACAACAATAGAAACTCACTATGCACCATACTCACAATGGGTAAGCCAACAGGAGGGCAGTAATCAATGCATGCAAGATAAAAAATGATGGACGACATGCACACAAGAACAATGACAATAGACAAAGCTACCTGGATGCACGTGTGTACTACATAGTGCAGCACACGTTGACACACCAAGTAGGCTCTCATTGCTCATGTGTACAAAGGGGGCCCTCCTCACACATAACTCATCTTGCACAAAGCACATGCACATGTGCATTACCCTGCAAATCTGCGTGTCCATGAGCCACACTGACCAGCCAAGTGACAGTTCATGAAAAATAGCATGCCTGCAGGCACAACATCTTAACATGGTGCCGGCCACCTCACTGAGGTGGCTGAGTGTAGACCATATCCTTAAAGGAGCAGGTCACACTCTGACACATCCTTGTGTTCATACAACCCCTGACGTAAACAAGACATTTGATGACAAACAATGCACAAGTCTCCCAACTCTGACCAAGAGTCATATTCCACCCAGCTTGCGACATCTCAGCATTGTAAATGCACAGAAGTGAAACGCTCACTGCCTGAAAGGTATAACGGGCAGTAGAACTAAAGCTGCAGGTGCCACAATCACACAATGCAGTGCACACACATACAAATCTTAGCTCATCAACATTGACTAATATGTGGAACAAACTGCATTACTCACACAAATGAACATAGGACACAAATTGTGCCGTTTGTGGGTACAAATACGACAAGCATCCTTTGTCATAGCTGTAAACTGTGAGATGACAATGTACAACAACAACATCACATCGGTTATGTCCTCAAAATAATCACTATCCCGCAACAAATAGGCATCTCACAATAAACAGTCAGAATGTACACTGTCCTGCAGTCTGCTTTTAAACTCATACCATGCATGATCATACATGAAACACACTGTTAATATTTATCTCCCCTATCACATTGCAGAGAGAGAGACCCCACCTCCTGGACATCAGACCTAGTGGAGAAGTGTGGCTCAATGGTTAGAGCGGCAGACCCTGATGCAGAGATCTGGCCCGGGACCAGGGTTCAATTCCCGCCTCGGCGGGTCTTGGGCTCAATTTCCTCGGACCTGATCATTCTCGCCTCGGTGCCTATTCTAATCATGGGTCCCACTCTGCAACTCTGGGCAATAGCTTGCTTAATCTCCACAACGGCCCCAACAGCGCTGGGATGCCTGGCTTCACCCTGGGGGTGCCCAGGAGTGGACATTTCACAGGGAAAAGCCAGGAAGGGTTCCACAGCGGTATGCGTACAGCGCCTGGACACCCCTTTGGGGGTATGGGTGCGCTTTACAAGTACAAATTTCATTTCATTTCATTTCACTGATGACGAGGATGATTACACCACCATTAATCAGAATGAACTGAAAATTCTGCTCAATTCACTCAGCAGCCCACCTCCAGGATCAGGGCAACCCAGCAGCATCGCTGCAACCCCACCCCCTGCACAAACCAACCAGAAGCAAGCACCTATCACCACATCTGGCTCCCAGGACCTCAAGGACCCACATCTGGCCTTCCAACGCCGTGTGCTGGAGGTCCAGCATGAGATGGCTGATCAGGTGCGGGTGGGGTTTGAGATGCTGGCGGCCAAACTTGATGCCATACGTGGGTGTCTGAGTCCCATCCGGGACCACATACAGAAGCTCACGGACACCCACAGCCCGCTCGATGCTCTCCAGCGGTCCATGGCTGACATTGCTGGAGTCATGATTCTGAGATAACACCAACTGTCTGGTCAGAGTGGCTCCAGCAATCTCAGCCAGGATTTGTCCAACATCAGTAAGATAATGGAAAGCATGGAGCGGATGCAGGCACAACAATTGACTGCCAGGGCTGAACACCAGCGCGATGTTGCTGGAATCTATCATGCCCTGCAGCTGCTCATCACTGCATTGCTGCCCCAAGGTCTGGTGTCAATGAATGCTGCTGCTGCTTCTACATCCTCAGCTCCGCCCCCTGATGTGTCAGTGCCTCACAGTGCTGCACCCACTATACCACCACCCACATGTGAGGCACATGACACATCAGAGGATGAAGATGAGGATGATAGTGCATTATTGCAAAGGAGAAAGCGGTAGCATACATCAACGCCAAAAGGCCTGTTTCTTCTTGGTTCTGGGCTTAGTATCATGCCACGGAAGATCATCTTCCACTTCTTCCACTGTCCCCGAAACTCCCCTTGGACCTCCACATGGACTGCCAAATCATATTTTTCTTACCAATGACACTGCAATCAGCCTGTGGACTGAACTGTGCCTCTTCCCTTGGGCCTGTTACCAACAAAGGACTCTGTCTGGCCCTCTAACGGGCATCCATGCAATGTGTGGTTGTATGGCCAAGCACTGGTCCAGTCTTCATTCTGTTAATGTAGATTAAAATCTTGAACTCACACTGTTGTGTGTTGTCTATGAACAATCAAGTATAGAAGTCTGTAAAAAGTGTATGGACAATGAATCCACCAGAAGGTATTCCAAGGGAAATACGAGCAATGTACATGTTTTACCTGACACAGATAGGCAGTGAGATGCCCGTGTATCTGTCAACTATCTGTGCCCTCATTGCAAAAGAAATACAATCTAGCTATATCGCAACCTATACCCACGTCCAATACGGAATTTGGCATGTGTGCTAAAATGTCAAAGTTTGTAGCAGGCCACAAGTAGTGTCCCCCTTAACAATTGCAAAGAATTTTCTCTTGGCATATCTATTCACACTCTACGTGGTGGACAAAGCCTGTTGTGATGGTGCGCATTGCATGTCACATCCCAAGATGGTGCACACCATATTCACATTGATGAAGACACGTAAGGGCACATGTCTACCATACACATATGGAACCACAATGTCTGCCTCAGTGAAGTTGAGTTGCCAATAGGGACTCACACCAAAGTGCAAGGCTCAGTGATCACTGTGAGCGTATTGGGCAATGTGTCTAGGGATGTGTGGTGCACTGCACTTAGCATATAGTCAGATGCAAGGCCAACATTTCAAGGGGGGCATCACTATGAGACAATGCCAGAGGAACAGCTGGGACAAGGGTCTATGACACTGTCACCACAGGGAGCAATGCAACATTTACCCCCTTGTGTGCAGCAGAACAGTGTGCACGCAACAAAACGTTACCTGTGACAAAATCACATTTTGAAAAATTAAGTGAGTCACGAAAGGCATTGATGAGAAGTGAAGCCAGTATACCTAACTGAACTACTCATAAATGCCATTTGTGAATAACGTAAAATGTAAAGTCATTACTTACTCTCAGATTACTTATCTGAATCAGGATGACTGTTGTGCCATGTGCCGTACACAATGGACACACAAATTTACTACCTCATGCATGTGTCTGAGTTTGAGCGTCCATGCACAGGAACATATAATTCAGAGGGAGCTGACACACTGGCAATACGCAGAAAGTGTGCAAAGGTCTGTGCAATGTAGATGGACTCAGCGCCAGGAGCATCTGATATGCAGGTGTGTGACGGAATCTGTGTTACCCTGCGCATACATCCATCTTAATGATGGATAACATTAGCAAAATATATATACTCTCAATGCCATGTCCCTAGGTTGTGTTGTAAATGTGCAACAATGTGCTGTACAACTATGTGAGTCACACTAAAGATGTAGAACATGACAACCAACAGTCCCTAGACTAGGCCATAAATACTACTTGCCACCCTGCCATCCATGCAAGTTCACTGTGCTCACATCTAAGGTATCCTGACACAATACATCATACTAAGTAACATGTCATGACCAGACTTACACATTCCATGGTTTGTCCAGTGATGGTATGAGTTGCATACAAGCCAATAAGCCACACTCCTCAGCATCATCCCTGACAGAAGTGCAAGCAGAAATACAAATCTTTACAATTTTATTCGAACAGTAAAAATAATTAACAACCCTAAACTAACACTGAACACTAGAACTACTACTAAAATCTAAACTAACTAGACAAATCTTACTTACCTAAACTATCTACCCTAACTAATCCTAAACACACAACAACATATCTTAGACATCAACCCCCCTCCCACCCTTCAGGCACACCATGAGACAGGCAAAGACATCTAAGCTATACATAAACTAACTACACATGTAACCTACACAAAGATATATTTTTTGTATTTTTTTGTATTTTATTTTCCAAAAAATACATCAACCCCCACCCAAAGGAAAAGGAAACTTATCCCCAAATACAGCATCATAATAAATATCTAAAATCTACCTTAAAAGCTAACACTAAATATAACCTACGCTAAAACTACACTACCTAACAATTAAAAGAACTAACCTAACACTACCTAATAACAGATCTTAAAACATTGGGGGAAGGAAGAAGAGGGGGATGGGGTCCAAGATCTCCAGGCATCATGGCAGTCCAAAATGTTTTTAAGGTCCGTTAAATGTCTGTTCATATCAGCCATTTCCCACCTCATCTCTGCCAGGAACACATTATTATCATGAATCACCCTCTTGTCCCTAAGTGTACATGGCACCACCTGATCGCCAGGTGCAGGTGGGACTGTCCCTTGGGGGGGTGTGGCCGTAGGGGGATGTGACACCTGTCCTGGCTGGGACCTACCACTGATGCCAGAGGGGCCTGGGATGGGCTGTGTGCCAGTTGTCAAAATCTCGGGCACCGCCTTCCATGTCCCTTTCTTCCGTTCCTCCTGGTGCCTCTTGGCCATGTTGCGGTAACACTTTGCCACCTTCTTTACGTGCTTGAAGCGGTCCTTCCTCACCTGGAAGGCATGTTGATCCGCTGGCGTCATGTCGTCTGTAAAATATCAACAATGGAAATTTTGAGTCCTTTAGACTATGTCAATGTTCTGCAATAACATCTGTAATACAAGATCACTTAAATATGGGAGCCTACACTCCAGCTTAACTATGTGAAGTCAGAGAGTGACCTGGACAACGAAATTTTGAAGCATAGATCAGTGACTACATGCTGGGGAGACTGACATGACAGTGCATGGCATGGTACATGTACTGTCACAACCAAATGGGACTGACAGTGTCAAACGATGGTGCCATGACATACCCGGACTGAGGGTGACATGTACAAGCAATCGGAGGAGGGAGGCATTATCCCTCCATGTGTAGCACCACCTTCATCCTCTCCTGTGACACAGTGCTGCATGATATGTGCAATGCCCATGTGCAGGCCTGTGTGTCCCCCAGCAACTGTGTGCAGTTCATCAAGTTAGCGCCAACACAGGCACTCTTGCACAAGAGTGCATGGGTGTCTGTGTGCTGGGGGCCTGGTAAATGTTTTGGAAGTTTACCCAACCTGCTCTGGAGCTATCTGGGGACAGCCCTACTCACACTTTCAACTATGCTGCATCATGCAGCACACATGTAAACCCATTGTATGGATGAATGCTGAGTTATACATGATGCGCTGTCCCGCTCTCCAACACTACTACACAATATGTGAAGTGTTGCCTCAGAGAGGGGGAAACATTGTTTCCTCCAAATTCTCAATCACTCATGCATGTCTTGTATCCACTAAGCTCACTCCGTAGTGAATCAATATAAGCATGCCTATACAACGCAAAAAGTCACAATGCATTCCCCATTGTAACGGCACCCTTCAGTCATGATACTCATAGTGTTTTTAGGGGTAATGCTTTCTCACATATAGCGTTTGATAGCCCTGCATTGTGAAATAAATGGCACAGCAATAGAGGCAGAGCCAAACCATGCGTGGGAAATGCATGCACAGTAATGACAACACTTGGGACAGAGGAGTTCTCACACCTGGTCCAGAGTCAATCAGGGAATGGCCTCAAGGAGACAGCTTGTCGACACCATTGCAGGGGACACACATGCCAATGTGATTCATCGGGCCACCTTTGCTGTGTGTTTGGGGAACGTACCATTGATATGCTTGGCTCAAAGATACACACTGCCACTTCTATGAAGATGGCATGCAGCGTACCTACGAATTCACAGTGCCAAACTGTGTCTGACCACTTACAGACTGAAAAGCAATGCCTCCTTGTGCATCATCGGGCACACTTGCACAGTCATCTCATGCAAGGATGTAGATGCATTCCATGTCATCTGATAGTCATCAGCAACTCCACTTACATGTCTCCTCTCCTATCAGTGTCCTGTGCAATCCACAGGCATGTGCTGTGGTGACAGTACCCATAGACCTAGGGGCATATTGACAAGGAAGTGGCGGAGACAGGCGTTAGCCTCCTTGGCTTAACGCCTCTCACTGCCAATTTGGAAACGCAAGTCTGCACCATATTACCAAGGATGTGGTGCAGACTTGTGTTCCCCCCGGCGATGGCGGCAAGTCTCCCAACTTAGCGGCTAGGCAGGCACACATGCACCAGAGTGCAAGGGTGTGTGTGTGCAGGGGAGGTTTTTTGCTGTACAGGAAGGTGCCCGTTCATGGCCATAACCAATCCTAGTATACCATGTTGTAACTTTCATGTGTGCTGAGTCGTGCAGCACACAGGAAAGATACAATTTTGATTATTGTAAAGTTTTTCTGTATGTACAGGAAGGGCCACCGTCCTGTACATGTCCAAACCATGTCATTTTGCTTACTCAATGTGTGCTGCACAAGGCAGCTCACATGTAAAAAGAAAAAATGATGAGAAAAATGAGTCATCCTCATTTAGCCAGATTACGACCAGGATGTCACTGTTGTTAAATTGTGCGCTGCCATCTATCAACGCCGCACTCGTACATAGGTGGCAGCGTCAAATACAATGGGTGTTGCTGTGGAACGCCAACCGCAACACCCACTGCACGCCACTTTCATGCTAAACACAGGTTGAAAGTGTGCCTTATTACAAATGAAGCATTAATACACGTGAAGTGGATTAACGCTGGCTCGCTCATGATGCTAGGCCCCTATTGACAGCACCACTTCAATGTAAGTGATGTTGTGTTGCAAATAGGGTCTCGATGATATGCACCTTACTTACTATGTGTATCACAGACTGGGGATGGGCAAGGTTACAACAGTGAGACCAGTGCATTGCTCATACTTCACTTACTGATTTGTGCACACTTCTGACTTCAACAATACATCATCACACTGTAGGCAAGGGACATGTGATACACACCCATACTGCATACTACAACGTTGATCATTTGACCCAGACATCCATGACACAGCACTATGCCAATATATTATGTCCAAACTCACCAGTGGCGTGTGGGTCCTCGAATCTGTCGATGTCCCCCTGTGTGATTGGTGGCCGACCATCTGTGAGACAAGAAAAAATATATGTGTTGGTATCAGACGTTAAATCATATGTGTCATATTCCTCATACCAATCATCACCATAACAGAAAATGCTACGTAACTGTAGTGTTGCGTTTCATGTTGGATACATGATTGTGTCCACTTTGACTGCCATTCACAACAGAACAGTGAATGCTGAGTCGGGACAAACCAGACTGTAATGCTAGCTAACATGCACATGCTAATGGTGTGAGACATCCACAAGGCACCATTACTACATGCATCATGATGTTATACATGCTCTTTGTTCAATTGCATTGCTGCCGATCGCACAAGGCAGTTTCACAGAGCTTGTTGGTGTTTGACAATCTGGACATGTCCAATTTCCTTTGACCATTTTTTCCTATTAAATACATTGTCACACATCAACTATGTTCACATGGCAGCGTAGGTAACGTAACACAATTCATGAGGAAAGCATTTTAACACTACCTTTTGGCCAGCACACTGCTCACATGAACAGTTCCTTGAATAGTGCATGTACAGTCACCCTTGCCGTACACAAACAATATTCTGCATGCACACACTTTTTGTGTAGGTGTGCCAGCTATGGCACAACAGTGCTAAGTGTTGCTCCTGCGCAGTGGTTAACACATACTAGCACCCTATGCTTGTCAATATGATGCAGCGTTGAGTCTCGGATGTGCCAATGTTATGCGTGAGTGCATTACATCTCCCACCTCACTCAGCAACCTTTTTTCACTGTGACACCAGTGTCACAAATGTCCTAATTTATTTTAGTGTAAGCAATCACAACTAAATGTAGAGTTTGTACTTACCACCCTGTATGCCAGTCATGACTCCCGTGTAGTCCAAGAGGTCAGCTTCACGGGCCAGCAGATCTTGCCAGCGGTGCTTCCACTGGCACACGGTACGGTCCACTCCAAAGAACCGGAGCATCTGCACCCGCACACGCTCCCACCTCATCTTCCGCACACTGACATTGTATCCTTGAAGGATACGGTCTCCCCTCTCCAACATCAAGGGCAGGTAGAATTTTATCATCCAGAGGAAGCCCCCCAATGCCCCCTCGGACATCCTGCCCTCCCTACCCACACCCGGCATCTCCCTGCACACCTGAGAGCCAACAGCCAAAAATTATAACCCTCTAATATATCCCCAAAAACTACTAAGAAAGTTAACTACCCCTGACAAACACCCGACAAATTTGAGTACAAGAGACAAAAAAACACACAAAATAAGTACACAACACTTCACAGACACTATCAACAGGACACAGGACACAGCAACACTCTCAAAATCTCAACACTGCAGCACACACCACCAAACACCTCCAACACTCTCCACAATCACCAGCAATGTGCTCAAAAGAGAAAGTGAAAGTGCAAAACACTACTCCAGTAGACAGGAAGCATGCAGACATCACTTCCTGTCTCAATGCGGCCCGTTTTTGAGAAAGCGGTAAAATCTGCACGCAAATAGGCTCCTGAGCAATATTTAGCATTGTACAATGTGTTGAGCGATGTATTTTTCCATCGTGCGAGTAAAAAAAACATTGCGTTATCGTTGTAGCGGCAAGATCTTCACGCTTACAGCAAATTCATACACAGATGTACAGTCTTAGAGCTAAATTCATTTCAGACACCTATAACAACATGAAATGCTTGATTAACACACAAATGACACCCTAAATATGATGTTTCACAACACATGACACTCTAAATTGCAACTTTCACCCCGGCTGACACCATAATTGCATTCTCACAACAATAAAATCAATCAATCAGGGGAATTGTAAGTGTGCTACTCACCCGTGTGGGTCACGAGGCGCTGGGGTGGTGGTGCGCAGATCTGTTGGCCAAAGAGCGAGGTCTTGAGGGGCTTCACGAACGTGTTCATGGAGGGAGCGTGTCTGATGTCTGTCGGTAGCTTGGGCCAGGTCTTGGCTGCAATGTTACAGAAGGATCTTCCACATGCTCAGGCTCTGTGGATGCGAGGGTTTTTGGCCAGTGAAAGTTTTGTAAAATGTGGTTTTCTTTTGGGTACGTGTAAGTTGATTCTGTAATTGAGGTATTTGTGTCCATTGTTGTGTAGGCATTTGTAGGCATGAGATGAGGATGTTAGAGCTGACTGTTTTCTCCTCTGTGAGCCGGCGGAGTCATTGTAGGTGTTGGCTGATGTGTATGTGCCAGGGGATGACGAGGACGAGTCTGGCGGCGGTGTTCTGTATTGTCTGTAGTTTGCAGAGTATGGACTTGCTGATGCCAGCATGAAATGCATTTACATAGTACAGTCTGCTGGTGATGAGTGCATGGGTGACTATCTACCTTGAATCAGGGGGGATCCATTTGAAGGACTTCCAGAGGATGCGGAGTGTGTTGAAGCAGCTGTAGGTGAAGGCGCTGACCTGTTGGTTCATGTTGAGTGATGAGTCGAGTATGATGCTTATGTTTTTAGCGTGGTCTGCGGGGTGAGGTGGTCTTCTGAGGGCCGTGAGCCAACAGGTGTTGTCCCATGCTGAAGGGCTGGTTACAAGGACGAGGTATTCTATCTTCTCGGGGTTGAGCTTCAAGCAGCTGTTGATCATTCAGACTGCCCCGTGTTGCATTACTTTCAGGAAGTTGATAGTGGCGGTGGACTGGTCTTTGGTGGGTTAGAGGATGAGCTAGGTGTCGACAGCATGGGGTAGGATGCTGAGGCCGTGTTGTTGGATGATGTCTGTGAAGGGGGTACATGTATATTTTGAACAGGCTCTGGCTCAGTGATGAGCCCTGTGGGACTCTGCAGGTGATTGTCATGGGATCAGAGATGAAGTCTGGCAGTCTGCTCCTTTGTTTTCTTACGGTGGGGAATGATTGGATCCAGTCCAGGGCTGTGCCTTGGATGCCTGCGTCATGTAGTCTGGTGATGAGTGTGCGGTGGGTGACGTTGTTGAAGGCTGCTGAAAGGTTGAGCAGGATGAGGTCTGCGTAGTGTCCTTGGTCCAGGAGTGTGTAGATGTCGTCTGTGGCATCAAGTAGGGCGGTCTCAGTGCTGTGCTTGCTTCTGAATCCTGATTGTGATGGGTTGAGGATGGGGTTCTCTTTGATGAATCTTGTCTGTTCCCTGTTGACTGTTTTCTCGGTGACTTTGGCTGCAAGGGTGAGGAGTGAGATGGTCCAATAGTTCTTGAGGCCAGTGGGGTCAGCTGTGTGCTTCTTGAGCAGGGCCATTATTTCTGCACGCTTCCATTTGTCTGTGCAGGTGCATGTTTTGAAGGTGGTGTTGATGTTGCGTAGTGGTTCATGTGCATTGGCAGATGCAGCTCTGTGGTAGTTGTGAGGGGTCCAGGGGTCCAGGGGTCTGTGTGGGCCCCCGGGGTGGATGCCTTTCATGGTGTCTTCATCCGTGCCTGGTGTCCATTTGGAGATGGTGGTCTGGTTGGTGTCTCAGGGCTGCGGGTGGTCCAGCTGCTGCATCCGGTGTGTGGTCCAGCAATTTGTCTTGGTGGTTTATGAAATTGAGGTGGAAGCGGGTTCAAAGGTAATTGCAGAAGACACCCTAAAAAACAACTTTTACCCCATTTTATGCCCGTTTTTCATCTTTTACCCCATTTCACGCCCATTTTTCATCTTTTACCCCATTTCACGCCCATTTTTCATCTTTTGACCCCATTTTACGCCCATTTTTCATCTTTGACCCCATTTCACGCCCACTTTTCATCTTTGACCCCATTTCACGCCCATTTTTCATCTTTTACCCCATTTCACACCCTAAATTGCATAAATTAACACAACGGACACACTCTATGGACTTTTTGCCCCAAAACTACACCCTACAATTAGGATTTGTGCACAGAGGACAACCTATGTTTCATGATTTACACAACAGGACACACCAAATATTAGGGTTTGTTAGCACAAGTTACACAATTAAAAGTGTAACTTTGGCACATTTGACACACCGAAGAGCATCACTTTACTGAGGAGACATTCCCACCATTAATTGAGTATTGTGATGTTCTTTGCAATCATTGTGCTACGTACTCTTTTCATAGTGATGTACCTATGCAGGACAGTAAAATGCAGACAGGGTATGTGTGTAGTGTATTTTTATTGACACAAACCGTGCTTGGGGTCATTTTGCAGTGATATACATTTGATGGGGACTGTCACAAAGTGACGTGCTCAGTTGAAGAAATTGTTTATTATTCGGTTCCTTCGGGCAGTTCCTGCTGCATTAACTGTGGTGTGTGCTCCACCTGCCTCATGTTCATCTTCATCCTGGTCATCGTCCGGTGCAGCAGGCACTTGGATCCATGGAGCATTGGTGTGCTTTCATATATTGTGCAATACACAACATGCTAGGATGATTTTGTTCACCATTTCGGGGCTGTACAGCAGTCTGCCACCTGTGATGTCCAGGCTACGGAATTGTGACTTCAGCACGCCAAATGTGAGCTCCACAATGGACCGGGTGCGTCTGTGGGCCGCATTATACTGCCTCTGTGCCTGGGTGGTGGGGTTTCAGAGGGGTGTCATCATCCACAGGCATAGTGCATATCCTTGATCACCTGTAACATATGATGGAGGAATGTGTTCATTATTGGTTATGCAGGCTGTGTTGTTAGTGTGGATGGTTTTGTGTTGTGTGATTTGTGCTATGTTGGATTTCATGTTAGCCATGTGTCGCTTCTGACTGGTTACCAGCATCAATGCTAATTGCGTTGCCTCACAGTTGATCCTCCGTCCCCCGAGCCATTTTGATTGTGTGCGCTACGCGGTTGCATCACTGGCACCGCTACTGTGCTACAATGTTAAGGCCATCTGCGCATAACCGCAGACATAACACACACAACAACAGGCACCCTGGCTCTCCAAGCGTCTAGCCATTGCACTCATCCTCCGTCCTCAAACTCAATGGCATGATAACTTTCAAATGGCAATAGGGCACACCAGACACGGATCACGTTCAGTTCTGATGCTGCCGCAAGACCTGCCCGACTGCACAACACAAGCTGTTTCATGTCCAGAGCTGCCACAAAGCAACACTAAGCAGCCCCCTCACCTGCAGGGACCACTGAGGGCAGGAACGCTTCACCCACAACATCAACATCATTAGACGCCACGCCATCCACTCCATGGACTAAGTACGCATTCCTGAGCGGAGGCTCCAAATCACATACCATAAATACACAAAATCCATTACAATCTGTGAAATGTTTGCTGACACCAGACTGTCCAAAATCTTCACCACAATGACCCACAAGGCAGGGCACACCTTTGACACCTTCTTAGCATGTGCAAACTTCGACTAGTTCGTCAACCCCACTAAACGCACATGTAGTGACCACAAACGCATACACTTCCTCGTCGGTCAACCCCAAGCCACCCTAGACCACATGCAGACCCACACAAAGTTAGTGTAGCTCAGTCAACGAGGTGATGCTACACACCACCATCAACAGCAACACCCACAACGCTGCAGTTGTCACCAATGGCGCTAGATCAGATTTTACTGACATGTATCTCCAACTGCGCATACACACTTGCACCACTATGCAACTGCAACATACAGCATGCAGGAAATGCCACCTCGGTCACAAACAAACTCAAAGTTGGCAGATGCATCTGCTGGCACATGGAGAAAAACTGGTGCAAGATTGAGGATACCATTGAACATCACCACCTACAAGGACACAGAGCTCATATTCTCCATCAACAATACGCCCACACACCAAACCTGGCTTCCAGGAGGGATTGCTGTCAGTTGCAACATGAATGATCACCAGCTGGGGGGTGCTATACGCAGAGGAGACATGAGTCCTCATCCTCATAACGTAACCATCAGCATGTAGCATCACCTGGTGGGACGACAGCTTCAGCAGCCTCCCCAGCCTAGGTACGTAGGCACCGTATGTGACTCCTCCCTCTCCATGAACCAATAGGTCTACGCAGTGGCCTGCAGCTGCTTCAACTGCCTCTGCATCTTCCATGCAACCTTCAAATGGATCCCCCCATTGTCAGGTAAGACAGTCACCCACACAGTCATTGGCATCATGCTGGACTACGGAAACTCACTATTTGCCCACATGGGCAGGTCTGCACTCAGCTTAGTCCAGACTGTCCAGCACAACCCCGACACACTGTGCCTTGTGTACATACTTTCCTTACGGATCAAGTCCCTCCATCACACATACTTGGTTCCCACCTCTCCCCACATTTGCAAATGAGTGGCGGAGGGGCTGAGCCTTTGGGAATGGTTAGTCTACATAGCTAGCCACAGTTCCCACAGTTCCTTGTGTTGTTGTGTCTGGTGAGTGGGCATGTTGATTGACGTGTTGTATGAGAAAGTATGACATGTACATTCTAACAATTGGGAGTTGCAAGTATGTGCAGTTGAGGCGTGTGGGGTGTTAAGTTGGTACTTACCTAAAAGAACTGCATTTCCGTATGTGCCATCCTGGAAGCGCTGGTTTATGATGGACTGTCGGAAGATGTAGGAATCATGCACACTCCCAGGAAACTTGGCTATGACATTGGTGAACAGTCCCCGGTGGTCCACTATTGCCTGCACATTCATAGAATGTGTGTGCTTTC
The DNA here is from genome assembly GCA_963921515.1 of Calotriton arnoldi. NCBI lineage: Eukaryota > Metazoa > Chordata > Amphibia > Caudata > Salamandridae > Calotriton > Calotriton arnoldi. Next base: position 393,058 of record CAWUFW010000188.1, read on the forward strand.
TGTTGCGGTATATGTGTGCACTGTCCGCAGGGGGCACAACTAGGGCATGTGTGCAGTCAATTGCCCCCAAGACCTGCGGGAATCTAGCTATGGCATGGAAGCCTTGCTTGGTCGCAATCTGTTCCTGCACAGTGTTGGGGAAGTGAAGGTGCTGGGGTATCAGGCTGAGTATGCCATCCAAGGCAGTAGGGAGGAAGATTGAAAAGGCTGCCTGTGATACTCCGCCGACTCTGGCCGTTGTTGGTTGAAAGGTCCCAGAGGCCAACATGTGCAGCACAGCCAGCAGCTTTGTCTGCGGAGGAATATTCGTTCTCCGCTGTGTTGGTGCCGTCAGCCTGTGGGCTATCAGGTTCAGGATGTGTTGGAGGGATGTCCTTTTGAGCCTGTAGTGGGCAATGACATCCTCTGGCGTTAGGTCTGCGAGGCTGACATGTCTGCGCAGTGCCCGCAGTCTTCTTCGGCGCTGCCTCGGTGGTGGTCCTGGGGGAGGTGACAGTGGCGGTGGTGGTTGTTGCCTTCGTGGTGCTCCAAGCTGAGTGAATAGTAGCTCCATGGCGTCAGTGGCTCTTCAGATGGGTCTCTGGGCTACTCTCCCTTATATACCTCCCTTTTTCACCATTTTTAGAGCAGCTTTTTTCTGGTCTTAAGTTCCTGCTGCTAAAGAGCCTTAGCGGGTCCGGGCCATCATTGCTAATAGTGCGATGTGGTGTTAGCTACTTTTTTCGTAAAATTTTGAGAGGGAACGCCTACTTTGCATATCATTAGCGTAAACTATCGCTGGCATACACGGCGATAGGAAAATCGGCCGCGATCGCCAAAAAGCTGTCGCTAACGCTTGCTAGCGACAGCTTGATGATAGGGCGATAATTTAACGTCACGTTAGCGGCACAAAAGTGCAGCTAAAGCGGCGATAAATTGCTTGATAATATGCCCCAACATTCACAATTACATTAGCGTAGCAGTTGATACCTGAACTATTTTCTAACTGGTATCCTACAATGTCATCAACAGTGTCCATTTTCATTTTCTTTGCACCTTCATGATTCTCTTGATTTGATTTCTTTTTTTGAATCTCAGTCGAATGTTTGTCATATATCCGTTCTAGACACACTACACGTTTCTCATATACGGGATATTCACCTAAGTTAGGAGCATAAAGTCTTCTTAACCAATTGTACTCTCTTACACAATTTGCATCAGCACTAATCTTTTTCTCATCAAAATCAATCAAATACAAACCAGATAATGTTCTTACTCGAGACAATGCAACGTATGCCATGCCCTCTTTAAACACTGTACTTCCAATATTTACCAAAGCACTTTCTACACTTAAACCTTGAGATTTATGAATGGTTACTGCATATGCTAAAGAAAGAGGAAACTGTTTTCTACCAACATACAAGTCTTTTACAAGCAAAAAACGTACAGCACAACGTCCAATCTGTTTTACCTCTTCAATCTGATCAAATTTAATCTTCAAAAATTCAATTCCATCTCTGTTCTGAAAATTTTCAAAATTAACAACTTTTCCCATTCCTCCATTTACTAAACCTTCTTCTACATTCAAATTACGCCATAAATTACCCGACAGTTTACACATACATGTAAAGTCTTTTTTAAACCTGCAGTCTTAGATACAGACTTTTCCAAATAATCCAATATTGAGTGTAATTTCTCTGAGAGAAGAAAGGTAACTCTTTGTGTTCCATTTTATCAATAGCTTCCATTTTCACTATTGGTTATTATTCCAATTTCAAAAGTTCTTGATTGAATGTAGAACACTCTTGCAGTGTAGGCATTAGGAAAACTATAGACTGTTTTTCTCCTATATTTTTGTACATTATTTCAGGTGCTATGTTTTCGTTTGTAAACAAGTTCCTTAGTAGCTGACTTTGTAAAGCTTGTTTACCATGTTTTGTCCAAACACCAATTCTTATATCTTTAAGAATATTTCCATAATCTTCATCACTTGCTTGTCGCATATTCTTAATAATATATTCAAAATGTAACCAAATATTCACATTTCCAATACTTCCCAAAGATTTCCTAGTGTCTTCATGGACGAGTGTTTTAAAAACTGGTTGCCCTTTTACAGGAATAAGTTGTAGTAGATCGCCGAATACAATTACATGTTTTCCCCCAAACAGAACATTATCATCTGTTTTTAAAATCTGTTGCATTCTTAAATGTACAAAGGCAAGCATTAAGTTTGAGACCATGCTCACCTCATCAGTGATTAGAAGTTTCATTTTCTTCAGTACTCTTGAAACTTCATAACAAGCTTCTCCAGATAGATTCTGATATTCCAATTTATTTTCATGTTCAACTGGTAGCATGAGTAATCGATGTAGAGTAATCCCTTTAATGTTGTGTGCTGCTAATCCAGTTGGAGCTGTTACAACACAAGATAAATGTGATTCAGTAGTTTTGTGTAGATAACTGGTCAAAACTTTAATTAAGAAACTTTTTCCTGTTCCAGCTTGACCACTGATGTACATTCGAATAGGTTTAAATGATGTGCATTGGCATTCTTTTTTTCATGCAGCAAACCATGCTGTATCTGTCCTGTCACTTGCTGATATATTTCTTTTTGTTCAATATTTAGTTCTTCTTCCAAGTTTTCCAACTCAATAATATCCTGTTGTGCTTGTTGCATTGCCGTTTCTACTTCATTCATGGCTATTGCTGATTCATTTTCAATAATTGGTTGTCCTAGTGGATCTTGACTTAGTGGAGCAGAACTTTGACTATCTTGAGAACTGTCTCTAGCTATTTCAGCTGCAATAGGGGGGCCCGATTCACAAAAGTAATCTGAGACAAAATCCTAACTTTACGACTTTCGTTATTCACAAAGTAGTAAAGTTAGGATTTTGTCTCAGTTAAACTTAAGTTTTAGTCTTAAGTTAAACTTATATATAATGTAACATAGCGAGCAACAGCAATTGAATTATCTGCAATATACTGGATATCCACGTTTGCATTCCACATTGTCAAAATCACTGGATTGTAGTCATTAATATACTTTGAATCTTCAGTTCTTTTTATGTTGTATGTATTTTTCGAGATTTTAGAGTTATAGTATGTCTTACTGCTGACATAAAACTATTGACTCTTCCTTTTGAAATTATTGGGCGTGGGAATCCAAAACGACATTTTGTATAAACGTTTCCCTTTGACTTGTATTTTCGTTGACAATATTTTCCACATCGATGACTTTAAAAACGTAAAACTTGTTTTCTCAAGCTCCTTTCTCCTCCTTTTTTTGGAATGGCACAGGTAACATACTCTTCGATGAAAGACAAAACACTTTCATCAGTATGAGTTCCAAATTTTGGTGCATTCTTGATCCATAATAGCATGTGTATATGAGGAGCAACTCTGGCTTGGTACTCCTTTCTCCAAAAGAAATCAGTAACTTCTCCAAGAGGTAGATTATTTTTATTGCAGATAAAAGACATCATAGCTTGAAACCTATGATTAAAATATCTGCACACATTCACAGGATCCAAGGAACACAGTTCTCCAGCTGCCTTCAATTCAATGTTTTTTACATTTGAATTTGCTTGTCGTAGAAATTCAAGTAAATCGTCTCACGCATATTCACCACAGCTAAGTGTTCAAAACCACATAGGGGTACCTAAGTTTCTTAACATACATTTAAGTTCGCCATGACGATGATACCAATACTCATTAGTACCATGTTGACACGCCATCAAATTAATTAACTGAGATTGTAAATGATCGTCTCTTTGTTGAACTTTGTCCATAAATTCCTTTGCAGAAACATGTGTAAGATGAACTCCTGTTTTTAATATGTGGTTCACTGCATATGAAAGTTCATACAAGTCACTTTCAAAGAGAAGATGAAATATACATGGAATGCACTGTCGAAATCTTGAATTTCTGAGTACAATCTTGTCGAGCGGTATTCTGAAGCTGAAATCTGTACTGCTTTTTCATCATATCGTCCACCTTCTCCAGTGGGGAACAGCTGTGGAAAACAAGGAGCTTTTAAACTTTTTTCCCATACACTCATGGGAGTTCCCTTTGCTTTCTTCATTTGAAATAATTCAATAGTGTTTCCAATCACTTCTTTTGAATATAGAGGATGTATACTGTAATGTTCGTAAATGTCTTCATTCCTGGACTTGTCCACTTTTTCTATTTGGCCAGTTGAAATTTCTGTATCATCTTCTAAACATATTTCCTGTTCTTCCACATTTACAGTTTTATAATAAATATTGTTCTGTACAAGATATAATGTAGCCTTTTGAAGTTTGGTGACATCTACTAACTCTTGCCATATTTTCCCACTCTTTGTTGGTACACCATTATCTAGAATAACTACAGGCTCACTTTCCTCTCTCCCTATACCAACAGTTTCAATATTTTTCTTAAAATCTAAAGGTAAGTACACAACTCTTCCTTTCAGAGCTCTTTGTAAATTTGTTGGAGGCAGCTTACCTGTTTTAGGCTCCATACGAAGTATAGCCTGAAACGGATGCACAGATTGAATAAGAATGCACTCATATGTATTTAAAACTGCCAGTTCCGGAGGAATAGCTACTAACTCTAAGTTGTTATGTACTTTTCTAGCTGGCATTTTGTTCTCTTCTAATTTGTTGTAACAATATTTACAAATACGTTGATCAGTACCCAACTCAAAACGACCTTCCACCAACAAATATGCACCAAATTGCTCCCACTTATCATTGTTTGCCTTTTCACTTTTTAAATACACATCAACATTCCTAGTTTGACTTCTATAGAGTGTAAGTCGACAACAAATACAAGCATAGTTTGGTTTTTCACATGAAAGTAATCTTTGTAATTTCTTCTGCAAACTTCTCAGTACTAATATCTTCCACCTGTTTTTCAACACCTACACTTATCAAGCTCTCACTTTCTCTACACTCCTCTTGTGAAGCAAAGAAATTAAACTGTATATCATCATAAACTTTTTTTACATCCGATACTGAACCATGCAAAAGAGCTGTGTTCATTTCACTTAAAGATAATGCAGTAATTTTTACGTAGTACAATCTCCTTACTAACTTCCGCATTTCTGAGTGATGTACTGCTAACATTCTTAAATGATGAAAAGTACTTTTACATACTTTTCTAGAAAGACAAGCCAGAGAATGACCCTGCAACTTAGTATATATTCTTACTTTACATGGATCTACTCCTTGCAACATCTTAATCTTCTATTTAACACTATTTTTGGCATTTTGTCGTAAGAAAACTCGTAATATATCAATAGAGTCGAATACTACAAATACTACTACAATCCTACTTATACACTGGAGCCTGTGCACGTCTCCCTTGAACTTCTTCAGCTATTACGTCTTCCACATTTCTAGGAACCATCTTTTCTTTTTCAATTGGACAACCATCTTTTATCTCATAACAAAGACCACTGGTATCAACTGCATGAATTAATATATTTTGTTGAAAATAGCTTTCTTCATTAAAAAAAGGCTCAGTACTAGAAGTGTGCTTCCATTAACCAGAAAAAGCTTAGCAAAAGTTACTTGTATTAACCAGTCTTTTTCTTTTGCTTTTCTCCTTCATAAAGTGCATTGTTTTATTCAATCTTTTCATTCTCTTCAAAACCAATATAAATAATTGTTGTTTTAATTCAAAAGCAGTATGTACTACACTTTCAATCTGTTGCTTCTTCTTATATGCTGCTGATCTTTTTTTTATACTTTTAAAAATCTTTTAATACATTTTGAATTACTCTATAACGAAACATACGTACACATATGTCTTTAAATTGTTTCTGTCTTTTGTCACACATGTTTCTTTTCCACTGTGTGTGTTTCTTTATTTGCTTCTCCTTTGTTCTAAAAAATTCTTTTCTCCTTTGATTAGTATTTTGATCGTTCAATCTCTCCACAACTTTTAAAATAAATTGCTTAGTTCTCTTACCAGAAGACACTTTATCCCCAGCATCCTTTTAGTGTTTTTCTACTCCACTCTTTTCAGTTTTCATTAAGTACTTCTGTTTCCTTTGTTCTCTTCTCTTTTCATGTTTTCTTGTCATCTTTATTTATAATCCAATCAAAATATCTCCCTAAAAAACAAATAATAGTTTAATTATTTTGATACATCAATTAAAATTTTAAAATGAATAACATTTCAATTTTGAAAATAGTAACTAAGCACAAAATTACAAATAAATTCCTATTGCATTATATCACATAAAAAGAGAAAAGTATAAAACGAGCAAAAGAACTGCAAAAACAGAAGAAAAGGTGGTCACACATCAAAAAGGAGAAAGAAAAAAAGAAAGGTTTACAAACAGCAAAATGAAATACTCAAACAACACAGCTACTGAAAAATGTAAGAAATGCAGAAAGAAGCAACAGATGTACAGAAAGAGGCAAGAGAGGTGCAGAAAGAGGCAAAAGAAGTACAGAAAGAGGAAAAAGTTGTATAAAACCTCAAGTAAGGTACAGAAACAAATAAAAGGGGTGCAGAAAGAGGCAAAAGGAGTTGAAAACGAAGTAAGAGAGGTACAGAAAGAAGGAAGAGAAGTGGAGAAAGAAGCAACAGAGGTTCAGAAAGAGGCAAGAGAAGTGCAGAAAGAGGCAAAGAGGTACAGAAAGAGACAACAGAGGTGCACAAAGAGACAAGAGAGGTGCAGAAAGAGGGGAGACGAGTGCAGAAAGAGGCAACAGGGGTACAGAAAGAAGCAAGAGAGGAGCAGAAAGAAGCAAGAGAAGTGCAGAAAGAAGCAACAGAGGTGCAGAAAGAGGCAAGATGGTTGCAGAAAGAGGCAAGAGAAGTCCAGAAAGAAGCAAGAGAAATGTAGAAAGAGGCAAGAGAAGTGCAGAAAGAGGCATGAGAAGTGCAGAAAGAGGCAAGAGAAGGGCAGAAAAAGGCAAGAGAAGTGCAGAAAGAAGCAAGAGAAGTGCAGAAAGAGGCAAGAGAAGTGCAGAAAGAGGCATGAGAAGTGCAGAAAGAGGCAAGAGAGGTCCAGAAAGAGGGAACAGGGGTGCAGAAAGAGGGAAGAGAGGTGCAGAAAGAGGGAAGAGGGGTGCAGAAACAGGCAAGAGGGCTGCAGAAAAAGGCAAAAGGTGTGCAGAAAGAAGCAAGTGAGGTACAGAAAGAAGCAAGAGAAGTACAGAAAGAAGCAACAGAGGTGCAGAAAGAGGCAAGAGAGGTGCAGAAACAGGCAGGAGAGGTACAGAAAGAGGCAAGAGAGGTGCAGAAAGAGGCACGAGAGGTGCAGAAAGAGGCAAAAGAAGTGCAGAAAGAGGAAAAAGTTGTATAAAACCTCAAGTAAGGTACAGAAACAAATAAAAGGGGTGCAGAAAGAGGCAAAAGGAGTTGAAAAAAAGTAAGAGAGGTACAGAAAGAAGGAAGAGAAGTGCAGAAAGAGGCAGAGAGGTACAGAAAGAGACAACAGAGGTGCACAAAGAGACAAGAGAGGTGCAGAAAGAGGGGAGACGAGTGCAGAAAGAGGAAACAGGGGTACAGAAAGAAGCAAGAGAGGAGCATAAAGAAGCAAGAGAAGTGCAGAAAGAAGCAACAGAAGTGCAGAAAGAGGCAAGATGGTTGCAGAAAGAGGCAAGAGAAGTCCAGAAAGAAGCAAGAGAAATATAGAAAGAGGCAAGAGAAGTGCAGAAAAAGGCAAGAGAAGTGCAGAAAGAAGCAAGAGAAGTGCAGAAAAAGGCAGGAGAAGTGCAGAATGAGGCATGAGAAGTGCAGAAAGAGGCAAGAGACGTGCAGAAAAAGCCAAGCCAGGTGCAGAAAGAGGCAAGAGAGGTCCAGAAAGAGGGAACAGGGGTGCAGAAAGAGGGAAGAGAAGTGCAGAAAGAGGGAAGAGGGGTGCAGAAACAGGCAAGAGGGCTGCAGAAAGAGGCAAGAGGTATGCAGAAAGAAGCAAATGAGGTACAGAAAGAAGCAAGAGAAGTACAGAAAGAAGCAACAGAGGTGCAGAAAGAGGCAAGAGAGTGCAGAAACAGGCAGGAGAGGTGCAGAAAGAGGCAAGAGAGGTGCAGAAAGAGGCAAGAGAGTTGCAGAAAGAGGAAAGAGAGGTACAGAAAGAGGCAAGTGAGGTGCAAAAACACATAATAGGGCTGCAGAAAAAGGCGAGATAAGTGCAGAAAGAAGCAACAGAGGTGCAGAAAGAGGCAAGAGAGGTGCAGAAAGAGGGAAACGGAGTGTAGAAAGAGGGAAAAGGAGTGCAGAAAGAGGCAAGAGGGGTGCAGAAAGAAGCAGCAGAGGTGCAGAAGGAGGTAAGAGAACTACAGAGAGAGGCAAGAGAGGTGCAGAAAGAGACAGAGTGCACAAAGAGACAAGAGAGGTGCAGAAAGAGGGAAGACGAGTGCAGAAAGAAGCAACAGGGGTACAGAAAGAAGCAAGAGAGGAGCAGAAAAAAGCAAGAGAAGTGCAGAAAGAGGAAAGAAGGGTGCAGAAAGAAGCAAGAGAGGTGCAGAAAGAAACAACAGAGATGCAGAAAGAGGCTAGAGAACTGAAGAAAGAGGCAAGAGAGTTGCAGAAACAGGCAACTGAGGTGCAGAAAGATGGAAGAGGGGAGCAGAAAGAGGCAAGAGAGGTACAGAAAGAGGGAAGAGGGGTATAGAAAGAGGCAAGAGGGGTGCAGGAAGAAGCAAGCGAGGTGCAGAAAGAAGCAAGAGAGGTGCAGAAAGAGGCAAGAGAAGTGCATAAAGAGGCAAGAGAGGTGTGAAAAGAGGCAAGACAAGTGCAGAAAGAGGCAAAAGAGGTGCTGAAAGAGGGAAGAGGGGCAGTATGTGTATAGGTAGTTTCTCCTTAACTGTATGACTGCATGGTAGTGCCTGAGTAAAAGGATGAATGTAAGAGTAATGGTAGGATCATTGGATGAGTGCATATGCAGTGCCTAACAAAATGGATCACTAAATGGCTACTGCCTAAGTCAATAGTTCAGTGCTAGAGTAGTGCCTGTATAATTGAATGAGTGCAGCGATACTGCCTGGGTGATTGCATCAGTGCATGAAAAATATCAATCAATCAATCAATATGGGGAAATGTAAGCATTCTACTCACCCGTGAGGGTCTCAAGGCACTGGGGGGGTGTAAGCAGCTCCGTTCAGTTGAAGAGCCAGGTCTTGAGCATCTTCCTGAAGATGTTCAGGGAGGGGGCGCATCTGATGTTCAGCGGGAGCTCGTTCCAGGTCTTGGCTGCGATGTAGGAGAAGGTTCTGCCACCTGTTCTGGCTCTGCGGATGCGCAGGATTTCAGCGAGAGTGAGGTCGGCGGACCGGAGGTTTCTCTTGGGTACGTGGAAGGAGATTCTCTCGTTGAGGTATTGGGGTCCGGTGTTGTGGATGCATTTGTAGGCGTGGGTGAGTATCTTGAAAGTGACTCTCTTCTCAACGGGGAGCCAGTGGAGGTTCCGTAGGTGTTGGGTGGTGTGCTCGTGTCGAGGAATGTCGAGGACGAGTCTGGCTGCGGTGTTCTGTATGGTCTGTGACTTGTTGATCCCGGCGTAGAGGGCGTTTCCGTAGTCCAGTCTGCTGGTTATAAGTGCGTGGGTGACGGCCTTCCTTGATTCGGGGGGATCCACTTGAAGGTCTTTCGGAGGATTCGGAGGGTGTTGAAGCAGCTGGAGGCGACGGCGTTGACCTGTCGGGTCATGGAGAGGGAGGAGTTGAGTACAATGCCGAGGTTTTGGCCATGGGTTGTGGGTGTGGGGGGCTGCCGAGGGCGGTAGGCCACCAGGTGTTGTCCCATGCCGAGGGGGTGGGTCCGAGGAAGAGGACTTCTGTCTTCTCCGAGTTGAGCTTCAGGCAGATTCTGCTCATCCAGGATGCGACGTCCTTCATTCCTTCCTGGAAGTTGAGTCTGGTGGTGATAGGGTCCTTGGTGAGGGAGAGGATGAGCTGGGTGTCATCGGCACAGGATACTATGCTGAGTCCGTGCTGTCTGACGATGGCGGCAAGGGGGGCCATGTAGATGTTGAAGAGCGTGGTGCTGAGTGATGATCCTTGTGGCACTCCGCAGTTGATTTCTGTGGGTTCGGAGAGGAAAGGTGATAGTCTGATTCTTTGGGTTCTGCCGGTGAGGAACGAGCGGATCCAGTCGAGGGCGGTTCCTTGTATGCCGGCGTCGTGGAGTCTGGTGGTGAGTGTGCGGTGGGAGATGGTGTCAAACGCTGCAGAGAGGTCGAGTAGGATCAGGGCCGCGGTGTGTCCTTGGTCGAGGAGGGTGCGGATGTCGTCTGTGGCGGTGAGTAGGGCAGTTTCGGTGCAGTGCTTGCTGTGGAATCCGGATTGAGAGAAACTATGAGTACAAGGCTAAAGCATGGTTTATTGCATGAGTGTATGGGTAGACCTTGAGATAATGGATGAGTGCACGGATACTACCTGTGTGATTCTATCACTGCAGAGGTAGTACCTGGATGAATGTATGAATGTATGGGAAATACCTCTGAGAAAGTATGAGTATTAAGGTAATGCTTGGACCATTGCATAAGTGCATCAGTAGTGTCTCAGTGAACACATGAGTGCATAGGTACTGGCTGAGTAAATGTTTGAGTGGAATAGTAGCATCTAGGTGAATATATGAATGTATGGTTAATGTCTAAGTGATTAAAACTGTGTATAGGTAGTGCCTCCTTGATTGCATAACTGAATAAGAATGCCTAAGTGAATTCAGGGGTCAAAGAGTGATATGAGCCGCATTTTAATCAAGAGTGCCCCGGGGAGATGTTGGTCCCTGGGGCAGTGTGGGGGGTGCATGGCCTCCCCGCATTTAAATCATAGAACCCCGGGGAGGTGGTGGTCCCCGGGACTTGGCCCTGACCTAAATAATGAAAGCCCCGGTGAGGTGGTGGTCCCCGGGGCTTGGGGGGGCCTGCGAGGCCCCCTGCCCTAAAATAATGTAATGCCCCGGGGAGGTGGCGGTCCCCGGGGCAGCATGGGGGGCAGGAGCCCCCCACACATTTTTTAAAAAAGCCCCGGGAAGGTGGTGGTCCCTGGGGCTGCGAGGGGGCCACGTGCCCCCCTCATATGATAAACTAAGCCCCGGGGAGGTGGTGGTGCCCGGGGTTGTGGGGGCCCCTGTGGGCCCCCGCTACATAATTTGGTATTGCCCCTGGGACCTGGCCCACTCAGGGCCTTAAAGAAAACGTAGCGCAGGAGCCCCCGCTTCAGTTTTTTAAAACATTTTCTGCGGATTCCCTCCTGGTACCTCCTGTAAGTCCTATGCAGAGGAAATCTTAAGCACTGGTCGGAGGCCCAGCCCCTTTTCTCCACCACTCTGCAAATGCGACTACTAGTTAAAGAAGCATTTGCAATGTAATAGATCTCGCATTTGCGAGAGTTAGAGCTATTGGCATTGTAAATGTAGAAGTTTTCTACTAATGTTTTTTGGAGTGGAATGGATGTATGTTGTGTGTGTGTATGTTGTGTGCAGTGAAATTATGTGGATAGAAAGTATGTGGTATTTAGTGTATAGGAATTATGTAGAGTGGGGTTATGGAGAGTAATTATATGGTATGGTAGTCTATGTTGTGGAGTGGTAAGCTCAGGTTTAGTCTTCCTCATTTCCATAGAAGCAAAACTATAAACTCAATGAGACAAAAAAAAGAAGGAACCACTGAGGAGCACTTCTGGACCTAGTCAGAGGTATGAGCAGGCCACTGGAATTATGCGACTGTTTGGCTGCACCGACGCATTTGCCACATAATCCATCATCCGCTGCATAATCTACAGATTTGAACAAAAAAACCTTGTTTCTAGCTCAAACGGCTCAAACATTACCAAAACTGCAGCGACAAGTGTTATAGCGTGGTGGAAGGCCCTTTGCAAACCTAGAATGGTCACCTCTTATTAATTGCTAAATGTGGGTGTTAAATTGGTACTAATGGTGTGCAAACCACTCTTGCTTGTTTCTGCACCTCTCTTGCCAGTTTCTGCACCTCTCTTGCCTCTTTCTGCACCCCTCTTGCCTCTTTCTGCACCTCTCTTGGTTCTTTCTGCATTTCTCTTGCTTCTTTCTGCACCTCTCTTGCCTCTTTCTGCACTTCTCTTGCTTCTTTCTGTGCCTTTCTTCCTCTTTCTGCACATGTCCTACCTATGTAGCATAGTTAGAAATTAGCATTTAAAAAACCTTAGAAATTCACTGAAAAAACCATAGGTTTCAGGGACGATATAGTTAGAAATTAGCATTTACTCATCAATACAGTTATACACACACCACCTCACTTATTCATACAGATACTAACAGATACTTACTCTCTTATACAATCACTGATACAAGCACGCTCTCATCCATACAGCCACTCTCACAATCCCTCACTCTCACATTTAGTCACTTATATACTTCAACATTCACATATACTGCCTTTCCCATATGTAGTTACAGATATACCACTGAGACATCCATTCACTCACCAACACAGCCATACGTACACCCACTCACCCATACAGCCCCTCGCAGATGCACTCATGAACCCATACACCCACTGAATCACCAACTCACACATCCACGGAGGGAGTCACACACACCTCCACCCACCCACACAGACACTTAGGCACCCATACAGGTAATCAGACAACCAATCATTAACCCATATAGACACTCATGTAGCTACTCACCAACCCATGCAGCCACTTACACACCAACTGACAGACCGATACAGACATTCACACAGATTAGTCATTCACTAAGACACGTTTAATCTCTAACTTAAACAGTCAGTCACGCACCCACTAAATCATCCATTCAGACACTCATACACCTACTCATTCTTCAATACACCTTTGCGTATCTATAATTAACATTCTTAAACTTTTAAAAATCACCCAGTCTCTGGATGATGTCATCAGTTATGTCATTTGAGATGTCATCAGTGATGTCATCAGTTATGTCACTGAACATGTCATGAGTGATGTAAATGTGACGTCATCAGCAGTGCATTGCGGGGCGCGAGTTATAGTTAACTCAACTAAGTATAACAGATGAATTTGTCTGGTTTTGTACGAGTGAAATGTCCAACTAACTATAACGTCCCTGAAACCTGTGGTTTTTTCAGTGAATTTCTAAGGTTTTTTAAATGCTAATTTCTAACTATAACGTCCCTGAAACCTATGGTTTTTCAGTAAATATATATAGTAATGTTGCAGTTACACTGCTTATGACGTCATATATTACATCACTCATGACATGGTCAGTGACATCACTGATGACATCTCTATTGACATCACTGATGACATCACTGATGACTTCGTCCTGTGAGAGTACATTTTTTGGAAGAGTTTTTGATTGCTAAACATATATACTAAGCTACTAGAAAAGTTAAATTAGTATACTAGGTATACTACTGAGTGCGTGGGTGTCTAAGTGGGTGTATGGGCATGTGAGTGGGTGTGTAGTGGCTGTATGGGTGTGTAAGTGGGTGTGTGAGTAGCTGTGTGGGTGAGTGGCTGTGTGAGTGCCTGTATTAGTGAGTGACTGGGTGTGTCAGTAGCTGTATGGATAAGTGAGTGTCTGTGTGAGTGGCTGTATGGGAGTTGGTGGGTGTGTGAGTGACTGTATGGGTGAATGAGTGGGTGTCTGAATACCTGTATCGGTGAGTGACTAAGTGTTTAAGTGGGTGTTTGGTTAAGTGAATTGGTGTGTGAGTGACTGTATTGGAGAGTGAGTGTCTGTGTCGATGACTGTATGGGTGAGTGAGCCGGTGTGGGAGTGCCTGTATGAATGTGTGCATGGGTAAGTGGTTGTGTGGGTGTGTGAATGAATGTACAAGTGCTTTTATGGGTGAGTTACTAGCTGTGTTGATAGGCTATGTGGGTGAATGAGTGAGTGGGTGTGTGAGTGGCTGTATAGGTGAATAAGTGGGTGTGTGAGTAGCTGTACAGGTGAATGTGTGGCTGTGTGAGCAGCTGTTTGAGTGAGTGACAGCTTGTATGAATAGCGCTGGGTCAGTGAGTGGTTGTGTGAATGGCTGTAAGAGTGAATGAGTGGGTGTGTCAGTGGCTCGATGGATGAGTGAGTGGTTGTGTGAGTACTTGCATGGGTGTGTGAATGGTTGTGTGGGTGTGTGAGTGGATATATGAGATGTTGTCAAGGGGTGTGAGTGGGTGTGTGAGTGGTTCCATAGATGATGTCATCAGTGATGTCATTTGAGATATCATCAGTGATTTCAACAACCATATCATGAGTGATGTGATATGTGAGGTTATAAGCAGTGCATTGTGGGGGCATAAGTTATAGTTAGCTCAGGTAACTATAAATGCTGAATTTCTATGATTTTGTAGGAGTGAAATCTGAACCTAACTAGAATGGCCCTGTAACCTTTGGGTTTTTCAGTTAATTTATAAGGTTTTTTTACTGTTAAATCCTACTGTAACGTCCTTGTAACCTTTGTTTTTTTAAGTAAATTTTGAAGATTTTTTTAATTTTGTTTTCTAACTGTGACCTGTAACCTTTGAGAGTGTGTGTGTGAGTGGCTGTATGGATCTGTGACTGGGTGTGCAAGTGGTTTTGTGGGTGTGAGTGGCTGTATGTGTCTGTGAGTGGATGGGTGAGTGAGTGGCTGTATGTGTCTGTGAGTCGGTGTGTCAGTGTCTGTGAGTTAGTGCATGAGAATCTGAGTGGGTATCTGAGTGGGTACGTAAGTATCTGAGTGGGTGCCTGAGTGGGTGCATGAGTTAGTGTCTGATGGGCCTGTAAGTGATTGAGAGAGTATCTGAGCTTGTTTGTGAGTGCCTCCATGAGTGTGATGAGTCATTCTGTGAGTGAGTGCATGAGTGTTTGACTGAGTCTGTGAGTGGGTGTGTGAGTCTGAGTGGTTATTTGAGTCCCTGAGTGGGTCTGTGAGTCAGTGCATGAGTCTCTCTCTGAGTAGGTCTTTGAGTGAGTGTGAGAGTATGGATTGTTCTGTAAGTGGGTGCATGGGTGTCTAAGTGGGTCTCTGAGTGGATGTACATGTCTGTGTGGGTCTGTGAGTGGGTGCATGAGTGTCTGAATGGGTCTGTAAGTGGCTGTGAGAGTGTCTGAGTGGGTCTGTGAGTGTGTGTGGGAGTGCCTAAGTACATTTGTGAGTGGGTGTGAGAGTGTCTGAGTGGGTCCCTGAGTGTGTGTGAGTGTCTGAGTAGGTCTGTGAGTGGGTGTGTGAATGTGTCTGTGAGTGGGTGTGGGTGTGTGAGTAGGTCTGTGAGTGGGTGTATCACTGTCTGAGTGGGTCTGCCAGTAGGTATGTGAGTGCCGGAAGTGTATCAGTGGGTGTCTAAGTGTCAGTGTGAGTGTGTCAGTAGCTGTGTGAGTGACTGGGCCACAATGCAACCACACCTGCCCATTTATCTAACAAGAGTCCACAGTTTTGCATAAAATATCTACTCAAGTGGAGTACTTTCTTCTGGTTACTTAGTAACTGCTACCTCGTTGGGTAAATGGCCAGTGTGTATTCTACACTACATCTGTGTGATGGACAATGAGGAAATGTCTCCAGTGACCTTGTGTGCATTTTGGCAATGTGATTGTTCCTTTTGTGTCTTTATCCAGAAATCTGTGAAAAAAGGAATCTTCCTTCAGTGAGGACAAAGAGACTACAAAGAGGTACATTTCCACCAAACAAAGGACCTTCCTCATAACTACATGAAGTAAGTGCTTCTTTGGTGGAGATGTCTTTATATCCCTTGGCATGAAAAATGCGTCACCAAAATCGGTGGGAATATGCTGGGGGGGGGGCCTTTTAGTAAGCTGTCTATCATCCTGGCAAAGGCCAGGAAGACCTTTGCACAGTAGTATGGTAGGTGGGGATGCGCTCCCAATTATTAAAAGGGGTGGGGGGCCACGTCACCCCCCTCCCTAGGCTGATTATGGCCCCAGGTACTCCATCCCATGGGGCCCAGGCTTGAAATGCTGGGTGCCCTGGAGCCAACCTAGGGCGCCAAGTCAGCAGTGTTGGGGATCGCGGGGAGAGCCTGAATGCACCCATGGTCCCTGCCAGCTCCCCTCCTCCAGTGGGAGACAGAATTGCTCTCACACACAGGGAGCTGCTAACCATACAGCTCCATGTGTATGAGAACAATTGTTTCATCTGTTTCCCTGCCTGCTTGAAAGCGGGCTGGGAAACAGACAAAAACTCCACTCCCAGCAAGCTGTTTCACAGCTCCCTCTTGCTGGGAGCACAGTTAGTCTTTGCACTGACTTGGCGGGGGCTGTCACAGCTCACGCCAAGTCAGAGCAAACAGTTATGTCCCTAGGGTGGGCACCCCAGGGCATAGCAGGAGTCAGCCCTGGGGGGTTGGCAGTCACATGGCCATTAATGGCTCCAGGAGGGGGGCCCCCTCCTTCTGTGTTCATTGTCTGGCCCTGGGGAGGTGATGGTCCCTGGGCCGTTTATGGCCTGGAAGGGGGACCATGCAGCACCCCTCTCAGATTTAAATATTTTGTAGGCCTCAGGGAGGTGATGGTCGCTGGGGACTGGGGGGTCTGAGCGCCCCGATTAATTCTTTGGTTTTTTTGCCCCATGGAGGTGGTGGTCCCTGGGGCTCAAAGAGCCCAATGGAGAGGGATCCACGAAGCCCCCTCCAATATTTTAATAAAGCCCTGGGATTCTTAACAGCCCAAGGAGGGGGGCCCACTTGTTTAAAAAAATGCCCCAGGAACCAGGCCCGCCGCGGGGGCCTCATTAAAAACAAGTGCAGGAGACCGTGCTTGTTTTTTTTGCCACAGACTTGCGGCTCCATCACAATTTTACAGCAATATTTTTTTTTTAACGTTTTTTTTGCCCTAGCAGTGTCAGGACCAGGGCTAGGGGTCAGGGTATTTCTACCCTGCCCCCTTTTTTTTTTTTTTTCTGGGACTCAGCTGAGGCTGATTCTCGAGACAGCTGCCAACACTTCCTGGTTGAAGTGATAGCAGCCAATCAAAATTCAGCACGGGGACTGTCACATCCTCAGAGGATCCACATCCCTAAATATATAAATTTGGATTCCCTTTAATTTCTCAACAACTACTGAGCAGATTTATACCAAAGAACAAAAAGCATGATCTGTGGAACAAAATCTACCTTTCTGCCAAATTTTGTGTAATTCCGTTCAGCAGTTCGAACTGTAGTTATGTTCAAAACCTCTATGGGAACTAACATGGGAAACACACTTTTTTGCCCCCACCTTTTTTTTAGCCCCACTTGACAGATCGCCCTTGAACTTTCCATGCACAACTAGAATCACTGGGGCACTTTTTTTGTAAACTTTCGTGAAGATTCATCAAACGGCGCTAAAGATATAGACAAGTCAAAAAATGCTTTTCCTATGGAAAAATTATCCTAACTATAACTACCTACTGGTGACCGCCAGTAGGAAATATACATATTAGTGTCTGTATGACTGGATGTGTGAGTGGCTGTATGGGTGAGTTAGTTGGTGTGTGAGTTGCAGTACGAGTGAGTGGATGTGTGAGTGGCTCTATGGACGAGTGATTGGCTGTGTGAATACTGGTATGTGTCTGTGAATGGATATGTGAGGGGTTGTGTGGGAGTGGGTTTATGAGAGGTGGTATGGGGGTGTAAGTGGATATGTGAGTGTTTTTCTGGGACTCAGCTGATGCTGATTCCCAAGACAGCTGCCAACACTTCCTGGTTGAAGTGTTGGCAGCCTATCAAATTTCAGCACGGGGACTGTCACATCCTCAGAGGATCCACATCCCTAAATATATAATTTTGGATTCCCTTTAATTTCTCAACAACTACTGAGCAGATTTATACCAAACAACGAAAAGCATGATCTGTGGAACAAAATCTACCTTTCTGCCAAATTTGGTGTAATTCCGTCCAGCAGTTCGGACTGTAGTTATGTTCAAAACCCCAAGGGAACTAATATGGGAAACACACTTTCCCCCCCCTTTTCTTAGCCCCACTTGACAGATCGCCCCTGAACTTTCCATGCACAACTAGAATCACCGGGGCACTTTTTTTGTAAACTTTCGTGAAGATTCGTCAAATGGCGCTAAAGATATAGGTACGTCAAAAAAAAAATTTCCTATGGAAAAATTATCCTAACTATAACTACCTACTGGTGACCGCCAGTAGGAAATATATATATATAAGTGTCTGTATGACTGGATGTGTGAGGGGCTGTATTAGTGAGTGAGGGGGTGAGTGAGTGGCAGTATTGGTGTGTTAGTGGGTGTGTGAGTTGCAGTATGAGTGAGTGGATGTGTGAGTGGCTCTATGGATGAGTGATTGGTTGTGTGAATACT
This sequence comes from Calotriton arnoldi, assembly GCA_963921515.1. Taxonomy (NCBI): domain Eukaryota; kingdom Metazoa; phylum Chordata; class Amphibia; order Caudata; family Salamandridae; genus Calotriton; species Calotriton arnoldi. Next base: position 411,262 of record CAWUFW010000188.1, read on the forward strand.
GGTATGGGTCTGTGAATGGATATGTGAGGGGTTATGTGGGAGTGGGTGTATGAGAGGTGGTATGGGGTGTAAGTGGATGTGTGAGTGGTTCTGTGGATGATGTCATCAGTGATATCATCAGTGATGTCATTTGAAATGTCATTGGTGATGTCATCAATGATGTCATCAGTGATATCACTGACCATGTCATGAGTGATGTAATATGTGAGGGCATAAGCAGTACATTGCGGGGGCATAAGTTATAGTTAGCTCAGATAACCATAACTGCTGAATTTCTCAGGTTTTGTACAAGTGAAATGTGAGCCTAACTATAACATCCCTGTAACTTTTGTTTATTGCAGGGAATTTCTCAGATTTTTTTAATTCTATTTCTCAACTAAAATATCCCTGTAACCCATGGTTTTTTCAGTCAATTTCTAAGGTTTTTTTCAAAGTTAATTCCTAACTATAACGTCTCTGTAACCTTTTTTTTTTTTTTTTTTCTAACTGTAACCTCTAACTTTGAAAATAAGTGTGCGAGTGGGTGCAAGAGTGTCTCAGTAGGTGTGTTACTGAGTGCATGAGTTTCTCAATGAGTGTGTGAGTGTCTGAGTGGTCTGGGTGTGCCTGCATAAGTGTCTCACTGGGTGTGTGAGTTGGTGCATATCTGAGTGGGTCTGTGAGTGGTATGTTAGTATCTGAGTGGGTGCATGAGTGTCTGAGTGGGTGTGTGAGTCTCTGAGTGGATGCATGAGTGTTAAAGTGGGTCTGTGAGTGAGTGCATGAGTGTCTGAGTGAGTCTGTGGGTGGGTGCATGAATCTCTGGGTAGGTTTGTGAGTGGGGGCACGAGTCTCTGAGTGGGTCTGTGAGTTGATGCATGTGGGTCTGTCAGTGAGTGTCTGTGTGGGTCTGTGAGTGGGTATGTGAGTCTCTGAGTGGGTCTGTGAGTGGGTGCATGAGTGTCTGAGTGAGTGCGTTGGTGACATCAAGAAACCGGAGACATGGTTGAAGCCTGTAAGCAAGGGGAAACTCTCACTGAATATAACACAATATGTAGACAGAGAATTACTATCGCCAAAGAATCACATGTAAAACAAGTTTTGTAATATATATGCTTATATGCCCTTTCCCCAAGACGTATGTAGGAAGTATCTACACAAGAGAATATTACAGCGCATGAGGGACATACTTAATGCAAATGTGTCATATTCTGTGCCCAAACATTTTGCGTAAGAACATCAAAGAGATGAAACCAAATTGAAATATAGTGGTCTGGTCCATATACCTAAACAACAAAGAGGGGGGGGGGACAATAGAGAACAACACCTAAGAAGACTGGAAGCAAAATTGATTTTAGAAGCAGTTGCCATGAGAAGCTCTCATACTGTTAATGTTTTTAGGTTAAATAGGCTTGTTGGTGTTTACAATTTTAATTGCAATATGCAGATTTATTTTAGATAGCGCTTAAGGAAGGATGGAGACACTTTTTGTATGAGAGGGAAGCTTTTCCATGGAGGCATGGAGGCAATTGCCACGGAGAGAGATTTGCATTAGGAACTCTTTGTTTATCTTTCTATTTTCTTTTACTTTTGTTCGTTGTGAGTGAGGTGCAAATGCCACTTACGGATGCATTGTGTGCAAGACCCACTGGGAAATGAAAACACGGAATCCAGCAATCCCAAAATAGATCCGCTGGGGTTAAGATTTTGTAAACTTTAAAAAAACAATGTTGCATTGTACATTGCATGTGTGTGATCAATACTGTTTGCACTCGAAACTCGTAACTGAAAAATTTTTTTCATCTACCATGCATATTCCTCCTGAGTATGCGTGTTACTTTGTTTGGAAGAAGAATATATATATATATATATATTATTTATATATAGTATTTTATAATGAGATATTTTTAAAACCATTTTTAATTTATAAATAAATGTAACTAGAAGCAAAATAATGGAAATTAATCTATGCATAAATCTCAATTATGTTAATACATAATAAATACATGTAAACATAATATCTGGTGTAGCCGGCCGTAGTGGGCTATACCAGCAATTACAGGCCTGCTCCAGCATCATAGGCATAAATTGAAGACAAGGCTATACGGCTATTAGAACATTCCAACCCATGAAGGTGGAATGTCCCAATAAAAAACAAAGGCCTCTCAGAAAGAATGCAAAAAGTGTTGACAGTTCCTGCGACTCTGAAACTTTTGTTTCACAGCTCTTGCTGTGAATGCTCAATAAATACAGCCACATGCAGAGTCATGGCTGTTAAGTGTTTAATGTACACAGCTGTGAAAGGAGACTGAAATGGGGGTCTCTAGTTGGCAGTGGTATGCACCCTGTCCAAGTAGGGATCCTTCCTTCTAGTCAGGATAAAGGAGTTACACACCCAAGATAACCCTTGCTCACCCCCTTGGTAGCTTGGCATGAGCAGTTAGGCCTATCTCAGAGGCAATGTGTAAAGTATTTATAAATAACATACACAGTAACACAGTGAAAACACTACAAATGGACATCACATCAAATTAGAAAAAGAAAGTATCTTTATCTAAACCAAACAAGACCAAAACGACAAAAATCCAACATACAGACCTCAAAATATGACTTTTTAAATCTTTGAAGCAGTTCGGTCCTTAGAACTCTATGGATGCAGTGATTTTACACAAGGTACCTTAGATGTGTCAAAATCCACAAAGAGAACAGCCGCAGAGGGAGACAGCATCGGAAAACACAGTTCTGCTGCATGCAGGAGAAGTGTTACGTCGAATCTGGACTGTAAGGGGAAGCGAAGCATTAAAAACTAAGACGGTTCTGGTCTGCGGGTGATGCATTGAAAAACTTGGCTCACAGGTGTAATGCGTGGAAATCCCAATGCGCTGGAGGTCAATGCAGCAGCAGCAAACAGGCGCTGCTTCAATTTCTTCAGCCGCGGTCCCACGATGGGCCGATTCTTTCAGCCGCACAGCAGGGCCTGCGTCGGAGTCCGTGCGGGGGTCTCAGACTTCGGAGACCCGGTGCGCTGAACTCGGGCTGCGACAGTTTCGAATGCTGCAGGCAGATGCTGTGTCAATTTCTTCGGCTACAGGGCAGCGGTGCATGGAAACCTTTTCCACACAGCTGTGCTGTGTCGGAAAAACAGGCGCTGTAAGTGCGATGTGCCGATTTTTAAGTCTTTTGCAGCTTTTTGTAGCAGGAACAACCTTCAAGGGCCCAGAACTGAAATTGGCACCCATTGGCTGGTCAGAACACCCACCAGTGGACTTCAGTGATGCTGCAGGTGAAGTCTTTGATGGCCCTGAGACTTTCAACAGGAGGCAAGCACACAAAAGCCCTTGGAGAAACTTGGAAAAGCAGGATACAAACCAAAATCCAGTCCTTTCACTGCCCACAGACAGCAGCAGTAACTGCAGGTCAACCCAGTAAAGCAACACAGAGCAAAGGGGCAGAATTCCTCCTGGCAGCTCCACAGCTCTTCTTCTTGGCAGAATCCTCAGTTCCAGAAGTGTTCTAAAAGTCTGGGGTTTTAGTTCCAATACTTATACCCCTTTTGACATTTGAAGTAGACATTCTTCAAATGATTATCTATGTAGTACACAAGTTCTTGCCTTGCCTTGTCTTGGCTCCAGACACACTCCAGGGTGGGTGGAGACAGCATTGTGAGAGGCCAGGTACAGCCCTAGTCAGGTGTCCGTGACAACTGCTCCCACCACCAAAGCTCAGGAAGCCCCATCAGCCTGGTGATAGGCCATCAGGATATGCAGGACACCACAACTTCCTTTGTGTGACTGTCTAGAGTGAATGCACAAACAGGCCACTGTCAGTCTAAACCAGACGTTGATTCCACAGGCAGGCAGAAGCGCAGGATAGTAAAGCAAGAAAAAACCAACTTTCTTATAGTCAATCTGAACAAGAGGGATTGGGCCCTTATTCAGGCAGCACAGCTGAAACTACTGAACACCAAACAACATGCCAATACTGACTCTGAGACTCAACATTAATTTTTTATGTGGTCACTATATTTAATACCAGTGATCACCTTTAATCTCTTCTTCTTTTCATTTTACAAAAACAATTTTTTAGAAAATCATTTGTTAAATGCACATTGAAATATACATGACACAAAAACATCACATTACAATCACCCACCCACATTACACACACTCTACATACAAATTGTTACAAACCAACATATAACAAACATTTGAATGAAACAGTTCTGAATTGTATTGCCCAAGAGGAGAGGTTTCAATATGTAATTAGTCCGTTAAAATGAGCTAGTCCTTTAATGGGCTTACTCAACCACAATATGCCATACTGGTTTTTGAGCAACGTAATGGTCAAATAATCTTTCTCATCCTCAGATGTTCCACCACTTATTGAGGGCATATACTTTTGGGTTGAGAATGTGTCAACGTGTTTCAAATCTTCATGTTTTTCTAAAAAATTGCAACCCGTCACAACCAGACTCAGCTTCCAGGAAGGAATGAAAGACGTTGCTTCCTGGATGAGCAGCAGCTGTCTTAAGCTCAACTCTGAGAAGACAGAAGTCCTCGTCCTCGGACCCACCCCCTCAGCATGAGGCAACACCTGGTGGCCCACCATCCTCGGCAACCCCCCACACCCACGGACCACGCCCGCAACCTCAGCATCATGCTCGACTCCTCCCTCAGCATGACCTGACAGATCAATGCAGTCTCTTCCACGTGCTTCAACACCCTCTGCATCCTCTGCAAGACCTTCAAATAGATCCCCCCGAGTCCAGAAAAACCATCACCCACGCATTCATAACCAGCAGACTGGACTACGGAAACGCCCTCTACACCGGAATCAACAAATCCCTGCTCCGAAGACTTCAGACCATCCAGGACACCGCTGCCAGACTCGTCCTCAGCATCCCATGACATGACCACATCACCCAGCACCTACGAGACCTCCACTGGCTCCCCGTCGAGAAGAGAGCAACCTTCAAGCTACTTACCCACACCTTCAAATCCCTCCACAACACCAGACCCTAACACCTCAACGAAAGAGTCTCCTTCCACATACCCAAGAGAAACCTCCACTATGCCGACCTCACCGAAACCCCACGCATCCGCAGAGCCAGAGCAGGTGGAAGAGCCTACTCCTACATTGTGGCAAAAACCTGGAACAAGCTCCCGCTCAACATCAGATGTTCCCCCACTCTGCTCACCTTCAGGAAGAGCCTCAAGACCTGGCTCTTTGGCTGAATCGGAGCTGCACGCCCTCCCCCCCAGTGCCTTGAGACCCTCACGGGTGAGTAGCGGGCTTTACAAATCCCTGGTTGATTGATTGATTGACTACTCATGTGGGTGGCACAACGAGTACTGCAGGCCCACTTAGTAGCATTTGATTTACAGGCCCTGGGCTCATATAGTGCACTTTACTAGGGACTTGTCAGTAAATCAAACATGCGAATCATGGATAACCAATGACCAATACAATTTAGACAGAGAGCATATGCACTTTAGCACTGATCAACAGAGGTAAAGTGCCCAGAGTCCTAAAGCCAACAAAAAGGTCAGAAAAATAGGAGGCGAAAGGCCAAAAGTCAGGAGATAAAACTGCAAAAATGGACAGGTCCAACACTGCAGCTCTGAAACTTTTGTTTCACAACTCTTGCTGTGAATGTTCAACAAATACAGCCACACACAGGGTCATGGCTGTTAAGTATTTAATGTACACAGCAACATCTGTGAAAGGAGGCTGAAGTCAGCCCCGGGTTCTCCCTGGATTCAGTCAAACTGCTTTTCTTTGTTCAGTCAAACCAGGAAGATCTAGGAGCTCACCCTCCCTCCTTCTGATGCTCCAGTGATATTATGAACTACTGGAGGGGAAAAGACCCCTGTGAGCCCTGGTCTACTGCTTCTACTTCTTTCAGTCCCCTGCCTAATCCACATGGATGGAGATGCAGGGGTAAAAGAGAGGCAGAGGCTGTGGATTAGGACATTTTAGTGTTGAAAGTGGAGAGCATATACCAGCGTTTATAAGCCGCTAGTGCTCCACTTTCTTTAATAGTGCTCTAAAATTTCCAAGGTTCTAATTCAGTTTAGATTTGATTTCTCTGAGGAACTGTTTAATTTTTTTATTTAATTTAATGTAATATTTTTTAATTAATTATGTTTTTTATTCTACATTCACTTAAAAGCTCTGTAACATTTTTATTTTGGTCTACATTTAAAATAGATATATAAAATTAATTTGTCTTAATATTTAACATAAAATAGTTTTACAATTTTTTTCAAGTTTAATAAAGTTTTTTGTGAAAACTAGGCTTGGGTGGAATTCATGGGATTTCACTCCAAGGTATCACGTGGAGTTACATAAAAAAGCAAAATTCTACAGAGTTCCCCAATGGGCAGAAAAAGCACATCGCGTTGCTCCAATTTTAGCACCAGCTCCATGTGAACTGCACCAGGTGGTGTGCAAGCATGCGGCCGGTTTGGTTCTGCATAGCTTTCCCACATGTTTTTCCTGCTACTAGGGCCCATCCAACCCAATCCAGTCCATTCTGATCCCAATCCCACTTAGTGTTTGTTGCTTTATTTTTACTTTTTATTACTTTCTGACTTTCTCTGCGTGTTTATTTAGTGCAAAATTCACAAACAAAACACAGGAAAATGGAGAAAAAGTGCTCCAGAAAAAACAAAAAATGAAAAAAATACATGCCCTCCATTAAATAACAAACTTATCCAAAAGTCCTTTAACTTAGTTGACTTTTCACAAAAAGCTTATAATCCAATGGTATTTAAGTGCAGCAGGAATTGCAGATAAAGAGAGGGATCCTTTCCCTACAGATTCAAATGAAACGTGAACAAGGGATGGACAAAGCAGATGGAGGAGCCTTCTGGACAGTAAGAGGAAGTTGGAGTCTCTGTGGCACTTCCTTTCTGTTAAAAAATGAAGTAAAATTAAAACAAATGCGTTTTGAGCTAATAAAAATCTACCTGAACCATCTATTCAGGTAGAATATCTACTAGAAAAATTATTTTTGAGTTGATTTTGCTGCCGCTCGAGTAGAAAATCTGCTCTGGAAGTAGACCTCTGACCACAACTGCTCGCGACCACCTGCGCTCGTAAAATTTCACCAAAATTCCTCCTAGCAACTAGAAATCTCCATGGGGTGCCAAATCTTGCTTGCGCTGACCAGCTTGCATTGTGAAGCCTTGCATTGGTGTTGGTGTCATCGCGTTGCGCAAACGGGAAGAAATTCTGCTGCATTGCAATTGGCAGATTTTGACGGGAACTCCGCAGAGTTAACAAAATTCTTCAATGCCACTCGTGGAATTAAAATGGCAGAAACTTACTAGTAGTAACTTTACACTCGTACATTTGGCTCCACACCCTGTTTGAAGCGATGGAGACTTGTAAGCCTACATTTTGTAGTAGCTTTCTACTTGAAAATGGTGAATAGCCTAAAGCAGTAAAGTTACTACAAAGTGTAAGAGTAAATTTACATTTATAGATTTACTTGTGTGAAATTTTACCTTGTGAATAGGCCCCTCTATGCCCACATCTTTGGTGTTTGATTGTTACACCTTGATTCCTGATGCAAAAAGGCAACAATGTAGGCATTACCTTCACTGTTCCCAGTCACTTCCAAGGGACAGATATGGGCTCTTACCAACCACAAGAGATCCCAAGCTAGGAGCATCATCATCCTCACCTCCCTAATCATGCCAGCTGGCAACAAAACACTGGAGAAAGGAGACAGCAGAAAATACAACTAACAAGCTTCAGTACAACAAGATAACCTTATATGCATATGGCCTCCCAAAGTCAGTCAGACCCTGTCAGACCTTTACCAATATGTTTTTATACTGCAAGAGCTGACAGACCCAGGGACCCAATAACTAGTGGGTGCAAAGACAATACAGAATACCAGCAGGACAACCAACAATAAAACTGAATGCTAGTGTGTAAGTAAATGAGTTGAAAGTCTCAACAGGGTAGGTAGTAGTGACTGGAACAACCTATCACCATTTGTGCTTGGGCCCTGACCTGGCCATATCCTGGGCCTCTAATAGCTACGTAGTCTGACCCCTGTCAGCTTGGAATGCCAAAAAATAAACAAGACAGCTGTGATTATCCGTAGTCTATATCACTCCACAGTGATTATGAAGCCCTGAAAAAATCAAAGTAGAAAGTCTTGCATCATCAGTGTCAAGAGCAGAGCACACATTCCATGAACTATAATGCTATAATGCACAAGCTCTCAGGTTAAAAAGAATTAACCAAATACCAGCAGTTCCAATATCTCTACCAGGCATGCTAGGATTTCTGTACCGACCTGGGCTATGGTGCAAAACCACTGGAGAGAAATCTGTACTGCCAATGGGTTTAACTGGTATTCAAACACAGAAATTTTGAAGGGCCACCTATACAGAATTTGGGACCAGCAACTCACCACCAAACATACTTTAGTATATCTTGACCATCTTCTGCATAGTAATAATTTTTAGGAGTTTCTTCCCATTTAAACTATGGAGATAAATTAATTGAAGGCCAACAATATGAATAAATGAAATGAATGAATGAATGATGACATTTATAAAACACTCACTACCTTCTAAAAGGTGTTTGTCCTATATCATTTGTCTCATATTAGGGAGTAAAAAATGGACTGCCAACTGAATGGCAGGGCACTGAGGCTTGGTAATATACTGAGGCAAAAGGATGAGCATGAAGCTCAAACTGATGAGGTGGGAGTGAGAACATCTTGATTAACAGAAAATCTTGATTAACTTCTCCCACCTTCCTACAGACAAGCATCTGCAACAGGCCATGGCTATGCCTGTAAGAATGAAGAAGCTGCTTCGCTATCTGCCACCTTGTGAAAGTAAGAAGGAATCAACAGAGCTAAAGAAGATGGCTTAGAAGATACATTGGTCCACCATGCACCTACATGTGCTATCCCTTCCCATGTCCCAGTCCCAGTCTGAAGGCCTAAGCATGCCTCTGTGTCCAAAAGGGCTTTTGAAAAATATCTTATAAAAGGAACGCCCAGTGGACCATAGACCCTAGAAGAAGAGCAAAACAATGCATGTTTCATCCTGACAGCCATATTCCAGTATTAACAATTGAATGACACCTGACAGGTTATCTGCTCTCATCACCTGAAGCAGTCACGTAGAAAGAGAATAGCACTTGCCCAAGCCATTAGGACCAGTTAGAAGCACACAAGATAATTTATTAATCCCTATATTACATGGTTCATACTTTTTCCACTCTACAAGTAAGGACACCTCCTCCTTATCTTTTACTGTGTCATTCAAGACAATGTACAAGAAAGGGTTAAATCGAAGGATCATACTCTTTCTACTACGAGATAATCACTCTTTCCTTTGAGTTTGCACCAATGGCCTAGTGATGTAATGGATGAACGACGAACAAAAACTACTCATTGCTTCTAGATAGGTCACCCAAAAAGAAGGGCCACTTTGGGCCATTGCTATACATGCAAAATGCTGCATTGACAGAGCAATCATGGCACTCAATAACTGCCTTACTTTTGCATATTCGTCCCATAATATATCTCCCTTGGATCAGCAACTTCTTTAGGATTTACTATGGTGTACTTACATGAGGGCCAGGTTGGAGCACAACAATAGTAATGAAACACTCAAATAATCCAAACCATAAATGTACCACATTAGGGAAATCATTGCCCCACTACCCTACACAGTGTCCACCATAAGCTGTTGTGTGGCCAGCATAAAATCTTATTCAGTCTCCAGAATCACATCCACTATGAAATGCCTCAGGGGATGTAGAAAGGGAGTTGGCATCACTACCTCCAGGAAGGTTAGACCAATGCCATACTCATAAACCGTTCAATCAGACAAAGTCAAGGCAAAGGAGCATCCCCATCCCAAACATAAATAAGAAAGTATCTCTTGAGGACTTTCTCTCCTACCTGTTGTCTGTGTAGCAGCACACCAATTAATGCATCTTCTTGTCCCAACCCTGCCCTCTTTAACCACTAGTGCTGAGGTTAATGATTTACATCCAAGTACAGACACCCTACATCTGTAAGACACCCGGTCTACAAACTTCAACATGGAATCCCTCAGTATGAGGGCTGGTCCAGCATTATTTAGTGATCAGGCTCTCACATATGAACAAATAGCCATCTGCAATAATAAAGGCCCTCCACACTTCGAGCAGGTCCCATCTGCCCCATGATCCAGTAAACACTACAAAAGTGCTAGATACCTCAGGAAGCTGGCCTGTCTCCAAACTTCATTCTTGGAATCTTCAGATGTTTTTGCCCCTTGTTTTCTGGTTGACACCCATTATCCAGGGGAGCAGCTTGCCCTTATACATGCCAGGAGGCCTGGTTGATTTCAGTAGCTGTCCAAGGAAGCTGCCGCTCTCTCCATATATTCATTTACCACATGATCATGTCAGCAGTGGAACTGACACTGCACAGATACGTGTGCTACTAAACAGATAGCATCTATGACAGATTCCTGACCAACAAGGGCACATATTAGCCATGCCATATTATAAATAAATCCACACCAAAGCAAGGATCTGCAGTCCTCACTCGTACACATACGCTTTTGCAACTCTGTCTTTAGTCTCCACAAGAAAGGCACACTTCCACTAATATAGTATGTCATTAATGAATATACCAGTGGTTACTCCTGTTCGCTGCTATATGTGTATATAGCCTCTTTTAAAAATTGTGATGTTTTCCTGTGTATTGGTAAATTTAATAAGGCTAATTAAAACAATTGGAATGTTGAGAGCCCCATTGAAATCAACGAAGCAGCAGCAGCCTATATAAACTGGCATAGGCCCACTGCTCTCAGTCTCATCATTTCAATGTCCTAATAGACAGCCGCTGCCTTTTTCTTTCCCCAGCCTCTCGAAAAAATATTAATTAGGCAGAGGAAAAAGAAAGGACAGGGGCCATGCAGGAGGACACATGCAGCCATCAGCCTTCCCTCGTCCTGTAGGTCAGTGGTACTAGGGCTTCAAAGGGAGGGAGAAGTGAATGCTGCTCAGCCGCCGTGTCTGCCTGGCTTGGCTGAACTACAAAAAGCAGTTTAGCCAAGCCGGGAGAACCAGGGACTCACTTCAGCCCCTTTTCACAGCTCTTACTGTGAATGTTCAAAAGCTAACAGCCGTGGGGTATTCAGACAAAATATCGAAAAAAAATATTGAGGAGCAGAAATGTTGAGTTTTAAATAGTGTGCTGCACAAATATCGTATGCAAAAATATCAGTGACAAGAATATCAATTTTAAGGTAAGGAATATCAATGCTAAAAATATCTATGTTGTTAATATCGATGTTAAAAAATCTATTTTGTTATTATTGTTTACAAACATATCGTTATTAATATCGTTTTTTAGCTATTTATAGGTACTTTAGTATATATTTTAATTGTATATGTTATAATTTGTTTGTATAATTATTGTTAATGTTTTTTAAATAGTTTGTACATTTTTAGTTGTTTAAATTAAATTTGATAGTTTATTTGTATTTTTAGTGCTGTAGCGAGTTGTGGGGTTTATAGGTGTACAGGGTGGGAAGTAAATTAATTATAATTTAAATTACGTTAAGTTTTAGGTGTGTGTTGTGGGTTTTGTAGGGGTATAGGGTGGTAAGTAATTTAATTTTAATTATTTAATAATGAATTTTTAATTAGTTATACTTATTTAATGGATAAATGTGTAATTTGTGAAATTAATTTAGTTTCTTATTAATATTTGTGGCATGGGTTGTGGTTTTTTGTAGGGGGAAAGGGTGTGAAGGAAATTGATTATAATAATGTCAATTATTAATAATTATTTAATTGATGATTAATTATGTAAATTGTGTAATTAAGAAACTTTTTAAGTTATATATGAGGTGCGTGTTGTTGTGTTTGTAGGGGTAAAGGGTCGGAAGTTAACTAAATATAATTAATTTATTACTAGTTAATTGTTATTAACTGTTTAATTGATAGTTAATTAAGTAAATTATTTAATTAGCTTTTTCTAAAATATATATTAGGTGTGTATTGTTGGGTTTGTAGGGATAAAGGATGGGAATTGAATTAAATATTATTTATTTATTATTAATTAATTACTATTAATTGTTTAATTGATAATTAATTATGTAAAATTTGTAATTATTATAATTGTAAGATATATTTTCGGTGTGTGTTGTTTACTTTGTAGAGGTATAGGGTAGGAAGTTCATTGAGTAATAAACATAAAAATAGCTATTTATTGTTTTAAAAATGTGTTATTTATTATGTTATGTGTTAATTTTAGCTGTAAATAACATTTTATTTGTTGGTTGTTATAATTGTGAAAATATACTGTAGAATTATAATTATATTATTATTTGTTTTAATTTTTTTTAAAATTACATTGTAAAAAATATGTAATTTTTTCATTAAAAAAGTATATATGTATTTTAGATTTAAATATTTTTATTTGTTGTTATTTAATGAAGTTGTTAAAATAATATATTTGTTTGAAGTGATCTACTCTCTCTCTACCGTTGCACAGACTGGATTGGGAACACCAAATTTTACTCCTCTGCTATCCAGTGCTTTCTCTACTGTTGCACAGACTGGAGTGGGAATAGTACATTTTAACCCTCCTTAGTCCAACTCTTTCCCTACTATTGTACAGACTGGAGTGGGAATAGTAAATTTTACCCCTCTGCAATCCAACACTTTCCCTACTGTTGTACAGACTACAGTGGGAATAGTAAATTATTACCCCTCCTGAGTCCAACCCTCTACCTACAATTGAACTGGCTGGAGTGCAAGTAGTAAATTCTACCCCTCTGCAATCCAACAATTTCCATACTGTTGCACAGAGTGGAATGGGAATAGTACATTTTAGCCCTCCTGAGTCCAAGGCTTTCCCTACTGTTGCACCAGCTGGAATTGGAATAGTAAATTTTACATCTCTGCAATCCAACAGTTTCTCTACTGTCGTACAGATTCGAGTGGGAATAGTAAATTTTATCCCTCCTGAGTACAACCCTTTCCCTACTGTTGCACTGACATTTAGGGCCTCATTACAATGTCGGTCGGAAAGCAATCCGACCTACTCCTTGTCGGAATCAGGTTCGGCGAGTCCGATCGACCGATTACGATGTTTCCGAACACCGTTCGGTCGGACTCCCATTGACTTCAATGGGAGCCTGTGTTCCGACTGACAACACAGGCTCCCGTTGAAAAAAGGGGTGGTTGCGGAAAACCTTGCACCCTGTGGCAGGCACCCCTTGGTGCCTGCCACTCTGCACATGGTTCTAAAGAGAGGTCCCATGGGTACCCCCACAGGCCCCAACTGGAGCCCTCCGGGTGAAGGTGGGCCTGCTACCAGCCCCCAAAGTCAGTTTCAGACAGCCGTTCCTTGTCGGACATACCGATTCGGAAAGGCTGTGCATATCCGACATCGTAATACATCAGTCATAAGCGCAGTCCGTAGAGCCGTACGATTCGGCTCTGACCGACTATGAGTCTCCGAATGCCAGTCGGAACCGAGTCGGAAAGACAAAACGGTTAACTTCTATCGTAATCAGTCGGTCGGAAATGTTTCCTTAGTCGGTGGGAAACATGGGTTCCGACACGTGTTAGGAAAATCGGAATGCCTTTTGGAGCCTTTTCCGACCAACATCGCAATGAGGCCCTTAGTGGGAATAGTACATTTTACCCCTCTGTAATTCAACACTTTCCCTACTATTCCACAGAGTGGAGTGGAAATAGTACATTTTACCCCTCCTGAATCCAACACTTTCTCTACTCTTGCACCGACTGGAGGTGGAATAGTAAATTTTACACCTCTGCAATTCAACAGTTTCTCTACTGTTGCCCAGACAGGAGTGGGAATAGTACATTGTACCCCTTCAGAGTTCAAAGCTTTCCCTACTGTTGCACAGAGTGGAGTGGGAATAGTGAACTTTACCCCTCTTGAGTCCAACAATTTCCCTATTGTTGCAGAGATTGGGGTGGGAATAGTAAATGTATTATTCCTACAATTTTATAGTTTTATTTATATTGTTTACATTTATATTATGATGATGTTTCTGTGTATTTACCATTATGGGGCCTATTACGATGTTGGATGGACTTGCGTCCAACCAAAGCTGTCTCGGAAACCAGACCGACTGACCTCCGGTCGGCAGTCCGGACTGCCTGATTAGGATGCGACCGAACACTGTTTGGTCGCATTCTGACATTTCCCAGTGGGAGCATGTTTTACAGCCATAAACCGGCTGTAGTACATGCTCCCATAGGGAAATTAGAGGTGGTGTTAATCCCTGAACCCTGTGGCAGTCGTCACAAGATGCCTGCCACCGGGTGCAGGGATTAACAGGAGGGCACCATAGGTGTCCCCTCGGCTACCAAACGGAGGCTGCCAAGGAAAGGGGACCCTGCTAGGAGCCCCCATACTCGCTCTCTGATAGGCTTTCCATGTTGGAAAGCCCGGTATGGAAAGCCTGCTGGAGACCGAGTATTGTAATCTCAAAGGCAGAAAGGCCACACTTTGGGATTACGGGCTGGCCTCCGACTGGCCGATGGGCTCCTTGAACCCATCGGAAGCCAGTCAGAATGACCGGCCGGTTTCAATTCCGACCGGCTCATTCATAATCAGTCAGACGGAAGTGAAACCGACGATGGCTCTGTTGGAGGCTCTCCGAACGCCATTGTAATAAGTCTCTTATTATTTTTATTTATTAATGTTTGTAATATGTAATATATTTTTAGTAAAATGTAATTTTTTATTTTGTTTAATTTTTTGTATATATATATATATATATATGAAATGCGCTGTTTAGCCTGCCTTTCTGTGCCGGTGCCTGGCGTGGCAGCAGAAGCCTCCCAAATAAACTAAAAAAATCCAGTCCAGCGGGCAGAGGATGCTACCCACCAATCCAATAAACATATATTTATTGTGCAAACGTTTCGGCGGGGATGGCCTTTGTCAAGTTAACGATGATGCTCCACGGACCCTAGAAATACAATAAAAGACATCATAGATAACCCTGGGCATGAACTCCCCTCCAGACAGTTGCTATTTGTTATTGTTATTAGTGGCAACTGTCTGGACTGGCCAATCCGTTTAGGGGGGTCCTCATTTAACTCAACTCTATATGGGCACTATGCTGTTACTTGCTTAGACCACTGTGCCATGTGATAATGATGTCTAGTCTGTATACTCATTTGTATTTACTGCCTTTAGATTTCCAATTTCCACTCAATAATATGTTTATGATGCACCATGTTAGCTTAAATACCTGTGCTGATTTTCACCATTCCAATATGGCCGAAATGTTAGATCCTCCTTGATGCCCTTTCTCTGTGTTGATCATGCTTTTTTAAGGCACCCTAGTGGTGGTGATTTCACATGTGACCAAGGCTGTTTGGCAGCCGAAACGCGATATGTGAATAAACAGTATCCTAATCATTTTGTGGTGTGTATTATGCTGCTCTGAGAGCGCGCCTACTGAACTATGTTATGGATTGATTTTCAGCCGGTATGCTCTGCCGGCGTGCGCGCCACCTCCCACGGATCCGGGAGTTCCAGAAGGAGCAACTAGCAAAATGTATATACATATATATATATATATATTCACTGAAAAAAACACAGGTTTCAGGGACGTTATAGTTAGTTGGACATTTCACTCGTACAAAACCAGAGAAATTCGGCCGTTATAGTTAGTTGAGCTAACTATAACTCGCGCCCCCGCAATGCACTGCTGATGACGTCACATATTACATCATTCATGACATGGTCAGTGACATCACTGATGACATCTCAAATGACATCACTGATGACATCATCCAGTGACTGTGTGTTTCTGTAAAGTTGAAATATGTTTTATATATATATACGCCAAGGTGTATTGAAGAATGAGTGGGTGTATAAGTGTCTGAATGGATGATTTAGTAGGTGCGTGACTGACTGTATAAGTTAGTGATTAAATGTGTCTTACTGAATGCATGGGTTAGTTACTAAACTGTCTGAATGTCTGTATCAGTCTGTCAGTCGGTGTGTAAGTGGCTGCATGGGTTGGTGAGTAGCTACATGAGTGTCTATATGGGTTATTGATTAGTTATCTGAGTATCTGTATGGGTGCCTGAGTGTCTATGTGGGTGGGTGGGGCTGTGTGACTCTGTGCATAGATGTGTGAGTAGGTGATTCACTGGGTGTATGGGTTCAAGAGTACATCTGTGAAGGGCTGTATGGGTGGGTGAGTGTGTGGTGTATAGGTGTGTTGGTGATTGAATGGATGTCTCAGTGGTACATGTGTGAGTAACTACATATGTAAAAGGCAGTATATGTGAGTGTTGGAGTACATAAAAGACTATATGTGAGAGTGAGTGATTGTGAGAGTGGCTGTATGGATGAGTGTGTGTTTGTATCAGTGATTGTATAAGAGACTAAGTCTGTGTTAGTATCTGTATGAATAAGTGAGGTGGTGTGTGTGTATAACTGTATAGGTGAGTAAATGAGAGTGTGATTGATTCTTTGCATGACTGACTAGGTGTGTGAGTAACTATGGATGAGTGGCGGTGTGTGAGTGTCTGTATAGGTATATGAGTGCATATGATAGTGCTGTATTGATAAGTGACTGCATGTATGAGTGACTGTATGGGTGAATGAGTGGATGTGTTTGTAGACCTAGGAATCAGTGAGTGGGTATGTAGTAACTGGTGTTGGTGTGTCTATGGTTTTGAAAATCGTAGTCTGTATTTTAGAGTGGGTGTATCAAAGGTTATATTAGGGTATGAGGAGGTGCATCAGATTATCACGTGGATGATGTCATCAGTGATGTCATCAGTGATGTCATTTGAGATGTCATCAGTGATGTCACTGACCATGTCATGAATGAACTAATATGTGACGTCATCAGCAGTGCATTGCTGGGGCGCGATTTATAGTTAGCTCAACTAACTATAACGGCTGAATTTCTCTGGTTTTGTACGAGTGAAATGTCCAACTAACTATAATGTCCCTGAAACCTGTGGTTTTTTCAGTGAATTTCTAAGGTTTTTTAAATGCTAATTTTGAACTATAACGTCCCTGAAACCTATGGTTTTTTTCAGTGAATTTCAAAGGTTTTTTAAATGCTAATTTCTAACTATAACGTCCCTGAAACCTATGGTTTTTTCAGTGAATTTCTAAGATTTTTAAATGCTAATTTCAAACTATAACGTCCCTAAAACCTGTGGTTTTTTCAGTGAATTTGAAAGGTTTCTTAAATGCTAATATCTAAGTATAATGTCCCAAAAATATTTTTTCTTATTTTTCAATATTTTGTAAAAATTATGTGATGTTTTCTCTTTTCTAAAATATAAATTAAATTATTATTATTTTTTTTTTAAAGTGGATTCGCGTACCCATTGTGTACCAATTACGGTGGTTATGCGAATCCCAAAATTTTGCTGCCATATTGGTTAAGTCGTGTATGATGCGCATTTGGTAAGCGACGGGTGCGCGAATCTCGGCCCTGCGTAATGTCACGTACGTATTTCTGGGGGTCGCGCCGGGTGCGCGAATCCACCATAAATTTTTTTGTTTTAAAAGTATATGTATATAACTTTATTATGGATATTGTAGCAAGAGATTATTTAATGTATATATAAATATCATATACTTGTAATTGTAATAAAGATATATTATTGTTAAATATATTTTTCGGAAATCGCATCGGTGCGCGCTGGTTGCGCGCCGGGTGTGCGAATCCCATGTGACTTCAAAAGAAACAATTTCATTGGTTAAGAAACTTTTGATCCTAGAACTTGAAGGACCCCACCCATTTTTTTCATTCCTTCAAGAGCATCTCAGAAGACACATCTGTTGTTTTCTGATCCTCTTCTTTGCCTTTTTTTGTGTTTTTTTCACTGATTTAAAAATGGCAGCTGGAAATGATCCTCAGCAGATTCCACCTGAAGAGGAAGAAGACCTGCAGGAACCTGTGAAGAAAAGATTTGAAAGTATTGTGTGGGCATTTTTCTCGATACCACCAGGGGAAAAGTAGGTTAATGCCCAAAAAGTAACCTGCACCATTTGTGGGAATGTTCTTTCACAAGGTTCAGATAAAAAATATTCCTGCGGGACATCGTCGATGTTGAAACATTTGCAGACTATCCATCCTCGGCGTCTCGCAAGAGAACACCATCGACGGGAAGAAGAAAAGCGAAGAACCGAGGACAACACTGCTGGACCAAGCACATCATCTGGTTCTACCACGACTAGCACTCCAAACATCATCCCTGAGTTTGCTAGAGTGGAGCAGCATTGTGTGAAATGTCACAAAATTCTATGTTTTGGTGAGCAATCACTGGATGCCATCCTGGTTGCTTTTAGGAACCACTATTGTTAATTTTTTTTTTTTTTTCTAATGCAATGAATTCCTAATTGCATAATTTTTTTTATCATTTTCGCTGTTGGTTCTGTTTAGTTTTTCATTTTTTTTTTAAAAACACCCAAAAAATGTAAAAAAGAGTTAAAAAAATACAAAAACAATATAAAACAAAAAAGAAGAAAAAAAATGGATCTTCTCAGAACCGCCTATTTGGTTTAAAAAATATTTTTTTTAAGTGTTGTGATAAGTGGAATATATGGAGAAATGTACAGGTAGTGTATATATGATTGAAGGAGTGCATGAGTGCATGGGTAATGCCTGGGTGATTGTAAGAGTGCAGAACTAATGTCTGGGTGATTGCAGGAGTGCATGGCTAGTGCCTGAGTGATTGCATGAGTAGAGAGGTAATGTGTGGGTGATTGGAGGAGTGCATGGGTAATGTCTCAGTGATTGTCTGATTGGAAGGGTAGTGCCTGGGTGATTGCAGGAGTGCAAGGGAAGTGCGTGGTGATTTTGTAAGTGCATTGGTTATGCTTGGGTGATTGCATGACTGCAGAGGTAATGTGTGGGTGATTGGAGGAGTGCATGGGTAATTCCTGAGTGATTACCTAAGTGCAACGGTAGTGCCTGGGTGATTGGAGTAGTGCAAGGGTAGTGCGTGATGATTTTGTAACTGCATGGGTTACGCCTGGGTGATTGCAAGAGTGCAGAGGTAATGCCTGAGTGATTGCATGAGTGCAAGGGTAGTGCCTGGGTGATTGCAAGAGCGCAGGAGTAATATCTGGGTGATTGCAGGAGTGCATGGGTAGTGCCTGAGTGATTGCATGAGTGAAGAGGTAATTTGTGGGTGATTGGAGGAGTGCATGGGTAATGTCTCAGTGATTGTCTGAGTGGAAGGGTAGTGCCTGGGTGAATGGAGGAGTGCAAGGGTAGTGCGTGGTGATTTTGTAAGTGCATGCGTTATGCCTGGGTGATTGCATGAGTGCAGAGGTAATGTGTGGGTGATTGGAGGAGTGCATGGGTAATGCCTGAGTGATTACATGAGTACAAGGGTAGTGCCTGGGTGATTGGAGTAGTGCAAGGGTAGTGCGTGGTGATTTTGTAAGTGCATGGGTAACGCCTGGGTGACTGTATGAGTGCAGAGGTAATGTGTGGGTGATTGGAGAAGTGTATGGGTAATGCAATCAATCAATCACAAGCTTTATTTCGACAAAAAAGTCATAAAAGCGACATAAAACATGAATGACATGACCGTTAAAATTGGGCATAAGTAATAAGGAGATTCGGTAATAAATATACACTTAATCTTCCTAATATCAAGTTAAAAGCAAGTAATAATTAATCATTTTGTAATACAAAACATAATAAGACTTTTAAATAGCTTGGAAAAATTCATACGAATATACGACAGTTTTATAAAAGCCGAAACAACTAAAAATACCATAAGAATCATAAATAAGTTATATTACTAAAAGCGATAAAACTATTATATTACGACAATCGGTTTCACAGTTCAAGGTCAAACAATCTCATAAAATCCTATGTATAAAGGCACTACTTAACCATACTATATTTGCTATTATGCCTATCTACATAAGATAAAAAATAATAAAACCAATAGGCTGTCCATGTGTATGCTTTACCTCTCGCTCATCATGTACAAAGCCCTCGAGATTCCTTGCTACTTCAGACACTTAGCTCGAATTCCCCACATCCAGCTCAGAAATTTGGCCGCAGCCACAACTATAGGAACATGTGTATTGGTTTTCAATATACGATATGCATCACTGCTTAATCTTGTGCCCATATTTGAACAAATTGGCCTAAGCCATTTGTCCCTAGGACGCTTATAAGCTGGACACATAACAGGATGTGAAGAACTGTTTCGTCATACATATTACAGGATTCGCATCTAGTAGTAGGTGGGCTTTGCCAGTTTTGCATAAAAGATTTTATCGGAAGTGTGCCAACCCTAAATTGATGATACAATTTTCTATCTAGAGGCTTTAGTATAAGATCCCAATAAGACTCAAATCTGGTGTCTTGTTTATGTTCCATGAAAACACCGGAGAGAGAAGTGTTAGTAGTACACAACAAAGATTTGGATTTCACCATGGCCCAATAAGCTTCCTTATATGATTGTTTAGATGGAAATAAATTGCTTTCTGGGTTCTCCCACAAGTGTCTAT
Organism: Calotriton arnoldi; assembly: GCA_963921515.1. Classification (NCBI taxonomy): domain Eukaryota; kingdom Metazoa; phylum Chordata; class Amphibia; order Caudata; family Salamandridae; genus Calotriton; species Calotriton arnoldi. Next base: position 431,780 of record CAWUFW010000188.1, read on the forward strand.
ACCCCATTTCCACCAGAGTATGCTTTATTTTTTGTAACTATAAGATGCTACTCGATGTGTCAGCCCGTTTTACATCTTTCAAAGCATCTGCATAATGGGCCAACTCTGGGATGGTCCAGATCCTTCTCCAGTAAGCAACTGGCCTGAATCGAGCCAGGTCCTCAAGAGTACTACAACCCAAATCGAGAAAAAGGGGTTTAAGGGGAGTAGATTGGGGAAGGCCTGTTAAAGTTCTCAAAAACTTATTCTGGGCTACAGTTAGAGAGGAAACATTTTCGAAGCCCCAGAGCTCCGCGCCATAAAGAATGGAGGCCCTGACCTTGGCATTATAAATTGTTAGAGCTGGACTTACTGGTTTGGTTTTAGACAATCTGTGTTCTTTTAGTAGAGCGCCTGCTAACTGGACATGCTTTAAAGTCATCAGATCTATCTGGGGTTTCCAGTTCAGCTTTTTGCTCAGTGTCACTCCCAGATATGTGAACACTTCAGATTGTTCCAACTGAGCCTTATTCATAAATACTTTTCCTTGGACCAATTTAGATTTATGGAAAATCATGTATTTAGTTTTGTCCACGTTGACTACCAGCTCGTGGTCCCTGCAAAATGTCTCAAATCTATTCAATGCACGCTGCAGACCCGATTGCGTCTTTGATAGGATAAGAGTGTCATCTGCAAACATAAGGAGCGGAATCTTTACACCCGCAAGAGAGGGGGCATCGGTTGGATGTGACGAGAAATAATATACAACCCTATCAATAAACAAAGAAAAAGTGTAGGGGCCAAGACACACCCTTGCCGGACTCCTTTTGATACTGCAAACCTGTCAGTGACCTTGCCCTGCGACCCCCATCGTACCTGCGCAAAGTTGGATTCGTGTAGCCTAGCAACCAGTACTAGAAGTTCAACTGGCATCCCAAGATCTTTTAATACCTCCCATAACTTATTACGCGGCAGCAAATCAAACGCCGATTTGAGATCTATAAAGGCAGCGTAAAGGGTACCCTCTGCTAACACTACCCAACGCCAATAGATCATCATGAACCTAAAGACTTGGTCTATAGTGCTCACTTTTGGCGAAAGCCAGCCTGGAGGGGTGACAAAACATCTTCTTCACCGATCCAAGATTGGATCCTACTCAACACAAGCCTAGCCATTATCTTCTGTAATGAGTCAATCAGGCTAATAGGCCTGTAATTGCTTGGACACGTGCGATCACCCTTTTTATAAATTGGTATAATTTCCGCACCACGCCATGAATCAGGAATTGGAGCCCCACTCGCGATCGCATTCACGATTATATAAATATATTTTAGCCAGTTTTCTCTATCATACCTAAACAGGTCGGCCGGGATACAATCCAGGCCTGGCGCTCGTCCTTTGGGTATCGCATCTAAAGCTCTACCGACCTCTTCTAGACCAAAGTTTACAGTTTTCTCTGACCTTAAAATTAAACTTTGAGTAGTGCTGTCAGTTGTGGCGGCAAATTGGGCTTGATAGTGGGAAATCCACTGATCTGGTGCTACGTGGTTAACAGGGACTTGTCTGTGCTCCCCACTTCACCAACTGCCAAAAATTCTGCATCCTTTTTTCTCTACTCGGCAACAGAAGTTCCTCCCAGCGTTTTTCATCTGACTCTTGCTTGGCTTTAAGTTGAATTTTCTTATAGTTAGCTCTAGCAAGCTTTACATTTTCCCTAGATTTTGATTTTATGGCTTGCGTTAGTTTTCGATATGCCACTCTACAGTCCTTATTATACCAGTTAGCAGATTTTATACTAACCGAATTCCTTGGTTTGTGTGCTTTAGTAAAGAAACTCTTAAGCTCTGTGAACAAGTCTTCGTGTACCTGCAAGATCACTGCATTAATATCATCCTGGGTTTCTAAATCCAAAAGGATCTTGAGGGTACGTTCTACTGAGATTTTCATATTCTTTAGTGATTTGTCATTCCCTAAAACTGTTGCCCACTTCACCCTTCTCATATCATTCTCAAGAAAGACATCTGCTGTTGCAATTTCAATTATCTGAGGCTGTGGGGCAATCCTCCGTACCTGTAAACTTAAGAGGAGTGGATTGTGATCACTCTCACTTCTTTCTTGGACCTTCATATCAATGACACGTGACCACATCTCCATGTTGATAAGAAAGTAGTCAATCCGACTGCTACTTATCCCATTGGAGTATGTGTGGGATCCCTTGCAATCCGATAATGTCCTCCCGTTTACTGCCATAATGCCCCTCTCCAGGCACAGGCTATTCAATTGGAGAACTGCCTCAGTCCACTTCGTTATAGGCGGCAGGTTTAGTGGTGGAATACCCCACTGTACATCCTCTTCATTACCAAAGCCATTCTCGTCATGGAGAAGGGGCTCAAAAGTGCAGTTAAGGTCTCCAGCTATCACCAGGTTATAGTTCCCTCTCTGTTCTTCTAAAAAGATCTCTAGCAGGAGCAGAGAGGATCTCCTCACAGTCGCTGATGATATTGTCTATACGTGTCATAACACAGTTGTTTTTCGTAGACTCTATGTGTTTATCCGACCTTTTAACTTTCTTGCGCTTGCCCACTCTCCCTCCCCCTATAGCTTCCATCACCTTCCTTTTACCCATACCAGGATTTGAGTGGGTAATAATTTAACAAACAATTAGTGATAATTTAAGAACACACAGTTGAGCACACCTGGGGATAGTTCTATCCTTGGCCAACAAAGACCGCAATCTTTGGTTATACACAATATATCCTGCAGGTCAGGCTCGGCAGAACTTAATCAGTCTCTGGGCTTTAAAGTTAATAACGCACAAATGCTCGCAGGGAACGCACCGTTGGCTTACACAAGTAACCGACGATAAAGTCAATACCTTGTTCTCCGTGCAGATTTAAAGTCAGCGTTGGTGGGGTGGCCCTGCCCTGCCTCTTCCTGGCGATGACGGGCAAGGACGGGCCTGCCCTTGGCCCGGGCTTTGCCCGGGCGCCGCCCGTGCGCGTCCCGCGCCGCGATGGAACCAGGCGCTTTTGTGCGCTTTAGGCAGGCAGAGCACCTCCCTCCTGGGAGTGCACAGAGGGCAAAGACTTGTGGGCGTTGTAGCCCCCCAGCAGCCTCGAACAGCAGAGCGTCCCGCGCCGCGATGGAACCAGGCGCTTTTGAGCGCTTTAGGCAGGCAGAGCACCTCCCTCCTGGGAGTGCACAGAGGGCAAAGACTTGTGGGCGTTGTAGTCCCCCAGCAGCCTCGAACAGCAGAGCGTCCCGCGCCGCGATGGAACCAAGCGCTTTAGGCAGGCAGAGCACCTCCCTCCTGGGAGTGCACAGAGGGCAAAGACTTGTGGGCGTTGTAGCCCCCCAGCAGCCTCGAACAGCCTTGAACTTCACTTATTGGTGAACTTTGAATCGGTAAGTTGTTTCCGTTTGAGGCGGTTGAACAAGGTAGTAGCGCTTGTGAGTTAGGTAGTCATTTTTAAAGTAAAATTTTCTTCTTTTTCTTTTCTTTGTCCTACAGTGTCTTGGTCCTGAAGAGAACCCCTGAGAGTAGCGGGTTCGAAACACGTAGACCTTTCTCTATGTACCAAACAATTGTACCTTAAAAAAGGTTGTCTGTGTTGTGCATTTTCAAACAACATTTGTTTTGAACAAAATTATTGAGATTAGATGTTGTGCACAACCAAGTTTGGTCGCAAATTATTCCTTTGTTTGGTCTAAGTTCCTTGGTCCACTAATTTGAGAATAGATTCAGGGAACCAAGGAGTGGACATGTGATTGTGTGTAGGATGATACTTGCTGGTGAATGGGGAATGTTGTATGAATGATCAAGTACGAGTGTGAACGGTGAGACATGCCAAATAGTTGGCGGGTCATTGTGTAGGATTTTTTCTTAAACTTTTTTCCAAGTCTTCTTTGGTAAATATTTTTGTGGTTTTTCTGTGTATCTTTGTACATAAAGCATTGTTTTGTAAAAAAGTGTAATAGTGAACTAAATGATGTTCTAAAAATAAATACTATTGAATAGTGACGGCGTGCATTGATCTAGTGTTCTTGCGCCGTGTTGACTTCGATTTGGAATTGATTATCAGTATTGGCAGGTGGTTTGTTCTTGTTGTTTTCACTTTCTAAAAGTGGCATTTCTAAAATAGTAATGTTAAATCCAACTTCACCAGTAAGTAGGATTTATCAATACCATTCCAAACATATGAAACTTGAAAAGCTACCCCTCTCTGATCAGGAATGACAGCTTAAAAGTGTATTAAGGAATTCTCAATGCTAACCTGTGAGAGGAGTAGGCCTCACTGGAGTGAAAAACAAAATAGGCTGTTTGACCCCACCAGGCCATGCAAAACACAGGAGTATATTTCCTACCTTTTACTTACATAGCATCCTGCCTATGGTCTACCTTAGAGGTGACATATGTAATAAAAGGGAAGTTTAAGGCTTGGCAAAAAGTGTTAAATGCCAGGTCGAAGTGGCAGTAAACTGCACACACAGGCCCTACAGTGGCAGGCCTGAGACAGGTTTAAAAGGCTACTTCTATAGTTAGCACATTCAGGGCTGCAGGTCCACTAGTAGCTTTTAATTTACAGACCCTGGGTATATGGTATACCACTTTATAAGGGACTTGCAAGTAAATCAAATATGCCAAACAGGTGTAAACCAATTATACCATGTTTATAGGAAAGAGCACATGCATGTTAGCACTGGTCAGCAGTGGTAAATATCCAACAAAAAGAATGCCAGAAAAAGAGGAGAAAGGCAAAACCTTGGGGGTGACCCTTTAGAGAGGGCCATTTTCCAACAACACACAACACTCCAACCCTTCTGTGACATCCTCCAACTCGCCACCACTTCCTCAGTGTCCAACTCACATGTAGCCGCCTGCATTATCAGGCAATGTCGACAAACAATCCGCCACCTTGTTTTGCCAGCCTGGTACATATTCAACGCAACATTCATAATCTTGTAACTTCACAGCAAATCTTGCCAAATGTCTGAGCAATTTTTGGTGCCATTAGGCCCCAAAACCTTCAGGACTAGTTTATGATCTATTCTCAACACCATGCTACTGCTACTATTGTGACATCTGGGATCTGCAGTGCAAAACAAAACAGAGGGTTAAATCAGAACACAAGGTTCTTGACTTGTGCTGGGAAGGGGACTACTTCCATTTCCTGTGGATGTGACTAAAGGGGAATGTTTTTGGTTTTTAAAAATAATTTGGAATCAGAAAGGTCTTGGGTTGCTCCTTACAGTCTAGTGGCCTAGATAGGTCTTACAGGTCAAAGGCAAGTTTGCTTCAGATCCCAGAAAATATTTGTAGAACAACATCTATCCACTGTGGATATGGAGAAGCAGGGGAATTTGCAGAGAATCAAGGAGATGAAATATTGGGTGATCTTAGAACAATACATAGAGGCCTTTCATTGAAGTACTTTTGGTGCCTGATGGTTGGGAGTTTGAAGGTTATCAAAGTTTTGACTGGTAGGCATTGATGTGTTCTCAGTACGATTCGAGCAACGTTTCTCACTCTGATGTTGGAAGACACTAGAAGTGGGGCAGGTAGATGAAGAGGACATTGTAGTAGTTGAGTGTTTCTGTAGCTCCTTCAAAAGTTTATGTGAACCAAAGTTATTGCCAACGAAGCGTCGATTCAAGTTAGTAGTTTAGTTGACAGCAGGCCAAGCTGTATGTGTTGCATGTATGATGTTCTACCAAACTGATTTAAGAGTGCGTTATTTTACTTTCATTAGACAGTTACTTAAAGCCATTGTGTTCAGAGCTCATGAGTTTTAAACATTGACTTTGGCTTGAAGGGACTCAAAAACATGTTATCACAGCAAGCCAGAGGTTATATGAGTGACTGTGATGAGAAAGTCGAGAAGTACATTTCGAACTGAAAAAAATACAGGAAGCTGCTGCCTCACTCATGCCAGACTGGGACCCAGATTTACAAGATTTTGCATCGAGGTTGTGCCACTTTTGCGGTGCAGCCCAGATGCAAAATCCATATTAGGATTTACAGAGCCACGCAAAGATTGATTGAAATGGAATTACAAAAATAGTTTGTTGCCCACGCAGAAGCTAATGCCTCCTGCTCTATGACAGAGTAATTCCTTTTTAGTACTAGACAATGAACAAGAAGCAAAAGCCACTGTCTTCTCTGTCGTCCCATGTACTTGTGAAAGCACTGCACCAATACCAATCACACTGGTGTCCACAGTTGAATGTATGACGTTACATCGCGGTCTTTACACCGCGATACGTCTACAACGCAGTCATTACAACGCAAGTCGTTACAACGACTTGCGCTGGAGGGCGCTGGACTTAGGAATAGTATGATTTACTATTCCAACTCCAGCCTACGTAACAGTAGGGAAGGTGTTGGAATAGTAAATCATACTATTCCTTAGTGTATAGCGCCATCCAGCGCAAGTCGTTGTAACGACTTGCGTTGTAATGGCCACGTTGTAAACATATTGCGGTGTAAAGACCGCGTTGTAACCGATGTTTCCCATTTGGAATAGTATTCTACCAAGCCCATGAATGATCGAAGTTAGTCCTTATCATCAGGCATCTACACGTTGACTATAGCACTCACCAAACCTAACTTAGGTTTGACTCCCTGTCCCGTAATGAAATATCTCAAATGCTCGACCTCTTGCACCAAAAACTTTCATTTTTCTTTTTGCAGATTGAAACCTGCCCTGGTGATGTGATTCAACAACTCTTTCACTAATGTAATATGGCATTGATGAATGTATCTGTGGTCACTCCTGTTTGCTGCTATACACGTGGTTAGTGTATTCTAATAATTGTGATGCTTTCCTGTTGATTGGTAAATTTGATAAGGCTAATTATATTTTTTTTTAAAAGTCAAAACCAATAATACCCCCCAAAGGCTGTAGGCTCATAGATCTGGTGCTGATCAGAAAAGCTCCTACAGGGCTACACGTGAAACAGTGAATGAAAGTATGTAAAATTAATATGAAAACACATTTGGAGAAAACTTCTTCCCCTATGACAAATTCTGAATGAGCTAAGCTGATCTATTTCGAGCAGCAAAAACACCCATATTTTAAAACCATTAACATGCCCAAGTTGTATAAGAGTATGTTATTGTATGTCAAAGTTATAGACAACCAAAATGTGCATTTAATGTAGTCTTGGCTGTAATTTTATATAGACGCTAGCAAGGGGACCACATACTACAAATGTCAATATAACAGTAAAACTGTGATGTATTAATGATATTATATTCTTACAGATCAGTATTCGATTTCAGCGATGTTGAGTTTACTGCCCTACCAATCATTTTTGTAATTGCTTTGAGAGTCTTTCAGTATGTTTGCATTTCATTGCCAAGAAAAACGTTCAGGGCAAGCATCTGGGAACCCTACATACAAATAGAAGCTTAATTCATTTGAACATGTACAGGAAAAGGACGCTTTTCCCCTGCCTGTGAGCCATTGCATACACTACCTATTACATAATGAAAAAACACAGTGAAACCAAAATCAAACCGTATTGAGTTTCTGGACCCCAGGCTTGAAATGTGTGCACATGTGAGAAGATAATATGAGATTATCAATTGTTTTATGCTGCAAGTCATCCAGGGGCTCATTCACAAAACTTTTTTAGTGCACTGAAACCAAATTTATGTGCGGAAAAAGCGGCATGCGAATGGAATTAGAGCAGCGGTTCTTAACCTGTGGTTCAGGGACCCCTGGGGATCCTCAAAGCCTACTTAGGGGGTCCCCCACTGCTTAGAAGATGAAAAAAGATTCATTGATTAATAAAGTATGTTTAAATAAAAAGTAAAATGTAAAATTTAATATTTTAAAGCGTTCTGTAGATGTGAAAGAATTTGAAATTGAAGGCTAAAAATTAAGGGCCCGATTTATATCTTGGCAGTATAGATACTGTGTTGCAAAGGCGACAGATTATCTATACCGCCACGACTAAGGTCCGCCCACCAAATTTATATGCTCGCTGACCTTGGTTTAATCTCGGAGGAGACTACTCTCTCTACGCGATGATCAAACCTCTACTTCTGCTCACCTAATTTAGATGGGCGGAATTAGAGGTCAGTTATCACTGCCTGTCACCACGAGGAAAACCCTAGTGGTAACGAGCAGTGAAAACTGCTAAATGTTCCCCTCACCATAGGAGAAGACCCCAATGGTTATTGGAACATTTTATTTTTTATTTTCAAAAAGAAAATTCCGCTTTACGATTTACTTTTGGAAAAATAATCAAAGAAAACAGTTTGTTGCATAGCTCAGTCATTATGATGGGGGTGGGGGTCCTGCCAATGCTTTAGAAATGACCACCAGCTTGGCCATCATTTTTAAATTTGGAAGGCTGCACCACTGTCAGGGCAATGGCGTAATTTACTCAGTCTCCTTGATGGAGAAGTGGGCCACTCGCCAAAATATAAATCGGACCCTAATTTAGTATCCTCAGATTGAGTAGTGAGAGCAGTGCAAGTGCATTAAACACAAAATAGTTTGGTCGATGAGTGGTAGATGAGTGGTCTGCAGTTAAGTGAAACAAGCTCCACCTTTCCCATTAAAATTTAGTTTCAGATTTATTTTATATTTCTGAATTAAATACACTATTTGATAATTGGTGTATATGTTTGATGAATGCTTGTTTCTGTATTTTTTGTGTTTTGTTGTGTGGTTCATTTAATCAAAAATGCTTAGGCCGGAGTCCCTGGCCATGTAAGCATGGACCCATTTAAGGACCTCTGACAACGTGACACACCTTCAGGCAAGGGTAATGTGAAGCTCTCTGATTGATTGCTAGAGAGGACCTTGTCCCTTCTTGCAGGCAGGAGGGTGAACCCGGCTCTATACAGGCAATGGTGGGTGCCTCCTTGAAAAGGAGTGTTTTCAGAGATCCCTTGAAGTATAAACTAGGGATTTATCCAGTGTGGAATTTGGCATTTCCAGAAGGTGGACCTATCATGCAGATGCACCATACCAGACCTTTGAAGTTCAGGGCTGGCAGGGCACAGCTCCGCCGCCAGCTATCTTGGCAGGATGGCCCATCCTGCCTGCATCCAATCCCGTTTGTGTCACTGTCTGCAAGGAACACAAAAACCCCTAAAGCAGAGCCATTGACAGTCATGTGACCCAGGACACTGGCAGAAGGCACAAATGGTTAGGACAAAAAATTGCAACTTTCTAAGCGGCATTTTCAGAATTGTGACTTAAAATCCAAGTTTACCATTAAGGATGATTTTAAATTATGTTACGTTTGAAAATCCCATTCTCGCTATACACTTGTTCTACATTATATTAGGTTAGCAGTGTGCGGATAAATTAGACACCATTCGTATTCATGTGATGCAACCCACTGAGTTATCCCTGCAATGTGCGAGCTTCAGTTAGCGAGTGTGACTCCATTTTGTATTTCGTAATCCCTATTAGGCTGTGTCTGAACTAGGCCTCATTATTCGTATTGATTGCCTCAGCAGAACACTGTATTCAGTTATTATTTCTTTTCTGTTCAAGGCTGCCTTCTGACTTACTAATGAATAGGCCATTCTGCCCTCGCATACCTATCCTTGTGTGTAGCTCTGCTCCCACGTTAGGAGACGCCGAGCCCCAGCACGGCAACCTTGAGATAGAGATAGCGTGTACCCATCTAGCAGGTGGTAGCCCATCCTTCTGTGCCTCCTTTGTTCATGTTCGGCCTAAGCCGGTAACTTTCCATTGTGGGCGTGGTTGGGAGGTTCTTGGGAGGAATGATTATGCGTTGCAGACTGTTGGGGGGCTAGTCCCTCGGCAGACATCTTAGGGTGCAGGTCAGATTGGACTCCTCTGCAGAGTATTACTAATAAACCACTGTTTGTATTCTCTACTGTCTGGCCGACTCTTCATTTGGTGGAAGGCGATTAGGAGGTTGTAGGTAACCCGGGTGGCTCTTTTCGGGCCACTTCCTTCAGTTGGCGCCCGAACAGGGACTCCGCAAGGTGACCCAACTCGCTTGTAATTGGGTTGTAGGGTCGGGGTTGCGTCCGGTTGGTCGGGCGGATCGGGGATCCCCACATGATAAGAGCCTGATTCTCTTGGCTGCCCCGCCCATCTGATCGGGCAACTCCTCGTCTAGTGGTCACCGGCTGGGGTCCTGAGAAGGCGGAGCCTTGAATTTGACCGTTTGGTCCGAAGAGTCGGCAGTGGAGAATAATATTGCACGACCTGAGTGCACCAGGTGAGTGATTTGAATTCTTGGAAAATGTGGCGCCATGGTTGAATGGCATGAGCCTACGGGCTGTGTCTGGTACAGTCGCCGGACTGTCTTGTCTTGATCTTGGTGGGTTTGCGGACCCTTAAAAGACACAGAGTGTTTGTGAACAGTCTACCAGGCCAACTGGAAATTCGGCTTATTCTTGAAAAGGTCTGGGGCTGTTTGCGAACAATCTGCCAGGCCAACTGGAAATTCAGCTTATTCTTGAAAAGGTCTGGGGCTAGAGCCTGCCTTCTTGTTTTGGTACAGTCTTTGGACTGTCTTGTCTTGGTACAGTCTGCGGACTGTAGGGTGAGGCTTTCGGACTGCTTCGATTTGGTTTTGGACCGTTTTTGTTGGTTGGTGTTATATTTGTCCAGTGGGGACAGTGCATGTGTCTTATATTAAGATGCCTTGTCTAAGCAAGTTAGGGTGTTTTGGATGTCGGTGTTGTTCCACTGAAGTTCGATTGGAAGAGAGGCAGCCTGCGCCTCCAGAGGGTAACCCAAATTTTGATGTATACGTCAAGCATGGCATTGGCCCTATTATGTTTAGCACGTTGTGGAATAAATATACGAGGGACAATGCTGACTTATAGTGGCCGCTTACTGGCACAGTTGATGAACAAAAGTTGAATTACTTGCAGGACAAATTGTTCGCCAAAAAGAGCAGGCAGTTGATGTTTGATTCTCTGAGGACATGGCAGAAGGAAGCAAAGCAACGACGTATGAGAGCAGAGAAGCAAGGGCGGAGGGGACAGACGCAAACAATAACGCAGAAAGCAATGGACTATGAAAGAGAAAAGATCGAGAAAGGCATAGAGTGTGCAGATAGGAAGTTTTGATTGCAGAGTGATAAATGTTATGTTGCTAGAGAGGAAGGTGATGTTTTCGTTGAGGAGTAATTGGATTCTCGACCCCCACCTCCTTATGCCCCCGAACGGATATATCCCACAATCCCAACACCTCAGGCTTCGGCCTCTGGTTCTGCTATTCCTACTCTTTCTGTTTCTAGCTCTACTGCTTCGGCCTGCCTGTTTCTTTCCCACTTTCGAAAGTTACTGGGGCGGGAGCCATCCGTTCCCCTATTCTGTCTCCCGACTCCGTACCTGTAGTCACGCCTTCTCTTACTCCTGCAACACAGTCTTTGTTCGCGATGGTACCTGTTTCTTCATCTGCTCTTTCCCCTTCAAGTGTGTTACCTCAGGCATTGCAAAATGCCGAGACGCCTGTGCGTGGAGTGCATGAAGTGAATTGGGCAGCGGCACGTGAGCGCATGGATAAAGTGTTGGTGCGCTCTGCTGTGGGTGATGAGGAAAAGAAAATGGTGGCTGACCAGGCTGCACAGTGGGCCCGGAATCGATTTATAGTGTGGAAGATGTGTGGAGCGTGATGAAAGATTATGAGCCGTTTATACAGCAACATGCTCTCAAGCATATGCCCGCTACGCTGATAGGATTGTGGGAACAGTGTTTCAAAGGTTTTGCACCCCAGATAATTTATGACATTCGGGATAGGGTATATGCTACAGATATAGCCCCCAATGAGGTTTTCAGTAATGTGACGACATTGGTGAGTTATCGGGGTAGATTGCTTCAGAAGGTCCCGACGACAGTGTCACAGTTTCCCATGAGGGAAGTTCATCCCATTTACCACCCCGAAATACCAAAGTTGCGAGATGGGAATGATGTTGTTATTCCCCCACGAGTGGCGGCCCGTTTCCAGGAACAGTGGATCTACACTCCGTGGAAGAGGAGTGAGGTAATATCCCTAAAAGGACAGTTGCCAGACCCTCGGAAAAATCCAACTGCGTACTATAAAGAATTGACGGAGGCGGTCTCCTCCACAGTGATGACATTAGCTGATATAGAGTTGTTTTTCGGTCTGTTGGTACGATAGATATATGGAGACAGGTGCATACACTGGATCATGTGGTGGAATTGGGTGGAACTTGGGATGAGATCAGGGATTGGGATAAGGAGCGCAAGCCCGGCGAGAAGCCGAAGGCGGAGCTATTAGCCTTGCCGGAGCGTATTATCACTTACATGCATTCCCTTATCCCGCCGAGACGAGTGGATTGGGACAAGTTGACTGCGTGTCGTCAGAAGAAGGATGAAAGTGTGTCTGATTTCTTTAATAGTAAACAAAATATTGCTCCCGAGCAAAGAGCAAATTAACATTCAAAATTGAACCATAACAAATCATCAGTCCAATAAGATGTCCAAATTCAAGATATTCTCAAATAATTTTTCTTCTTTTTATTTTCTTGTTTTCTTTATCCTTGTCATAAACATAGTTAAATTATACACAGATTCGCAGTAGATAAATTGGTGTAGATAACATCACCAAATGTAGCCAATAGCCAACACGTGTTTCGTCTCGGGAGATTCACCCGATGACTTCCTCAGAGCAAGCACAAATCTCTAATAACAGTATCACCACATTTCAGGTAAAGCCTGTATGTGGTCCCATATAAATATAAATCTAAAGAGCATATAAATAGTACGTATCCTTCAGCATTCTGACGTATTTTGTTAAAAAATATCTTGATCGGACTTGTAATCTGGTCCAGATGAGTATATATATAATAAATTCAAAAAGAGGAGAGTACTTCCGGCGTCATCATGGGTTCTGGCGTCAGAATCCATGATGACATACGTCAGAATGCTGAAGGATACGTACTATTTATATGCTCTTTAGATTTATATTTATATGGGACCACATACAGGCTTTACCTGAAATGTGGTGATACTGTTATTAGAGATTTGTGCTTGCCCTGAGGAAGTCATCGGGTGAATCTCCCGAGACGAAACACGTGTTGGCTATTGGCTACATTTGGTGATGTTATCTACACCAATTTATCTACTGCGAATCTGTGTATAATTTAACTACGTTTAAGACAAGGATAAAGAAAACAAGAAAATAAAAAGAAGAAAATTATTTGAGAATATCTTGAATTTGGACATCTTATTGGACTGATGATTTGTTATGGTTCAATTTTGAATGTTAATTTGCTCTTTGCTCGGGAGCAATATTTTGTTTACTGTTTATCCTCTGTGTTCTTTTAGTCACAGGGGAATTTTGGGACGTGGGTGCCCGTTTCCATTTTGTTCCCTAGAGCAACCTTGAGAGAATTTTTGTTATAGTGATACTCAAATATTGGTCTTGCGCAAGGTGTAACCTAGCCACGCTTCTAAGCTTACTGATTTCTTTAATAGGTTTGAAGGGGTGTTTCTGGATTTTAGTGGCCAAGATCTGTCGCTGGAGGGTGGTGTTCATTTGTTCGTCAACAGGTTTGACACTAATTTGCTTCCCGAGATTGCGACTAGGTTGCAGGCTTCGGAAAGTACTTGGACCCCCTCATCCCCGTCAGCAATATTGAGTATGGCACAGTACTACGAGCATTGAGAGAATGAGGACAAAGAGAAGGTGGAGAAAAAGTCAAAGGAGTTGAAGACGAGGGTGTTGATGCAGCAAGTGGCGAGGGGGAATGGAAGAGGAAGGGGTTCAGGTCCGGCCCAGCGGGGGTCCCGGTCTGACCGGAACAGTACACCGGGTGTGCCCGTGGGGTACAACCAATGTGCGTACTGTAAAAAGGAGGGGCATTGGCGAAGCGAGTGTCCTGAGTTGTTGCAGAAAGTTGAGGCCTGAGAGGTAGGGGTTTTAGAGGATGTGGTAGAGGAGGAGGGGGCCGAGGAGAGGGGCAGTCTGAGGATACATCGTATGCTCATCGGAACAAGAACTATTTAGATGAACCCCGTGGAAGGCAGTACTATCATGACGACTATGACATGGACGAAGTGACGGGGATGTCCCACAGCTAGGACAGCCAGGGGCAGGGTAAGGGACCGGTTCCGGTGCCTGTAGATCAGCGCGGACCTTATGTCACTGCGGATTTGCAAGGCATTCTTACTTGACACGGGTGCTATGAATAGCTCTGTTTCTCGTTCGCTGGTCCCAGGGGCAGCTCTGTCTGGCCAAAACAATGTTTCAGTAGGTTTCTCAGGCATGCCGGTTGTTAGCCCCATTTCCAAACCTCTTGCTTTGACTATTGGTCCCTTTACGGTGGATTCGCCGTTCCTGTTAACGACAAATTGTGGGGAGAATTTGATGGGATTGGATTTGTTGAAGAGATTACATGCCACCATCTTTTGTTCCCCAGATGGTGTTTACATGACCGTTGGGCCACAAGTGGCTCGTGCCAAACAATGTTTTGCAAAGGATGCACCCCTCCCCGCTGAATTCAAAGAGGTGCCCTGTAGCTTATGGGCAGCAGGAGACACAGATGTGGGGTTACTCCAGATCCTGCCGGTCTCTATTCAGATCAAAGACAATGCTGTATTGCCACGTATTCCCCAGTATAAGAGTTCACAAGCAGGAGAAAAGGCCTGGTTGCAAATAATACAGGATTTGATTAAGTCTGGTGTGGTTGAGGAGACAGTGGTGAATGTGTGTAATAGCCCTATCCTTCTGATTCTTAAGAAGACACCCTTGGACTCTTCTGATGCTCATACTGATGTTTATCGCTTTGTAATTGACCTAAGAGAGGTTAATAAAATAGTAGTGCCCCAGTATCCTGTAGTCCCAGACATTACCACGATATTGACAATGATTCCTGTTGGAAATTAAAATGCCAGGAAACAGAGCAGGTTCCAAGCAGTACTTTATTGGCCATCCAACTCTCCTCAAAACAACTGTCACATCACAACATTCCAACTCAAGCTCAAGCGGAGCATTCCAAGGTACGGGGAAAGGGCAGGGGAGTACGGAACATACCAAGGGGAAAACAGAGAGAGATTATAACACACATCCCTTATTTATCAACAGAAAACACATTAGATTTTACAATCTTGTCACAGCTCCACAATTGTCCATTTTCGAGAAGGACCACATTGTTGAAAGTTTTGGCTATCCGACAGGGAGGGTAGAACTTGCTTTGGCTGAGCGGACCCTTTACGCTCTTCTTCACCTGCACCACATCACCTACCCTCCACCTTGGAGCTTTGACTCCGTTCTTTTTGTCATACCAAACTTTGTACTTGGCCTGGTGCAGTTTGACCTTTTCGCTAGCTTCCACAGAATTTGGATTTGCCACATTGCCACCCCCCAGCCAACTTGGGTTAAGTTTAGTACAGGGTTCTCTCCTCCTAAGGGAAACAAAGGGGGAAATTCCTGTTACCAGATTGGGGGAGGTGTGATATGCCCACAAACAGTCACGCAGAAATGATTCTATTTCCCAACCATTAGTAGTGGCTAGTTGAATGTGTTCCTTAATAAGTCTATTGGTCCTCTCTACCAGCCCATTGGCCTTGGGGCAGTACAGGGCAGTCTTCTCATGCTTAATGTTAAGTTTGGCTAAAAAGTCAATCATATGCTGCGACGTAAACTGTACCCCATTGTCTGTGACTAGGGAGGATGGTATACCCTCCTTTCTGAAAACGTCCTTGAGGAAATCAAAAACAGCACAGGTGTTGATGCGATGCACAAGTTTATGTGTGATCCAATGGGAAGTGTAGTCAACTAAAACTAACATAAACCTCTTCTGGATACCCAAATTGTCCATAGGTCCGATGATGTCCATGGCCAACTTGCTCCATGGCTTAAGGGGCACTTCAACCGGGGACAATGGTGCCTTGCGTACAGATTTAGTTTTGTCGCTCCTGGCACAACTAAGACAGTCTTTCACTAGTTGCTCTACCATAGCATGCATTCTAGGGAACCAGAATTTCTCCCTCACTCTTTGTTTAGTAATGCTGCGACCTAAATCTACCTCATGTGCTAGTTCCACTATTCTATTCCTGAGACTTACAGGTGGCACAATTCTATTCTGACGGTATACTCTGTTTTCTATAGTGCTCAATTCATATCTGACCTCCCAGAAGTCTTTGAGATTATCCTCTAGATCGCTGCACTTGCTAGGCCAACCTTCCCTCATTATTTCTTTAAGTCTGTTTAAGTCTTTATCCTCTTCCATTCCTTTTTTCCATTCTTCTTCCGTCAGAGCTGGCTCGTCCACCACCATGATGTGACTGTCCAACATTTCTTCGGGTTGTTAGGTTTGCAAAGGAGCTCTCGACAGGTAATCGGCAATTTTGTTGTCCTCACCAGGGACATATTCAACTCTAAAGTTGAAATTCTCCAGTCCCAAAATCCATTTTCAAATCCGGGAGTACAGTTTTCCATCCCCTTCACAGTGAAGATGAAAGTGAGGGGCTTATGGTCCATACGAACAGTAAAATTCAAACCCCACAGGAAAAACTTAAAATGCTTTACTGCCCAGAAACATGCCAGAGCCTCCTTTTCAATTACAGAGTAATTATTCTCTGCCTTAGAAAGGCACCTGGAAGCAAAAGCAATTATCTTTTCTCCCTTCCCAACTCTTTGTGAAAGGGTTGCCCCTAGCCCCTTTTTGGATGCATCGTTAGTAAGGATCGTCTTTTTAGTGGGGTCAAAGTGTCTAATGCAGGTGAATTCATTATCTCTTCCTTTAGGGCATCCACAGTGCATCTGTGCTGGTCATGCCATTCAAAATCCTTGTTTCTTTTTAACAGTTCCCATAAGGGTTCACACTTAGAAGCAAAATTCTTGATGTACTTGGCCATGTACTCCATTAAACCGAGGAAAGACTTAAGTTCATCCTTATTCTGAGGGTAAGGTGCGTCTTTAACAGCTCTCAGAAGGTTGTTTTTCGGTCTGAACCCTTGCTCGGAAATGGAATGTCCAAGGTAGTCGACTGAGGTCACCCTAATTTGACACTTGGACTTCTGCAGAGTCAACCCCGCATCCATCAACTTTTTGAACATAAGCTTGAGGGTGCGGTCATGGTCTTCCACAGTGCGACACCAGGATATCATCCTGGAAGCACATTGCATGGTCTACATCTTTTAGGATCTGATGCATGATCTTCTGGAAGACCGCTGCGGAGGATGCCAGCCCAAAAGGCATCCTTTTGAACATGTAAGCTCCCTGGGGGGTTATGAAAGCAGTGAGGGGCCTGGAGTCAGGGTGCAGGTCTACCTGATGGTAAGCCATAGACAGATCAATGACACTAAAGAATTTTGCCTGACCCATGGTGCTGAGCATCTCATTTATGTTGGGGAGTGGGTACCTCTCGACCCAGATGTTCTCGTTGAGGCTTCGTAAGTCCACACACAAATGGATCCCCTCCCCACTAGCCTTGGCTGCGATTACGATGGGTGCCAACCATTCAGATATGTCAACCGGTTGTATGATCCCCATCGTGCACAGCTTTTGTAACTCTCTTTCCAAAGGCTCCCTCATTTGGTGTGGTACTGGACATAACTTGTGTACAGCGGGTTTGGCATTTGCCTTGAGTTTAATTCTGTGTTGGAAATCATGAAGGATACCCAACCTATCTTCGAACAGTTTGGGGAACTCATCACATATGTTGGCACTAGGCAAACTCTCCTCAGTCAACAGAACTTGTTCTTCCTTGTTGGGGTTTAGGATGACACTGATCCAGCGCCAACAATAAAAATACTTCTCCTATATAACTCGGTCATCCAGGTACAACTATCTCTCCAATACAAAGACTATATCCATATGACGGTGGGGCCCATTGACACCGCATATACATTCACTTACTCATTTATTCCCTGGATTACCTCCGTCCTTAACCTAGGAGAAAAAACAGTAAAACGATTCGCTGGAAGGAGACGGGATACCTCTTTTTAACACGACATAATGTTTCTCATTGCTTTTAAGGTATTCCGCTCATTGGTCGATGGACCAACTAGTAGGAATCAGTTGATGGTGATTAAGACCAGCTCAATCACAATAAACTCTTTAACATTTGACCTTAATTATTGAGCTAAAGAATCACTGAGTCATTTGTTTAAAGATAATAAAGTTTATATAAAGTTTTTAGAAACAATGCATAAGTTTAAGTTTATCACTCAGATTATTACATTTATCATCATTATAAGAATAAATTGAAATTACAATGCATACCTATTGGATGGAAGATAAAGTTTGTCACAGCAAGAACTTCAAAAAGATCTATCTATCTGTCTTGGAAAAATCTAATAGCTCTAAATAAAAAATCTATCATGAATAAAAAGGTTCTTAAAAAGCAGCATCTTATACCTAAGGAAAATAGCAGCAGCAGCTTCGATCATCCGTAGCAGCAGCTCAGCACCCACAACTCATCTATCAGCAATCTCAGCTCTCTCTTCTCCTAACAATACGCTCGCTCATCATCATCAAGAAAAATAATACTACTAATACCAACCAACCCCTCCCGGAGTAGGTCTTCTTATACCCTAATTCTCGCTTACTAAATAAAATGTTGCCTCTTTATGGCGTGATTCTCTCTCATTGGTTCATTCAAGTCCATATACATTTTTATCAAACTTCCTTGTCTTAACCAGTTCTTTGTGGAATGTCCATGCTTGCATCGTTTCCCACAGTTCATGACATTACTCATCAGTTTCGATCAGTCCAATTTGTATCATTTTCTGATACTTTTTAGGTTCAACAGTTCCGTTTGTCCCTTTATTCATTTTGACTTCTCACGCTTCTTGCTGATCATCTTGGCACACATTTGCTCAGTAAGGTCACAATAGCCTTGACCATACTTTCATCCTAGGCTCTCAGCACGAACACGTGGTCATTCTTTTTCACAGCCTTTCTCCTTTTCCACACAGCTTCTTGCACATGCGTACTCTAGCTCATGGCGGCCATTTTATATCGCTGCTCAACAGGCCTAAGCGCACTATTTTCAAAGATAAACAAAATATTGTTAAAATAAAGAATATAAACCCTTTCGTTTCCCTCCCGTCTTTCTACGTACCCCAATTAGGTATTACCTAGCAAAAAGCAACATATAAAGCCGTCCCTTACTTACCATCGCTTTATTTTGCCACCACACATTTTATTTTTAAAGCACAAATCATGCGTTTATTATTTTATTAGTACGCAAATATTAGATTATGTTAGCCACGTCAACAATTATAAGTAGATTCATTTGCACATAAAATAGCGTGTTACCTTTAACCCTTCACATGTAACATACATTGTTGGTTATTTACTTAAACGAACATGTTTATTAATTAATTTACGTAAATTATTAGGAGGTTAAAATTTTTTCATTTATCCTGCTCCATCAACTCCCCCCTTTGGTGATTTTTAATATCACCACAAAACCCAAGTTATACAATTCTCTCAGACATCATATTTCTTTTATCCGTTTGCTTTTGTTAGTTTACACAACTGGATCCCTTTCAACTTGTCTCTTGGTCTTCTTGTACATGTTCTCTTTTATCTCTTCTAGCTCTATTTCACCCATTTCTCTCTCTCTCTCCTTGTTTATCATGTTTTCTTTTTCTATTTTATTCTGTCTTCTTCTTTTCTTTATACATGTAATTACAAGCTTCAGCACTAAAATTATTATGATTATCATGGTGGCTATTATTATAACTTTCCCTATTATTAATCCACTCATTCTTGTTAACCAATTTATTACTGAAGAAAACCCTTTACCAAGTTTTCCAAATGCACTTTCAACCTCCAGTGGAACAAGTTCTTTGTGCAAACTTGTAATATTCGTTATATACTTTTGTATATTTTCACTTTTATCTGGAATGTAAGTGCAACAATGTTGGACTTTCAGCATTCCACAGACTCCACCCTCTTTTGCCAAAAGAATGTCAAGGGCAAGTCGATTTTGCATCACCATAGCTCTCATGGCAACCATCTCGGTATTTACCATCAAGAACCCTCCAGCAGTATCTGTAGATAAACGATCTACCACTGTGGATAATTTCCGAATTTTAAATGCATTCAAAGATATTCCCACTGCTGGTATCAATGCACCAAAAATATCACCTACTATTTCTGAAAAACTTTCCCTTTTTCTACGTGTAAAGGTATTTATCATTTTGTGTGTTCCTTTCTCTTTTCTATCCATATGAAAAATCTTTGGAAAGACCAGGCCTAAATAACATGACCCATACCAATGGTCCGGCAACCTGTAATAAGCCCTATTACCGCAAACATAATAGATCCCTGGAAATATTGGATCTTTTCCCCCTTTGAATCCCCATCCGCCTAAAATTTGATAATTGTCATGGCAAATACTGGAACCCACAAAATAATTGTCATATCTTGTTTTATTTCTTCTAATGCACAACCTTCCCTGTTGGGGCCAATCCAGAGTCATAGCTGCATTTGTCTTTTTCTTGTCATGATTGTCTTCCTCAAACGCCCAAAGAGGTGTTTTTGTCTCTTCTATCACTTTTCTTTGAAATGTCACTCTTCTTTCTTCAACCATCTCTAAAAATACTTTTTCTTCCTTCTTTAACTCACAGGTAAGGTTGTTTTTAACTATATTATCTAATGTTAACATCTTATCTTCTATGAAAAATTCACCAAACGTTTTTCCCTCTTTTATTTTGTTTAGTTCGGGAACTACAGAAACTTTCGCAAAAATCTTATCTATGTCAGTGTAATAATATTCTAATCTACCTGTTTTATAAAATAAACTTGCTAAAACACTACATGTTATTCCATACGTCAAAGTGCTACAGACGCAGGCAATTGCATACAAACATAGCAATCTCTTACATCCATTGTTTCTACATACTCATATAATAATTTAGTAAAAACATTCTTTGAAAAATCTGTTATTGATTTGTCTTTATGTAACTCTGCACTACTTTTTAATATAACTGGTTCTTGAGTGTTAGCTCCTTTTTCTTTCTCTGTGATTAGACGTTTCTACTACAGCTAAACTAATTGGAATAGTGATTGCTAAAACCACCCATACTGTCATTAATAATCCTGTACAAAAGAAGCACATCTTACACCATCTACTTAAAAACTCACATCTACATTTTCTATCTCTAGTATCCTCCATTTTGTTTTATAACCTTATTTATTTATTTTCAAGAAAATTGTGTCACTACACCTCAGAAATGACTTATTAGCCACTCTGCACTCCAATGTTTTTGTTTTTGCTTGGTACTTTCTTTTAATTCTTTTCAGAATTCTTTCTTTGTCAAATCCAGTATTTTGTCAAATCCGGTAGAAATTCGTCAGATCCAGTATTTTGTCAAGTCCGGTAGAAATTTGTTTAAATTTCTTCAAGTTTGTTGCACTTCACCTTCACCCATTAGGTTTCTTTGTTCTGGGTTCTCGTGAGTGTTCTTTTCTTCTTTGATATCAGTTAAAGCAAGATACAACCATTCAGGTGATCTATACTTCGGATTTACCTTTTTTACTCTTTTCGTTTTCTGCAAATGTTTTCCACCTTGTTTTTCTTGCTCTTTCTGACTTGTTATTTCATTCACTTGTTCAGCACTTTTTCCATCTAACCTTATGATCCTGTATCTTAATTTTCTTACTTCGTTGGGCCAATTGTCTCCTTTTCTTGACCTTTTTGCCTCACTTCCTTTTTCCTCTCTTTCTGTTTTCCAAGTTCTTTTTCTTGACTCTAGTTTTTGGTTTCTTTCTTCTCCACTTTCTTCAGACTCTGTTTAATTTTTCTCTTTATTGTCTCTTATTTTGAATCTTATAATTTCATTTTCTTCCTCTACTTGTGGTTCTTTTCTTATCTTCCTTCGTTCACCTACTTCTGTTCCTCCTCGAGGTTCTTCCGAATTTGTGTCAATCTCTCTATCTGCTTTTAAATTTCCCTGTTCTTTTGTTTGGCTATCTGTCCCTATTGCTCCTCGGGGATCTTCCGATTTTTCTAACTTTCTGTTTGAAACTCTCCCTTCTTCATCTATTAATATTATCTCCAAAGGATTTTTACCACAACTTGTACTTGGTTGCTCACTGTTACTATCTTCGTGCTCAGTTTCTTCTCTTATGCTTTCAAATTTCCAATTTCTTTTCAGAATTTCCTCACAAGCCGAATGATCTGTATCAGATTCTGAACTGGTATCTGATATTTCCAGATGTTGACTCACATGTCGATCTTCAGGTTCTGGAACTTCCGCTATTTCCTCCACTTCTTCTGTCGTTGCACTTGTAGTTGGGTCTTCCAGATGTCGACTTACAGGTCGATCTTCAGATTCTGGCACCCTATTCGGTTCTTCTTCCGTTTCTGATGCTGAACTGTTATCCAACACTTCCAGATGTCGACTCACATGTCGATCTTCAGGTTCTGGAACTCTGATGGTGTGACTGGCATGCACCCAGTGTTTCACTCCTGCACATTTGACTGCAGTGGTTGTCACCAGGATCACCTGTCATGGTTCGTCCCAACGAGGAACCAAACAGTTTCTTCTCCTGTGGACTTTTATGTGGACCCAATCTCCTGGATTCAAGTCGTGAGCTGGTTTTCTTTCAAGAGTAGTAGCATCCGGTCCAACCTGATGAAACACAGAACGCACCACATCAGCCAATCCTTTGCAATAATCCAGCACCAGATCATCAGTTATAGTCAATACTTTGTTGACAGGTACATGTGCTTGTCTCATTGCTCGTCCCATAATTATCTCATGGGGACTGAGTCCAGTTTTCCTTTCCGGAATACTTCTGATTGTCATTAAAACTAATGGCAAGGCATCTGGCCATTTGAGTCCTGTGGCTTGACACATTTTTCCTAACCTGTTCTTAATTGTTCCATTCACTTGCTCTACTATTCCAGAAGCCTCTGGTCTGTATGCACAATGCAGTTTCTGTTTAATACAAAGTGCTTCACAAATCAGTTTAATTAATTCGTTTTGGAAATGTGTTCCTCTATCTGTTTCAATCGTGACTGGAAAACCATACCTCGGAATGAATTCTCGCAGCATAAGTTTTGCTACCGTAATTCCATCATTCCTTCTGGTCGGGTATGCTTCCACCCAACGGGAAAACAAACAGACGACTACGAGGACATACCTTAGTCTGTTGCTCGGGGGCATTTCTATAAAATCCATTTGCATTCTAGTGAACGGACCTCCTTCTCGTCCTATTGTTCCTAGACTCACTACTGTCTTCCTTCCTGGATTTAACTGTTGACAAATAAGACATCTTTGACAAAGACTCTCAGCTATGGCTCTAAATTTTGGATTATACCATGTTTGTCTAAAAAGTCTGATCATTGAATCTCTCCCAATATGGGCTTGTCCATGGTACATCCGTGCCATGTCAGAAATCATGCTATCAGGCATAACTGGTCTTTCATCTCTGTAAACCCAAACATCATTTTCCTCATGTTTTCTACATCCTGCTTTTATCCATGTATCTTTTTCCTCATCATCTGCTGCTTCCTGTAACTGTCTCACCTCATCCCATGTCTCAACAGGGTTAGTAAAAAGCAAAGGACAAGAAATATGCTCTCTTTCTCGGTTCCTGTTCAAAGAAACCACATTCTTTGCACAGTACTGTGCAATCTCGTCAGCATACTTATTGCCGACAGTTATGTAGTCTTCCCCATTTTTATGTGCATTACACTTTACAACAGCAATCTGTTTAGGCAGCTGTATCACCTCAAGCAACTTTTTCACAAAATCTCCATTTCTAATTGGCGTTCCTGCAGACGTCAAGAAACCTCTTTGTGACCAAATCTGACCAAAATCATGCACCACTCCAAAACCGTATTGGCAATCTGTCACAATCGTAACCCGTACATTTCTTCCCAACTTACAGGCTTGAATCAGAGCTATCATTGTGACTTGGGCAGACCGTATCCCTTTCATACAAGATGCTTCCATTACAGTTGCTACTGTGCAAACTGCATATGCTGCACTTAGAACTCCATCATTCGTTCTCAAACATGAGCCATCCACGAACAGAATATAATCTGATTCCTTTAAGGGCTCATCTCGTATATCTGATCTCGGTTTTGTACAATATTCAAGCACATTCAGACAATCGTGATCTACTTCATCCATTTCAATCACACTCTCTTCATCTGGCAATAATGTCGAAGGATTCACATTCATACATCTGTCAATGGTCACATTATCTGCACTCAAAATTACTTTTTCATACCTAGTCAGCCGACTATGTGTCATGTATTGTGTTTTCGTTCTTGTCAAGAGAATTTCCACAGAATGGGGAACATATACTCTCAGTGGATATCCCATCACTATGCCTTCACTCTGTTCCAGACTCACACAAGTAGCAGCAACTGCTTTCAAACATCCAGGCAACGCTTTTGCTACAGGGTCTAAAACAGCTGAAAAATATGCAATGGGTCTTTTCATGGTTCCATGTCTCTGTACCAAGACTGAAAATGCACATCCATCTCTTTCACTGCAATACAACTCAAAGTCTTTCTCATAGTCAGGCATTCCCAATGCTGGAGCTTCACACAATTTCTTTTTCAGCTCTCTGAATGCTTTCATTTCCTCATCATTCATTTCAAAAGGATCTTTAACATCCTTCTTTGTCAGTTTTTGCAACGGTTTGGCGATCAACGAAAAACCGCTTATCCATTGTCGACAATATCCAACCATTCCCAGAAACATTCTTACCTCTCTTTGCGTCATTGGAGCTCTCATTCCTTGAATCATCTTTATTCTTTCAGTCGTTACCTTTCGCACTCCTTTCTCAATTTTATGCCCTAAATATTGGACTTCTTGTTGACAAAACTGCAATTTCGATGGGGACACTTTATGTCCTCTTTTGGCTAAATGATTCAGCAAAGCAATTGTATCATTGACACATGCTTCCTTCGTTTTTGATGCCACCAGTAGGTCATCAATATACTGAACCATCACTGACTTTTCTGGCATTTTTAAATCTTCCAAGGATTTCTTTAGAATCTGATTAAAGATCGAAGGGCTTTCTGTGTACCCTTGAGGAATTCGGCACCATGCCAAAATACGCTCTCCAAACCTAAACGCAAATAATGGCTGGCTATCTGGATGCAATGGAATAGAGAAAAATGCATGACATAAATCAATTACTGTGTACCATTCTGCTTCATGTGGAATCTGTTATAGAATCACAGCAGGGTTCGGTACTATTGGGCAACAAGGCACTACAATTTTATTTACCTTCCTCAAATCCTGTACAATTCTATATGTTCCGTTTGGCTTTTTCAGTCCCATTATTGGCGAAATACATGGACTGCTCATGATTTCTTTTAGAATCCCTTGTTCAACCATTTTATTTATTACTGGCGTTATTCCTTCAATTATTTCTGGTGTCAATTTATACTGGGGCGTATTTGGGTAACTCGTTCCCTCTTTTACGGAGATTTTAACGGGATCTACTTCTTTCATTAATCCTATATCTTCTCCTGTAAAGTCCCACACTTCTTCCTTCACTGTCTTTTTCAGTTCAATTGGGATTTCTCTGCATCAAATACAGGAAACAAATCATTTACTTCTGGTTCTAAATTCACCAGTGTCATTTTATACAATACATCTTCATCTGGGGTCTGAAATGCAATTCCATCTGGAGTACAATAGATAGTGCAATTCATTTTGCACAATAGATCGCGTCCTAATAGGTTCACAGGACTACAATCGCATACCACAAATCGGTGCATTTCACTAAATGGACCAATCTTTACCTCCACTAATTTAGTAAGAGGCGTCTTAATTTGCTGATTTGATACTCCAACTACTTGGATATGTTCACCTGAGAGAGGAAGGTTTGGAATTTCCACTGACCTAACAGTAGAACGGGTAGCTCCAGTGTCCACAAGGAATGTTACATTTGCAACATTCACTTCTCCATCCACAAATGGACCAGACTGATCTACCTCTAGAGTTGCGCCAAGCACGCACTCTTCCCCCTCTCCTAGGGTGTCAGAAGCTTTCATCCGTTTCATCCTCATCCTGTCGTAACCAATATTGAGAAATGGCAGCTGCACGCGGCAACTGTGTTACCTGCTCTCCTCCGTAGAATCCTGTTTCTGCACTGAATTTCTGTTGGTTAACACTCTTGGGAAGTGGTGGTTCTGGCACCTGACTCTGTTGAGTAACTACCTCACTCTGCACCTGTGGATTTAATGATTGATTTTCCACATTAAGTTTTGGAGGAAATTTACACTCGTTTCTCCAATGCCCTAGCTTTCCGCAGTTGTGGCATGGCCACTTTTTCTTTGCCTCATCTATGCTCATTTGTCCTTTTCCTTTACCTATATTTGGTCGAAATCTAGCCTGTCCTGCTTCATTACCTGTATTACTCAATTGAGCTTCTTGTTTCTCTGCAACTTTCACCTGTGCCCACATGGCTTTTTCTTTCAATTTACGCTGTCTACTCTCAATATCATCACTGCAATACTTAGCATATCTCAAAACTTCATCGACTGTGCTATTCTGCCAACAAATCATATGCTGTTTAATCATCTCACTTATCTCTGGTTTCAACCCATATACAAATCTATATACAAAATGACTCATATCCTTCTCATTTAGTGTCTCATAACCACTGTACTGTTTGAAAACTAACAACAGTCTTTCATAGTAAGCATGCACTGATTCTTTACTTTCCTGCGTGGTTCTGTCTATTTTTACCCAATCTGTTTCTTTAGGTGGAATCTTATTCTTCAAAAAGGTAATTACTTGATCGTACTTTCTCATCACTTCTGGTCCTGGCGCTCCTGTTTTAGCATCTCTTGGATATTCTACAGTTGGCCAATCAATAGTAATCTTACATTCTGTCCACAAATCAGCTGGCACTACTATATCAAACAATCCATCCAAGTCTATCCACAACACCTTTGAAACTTTAACAAATCTCTCCACTTGTCTGTACCATTCTACTGGCTTCTCTCTCAACTTGGGGAAATCATTTGTAAATGACAGTATATCCTGTCTAGTCCATGGCACATGCACATAACTACCTCCTGGAGTTTCTCTCATCGGGTACTCCCTTACAACTGGTTCCTTATCTGTCACTGCAAAAGCCAAAGATGCTTTATCTGTTACTTTCTCATTCTTTTTCATCCATCTACTTCTCCATTTATCCACATCACCCCATTTTCTCAGTAAAACAATTAATTCTTTTATTTGGGTCAATCTTCCTGATGTGTTCAGATTCTCTATATCTTTCTCACAAAAATCTACTCTATATGGTTTCTGCAACGTTCTCACTTTTGCAAATTCTACTCCCAGTTCACTTGCTGTCTCTTCTAATTTGTCATGTAAATTTCTAGCTCTCCATGTAAGACTTTTGCACAAAAACATAATCTCATCATCCTGATAATTTTTTAATTTTTCTGTACCAATCGTTCCTAAAATCAATTCTTCCATGTCTATTTTTAACCTAATTACATCTAATGGTTTTACTTCTGTTTCTTTCGTTTTTAGCGTTTTCATCCATTCATTTAACTCATCTGGAGTCGGACCTACAGGCATACTATTTAATTCTATCCAATTGTTACTTCTTTCTGGTGTCCCTGATGCAGACTCTGTTACCATAGGTATTCTCCTGAACTCATTCTCATTTATCGTCAAATTAGTAGGTGGGCTTGGTCTATAGGTACTAACCAAATGGTGTGCACCTTCATTATCTAGTTCCATCCCTTCTCTTTTTCTTTGCAAATGTGAATTCATGGGAATCACTAAAGAACGTTCATCAATTTTCTGATTCTCAAAAATTGGCATTACTGGACCTATCGTTACTGGTACAGTTACAGCTTCCATATTCTTTGTCAATTCTCTTATTTTCTCAGTCAATTCTCTTGTGGTTTTTGCTAATTCAGTTGCATTGTCACTTTCTATCTCTTCATTTTGTGAAGTTTTTAATTGATCTTGTGACCTATTTATCTCATCTCTTCGTTCGGGAATTTTATTCCTCCCAGTTTCCATTAGTGGTGCATTAGGTGTCACCACCGCAGAAGTCTGTTGGTATGGAGGCGGGTTTCTGTTTAAAATATCTTCCAGCAATTCATCGTCCGTTTCACTACCACCATACCCATACTTTTCTATAACTACATGTTTCTTTTTCTCTGTACACTTTCTCTTTGCTTCTTTCTCTACTGTAAATGCTGGAAACAAACCTCCTGTCATATTAGCACATCTCCAACGCTTTATTCTGTCCTCATGATTTACTCCCCATAACCTTCCAGGCACAAACTCATGATTCTTTAATCCTCTGAATCTCTCTCGTTCATACATCTCATCTTCCTATTCAGTTAAAGCTTCAAACTGTGTTGGTCTAGGTCTAGGTTCTAACATTGCCATCTTCTCTCTCAAATTCCGTAGTACAGCTACATTAAATGAACCATTCTCAGGGAAAGCCAATGCTCCATCATTCTTGGTATATTTTGTCCAATTTTCTAACCATATGCATGTATGATATCCATATTTCAGCATCATGTGCGAAGCTGGTGATTTCGGCGGAGGAATTACTTGTCCCTCTCTAGTCACTACCTTTTTGTCTTTCTTAAAGAAGTTCTTAACTTTCGACATCCACGACGTTTTCTCTCTACCATATTCATAATACGACATGATTCACAATCGCTTTCTCTCCTCAAACAATCCACAATTCAACACTGTTCTTTATGCGTTATTCCAACCAATACTAGCGCGATTCACACCAACACTCCAATCAGAGCGGTTTCTGTCTACAGTGCACTGTCCAATCCCAGCGCGGCTTTTGTCTACGTCAGTTCTGCTCCTGTCTCTGTATGACTAGCACACTGTCCAATCCCAGCGCGGCTTTTGTCTACGTCAGTTCTGCTCTTGACCCCTCCTTTACAAAATTTATCGGCAATTTCTTTTTCAACAATTCTTCGTTAGTTACAACATTTAAAACACATTTCCATTGTCTGATTCACTAAACAAAAGAGATAGTTTTGTCCATTTACGCAAGAATTCTGTATTTTCCAGTAGGCAGCGCTTACCTCTACCCTACCACAGAATTTTCCAGTTTCGCCAATAAAGTAGCACTTCCCTCTACCTTACCCTTCTTTCAAGCAAGCGGTAAACCCGTTTCTCTGGGGATAAAACACCTGTGGA
Organism: Calotriton arnoldi; assembly: GCA_963921515.1. Taxonomy (NCBI): domain Eukaryota; kingdom Metazoa; phylum Chordata; class Amphibia; order Caudata; family Salamandridae; genus Calotriton; species Calotriton arnoldi. The sequence continues at coordinate 460,863 of CAWUFW010000188.1, forward strand.
GACTATACTGTTCCTGAGAATTAAGGCCAGTTTCACAAGAAAACCGATCACTATTTCACTTACACACCTTTTATGCGGAAAATGTCCCTATCATAACACAACCTGTGTTATTACCAATATGAACTCAGACAATGCACTATTCCATGTGACTTCTCTTGCCACACGTGTTCCACTTCCTACTTCCCGGAAGCGTGAAAACTTACATATAACATAACGCGACTCAACATAAAGTGTTAGACATGAACTTATCAATAATCAATAATCAATAATCACCAAACTAATCTATAGTAACCATAACTCTGCTACCAAGAAATCTGATCCAGCGCTAACAATAAAAATACTTCTCCTATATAACTCGGTCATCCAGGTACAACTATCTCTCCAATACACAGACTATATCCATATGACGGTGGGGCCCATTGACACCGCATATACATTCACTTACTCATTTATTCCCTGGATTACCTCCGTCCTTAACCTAGGAGAAAAAAACAGTAAAACGATTCGCTGGAAGGAGACGGGATACCTCTTTTTAACACGACATAATGTTTCTCATTGCTTTTAAGGTATTCCGCTCATTGGTCGATGGACCAACTAGTAGGAATCAGTTGATGGTGATTAAGACCAGCTCAATCACAATAAACTCTTTAACATTTGACCTTAATTATTGAGCTAAAGAATCACTGAGTCATTTGTTTAAAGATAATAAAGTTTATATAAAGTTTTTAGAAACAATGCATAAGTTTAAGTTTATCACTCAGATTATTACATTTATCATCATTATAAGAATAAATTGAAATTACAATGCATACCTATTGGATGGAAAATAAAGTTTGTCACAGCAAGAACTTCAAAAAGATCTATCTATCTGTCTTGGAAAAATCTAATAGCTCTAAATGAAAAAGCTATCATGAATAAAAAGGTTCTTAAAAAGCAGCATCTTATACCTAAGGAAAATAGCAGCAGCAGCTTCGATCATCCGTAGCAGCAGCTCAGCACCCGCAACTCATCTATCAGCAATCTCAGCTCTCTCTTCTCCTAACAATACGCTCGCTCATCATCATCAAGAAAAATAATACTACTAATACCAACCAACCCCTCCCGGAGTAGGTCTTCTTATACCCTAATTCTCGCTTACTAAATAAAATGTTGCCTCTTTATGGCGTGATTCTCTCTCATTGGTTCATTCAAGTCCATATACATTTTTATCAAACTTCCTTGTCTTAACCAGTTCTTTGTGGAATGTCCATGCTTGCATCGTTTCCCACAGTTCATGACATTACTCATCAGTTTCGATCAGTCCAATTTGTATCATTTTCTGATACTTTTTAGGTTCAACAGTTCCGTTTGTCCCTTTATTCATTTTGACTTCTCACGCTTCTTGCTGATCATCTTGGCACACATTTGCTCAGTAAGGTCACAATAGCCTTGACCATACTTCCATCCTAGGCTCTCAGCACGAACACGTGGTCATTCTTTTTCACAGCCTTTCTCCTTTTCCACACGGCTTCTTGCACATGCGTACTCTAGCTCATGGCGGCCATTTTATATCGCTGCTCAACAGGCCTAAGCGCACTATTTTCAAAGATAAACAAAATATTGTTAAAATAAAGAATATAAACCCTTTCGTTTCCCTCCCGTCTTTCTACGTACCCCAATTAGGTATTACCTAGCAAAAAGCAACATATAAAGCCGTCCCTTACTTACCATCGCTTTATTTTGCCACCACACATTTTATTTTTAAAGCACAAATCATGCGTTTATTATTTTATTAGTACGCAAATATTAGATTATGTTAGCCACGTCAACAATTATAAGTAGATTCATTTGCACATAAAATAGCGTGTTACCTTTAACCCTTCACATGTAACATACATTGTTGGTTATTTACTTAAACGAACATGTTTATTAATTAATTTACGTAAATTATTAGGAGGTTAACATTTTTTCATTTATCCTGCTCCATCAACTCCCAGTTCTTTTTGATGCTGCTACCCTAACAAATTGGATCCTGTCTCAACGATGTACACTTTGCCTACGGTGTTCCTCCCTCTGAACTCAATCTGCATTTCTTTCATTCCTAAGAGGGGTATAGGTTCTTTGTTGTAGCCTGTGGGGAATATGTCAGGTTCCTGCAAGGTGTTGCTTCCCTGGTTGTCTATGCAATCAAAGTCTCTACAGTTCAACAATGTAAAAGGAGAACATGAGTCGGCAAACATGGTAACAGATTTGTTGTTCAACTTTACGTCACATTTGGGATAAATTACATTTACAGTTCCAGTATTTTCTTTAAGTTGGAAAATGTACTTCCTCTCACTGGGCATGACACATTTTATTTCTTTACTCATGGTACCTTCTATACTCGCACCTTCTCCGTGGTGGGGGTCACCTTCTCTGCACACCCTTGCAAAATGTCCCCTCCTATTGCATTTCTTGCAAGTCACGCTCCGAGCTGGGCAATGTATGTTGTTAGCAAGATGGTTGCTGCTACCACACCTGTAGCATTTGAAATTTCTTTCATTCCCAGGAGGTTTGTACACATTACCCTTATTTTGAACCTTATTAATTTCACTGATCTCCACTTCTTCCTGAACATTAGCCACCACTTCCGCTGTGGTCTTCATTTCTTTAATGCACTTGGCAGTGTGTTCCACAGGTTTTTGCAATACACACAGCTTCTCTAAGACTGGGATTCTTTGCTAACAGTTTCTCTTGGATGCGTAAATTGTTAGTGCACTGCACCAATTGGTCTCTAATCAAGGAATCTGTCAAGTTGCCAAATTCGCACAACTGGGTGAGACCTCTCAACACCTCAATATAGTTAGTAACTGACTCTTGTTTTCCCTGAGACCTGCTGAAAAATTTGTGCCGTTCCAACACTACATTTATTTTGTCCCCAAAGTGTGTCTCCAACTTTATCATGGTACTTTCAAAAACGTCCATACCTTCAACTGCCTCTCCATTCAGGTTTTCTGGTTCAGGCAACGTTTCGTAAATTTTGCGCCCCTGTACACCCAAATCATGAAGAAGTATGTGCTGTTTGTGCATGGAAGTGAACCGTTCACCCCCAATGGCAATAAGGTACGACTCAAAAAGTTTGACCCACTCCTTCAAACATATCTCAGGTTCTCCTATTTCATTTAGAAATGGAGGTGGTTGGCTCATGCTTGCCGCAGCCATCATTGTTTGAGGTAGGGTTACCCAACTGCTGCAACAATGGAAGGAAATGTCTGGAAGTTAGAGACCAAGGGGAAAACAACAGCTTACTGGGTTAGTAATACTCTCCAATACCCAGTAATAAGGAGGAAAAAACAGCAAGAATGGCAGCACAAGCCTTGCACAAGGGCAGCACTACACCCTTACACTCAATTGTTTCATCCGTGTGCCAGGTCAGGGAGTTCCAAGGAAGTCTCAATATGGGACGGTCACTTGCCTAAAGATTCCACGGCAAAAGGATAATATAAAGTACTTACTGTGCTCCCATAGTACATAACTCTGATGCAGTTACCTTCGTCCAACTTCTCATCAGTTTGAAAAACCCCCACCTTTACTGGCTCGATGAGGAGCGGTGTCTCCTCACAGCATCGCCTCAGAATACGCTGACAGCTGGAAGGACTCGAACTTCTGCTATTGAAACTGACTGTTTCTGCACGAGTCGGATTGACTCTGCAAGGCACGATCTCGACCACTGAGAGGCGCTGGCAGACTTACTGCGCACGTTCAAGGGAATAGTGTCTCCTCACGGCGTCTGCTCGCACACGCTGACGAAAGGCTACCTCTGAGGACGTTGCACTGACAGGGAAGCTCGTCGCAGTCAGGACTCCCCGCTGGCTATAACTTGCTTGCTCCTCATCACCTCACCAATGCGGCAGTCCACAACTCTCCCGGCGCTGGTGATGACAAGAGTTTGTTCCCGCTGATTCTACTGCATGCGATGGCACTTCTCATGCAAACCAATGGCCCGGCAACCAGCTGCACTACATTTACAACATGCCCAGGATGCCGCGACGCCACCACCCGTTCCTTGTTGAAGATAGGAAGGATCTTTGCGAGGGATACACCGCCCTCCTGCTACGCTGTGAGGAAGGATTCCGCAGGCACAGCAGGCACAATTGGCAAGGACGGAGTGATAAACCACTCGAAACTGGCAGAACACGCTCACATGTGCCCAGTCTGTTTTCTACAACTGGATTCCACGCAGTACACTGCACGCTGTATGCAACGCACCTTCCTTGATCAGGTAAGATTCTTTACTTCCTTCTTACTGTAGTCTTCTTCCTCATGTAGATGATATATGGAGAGAGCACACAGAGGGGAAATGGCCAAAACTGCCCCCTTCGCAGTAACTCGTCGCCAGTGTTGGAAATTAAAACGCCAGGAAACAGAGCAGGTTCCAAGCAGTACTTTATTGGCCATCCAACTCTCCTCAAAACAACTGTCACATCACAACATTCCAACTCAAGCTCAAGCGGAGCATTCCAAGGTACGGGGAAAGGGCAGGGGAGTACGGAACGTACCAAGGGGAAAAAAGAGAGAGATTATAACAATTCCCCCATCAGCAAGATTCTTTTCCATGATTGATTTGAAGAATGCTTTCTTTAGCATTCCAATTCATACAGATAGCAGATATCTGTTTGGATTCGCCCTAGCTGGGAGGAGCTTTAGATTCTGTCGTGCTCCTCAAGGCTATACAGAAAGTCCTAGTATCTATAGTCAAGCTTTAAAAACTCAATTGGATTCTTTGGTTCTTCCCACTGGTAATGTGCTACTGCAGACGTTGACGACCTCCTTGTGGCCTCTGATACTGAGGATGGCTGTAAAGATGCCACTGTTAAATTGCTGTTGCATTTGGCGTGCCATGGCCATAAGGTGTCCCTTTCCAAATTTCAATATTGTCGACGGGAGGTCACCTACTTAAGTCACCTACTGTCGAAGGAGGGTCGCAGACTAACACCTGAGCGCATAGCTGCTATCACTAATATGCCTGTTCCTAAGACCCAATGTGAAGTACGTGCATTTATTGGTATTACCTCGTATTGTCGACATTGGATCCCCAATTATTCCTTACTAACAAAACCCCTCCTTTACCTGACCACCAAAGAAGTGCATGAACCCCTGCCTTGGACATCTGCATGCCAGCAAGCTTTTGAGCAATTAATGGTTGCGCTTTGCTCTGCTCCTGTGCTTGGTACTCCTAATTACCAGAAGCCTTTTGTGCTTTACGTACATGAGGCGGATGGTAGCGCGCTTTCTGTTTTAACACAGGGTTTTGGTGGTAAGCAAAGACCTGTGCTTATTTTTCTGCTATACTTGATAACGTCGCCAGAGCTCTCTTAGCTGCCTAAAAGCTGCTGCGGGGGTGGCAGTTTCTATCAGACAATCGGCGGGGCTCATTCTTGATACTGATCTCACAGTAATGGTACCTCATGCTGTGGATACGCTTTTGAATAAGACAAAAACACAGCACCTTACTAGTGCACATCTGACTGGATATGAACTAACCTTGTTTGCTCCGCACATTACCATCAAAAGATGTGCCACTCTGAACCCTGCCACGTTACTACCCCTCCCTTCAACGAGTAATGATACAGATGCACATGATTGTGTGTACAGAACGGAAGAGGAGACGAAAGGACGGGTAGACCTGACTTACGTTCCCCTATCTGAACCCCAATGGGAACTATATGTCGATGGCTCTTGTTTCAAACTACCAGATGGCACCACCACTGCAGCATATGCAATTACAACGTTGCACACTATAGTTGAGACATCCCGTGTCCTATACCAATCAGCCCAAGCTGCAGAGTTGGTTGCCCTTCTTCGGGCTTGTGAGTTGAGTGAGGGACTGACTGTAAATATTTATACTGACAGCCAGTACGCCTTTGGGGTCGCCCATAAGTTTGGACACCTGGGCGGAGAGAGGGTTCTTAACATCAAATGGATTATGAATACAGAATGGCCCCTTGATACATAGACTCTTGTCAGCTCTAATACTTCCCGATAAGTTAGCAATAATAAAATGTAGTGTCCACAAAGCAATAACAGATGATGTTGGGCGAGGAAATGCGTTTGCAGATCAAACAGCTAAAGAGACAGCTAGATAAAAGCTGAAAAAGATGTTTGTGGCAGGTCCTGCTAGGTGGGTCCAAGACAATGGAATGTTCGAGGACACATTAGAAAATGTCAAGGAGATACAAAGCGAGGCGAGGCGACCCTAGACGAATTAGCCATATGGCAGGAGAGTACAGGGCGTCTGGATGAGGAGGGGTGCTGGACTGATAAATCCGAGAAACATCGATGGATGTTACCTAATGCCTATGTACTTCCTGTGGTTACCATGGCCCAGCCCACATTAGCGCCAAGGGAATATGTAAGGTGTTGGACCCAGTGTGGCAGAACGACAATATTTCCAAGGTAGCCACTCATTTAGTGAAACACTGTATGATTTGTATGACACAAAATCCTGGGAAAGGTACTCCTACACCCTGTGGTAACTTCGCACCGCCTTCCTTCCCTTTCGAGGTTCTCCAGATGGATTTCAACTAAATGGAACGAGTCAACAATTTGAAGAATGTGCTGGTAGTGATTTGTGCATTCAGTAAATGAATTGAAGCTTGCCCCACTAAAGAGAATACAGCTATGGCGGCGGCGAAGGCACTCATAAAAGAGTTCTTCCCGCGCTTCGGAAGGCCGCGTTTGATCTGGAGTGACAACGGAAGTCACTTAAATTCAAAGGTCATCCAACTGGTGTGCGAAGGTTTGCATGTCAAGCAGAAGTTTCATGCAGCTAACCACCCCCAGTCAGCAGGTCTGGTTGAGAAGTACAATGGTACTCTCAAACTGAAGTTAGCAAAGATACAAGAAAGCACAGGATTGTGATGGCCAGATGCGTTGCCCTTGGCCTTGTTATCTACCAGGATGACTGCACACTCTATAACAGGGTTGTCACCGTATGAAGTGGTGTTTGGCCGCCCTGCCAATATCTGGGGCGTTCCAAGGCCCAAGCGCTTCTCTGAGATAGAGTAACCTTTGCTTGTAGACTACCTGTACGAGTTAACTAAAGATCTTCGTTCTCTTCATCAACAGATTCAGGAGACACTACGGCCAGTACCAGAGGGGCCCGGGCATCAGCTACAGCCCGGAGACTACGTCCTCGTCAAGAACTTCCAGAGGAAGAGCTGCCTGGAGCCTCGTTGGAAAGGCCCGCTGTTGGTCCTCCTTGCCACTAGAACGGCGGTGAAACCCGACGCCCGGAAGAACTGGGTGCATGGTACCCACTGCAAGAAGGTTCCTCTCCCACTTCCCTACGACAAGTGGGTGCTCGACGGCATTGCTGACCAAGAAGGGGAAAGGGTGCCCCGCTTTATTCCCTTCTCTGACGCCCGGTTGAGGTGGGCGCAGACGGAAGCAGAGAGTGATGCCGCCCTGCTTGAGGCGGTCCCTCCGGAGATAAGGGCAGACCCAGCTTCTTACCCATCTGATCCACAGGCACCTGCGTCTCCATGCCCTTCTGAGCCTGAGTTTCACCCCCTTTTTGTTGATGAAACAGTGCCTGGAGTTGACAGGTACAACTTGCGCCTCCAAAAGAAGGGTAGTGCGCCAGAGGGACAGTCCAAGAGTTAGGGAAGGACTTGAGATTAGGGTGTAGGTACTATGTCTACAGTTCCTGCGTCGGATTAGGGTGAACTACACTGGTGCACTGCCCTAGACACTGGACAGGATCGTTGAGGGTACTTGCCCTGGAGGGAGGGTGCCCTATCCTGAAAGAAGAAGGATTTGCTTCCAGCAAGGGCCGCGATCGCGAAGCCCCCTCGAGGGAGTGCTTCAGAGCACCATCGTTGATGAACGATAGGAGCCTGCCAGCGAGGCTCTAGACGGACGCTGGGTAAATTGTGCCCCTCTGGTCGGTTGTATTCTTGTGGCTCCAGTTCATAAGGCTCTTCACATGTACCCATTTCGCCGTGCTGCCATGGGGGAGGAACAGCCCCTAGCGGCACCACCACCTGGGCAGAGTAGTCCTATGTGGTCTAGCTGGCCTATTAGGAGTAAGATAGTAGTAGTAGTGTTCCTTCTCATAGTATTGATAATACTGTTTGGGGTAGTATGGTATTTAGAAGAACAGCATCCTGTACACACTTTGATAGGAACTACCCCGTCTCCACCTGAGCACCTTTTCGTTACGTTGACCCCACATAAAGAGAGACATAGACAGACATATGTTGAAATTGCCTTCCTGCAAATGCTTCACCAAGTACACAATACGACTAATGCCATGATTTGCTAGGTGTGCAGGTTACTCCCCTCAGTTATGCACAAGAATGATTTACTGGTGTCTTTACCCCTGTCGTACTTAAGTAGCTGCGAGGCATGGTTCCTGTTATTTTCCATGGTGTATATTCATTATCATACTGATGCTGTGAATATGACGAAGTCTGATTATGAAGCAGTGTTGGAATATATAGTAGTACACCAGGGTTATACACCTGGGACCGGAGGAAAGGAGGGTACCTTACATCCAGATGCTTGCGTGAATGTTTACGAGGGTAACAAGAATGCCACATGGCTGCAAAATGAAATGTTGGATTTCCAGGGATTCAATGTTACCGAATACTTTAAATGTTTCTATGCACAAAATATCACCGAAGATAAAGCCATGCCCGTACCTGTGGTTCATACAGCAGCTAGTTTCTGTGTTGAAGGTTCTGGGAATATTCCAGTGGGACAGAGCAGTTGCAACTACACCTATCGATTAAACACTACTAGTAGCCCACCTTTGCTCACTCCCCCAAATGTATACTTTGTTTGTGGGGAACAGGCTTCTACATGGCTCCCTAGGGGATGGTCTGGCCGGTGTTATGTCTCTTTTCTTTTACCTCCCGTTTACATTGCACCGTTCAACTATCACAAAGACCATAGGCTGCAGCGGAGAAGTGTATACTTGTTCTGGGTCAGGAGAGTTATTGCTACAGCAGATATCGATCAAACTGATACTACTCTACAGCAATTCACGGATGCCATGAAGGGTATTGTGCCTTTCTGGGGACCTATGTATAATAGTGTTAGCATTCGTCGTCTCACCAGGGTTGTTGAAGGGGTTATCAACACTACAGCAGGCATACTCTCTAACATCACAGCTGAGCTCCATGCTACCAGACTCGTTGCTCTTCAAAATCGGATGGTTTTAGATGTCATCCTTGCAGATAGGGGTGGAGCTTGTCGGGTCATAGGCAGCAGTTGCTGCGTCTACATCCCAGACCATGCCCCTAATGTATACTCAGCTATCCAGAAGCTACATAGGCTTGCATCCGATATTCATCAGGACAGTGGTTCATGGTCCTTGACAGGGTGGTTTTGGGGTCTGATATCATCCTGGGGTTGGAAGATCCTTCTTTTTCTAGTAGCTATTGCAGGTGTCATCTTCACGTGCTGCCTTTGTGTCAATTGCCTTCCAGCATGCTGCACCTGACTGAGTAAGCCCTGCTGACGTCTTTTAAACGGCGCTGCTTTTTTAAACGTTGCTCTGTTTATACTCTGCTGATATTGACTCTCTTTTAATTATTGTATGCTGCACACTCGGGGTGCATATCTTTTAATACTGTTTTGCACATACCTTTGCTCTTTGCACTCGATCACGCCCCGGTCCGCCGCAGCTGTGTGCTGATTGCGCGGAGGGCAGGGTGATCATTAGGCAGTTTCCGGTGGGCCAGGCCAGAAGGAATACCCATTTCCGGTGGTGAGCGGACTAGCTATTCCGCCACCACGCTACTTAAACCGCATGGAACGGATGCGCAGCGGACTGAGTAAGCCCTGCTGACGTCTTTTAAATGGTGCTGCTTTTTTAAACGTTGCTCTGTTTATACTCTGCTGATATTGACTCTCTTTTAATTATTGTATGCTGCACACTCGGGGGGCATATCTTTTAATACTGTTTTGCACATACCTTTGCTCTTTGCACTCGATCACGCCCCGGTCCGCCGCAGCTGTGTGCTGATTGCGCGGAGGGCAGGGTGATCATTAGGCAGTTTCCGGTGGGCCGGGCCAGAAGGAATACCCATTTCCAGTGGTGAGCAGTCTAGCCTATTCCGCCACCACGCTTCTTAAACCGCATGGAACGGACGCGCGCAGCGGGCGCGCCAAAGGCAAGCCCGTCTGCGCCCGTCCGCGCCTGGACCGCGCCTAGGGCCACAACCCCTGGTCCACTTGAATCAGATGCTCTACAATACACTAGAGAAGAGATCCATAAACTAAACAAGCTAGATTCTAACCAAGGCTGCACTAGATGTACACTGGACAAAGGATCTTGGCCTTATCAGTTTACATGCTCCTGTGGTTTCACGCTCCTTGACCAACATATGATGAAAATAGGCTATACAGTTAGCACGAGACCAAAATTCCAGATACAGACTCATAGATGGACAGAGATACACTGTGGTCTAATTAATGTAAGGTCACTTGCTAAGCATAAAGTTGAAATCGCAGATACCATCCTGCAATATAATTTGGATGTGTTATTCCTCACAGAAACATGGGCAGACCCAGCATCTGATCCTGACTTTGTGGTTGCAGTCCCACAGGGCTTTGTCTCATCTAGACTTGACAGACCCATTAAGAGAGGGGGCGGGCTTGCGGTTATTTACCGTGAATATCTGAGAGCACGTTCTCCCCAGCGCATAATCCTCATTACGAAGGGTTGAACTTCTTGATAGAATCAAACCCAAAGAATACCTTTAAGGGCACTCTAGTTTACCGCCCTCCTGGGTCTAGAACAAATTTCATCACTAATTTAGACTCACTTTTAGAACCTTACCTCTCTACAAAGAGGTCTACGATATTGGGTGACTTTAACATACACCTTGAGCTGTCGTCAGATAAAGACACAGCAATGTTCACGGAAACTCTAGGCATGTTGGGACTCATACAGCTGGTACACAAACCCACGCATCAGGCAGGGCATACCCTTGACTGTATTTTCTCCTCGGTACCAGGGATGATAGTGAAAGATATACATCCAATCATCTGGTCAGACCATTCCTTAATCATATTTGAGTATCCTTCCCAAACTACACCAGAAGCCAGGGCTGCTAAAGCACAGGAAAAAAACCTACAAAGCATGGAACAAGATAGATATTAACATGCTTGAACTCCAACTGGAACAGACACGACCAACCTTGAGCAAACAGGTGGATCAGGCTGTTGAGGAATACACAGATTGGCTTAATAACGCCTTTACGGCGATAGTGCCAAACTGTAAAAACACTGGGAATCGTAACCAACCCTCAGCACCCTGGTTTATGGAAGCTCTGCGACAAGAGAAACAAAAATGTTGCAGACTGGAAAGGCGCTGGAGAATGAATTATGAGGCAGAAGAAAAAAATAGTTACAAACATGCACTAGCCAACTATAAAACTTTATTAGCTACTGAAAAAAGGATCTTCTTTACCCAACAGATAGAACATTCTAAAAAGTCAGCAAAAGAGCTATTTCTGGTGGTAAAGAAGCTCACGACCATACCTAACAAATCAACATCAGGGAGCAGTCAATCCTTATGTGATGACATTGCCAGTGTATTTAGGAATAAAGTCAACGACATATATAACATTTTCTCTGCCACCCCCAATAAGCCAGTCGAAGTGCCCCCTATCATTGAGACCCAAAAGAACGGGCTTTTGTCTTTTCCCACAGGTATCTGGTGAGCTGGTGGGAAAACTTATTCAGGAAATTAAATCAGGATCTCCATTAGACCCCTGCCCCCCGGCAGTTCTAAAAAGTATAGCAGGGGAGGTAAGTCCAATATTAACAAACATATTTAATAATATGTTCTCATCAGGCATCTTCCCAGCAGTTTGGAAAGATGCATCCCGATTGCTAGGCTGCCCTTCCCCGCAAAAATGATGGAGAAAATAATGAATACCCAACTTACACAGTTCATTCAAGAAAATGGACTACTTGACCACTCTCAGTTTGGTTTCCGTCCAGGGTATAGCACAGAGACAGCTCTTATCAATGCCACTGAGGAGATCAGAGCAGTGATGGACAAGGGCGGTGCCGCTGTGCTGATTCTCCTTGATTTGTCAGCAGCCTTTGATACTGTGCACCATGATACACTGCTTCAACGTCTTGAACACATAGGGGTCAAGGACCATGCTCTTTCCTTGATATCATCGTTCTTGAAGAACAGAAAACAGACAGTGTCCCTAGATCAGTTTCAGGCAACTCCATACGTACTGCCATGCGGGGTCCCTCAGGGCTCTTCGCTAAGCCCATCTTTGTTTAATGTTTACGTATCAGAACTAGCACCGTTAATACAACAGTTTAGTTTCAATCTGACATCATACGCCGACGACACTCAGATTGTGGTCGCGGCATACAAAAGCACATTATCCCCTGCAATACAGTTTCAAAGATGCATGAGGGAAATCAGCTACTGGATGGGAAGACATTGTCTGAAGCTGAATTCGGACAAAACCGAGGTGGTGATTTTTGGTAATCTTCAACCGAAATGGGATGGATTATGGTGGCCGGCCGAAATTGGACAGCTCCCAAATCCAGAAGAGAAGGTCAAAAATCTCGGGGTGCTGATAGACAGCAAACTCACCTACTCCCAACAAACCAACGCCACAGTTTCAGCCTCTTTCTATCTGATAAGGAAACTTAAGAAAGTAATGCCTTACATTCCCAATGATCTCAGGAAAACAGTTGTAACAACTTTGGTGCTGTCAAAATTAGATTATTGTAATGGCCTATACCTTGGGCTACAGAAACAACATCTGAAAAAACTTCAGATGGTGCAGAATGCTGCAGCCAGGCTTTTACTGAACATACCTAAGCACCAATCAATCAAAGAGGAGATCCAGAAGCTCCATTGGTTGCCTGTGGTGCAACGTATTAAGTTTAAGGTACTCTGCCTTGCCTATAAAGCAGTGAATAAGATCGGACCGGTACCTTTGAAAAACCTCTTCTTATGGTACCATCCAGGCAGACAGTTAAGATCTACCAATGCCAGATTAATGTTGGTACCAAGGATCCGAACTGCGAGTTGGGGAGGCCGTAGTATCGGCTACTGCGCGGCCAAGTTATGGAATACACTCCCTGCACACATGAGAGAGGCCAACTTTCTCCTCTCCTTCAGAAAAGAATTGAAAACTTGGTTATTTCTAAACTAATCTCCACCCCCTTCCAACCTTCTCAGGGTTTACGTTCCAGTTCAGCGCCAAGACACCCCAGGGTATTCGCGCGCTTTACAAATCACACTAACATTAACACCTATTGTGTGAGTAAACTCACCCCTACCCCTAAATTCCCAGGACGTAATGATAAAGTCTCTACTATGATGATGAAAGAACTACAGGATATGATGCAGATAGATGAGGGTATTTTTGAGTATTAAAAATATCTTGCTATACATGTGTTGCTTTATTTCCCTTTGATATTAGAGTGACTATGCATTTTCTTTATCCCCTGCTTAGAATTGTAAAGACCCTTACCTGATAGCGTCAATAAAGTATTTAGCCTTCACTGCTAAAAGGAGGGTCTGTTAGGTTTGAAAATCCCATTCTCGCTATACACTTGTTCTACGTTATATTAGGTTAGCAGTGTGCGGCTAAATTAGACACCATTCGTATTCATGTAATGCAACCCACTGAGTTATCCCTGCAATGTGCAAGCTTCAGTTAGCGAGTGTGACTCCATTTTGTATTTCGTAATCCCTAGTAGGCTGTGTCTGAACTAGGCCTCATTATTCATATTGCTTGCCTCAGCAGAACACTGTATTCAGTTATTATTTTCTTTTCTGTTCAAGGTTGCCTTCTGACTTACTAATGAATAGGCCATTCTGCCCTCGCATACCTATCCTTGTGTGTAGCTCTGCTCCCACGTTAGGAGACGCCAAGCCCCAGCACGGCAACCTTGAGATAGAGATAGCATGTACCCATCTAGCAGGTGGTAGCCCATCCTTCTGTGCCTCCTTTGTTCATGTTCGGCCTAAGCGGTAACTTTCCATTGTGGGCGTGGTTGGGAGGTTCTTGGGAGGAATTATTATGCGTTGCAGACTGTTGGGGGGCTAGTCCCTCTGCAGACATCTTAGGGTGCAGATCAGATTGGACTCCTCTGCAGAGTATTACTAATAAACCACTGTTTGTATTCTCTACTGTCTGGCCGACTCTTCATTTGGTGGAAGGTGATTAGGAGGTTGTAGATAACCCGGGTGGCCCTTTTCGGGCCACTTCCTTCAATTACAATTCATCTGAGTGTAAACAGTATATTTCTATCTGTTCCCAATCCAAAGTTATTACTTATTAAATGTAATAACGTAACTCAGTGTTAGTCAAAAAGAGAAATAGGCCATGCAATAGTGAAAAACAACTTTTGTTTTTTTTTCCACTGCCAGTACATGTAAAACTTAAGCACACATGTCCTACTCTTTAAATACAATGCACCCTGCCCTATGAGCCCCTAAGGGCTATATTAGCGGTGACTTATATGCATTAAAAGGGAAGGTTTAGGCCTGGCAAAAGGTTTGTTTTGCCATGTCAGAATGGCAGTTTCAAACTGCACTGCAGGCTGCAGTTCCTGGCCTGAGTTTTAAAAGGATACTTCAGTGGGTGGCACAATGGGTTCTGCAGGTCCACTAGTAGCATTTAATTTACAGGCCCTTTGTACATGAAGTACCGATTTACTAGAGACTTACAAGTAAATTTAATTTTCAAATTAGGTGCAGGCCCATTTTACCATGTTTTTAAAGAGAGAGCACAAGCACTTTTGCACTGGTCAACACTGGTGAAGTGCACAGAGCCCATCGACAAAAAATAGAGAATTCAGCTAACAGGAGGAGTGAATGCAAAAGGTTTGAGGGGGTAGCACACCAATGGTGTCAGGTCTAAAAAAAATCATGCAAAGACAACAGTAATGTCTTGACTCCCTACGCTGTATGAATAAATGAAAAATAATACTAACAGATTTCCTTCTAGCCCTTGGTGAAAAAATCTAATAGCATTTCTATAATCTATAATATCTGTAATCTAATAATTCTATACTCTTTACAAAAAATGTCTTACACTTCTAAAATGTGTTCCTGGGTCTCCTGCAAATGACTCTTTGCATAGCCCAAAAAACAAGCAATCTATACACTTTTGCTGTCAACCTTCTTAAAACAACATACTCTTAACTGTTAGATTTAACTACAGTTCAGTCTTGAACCATCCTTTGGGTCTCTTGGCTTTTGCTGAAGACTCTCTCATATACAGAATATCACACGATATTATTTGCTTAATGATGCATTATCGGTAGAATGAATTCATGCATAATTAATTGCTCTGCCTAAAAGATCCATCCATCCATCAGCAGGACGATTGCGATTTCACCAAAAAATTGAAAACCTTGATGACAAGCTTTTCTTTGACTGTAGAATCCTGCACAGTTGCAGAAACTGTCAACTCTCTTCAGCTGACCATGAGCACTGTCTCAATCAATCAGTCAATTAACGATTTGAAGAGCACTGCTTATCACCTGTGAGGGTATCCAGGCGCTGGGGGGAGCTGCTGCTGGGAGTTGTCAGTCAAACATCAAGGTTTTTAGCCCATCTCTGAACTTCTGTAGGGTGGGTACAGTCCGGAGGTGGAGTGGCAGGCCATTCCATGTCTTGGCTGACAGGTAGGAGAAGGTGCGGCCACTGCTTCTGCTTTTGTGAAAGCGGGGCATGTGGGCAAGGGAGAGGGAGGCAGAGCGCAGTTGTCTGCTGGGTAGGTGGAAGTTCGGTCTGTGGTTGAGGTAGGCTGGTCCTTTCTTGTGCAGGGCCTTGTAGGCATGGGTCAGCAGTTTGAACTGGCACCTTTTTTGGATGGAAAGCCAGTAGAGCGCTTTGCGGTGGGGGTGATGTGGGCTGTACTCAGGAGGTCAAGGATGAGCCTGGCTATAGCGTTTTGAATGGTTTGCAGTCTGCTCAGTAGTTGTGAGGTGATGTCCATGTAGAGGGAGGTTCCGTAGTCCAGGAGGCTGGGGATGAGGGCTTGGGTGACGGTGCGTCTGGTGTTGATGGGGAGCCATTTAAATATTTTCCAGAGCATGCAGAGGGTGAGGAACCAGTCTGAGGAGGCAGCGTTTATCTGCTTCTTCATGGTGAGTTTGTTGTTGAGTATGATGCTGCGGTTTCTGGTGTGGCCTGTGGGAGTGAGCGAGGGACCCAGTTCCCCTAGCCTCCAAGAGTCGTCCCATGGGGAGGTGTTGCTCCCAAAGATGAGCACCTCTGTTTTGTCGGTGTTGAGTTTGAGGCAATTTTCTTGCATCCAGCTGGCTATGCTGGTCATGCACCTGTGGAAATTGGTTTTGGTGTTTGTGGGGTTTGAGGATAGGGAGAAAATGAGCTGAGTGTTGTCAGCGTATGAACTCTTTGATGAAGCTGAAGAGTTCCTTGCTATGGTTGGAGCTAGCTTCATGGCGGGTAGTATTTTTCAGGTGTATGTGATATTTATTGAGACCCACTCTGAAGTTGGCTCAGTCTCTTGGTGTTTTGTTGGTGCACCAGATTCTTTCCAGTTGTTTTCAATTGCGTCTGGAGAATTTTAATTCAGGAGTGAACCAGCTGGTGTGTTTGGAGGGTGTACTTGTTTTGCAGGTTTGAGGGGTGCGACTATGTTGGCGCATTCGATGATTCAGGTGCTTAAATTTTGGCTGCCACCTTGAGGTCGGCGGTGGTGTCTGGGGGGGGAGGTGTTGAGGGTGTTGGTCCATAGATTTTCCGTTACCTTGCTCCAGCTCCTATGGACAGTGCTGGTCTGGTCAGTGGTGGTATTGGGGGTAGTGAAGATTGAAAATTGGACGATTGAGTGGTCAGACCAGGTGATCTCCGAGGTCTGGCTATATTTGATTCTGTTGCTGGCTGTGAAGATTGGGTTCAGAGTGTGTTCAGCTATATGTGTGGGGTCGATGATGAATTGGGTGAGGCCGAGGTTGTTCTCTATTTAGTTTGCAGTGTTGACGTCGCTTGGGTCGTCAATGTGGAAACAGAGGTCTCCGAGGAAAATTAAGTTCTCGGAGTGGATGTCAAGGGTGGGCTAGGAAGTCGGAGATGTCCTTGCAGAAGCCAAGGCGTGGTCTTAGTGGTCTGTGTATCGGTGAGCTCCTGATGGTGGACTCGCTGTCTGTGTGAAGTTTGAAATTGAGGTGTTCCATAATGGGGGTGGTGTCGTCGGCGGCTGCTGTGCAGTGGAAGGAGTCTTTGTGGATGATGGCTATACCACCTCAGTCTTTGTTGACTTTGTCTCGGTGTATGATCTTGTAGCCACTGGGAGTGGCGGAGGAGATGTCCAGTGCAGAAGCTGGGTTGAGCCATGTCTCTGTGAGGAAGATGATGTCTGGGGTGAGGAGGGTGATGGTGTCCCAAATTTCAGTAACGTGTTTCTGGAGTGATCGAGCGTTGATCAGGAAGCAATGGATTTCTCTTTTGTCGGTGGGTGTAGGCCTGGGTTACGAGGGGGGGTGGATCGATGTTGCAGCAGAATCAGCAATGTCAGCAGGGGAAGGGTCCTGCCATTGATTGAGGGCAAGTGAGGCTGCAGAGGTCACTGCAAGGTCCTGGGATCAGGGCAGTTAACTTGACTCTGGAGTAGCTGTGGGTTGTTAGAGATCAAGGGGTCCTGGCGCTGGGCATGGTCCAGGCGCGGACGGGCTCAGATGAGCTTGCCTTTTGTGCATCTGCAGCGTGGGCACGCTGTTGCCTCCATTACGTAGGTTCCTGAGAAGGGGTGGGGCGCTGGGCAGGTTTAAGAGAAGGCAGGAAGCGGGGGGGGGAAGAGGTTAAGTTTAGGAAGGAATCAGAAAACACGATAAGGAAAAAGATGCAATGTTACAAAACAGGGAAAAAAGAGTCACAATTGGCAGGAGAGAAGGTCATGAATAGGTTGGAGAAAAAGAAGGTTATGGAGTTAAAAATGAGGCAAAAGTTTTATTAGGCGAGGGGAAAACAAGGTTTATGGAGGCAAAAGGTAGGCAAAAAGGCGAAGTTTAGGTGGGAAAAAAGACTGTTCAAGGCAAAAAGGTTAAAGTTAGGTGGCAGGAAAACAAGGCTATGGGGAGAGGTTGAGAGCAGCGGTTACAAGCTTGAGCAGAAGTTCAACCTGCAGCAGCAGGGGGGAGATGGCCCTGGGACCTGCTCCTGTATAATTGAGAGAGCACCTCCAGGGAACAAGGTTGATAGGTTTTTACATGCAATGCACATTTATCGTTGGAAGAAACAATGGCTCTCTGAAACAATATTAGTTCATCCAGGTTTGTGGTTTATCTAAATGTCCTGTTCCAGGAATTTAACTTACCATATGGCTAATGTTGTAAACTGACTTGGATTTGGCTTGCAGTTTAAATATCAGCCATGCATGTACTGGGGTCAGCTTTCATTAGAAGTACAGTATTTCCTACTTGGGGATGTTGGTTAGATATATTTCAAGTATATATTGTGTGTGACTTTACGAAATGTGCTTGCTTTTGTTTTTTAATAGGAACAAATACACTGATAATAGGCCTGGGCATAATTTTAGCTGCACCTGTGAAATTCCCAAATTTAGTTATACTCAAAGTTTGTGAAATTTCTCAACTTGTCATATTACGTGATTTCACAGGCTTTTTTTTTAACTGAGCGCACTCAGGCCTACTATAAATGCATTTGAAATACCTTGCCAATATACATTTTCTGCCCGAGCAAGTCTCCTGCAGGTATCTTTTGAGAAGAGGTGCATGTTTGAGTAAAAAAGTGATGTGAGATACCAACAAATCACATTTTGCTACAATAACATAAATTCACAAATTTTCATGGAATTTCTGGAAGATTCATGAGGAAATATTATGCAATTTTGCACACCTCATTATTAAAATGAAGATGGGAAAGGTTGTGTAAAGATATCATAATAAATATAAAAATAAACCTGTTTTTCTCATACATCTATTTGTGTAGATACTAGAGACAATATTTGCTAAAGATGAAGTACCACGAAGAGCTTCTATAAAAGCAAAAATTAGATGCAAGGTGTATTTTAATTGGTTTATGCTAATTTTGGATAGGAGTGTAATGTTATCAGCGTTTGCATCGCTGTTAAAGCCAACTTCTCTTATTTCAATTTCTCATCCTTTCATTCTTCTGCATAGCAATGTTATGTTTTCAAAATTTGTATGGCACATTTCTGCTATTGGTATGCTTATTTAGAACTTTGGGCAGGGATGCTTTTGTGCACAGCATGGTTCTTTCTCACTGACTGGTGCCCTGGTTGCTGGGTATATATATATTTATATATATTCACTGAAAAAACCATAGGTTTCAGGGACGTTATAGTTACAAATTAGCATTTAAAAAACCTTTGAAATTCACTGAAAAAACCATAGGTTTTAGGGACAGTTATAGTTAGTTGGACATTGCACTCGTACAAAACCCGTGAAATTCCCCGTTATAGTTAGTCCAGCTAACTATAACTCGCGCCCCGCAATGCACTGCTGATGACGTCACATATTACATCACTCATGACATGGTCAGTGACATCACTCATGACATCACTGATGACATCTCAAATGACATCACTGATGACATCACTGATGACATCATCCAGTGACTGTGTGTTTCTGTAAAGTTTAAATATTTTTAATATATATAGGAAAAGACGTATTGAAGAATGAGTGGGTGTGTAAGTGTCTGTATGGATGATTTAGTAGGTGCGTGACTGACTGTATAAGTGAGTGATTTAACGTATCTTACTGAATGCATGGGTTAGTGACTAAACTGGGTGAATGTCTGTATCCGTCTGTCTGTTGCTGTGTAAGTGGCTGCATGTGTTTGAGAATAGCTACATGAGTGTCTATATGAGTTATTGAATGCTTGTGTGAGTATCTGTATGGGTGCCTGAGTGTTTGTGTGGGAGGGGTGTGTGCGACTCTGTGCATAGATGTGTGAGTGGGTGATTCACTGGGTGGATGGTTTCAAGAGTGCATCTGTGATAGACTGTATGGGTGGGTAAGTGTGTGTAAGAGTGTGTTAGTGAGTGAATGTATGTCCCAGTGGTACATGTGTGAGTAACTACATATGTGAAAGGCAGTATATATGTGTGTTGGAGTATATAAATAGCTATAAGCAAGAGTGACTGATTGTGATAGTGGCTGTATGGATGAGTGTGTGCTTGTATCAGTGATTGTATAAGAGCGTAAGAATGTGCTAGTATTTGTATGAGTAAGTGAGCTGGTGTGTGTATAACTGTATAGGTGAGTAAATGGTAGTGTGTTTAATTATTTGCATGACTGACTAGGTGTGTGAGTACCTCTATGGATGAGTGGCGGTGTTTGAGTGTCTATATAGGAGTATGAGTGCATATGATAGTCCTGTACTGAGTGACCGTAAATATGAGTGACTGTTCGGGTGAGTGAGTGGATGTGTGCGTAGACCTAAGAATCAGTGAGTGGGTATGTAGTTATTGGTGTTGGAGTGTCTATGGTTTTGCGAATGGCAGTCTGTACTTTAGAGTGGGTGTATCAAAGGTTATATTAGGGTGTGAGAAGATGCATGAAATTATCACATGGATGATGTCATCAGTGATGTCATTTGAGATGTCATCAGTGATGTCATCAGTGATGTCACTGACCATGTCATGAGTGATGTAATATGTGACGTCATCAGCAGTGCATTGCGGGCGCGAGTTATAGTTAGCTGGACTAACTATAACGGGGGAATTTCACGGGTTTTGTACAAGTGCAATGTCCAACTAACTATAACTGTCCCTAAAACCTATGGTTTTTTCAGTGAATTTCAAAGGTTTTTTAAATGCTAATTTGTAACTATAACGTCCCTGAAACCTATGGTTTTTTCAGTGAATTTCAAAGGTTTTTTAAATGCTAATTTGTAACTATAACATGTCTGAAACCTACGGTTTTTTCAGTGAATTTCAAAGGTTTTGTAAATGACAATTTTTAAATGTATTAATTGTTATATACATTTTAAAAATACTGATTTACTACATTTTTAGAAACAATTTTTTTTTACATATTTTATTATTTAAATTACATTGTAATTACATTATACATTACATTACAAAAAATACTTTCTCTTAATGAATTACTTTAGTTTAAATACTTTGCAGATAGGCAATAGACTTTTAAGTACAGTAGTTACAGTTGTTGCAATGGGCAACACATTTTCAAACACAATGCAACATTCAGCTCAATGTGAATTTCTAGTTAAATGCAATTAGTTACTTTATGGATTACTTTTCTAACCACAGGACTGGATCCTAGATTCAGTCCTGGGACATCTCCTGTAAACAGTTGAGTAAAAGCGTTTTGGTTACAGTCGTGATTTTTAAGGAATATTATTGTATTTTAAAAGTTGACACTTTGAAACTTTTTCTCATAGAATCACCAATGTTATCCTATGGAAGGAAATTCACTTAGCAGGTAAAAACTGTTATCGTTACTTTTTCTTACTCAGTGTTGGATCCTGGATCCAGCACTGGTGCATCTCCTGTAAACAGTTGAAAGAATGCGTTTAAGTCATACTGTCGATTTTTAAGGAATATTTGTAGTTTGTGAAAATCAACACTTTGAAACTTTTTGGCTGAAAACCAGTCAATGTTAGCCTATGAAGGAAATTCAAGTTACCGGTAAGTACGGTTAAAATTACTTTTGAGGATCAGTACTGGGCTGAAACATGCAGCACTGAGGTCTCTCCTGATAACAGGTGAGTAAATCGGAATTCGTATTTCGGCTGATTTTAGAGGAATATTTTAAAGTTCCAAAACTCCACACTTAGAAGAATTTCCAAGTGAAACCAGTCAATGTTAGCCTATGAAGGAAATTCAAGTTACCGGTAAGTACGGTTAAAATTACTTTTCAGGACCAGTACTGAGCTGAAAGATGCAGCACTGAGGTCTCTCCTGATAACAGGTGAGTAAATCGGAATTCGTATTTCGGCTGATTTTAGAGGAATATTTTAAAGTTCCAAAACTCCACACTTAGAAGAATTTCCAAGTGAAACCAGTCAATGTTAGCCTATGGAAGGAAATTCAAGTTACTGGTAAGTACGGTTAAAATTACTTTTCAGGACCAGTACTGGGCTGAAAGATACAGCACTGAGGTCTCTCCTTATAACAGGTGAGTAAATCGGAATTCCTATTTCGGCTGATTTTAGAGGAATATTTGCACAATGGTGAAGGGAGGGGCGGGGCCTGAGGTGACATATTTGCAAACGCGCCCGTGGCGCGTTTTAAGTTGGGGGATTAAGTCCCCTTGAATCCTGAGGGTCCCTAGGGGCCAACTATACCACCAGGAACCTCCAATATGCGCCAGGGTGCTGCGTTGCAGAGACGTGTAGAGAGGCCACACCCCTTTTACACCTCTCTGCAACGCAGCTCTGTGGCGCATTCTGGATGTACCTGTTGGGCTAGTTGGCCCCCAGGGACCCTCAGGATTGAAGGGGATTTAATTCCCCATCTTAAAACGCACCACGGGGCCTGTTTGCACACATGTCACCTGAAGCCCCGCCCCTCCCTTCACCACTGTGCAAACGCGCCCCGTGGCGCGTTTTAAGTTGGGGGATTAAGTCCCCTTGAATCCTGAGGGTCCCCGGAGTCCAACTAGCCCACCATATACCTCCAAAAGCGCCACAGAGCTGCGTTGCAGAGAGGTGTAAAAGGGGCGTGGCCTCTGTACACCTCTCTGCAAGGCAGCCCCTGGCGCATACTGGAGGTACCTGGTGGGCTAGTTGGCCTCCAGGGACCCCCAGTATTCAAGGGGAATTGTTCCCTTCTGCAAACGCGCCAGGGGCGCGTTTGCAGAGTGGTGAAGGAAGGGGCGGGGCCTGGGGGCCCGATCGTTTTTTTTTTTTTTGTTTGTTTTTCTCCCTGAAGGGGGGCTGTGTGGCCCCCTTCCTTTTCTTTTTTTGGGCCCTGGGGACCCCATCCCCCAGGGCCTTACCCCTTTTTTAAATTACCTTAAAAAAAAAAACGGGAAGGGGGCCGTGTGGCCCCCTTCCCTGGGCCTGTATTGGCCCCGGGGACCCCATCCCCCGGGGCATGGCCTCTATATTTATTTTTTTGAGGGGGCAGCGTGGCCCCCTCCTCTGGCCATTTTAAGGCCCCGGGGACCCCATCTCCCGGGGCCGGCCTTTTAAAAAAAATTCTCTTTTTTGGGGAGGGGGCCGCGTGGCCCCCTCCCGGGCCACTACTTGCCCCGGGGACCCCATCCCCCGGGGCTGGCCCTCTCCGTTGGGGACTGTGGGGGGTCCCCAATCCCCCACAGTCCCGCCGGCTCCCACGTCCCTTGGGAGCCAGCATTGCTGTTCCACATGGGGAGCAGCTGACATGCTGCTCCCCATGTGGAAAGCAATCGCTTTGGATATTGGAAGAGAGAGCAGGTTTCCCTGCTCTCTTCCAATATCCAAAGCAGTTTGCTATGGCAGGACGGGAGCCGCGAGGCTCCCGTCCTGCCATAGCAAACTACAGTGTCCCGGGGTAGGCACCCCGGGACACTGCAGGAGCCGGCCCTGGGGGTGGTGGTCCCCAGGGCCATCAAGGGCTCCAGGAGGGGGCCGCGCGGCCCCCTCCCATTCAGTACACAGCCCCGGGGAGGTGGTGGTCCCCGGGCTCTGGGGGTCCGTAACGGACCCCCATATTAAAATGTTTAGTGCCCCGGGGAGGTGGTGGTCCTCGGGCGTGTGGGGTGGCTGGAGCCCCCCACACAGGTTTAATAATGATAAAAAAAAGCCCCGGGGAGGTGGTGGTCCCCGGGGCTGCGGGAGGGCTCAGAGCCCTCCCGCACCATTTTTTAAAAAGCCCCGGGGGTGGCGGTCCCCGGGCTTGGGGGCCCATTGAGGCCCCCACACATTAAATTATCCCTCCACCATGCCCCCGGGACTTGGGCCACCCGGGGCCAATTAACATCGAAGCGCGGGAGACCGCGCTTCGATTTTTCCGGCAGGATTCGCGCACCCTGAGCGCATCCTGCCGATGTTTTTTTTTTTTTGCCCAGGGGGTCCTTGTGGGACCCCCTGAGCAAACCTAGGGGGTCAGGGTGTTTCTACCCTGCCCCCTTTGTGCGCTTTGCGCACTTGTTTCTGTCCCTCGGTTCTACCGAGGATAAAATGGCTGCCAACATTTCCTGAATCGGAATGTTGACAGCCAGCTGACAGCCAATTAACATGCAGCTCGTGATCGGGAGGGTACGCGGACCCTACTCGGCCATAGATATCACTAACTTTTTACTTTTCATTTTCTCAGCAACTACTGAACGGATTTACACCATTTAACAAAAAGGGTTCTTTCTGAACCAAGAACTACCTCTTTGCCAAATTTGGTGTAATTCCGTTCAGCAGTTCGGGCTGTAGCCGTGTCTAAAGTTTCCTATGGGAAAATGCATGGGGAAAACACGTTTTGGGACCCCCTTTTTCTCGGCCCCCGCTTGACGAATCCCCCGAGACTTTCAGGGTAGGAGCGGACCGGAGCGGGCCACAATGTTTGAAAATTTCGCGAAGATACGTCAACCGGCAAGAGAGTTATTTCAAATAGAATGTCGCGGATTTCCTATGGATAATAGGTTGTAACTATAACTATCTACTGGCGACCGCCAGTAGATAATATATATATATATATATATGTATATGTATATGTATATATGAATATACATATTTTCACTGAAAAAACCACAGGTTTCAGGGACGTTATAGTTAGGAAATAGCATTTAAAAAACCTTAGAAATTCACTGAAAAACCCACAGGTTTCATGGACATTATAGTTAGGCTGACATCTCACTTGTACCAAACCTGAGAAATTCGGCCGTTATAGTTAGCTGAGCTAACTATAACTTGTGCCACCGCAATGTACTGCTGATGACATCACATATTACATCACTCATGACATGGTCAGTAATATCACTGATGACATCTCAAATGACATCACTGGTGACATCATTGATGACATCATCCAGTGAATGAGTGTTTCTAAAAAGTTTAAGAATGTTATATATATATATATGCCAAGGTGTATTGAAGAATGAGTGGGTGTATGAGTGTCTGAATGGATGATTTAGTGGGTGCGTGACTGAATGTATAAGTGAGTGATTGAACGTGTCTTAGTGAATGCATGGGTGAATGACTAATCTGTGTGAATGTCTATATCAGTCTGTCAGTTGGTGTGTAAGTGGCAGCATGGGTTGGTGAGTAGATACATGAGTGTCCATATGGGTTAATGATTGGTTGTCTGAGTACCTGAATGGATGCCTGAGTTTCTGCGTAGGTGGGTGGGGGTGTGACTCCCTGCATGGATGTGCGAGTGGATGATTCACTGGGTTTCTGGGCTCATGAGTACATGTGTGCGGGGCTGTATGGGTGAGTGAGTGTGAGTATGGCTATGTTCGTGAGTGGATAGCTCAGTGGTATATGTGTGAGTAACTACATATGTGAAAGGCAGTATTTGTAAGTGTTGGAGTATATAAATGACTATATGTGAGAGTGAGGATAGTGAGAATGACTGTATGGATGAGTGTGTGCTTGTGTCAGTGATTGTATAAGAAAGTATGTGTTAGTATCTGTATGAATAAGTGAGGTGGTGTGTGTATAACTGTATAGGTGAGTAAATGGCAATGTGATTGATTCTTTGCGTGACTAACTAGGTGTGTGAGTAACACTATGGGTGAGTGGCAGTGTGTGAGTGTCTATATGGGTATATGATTGCATATATCAGTGGCTGTATAGATGAGTGACTGTGTGAATGAGTGACTGTATGGGTGAGTGAGTGGATGTGTGTACACCTATGAATCGGTGAGTGGGTATGTACTAACTGGTATTGGTGTGTCTATGGTTTCGAGAATGGTAGTCTGTATTTTAGAGTGGGTGTATCAAAGGTTATATTAGGGTGTGAAGAGGTGCTTCAGATATTAAGTGGATGATGTCATCAGTGATGTCATCAGTGATGTCACTGACCATGTCATGAGTGATGTAATATGTGATGTCATCAGCAGTGCATTGTGGGTGTGCGAATTATAGTTAGCTCAGCTAACTATAACGGCTGAATTTCTCTGCTTTTGTATGAGTAAAATGTCAGCCTAACTATAACGTCCCTGAAACCTGTGGTTTTTTCAGTGAATTTCTATGGTTTTTCAAATGCTAATTCCTAACTATAACGTCCCTGAAACCTCTGTTTTTTCAGTGAATTTCTAAGGTTTTTTAAATGCTAATTTCTAACTATGCCTACATAGGTCGGACATGTGCAGAAAGAGAGAAATTCAGAAAGAGGCAAGAGAGGTGCAGAAAGAAGAAGAAGGGTGCAGAAAGAAGCAAGAGAAATGCAGAAAGAGGCAACAGAAGTCCAGAAAGAGGAATAAAGGTGCAGAAAGAGGCAAGAGATGTGCAGAAAGAACCAACAGAGGTGCAGAAAGAGGCCTACTTTGACTGTACATTACAACAGACTCATACAAAGTAGCCTAATCAGTAATCCTTCTCCCAAGATATCTTAAACCTCACTTTTCTCTTGAAGGTTCACTATTACTCGACTGCTCAGAATGTTAGGCCTACCAAATATAAAACAGCAATCCTAAGCATATCACTGTTATAAGTCTGACCAAGTTTGTGAAGGTATGCATGCGTGTCTCTGCTTTTACCTAGTGACATCTTACATAAAAATAAACATACAAATACTTGAATACCTGTGTTTCAAACAGCATACTCTGTAAATATGTGTACAAAAAGGTGTATGTATTTCTTTCTGCTCATATACAGGGCACATGGGTATTCAATAGTATATTTGAGGGGATCTAAAACACCTATATACATAAGACATGTCTGCCTGTGCAACTGAATGACAGAGCAGAACTGAGAACATTTAACCACCTACAGGAGAAGCTACCCACTTTTTAAACTACCATATTCAGATGCATAACACATGTGAGAACACATATACAAGTAGACATATACCTCAGTCACAAGAGCATGCAGACCTTTAAACTTGACAGCTTGCACTTCCCATTTGACTACTGAAAGAGGCAAGAGAAGTACAGAAAGAAGCGAGAGAAGTACAGAAAAAAACAAGAGAGGTGCAGAAAGAGTAACAAATGTGCGGAAAGAGGTAAGAGAAATGCAGAAAGAGGGAAGACGAGTGGAGAAAGAAGCAAGAGAGGTGCAGAAAGAAGCAAATGAAGTGCAGAAAAAGGCAAGAGAGGTGCAGAAAGAGGCAAGAGAGGTGCAGAAAGAGGGAATAGGGGTGCAGAAAGAAGCAAGAGAAGTACAGAAAGAAGCAAGAGAAGTGCAGGAAGAAGCAGCAGGGGTGCAGAAGGAGGCAAGAGAACTGCAGAAAGAGGCAAGAGAGTTGCAGAAACAGGCACAAGAGGTGCAGAAAGAGGGAACAGGGGTGCAGACAGAGGCAAGAACGTTGCAGAAAGAGTTAAGAGGGGTACAGAAAGAGGCAAGAGGGGTGCAGAAATTTGCAAGAGAGGTGTAGAAAGAAGCAAGAGCAGTGCAGAAAGAGCCAACAGAGGTGCAGAAAGAGGCAAGAGGGGTACAGAAAGAGGCAAGAGAAGTGCAGAAAGAAGCAAAAGAGGTGCAGAAAGAGGCAAGAGGACTGCAGAAAGAGGCAAGAGAGGGACACAAAGAGGTAAGAAGGGTACAGAAGGAGGCAAGAGGGGTGCAGAAAGAAGCAAGAGAGGTGCACAAAGAAGCAAAAGAAGTGCAGAAATAAGCAATAGAGGTGCAGAAAGAGGCAAAAGAAGTGCAGAAAGAGGCAAGAGAGGTACAGAAACAGGCAGGAGAGGTACAGAAAGAGGGAACAGGGGTGCAGAAAGAGGCAATAAAGGTGCAGAAAGAGGCAAGAGAGGTCCAGAAACAGGCAAAAGAAATGCAGAAAGAGGCAACAGAAGTGCTGAAAAAAGCTACAGAGGTGTAGAAAGAAGCAAGATAAGTGATGAAAGAGACAATAGAGTTGCATAAAGAAACAAAAGAGGTGCAAAAAAAGCAAGAGAAGTGCAGAAAGAGGCAAGCGAGGTACAGAAAGAGTCAAGAGAAGTGCAGAAACAGACAAGAGAGGTGCAGAAAGAGGCAGGTGAGGTGCAGAAACAGGCAACTGGGGTGCAGAAGAAGGCAAGAGAAGTGCAGAAAGAAGCAACTGAGGTACAGAAGGAGGCAAGAGAACTGCAGAATGAGACAAGAGAGTTGCAGAAGGAGGAAAGAGGGGTGCAGAAAGAGGCAAGAGGGATGCAGAAAGAGGCAAGAGAGGTGCAAAAAAAGCAAGAGATGTTTAGAAAGAACCAACGAAGGTGCAGAAAGAGGCAAGAGGGGTACAGCAAGAAGAAAGAGAAGTACAGAAAGAAGCAACAGAGGTGCAGAAACAGGCAAAAGAGGTGCAGAAAGAGGAAACAGGGGTACAGACAGAGGCAAGAGAGGTGCAGAAAGAAGCAATAGAGGTGCACAAAGTAGCAATAGAGGTGCAGAAAGAAGCAAGAGAAGGGCAGAAAGAAGCAACAGAGGTGAAGAAAGAAGCAAGAATCATGCAGAAAGAGGCAAGAGGGGTGCAGAAAGAGGGAAGAAGGGTGCAGAAAGAGGCAAGAGGGGTACAGAAAAAAGCAAGAGAGGTGCAGAAAGAAGCAAAATAAGTGTAGAAATAAGCAACAGAGGTGCAGAAACAGGCAGGAGAGGTGCAGAAAGAAGCAAGAGAAGTGCAGAAAGAAGCAACAGAGGTGCAGAAAGAGGCAAGAGGGTTGCAGAAATAGGCAAGAAAGGTGCACAAAGAGGGAAGAAGGGTGCAGAAAGAGGCAAGATGGGTGCAGAAGGAGGGAAGAAGGGTGCAGAGAGAGGCAAGAGGGGTACAGAAAGAAGCAAGAGAGGTACAGAAAGAAGCAAAAGAAGTGCAGAAATAGCCAACAGAGGTGCAGAAAGAGGCAAGAGAAGTGCAGAAAGAGGCAAGAGAGGTGCAGAAACAGGCAGGAGAGGTGCAGAAAGAGGGAACAGGGGTGCAGAAAGAGGCACAAGAGGAACAGAAAGAGGGAAGAGGGGTGCAGAAAGAGACAAGAAGGATGCAGAAGGAAGCAAGTGAGGTGCAGAAAGAGGCAACAGAGGTGCAGACAGAGGCAAGAGAGGTGCAGAAACAGGCAAGAGAAGTGCAGATCGAGGCAACAGAAGTGCTGAAAGAAGCAGCAGAGGTGTATAAAGAAGCAAGAGAAGCGATGAAAGAGACTGGAGAGTTGCAGTAAGAAACAAGAGAGGTACATAAAAAAGCAAGAGAAGTGCAGAAAGAGGCAAGTGAGGTGCAGAAAGAGTCAAGAGAAGTGCAGAAAAAGACAGGAGAGGTGCAGAAAGAGGCAAGAGAAGTTCAGAAATAAGCAACAGAGGTGCAGAAGGAGGCAAGAGAACTGCAGAAAGAGGCAAGAGACGTGCAGAAAGAGGAAAGAGGGGTGCAGAAAGAGGCAAGAGGGGTGCAGAAAGAAGCAAGAGAGGTGCGGAAACAGGCAAGAGAGGTGCAGAAAGAGGGAGCAGGGGTGCAGAAAGAGGCACAAGAGATACAGAAAGACGGAAGAGGGGTGCAGAAGGAGGCAAGAGGGGTGCAGAAAAAAAGCATGTGAGGTACAGAAAGAGGGGTGCAGAAAGAGGCAAGAGGGGTGCAGAAAGAAGCAAGAGAGATGCGGAAAAAAGCAAGAGAAGTGCAGAATAGAATCAACGGAGGTGCAGAAAGAGGCAAGAGGGGTGCAGAAACAGGCAGCAGAAGTGCAGACAGAAGCAGCAGAGGTGCAGAAAGAGGCAATAGAACTGCAGAAACAGGCAAAAGAGGTGCAGAAAGAGGCAACAAAGGTGTAGAAAGAGGAAATAGGGGTGCATAAATAGGCAAGATAAGTGCAGAAAGAAGCAACAGAGGTGCAGAAAGAGGCAAGAGAAGTGCAGGAAGAGGCAAGAGAGGTACAGAAACAGGCAGGAGAGGTACAGAAAGAGGGAAGAGGGGTGCAGAAGGTGGCAAAAGGGGTGCAGAAAGAAGCAAGCGAGGCGCAGAAGGAGGAAAGAGGGGTGCAGAAAGAGGAAAGAGGGGTGCAAAAAGAAGCAAGAGAGATGGGGAAAAAAGCAAGAGTAGAATAGAACCAATGGAGGTGCAAAAAGAGGTAAGAGGGGTGCAGACACAGCAACAGATATGCAGAAAGAACCAGCAGAGGTGCAGAAAGAGGCAAGAGACCTGCAGAAAGAGGCAAGAGAGGTGCAGAAAGAGGCAAGAGCGGTGCAAAAAGAGGGAAGAGGGGTGCAGAAAGAGGCAAGAGGGATGCAGATAGAAGCAAGAGAAGTACAGAAAGAAGCAAGAGAAGCGCAGAAAGAAGCAACAGGGGTACAGAAGGAGGCAAGAGAACTGCGGAAAGAGGCAAGAGAGTTACAGAAACAGGCAAAAGAGGTGCAGAAAGAGGGAACAGGGGTGCAGACAGAGGCAAGAGGGTTGCAGAAAGAGTTAAGAGGGGTGCAGAAAAAGGCAAGAGAAGTGCAGAAAGAAGCAACAGAGGTGCAGAGGGAGACAAGAAAACTGCAGAAAGAGGCAAGAGAGTTGCAGAAAGAGGGAACAGGGGTGCAGACAGAGGCAAGACATTGCAGAAAGAGTTAAGAGGGGTACAGAAAGAGGCAAGAGGGGTGTAGAAATTTGCAAGAGAGGTGCAGAAAGAAGCAAGAGCAGTGCAGAAAGAACCAACAGAAATGCAGAAAGAAGCAAAAGAGGTGCAGAAAGAGACAAGAGAACTGCAGAAAGAGGCAAGAGAGGTACAGAAAGAGGTAATAAGGGTACAGAAAGAGACAAGAGGGGTGAAGAAAGAAACAAGAGAGGTGCACAAAGAAGCAAAAGAAGTGCAGAAAAAAAAGCAATAGAGGTGCAGAAAGAGGCAAGAGAAGTGCAGGAAGAGGCAAGAGAGGTGCATAAACAGGCAGTAGAGGTGCAGAAAGAGGGAACGGGGTGCAGAAAGAGGCAAGTGAGGTGCAGAAAGAGGCAATAGAGGTGCATAAAGAGGCAAGAGAGGTACAGAAACAGGCAAGAGAAGTGCAGAAAGAGGCAACAGAAGTGCTGAAAAAAGCAACAGAGGTGTAGCCAGAAGCAAGATAAGTGATGAAAGAGACAGGAGAGTTGCAGAAAGAAACAAAAGAGGTGCAGAAAAAAGCAAGAGAAGTGCAGAAAGAGGCAAGTGAGGTGCATACAGAGTCAAGAGAAGTGCAGAAACAGACAAGAGAGGTGCAGAAAGAGGCAAGTGAGGTGCAGAAGCAGGCAAGTGAGGTGCAGAAAGAGGCAAGAGAATTGCAGAAAGAAGCAACTGAGGTACAGAAGGAGGCAAGAGAACTGCAGAACGAGGCAAGAGAGTTGTAGAAGGAGGAAAGAGGGGTGCAAAAAGAGGCAAGAGGGATGTAGAAAGAAGCAAGAGAGGTGCAAAAACAGCAAGAGAAGTGTAGAAAGAACCAACGGAGGTGCCGAAACACGCAAAAGAGGTGCAGAAAGAGGGAACAGGGGTGCAGACAGAGGCAAGAGTGGTGCAGAAAGAAGCAATAGAGGTGCAGAAAGAAGCAATAGAGGTGCAGAAAGAAGCAAGAAAAGTGCAGAAAGAAGCAACAGAGGTAAAGAAAGAGGCAAGAAGCATTCATAAAGAGGAAAGAGGGGTGCAGAAGGAGGGAAGAAGGGTGCAGAAAGAGGCAAGAGGGGTGCAGAAAGAAGCAAGAGAGGTGCTGAAAGAAGCAAGAGAGGTGCAGAAAGAAGCAAAAGATGTGCAGAAATAAGCAACAGAGGTGCAGGCAAGAGAAATGC
The DNA here is from genome assembly GCA_963921515.1 of Calotriton arnoldi. Classification (NCBI taxonomy): domain Eukaryota; kingdom Metazoa; phylum Chordata; class Amphibia; order Caudata; family Salamandridae; genus Calotriton; species Calotriton arnoldi. The sequence continues at coordinate 492,617 of CAWUFW010000188.1, forward strand.
AGAAAGAGGCAAGAGAGGTGCAGAAACAGGCAGGAGAGGTGCAGAAAGAAGCAAGATAAGTGCAGAAAGAAGCAAGAGAGGTGCAGAAAGATGCAAGAGGGGTGCAGAAAGAGGCAAGAGAGGTGCACCAAGAGGGAAGAAGGGTGCAGAAAGAGAGAAGAGGGGTGCAGAAAGAGGGAAGAACTGTGCAGAAAGAGGCAAGAGAGGTGCAGAAAGAAGCAAGAGAGGTGCAAAAAGAAGCAAGAGATGTGCAGAAAGAAGCAAAAGAAGTGCAGAAATAACCAACAGAGATGCAGAAAGAGGCAGGAGAAGTGCAGAAAGAGGCAAGAGAGGTGCAGAAACAGGCAGGAGAGGTGCAGAAACAGGGAGCAGGGGTGCAGAAAGAAGCACAAGAGGTACAGAAAGAGGGAAGAGGGGTGCAGAAAGAGGCAAGAAGGATGCAGAAGGAAGCAAGTGAGGTGCTGAAAGAAGCAACAGAGCTGTAGAAAGAAGCAAGAGAAGTGATGAAAGAGACAAGAGAGTTGCAGTAAAAAACAAGAGAGGTACAGAAAAAAGCAAGAGCAGTTCAGAAGGAGGCAAGTGAGGTGCAGAAAGAGTCAAGAGAAGTGCAGAAACAGACAGGAGAGGTGCAGAAAGAGGCAAGAGATGTTCATAAATAAGCAACAGAGGTGCATAAGGAGGCAAGAGAACTGCAGAAAGAGGCAAGAGACGTGCAGAAAGAGGAAAGAGGGGTGCAGAAAGAGGCAAGAGGGGTGCAGAAAGAAGCAAGAGAGGTGCGGAAACAGGCAGGAGAGATGCAGAAAGAGGGAGCAGGGGTGCAGAAAGAGGCACGAGAGGTACAGAAAGAAGGAAGAGGGGTGCAGAAGGAGGCAAGAGGGGTCTAGAAAAAAAGCAAGTGAGGTGCAGAAAGAGGAAGGAGGGGTGTAGAAAGAGGCAAGAGGGGTACAGAAAGAAGCAAGAGAGATGCGGACAGAAGCAGCAGAGGTGCAGAAAGAGGCAATAGAACTGCAGAAATAGGCAAAAGAAGTGCAGATAGAGGCAACAGAGGTGCAGAAAGAGGCAAGTGGGGTGCAGAAACAGGCAACAGAAGAGCAGACAGAAGCAGCAGAGGTGCAGAAAGAGGCAATAGAACTGCAGAAACAGGCAAAAGAAGTGCAGAAAGAGGCAACAGAGGTGCAGAAAGAGGCAAGTGGGGTGCAGAAAGAGGTAGAGAAGTGCAGAAAGAAGCAACAGAGATGCAGAAAGAGGCAAGAGAAGTGCAGGAAGAGGCAAGAGAAGTGCAGGAAGAGGCAAGAGAGGTACAGAAACAGGCAGGAGAGGTACAGAAAGAGGGAAGAGGGGTGCAGAAGGTGGCAAGAGGGTGCAGAAAGAAGCAAGTGAGGTGCAGAAGGAGGAAAGAGGGGTGCAGCAAGAGGAAAGAGGGGTGCAGAAAGAAGCAAGAAAGATGCGGAAAAAAGCAAGAGGAGTGTAGAATAGAACCAACGGAGGTGCAGAAAGAGGCAAGAGGGGTGCAGAAACAGGCAACAGACATGAAGAAAGAAGCAGCAGAGGTACAGAAAGAGGCAAGAGAACTGCAGAAAGAGACAACAGAGGTGCAGAAAGAGGCAAGAGAGGTGCAGAAAGAGGGAAGTGGGGCGCAGAAAGAAGCAAGAGGGCTGCACAAAGAAGCAATAGAGGTGCACAAAGGAACAATATAGGTGCAGAAAGAGGCAAGAGAAGTGCAGAAAGAGGTAAGAGAGGAGCAGAAACAGGCATCATAGGTGCAGAAAGAGGGAAGAGGGGTGCAGAAAGAGGGAAGGGGGTGCAGAAAGAAGGAAAGGGGTGCAGAAAGAAGCAAGAGAGGTACAGAAAGAAGCAAGAGATGTGCAGAAAGAAGCAACATAGGTGCAGAAAGAGGAAAAAGGGGTGCAGAAAGAAGCAAGAGAGGTTCAGAAAGAAGCATGGGAAATGCAGAAAGAAGCAAGTGAGGTGCAGAAAGAGGCAAGAGAAGTGCAGAAAGAGGCAAGAGAGGTGCAGAAAGAGGGAAGAGGGTGCAGAAAGAGGTAAGAGAAGTGCACAAAGAAGCAACGGAGGAGCAGAAAGAGGCAAGAGAGGTGCAGAAGAAAAAAGCAAGAGAGGTGCAGAAAAAAGCAAGAGAGGTGCAGAAAGAAGGGAAGTGCAGAAGGCGGTAGAGATGTGCAGAAAGAGGCAAGAGTAGTGTAGAAAAAGGAAGAAAGGTGCACAAAGAAGCAAGAGAAATGCTAAAAGAGGCAAGAGAGGCGCAGAATGAAGCAAGAGTGGTTTGTGCACCATTAGTACCAATTTAACACCCACATTTAGCAATAAGTAACAGGTGACCATTCCAGGTTTGCAAAGGGCCTTCCACCACGCTGTAACACTTGTCGCTGCATTTTTGGTAATGTTTGAGCCGTTTGAGCTCCAGGAAGTCCCACACAGCAGGATTGGTAAGTTCTCATAGCAGGCCATGCCCCCTTTGCCCACCACTCAGCAAACGTGCTCCCTGGCACGCTCTTGGATGGGGATTAAAGTCCCCTTCACTGCTGGGGGTCCCTAGGGACCAACTAGCCTACCTGTTACCTCCAGTAAGCACCACACAGTGGGATTGCTGAGAGGTGGACACAAGCCGCGCCCCCTTTCTCCACCACTCTGGAAACACGCCTCCTTGCGCTCTTGGTTGGGGGATGAAGTCCCCTTGCCTCCTGAGGGTCCCTGGGGGCCAACTAGACCTCCTGTTATCACTAGTAAGCCCCACACAGCTGGATTGCTGAGAGTGGTGAGAGGCCACGTCCCCTTTTTACACCACTCTGCAAATGCACCTCCTGGTGCACTGCTGCTTGGGGGATGAAGTCCACTTTAGTCCTTAGGTCCTCAGGACACAAGAGGACCTCATTGCCCCACCAGCAGTTCGCCAAGAAGCGCGTTTGCAGAGTGGTGTAAAAAGGGGCGTGGCCTCGGACCACATCTGAGCAATCCCACTGTGTGAGGCTTACTGGAGATACCTGGTGGGCTAGTTGGCCCCTAAGGACCCTTAGGATTCAAGGGGACTTAATCCCCCAACCCAGAACGTGCTAGGAGACAAGTTTGCAGAGTGGCGCAGGGAGGGGGCGGGGCCTCCGGTAAGTTGGCAGTTTCTTTTAAAAAAATTTTTTTTAGGAAGGGGGGCTGTGTGGCCTCCCTTTCCTTAATCCTTTTGGGCCCCGAAGACCCCTTCCCCCAGGGCCTGATCCATTGTTTTTTTTTTTTTTTATTGAAAAGGGGGGCGCGAGGCCCCCCTCCCGAGGTCGATTACAGCCAAAGGGACCCCATCCCCCGGGGCTAGGCCTTTCTTTTTTAAATATCTTTAAAGGGGAGGGGGTCCATGTGGCCCCCCTTCCCTCAGCAAGTTTTGGCCCAGGGGACAACCATCCCCGGGGCCTGCCGTTTAAAAAAAAAATAATAATAATTGGAGGGGGCCTCGCGGCCCCTTTCCTGAGGCTGTTGTAGCCCCAGGGACCCCATCCCCCAAGGCACGGCCAATGCTTTTTTTAAAAAAAAAATTAAAGGGGGGGGCCTAGTGGCTCCCCTATCGGGCCATTTTTGGCCCTGGGGACCCCCTCCCCTGGGGCATGGCCTCAATGTTGGGGACCGCGGGGGAGCCCCAATACCCTCGCGGTCCCAGCCGGCTCCCCGCATCCTGCGTGAGCCGGCATTGCTTTTGGACAAGGTTTGCCCAAAAGCAAATCTGCTTCGCTTCATGGAAGCGAGAGCAGTTTCCCTGCTCTCGCTTCCATGAAGCAAAGAAGAAGTTTGCCATGACAGGCGGGAGCAGTGCTCCCATAGCAAACTGCAATGTCCTGGGGTGGGCACCCCGGGACATTGCTAGAGCCGGCCCTGGAGGGAGGCAGTCCCCCGGGCCATGTGGGGCTCCAGGAGGGGGGCTGCGTGGCCCCCCTCCCAACAGCATTAAAGCCTTGGGGAGGTGGTGGTCCCCGGGGCAGTGTGGGGGGCAGGTGCCTCTCCGCACTTTATTTAAATTATTGAAGCCCCGGGGAGGTGGCGGTCCCCGGGGCTTGGGGGGGCCCACGAGGGCCCCCCACATATTATAAAGGTAATGCCCCACACTGCTACTTGGGGGATGAAGTCCACTTTAGTCCTGAGGTCTTCAGGACACAAGAGGACCTCATCGCCCCACCAGCAGTGCGCCAAGAGGCGCGTTTCCAGAGTGGTGAAAAAAGGGGCGTAGCCTCGGACCACTTCTCAGCAATCCCACTGTGTGGGGCTTACTGGAGATACCCGGTGGGCTAGTTGGCCCCTAACGACCCTTAGGATTCAAGAGGACTTAATCCCCCAACCCAGAATGCACCAGGAGGTGAATTTGCAGAGTGGTTGTGTGGCCCTCCTTTCCTTTTCCCTTCTGGACCCCGGAGACCCCATCCCCGGGGCCTGAGCCAATGTTTTGTTTTTTTTAAATTGAAAAGGGGGCGCGTGGCCCCCCTCCCAACGTCGATTACGGCCCCAGGGACCCCGTCCCCCAGGGCTAGGCCTTTCTTTTTTTTAATATCTTTAAAGGGGAGAGGGACCATGTGGCCCCGCTCCCCAGGCCGATTTCGGCCCCAGGGACCCCATCCCCCAGGGATAGGTCTTTTTAAAAAAAACTTAAATTATTTGTTTTAAGAAAGGGGGGCCACATGGCCCCCTTTCCCTGGGCAAGTTTTGGCCCTAGGGATCCCATCCCCCGGGGCCTGCCCTTTTTAAAAAAAATAAAAAAAATTGGAGGGGGCCTCACGGCCCCCCTCCTGAGGCCGTTGTAGCCCCATGGACCCCATCTCCCAGGGCATGGCCAATGCTTTTTTTAAAAAAAATTACAGGGAGGGGGGCCTAGTGGCTCCTTTATTGGGCCATTTTTGGCCCTGGGGACCCCCTCCCCCGGGGCATGGCCTCAATGTTGGGGACCGTGGGGGAGCCCCAATACCCTCGTGGTCCCAGCCGGCTCCCCGCATCCTGCGGGAGCTGGCATTGCTTTTGGACAAGGTTTGCCCAAAAGCAAATCTGCTTCACTTCATGCAAGCGAGAGCAGTTTTTCTGCTCTCGCTTCCATGAAGCGAAGAAGTCTTTAAAAAGAAAAGAAAATTGCAGGGGGCCTCGTGGTCCCCCTCCTGAGACAGTTGTAGCCCCGGGGACCCCATCCCCTGGGACATGGCCAATGCTTTTTTAATTATCTTTTAAAGGGAGAGGGGCCTAGTGGCTTCCCTCCCGAGCCATTTTTTGCCCCAGGGACCCCCTTCCCCGGGGCATGGCCTCACTGTTGGGGACCGCGGGGGGAGCCCCAATACCCCATGGTCCCAGCCGGCTCCCTGCATCCTGCAGGAGCCAGCATTGCTTTTGGACAAGGGGAGCTGCTGGCATGCAGCTTCCTTTGCCCAAAAGCAAATCTGCTTCGCTTCATGGAAGCGAGAGCAGTTGTCCTGCTCTCGCTTTCATGAAGCGAAGCATAAGTTTGCCATGACAGGGCGGGAGCAGTGCTCCCGTCCTGCCATAGCAAACTACTATGTCCTGGGAGTAGGCACCTCGGTACAATCCTGGAGCCGGCCCTGGGGGGTAGCGGTCCCCAGGGCCATGGAGGGCTCCAGGAGGGGGGCTGTGTGGCCCCCTCCCAACAGCATTAAAGCCTTGGGAAGGTGGTGGTCCCCGGGACAGTGTGGGGGGCAGGAGCCCCCCACACTTTATTTAAATTATTGAAGCCCTGGGGAGGTGACGGACCCCAGGGCTTGGGGGGCCCACAAGGCCCCCACACACATCATAAAGGTAATGCCCCAGGGTGGTGGCAGTCCCCGAGGATGTGGGGAGCCACGTGCCCCCGCACATTATTAACAAAGCCCTGGAGAGGTGGCGGTCCCCATGGCTGCGGGGGCCCCTCAGGCCACCGCATAATAATTAACCATTGCCCCGGGAGCTGGCCCACCTGGGGGCTTAAAAGAAACAAAGCGGGGGAAACGCACTTCGTTTTTTTTTATTTTCAGAGGGATTCGCAGACCTTACGCGAATCCCACCAAATTATTTTTAAAGAAATGCTTTTTTTGGCCCTCGTGGTCCCTGTGGGACCCCTTGAGCAGGCCTTGGGGGTCAGGGTGTTTCTACCCTGCCCCCTTTTCTTCTTTTTTTACCTTTTTTCTTGTGACTCAGTTCAACTTAGTCATAAGATGGCTGCCAACACTTCCTGGTTTGAAGTGTTGGCAGCCAATCACAAGTCAGCTCATGATCAGGAGGGTTCGCAGATCCACCGCGGTCAACAGATACTAATATTTTTTTAAGTATGAATTTCTCAGGAACTACTGAACGGATTTACACCATTTAAAAAGAAGGTCGCTGTCTGAACCAAGACCTACCATTTTGCCAAATTTGGTGTAATTCCATTCTGCAGTTCGGGCTGTAGCCTTGTCTAAAGTTTCCCATGGAAATTAACATGGAGAAAACGTGTTTTAGGATCCCCCTTTTTTCTCAGCCCCCCGCTTGCTGAATCACCACAAAACTTTCAAGACAGGAGCTGACCTGAGCGGGCCATTAGTTTTGAAAATTTCGCGAAGATTCATCAGAGGGCGCCAAAGATATTGGCAAAAGAAAAAACGCTTTTTGAATAGAAACAAGGTCCTAACTATAGCTACCTACTGACGACTGCCAATAGATGATATATATATATCTATATATATATCTATATATATATATATATATATATATATATATAAATATATATATATATATATATATATACCAAATGAAGTCGCTCGAAAGTTGAAGGAGCCACACACAACATGATATTTATCCTTTTATTGGGGAGACAGCTGAGTACACAATATCGTCCTTGCAGCTTAAAGAGTTGTGCCAATTTCTGCCACACGCATTTCAGGTGAGTACCCTTGTTCACTGGCTCGGCAAGGGAAAACAGCAGCATAGGTGTAATTGCACTCGCAATCAAATAATTGTTGCCTACAACAGCTGTTGCACTTGCAATGTTTTATTCTAAGAACTTTGGGAAAGTACGAAGCGGCACCTATTAAGGATTAAATATTGGATGAACTATCTTGACCAGAACACTTAGCACACACACGCCCATTGGGGCAGGACTTTAAATTTGAATGCGAGTGTAATTACACCTATGCTGCTGTTTTCCCTTGCCAAGCCAGTGAACAAGGGTACTCACCTGAAACGCGTATGGCAGAAATTGGCATAACTCTTTAAGCTGCGAGGACGATATTGTGTACTCAGCTGTCTCCCCAATAAAAGGATAAATATCACGTCGTGTGTGGCTCCTTCAGCTTTCGAGCGACTTCATTTGGTATATTCACGGCCTGCTCAGGCCCGGAAGGCGCCCCACTGCCTATTCTGCAGGTCCGCGCTTGTGAAATTCTAAGGCGCAGAGGAACGACGTGTTCTTTTGGGTAAGACACAAAGTAAGCTGGGTTCAAATGTTGCCTACGACAGCTGTTGCACTTGCAATGTTTTATTCTAAGAACTTTGGGAAAGTACGAAGCGGCACCTATTAAGGATTAAATATTGGATGAACTATCTTGACCAGAATGCTTAGCACGCACACGCCCATTGGGGCAGGACTTTAAATTTGAATGCAAGTGGAATTACACCTATGCTGCTGTTTTCCCTTGCCGAGCTAGTGAACAAGGGTACTCACCTGAAACGCGTATGGCAGAAATTGGCATAACTCTTTAAGCTGCGAGGACGATATTGTATACTCAGCTGTCTCCCCAATAAAAGGATAAATATCACGTCGTGTGTGGCTCGTTCAACTTTTGAGCGACTTCATTTGGTATATTCACGGCCTGCTCAGGCCCGGAAGGTGCCCCACTGCCTATTCTGCAGGTCCGCGCTGGTGAAATACTAAGGCGCAGAGGAACGACGTGTTCTTTTGGGCAAGACACAAAGTAAACTGGGTTCAAATGTGGCCTACGACAGCTGTTGCACTTGCAATGTTTTATTCTAAGAACTTTGGGAAAGTACCTAGCTGCACATATTAAGGATTAAATATTGGCTGAACTATCTTGACCAGAATGCTTAGCACGCACACGCACATTGGGGCAGGACTTTAAATTTGAATGCAAGTGCAATTACACCTATACTGCTGTTTTCCCTTCGCGAGCCAGTGAACAAGGGTACTCACCTGAAACGCGTATGGCAGAAATTGGCATAACTCTTTAAGCTGCGAGGACGATATTGTGTACTCAGCTGTCTCCCCAATAAAAGGATAAATATCACGTCGTGTGTGGCTCCTTCAACTTTCGAGTGACTTCATTTGGTATATTCACGGCCTGCTCAGGCCCGGAAGGCACCCCACTGCCTATTCTGCAGGTCCGCGCTGGTGAAATACTAAGGCGCACAGGAACGACATGTTCTTTTGGGCAAGACACAAAGTAAGCTGGGTTCAAATGTTGCCTACGACAGCTGTTGCACTTGCAAAGTTTTATTCTAAGAACTTTGGGAAAGTACGAAGCGGCACCTATTAAGGATTAAATATTGGCTGAACTATCTTGACCAGAATTCTTAGCATGCACACGCCCATTGGGGCAGGACTTTAAATTTGAATGCGAGTGCAATTACACCTATGCTACTGTTTTCCCTTGCCGAGCCAGTGAACAAGGGTACTCACCTGAAACGCGTATGGCAGAAATTGGCATAACTCTTTACGCTGCGAGGACGATATTGTGTACTCAGCTGTCTCCCCAATAAAAGGATAAATGTCACGTTGTGTGTGGCTCCTTCAACTTTCGAGCGACTTCATTTGGTATATTCACGGCCTGCTCAGGCCCGGAAGGCGCCCCACTGCCTATTCTGCAAGTCCGCGCTGGTGAAATACTAAGGCGCAGAGGAACGACATGTTCTTTTGGGCAAGTCACAAAGTAAGCTGGGTTCAAATGTTGCCTACGACAGCTGTTGCACTTGCAATGTTTTATTCTAAGAACTTTGGGAAAGTACGAAGCGGCACCTATTAAGGATTAAATATTGGCTGAACTATCTTGACCAGAATGCTTAGCACGCACACGCCCATTGGAGCAGGACTTTAAATTTGAATGCAAGTGCAATTACAACTATGCTGCTGCTTTCCCTTGCCGAGCCAGTGAACAAGGGTACTCACCTGAAACGCGTATGGCAGAAATTGGCATAACTCTTTAAGCTGCGAGGACGATATTGTTTACTCGGCTGTCTCCCCAATAAAAGGATAAATATGATGTCGTGTGTGGCTCCTTCAACTTTCGAGCGACTTCATTTGGTATATTCACGGCCTGCTCAGGCCCGGAAGGCGCCCCTCTGCCTATTCTGCAGGTCCGCGCTGGTGAAATACTAAGGCGCAGAGGAACGACGTGTTCTTTTGGGCAAGACACAAAGTAAGCTGGGTTCAAATGTTGCCTACGACAGCTGTTGCACTTGCAATGTTTTATTCTAAGAACTTTGGGAAAGTACGAAGTGGCACCTATTAAGGATTAAATATTGGCTGAACTATCTTGACCAGAATGCTTAGCACGCACACGCCCATTGGGGCAGGACTTTAAATTTGAATGCGAGTGCAATTACACCTATGCTGCTGTTTTCCCTTGCCGAGCCAGTGAACAAGGGTACTCACCTGAAACGCGTATGGCAGAAATTGGCATAACTCTTTAAGCTGCGAGGACGATATTGTGTACTCAGCAGTCTCCCCAATAAAGGGATAAATATCATGTCGTGTGTGGCTCTTTCAACTTTCGAGCGACTTCATTTGGTATATTCACGGCTTGCTCAGGCCCAGAAGGCGCCCCACTGCCTATTCTGCAGGTCCACGCTGGTGAAATACTAAGGCGCAGAGGAACGACGTGTTCTTTTCGGCAAGACACAAAGTAAGCTGGGTTGAAATGTTGCCTACAACAGCTGTTGCACTTGCAATGTTTTATTCTAGGAACTTTGGGAAAGTACGAAGCGGCACCTATTAAGGATTAAATATTGGCTGAACTATCTTGACCAGAACACTTAGCACACACACGCCCATTGGGGCAGGACTTTAAATTTGAATGCGAGTGCAATTACACCTATGCCTCTGTTTTCCCTTGCCGAGCCAGTGAACAAGGGTACTCACCTGAAACGCGTTGGGCAGAAATTGGCATAACTCTTTAAGCTGCGAGGATGATATTGTGTACTCAGCTGTCTCCCCAATAAAAGGATAAATATCACATCGTGTGTGGCTCCTTCAACTTTCGAGCGACTTCATTTGGTATATAAATATATATATATATATATATATATATATATATATATATATATATATATATATATATATATATATTAATGCATGCAAGAAAGTTTCTCCTTGACACTCGGTAAAGAAAATCCAGCCACTACAGTAAAGTGGTTCACAAGTAGAGATTTATTTCAACAGAAGAAGATAACGTTTTTCCACCTAGATAGGTCTTGGTCACATGACCACAGTCAGGAAATGCTGAACATAAATACTGCGTCATACAGGACTCTACTTAGTAATGGGCACAGTAACAGACTGGGTCAGCTCTCTTTCTAGCCCGTTTGATTGCCTTCTGTGGGTAACCTCTGGCTATGAATCTCCTGGTCATTTCTTTTTAGTATCCTAGTAGCTTAGTTCAGAGCTACACTTTCTTTGGCTCTGAGAAATTCACTATATTGAATACTCCAGCAGAAGCTTGGAGGATGACAGCTAGCCGTGTGTAAGATGTAGTTCCCTGCTGTTGTTTTTCGAAACAACTCGGTGTGCAACAATCCATCAGCGATTCTCAATCTTATGTCTAGAAAGCCAATGGTGTCCTGACTGTTTTGCATGGTAAATTTCAAATTCACATCATTTTCATTCAATTTAGTGGCAAAAGTGTTTAAGTCATTCCCATTGCCCTCCCAGACAAAAAAGATGAAATCTATGTATCTAAGCTAAACACTGATCTTCTCAGTCCATATACCCAGGTAACTACCCCAGAGTACCTGCTCCTCCCACCAGCCCATAGCTAGTTTGGCATAGCTGGGGGCAAAGCAGGAGCCCATCGCAGTGCCCTGTATTTGTTTTTATAGATCTTTTTCAAACATAAAGACATTTTCTTGCAAATAGGGTTCAATAATTTTCAATATCATGTGCCTATGTTCCAAAACATTGATGTTCCTAGCTCACAAAAAATATTTACATGCATTTAAGCCATCAAGATGTTTAATGCTTGTGTAGAGACTTTACACATCCAGACACACCAGCCAGTATTCATTCCCCCAGAAAAGATTCTGAGTTTTCTGTGCATGTCTTTCACTTAAGAATTCAAATTATGTACAAAGGGAAAAAGAAAATGGTCAACAAAAATAGATGTGTTTTTGAATAAACTGTTTTGGATGAAACGATGGGGCGGCCTGGAGGATTAGTAATTTTGTATGTACTTTAGGGAGCAGATCTATCGTGGGAATGGTGGGTGTGTCATTATTCAGGAATTGTAATTCATCCCAGCTCAACAGTTTGTTGTTGTACAGTCCCTGCATCAAATCTGTGTTCATTTCTTGTAAATTCTTAAAATAATTCCTATCCACCTAGCAAGCTGTGTTACTGAGTTGCCTGTAGGCTTCCTTTACATAATTGTCCCTCTCCATGAGAACTACATTACCTCCTTTACCTGAGGCTTTTGTTACCAGGTTAGGGTCCTTCTGTATAGCCATAACGGCTTCCCATTGGTCATTATGCATAATCTGTCTTCTTGTGGTTTCCCTACTCAGTGTTAATATGTCATTTGCAACCACATCACAGAAAACATCAATGTTATCTCTTGGTGTCTGGGGAATAAGTTTGGAGGGCTACCTAAAGTCATTTTCACATGTGGCCCCAGTGTCAATGTCATGTATAGTGGGTAAATCTCTAAGAAGAGTGCGGCCAAATGGGTCCCATGCCTCTCTTTGTGTTGTTTCCTCCTCAGTTGTACCCAAGTCATACATTGTGCTTAGTGTTTCTATATCAATAATCACAAGATTAGATCTAGTGAGTAGTCGCTGTACATGTGAAGTTCTAATCGACTTTTGTTGTTTCAAACAATGCACCTTATACAGTTATAATTTTCATGCCAATGTGTAAAGATCCACCCTCAGTTCTGCATATTCTATTCCCATTTCTAGGGGGCAAGAGAAGAGTCCAAGTTTCAAAGTCTGGCATTCTATCCCAATGTTCTTTTCTTTGCCTGCGTTTTCATCGCTTCTGGTTCTGAAGTTTCTGCCTTTCACCCAGTATCTTTGTTTGCCTCTGAAAGACTGTTTGTGATCCCTTTGCATCATCCGATACTCCTCGGAAAAAGAAATCTTAGATGGTTGGTTGTTGGTTAAGTCTTCTATTGATTCCAACTCTGCCCTCAATCGATGCTGGACTCCCCTCTTCCTTTGTCTAGAGCACTCAATGTTTTGTCCTTTGCCAGTTCCAGTCTTGCTTTATCAAATTTCCTTGCGAAGGTTAAGATTCGTCCTGAGGCATAGTCTCGCTCATCTCAGTGGAACTTGCATTGTTTCCTTTGTATTACCTCCTTCTCATGAATTATCACTCTGTCATCCACCAACTTCAGCGTATTGGTCACTAACTCTTGGTCTTGCTCTGATTTCAGGTCATCCATCAAAGATTGTATTTGGGCCATAAGTGCCTTATGTTATACCCAGGCATGCCAAATCAATATTTCCAGCATTACTTTCGAGTATGAGTTGGTACTCTCCACCCATTCCCTCAGTAGCTTGGGTTTGGGATTTAACAGGGGGGATATGATGAATATTCTTAAGCCCAAAGGGACGCGCCCTGCTTCTATGTAATTTTGGAGGGAAGTCGCCTCCCACCAGCGACTGACCTCTCTGTGTTGCAATCTCTCCAATTGATTGCCCTTCTGCTTGATACTGGTCGTAATCCCACTTTCACTGGGTATATTCAGAGTGGCATCACTGCCACTCCCACTGTCAATCGATTTGAAAATCATACAGGACACGGCTTAGTAATGAACACAGTAAACACACTTCCGCTCGGAAACCTTTGAGCGATATATATTTCATTGTGAGAACAAACATATCTCTGTGTAAATAGAAACTATAAACATATAATCACCACATTTAATGATGCATAAAACAATTTTTCGGTTAAACATCCTAGCAAGATCAGGATAGGAAAGGCACTAAAGTGGTAGTCTATGCACTCAAGACTACATTACCCATATTCCCTTACATGGTCCTGTAATAATAGCAATGGATTATGGTAGGTTTGCCGTATATCCAGGTAAAAAAGAAAAAACTCTGCTTGCTGCCTTGTTACTGCAGAGTGCTTACAGCAGTGGGGGCAGTCAACCAATTCCTCACAGGTGGCACCTTTCAAAAGGAAAGTGTAATGGGTAAAGTACCCTAAATAATAGTGCATCTCCTTGTGGTGTGGATATTTGGAGAACCCTTGCATTGTCTTTAGTGAAAAACATTGGTACAACAACCAAAATTGTGGCTATCGTAGCCTATGATATCAGTCACTAAATCTCCTCATTCGAGAAAAGAAAGAGGTTCCAATGATTTGGTGAAATTCCTCTGTGCAGTTTAACTCCTGGCCGTGGCTATTTGGTGGGTTCAACATGGTCTCAACCCCATAAGTTCTGTAAGGGAAAGTGTATATACAAACATCAGTGTATGATAACCATCATTATTACATTCACAACCTGTATACAGATGCAGAGGGAAAAAAAGAAAAAGGGGGGTTATAAAATGTGCCCATATCATGTTGGTACAATAGTGCCATCCTGATATCAAGTGTAACTAAACTCTTACCACATTAAAAACAAAACATATTGGTGATAAAACAAAATGAAAGACAAAGTGTATAAAATGACCTTTTTGTGTCAGCAAAAAACTGTGTCAGAGCGGAGATACGACAGGTATTCGCCTACAGGTGTGAATATAGTTCCTAATCAATATTCATCCCGTATGGGATGATGCAACCGTCTTGCAAGATGAATCTGGATTCCAATCTGCGAAGAGCAGTTAGTCTATTTCCTCCTCTGGGAGATTGGTTACTGTATAGATGCCAAAGAACTTGGCTGTCATCCAGTCACCCTGGTGTTTTTCCTGAAAGTGCTTGGCTGTACAATAACTCTGGTCATTGTTTGTTATAGCCCTCCAGTGTTCAAGTATGCGTTTCTGAACTGGGAAAGTGGTAGATCCAATATACCACTTCCCACATGGGCAAATGATGACATAGACAACAAAATCTGTTTTGTAGGTTATCAATCTTGGTAGGCGCCAAGTTCTGTTAAGTCTAACTAGGGTAACTTCCTGAATGTTACAGCTGTGTTTAAAGGCTTTACAATGTCCACAGCATTTTAAACCTTTTCCTTGTCTCAGTCAGTAGGAGGTTTTAAGTTAAGATGGTTCTGGACTAGTACATCTTTGAGGGAAAGATTCAGTTGGTATGTAAAGCTTGGGGCGCGTCCTACCTTTTATCATTCAAGATGTTATCTTGCACAAGAATACTTGATCTACTTTTAAGAATGTTCCTCAACCTACTTGCCAGATTTGTAAACTTCATTACTAATCAAATGGGTCCACTCCCTGGATCAACACTGGGTGGGCGGAACGGAGCTTGCTACTTAGAGACTGCGTCAGCCCTCTTGCTTGCCCATTTAAGTGCCTTCCGTGGGTAATCTCTGTCTATGAATCTCCTGGTCATTTATGTTTTTAGTATCCTGGTAGCTTATTTCTGACCTACAGTTTCTTTTGGCTCTGAGAGATTCACCATATGGAATGCAGAAGCTGGAAGGATGACAGCTAGCAGCATATTATATATACATATATATATACATATATATACATATATAGACATATGTATATATTCACTGAAAAAAACACAGGTTTCAGGGACGTTATAGTTAGTTGGACATTTCAGTCGTACAAAACCAGAGAAATTCGGCCGTTATAGTTAGTTGAGCTAAGTATTACTTGCGCCCCCGCAATGCACTGCTGATGACATCACATATTACATCACTCATGACATGGTCAGTGACATCACTGATGACATCACTGATGACATCTCAAATGACATCACTGATGACATCACTGATGGGTAGTGCCTGAGTGATTGCATGAGTGAAGAGGTAATGTGTGGGTGATTGGAGGAGTGCATGGGTAATGTCTCAGTGATTGCATGAGTGCAAGGGTAGTGCCTGGGTGATTGGAGGAGTGCAAGGGTAGTGCGTGGTGATTTTGTAAGTGCATGCGTTATGCCTGGGTGATTGCATGACTGCAGAGGTAATGTGTGGGTGATTGGAGGAGTGCATGGGTATTGCCTGAGTGATTACATGAGTACAAGGGTAGTGCCTGGGTGATTGGAGTAGTGCAAGGGTAGTGCGTGGTGATTTTGTAAGTGCATGGGTAACGCCTGGGTGACTGTATGAGTACAGAGGTAATATGTGGGTGATTTGAGGAGTGTATGGGTAATACATGAGTGATTGCATGAGTGTATGGGTAATGCCTGGATGATTGCATGAATGAAGGGTAGTGCCTGGGTGATTGGAAGAGTGCATGGGTACTGCCTGAGTGATTGAAGAAATGCATGGGTAATGCCTGAGTGATTGCATGAGTGCATGGGTAGTGCCTGGGTGATTGGAGAAGTGCATGACTAATGCCTGGGTGATTCCATAAGTGTAGGAGTAATGTCTGGATGATTGAAGGAGTGCATGGGTAATGCCTGGGTGATTGCAAGACTGTAGGAGTAATGTCTGGGTGATTGCAGGAGTGCATGCGTACTGCCTGAGTGAATAAAGGAGTGCATTGGTAATGCCTGGGTGATTTTGTAACTGCATGGGTAATGCCTGGATGATTTTGTAAGTGCATGGCTAATGCCTGGGTGATTGAATGAGTGCAGAGGTAATGTATGGGTGATTGTAGGAGTGCATGGGAAATGCCTGAGTGATTGAAGGAGTGCATGGGTAATGCCTGGGTGATTGGAGCAGTGCATGGGTACTGCCTGGGTGATTGGAGGAGAGCATGGGTACTGCCTGAGTGATTGAAGTAGTGCATGGCTAATGCCTGGGTGATTCCATAAGTGTAGGAGTAATATCTGGATGATTGAAGGAGTGCATGGGTAATGCCTGGGTGATTGCAAGGGTGCAGGAGTAATGTCTGGGTGATTGGAGGAGTGCATGGGTACTGCCTGGGTGATTAAAGGAGTGCTTTGGTAATGCCTGGGTAATTTTGTAAGTGCATGTGTAGTGCCTGTGTGATTGCATGAGGGCAAGGGTAATGTCTGGGTGACTGGAGGAGTGCATGGGTACTGCCTAAGTGATTGAAGGAGTGCATAAGTAATGTCTGGGTGATTGTATGAGTGCATGGGTAGTGCCTGGGTTATTGGTGATTGGAGAACTGTATGGGTAATACCTGGGTGATTCCATAAGTGTAGGAGTAATATCTGGATGATTGAAGGACTGCATGGGTAGTGCCTGGGTGATTGAAGAAACGCATGGGTAATGCTTGAGTGATTTCATGAGTGCATGGGTAGTGCCTGGGTGATTGGAGAAGTGCATTGCTAATGCCTGGGTGATCCCATAAGTGTAGGAATAATGTCTGGATGATTGAAGGAGTGCAAGGGTAATACCTGGGTGATTGCAAGAGTGTAGGAGCAATGTCTGGGTGTTTGCAGGAGTGCGGGGTACTGTCTGAGTGATTAAAGGTGTGCATTGGTAATGCCTGGGTGATTTTGTAAGAGCATGGGTAATGCCTGGGTGATTTTGTAAGTGCATGGGTAGTGCCTGGGTTATTGCATGAGTGCATGAGTAGTGCCTGGGTGATTGGAGGAGTGCATTGGTAATGCTTGGGTGATTGTATGAGTGCAGAAGTAATGTCTGGGTGATTGGAGCAGTGCATGGCTAATGTCTGGGTAATTGGACGAGTGCATGGGTACTGCCTGAGTGATTGAAGGAGTGCATGGGTAATGCTTGAGTGATTGCATGAGTGCAGGGGTAATGTTTAGGTGATTGGAGGAGTGTATGGGTAATGCTTGGGTGCATTGAAGACTGCATGGGTAGTGCCTGGGTGCATAGAGGAGTGCATGGGTAGTTTCTGGGTTAATTGAGGAGTGCATAAGAAGTACCTGGGTGATTGCATGAGTGTACGGGTAGTGTCTGGATGATTGGAAGACTGTATGGGTAGTGTTTGAGTGATTGCATAAGTGCAGCAGAAGTGCGTGAGTGCATGTATGAGTGCATGGCTAGTGCCTGAGTGATTGCATGAGTGCATTGGTAGTGCCTGGGTGATTGGAGGAGTGCATGGGTAGTGCTTGAAAAAATGGATGACTGCAATAAAAGTGACTGTAAACATTACTTCATATTATGCTTATTACATTATTTCATCTTACCTTCTTTATTGAAGTAGATACCAAATTCAGTGAAACTATTTTACAGTAGTTTTATTGTAAACTGAATTTGAAATCTTTTCAAGCTTTAGTATTACTTTATAATTTTAGAATTACATAATATATTCAGTTTCCCTTTTTGCTGTTCTCAGATTCTATTGAATTTCACCATTCACACTGATGTCAATGCAGATCATCATATAACAGCAGGGAAAAAAATACAATCAATGAGATTGTAAAAAACAAAAACAAATCTGCGTTGAAAATATTTACAACAAGTTCAACTATCTGTTTACCTATCTACAGTTTCTAAATTATATTTTTCCACTTCAATAAATCATTTATTTCTCTGAAGTACATTTCTGAATTATACATTCTCATTTACATCGCATATAATATAAAGATCAAATATATAAACTATTTCTTTCAAACACATGCTGTTCCATGCTCTGCCTTTTCTCCCGCCATAGCTTGTTTTCTCCCGCCGAGATTGCGATGCACTCTCCTCTGACCACTAGTTTCAATGCTTCCCATACTGAGGCTAAGGGCGTGTCCCCGGTGTCATTGATTTGCAAGTAGTCTAAGATTTGGGCACGTAACGCCTCCGCAGCAGGCTTGGATTGCAGGAGGCTATCCCGCAGGCGCCAGCCCACCTGATGTGAGGGTTGCGAATTTGCATGCAGTGTGACCATGATCCTAGCGTGGTCTGACAGAGAGCGGGTTTGATAGAGGGGTCGGAGCGGCTTGGTGCCAGCTTGGGCGAGGTCAGGAAATCATTGCTGCGTGCGTACGTTTTATGGGCTGCCGAATAGTATGTATAGTCTCTGTCGTCCGGATGATGAGCGCGCCAGACATCCAGGAAACCATGTTCCGAGAGCCAGGGCCTGCCCTCCAGTGACAGAGTCCCTGACTGTGTGAAACGTTGCCCAGAGCGATCTAGATTTGTGTCCATTACTAAATTAAGATCACCACTCACAAGAATCTCAGCATCAGTAGACGCCATTGTCTCCCCCAGGGCTTTGTGCAGGAACTGTTCCTGGTGTGTGTTCGGAGTGTATATGCTAGCTAGCGTGAATTGTAATCCCTCCCACTGAATTCTGACAGCTAGTAATCGCGTTTATCAAAAAGGGGGGGACAGAGGGCTTAATCAAGAGGTCCAGCGTACTTGCCCTATCAGAGTGAACGCAAAAAAGAGGTACGCAGTTCCTCAGTATGCAGGTAGTGTCCCAGGCACCCAAAAAGGAGGGGAATTCCTCCTTTTGGAACTGAGGCCCTCACACACCCAGCAAGCTAGGTGTCATGCTTCATCATATGGGTCTGCCCCTCGTCGGGTCGGCGCTGCAATACCCGACGGGCACCCATAGAGGGGCTCTTTGCCGGAGATCTTTTGTTCCTGCCGTAAGGGTGCCGTGGGTGTAAGGGACCTAGTGTGAGTGTAGATGTGCTGGAAGTGAATATAAAACAAGAGGGGATTCCTATGAGAGCAAATTTTATTCTAAATGGATCCCTACTTGATTAAAAAGCTAGTAATCGCCCCTTAAGCTCGCCAACAGTGGAGAGGAGTTTGCCATTGAATTTTGCACTAAACAAAATAGTGACCCCATTGATCTTCTGGGACGTGTTGGAGGACCATACCTGAATGGGAAATCACCGGGAGAGCATGCGGTGTACATCCTGTTGTAGGAGGAGAGTTTCCTGTAATAGGCAAATGTCCCCCTGGGAATTCTCTAGAAGGGACAAGATCGCTGTGCGCTTCACTGGGTGGTTAAGACCCCGAACATTAAGGCTAACAATTTTAAGAGTTTTGCCCACCATTTATCTATACCAAAGAGGGAGGTACTTAGCTTCATCCATTGCAGTCATTGCCGTTGTCCTAGTCACCCCGTAAGGTCCCCTGACCCATTCATGAGTCCCAATTACCATGCATTAATGATGAGGGGGAGAGAGAAAAGGAGGAGGAGAGCGAGAACAAACCCAACCCCAAAAGGGAACACCAAACTTTCTTTTGACCAAAAAATAAACAATGAGTCTTATCTCGAATGGTGACATCAGTTCGTCAATGTGAGAAGACTCTCGGAGGGTGCGCCAACAGAACTCCATCTGCCTCGCGAGGGTGTGGACGCTGGCGTCAACTGTGGTCTCTCAGAGAGGAGTTGACCATTTGAGGGGAGTCCTCCGGCGCCATCCATGGCTGTGAAGACCGGTGGCCTAATCAGACGAGTCAAGGGGAGATAGGTCTCTCCAGAGAGGAGGACAGTGCATTTATCACAGCTTTTCGTTCATTGGTGATTGTGTCTGAGTCCGGTTTGTGGCTAATGGAAGGCCCACCAACTCGCCGCCAGCGAGAACCCTTGGTTTTCAGATTCCAGAGGTGCCCGTTGTTCTCGCCTTGAGTTGGGTCTGACACTATGCCCAGCACCTCCTGCGCTTCTTTCAGGGATTTTATCTGCCATAGTTTGCTCTCGCATCTGAAGATGATGCGGAAGGGATGACCCCATGAGTACGGTATCTCCTGCTCCCTGAGGTGCGCAGTAACGCTTCGGAATTCCCTCCTTTTGAGGAGCGTGGTCAGGGAGAGATCCTGAAAAAAGGAGAGCGTATGGCTTCTGAATTGGACCGGGTGGGCCTTCCGTGCTAGGCGAATTATAGATTCTTTCACTTGGAAGTCGTGGACGCACACCAGGATATCAGGCGGGGGGGCTTTGTTACTTTTAGGCAGACCCACACAGTGCACTCTATCGAATTGTATTTCCGCCGGGCATTCATCACCTAGCACCAGCTTGAAAAGGGACAGGACATATTCGCGTATATCCTCTCCTTCTGCATGAGATGGCGCTCCACGGATTCGCACGTTGTTTCTGCGCGAGCGGTTTTCTAAGTCATTTGCCGCTGCCTGCAGCTCAATATGTTGTTCACGAAGTCTTAGAATTTCCTGCTGCATCATCTCCAGCTCTTCATCCCTGGTGGTTTCTCTCTCTTCCAAGGATGCAACGCGATCTCCTACCTCATCAAGGTCCTTTCTAACCTCCTTTAGATCCGCCGAGAGTTGAGTTCGCATTGTGAGCAGGTCTTCTCGGAGTGAGGTGAAGAGTTCAGTCATAAAAGCTTTGGTCGCTGGGGTGTCAGAAGCCTCCAGCCCCTCCTTTGGGTCATCGTCTCCTGCCATCATGCTTGCCGTAGTAGATGCCGCTGGTTGCTTCAGCAACATGTCCTTGACTGATCTATCTTTTTTTGCCCGTGGCGCGGCCATAGTCTTCTCTAGGCGTGACTGTGTACGTGGGCCTGCTGTCGGGGTGCTATATACCTTGGGGCGCCACTTCCTCCCGACAGTCTTCTTTCTGGAGAAACCGACTTTTAGCCCCTCGGGTGCGTCTACTAGGTGGAGGGCCACCTACTATTGCGCTACCGGCCCGTGAAGAAAACGGGTATGGCTATGGGCACGCAATCCAGGTGATTTGCCATGCGCGGAGACCTGTTCCTTGCTCTACCCACCACCCAGAGTCGTCGTGTGCTATGGCCATCTAGTCTTCGCCCCGTGGGAGGGCTAGGCCTCAGTCTGCTGGTGTGGGCCCGCTCCATGCTCCGCGAAGATAGGGCGCTTGTTGCTTTAGGTTTGAGGGGAGCAATGCCCCAGATCCTTGTATGTAGCCGTGGGGAAAGGTTTGCCCGTGCCCCTTTATGTGTGGTGGCTCTGGTAGCATGCACCTCCCTCCAGCGCTTTTCTCATGGCACACTAAAGGCAATCCCGTCACAGCTCCCCCAGAGTGGGATGATGCGTGCCTCAAGGTCGTCTCAATGGCCGCTCCCCCGCACCGGCTCACTGTTGGGCACTCTTTCTCTCGGTGCGAGTCCGACTTGTGGGATTGTGTGAAGCTCAAGGGGCCGCTACCCTCCCCCAGCGCTAGGCTCCTCACCTGGGATAAAGTACACGTGGGCTGGGAGGGGACTATATACGATCCATGCACTCTGTCCACTCACCGCAGCCCGAGGGGGGCACCAGCCATCTGCTCTCAACACCATTCACCTCTCCAGGGGGGGCCACCCCGCGGGTCTTCAGGTTGGACATGCGACTGTGTCATTGGGGCCCCACGTTCATCTCGGCCAACATGTCCTGTGCCAGGCGCAGTTTCATTGCGGCGCTCTGACCCTGCCTCCACCTGCTGCCGATCACCTCAGGCAGGCTCCAGATGCTCCTCTCCTGGCGAGCCGCCGCACCGCTCCAGCACGGGTTATGGCTCGGTCGTTGGCCTTAGCACTGCCCGTGGGCCCACTCGGCCCAGCGCCGTCGCAGTCAGTTTCAGCTCCTCGAGCCCGTGTCGCCGCTCTCTCAGCTGGGCTAGTCCACTCAGCCCGTCGCGGGGCCCGCCCACAATCTCCCGCGGGTCCGTGCCGCTCACCCCTCTTTCATGGGCGCAGATCTAGGCATTCACCGCTCCTCAATCGAAGGCAGGCCACCTCCTCTCCAGCAGGGCCCAGCCTCTCGCCCGCAGTTCGCCCGCTCACCAGTACTCACCGCCACTGCTGTCACTCCCGCAGCTACGTTTCACCTTCCCGCCTCGCCAGGGTGGATTGCCACACCGTCGGCGTGTCTTCCGATACAACAGGGTCGGTGCCGGACTGTAATTACAATGCTAGATGACGATGGCACCGGAGAGACTCTCAGGCACGTCTCACACGGCCGCCATCTTGGCCACGCCCCCCCTTAATAAGTTCTTTATATTCAAAATGAGACCAAATGTTTATATTTCCAATACTTCCCAAACATTTCCTAGTATCTTCATGGACAAGAGTTTTAAAAACTGGTTGTCCTTTCACAGGAGTCAGTTGTAGTAGATCGCCAAATACAATTACATGTTTTCCTCCAAATAAAACATCATAATCTGTTTTTAAAATCTGTTGCATTCTTAAATGTACAAAGGCAAGCATTAAGTTTGAGACCATGCTCACCTCATCAATGATTAGAAGTTTCATTTTCTTTAGTACTCTTGAGACTTCATAACAAGCTTCTCCAGATAGTTTATGATATTCCAACTTATTTTCATGTTCTACTGGTAGCTTGAGTAAACAATGTAATGTAATCCCTTTAATGTTGTGTGCCGCTAACCGAGTTGGAGCTATTACAACACAAGATAAATGAGATTCAGTGGTTTTCTGTAGATAACTGGTCAAAACTTTAATTAGGAAACTTTTTCCTGTTCCAGCTTGACCACTGATATACATTTGAATAGGTTTAAATGATGTGCAGTTGCACTCTTTTTTTCATGCAGTAAACCATGCTGTATCTGTTGTGTCACTTGCCGATATATTTCTTTTTGTTCAAAATTTAATTGGTCTTCCAAGTTTCCCAACTCTATTATATCCTGTTGTGCTTGTTGCATTGCCATTTCTACTTCATTCATGGCTATTGCTGCTTCATTTTCAAGAATTGGTTGTCCTAATGGATCTTGACTTAGAGGAGCAAAACTTTGACTATCTTGAGAACTGTCTCTAGCTATTTCAGCTGCAATAGTAGTTTCTTGTTCAATCTCTTCATTTAACGTTTGTAGATAATTTGGAAAAATTGTGCATTGAATACTATCTTTACATGCATTAAAAGAATCATCATAGCAGTCAAAATCTCCAAGTAATTCCATTTCAGTACGCCAAGGCTTGAAGAGTTGCAGAAGTGCTAAATTGAAAAATTCCTTTTTATCTGGAGTATCACAAGTGAGTTTTCTGTGATTAATAAGATTTCCTTTGGCATGTTTTACCAAACATCCATCAAATCCAATAACTGCAATTTTTTCTTCATTTATATTTTCTGTAACATTTCTCTTAAAACTATAATGTTGTAGTACTTCATAGAGACATATGTTTTCCAGATGTGGACTTCTTTTGGGATTGTACGTATCCAACATATTTGTTTTAACAATATCTGTACTTTCTGGTTCATTCAATGCTAAGTATTCAATTTCTTGTACAGATTTCAAAACTCGATTTTGTGTTGCAGCAAGACCTAGACTTACCCAAATGATTCCTCTTGACTTTGAATATAAACTTGCAAAGGTCAACCGATCCGAACATTTGTAGGATCCAATCTCTCGATGGGAAAGCATCTTCAAACTAAAGCTGTACAATTTGTTACTAAGAGTCTTCTCTTGTGAAATTTCTTCCCACATTTCTTTCAACTCCGTCTTTTCAGATTTGGTTATATATGACATAAAGTAATGAGCAACAGCAATCGAATTATCTGCAACATACTGGAGATCCATGTTTGCATTCCACATTGTCAAAATCACTGGATTGTAGTCATTAATATACTTTGAATCTTCACTTCTTTTTATGTTGTAAGTATTCTTTGGAGATTTTCGAGTTATAGTATGCCTTACTGCCGACATGAAACTGTTGACTCTTCCTTTTGAAATTACTGGGCGTGGGAATCCAAAACGACATTTTGTATAAAATTTTCCCTTTGACGTGTATTTTCGTCGACAATATTTTCCACATCGATGACTTTGAAACCGTAAAACTTGTTGTCTTAAGCTGTTTTCTCCTCCTTTTTTGGAATGGCAAAGGTAACATAGTCTTCAATGAAAGACAAAACAGTTTCATCAGAATCGGTTCCAAATTTAGGTGCATTCTTGATCCATAATAGCATGTGTATATGAGGAGCACCTCTGGCTTGGTACTCCTTTCTCCAAAAGAAATCAATAACTTCTCCAAGAGGTGCATTATTTTTATTGCAGATAAAAGTCATCATAGCTTGACCCCTATGATTAAAATATCTGCACACATTTACAGGATCCAAAGAACAGAGTTCTCCAGCTGTCTTCAATTCAATGTTTTTTACATTTGAATTCTCGTAGAAATTCAAGTAAATCGTCCCATGCGTTTTCAGCACAGCTAAGCGTAACAAACCACGTAGGGGTTCCTAAGTTCCTTAGCATACATTTAAGTTCTCCGTGACGACGATACCAATACTCATTAGTACCACGTTGACACGCCATCAGATTAAATACATGAGATTCTAAATGATTGTCTCTTTGTTGAACTTTGTCGAAAAATTCCTTGGCAGAAAGATGTGTAAGATGAACTCCTGTTTTTAATATGTGGTTCACTGCATATGAAAGTCCAGACAAGTCACTTTCAAACAGAAGATGAAATAAATATGGAATATACTGTTGAAATCTTGGATCTTCTGATTACAATCTTGTTGTACGATATTCTGAAGCTGGAATCTGTACTGGTAGTTCATCATATCGTCCACCTTTTCCAGTGGGGAAGAGCTGTGGAAAACAACGAGCTTCTAAACTTTTTTACCATACACTCATGGGAGTTCCCTTCGCTTTCTTCATTTGGAATAATTCAATAGTGTTTCCTATCACTTCTTTTGAATGTAGAGAATGTATACTATAATGTTCATAAATTTCTTCTCTCCTCGAGTTGTCCACTTTTTCTATTTGGCCAGTTGAAATTTCTCTTTCATCTTCTATAGAAAATTCTTGTTCTTCCACATATACATTTTTATAATAAATATTGTTTTGTACAAGATATAATGTAGCCTTTTGAAGTTTGGTGACATCTACTAACTCTTGCCATATTTTCCGACTCTTTGTTGGTACACCATTAACTAGAATAACTACAGGTTCACTTTCCTCTCTCTCTATACCAACAGTTTCAATATTTTTCTTAAAATCTAAAGGTAAATACACAACTCTCCCTTTTAAACCTCTTTGTAAATCTGTTGGAGGCAGCTTACCTATTTTAGGCTCCATACGAACTATAGCCTGAAACGGATGCACAGATTGAACAAGAATGGACTCATAAGTATTTATATCTGCCAGTTCCGGAGGAATAGCTACCAACTCTAGGTTGTTATGTACAGCTCTAGCTGGCATTTTATTCTCTTCTAATCTGTTGTAACAATATTTACAAATATAATTGATCACTACCCAACTCAAAACGACCTTCCACCAACAAATAAGCACCAAATTGCTCCCACTTATCATTGTTTTCCTTTTCACTTTTTAAATACACATCAACATTCCTAGTTTGACTTCTATAGTGAGTACGTCGACAACAAATACAAACATAGGGGTCTATTAGGATGGCGGTCGGAAAATCACTCCGACCGCCATGGTAGCGGGAAAACTCCGCCCGCTAGGACAGCGGCATAACCGCCGGTCCCATTAGGATGCTCCACAGTCGAAATCCGACCGCGGCGGTTGGATCGCGGCATTTAACATTGCGGCGGTTGCTGCTGCCAGCAGCACCGCAGCGATGTCTAATAAAGCATGTCCTGCATATCCCTGCACTGCGTGGCAGGCACTGCACAGTGCCTGCCACCTGGTACAGGGACATGTAGGGGGGTACCATGGGTATCCCCCCAGTGCACCCACACACCCCCACAACACAATGGGGGCCCGCAATGAGCCCCCGGAGACATTCTCCGCATGCCTTTTCATGGCGGTTTCACCGCCGCGGAAAGGCTGGCTACCTCCGGCATCATAATCATGCCGGCAGAGCCTGGCCCTGCACCGACCCCATTTTAGCGGTCCAGCTCCGCCCGCCAGGCAAGCGTGCGGACAGCTACCGGCGGAAAAGTGGCAGGCGGAAAATCGCACCACCGCTGTCGTCACCGCCATGCTAATGGGACCGGCGGTTTTCTGTGTTGCGATCACGGGCTGATGACCGCCGCCCCGGCGGCGGTCATCCTACCGCCATCCTAATAGACCCCATAGTTTGGTTTTTCACAAGAAACTACCTTAAACTTTGTAATTTCTTCTGCAAACTTCTCAGTAGTACTATCTTCCACCTCTTCTTCAACACCTACACTTACCAAACTCTCACTTTCTCTACACTCCTCTTGAGGACCAAAGAAACAAAACTCTATATCATCAAAAACTTTTTATACATCCAATACTGAACCATGCAAAAGAGCTGTGTTTATTTCACTTAAAGATAATGCAGGACTTTTCACATAGTACAATCTTCTTACTAACTTCCACATTTCTGAGTGATGTACTGCTAACATTCTTAAATGATGAAAAGTACTTCGACACACTTTTCTAGAAAGACAAGCCAGAGAATGACCCTGCAAGTTAGTATATTTTCTCACTTTACAAGGATCTAGTCCTTGCAACATCTTAATCTTTTGTTTAATACTTTTTTTACCATAATCTCGTAAGAAATTTCATAATATATCAATAGATTCCTGTTGTATACTACAAATACTACTACAATCCCACTTATACACTGGAGCTTCTGTACGTCTCCCTTGAACTTCTTCAGCTATTACTTGTTCCACATTTCTAGGAACCATCTTTTCTTTTTCAATTGGACAACCGTTTTTAACCTCATAAGAACGACCACTGGTATCAACTGCATGAACTAATGTATTTTGTTGAAAATAGCTTTCTTCATTAAAAAAAGGTTCAGTACTAGAAGTGTGCTTCCATTCACCCGAAATTTGTTTGCAAAAGTTAGTTCTATTAACCAGTCTTTTTATTTTGCTTTTCTCCTTCATAAAGTGCATTGTTTTATTCAATGTCTTCATTCTCTTCAATACTAATATAAACAATCTTCTTTTCAATTCAAACGCCTTTTCGACTACACTTTCAATCTGTTATTTTTTCTTGTAAAATGCTGATCTTCTTTAAAAAAAAATTGCAATCTTTCGTTAATTTTTGTAGTACTCCACTTTTATACATTCTCTTCCTAATGTCTTTATATTCTTTCATCCTTATTTCAATATAGATTGTTTTCCTATAACCTGATTTTCCATTAATTTGTCCTTTTTCGTTTCCTTCTGATTGGTTGTACAACTTTTCTTTCTCTTTTCCCCATTTTGAAAATTCATTACATTCTTTAAAAGTCTTTTAACAAATTTTTTAGTTATCTTACCAGAAGTTTTTTTCTTCAATGTCACATGTTGTACTTCATCTAATTTCTGCTTTTCTCTCTCCTTTAAATAATTCTGTTTTTTTTATGTCTTTTCTTTTGCACTTTTCTTGTCATACTGATTTTTCTTAATAATTATGGAGAATATCTGAAAAAAAAGAAAAGTTTAAATAGTTTTGTTAAATAATTTACTATTATTAAAATAATTATATACAAATATTCTTATGTATAAATGAAGAAATATTTTAAATTGCACTCCAAACCGATATCAGGCACTGCATAAATCCTACAATTAGAAGAAATCACAAGCTATACAACAGAATCACAGAGCACAACTAAAGAATTTCTCTACTGCTACGCAAATCAAATCTACAGTGCAGTCTGTTACCTTTTAAGGCCTGCATAATGTTGTGATTGGGGTATGTCTCTACTTGCACATGTATTCTCATATGTGTCATACATTTGAAGATGCTTTACATAAAAAACAGAAGTATACATATATTTGTATGCTTTTTTTATATATAGTACACTAGCAAAAAGCACAGAGTCATACATGCATGGTTTCAAAAAGATAATGAAACTTACAGCACAAACATGTGAAGGGTTGCTGCTTTGTTTTTACCTATACTCAATACCTAACTATTACTCCTTTCTGTATCCTTCTTCTTTCTTTCTACACCTCTCTTCTCTCTTTCTTCACCCCTGTTCTCTCTTTCTGCACTTTTCTTCAGTCTTTCTACACCCCTCTTTAATGTTTCTACACTACTTGTATCTGTTTCTACAACTCTCTTGCCTCTTTGTGCACCCCTTGTGCCTCTTTGTGCACCTCTGTTGCTTCTTTCTGCACTTTTCTTGCTTCTTTCTGCACCTCTCTTGCTTCTTTCTGCATCCCTGTTGCCTCTTTCTGTACTCCTGTTACCTCTTTCTGCACCCTTCTTCCATCTTTCTACATCTCTGTTGCCTCTTTCTGCACCAGTCTTACCTCTTTGTGTATCTCTGTTGCTTCCTTCTCAACTTTTCTTGCTTCTTTCTGCAACTCTGTTGCTTTTTTCTGTACCCCTGTTACCTCTTTCTGCACCCTTCTTCCCTCTTTGTGCACCTCTGTTGCCTCTTTCTGCACCCCTCTCCCCTCTTTCTGTACCTCTCTTATCTCTTTCTACACCTCTCTTGCTTCTTTCTGCACTTCTCTTGCTCTTTCTCTATCCCACTTCCCTCTTTCTGCACCTCTCTTACTTTTTTCTCCACTACTCTTGCTTCTTTCTGCACTTCTGTTACCCTTTCTGCACCCCTCTTACCTCTTTCTACATCCTTCTTCCCTCTTTCTGCACCTCTCTTGCCTATTTCTGCAACAGTCTTGCCTCTTTCTGCAGTTGTCTTATCTTCTTCTGCACCTCTGTTGCTTCTTTCTACACCTCTCTTGCAAATTTCTACACCTCCCTTGGCTCCTTCTGCACCCCTCTTGCCTTCTTCTACACCTCTGTTGGTTCCTTCTGCACTGCTCTTGGATCTTTCTGTATTTCTTTTGCCTGTTTGTGACCTTCTCTTGCCTCCTTCTGCACCTCTGTTGCTTCTGACTGCACTTCTCTTTCTTCTTACTTATTTATTTTTACTATGTTCAACACTTAACTACTAGTACAATGGTAAAGCAGCAGCAGCAGAAAAGTAATGTTTAACATATGTTAGGTGACAATTAGTGATTATGATACTTTGTAAGACTCTTTGGAAAACTTCACTTGAAGTGCACTAAATAAATCTAAGTGTCTCTTTGAAATATGAAGTGCACTCTCTCAACTTTTAATGTCTTCATGGTCTTCTGTTTAAGATATGTCTGAACTTGTACATATATTGTGGTATGTCTTATACATCTGAACATAGTACACATATAAAACACAACTAAACATCTATTTGTATGTTTCTTTGATATATGATACTACTAACAGAAAGTACAGACATATGCAAGCATGTTTTTAAGAACATTGTGAGACTTACACCAGAGACATATGAAAGGTTGCTGCTATATCTTTCACTAGGCCCAACAACCTATGTAGTCATAGTGCCTGAGTGATTACATGAGTGTAGGGGTAGTGTCTATGAAATGGATGATGTCATCAGTGATGTCATCAGTGATGTCACTGACCATGTCATGAGTGATGTAATATGTGACGTCATCAGCAGTGCATTGCGGGGGCGTGAGTTATAGTTAGCTGAACTAACTATAACGGGGGAATTTCACGGGTTTTTTACGAGTGCAATGTCCAAGTAACTATAACTGTCCCTAAAACCTATGGTTTTTTCAGTGAATTTCAAAGGTTTTTTAAATGCTAATTTGTAACTATAACGTGTCTGAAACCTATGGTTTTTTCAGTGAATATATATATATATATATCCAAACCAACTCCTACTTCACACTGGAAGGCACGCACACGAGGATAGCAGAGTAAGTGCTTCTTTATTTCATCAGGCCTCCCTTGGCCCCACGATTGAAGAGAGACGCGTTTCGGCTGTCCCAGCAGCCTTTATCAATCTGGATATATATATATATACCTTGTTTCTATTCAAAAAGCATTTTTTCTTTTGCAAATATCTTTGGTGCCGTTTGACGAAACTTCGCGAAATTTTCAAAACTAATGGTTCAATCAATCAATCAATCAATCATTATATTTGTAAAGCGCGCTACTTACCTGTGAGGGTTTCAAGGCGCTGAGGGGAGGGGGGGCTGCTACTGTTCGAATAGCCAGGTCTTGAGGAGTCTCCTAAAGGTCAGTAGGTCCTGTGTCTGCCGTAGGTGGAGGGGGAGGGTGTTCCATGTCTTGGCGGCGAGGTGGGAGAAGGATCAGCCGCCGGTGGTTGCTCTTCGGATGCGGGGGACGGTGGCGAGGGCGTGGTCGGCGGAGCGGAGCTGGCGGTGGGGGTGTAGAAGTTGAGGCGGCAGTTGAGGTACGCTGGTCCGGTGTTGTGGAGTGCTTTGTGTGCGTGGGTGAGGAGCTTGAAGGTTATCCTCTTGTTGACGGGGAGCCAGTGCAGGTCTTTCAGGCGGGGTGTGATGTGGCTGCGGCACGGGATGTCGAGGATCAGACGTGCTGAAGCGTTCTGGATGCGTTGGAGCCGTTTGAGGAGTTTCGCCGAGGCTCCGGCATAGAGGGCGTTTCCATAATCCAGTCTGCTGCTGACGAGAGCCTGGGTGACCGTCCTTCTGGTTTCGGTGGGGATCCACTTGTAGATCCTGCGAAGCATACGGAGGGTGTTGAAGCAGGAGGAGGAGACGGCGTTGACCTGCTTCGTCATGGAGAGGGTGGAATCGAGGATGACCCCTAGGTTGCGTGCGTGGTCGGTGGGTGTGGGGGCCGTTCCTAGCGAGGAGGGCCACCAGGAGTCATCCCAAGCCGAGTGGGTGGACCCGAGGATGAGGACCTCCGTTTTGTCTGAGTTCAGCTTCAGCCGGCTGTTTCTCATCCAGTCGGCGACGGCCGTCATTCCCTCGTGGAGGTTGGTTTTGGCTGTGTGAGGGTCTCTGGTGAGGGAGAGGATCAGCTGGGTGTCATCGGCGTAGGAGATGATGTTGAGGTTGTGCAGTCGGGCGATGCGGGCGAGCGGGCCATGTAGACGTTGAACAGCGTGGGGCTGAGGGATGAGCCCTGGGGTACGCCACAGATGATCTCGGTGGCTTTGGAGCGGAAGGGAGGAAGGCGGACGCTCTGTGTTCTACCGGAGAGGAAGGAGGTGGTCCAGTCCAGGGCCTTCTCTTGAATCCCTGCGTCGTGGAGGCGTGCGCGTAGGGTGTGGTGGCAGACCGTGTCGAAGGCGGCCGACAGGTCCAGGAGGATGAGGGCTGCGGTTTCACCGTTGTCTAGCATGGTTCTGATGTCGTCGGTGGTGGCTAGGAGGGCTGTCTCAGTGCTGTGGTTGCGGCGAAATCCGGACTGGGACGAGTCCAGAATGCTGTTTTCCTCGAGGAACCTGGTTAGTTGTATGTTGACGGCCTTCTCAATGACCTTCGCCGGGAACGGGAGCAGGGAGATGGGTCGGAAGTTTTTGAGGTCCTTGGGGTCAGCCGTGGGTTTCTTCAGTAGGGCGTTGATCTCGGCATGCTTCCAGTCCTCTGGGAAGGTCGCTGTCTCGAGGGAGCTGTTGATGGCCTTCCGGAGGTGGGGTGCGATGACGGTGCTGGCCCTGTTGAAGATGTGGTGTGGGCATGGATCTGTCGGGGATCCGCAGTGTATGGAGTTCATGATCTTGATGGTGTCGTTGTTGTCTATGTTGGTCCAGGAGGTCAGGTGGTTGGTGCGAGTGGTGGTCGTGGGTGTTTCGGTGGTTACCGGGGCGGTCGCGGTGTTGAAGCTGTCGTGGATGTCCGTGATCTTGCGGTGGAAGAAGGTGGCCAGTGAGTCGCACAGTTCTTGCGAGGGTGGGATGTCGTTGGCGCTGGAGTTGGGGTTGGAGAGTTCTTTCACGATGTTGAAGAGCTCTTTGCTGTTGTGTGCGTTGTTGTCTAGGCGGTCTTTGAAGGAGGCTCTCTTGGCGGATCTGATGAGGTGGTGGTGGTTGCGGGTGGCGTCCTTGTGAGCTGCGTAGCTTTCCGGGGTTCGTTCACGGGTCCAGTTCTTCTCTAACTTACGGCAGGTTTTCTTGGATGCCTGGAGGTCTTGGGAGAACCAGCTCGCTTTCTTCCTGGTGTGGCTGGTGGAGGGTTTCTTGATTGGGGCAAGGGCGTTGGCGCAGTTTTCGATCCATTGTCTGAGGTTGTGGGCTGCGGCGTCCGGGTCGGTCGGGTCTGCGGGTGGGCTTTGGGCGAGGGTGGTAGTTAGCTGGTTATCGGTGACTTTGCTCCAGCAGCGGCGTGGCATCTGTTGGGTGCGGTGGGGTGTGACGGGTTTCCGAAAGGTGAAGTGGATGCAGCGGTGGTCGGTCCAGTGGAGTTCGGTGGTGTGGTTGAAGCAGACGTGGGTGCTTGCTGAGAAGATGGGGTCCAGCTTGTGGCCGGTGGAGTGGGTGGGCATCGTGACGAGCTGTCTGAGTCCGAGGTTGGCGAGGTTGTCGATCAGGGCGGAGGAGTTGGGGTTGTTGTTGTTCTCGAGGTGGAAGTTCAGGTCCCCGAGGAGAATGTAGTCCGTGGAGGCGAGGGCGTGCGTGCTGACGAGGTCGGCGATGGAGTCGCAGAACTGTGGTCGGGGACCGGGGGGTCTGTAGACGAGTGTTCCTCTGAGGGTGGTGTTGGGGTCGGTGTGGATCTGGAAGTGCAGGTGTTCGGTGGTGCAGAGGGTGTCAGCGTCGTTAGTCGAGATGTTGAGGGTGTTCTTGTGGATGATGGCGATTCCTCCTCCTATTCCGTTGGTGCGGTCCTTGCGGATGATCTTGTAGCCTTCCGGGATGGCTATGGCGATGTCGGGTGCTGAGGAGGAGTTCAGCCAGGTCTCGGTCAGGAAGGCGACGTCAGGGGTGTGCGTGTCGAGTAGGTCCCAGAGTTCGACGGCGTGTTTCCTGGTGGAGCGGGTGTTTAGGAGGATGCAGCGAAGGTGGTTGGATTGATTGGCGGGTGGGTTGGCGGGCTGGATGCTGGTGTAGCTGCAGTTTCGGCAGGTGAAGGGTCCGTGGGTGCGTTTCGGGGCGGCCAGGTAGCAGGTGCTTGATCGTCCGGTGTTGAGTGCGTGGAGGGTTCCGGTGGCGTAGTGGAGACGGGTGTTGTGGCGGTCACGGGGGCCAAGAGTTCTGGCGCTGGGTGCGGTCCAGGCGCGGATGGGCGCAGACGGGCTTCCTTAGGCGCGCCAGCGGCGCGCCCGCTGCGCGCGTCCCCTGCGCGGTAGCTTCGCGGTCTACATAAGAGTGTTGATGGGAGGGAGGAGCAGCTGGGTGGCGGGAGCGGGGCGGTGAATGGGCTGTCAGGTGGGCGGGGCCGCAGCGGCGGGAAGAGTGCGGCGAAGGTGACCGGCTCAGCAGCGGCTGGGACCGGGGGCAGGCAGAGGCAGCAAGCGGGCAGGCCAAGTCAGCTGGCAGCAGGAGACAGCAGCAGGAGACCAGGGTGAGTAGGCGGCAGCGGCCACTCAGGTCAGCTCCTGTCTTGAGAGTTTCAGGGTGATTTGTCAAGCAGGGGCCGAGAAAAAAGGGGGGTCCCAAAACACATTTTCCCCATGTTAATTTCCATAGGAAATTTTGGAACAGGCTACAGCCCGAACTGCTCAATGGAATTACACCACATTTGGCAAAAAGGTAGCTCTTGGTTCAGAAAGTGACCTTTTTTTTTTAAATGGTGTAAATCCGTTCAGAAGTTCCTGAGAAATTCAAAAAATAAAAATTTATATATCTGAGCACCGAGGAGGAGTCGCGACTCCTCCCGAGCACGAGCTGACTTCTGATTGGCTGCCAACACTCCAAAGCAGAATATGTTGGCAGCCATCTTGTGACTTGGTAACTGAGTCACAAGAAAAAGGGGAGAAAAAGTGAAAAATGAAGAAAAGGGGGCAGGGTAGAAACACCCTGACCCCCTAGGCCTGCTCAGGGGGTCCCTCAGGGACCCCCAGGCCCGAAAAAAGCATTTTATTTAAAAACAATTGGCAGAATTTGCAATGGGTGTGCGAATCCTGCCGAGAAAATATGAAAAAAACGAAACGCGGGCTCCCGCGCTTCGTATTAATGAGCCCCGGGGTGGGCCAGGTCCCGGGGACAATGGCAAAATTATATAGCGGGGGCCCACGGGGACCCCCGCAGCCCTGGGGACCGCCACCTCCCTGGGGCTTTATTTAGTTATGTGCGGGAGGCACACGGTCCATTTGAGATGTCATGAGTGATGTCATCAGTGATGCCACTGACCATGTCATGAGTGATGTAATATGTGATGTCATCAGCAGTGCATTGCGGGGGCGCGAGTAATACTTAGCTCAACTAACTATAACGGCCGAATTTCTCTGGTTTTGTACGACTGAAATGTCCAACTAACTATAACGTCCCTGAAACCTGTGTTTTTTTCAGTGAATATATACATATGTCTATATATGTATATATATGTATATATATATGTATATATAATATGCTGCTAGCTGTCATCCTTCCAGCTTCTGCATTCCATATGGTGAATCTCTCAGAGCCAAAAGAAACTGTAGGTCAGAAATAAGCTACCAGGATACTAAAAACATAAATGACCAGGAGATTCATAGACAGAGATTACCCACGGAAGGCACTTAAACGGGCAAGCAAGAGGGCTGACGCAGTCTCTAAGTAGCAAGCTCCGTTCCGCCCACCCAGTGTTGATCCAGGGAGTGGACCCATTTGATTAGTAATGAAGTTTACAAATCTGGCAAGTAGGTTGAGGAACATTCTTAAAAGTAGATCAAGTATTCTTGTGCAAGATAACATCTTGAATGATAAAAGGTAGGACGCGCCCCAAGCATTACATACCAACTGAATCTTTCCCTCAAAGATGTACTAGTCCAGAACCATCTTAACTTAAAACCTCCTACTGACTGGGATAAGGAAAAGGTTTAAAATGCTGTGGACATTGTAAAGCCTTTAAACACAGCTGTAACATTCAGGAAGTTACCCTAGTTAGACTTAACAGAACTTGGCGCCTACCAAGATTGATAACCTACAAAACAGATTTTGTTGTCTATGTCATCATTTGCCCATGTGGGAAGTGGTATATTGGATCTACCACTTTCCCAGTTCAGAAACGCATACTTGAACACTGGAGGGCTATAACAAACAATGACCAGAGTTATTGTACAGCCAAGCACTTTCAGGAAAAACACCAGGGTGACTGGATGACAGCCAAGTTCTTTGGCATCTATACAGTAACCAATCTCCCAGAGGAGGAAATAGACTAACTGCTCTTCGCAGATTGGAATCCAGATTCATCTTGCAAGACGGTTGCATCATCCCATACGGGATGAATATTGATTAGGAACTATATTCACACCTGTAGGCGAATACCTGTCGTATCTCCGCTCTGACACAGTTTTTTGCTGACACAAAAGGTCATTTTATACACTTTGTCTTTCATTTTGTTTTATCACCAATATGTTTTGTTTTTAATGTGGTAAGAGTTTAGTTACACTTGATATCAGGATGGCACTATTGTACCAACATGATATGGGCACATTTTATAACCCCCTTTTTCTTTTTTTTCCTCTGCATATGTATACAGGTTGTGAATGTAATAATGATGGTTATCATACACTGATGTTTGTATATACACTTTCCCTTACAGAACTTATGGGGTTGAGACCATGTTGAACCCACCAAATAGCCACGGCCAGGGAGTTAAACTGCACAGAGGAATTTCACCAAATCATTGGAACCTCTTTCTTTTCTCGAATGAGGAGATTTAGTGACTGATATCATAGGCTACGATAGCCACAATTTTGGTTGTTGTACCAATGTTTTTCACTAAAGACAATGCAAGGGTTCTCCAAATATCCACACCACAAGGAGATGCTCTATTATTTAGGGTACTTTACCCATTACACTTTCCTTTTGAAAGGTGCCACCTGTGAGGAATTGGTTGACTGCCCCCACTGCTGTAAGCACTCTGCAGTAACAAGGCAGCAAGCAGAGTTTTTTCTTTTTTACCTGGATGTACGGCAAACCTACCATAATCCATTGCTATTATTACAGGACCATGTAAGGGAATATGGGTAATGTAGTCTTGAGTGCATAGACTACCACTTTAGTGCCTTTCCTATCCTGATCTTGCTAGGATGTTGAACCGAAAAATTGTTTTATGCATCATTAAATGTGGTGATTATATGTTTATAGTTTCTATTTACACAGAGATATGTTTGTTCTCACAGTGAAATATATATCGCTCAAAGGTTTCCGAGCAGAAGTGTGTTTACTGTGTTCATTACTAAGCCGTGTCCTGTATGATTTTCAAATCGATTGACAGTGGGAGTGGCAGTGATGCCACTCTGAATATACCCAGTGAAAGTGGGATTACGACCAGTATCAAGCAGAAGGGCAATCAATTGGAGAGATTGCAACACAGAGAGGTCAGTCGCTGGTGGGAGGCGACTTCCCTCCAAAATTACATAGAAGCAGGGCGCGTCCCTTTGGGCTTAAGAATATTCATCATATCCCCCCTGTTAAATCCCAAACCCAAGCTACTGAGGGAATGGGTGGAGAATACCAACTCATACTCGAAAGTAATGCTGGAAATATTGATTTGGCATGCCTGGGTATAACATAAGGCCCTTATGGCCCAAATACAATCTTTGATGGATGACCTGAAATCAGAGCAAGACCAAGAGTTAGTGACCAATACGCTGAAGTTGGTGGATGACAGAGTGATAATTCATGAGAAGGAGGTAATACAAAGGAAACAATGCAAGTTCCACTGAGATGAGCGAGACTATGCCTCAGGACGAATCTTAACCTTCGCAAGGAAATTTGATAAAGCAAGACTGGAACTGGCAAAGGACAAAACATTGAGTGCTCTAGACAAAGGAAGAGGGGAGTCCAGCATCGATTGAGGGCAGAGTTGGAATCAATAGAAGACTTAACCAACAACCAACCATCTAAGATTTCTTTTTCCGAGGAGTATCGGATGATGCAAAGGGATCACAAACAGTCTTTCAGAGGCAAACAAAGATACTGGGTGAAAGGCAGAAACTTCAGAACCAGAAGCGATGAAAACGCAGGCAAAGAAAAGAACATTGGCATGGGAGCAAGAGGCCAGGGACTAAGGAAGGAATAATGGCAGCACAAATATCACAACTTACGGTAATTAAACTATCCAAAAGAGAACTCTCTGGGATAGAATGCCAGACTTTGAAACTTGGACTCTTCTCTTGCCCCCTAGAAATGGGAATAGAATATGCAGAACTGAGGGTGGATCTTTACACATTGGCATGAAAATTATAACTGTATAAGGTGCATTGTTTGAAACAACAAAAGTCGATTAGAACTTCACATGTACAGCGACTACTCACTAGATCTAATCTTGTGATTATTGATATAGAAACACTAAGCACAATGTATGACTTGGGTACAACTGAGGAGGAAACAACACAAAGAGAGGCATGGGACCCATTTGGCCGCACACTTCTTAGAGATTTACCCACTATACATGACATTGACACTGGGGCCACATGTGAAAACGACTTTAGGTAGCCCTCCAAACTTATTCCCCAGACACCAAGAGATAACATTGATGTTTTCTGTGATGTGGTTGCAAATGACATATTAACACTGAGTAGGGAAACCACAAGAAGACAGATTATGCATAATGACCAATGGGAAGCCGTTATGGCTATACAGAAGGACCCTAACCTGGTAACAAAAGCCTCAGGTAAAGGAGGTAATGTAGTTCTCATGGAGAGGGACAATTATGTAAAGGAAGCCTACAGGCAACTCAGTAACACAGCTTGCTAGGTGGATAGGAATTATTTTAAGAATTTACAAGAAATGAACACAGATTTGATGCAGGGACTGTACAACAACAAACTGTTGAGCTGGGATGAATTACAATTCCTGAATAATGACACACCCACCATTCCCACGATAGATCTGCTCCCTAAAGTACATACAAAATTACTAATCCTCCAGGCCGCCCCATCGTTTCATCCAAAACAGTTTATTCAAAAACACATCTATTTTTGTTGACCATTTTCTTTTTCCCTTTGTACATAATTTGAATTCTTAAGTGAAAGACATGCACAGAAAACTCAGAATCTTTTCTGGGGGAATGAATACTGGCTGGTGTGTCTGGATGTGTAAAGTCTCTACACAAGCATTAGACATCTTGATGGCTTAAATGCATGTAAATATTTTTTGTGAGCTAGGAACATCAATGTTTTGGAACATAGGCACATGATATTGAAAATTATTGAACCCTATTTGCAAGAAAATGTCTTTATGTTTGAAAAAGATCTATAAAAACAAATACAGGGCACTGCGATGGGCTCCTGCTTTGCCCCCAGCTATGCCAAACTAGCTATGGGCTGGTGGGAGGAGCAGGTACTCTGGGGTAGTTACCTGGGTATATGGACTGAGAAGATCAGTGTTTAGCTTAGATACATAGATTTCATCTTTTTTGTCTGGGAGGGCAATGGGAATGACTTAAACACTTTTGCCACTAAATTGAATGAAAATGATGTGAATTTGAAATTTACCATGCAAAACAGTCAGGAAACCATTGGCTTTCTAGACATAAGATTGAGAATCGCTGATGGATTGTTGCACACCGAGTTGTTTCGAAAAACAACAGCAGGGAACTACATCTTACACACGGCTAGCTGTCATCCTCCAAGCTTCTGCTGGAGTATTCAATATAGTGAATTTCTCAGAGCCAAAGAAAGTGTAGCTCTGAACTAAGCTACTAGGATACTAAAAAAGAAATGACCAGGAGATTCATAGCCAGAGGTTACCCACAGAAGGCAATCAAACGGGCTAGAAAGAGAGCTGACCCAGTCTGTTACTGTGCCCATTACTAAGTAGAGTCCTGTATGACGCAGTATTTATGTTCAGCATTTCCTGACTGTGGTCATGTGACCAAGACCTATCTAGGTGGAAAAACGTTATCTTCTTCTGTTGAAATAAATCTCTACTTGTGAACCACTTTACTGTAGTGGCTGGATTTTCTTTACCGAGTGTCAAGGAGAAACTTTCTTGCATGCATTAATATGTATATATATATATATATATATATATATATATATATATATATATTTATATACCAAATGAAGTCGCTCGAAAGTTGAAGGAGCCACACACGATGTGATATTTATCCTTTTATTGGGGAGACAGCTGAGTACACAATATCATCCTCGCAGCTTAAAGAGTTATGCCAATTTCTGCCCAACGCGTTTCAGGTGAGTACCCTTGTTCACTGGCTCGGCAAGGGAAAACAGCAGCATAGGTGTAATTGCACTCGCATTCAAATTTAAAGTCCTGCCCCAATGGGCGTGTGTGTGCTAAGTGTTCTGGTCAAGATAGTTCAGCCAATATTTAATCCTTAATAGGTGCCGCTTCGTACTTTCCCAAAGTTCCTAGAATAAAACATTGCAAGTGCAACAGCTGTTGTAGGCAACATTTCAACCCAGCTTACTTTGTGTCTTGCCGAAAAGAACACGTCGTTCCTCTGCGCCTTAGTATTTCACCAGCGTGGACCTGCAGAATAGGCAGTGGGGCACCTTCTGGGCCTGAGCAGGCCGTGAATATACCAAATGAAGTCGCTCGAAAGTTGAAAGAGCCACACACGACATGATATTTATCCTTTTATTGGGGAGACAGCTGAGTACACAATATCGTCCTCGCAGCTTAAAGAGTTATGCCAATTTCTGCCATACACGTTTCAGGTGAGTACCCTTGTTCACTGGCTCGGCAAGGAAAACAGCAGCATAGGTGTAATTGCACTCGCATTCAAATTTAAAGTCCTGCCCCAATGGGCGTGTGCGTGCTAAGCATTCTGGTCAAGATAGTTCAGCCAATATTTAATCCTTAATAGGTGCCACTTCGTACTTTCCCAAAGTTCTTAGAATAAAACATTGCAAGTGCAACAGCTGTCGTAGGCAACATTTGAACCCAGCTTACTTTGTGTCTTGCCCAAAAGAACACGTCGTTCCTCTGCGCCTTAGTATTTCACCAGCGCGGACCTGCAGAATAGGCAGAGGGGCGCCTTCCCGGCCTGAGCAGGCCGTGAATATACCAAATGAAGTCGCTCGAAAGTTGAAGGAGCCACACACGACATCATATTTATCCTTTTATTGGGGAGACAGCCGAGTAAACAATATCGTCCTCGCAGCTTAAAGAGTTATGCCAATTTCTGCCATACGCGTTTCAGGTGAGTACACTTGTTCACTGGCTCGTCAAGGGAAAACAGCAGCATAGGTGTAATTGCACTCGCATTCAAATTTAAAGTCCTGCCCCAATGGGCGTGTGCGTGCTAAGCATTCTGATCAAGATAGTTCAGCCAATATTTAATCCTAAATAGGTGCCGCTTCGTACTTTCCCAAAGTTCTTAGAATAAAACATTGCAAGTGCAACAGCTGTCGTAGGCAACATTTGAACCCAGCTTACTTTGTGTCTTGCCCAAAAGAACACGTCGTTCCTCTGCGCCTTAGTATTTCACCAGCGTGGGCCTGCAGAATAGGCAGTGGGGCGCCTTCCGGGGCTGAGCAGGCCGTGAATATACCAAATGAAGTTGCTCGAAAGTTGAAGGAGCCACACACGACGTGATATTTATCCTTTTATTGGGGAGACAGCTGAGTACACAATATCGTGCTCGCAGCTTAAAGAGTTATGCCAATTTCTGCCATACGTGTTTCAGGTGAGTACCCTTGTTCACTGGCTCGGCAAGGGAAAGCAGCAGCATAGTTGTAATTGCACTTGCATTCAAATTTAAAGTCCTGCTCCAATGGGCGTGTGCGTGCTAAGCATTCTGGTCAAGATAGTTCAGCCAATATTTAATCCTTAATAGGTGCCGCTTCGTACTTTCCCAAAGTTCTTAGAATAAAACATTGCAAGTGCAACAGCTGTCGTAGGCAACATTTGAACCCAGCTTACTTTGTGACTTGCCCAAAAGAACATGTCGTTCCTCTGCGCCTTAGTATTTCACCAGCGCGGACTTGCAGAATAGGCAGTGGGGCGCCTTCCGGGCCTGAGCAGGCCGTGAATATACCAAATGAAGTCGCTCGAAAGTTGAAGGAGCCACACACAACGTGACATTTATCCTTTTATTGGGGAGACAGCTGAGTACACAATATCGTCCTCGCAGCGTAAAGAGTTATGCCAATTTCTGCCATACGCGTTTCAGGTGAGTACCCTTGTTCACTGGCTCGGCAAGGGAAAACAGTAGCATAGGTGTAATTGCACTCGCATTCAAATTTAAAGTCCTGCCCCAATGGGCGTGTGCATGCTAAGAATTCTGGTCAAGATAGTTCAGCCAATATTTAATCCTTAATAGGTGCCGCTTCGTACTTTCCCAAAGTTCTTAGAATAAAACATTGCAAGTGCAACAGCTGTCGTAGGCAACATTTGAACCCAGCTTACTTTGTGTCTTGCCCAAAAGAACATGTCGTTTTTTCAGTGAATTTCTAAGGTTTTTTTAAATGCTAATTTCTAACTATAACATCCCTGAAACCTATGGTTTTTACAGTGAATATATATATATATATCAACATCAATGTGCCACCTACACTGCCGAACACTTTGCAGAACAAGTGCTTCCATTGCGAGTGTGGCCTCTCGCCATTCAATTTCAAAGCAAACTCCACACAAGGGAGACGGAGCACTCATGGATGACAGGGATGTCCTTTATTTAACCGCAGACGCGTTTCGGCAACAAGCCTTTTTCAATGCAAATTTAATAACACCAAGTTCAAAGGAAAGATGTTGCAACTCCGGTTTTAAATACACCATAGACTCCTCCCATGGGATAGTCCATCATAGGTACAGAGAAAGGACTGTCAGATCACCAAGAATAGTTAAAAAAACATGCCGCCATCATTGCGTTTGTATTCCGTGTTCATTTTGCTGATACATGTCCATACAGCTATTTTACCTAAAGTAGGTGTAATCCTACAGTGGTTGCAGGTCACTCAGATGTCCCAATCAGGCAAATGCACAATTGCAGTCTCTTTGCTCGTAATGCAACATATTTTTCCAAAATTATGAACTTTCCGCCTTCCTCGTTCGGCCGCATTTTGCCCTTTAACAGTGTCACAAACCGCAGGCGTACATCTCAGTGACTCAACGCCAATCCATTATAGTAATGCTCGACTCAATGTCAACGGATGTGGCAATCCTTATGACTTGCGGCGGTTCAGGCAGTGATTTTTAACATCAACATCAATGTGCCACCTACACTGCCGAACACTTTGCAGAACGGGTGCTTCCGTTGCGAGTGTGGCCTCTCGCCATTCAATTTCAAAGAAAACTCCACATCAAGGGAGACGGAGCACTCACGGATGGCAGGGATGTCCTTTATTTAACCGCATACGCGTTTCAGCAACAAGCCTTTCTCAATGCAAATTGAATAACACCAAGTTCAAAGGAAAGATGTTGCATCTCCGGTTTTAAATACACCATAGACTCCTCCCATTGGATAGTCCATCAAACGTACAGAGAAAGGACTGTCAGATCACCAAGAAAAGTTAAAAAAACACGCCGCCATCATTGCGTTTGTATTCCGTGTTCAGTTTGCCGATACATGTCCATACAGCTATTTTACCTAAAGTAGGTGTAATCCCACAGTGGTTGCAGGTCACTCGGATGTCCCAATAAGGTACTATCTGTAATAGCATTAGCGGCCGACGAGGGGAGTAAAGAACTATTTGAATCACTGGATTTAAAACTTCTACCTAATAATCTGTCAGTATACATGCGCTGTATTTCCAAAGATGTCGTGGGTGCAACGTAACATGTGAACTTCTTCCTAAAGTAAATATAAGATCTAATTGAGCCCATGAAAACTACTAAAGCAAAAAAACTGTTTAATGATGGCGGCATGCGGGCCAAACAAATGGTGGAGGACGGAGAGTCCTTTTTTACTAACAACGAATGTTTCCCCCAATGGGAGTGGTTCAGGATGTATAAAACCAGTGACAGGAAATTCTTTCTTTTTGAACCGACATTGAAAAAGGCACACTTTGCCGAAATGCGTCTGTTGGTAGAATAAACTACTTCTGGAAACCCGCGAGTGCTCCTGCTCCTTGTGGGACTTTGGTGATGGATTTATGAATGTGCAGCCACTTGCACTCAAGGAGGCATCCGTCGTGTAAAGAGTTCGGCATTTTAAAAGTGGTGTTGGTGGAGAAATATATATATATATATATAAATTCACTGAAAAAACCATAGGTTTTAGGGACAGTTATAGTTAGTTGGACATTGCACTCGTACAAAACCCGTGAAATTCCCCCGTTATAGTTAGTCCAGCTAACTATAACTCGCGCCCCCGCAATGCACTGCTGATGACGTCACATATTACATCACTCATGACATGGTCAGTGACATCACTGATGACATCACTGATGACATCTCAAATGACATCACTGATGACATCACTGATGACATCATCCAGTGACTGTGTGTTTCTGTAAAGTTTATATATTTTTAATATATATAGGAAAAGACGTATTGAAGAATGAGTGGGTGTGTAAGTGTCTGTATGGATGATTTGGTAGGTGCGTGACTGACTCTATAAGTGAGTGATTTAACGTATCTTACTGAATGCATGGGTTAGTGACTAAACTGGGTGAATGTCTGTATCCGTCTGTCTGTTGCTGTGTAAGTGGCTGCATGTGTTTGTGAATAGCTACATGAGTGTCTATATGAGTTATTGAATGCTTGTCTGAGTATCTGTATGGGTGCCTGAGTGTTTGTGTGGGAGGGGTGTGTGCAACTCTGTGCATAGATGTGTGAGTGGGTGATTCACTGGGTGGATGGTTTCAAGAGTGCAACTGTGATAGACTGTATGGGTGGGTAAGTGTGTGTAAGAGTGTGTTAGTGAGTGAATGTATGTCCCAGTGGTACATGTGTGAGTAACTACATATGTGAAAGGCAGTATATATGTGTGTTGGAGTATATAAATAGCTATAAGCGAGAGTGAGTGATTGTGATAGTGGCTGTATGGATGAGTGTGTGCTTGTATCAGTGATTGTATAAGAGCGTAAGAATGTGCTACTATTTGTATGAGTAAGTGAGCTGGTGTGTGTATAACTGTATAGGTGAGTAAATGGTAGTGTGTTTAATTATTTGCATGACTGACTAGGTGTGTGAGTACCTCTATGGATGAGTGGCGGTGTTTGAGTGTCTATATAGGAGTATGAGTGCATATGATAGTCCTGTACTGAGTGACCGTAAGTATGAG
Organism: Calotriton arnoldi; assembly: GCA_963921515.1. Lineage (NCBI taxonomy): Eukaryota > Metazoa > Chordata > Amphibia > Caudata > Salamandridae > Calotriton > Calotriton arnoldi. The sequence goes on from CAWUFW010000188.1 coordinate 536,653, forward strand.
TGACTGTACGGGTGAGTGAGTGGATGTGTGCGTAGACCTAAGAATCAGTGAGTGGGTATGTAGTTATTGGTGTTGGAGTGTCTATGCTTTTGCGAATGGCAGTCTGTAATTTAGAGTGGGTGTATCAAAGGTTATATTAGGGTGTGAGGAGGTGCATCAGATTATCACGTGGATGATGTCATCAGTGATGTCATTTGAGATGTCATCAGTGATGTCATCAGTGATGTCACTGACCATGTCATGAGTGATGTAATATGTGACGTCATCAGCAGTGCATTGAGGGGCGCGAGTTATAGTTAGCTGGACTAACTATAACGGGGGAATTTCACGGGTTTTGTACGAGTGCAATGTCCAACTAACTATAACTGTCCCTAAAACCTATGGTTTTTTCAGTGAATTTCAAAGGTTTTTTAAATGCTAATTTGTAACTATAACGTCCCTGAAACCTATGGTTTTTTCAGTGAATTTCAAAGGTTTTTTAAATGCTAATTTGTAACTATAACATGTCTGAAACCTACAGTTTTTTCAGTGAATTTCAAAGGTTTTGTAAATGACAATTTTTAAATGTATTAATTGTTATATAAATTTTTTTCATACTGATTTCCAAATTTTTTAGAAACAATTTTTTTTTACATATTTTATTTTTTAAATTACATTGTAATTACATTATACATTACATTACAAAAAATACTTTCTCAGAATGAATTACTTTAGTTTAATTACTTTGCACATAGGCAATAGACTTTTAAGTACAGTAGTTACAGTTGTTGCAATGGGCAACACATTTTCAAACACATTGCAACATTCAGCTCAATGTGAATTTCTAGTTAAATGCAATTAGTTACTTTATGGATTACTTTTCTAACCACATTACTGGATCCTAGATTCAGTCCTGGGACATCTCCTGTAAACAGTTGAGTAAAAGCGTTTTGGTTACAGTCGTGATTTTTAAGGAATATTATTGTACTTTAAAAGTTCACACTTAGAAACTTTTTCTCATAGAATCACCAATGTTATCCTATGGAAGGAAATTCACTTAGAAGTTAAAAACTGTTATCGTTACTTTTTCTTACTCAGTGTTGGATCCTGGATCCAGCACTGGTGCATCTCCTGTAAACAGTTGAAAGAATGCGTTTAAGTCATACAGGCGATTTTTAGGAATATTTGTAGTTTGTGAAAATCGACACTTTGAAACTTTTCTGCTGAAAACCAGACAATGGATTCCTATGGAAGGAAATTCAAGTTACTGGTAAGTACGGTTAAAATTACTTTTCAGGATCTGTACTGGGCTGAAAGATGCAGCACTGAGGTCTCTCCTGATAACAGGTGAGTAAATCGGAATTCGTATTTCGGCTGATTTTAGAGGAATATTTTAAAGTTCCAAAACTCCACACTTAGAAGAATTTCCAAGTGAAACCAGTCAATGTTAGCCTATGGAAGGAAATTCAAGTTACTGGTAAGTACGGTTAAAATTACTTTTCAGGACCAGTACTGGGCTGAAAGATGCATCACTGAGGTCTCTCCTGATAACAGGTGAGTAAATCAGAATTCGGATTTCGGCTGATTTTAGAGGAATATTTGTATGTTTCAAAAATCAACACTTAGAAACTTTTTCAGCAAAAAGCAGGCAATGATATCCTATGGAAGGAAATTCAAGTTACTGGTAAGTACGGTTAAAATTACTTTTGAGGATCAGTACTGGGCTGAAAGATGTAGCACTGAGGTCTCTCCTGATAACAGGTGAGTAAATCGGAATTCGTATTTCGGCTGATTTTAGAGGAATATTTTAAAGTTCCAAAACTCCACACTTAGAAGAATTTCCAAGTGAAACCAGTCAATGTTAGCCTATGGAAGGAAATTCAAGTTACTGGTAAGTACGGTTAAAATTACTTTTCAGGACCAGTACTGGGCTGAAAGATGCAGCACTGAGGTCTCTCCTGATAACAGGTGAGTAAATCAGAATTCGGATTTCGGCTGATTTTAGAGGAATATTTGTATGTTTCAAAAATCAACACTTAGAAACTTTTTCAGCAAAAAGCAGGCAATGATATCCTATGGAAGGAAATTCAAGTTACTGGTAAGTACGGTTAAAATTACTTTTGAGGATCAGTACTGGGCTGAAAGATGCAGCACTGAGGTCTCTCCTGATAACAGGTGAGTAAATCGGAATTCGTATTTCGGCTGATTTTAGAGGAATATTTTAAAGTTCCAAAACTCCACACTTAGAAGAATTTCCAAGTGAAACCAGTCAATGTTAGCCTATGGAAGGAAATTCAAGTTACTGGTAAGTACGGTTAAAATTACTTTTCAGGACCAGTACTGGGCTGAAAGATGCAGCACTGAGGTCTCTCCTGATAACAGGTGAGTAAATCAGAATTCGGATTTCGGCTGATTTTAGAGGAATATTTGTATGTTTCAAAAATCAACACTTTGAAACTTTTTCAGCAAAAAGCAGGCAATGATATCCTATGGAAGGAAATTCAAGTTACTGGTAAGTACGGTTAAAATTACTTTTGAGGATCAGTACTGGGCTAAAAGATGCAGCACTGGGTTCTCTCCTGATAACAGGTGAGTAAATCGGAATTCGTATTTCGGCTCATTTTAGAGGAATATTTTAAAGTTCCAAAACTCCACACTTAGAAGAATTTCCAAGTGAAACCAGTCAATGTTAGCCTATGAAGGAAATTCAAGTTACCGGTAAGTACGGTTAAAATTACTTTTCAGGATCAGTACTGGGCTGAAAGATGCAGCACTGAGGTCTCTCCTGATAACAGGTGAGTAAATCGGAATTCGTATTTCGGCTGATTTTAGAGGAATATTTTAAAGTTCCAAAACTCCACACTTAGAAGAATTTCCAAGTGAAACCAGTCAATGTTAGCCTATGAAGGAAATTCAAGTTACCGGTAAGTACGGTTAAAATTACTTTTGAGGATCAGTACTGGGCTGAAAGATGCAGCACTGAGGTCTCTCCTGATAACAGGTGAGTAAATCGGAATTCGTATTTCGGCTGATTTTAGAGGAATATTTGCACAATGGTGAAGGGAGGGGCGGGGCCTGAGGTGACATCTGTGAAAACGCGCCCCGTGGCGCGTTTTAAGTTGGGGGATTAAGTCCCCTTGAATCATGAGGGTCCCTACGGGCCAACTAGCCCACCAGGAACCTCCAGTATGCGCCAGGGGGCTGCGTTGCAGAGACATTTACAGAGGCCACACCCCTTTTTACACCTCTCTGCAACGCAGCTCTGTGGCGCTTTCTGGACGTACCTGTTGGGCTAGTTGGCCCCCAGGGACCCTCAGGATTTGAGAGGATTTAATTCCCCATCTTAAAACGCGCCACGGGGCCTGTTTGCACACATGTCACCTGAAGCCCCGCCCCCTCCCTTCACCACTGTGCAAACGCGTCCCGTGGCGCGTTTTAAGTCGGGGGATTAACTGGCGTTCAGGTCATATTTTCTATTATCATATGCATTTAGCTATTTATAACACATTGTCACTGATAACGGTATCTTTGTGTCTTATATTACCAGAAAGTTGCACTCGCAGTACTCACACTCTTACATATATTTGGTACCTTGAGCAACAAACATGTTTTGAACAGAATATTCTCATGCTCATCTATGTCTGCTGTTGTGGCTTTGGGGCACTTGGCCTTCCAGTGTTCCAGTATTTACTTCTACATTTGAATCTCAAGCCACACATATTCTTTAACAAACTTTTCCGTACTGTGACCATTCATAACCTCGCCATACACAACAGTGGCGCCTGCACAGGCTCTTGCCGCTTAGCCACACCAAAAGGGGATGATGGACGGAGCGTTAGAGCAAATCAAACACTCACCCCCAGTCAACTGATCTGGGTTTAATCCATCATCATTCTTTAGCTCACTCCACCTCCCCAGTTCAGACATGGCCATATGCAAATCAGTCTGACCCTGTGCCTCATGGGAACAGTCCAGCCCGAACTGCCAAGCCATGTCTTCCCTGGACCGGAAACAAGCATCCTGGGACCGGTTTCGGGTTCAAAACCCTCATCAGCCAGGCTATCTTGAATCCAGTGGCAAAGTGAGCAAGGGACCCACGTCTGGGCATACCCTGCCAACTTAGGGCGAACAAAGCAATACCAAAGGGGATGATGGACGGAGCGTTAGAGCAAATCAAACACTCACCCCCAGTCAACTGATCTGGGTTTAATCCATCATCATTCTTTAGCTCACTCCACCACCCCAGTTCAGACATGGCCATATGCAAATCAGTCTGACCCTGTGCCTCATGGGAACAGTCCAGCCCGAACTGCCAAGCCATGTCTTCCCTGGACCGGAAACAAGCATCCTGGGACTGAGTGCTACCTGAGTGATTAAAGAACTGCATAGGTAATGCTTGCGTGATTCCATAACTGCATGGGTAGTGCCTGGGTGATTGGAGGAGTGCATGGGTACTGTCTGAGTGATTGAAGAACTGCATAAGTAATACCTGGGTGATTATATGAGTGCAAAGACAATGCCAGCATGATTAGACTAATACACAGATGCTGCCTTGGTACATCGAAGAATGCATGGATAGTGCCTGACTGATTGGAACAATGTATAGATAGTACCTCGGTGATTGCATAGTGCAAGAGTTGGGCCTGGGTCATTACATAAGCGCATGTGTAGTGGCTGGATGATTGAAGCACTGCTTTCGTAATGCCTGTCTGATTGCATGAGTGCAGGGATAATGCCTAGGTCATTGCATGAGTGTAGGGATAATGCCTGGGTAATTGCATGAGTGCAGAGGTAGTATCTAAGTGAATGCATGACTGCAGAGATAGTGCCTGTGTGATTCTATGAGAACGAGAGTAGTGCCTTGGTGATTGCAGGTATAGTAAGGTAGTGCCTGGGTGATTGCATAAGTGCATAGGTAGTGCCTGAGTGATTTTATATGTATATAGGTACTGGTTGAGTGATTGAAGGAGTGCATAGATACTGACAGGGTGATTGGAGGACTGCAAGGGTAGTGCCTGAGTGATAGAACCAATGTATAGCTAATACATTGGTGATTGCATGAGTTCAGGGGTAATATCTGGTAGACTACATGAGTACATAGAAAGTGCCTGTGTGATTTTATAAGTGCATCGATACTGTCTAGGTGATTAGAGTACTATTGTGGTACAACCTCAGTGATTGGAGGACTGTAAAGGTACTGCCTGGGTGATTTTATAAATGCATGGGCACTGGTTAAATGTTTGGACAAGTGCATAGATCCTGAGAGGCTGATTGGAGGAGTGTAAGGATAGTGCCTGGGTGATTGAACCACTGTATAGCTAATGCACTGGTGATTGCATGAGTGCAGAGGTAATGTCTAAGGGATTACAGGAGTACATAGGTAATGTCTGGGTGATTCATGAGATAAGGGATAATATCTGGGACATTATAAGAGTACATAGGAAGTACCTGGGTGATTTTATAAGTGCATTGATACTGCCTAGGTGATTAGAGTACTATTGTGGTAGTGCCTCAGTGATTGGAGGAGTGTAAAAGTAGTGCCTGGGTGATTTTATAAGTTCATGGGCACTGGCATGCATAGTACGTAGGTGATTGCAAGAGCGCATAGATACTCTCTGAGTGATTGAAAAACGGCATACGTAATACCTGGGTGATTGCATGAGTGCTAAAATAATGCCTGTGTGATTTGAGCAATGCACAGATGGTGCCTTCATACATCAAGGAATGCATGGGTACTGCCTGACTAATTGCAACAATGCATAGGTAGTACCTAGATGATTGCATGAGTGCAAAGGTTGTGCCTGGATGATTGGAAAACTGCATGGGTAGTGCTTGGTTGATTACATGAGTGCAGAGGAAGTGGTTGAGTGCATCTATCAATGCATCAGTAGTGGCTCAGTGAATGAATCAGTGCATCTGTACTGCCTGGGTAATTGGAGGAGTGCAGAGATAGTGCCTGACTTATTGCAAAAGTGGCGGAGTAGTGCCTGACTGATTGAAGAACTGTACATATAGTGGCTTAGTGCATGGATTAGTGCATGGGTAGTGCCTGGGTCATTGCAGACTTACTGCTGAGACTTCTCTTCATGTTGCTGCTTTATATTTGACTACACCCAACATCCTAAGTAGTAGAAGAATACTGAAATAGCAACACAAAAGTGTGGTTTATAACATGGTGTACACTTTTCTAGTACAGGTTCACCATTCTCTAACTGCTCAGGGTATTGGGCCTACCCAAATAGAAAACATCAAACCAACGCATAGCTCTGTTATAAATCTTGCCATATTCATAAAGGCATGTATGCATGTGTCTCTACCTTTTACTAGTACTACCATATACAATAGAAACATACATAAAAAAATATATCTCTCTTTTATACATGTAGCATCTTGAGATGCATAACACATATGAGAATACATATGCAACTAGGAAATTCATCAATCACACGACCATGCAGACCATAAAACTTGACACACTACTCTTAACATTTCGAACAGACACCTAGATTTATCTGGCATACATCAAATAAAGTTTTACATAGACTCTTTTAAACCACCATAATCAGTAATTCCTCACCCAACATATATTAAACATCACTTTACTGCTCCTGCTACATAACCATCCTACTACTACTACTCAGATGTACAGCCTACCAAAATACAAAGCAACATCCCTTCACATATCTCTATTGTAAGTCAACCCATATTTAAAAAAGCATGGTTGCATGAGTCTCTACCTTTCCCTAGTACCATCATATCTAAAAGAAACATAGAAATAGATATATACCTGTATTTTATACATCAACCATCTTTACATACATAACACATATAAAAATACATCTGCAAATACAAACATACCTCAGTCACAAGATAATGCACACCTTAACACTTAAAAAGCTGCACCTTTCATTTCAAGTAGAGATCTAAAAACATGGTATATTTCAAGCACTTCAGTGCACAGGTTGTGCCTGGGTGATTGGAGGAGTGCAAGGGTAGTGTCTAGGTGATTTTATATGTGCATGGGTAGTGGCTGGGTGATTTTATAAGTGCATGAGTACTGGCTGAGTGATTACATAAGTACAACAGTAGTGCGTCCGTGATTGAAAGAGTACAAGGATAGTGCCAGGGTGATTAAAGCACTGTATAGCTAATGCATTGGTGATTACACGAGTGCAGGGGTAACGTCTCGGGGATTAAAGGAGTACACAGGTAACGCCTGGGTGATTGCATACAGGGGTAATATCTGGGGATTTACATGACTACATAGGAAGTGACTGGGTGATTTTATAAGTGCATGGGTACTTGTTGGGTGATTACAGGACTACTAAGGTAGTGCCTAAGTGAATAGATAAGTTCAAAGGTAGTGCCTGGGTGATTTCATAACAGCATGACTACTGGCTGAGTGATTACATAAGTACAAGGGTAGTGCCTCCGTGATAGAAGGAGTGCAACAGTAGTGCCTGGGTGATCATATAAGTGCATGAGTAGTGACTACATGATTCAAAGAGTGCATGGGTAATACCTTAGTGATTGCATGAGTGCAGCAGTAATGTCTAAGTGATTACAGCAGTGCATATGTAGTGCCTGGATCATTTGAAGACTGCATGGGTAGTACTTAGGTTTTTTTATAACTGCATGAGTGTTGCGCCTAGCCAAATATAAAGCAGCAGACTATTACATGACTCAACCATAAGTCTCTCCATATTGTTAAAAGCAATCATACATATGTCTCTACCTTTTCAAATCATCATCATATCTAAAAGAAATATATAAACAATATTTATGGAATATAGTGAAACCTACAACTGAAACATGTAATAGATCTGCCTCAGTGATTGCATAACTCCATTGGTAGTGCTTGGGTGATTGTATGAGTGCAAGGGTAGTCACTGCGTAATTGCAGGAGAAGATGGATAGTGATTGGCTAATTGCATAAGTGCACACATAGAGGTTGAGTGCATGGATAAGTGTTTAAATAGCACCTGAAGGCATAGATGAGTCATGGAATAGTGCCTAGGTGAATAGATAAGTGCAACAGTACGGCCTGGGTGATTGTACGACTGCAAGGCTAGTGCCTGGGTTATTACATAAGTGCATAGGTAGACTCTGAATGTTTCTATGACTGCAGGGGTAGTACATAACTAGTGCCTGGGTGAGTCCATGACTACAGGGGTAATATCTGGAGGATTACTGGAGTACATACCAAGTGAGTGGGTGATTTTATAAGTGCATGAGTACTGCTTGGGTGATTGCAGGAGTACTGAGGGAATGCCTGAGTGATTGGAGGAGTGCAAAGATAGTGCCTGGGTGATTTTATAAGTGCATGGGTACTGGCTAAATGTTTGGACGAGTGCATAGATTCTGAGAGGCTGATTGCAGGAGTGTAAGGGTAGTGCCTGGGTGATTGAACCACTGTATAGCTAATGCACTGGTGATTGCATGAGTGCAGAGGTAATGTCTAAGGGATTGCAGGAGTACATAGGTAATCTCTGGGTGATTCATGAGTTAGAGGGATAATATCTGGGCATTATAAGAGTACATAGGAAGTACCTGGGTGATTTTATAAGTTCATCGATACTGCCTAGGTGATTAGAGTACTATTGTGGTAGTGCCTCAGTGATTGGAGGAGTGTACAAGTAGTGCCTGGGTGATTTTATAAGTGCATGGGCACTGGCTAAGTGATTGGACGAGTGCATAGATTGTGAAAAGGTAATTGGAGGAGTGGAAGGGTATTGCCTGGGGGATTGAACTAATGTGTAGCTAATGCATTGGTGATTGCATGAATTCAGAGGTAATATCTGGGGACTACAGGAGTACATAGAAAGTGCCTGGGTGATTTTATAAGTGCATTGGTAATGCCTGGGTGATAGGAGTAATACTGTGGTAGTGCCTCAGTGATTGGAAGAGTGTAGAGGTAGTGCCTGGGTGATTTTATAAGTGCATTGGCACTGGCTAAGTGATTGGAGGAGTGCATAGATCCTGAGAGGGTAATTGGAGGAGTGCAAGGGTATTGCCTGGGTGATTGAACCAGTGTATAGCTAATGCATTGGTGATTGCATGATTGCAGAAGTTATGTCTGGGGGATTAGAGGAGTACATAGGTAATGCCTGGTGATTCCATGATTGCAGGGGTAATATCTGGGAGATTACAGGAGTACATAGGAAGTGCCTAGGTAATTTTATAAGTGTATGTGTAGTGCCTGGGTGATTGAAGTAGTACTGCAGTAGTGCCTGAGTGATTGGAGGAGTGCAAGGGTAGTGCCTGGGTGATTGAATCATTGTATAGCTAATGCATTGGTGATTACATGAGTGCAAAGATAATGTCTCTGGGATTAAGCAGTACATACATAATGCCTGGGTGTTTGCATAAGTTGAGGGATAATATCTGGGGGATTACAAGAGTACACAGAAACTGCCTGGGTGATTTTATAAGTGCATGGCTACTGCCTGGGACATTGGAGTAGTACTGTGGTAGTGCCTGAATGAGTGAAAAAAGTGCAACATCCTGAAAGCATGCATGCATATGTCTCTACCACAACACTATGCACATCTCAAAAAGTCACAGAACAGACTTCAAATTTAAAGCAAACACCAAAAAGTATGTGGCATATTTCAACTGTACCTCTATAGAGACTTATAAAAAGTAGCGTAGTCACTAATACCTGATCTCAACATCTTTTAAACCACACTATTATGCTGCATCTTCACCATTCTACTACTACTCACAGTGTTGAGCCTACCACATAAAAAGCAACAACACCTCTTTGTTATACATCATGCACCTTCAAATGTATAAGACATATGAAAATACATATACAAGTAGAGACATACTTGTGACAGAAGTCCATGTACACCTTAAAACTTAACAGACTCCACTTAAAATTTTAAACAAACACCTAAAAGTATGTGGTATACTACAAATGTACATATCCACACACTAAAACAAACTACCATAATCACTAATCCATCTTCCAATATACACATATTACTATACAAAATCTATTTCTAACAACATTTAACTACAATATAAACAAACTACAATACACATCTCTACATTTAATAATATATTTCAAACATCACAGTTCTTGAATAATTTTTAAAGTTTAAAAATAAAGCTAATACATAATACACCTCAGAAATATATAACTCACCTTCCAAATTGATTTGTAGAATATGAAATATAAGAAACTCATAAAAAGATTTTCTAATGCACACAATCAATGTAATGCACCTCTCTCAATAAGGTAAAACCAGTAATGGCAAACTTTCCCTCTCTTTCTCCACACAAATAAATATAAGTAACAAATCACATTGCTTCCTACATATTTTCAAATTGTAAAACACATTTCTATTGGTTGGACATATTAACCCTTACCAACTGACTTCTAAAAGTGCCCAAACTGGTTCTGGAATTATTTTTGGAATTGCGACTCCACCGTGCACCAACACAATGGAGCCGTGAATCCATACTGGAGTTCAAAAATATATTACAAATAAAAATACCACTCTTTTTTAATAACACACCACTTCTAAAGATAGTGCTGACTTGGGAAATCTTACTTTAATAACATATCACTTATATATGAATTACAATTCCACATTTTAAAACCTCAGATAACATTCAACCCTTCCCCCTTCTGCCTAATGCCAGTTTCCATAGCAACAGTTCATGGAACATTGAAGTGAACTGACAGGTCACAAGTTCACCATATCTTCAAGCTCAGCACACAAGCTTACAAAAGCAAACAGCAGGTGTGGGTGACATTTGCAAAATATGACCTTATCCTATCTACTGTACCTTTCAAATATTTTTAACTAACCAATAAGAAACATGCTTTTTGAAGAAAGTAACATGCACCCTATTTTTGAGTGTACAATCTTCTTAAACAGCCAATCAATTCTCTACTTTTTAAAAAACAGCATGTTCTCCACCATTTTAGATACATCTCATTCTACCAACTGACTACCTCAGCTACAGACATCTTTTGATTACTTCCAGACATCCCTTCAAGATGCTTACAGTGTGGATTGTTGGAGACAGCTATGTTTTCTGGTGCAAAAGGTATGCTGAACGCAGAGGTATTGACAAAGACCTAGCTTTGCACAATGTGGATATTAAATGGATTGCACAGAGAGGATTAAAGTGGCACCAATTGATGCCTTTGGTTAAAACCTTTTTGCATGTCAAACCCCCTGACCTCATGATTGTGCCCTGTGGTAGCAATGACCTAGGCACATTGACTGGGGTAGGTCTGGAAATGCTCATGAAGGACACCTTTGCACAATTGATGTTGCTTTTATCTCAAACTGTCTTTGTTTACTATAATATATGCCAAAGACAGAAATGGAAGTGGTCAAATCAATTCTGTCCACAGATTGAGAAAGCTAGGAAAAATGTCAATATAGCTGTTTCTGCATACCTCAGAGATCATAGAATGGGGTCCATCTACAATAACAATCTACGTTTTGATATGGATGACATCTACAGAAGTGATGGAGTACACTTCACAGATCAAGGAAACAGAGTCTTTCTCAACAACCTAAAGCTCTGCATCCGCACTTACATGTAGCTACAACAAACTCATAATGAACACAAGGGCTCTTTTTAGAGCCACCCTATAACATAGTAGTGAATATAAAAAAAATTCACATACATTTTTTTTAAAAACAAATTGTGGATTCGCGCACCCGACGCAAATCTGCAAAAGCATGAATTCAATGTACTACAACACAAAACACTTTTCAAGTTTAACTATTAATTTTTAATTTTATATATTTTTATCAAATCTATCAATGGTAATCTTGTCATTAACTTCAATCACAGTACCTCTTTAAAACAACTTCACAAATACAACACTATCTTCTAAATTATAAACTACTGAATTATTTATTTAAGATGAATTCGTGAATCCAATGCGATGTTACATGGGGGGCTGCGCAGAGAGCCGCGTTGGGGTCATGACTCCAAACTCGAAAGAAAAAAAAACGCCCCACTACCATTATTCGCCCCGGGGACCCCATTCCCGGGGCCTGCCACCATTTATTTTTGTTAAAAAATTATGGAGGGGGACTGCGTGGTCCCCCCCTAAGGCCAATAATGGCCCCAGGGACCCCATCCCCCAGGGCATTGCCTTTTTTTTTTTAATACTACGGAAGGGGGGCCACATGGCCCCCCTTCCCAGGGCCACTTTTGGTCCCGGGGACCCCATCCCCTGGGGCCTGGCCTTATTTATATATTTTTTTTAATTACAAAAGGGTGGGGGCCGCGTTGCCCCCTTCCCTGGGCCACTTCTAGCCCCAGGGACCCCATCCCCGGGGCAAGGCCTCAGCGTTGGGGACCGTGGGGGTGCCCCAATGCCCCCATGGTCCCTGCCGGCTCCCTGCCTCCTGCAGGAGCGGGCATTGATTTTGGGCAAGGGGAGCTGCTAACATGCAGCTCCCCTTGCCCAAAAGCAATTCTGCTTTGCTTCCAAGAAGCAAAGCAGTGTTTGCTATGGCAGGGCGGGAGCCATGCTCCCGCCCTGCCATAGCAAACAGCAATGTCCCGGGGGTGGACACCCCGGGACATTGCAGGAGCCAGCCCTGGGGGGTGGTGGTCCCCAGGGCCATGGAGGGCTCCAGGAGGGGGGCTGCGCGGCCCCCTCCCATCATGTTTGAAGCCCCGGAGAGGTGGTGATCCCCGGGGCTTCGGGGGGCCAGCGAGGCCCCCCTCAATAATCAACAAAGCCCCGGGGAGGTGGCGGTTCCCGGGGCTATGTGGGCCTGTGGGACCCCCTGACCAGCCCTAGGGGGTCAGGGTGTTTCTACCCTGACCCCTTTCCTACATTAACAACCTTTTTTTACCTTTTTGATGTGACTCCATTCAACCGAGTCACAAAATGGCTGCCAACACATTCTGGTTTGGAGTGTTGGCAGCCAATTAGAATGAAGCTCGTACTTGATAGGATTTGCGGCTCCTCCTCGGTGCTCAGATATATACATTTTTATTTTTTGAATTTCTCGGCAACTACTGAACTGGTTTACACCATTTAAAAAAAAGGTCGCTTTCTGGACCAAGACATACCTTTTTGCCAAATTTGGTGTAATTCCGTTCAGCAGTTCGGGCTGTAGTCGTGTCTAAAGTTCCTATTGAAATTAACATGGGGAAAATGTGTTTTGGGACCCCCTTTTTTCTCGGCCCCCCCTTGACGAATCACCCCGAAACTTTCAAGACAGGAGCTGACCTTAGTGAACCATTAGTTTTGAAACTTTCGCAAACATTCGTCAAAGGGTGCCAAAGATATTGGCAAAAGAGAAAACACTTTTTGAATAGAAACAAGGTCCTAACTATAACTACCTACTGGCGACCGCCAGTAGGTAATAATATATATATATATATTAATTAATTGTACTGTATTTACTATATGTCTGAACTTGTACCTTATAGGAGGCAGTGAAAGAAGCACTGGCATTCTGCCATACAGTATGGTTGCAAAGTTGTCATCACCCTTATATTAATCACGACTATATAAGTGAAATATATGAGAATGGTCATATTTGTTTACAATGCACTTGCACTTTATTTGGGCTGTCCCACCAGGAAAACCTTTTTGATTTTTTTTTTAATGTTTTAGACATTTGAAGTATGTATTCTTTTTTTTTTTTTGTTTGTCCTCATTTTACCAGATTTCTTGCAGGGTAACACTCAGAGTCTTTCTAGGCCAATTCGTAGTGGACCAAAACCATTAGCCATATTGCGAGACCCTGAGATGATCGCCCCCAAGTTTACATCCGTTTCCTATTCCATCTCCACATACTAACTGGACATACCAAAGGAGTTGGAGATTATAAGGCCAACAGAGTAAGTGGCATAATCATAGGACTCACGTTACCTTTTCTCTCCACTTATTCAACGGAGCCCAAAATTTCTCTTTACTTTTCGGATCACATTTCATATCTGATTCACTCACATATATAATGCTCCTTAGACACTCAAAGAGCATTGGAGGGTTTCCAGATTTCCACAATTTACAAATTTCCCGTCTTGCCAATAAAGTTACATAAAACAAAAATTTAGAGTTAACCTCAGACAGTTGCTCTTCTTGATCCCAACTCAATCCAAAAATATTAGGCTCAATGATACTTCTGGTTGCATCCCAATAGTTTCTCCCAAAAAGGAGCTAATCTCATTCCAAAAGGAGGTTATTTTTGGGCATACCATAAACATGTGTATATCATCCGCATCAACACACATTCATCTGGGACAAGTATAAGTATTCCCTGTGACCTTAGAAAGTTTTGCGGGTGTCCAATACACCCTATATGTGGTGAAGAGATGGTTTCATTTTAGTGGTGCTGGTTTTTCTATTTTTCGTAGTATATTATATGAATTGCTCCACATTTGCATTGTGTTCTGATTAACAAACTCCTCGCCCCACAATTTTTCAATTTCATTCTCCATCTGTTCACCCACATCTACAAAGGCCCAATACCAAAATGATGTTTCCTTGCTCCACCGACTAGATCTCATTACTTGGTCGAATTTAGGATCTTCCACCTGTGCCCAATCCTGTGTAGTCCACCAGGAACTCAGCTGGTAGTATTTAAACCTTGTCAACAAACCCTTGGTACAATTACAAAGTGCTTCCCAACTAATCAAATTTATACCATCCCTAAGGTCCGCCCAACACTGAATGCCCCCATCTCTTAAAGGCTGTCTTAGTTGGTCCCTCATGCACTCAGGGGTACCTGGAGAATCCCAAATAGGTGCCCATGATGAAAAATATGGGACTCTTTACGCCTTCCGCACATACATCCATGTGTACAAAGCAGACTTTAGGACCTTAAGCCTAACTTTAAAAAAAAAATTGGGATCCCCATATTTAAAAAGAAACCCACTTTGACCATGTAGCACATCCATCAGCAATGCTGCAAATAATACCCCAATTGTTGAGTTGTTAACTTTATTGGCCAACATTCGCACGTTCTTAAACTGAAATGCGTAACAATATGCTAAAATATCTGGTAACGCAAGTCCTCCAATATCCAGTCGCCTACGTAATTTTTTCCATGAAATCCTGGAACCTTTTGATGACCATATAAAGCTTCCTATCTTTCCTTGAAGTTTTGCTATGTCTTTCTTTTGGAAGTTCAACGGGATAGAATTAAACAGAAATGTCACTTTTGGTAAAATAATCATTTTCACAAGATTAACCCTCCCATTGATGTTAAGTGGTAAGTTCGCCCATTTCACGAGTAAACCTGTGATTTCTTGGCTAACTTTCTTCCAGTTTACATTAATAGTATCCTCGATTTTCTGCGTTATTTGGATACCCAGGTATCTCATTTGATTTCTCGCCCCATGACTTGCCGACCCCTGATTCCAATCCATGAGCTCGGTCTTACTTGAGTTTACTTTATACCCAGAAATGTAACCGAAGGCATCTGCCTTCCTCATCAGATTTGGAATTGCTTCTTGCGGGTTACTAGTATAGAGCAACAAATCATCTGCGTAGAGCCCTAACTTAACTTCAAAAGTATGGAATTTAAAGGGAAGGATAGTTGTATCTAACCTAATCTAAGTTAGCAAAGGGTTCGATATATATATTAAAAAGGAGCGGGGAGAGCGGACAACCCTGCCTAGTCCCTCTAAAAATATCAAACCAATCTGACAGCCTTCCGTTTATCAACACTCTAGCTTTTGGACAATGATATAAAGTCTGGACTACCTTTACCATATTCTGTGGAAATCCAAAGCCTCGTAAAGCCTCCCATAAATAAGGCCAATGTACCTGGTCAAAGGCTTTAGCTGCATCGACTGCTGCGATAGTCAGCGGTATTTTCCAAGCCTCCGCCAGATCTATAACTCCCAATACCTGGAAGGTCAACTCATTTAGTTGTCGCCCAGGGATAAAGCCTCTCTGATTAGGGTGTAGAATCTCGTGTATTACCTTTGCCACCCTCGCAGCTATGATACCAGAAAAGATCTTATAGTCTGTATTTAATAAAGAAATCGGCCTATACGAGTCTATCTTCCTTGGATCTTTGTTAGGCTTTATAATCATAGTAATTGTGGCTTCCAGCCAAGATTTAGGAACCCTTTTTCCACCAAGGTATATTTTATTAAATAGGTTTTGTAACACCGGAATTACCGTATCCATGGATACAAAGAAAAACTTCCACAGGAAGACAATCTGGTCCAGCTGCCTTTCCTTTAGCCATCTTACTGCACTGAACCCTTATCTCCCCTCCATAATATCTCCTTCCAAGAATTTCGACTGCTCTGGAGATAGTCTCGGAAGAGTTGTTAACTCAAGCCACTCCTTTATATCCATTTGACTTGATGTTATATTATCTTTATATAGGTCTTCCATAAACCTACATGCCTCCTTGCACATGTCTGAGTTAGTGGTCAGTAGGTCCCCTGATTCCCCGCTAATTAGCTCTCGGATGTTATTTCTTGCCCTGTCTGTCTTCGCTTTCCAAGCTAGTAATGATCCACAGTTCTCCCCATAGGCGAAATGTTGGAGTTTACTCGCCTTCCACTTATCCATAGATCTTTTATCCAATTTTGCCATAAAATCGGCTTGTAACCCCTCTAGCTCCTTACTTAGGACCCCTACTCTAGTTGGTTCCTCCATCGATGCCCTCTGCAGCTCCTCCTCTTTATGTCTAATATCCTGGATAGCACTTTCTCTGTCTTTTTTCTCCACTCGGTGTTTCCCCACCAGAATAAATCTTAAAACTCCCCTTAAATATGCCTTATAGGCATCCCACACCACATCTTCCTCGGCTGAGCCATTGTTATTGACAAAAAAACTCTCGGATTCTACCCTCAGATCTTCAACTACCTTCTCATCTAAAAGTATTGACCTATCCAAGGTCCACCTTTTACACTCCTCTAATTGATTATACCTTAAAGATATTACTACTGCAGAATGATCTGAAAGTATTGTTGGAATATGAGTTACCTTAGTAACATCTCCGCATAACTCCTGGTCCACTAAAAAATAATCTATGCGAGAATGGTGCCTATATTTTTTACTGTAAAAAGTAAATTCTCTCCTAGACTTATTCAAAACAAGCCAAATATCTACTAAATTAAATTCCCTCATTATACTTGTCAGTCTAGAGAGAGTTTTCGACGAACTACTATACTTAGCTTTCGAAGTCCTATTAAGTATTTTATTCAAAACCAAATTACATTTGAAGTATGTATGATTGCAATATGTATTTTAGTGTTTTTAATATTGGAATATCTTATGACATCTTACATTCTATGTGCACATTTTAATTATTCAAATGGTGTGTATATGGAATATGGATTTTCAGATCCACCTAACATAAAATAGGTGGCCGACTTAAAAGCTATAGGAAGAATTAGGCATTCGCCAAAATCCACAGCTAGAATGGGAATTGAGGAGTGGGAACATTTTGAACATTGACTGTGCAATAAACATACAGGAAATGTCAGACTCCAAAATTTTGTAAATTATTGAAAGGATTTTAAACAACATCATTTGTGCAAAATAACGAATTCAAGAGAATTATATCATATCCAACATAGTGATACTGTCATCTCCATTTTAATCACGAAGTGTTTTAGAGTCTGTCTTCCATGGCTATGGAAATAGCGGACCACGTGATCGGGAGTTTGTGATTTTAAAATGAAGTTCTGGCAATGGCGTTTATCGTGTGAGCAAGCCTGCGGAGACAGGTGAAACGCGTTACCTGAAAATAAAAACGAGAATATTTAATCGAATTCTGAGTCTCTGTGTCGGTATCCGTGATCTGGAGGGAGACTGGAGTTGGTGTTCATATATATAATTCACTGAAAAAACCATAGTTTTCAGGGGCGTTATAGTTAGTTGGACATTTCACTCATACAAAACCATAGAAATTCCCCCGTTATAGTTAGTTCAGCTAACTATAACTCGTGCGCCCGCAATGCACTGCTGATGACGTCACATATTACATCACTCATGACATGGTCAGTGACATCACTCATGACATCACTGATGACATCTCAAATGACATCACTGATGACATCACTGATGACATCATCATTGTGATAGAGTGGCAGACCTCCTCTCACCCTAATATAACCTTTGATACACACACTCAAAAATACAAACTAACATTTTCAAAACAATGGACATACCAATACCAGTTACAACACACCTATTCAGTAATTCCAAGATCTACACACACATCCACTCATTCACCAACAGTCCCTATACAGTCACTCATACATGTACTCACTCATCATATGTACTCATACACCTATACATCCTGTTACACACCGCCACTCATCCATAGAGTTACTCACACACATAGTCACACATGCAAACAAAGTATCAAACATCCATTTACTTGCATATACAGTTATACACACACTACCACACTTACTTCTACAGAAACTTACACATACTTACTCTCTTAAACAATCACTTATAGAAACACCTACTTATTTGTACAGGAACTCTTCCAATCTCTCACTCTCACATATACTCACTTATATACACCAATACTCACATATACTAGTTTAAAACATATGTAGTTACTCATAAAGACACTATTGAGACAGTCATTCACTCACTAACACACCCATACACATACTCATCCACCTATACAGTCCTGCACACATGCTGTCTTCAACACATACAAACAGTGAGTCACTCATTCATGCATCTATGCACTAAGTAATACCCCCACCGAACCATACAGACACTCAGACACTCATACTGATACTCAAAAACCAACTAATAACCCATATAGACACTCATGTAGCTACTCACCAACCCATGCAGCCACTTATACACAAAGTGAGAGACTGATACAGATATTTTCATATTTAAACATTACTCACTAACCCATGTATTCACTAAGATACACTTAGTCAGTTATACAATCAATTTTACAAAAACAAAATCATCCATTTAGACACTTATATACCCATTTATTCTTCCATCGACCTTGAGATATACATATATAAAACATATTTAATTTTCAGAAAAACACACATTCACTGGATGATGTCATCAGTGATGTCATCAGTGATGTCATTTGAGATGTCATCAGTGATGTCATCAGTGATGTCACTGACCATGTCATGAGTGATGTAATATGTGACGTCATCAGCAGTGCATTGCGGGCGCGCGAGTTATAGTTAGCTGAACTAACTATAACGGGGAATTTCTATGGTTTTGTACGAGTGAAATGTCCAACTAACTATAACGCCCCTGAAACCTATGGTTTTTTCAGTGAATTTCTAAGGTTTTTTAAATGCTAATTTCTAACTATAACGTGCCTGAAACCTATGGTTTTTTCAGTGAATTTCTAAGGTTTTTTAAATGCTAATTTCTAACTATAACGTGCCTGAAACCTATGGTTTTTTCAGTGAATATATATATATTTATTATACTATGTATACATGTGAAAATGTCTCGGTCCCCTGTTTGCCTCAGTGGCACGGAAAAAATGGGTGGAACTGACGTCAGCACGCCGAAGAGGTCCTCCTATGGCTCCGATGACGTCATACGGTGTCGCGAGCGGAGCTGTGCTATTATGACGTCCTCGTTGACGTGGGAGAGCTAGGAAAGAATTTCCATGGAATGCTGGTGCAGGGGATATTCACCTAAGTGTTCAGGCTAGTCCTTTGGGAGCAACTGTTTATGTTGCCACTCCAGAAACCGAAACCAGTGATCCGAGGGCAGAGGCCCTGCAGATGGCACACGAGGTGGGGTGCCCAGTCGTGTGCACCGGCGGGGCAGCGAAGTGACAAGCACCACAACCCACAAAAAAGGTAACGAGGGCACTGAATAACACAGGATCTTCTCTTTGTATCTGGCAGGAACAACGAAGTTAAAATGCCCTAGTACCAAAATGTAGAATTAGTGCTACAACGGTCTTCAAGAGGACCTACGATGCCGCTTCTGCCTCCCGTACCCTGGAGGTGGCACATGGGTCACGCGGTACGGTCATACTGCGGTGGGACGCACACTCGTTGACCTCTCATGGCACTGCTCCACACTTCAGGGAGGACGCTTTCCATTAGCTATGTTTTCTGATGACATGTCGCGCTGGCCCCGTCCAACAACAGAACTCCTTTAGATCCAAACAGACTCTTCCACTCTCTCACCGGAAGTGAAACCAGGCCACGCGGACACTTTCACAATACAACAGCCGGGAATGCACTTTTCGGTAAAAAAACCACATTCCTTCCTCCTAATTAATCAAATAAACGTCTCACTGAAGAACAGGGGCCAGCTTCGATCGGTAAACAGCCGTTACAACGACTTTTTTACTTTGCGATACCATTACAACGCATGCATTACCACGCATGCGTTGTACATCACGAAGTCATTACTACGCATTTTTTTAGAACGCATGGTCATTTACCACGCATGCCTTTACAACGAATTTTGTTGTAAAGGTATGTATGGTAAATGACCATGCGTTCTAAAAAACATGTAGACGATCCATGTCGTTGTAAGGAAACAGAGGCTGTTCCATTTCCTCACAACGACGTGCACCGCCCCTCAGAGACGACGTGAAGCAGGAACCACGAGGAGAGAGGAACCACGAGGAGTGAGAGGTAAGGGGGATTGGGCATGGGGTGGGGGTTTCTTTTCTAGGGTTTAGGGTAGTGCAGTGGTGTTTGGGTGGTGTAGGGGGTCGTGCTGGGGGTAGTGTTTTAGGGTTTAGGGTAGTGCAGTGGTGTTTGGGTAGAGTAGGGGTCGTGCTGGGGGTAGTGTTTTAGGGTTTAGGGTAGTGCAGTAGTGTAGGGGGTCATGCTGGTGGTAGTGTTTTAGGGTTTAGGGTAGTGCAGTGGTGTTTGTGTAGTGTAGGGGGTCATGCTGGGGGTAGTGTTTTATGGTTTAGGGTAGTGCAGTGGTGTTTGGGTAGTGTAGGGGGTCGTGCTGGGGTAGTGTTTAGGTTTAGGGTAGTGCAGTGGTGTTTGGGTAGTGTAGGGAGTCGTGCTGGGGGTAGTGTTTTAGGGTTTAGGGTAGTGCAGTGGTGTTTGTGTAGTGTAGGGGTTGTGCTGGGGGTAGTGTTTTAGGGTTTATGTTAGTGCAGTGGTGTTTGGGTAGTGTAGGGGGTAGTGCTGGGGGTAGTGTTTAGGGTTTAGGGTAGTGCAGTGGTGTTTGTGTAGTGTAGGGGGTAGTGCTGGGGTAGTGTTTTAGGGTTTAGGGTAGTGCAGTGGTGTTTGGGTAGTGTAGGGGTTCAGTGCTGGGGGTAGTGTTTTAGGGTTTAGGGTAGGGCAGTGGTGTTTGGGTAGTGTAGGGGTTCATGCTGGGGGTCGATTTAGGGTTTAGGGTAGTGCAGTGGTGTTTGTGTTGTGAGGGGGTCGTGCTGGGGGTAGTGTTTTAGGGTTTAGAGTAATGCAGTGGTGTTTGTATAGTGTAGGAGGTTTAGGGTAGTGCAGTGGTGTTTGTGTAGTGTAGGGGTCATGCTGGGGGTAGTGTTTTAGGGTTTAGGGTAGTGCAGTGGTGTTTGTGTAGTGTAGGGGGTAGTGTTTTAGGGTTTAGGGTAGTGCAGTGGTGTTTGTGTAGTGTAGGGGGTCATGCTGTGGGTAGTGTTTTAGGGTTTAGGGTAGTGCAGTCGTGTTTGTGTAGTGTAAGGGGTCGTGTTTTAGGGTATAGGGTAGTGCAGTGGTGTTTGGGTAGTGTAGGGGGTCATGCTGGGGTTAGTGTTTTAGGGTTTAGGGTAGTGCAGTGGTGTTTGGGTAGTGTAGGGGTCGTGCTGGGGGTAGTGTTTTAGGGTTTAGGGTAGTGCAGTGGTGTTTGTGTAGTGTGGGAGGTCATGCTGGGGGTAGATTTAGGGTTTAGTGTAGTGCAGTGGTGTTTGGGTAGTGTAGGGAGTCGTGCTGGGGGTAGTGTTTTAGGGTTTAGGGTAGTCCAGTGGTGTTTGTGTAGTGTAGGGAGTCGTGCTGGGGGTAGTGTTTTAGGGTTTAGGGTAGTGCAGTGGTGTTTGGGTAGTGTAGGGGTCGTGCTGGGGGTAGTGTTTTAGGGTTTAGGGTAGTGCAGTGGTGTTTGTGTAGTGTAGGGGTCGTGCTGGGGGTAGTGTTTTAGGGTTTAGGGTAGTGCAGTGGTGTTTGTGTAGTGTAGGGGGTCGTGCTGGGGGTAGTGTTTTAGGGTTTAGGGTAGTGCAGTGGTGTTTGTGTAGTGTAGGGGGTCGTGCTGGGGGTAGTGTTATAGGGTTTAGAGTAGTGCAGTGGTGTTTGTGTAGTGTGGGGGTCATGCTGGGGAGTGTTTTAGGGTTTAGGGTAGTGCAGTGGTGTTTGGGTAGTGTAGCGGGTCATGCTGGGGGCAGTCTTTTAGGGTTTAGGGTAGTGCAGTGGTGTTTGTGTAGTGTAGGGGGTCGTGCTGGGGGTAGTGTTTTAGGGTTTAGGGTCGTGCAGTGGTGTTTGGGTAGTGTAGGGGGTCGTGCTGGGGGTAGTGTTTTAGGGTTTAGGGTAGTGCAGTGGTGTTTGTGTAGTGAGGGGGTCGTGCTGGGGGTAGTGTTTTAGGGTTTAGGGTAGTGCAGTGGTGTTTGTGTAGTGTAGGGGGTCATGCTGGGGGTAGTGTTTTAGGGTTTAGGGTAGTGCAGTGGTGTTTGGGTAGTGTAGGGGGTCATGCTGGGGGTAGTGTTTTAGGGTTTAGGGTAGTGCAGTGGTGTTTGTGTAGTGTAGGGGGTCATGCTGGGGTTGTTTAGGGTTTAGGGTAGTGCAGTGGTGTTTGTGTAGTGTAGGGGTCGTGCTGGGTGTAGTGTTTTAGGGTTTAGGGTAGTGCAGTGGTGTTTGTGTAGTGTAGGGGGTCGTGTGTTTTAGGGTTTAGGGTCGTGCAGTGGTGTTTGGGTAGTGTAGGGGGTCATGCTGGGGGTAGTGTTTTAGAGTTTAGGGTAGTGCAGTGGTGTTTGGGTAGTGTAAGGGGTCGTGCTGGGGGTAGTGTTTTAGGGTTTAGGGTAGTGCAGTGGTGTTTGGGTAGTGTAGGGGGGTGTGCTGGGGTAGTGTTTTAGGGTTTAGGGTAGTGCAGTGGTGTTTGTGTAGTGTAGGGGGTCGTGCTGGGGGTAGTATTTAGGGTTTAGGGTAGTGCAGTGGTGTTTGAGTAGTGTAGGGGGTCGTGCTGGGGTAGTGTTTTAGGGTTTAGGGTAGTGCAGTGGTGTTTAGGTAGTGTAGGGGGTCGTGCTGGGGGTAGTGTTTTAGGGTTTAGGGTAGTGCAGTGGTGTTTGTGTAGTGTAGGGGGTCATGCTGGGGGTAGATTTAGGGTTTAGGGTAGTGCAGTGGTGTTTGTGTAGTGTAGGGGTCATGCTGGGGGTAGTGTTTTAGGGTTTAGGGCAGTGCAGTGGTGTTTGTGTAGTGAAGGGGTCGTGCTAGGGGTAGTGTTTTAGGGTTTAGGGTAGTGCAGTGGTGTTTGTGTAGTGTAGGGGGTTGTGCTGTGGGTAGATTTAGGGTTTAGGGTAGTGCAGTGGTGTTTGGGTAGTGTAGGGAGTCGTGCTGGTGGTAGTGTTTTAGGGTTTAGGGTAGTGCAGTTATGTTTGGGTAGTGTAGGGTGTCGTGCTGGGGGTAGTGTTTTAGGGTTTAGGGTAGTGCAGTGGTGTTTGGGTAGTGGAGGGGTAGTGTTTTAGGGTTTAGGGTAGTGCGCCCAACCAGCCACAATATCCGTGGACAAAGGGGATCCTGACTCTTTGGAACGCTCCGTCAATTGAATAATTTGGGTCAAGGGCCCTACCACGTCCAAGACCTATCAATTCCTTTCTTGGGATCCCTCATATACTTGGAGAAAAAGGTACATAGTTTCTCATCAATTTCAGGCGTGTGTGCCACCTTCCCCTTCAGTGAGGGCCTGGGGCATTCTCCCCTCATCCTATTCCTGACCTCCCTTTCAAGGGGTTGATGGATTTTCCCCACCACATACTCTGCCACTTTGGCGTCAGGTGTCCACTCCGCTGACCTAGGATGGTAAATTTGGGTAGGCTCGAACATGTCCGAGTGGACCCCGTCCCCAACCGGGGACTGAGAGGAGTGGGACTCTGGACGCCAGGGACGCCCCGAGTCCTTATCCTCATCGGAGGAGAAATCGTCCTCCGATACACCCTCTCCCTCTAAGGGAAACCCGCCGTCGGGGTCTACAATAGTGGTGACAGTGTCGCAATTTTCTCCGGGCCCCTCCTCCTCCCGGCAGGGTGCATGTTTTAGCGTTCGCGCACTCTTGAGGAAGGTCTCCGTAAGTTTATCAAATCCTTCCAAGTGCCCCGCGTTATGCTTAACGGCCCTTTTATTCCCCATCTGGGAGCTACTGGGACCCGCCACCACCAGATCTGGGTCACTGAACACCCCAGGGATGCTTTTCGCCAGCTTATCAACCTGATCCCTAAGAGGAGCCAGCGCCCTAGAAATAGCCAGAGAGAGGGCTTGGTCCACTGCTGGAGGGAGAAGTTGGGGGCCATTCCTCCTCCACTTCCTGGTAGGAGGAGTAAAAATGGTCTTCTGGAGAAGACATGATAGCAGAGGGTGTGAGCACAGAACAAATGCCCTTAAAATCCTTAAGGCAGCCCCCTCGCCGGTGCTCCAACAGCTGGGCTTTCCCCGAAGCTGTTATAAGAATAGACTGAGGCGCAATACCAATTACCACCACCAGGTGGCGCTGGTCACTAACGTGGCCGTGTGGGGAAATCACCGCGTAGCGGTGTCAAAATTAGGCGAGGGTTGGTCGGGAATCAAGCGGACACTAAAGGAGTGACCGGATTCCCAAACGCGCGTAAAGACCAGCGGGAGCGCTCGACGGAGCTGCCTCGCTCGGACCAGACGCGCCTGACAGGATCTCACCGCGCGCAGAGCACACAGCGGGAGAAACTGCGAGGGGAGAACGCGCTCGGGCAAGAGCCTGCTGCGCAGGGAATATGAAACAATACCAAGGCAATAATGCTAATAACGTGCACAAGAAACCGCTATACAAACAGCAACAACGTCAGATTAAGCCAAGAATGTAAGGAATGCACTTAACTGACGAGCAGTGAAGAAAGAGGAAGCGGAAGGGACGTCACGATATTATATACGATGGACTGTGATATGATTGGACTATAGTTGCCTTGGAGACTACCCCCTAATGGTTCATGGGTTGTGTAGTCTTTTGTTTAATGATTGTTGTGTTACGTTTTCTTTGAACTGCTATGCAAATAAAGTGAGGAAAGATATGCATAATCCTCGCCTCCGTCCTGCCATAGAATTCATTAAACTTTATTTGATCTGATTTAGAAACATAGATCATAAAAGTGTACATAAAAACAGTAAATCCTCTTTCCTAATACAATACAGTGAGAATTAATTAAAACCAGTAGGTAAAAACGGGTGTTACAAAGCCCGGTTCAGAGCAACTTCAGGTTAACAGAATCGTAAAGGTCAATGTTTCGCAAGATCAATCTCATGTACTTCGTGCAAAATACGCAATAAGGGGTCCAAGTAAGATGTAACGCTCCAATACCTGACCAGTTTGCACTATATAAAACTGCAGAAAAACTAAAAATAAAAAGTGTTTTGCACACTTCTGTCATTGGGCTATATGTGGGCTACATCTGGGTGATATTTGTGCTACATTTGGGCTCTTTTTTCTCTGGTGGCCATCTTGGGAGACTTATTTGTTATGAAGTTTCCTAATTTCGTCATTTACTGCAGTCTCCTCAGTAGGAAATGCTTTCAGTTTTTTACTTTGATTCCATCAAGAAGGCATTCAGATGTGTCACACATTTGCCATAAATTCAGAATGTTAGCACTCTAGTTGTTCATTAGATCACTGTAGTAAAGCTACTGCTCACCAGGGAGTTAACTGGAAGTCTACTGCTGGTATTGAAAGTGATTGTTTCAGTCTGCATGTCAGAATTTTCTAATGAAATAGAAGAGGATTTGAGATCTCACTTAAAACATGCCCTAAATTTTCTTTCTGCAGCACTAACCATAATTTCTATGGCAAAATGAACCCCCTCATTTTGTTCCTTTTTAAATTAAATGTTTTAAGTGTTACCAGTTTATTCCAATCAAGATGGCTTCAGGTGTGCCATACTTTTGTCATAAGTAAGACTGTTAGCGCTCTAGTTGTTCTTTAGAACACTCTGGGAAGCTGCAGTAGAACACAAAGGCATCAACTGACAGGCTGCTCCTGTTGAAATATAACAGGAAGATATTTGAGATCTGTTATGTTATGTTATGTTATTGACACTTATATAGCGCAAACTGTTACCCGAGGGTGTCCTGGCGCTCACTGAAGTCATAGGAGAACCTGAGTCAAGAGCAGAAAATTAAAAGCCTAAGACTGTGCGGTAAAGAGCCAAGTTTTCAGAGCCTTTCTAAAAGCCAACAGATTTGGCTGAGATCTCAACTGCAGCGGAAGGCCATTCCATGCCTTGGCTGCGCTAACCACAAAGCTTCTTCCACCCCAGTTGGACTTTTTTACAAAGGGCACCGATACCAGTTTAGCTTCTGAAGAGCGTAAACATCTAGTTGGTGTATACCATTGGAATTGCGTAATGAGATGGTTGGGCCCAGTTTTATGCAGGGCTTTATGCACTATACATAGGGCCTTAAATTTTACCCGTTTTCGCATCGGCAACCAGTGAAGTCTTTTAATCTCTGCTGAGATGGAGGCATGTTTTGGGATGCCGGACAGTAGTCTGGCCACTGCATTTTGTAGAAGTTGCAATTTGTTCATCAGACCTTCCTGAATGTTGAGATATAAACTGTTACAATAATCTAGTCTGGACATCACTAGAGCGGTAATCACTAACTGACGGCTATCATTAGGCAAAACATGTATGATCTTCTTACAAGTTTTTAATATATAAGAGGTGGATGAAACTACTGCATTCACCTGATCCTTGAGTTTAAGCTTATTCTCTATCCAGATTCCTAAATTCTTTGCCTTTTTGGCAGGCGTGGGAAGAAGGCCTAGAGAGTCAGGCCACCAAGTTGAGTTCCAAAAGTTTGCATCATTGCTGAACAGAACTACCTCTGTCTTACTGGAATTTAGTTTTAGGCAGTTTTGGGCCAACCAATTGCCCACTGCTATCATGCAGTCGTGAACTCTGGCTGCCGTTCCCTGCAACTCTCCTGGCCTCAATGACACTACAATTTGGGTGTCATCTGCATATGAAGTTAAGTTGAACCCAAATGATTCAATCAGGGAGCTAAGAGCGACACATGAATATTAAAAGTGTTGGGCTCAGGGACGACCCCTGAGGAACCCCACAAGGCAGAGAAAGAGGTTTAGATGAGAATTCGCCAAGGGTGACTGTCTGTTGTCTGTCTGAAAGGAAGGATTTAAGTAGTTTCCATGCTAAGCCCTGTACTCCGATCTCTCGTAACCGGTCCATCAACAGGGCATGATGGACCGTATCGAAGGCCGCAGAAAGATCCAGCATAATCATAGCTGCTTTTCCTCCCCGGTCGAGAGTAGTCCTAATCTCCTCTGTGGTTTTAAGTAGCGCAGTTTCCGTGCTATGACCACTGCGAAAGCCATATTGAGTAGAGTCAAGTATCTGAGCTTCTTCCAGGAAGGTGCCCAGTTGTTCATTCATCATTTTCTCTGCAATTTTCGCTGAGAGGGAGTCTGGATATGGGTCTGAAATTATTCACATCACCGGGATCCAGACTCGTTTTTTTTAGCAGTGGTAATATTAGTGCTTCTTTCCACAACCTGGGAAAGTATCCCTCAGTGAACATAGCATTTATAATGTGGGTCAAAGTAGGAGCCACAGATTCAGCTGCCAGTTTTCTCACTTAAAACATGTCCTAATTTTTCTTTTTACAGCACTAACCATAATTTCTATGGCAAAATGAACCCCCTCATTTTGTTCCTTTTAAATTAAATGTTTTAAGTGTTACCAGTTTATTCCAATCAAGATGGCTTCAGGTGTGCCATACTTTTGTCATAAGTAAGACTGTTAGCGCTCTAGTTGTTCTTTAGAACACTCTGGGAAGCTGCAGTAGAACACAAAGGCATCAACTGACAGGCTGCTCCTGTTGAAATATAACAGGAAGATATTTGAGATCACACTTGAAACATGTCCTAATTTTTCTTTCTACAGCACTAACCATAATTTCTATGACAAAATGAACCCCATCATTTTGTTCCTTTTTAAATTAAATGTTTTAAGTGTTACCAGTTTATTCCAATCAAGATGGCTTCAGGTGTGCCATACTTTTGTCATAAGTAAGGCTGTTAGCACTCTAGTTGTTCTTTAGAACACTCTGGGAAGCTGCAGTAGAACACAAAGGAATCAACTGACAGTCTCTGCCCTTGTTGGATGTACATGTTTTACTGAGAATGTCAGACTTCATTCTCACATGACTGAGAAAGATAATGTGAATTTACAGAAAATATGCTCTCATTTTAGCTTATGGAGCACCTTCCAAAACTGTATGGGACAAGCATGTGAAAATAGTTTTCTCTCAAACATGATTCATGATATCCCAGCAGAAGGTTTTTCACAGGGTAAAATCACCTTAGAACACACCACAATTCCTGAAATTAGTATGGTACCATCAACAAATGAATTCTAATGTAACTAAAGTCTGTTATCACCCTTTATAGTTCTCCTTTTGGTAACCCTCAAAATCTTCGATTCACTACAATGCATTTCAATGGGGTACTATCATTTATATTGGTCCCAAGATGGCTGCCAGCAATTCCAGGATGAAGTGCTGACAGCCAATAAGATCTCACGATGACATGTGTGGTTAGGCTCCGCCCAGATATATATGTGTTTTTACTTTTGATTTTCTCAGGAACTACTGAACGGATTTACACCATTTAACAAAAAGGGTTCTTTCTGAACCAAGAACTACCTCTTTGCCAAATTTGGTGTAATTCCATTCAGCAGTTCGGGCTGTAGCCTTGCATAAAGTTTCCTATGGGAAATTAATTTTTTGACTCTTATTTTTTGAATTTCTCCGCAACTACTGAGCGGATTTACACCATTTAAAAAAAAGGTCGCTTTCTGAACCAAGCGCTACCTTTTTGCCAAATTTGGTATAATTCCGTTCAGCAGTTCGGGCTGTAGCCGTGTCTAAAATTTCCTATGGAAATTAACATGGAGAAAACACGCTTTGGGACCCCCTTTTTTCTCGGCCCCCGCTTGCCGAATCACCCTGGAAAATAGGTCCTAACTATAACTATCTACTGGCGACCGCCAGTAGATAATATATATATATACACACATACATATATACACATACATACATATATTCATTTATACATATACGGATGCCAGTAGGTAGTTATAGTTAGGACCATGTTTCCATAGGAAAGGTGTTTTTTTCACATTTTGTTTTTTAATTGCCCCAGTGATTCTAGTTGTGCATGGAAAGTTTGGGGATTCATCAAACAGGAGCCAAGAAAAAGGGGGAGGCCAAAAAAGTGTGTTTGCCATGTTAATTCCCATAGAGACTTTGGACACGCCTGCAGCTCGAACTGCTGGATAGAATTACACTAAATTTGGCAGAAAGGTAGATTTTGGTTCGCAGATTATGCTTTCAGTTATTTGGTGCAAATCCATTCAGTAGTTTGCGATAAACTAAAGGAAATCCAAATTTGCATATCTACTACCACAAAGCCTTCGCGATTAATGATGAGCTCGTGCAGATGTCTACAGAGCTCCGATTGGCTGCAAACACCTCAACCAGGAAGAGTTGGCAGCCATCTTGGGACTCAGCTTCAGCCGAGTCCCAAAAACTCCCCCAAAAAAGAAAATGGGGCAGGGTACGAATACCCTTTACACGCAGATTTGGTCCTGAGGTCCCACAGGGACCCGCCAGGCCAAAAAAGCAATTTTTGAATTCACTGCAAAATTCTCATATATTGCAGTGAATTAAAAAAAAAACAAGCAACGTCTCCCGTGCTTTTAATATTTCCCCCGGGAGGGCCCGGTCCCGGGTTCATGCAGAATTAAATTAATAAAGGGAGGGCACATGGGGTCACCCTCCTAAGGCTTATTTATGACCCAGGGACTACCACCTGCCCAGGGCTATATATGAAAAGTAATATGGGGGGTTGCATGGCCCCGGGATATATATCTCCACTGCAAAGGTTACAGGGACATTATAGTTAGGAAATAGAATTTAAAAACTTAGAAATTCACTGATAAAACCAAAGGCAACTCATACGTTATAGTTAGGCTCAAATTTCACTCATACAAAACCAGTGATATTCAGCAGTTATATTTAGCTGAGCTAAGTATAACTGCTGAATATCACTGGTTTTGTACTAACTATAACTTGCACCCCCACAATGCACTGCTTGTGACCTCACATATTACATCACTCATGACATGGTCTGTGACATCACTGATGACATCACTGATGACATCACTGATGACATTTCATATGACCCTGGAGGGGGTCCGCACGGCTTGCCTCCTTCTAAAAATATATATATATCTCCACTGAAAAAACAAAGGTTACAGGGACGTTACAGTTAGGAAATAGTAATTTAAAAAAGCTTTAGAAATTTAATGAAAAAACCAAAGGTTACAGGGATGTTATAGTTAGGCTCAGATTTCACAAAACCATAGAAATTGTGCAGTTATAGTTACATGAGCTAACTATGACTTACGGCCCCACAATGCGCTGCTTATGACCTCACATATTACATCACTCATGACATCATCCAGTGAGTGTAGTGTTTTCCCAGAGTTTATGAGTGTTAAACATATATATCAGCTACTACAAAAGTTAAATTAGTATACCAGGTGTACTACTAATGAGTAAAACTAATTCTAACATATATTATGTAAGTGCTTGTGTGACTGTGTGTATTTGTGTGTGAGTGGGTACTGAGTGGTTATATGGGTGTGTGAGTGGCTGTATGGATGAGTGAGTGGGTGTGTGAGTGACTGTATGGGTGAGTGATTGGGTGTGTGAATGGCTGTATGAGTGAGCAACTGGGTGTGTAAGGGGCTGTTTGAATGAGTGAGTGGCTGTTTGTGTGGGTGCTTGTTTAAATGAGTTGGTGTGAGTGGCTTTACTAGAGAATGTGTGTCTGTGTAAATAGCTGTATGGGTGACTGAATTGAAGTGTGAATGCTTATATGGATGTGTGACTGAGTATGTGAGTGATTGTCTGGGTGTGTGAGTGAGTGTGTGAGTAGTTGTATAGATGAGTGACGAGCTGTGATGAGAGGCTATATGGATGTGTGAGCGGCAGTATAGGTGAATAAGTGAATGTATGGGTAGTTATATGGGTGCGTGGCTGTGTGAGTTACTATATAGGTGAGTGTCTGGTTGTATGAGTAGCTGTATCAGTGAGTGAGTGGCTGTGTGAGTGGCTGTATGTGTGAGTGGGTGTTTGAGTGGCTCTATGGATGAGTGAGTGGTTGTATGAGTACTTGTATGGGTCTTTGAATGGGTATGTGAGTGGTTGTATGGGTATGTGAGTGGGTGTATGAGTGGTTGTGTAGGTGTGTGTGGTTCTATGGATGATGTCATCAGTGATGTCATTTGAGATATCATCAGTGATGTCATCAGGAGTGCATTGTGGGGGGCGTAAGCTATAGTTCGCTTAGGTTACTATGACTGCTGAATTTCCCTATAACCTTGGGTGTTTTCAGTGAATTTCTAAGGTTTTTTATTACTATTTCCTAACTATAATGCCCCTGTAACCTTTGTTTTTTTTTAGTGAATTTCAAAGATTTTTCAAATTCAATTTCTAAAGTATTATGTCCCTCAATTTCTGGGGTGAATTTGTGGGATTTATTTTTAATACTAAGTGTATCACAATTTATTTGTATTTTTAATTTAGGCTTTTTTGTACAACAGACATTTTTTTTTTATAAATATATTTTTTATGTGTTTCAAAACATAAAGTGCAATACATGCAGCAAGCAGTTATCCAGAGGCACTGCAAAGATGTATTCACATGGGACAAGTTCCATGTGGAATCACCTAAAAAGAATTCATGAAAGGGTCTACAACCAGATGACTCAAGAGAAAGCAGGTGCAGCAGGACAGTCAACCTCTACAGCAGCCTTGGGAGAACCATCATCAGCTGCAGTCCTTGCGATACCAGCTTCCTGCGGAGAATTAAGAGACAATGTTATTCACTGCACGAAATGCACAAAATGCTACATGCTTGTCACTGTAAAAATGTCTTCTGTGGGTGAATTCTTGGATACGGTGAAGAAGCAGAGCAATTAGGTCTTTTTTTGTTTCCAGTGACTACATAGTGTTTGTTGAAGAGTGAAGCCAGTTGCTTCTTTGCATTTCCCCATCCTTACCATTTTTACTACCCAGTTCACTTTTTGTTAAAAAGAAGAAAATATTTAAAATCTGTTAAAAAAACCCTTCTAGAAAAAAAGGTTCTTGTTAGAACCACCATCTACTCAAACGAAGAGCTAACTCTGTGTTTTAATTTGTCAGTGACTGTATCGGTGTGAGAGTGGGTGTGTCAGTCTGCGCATGAGTGTATGCCTGGGTGTGTTATTGGATGCATTAGTGTTTTGCTGGGTGTGTCCGTGCCTGCTTTGGTGTATGCCTGGCCATGTCAGTGTCTGCGTTAATGTATGCCTAGGTGTGTGAGCGTATGTTTTAATATTACTCTGGGTGTGTCATTGTATGGGTCAGTGTGTGCCTGGGTGTGTTATTAGTCGCATTAGAGTGTGGCTGGGTGTGTCAGTGTCTGCACTGCTGTATGCCTGGGTATGTCAATGTCTGCATTGTAAGTCTCTGGGTATGTCAGTGTATGCATCAGTGTGGTCCTCGGTGTTCCAGTGTTTGTGTCAATGTGTGCCTGGGTGTGTTAGTGTATACATTAGTGTGAGCCTGGCTATGTCAGTGTATGCATCAGTGTGTGTCTCAGTGTGTTATTGGATGCATTACTGTTTGGCTGGATGTGTCTGTGTCTGTGTCTGCATTGTTGTATGCCTGGATGCACCAGTGTCTGTATTGGTTTGTTCCTGGGTGTGTCAGTGTATGCATCAGTGTGTACCTGGATGTGTGTGTGCCTGGGTGTGTTAGAGTGTGCATCAGTGTGTCCCAGGGTGTATTAGTGTATGCATGAATGTGTGCCAGAGTGTGTTAGCATATATGTAAATGTGTGCCTTGGTGTGTTAGCTTATGCATCAGTATGTGCCTGGGTGAGTTAGCATATGCATTAGTGTGAACCTGGGCATGTCAGTGTATGCATCAGTGTGTGCCTGGGTGTTATTGGATGCATTACTGTTTAGCTGCGTGTGTCTGCATTGCTGTATGCCTGGGTGTGTTAGCGTCTGTATTGGTATGTCCCTGTGTGTGTCAGTGTATGGGTCAGTATAGGCCTGGATGTCTTACTGGCTGCATTATTGTTTGGAAGGGTTCATCTGTGTCTGCATTGCTATGCCTCGGTGTTTGAGCAGAAAGAGGAAGAATAAAGGTCAGAAATGAGCAGAAAGAGGCAAAAGAAAGGTCAGAAACGATCAGAAAGAGGCAGAATAAAGGTCAGAAGGGAGCAGAAAGAGGTAAAATAGAGGGCAGAAACCAGCAGTAAGAGGCAAGATAAAGGTGAGAAACTAGCAGAAAGAGGCAAAATAAAGGTGAGAAACAAGCTCAAAGAGGCAAAATAAAAGTTGGCAGCGAGCAGAAAGAGGCAAAATAAAGGTGAGTAACGAGCAGAAAGAGGCAGAATTAAGGTCAGAATTAGGGACCCACTCACACTCACGTACCTACTCACAGACCCACTCCGAGACTCACACACCTATGCACCTACTCAGAGACTCAGTTACCTACTCACAAACTCACTCAGCCACGCACAGATCCACGAAGACACTCACAAACCCGCTCACAGACCCGCTCAGAGACTCTCTCACACTCTTATTTTATTTATTTATTTATTTGAAGAGTTTTATATAGCGCTGGCTAGACCCGGAGGTATCAGAGCGCTTTACATGAGAACAGTTGTACAGGGTTACATCCGTTACCATAGCATAAAATAATAAGATACGAGACACTAGGAGCATGGGGGTGGGTGGGGTCAGAGGGGTCGAGAGAAGGGTGTAGGAAAAAAAACAACAACAAAAAACAGATAAAGTCAGGCAGGGCTGGAAGGGGAGGCAGCTAAAGGATCACGGAGGAAGGAGGTGGAGGAGGGAAAGGAGACACAGCGAAGAGACGAAGAAAAACAATGTCCAATGTGCGGCTGGGTAGGTGACGGCCAAGGGGGTGAAACCAAAGCCAATCTTCCCTATAGCTGCCTAAACAGCTCCACCGGGCATCGGCCATGTTGCACGGTCACCGAAGACAGTATAAAATATAAGGATTCCGCCCAGGGGGCATCGTCATAGTACAATCAGCTGCACCAGTTCCAGTGTTACTGGGAGGCGCCGACCGCCTCAACCTCCATCTCTCCTCAGCTGGTCGAAGCTACTACTGAGTCATGGGTGCCATTTTAGGGGCAGGCACTGCTTTCAAAGAGATCATCATGGTGAAGAAGTCCGCTATTACAATGAAGCGCTCCTTATTATCAACAGGTATAGCATTAGCAATAGAATAGTGACAGTCATGAAACAGTTACAGAACGAGCAAATCACTCATTAAGTACGCCGGGTTCTAAAACACGGGCGCCATCTTAAGGTCAGGGTCAGCACTCATGGGAATCGCAGAGTTAATGAGAACGACTTTACAATAGCACACACCTTAAGAATATCAGGCACAGTATCGGAAATACTTGCTCAAGATTGTAAGATTCAACCACGCAGCCCTGCAGGGGAAGGTGAAGCGCTCCCCGAACTTCTTATATGGTCGCCATCTTAAGGTCAGGTCGCATTAAACAATGTTCACCGGAACGCCAAGATCGTTATGCATATCAGCAGCGAAACATTGTACCTTTGCGAAGAAAAGGGAGGTCGAATTGATTCTCAAGCAACGGCACACGTAATGGCAATCGGGATCACCGCAGCTTCATCGGTAATGCCGTAGTCTATGTTGGTCATTCATCAGCAATTTTTTTCCCCGCATTTCTCCGATCGGTGGGATTACTGGCGGCAACCAAGCCTCTTTAGCACGCCCAATCGGGCGATGAAGGCACCCAAAAAGAGCAGAGCTCAATCAGGAACGAGGGCCCAATGCTCCGATCTGAAGATGGTCCCAGAAACTCCAGAGAAATTCAAGCACCTAAGACAATGCGCTTGACAGAGGGACGGGAAGAAACAAACAGACATCGGCTCTGTAATGGGGCTGTTCACCATCAACACACAGTCAGAGACGGTAGCTAGGCGGAGGCAGAGAATCGTGGAGTTGCAGCCTACCGATCCCCAGAGGTGGTGGAGCCCAGAAGGGCCTCTCTCAAGGATAAATCACCAAAAAGGCGATCCCAAGTCCGGGAGCTCCCGGCCGGTGCTCCTCAGCCGTCAGCCATCTTGCTTAGAGACACTCTCACACACCCACTCAAAAACTCATCCACCCACTCACAGACCCACTGAGACACTCATGTTCCCATTCACAGACCCACTCAGA
This sequence comes from Calotriton arnoldi, assembly GCA_963921515.1. Classification (NCBI taxonomy): domain Eukaryota; kingdom Metazoa; phylum Chordata; class Amphibia; order Caudata; family Salamandridae; genus Calotriton; species Calotriton arnoldi. The sequence continues at coordinate 572,064 of CAWUFW010000188.1, forward strand.
GATTCATACACCCTCTCAAAGATCCACTCAGAGGCTCACACACCCACTCCCTCACTCAGACACTTATGGACCCACTCACAGACACACTCCTAGACTCACACACCCACTCACTCAACCACTCAGAGACTCACACACCCATTCACCTACCTACACAGCCACTCACACACCCACTCTCAAATGTTACAGATTACAGGGTGTTGGAAATGACCCTTTTTGCAGGGTTATCCCCAAACTTTTTGCTTCTTCCTCCTATTTTTTCCTGACCTGCTGTTGTTGGTTTTAGGACTCTGGGCACTTTACCACTGCTATTCAGTGCTAAAGTGCATATGCTCTCTGTGTAAATTGTGTTATGGATTAGTATTTCCATGATTGGCATATTTGATTTACTAGTCAGCCCCTAGTAAAGTGCACTGAGTGTGCCAGGGCCTGTAAATCAAATGCTACTAGTGGGCCTGCAGCACTGATTGTGCCACCCACATGAGTAGCCCTGAAAAGGTAACTCAGACCTGCCACTGCAGAGTCTGCGCGCAGTTTGTAACTGCCATGTCGACTTGGCAAGTGTACCCGCTTGCCAGGCCATAACCTTCCCTTTTCTTACATGTCAGTCACCCCTAAGGTAGGCCCAAGGTACTCCTGTGGGCAGGGTGCAGTGTATATTAAAGGTTGGACATGTACTGGTGTGTGTGACATGTCCTGATAGTGAATTACTGCCAATTTAGTTTTTCACTATTGCAAGGCTACCTGCTCCCATAGCAAAGAATGGAGAGTTTGTTTATAACATCTTATAAACATAACTACCCCTGGGAACAAGGTAGGAAAATAAAGTTTGATATGCCTGAACTCAGAATGTTACAATGCATCTTTTAGTGAGGGTGATTTTTACATTCTGTGTTTGAAAATACCACTTTTAGAAAGTAGGTATTTTCTTGCTTAGCCATCCAGTATGCCTCTGCTAGGTTTGTGTATTGCATGTCTGGCTTTGGATGACAGGGGCTGGAGGGGGGCAGTGGCTCCAGAGTGCCTGATGAGTCAGGGCTGGGCTCAATAGGCCTGGTCTGCATTTGGAGTGGTGGGAGGAGTAGCACTTGCACCTGAATAGGGCTGTGCCTGCCTTCTACAATGATGGCTCTGCCCCCCTGTGGTGTGTCTAGAGCCAGGGCTCACACTGACAATGGAGGTTGTTGTGCACTTGCCAAGTGCCCCACATAACTGGTTTTGGCTTGGTACAGACACTCTCTGCCTTCAGAGAACAAAGGATTTTTGGGTATAAAAAAAGGGCCCAGACCCCAGACTTTTAGAACTCTTTTGGACCAAGAAGACTGCCAAGAAGAAGAGCTGGAGAAGCTGTGAGGAGGAACTACCACTTTGCTGAGTGCTTGGCTGTGTTGGCCTGCAGTGGCTGCTTCTGTCTTGGGCAGTGAAAGGACTGGACTGAACTTTCTGCAACTTCTTTCTTTGAGTATATCCAAGGGCTTGAGGTAGAGCTTGCCCCCTGTTCAAGAAGTCTCAGGAACAGCACAGACTTCAAGTTCTTCTGCCCTCAGCACTGGGGACTGTGTGTTTTGTGCTGCAACAGAAGAAAAAGCAACCCGATGCCATCTACGACGCCGCTGCCTACTCTGTGTCCTGGAGGCACTGCAGAGGGCACCGCCGCTCCGAGACCCTGGTCTCACCAATGATGCTATCTGACGCAGCCACCGAGCCGCTCCTCGCACCACAACCTGTGGGCACTGCACTCCACACCACCTCGCTTCACGCCGCCGCCTTGGTATCCCCGACAACGCCTCTTCATGCCGACATCAACGCCGCTGCTTGCACCGTGGTTCGAGGGCACCGCTTGTAAAGTTACATGATGCACCGCCCTCATCCCGCACCGCAGCCTTGGCCTACCGACGCCAGCGCCATCGACTCCAGTTCATCAGCCGATGACAGCGCTTCAGCAATGACGACGCCGCTGCTTGCACCGTGACCTGCCAGCACTGCGACGAGCACTGCATCACTTCGCACCGCGACCCTGGTCTCACTGACAATACCATCTGATGCCGCCATCGAGCCGCTGCTTGCACTGTGACCTGAGGGCATCACATGCCACACCGCTGCACTTCGCACCACAGCACCCGTCGCCCGCCGATGCCAGTGCTCCTGACTTCAACTTCGAGGAGTTCGATCTGCAACGCGTGTGACTTCGAGGGCACAACAACTCCTGCACCGAACTCCGGAACCGATGCCTGCGGACGCCGTGCTTTCGGAAGCTCAACGAGAGGTCACTGGCGCCCTGAATTTCTAAAGGTACAGTTTTGCGGGTCTCCCCGACACCTTAGCTGGCCCGGGACGCCGCGGTCAGCCAGAACTGTTTGGATTTGTTTGTTAACGACGCTGTGATAGCCCCGGACGGAGCTATCAACTTCAAGGAACTTTATTTCAAGGTTATTTTGATAACTGAAGATTTCTAAAGTACAGTATTGTGGATTTTTATCGTTTTTGGTCTTGTCTTAAGCCTATAAAAATATTGGATATTTTTCTAAACTGGTGTGGTGACCTTTTGTAGTGCTTACACTGTATTACTCTTGGTTATGTGCAAATGCTTTACACACTGCCTCTAAGATAATCCTGACTGGTCATGCCAAGCTGCCAAGGGGGTGAGCAGGGGTTATTTTAGGAGTGTAACTCCCTTATCCTGACTAGAAGGAAAGGTCCCTACTTGGATAAAGGTGCACTGCAAACCCTTGCAAACTAGAGACCCCCATTTCTAACACAGGGACATTAAAGTTAGGAAATAGACTTTAAAAAACTTAGAAATCCACTGAAAAAACCAAAGGTTACAGGACGTTTAGTTTGGCTCAGATTTCACTTGTACAAAACCATAGATATTCAGCAGTTATAGTTTCCTGAGCTAATTATAACTTACACCCCCCAATGCACTGCTTATGACCTCACATATACATCACTCATGACATGGTCAGTGACATCATAGATGACATCACTGATGACATCTCAAATGACATCACTAATGATATCCCTGATGATATCATCCATAAAACCATAAAACCACTCATATACCCACTGAGACTGCCATTCAATCTCTGATACACCCACTCACACATGCACACAACCACTCACATACCCATTCACAGACCCATGCAACTACTGACTCACACACTCATTCACTCATACAGCCACGCACAGACCTATACAGCCACTCACACACTCACAAACCCACTCCCACACCCATGCAACCACTTACATACCCACTCACATACCCACACAACCACTCACATGACCACTCATGTACCCATACAACCACTTACACAGCCACTCACTCAATCATACAGCTACTAACAGAGATACTCACTCATACATGCAGCCACTTACACATCCATTAACTTATACACAAAACCACTTACATACCCATTCACACATTAATATAAGTACTCATGTGCCTACTCACTCACCTATACAGATACACAGATCTCTACTGAGCAAAATAGACACTCACACACCCACTCAAATACTCATACACCCACTAAATCAGCCACTCACTCAGCTATACTTCCACATTCATACTCAGTTACTTACCCATAGAGTCTTTCACACAGTCACTCAGTCAAACATACATCCACTCACTCACACACATTCACCCACCCATAGAACCCCTCAAACAGCCACTCAGTCACTGATATAGCCACTTACACACATACTCACCCACCCATAAAGCCACTCACAAAGTCACTCATCAAGCCATACAGTCACTGACACACCCACTCACTCACCGCTATAGCCACTCACACAGCCACTAACTTACCCCTACAGCTACTCACACACCCACTTATTCACTCATACAGTCACTCACACACACACACCCAAACAGCCACTGAGATACCCACTACCACACTGATACAGACAGTCACAGTGTCACTCACATCACATATATATTCAAAACTGTATCACCCTTTAGTAGTACAAAAGGAATGGTAATTCAACCTATGCAATAGCTTAGTAAATATCTTTAACTCTCTAAATCATTTATAAAACACTTAAACTTACTGGATGATGTCATCAGTGAAGTCATTTGAGATGTCATCAGTGATGTCACTGGCCATGTCATGAGTGATATAATATGTGAGTTCTTAAGCAGTGTATTGCAGGGACGTAAGTTATAGTTAGGTCAGGTAACTATAACTGCTGAATTTCTTTGGTTTTGTATGAAATCTGAGCCTAACTATAATGTCCCTGAAACCATGTTTTTTTCAGTGAATATATGTATATGTTATGATATTATATGTGGTTTTATTTAAAGTCCCTACCTCCATTGATTACTATGGGAGGGTCTTGCAATACCAGTGGTTGGCCATGTGTGGTGCTGGACTTATTTCAGCTCTGAGCTTGAGTAATTTACTATTTTTCTTGGTCTCTTTGTGGATGTATTAACTTTAGTAAGGCATTTTGTGAACAGCAGTGGGCTCACCCTTTTGTAAGTGGGTACACGTACTTCCCTAACCTCATCCATAGCCCTCTTTTAACCCCTACTCATTTAGAAGTAAGTAGTCCTATTTTTCAGCCACTGCTCTGTCCTCAATCATAAACTTATGAAATGCATACTTATGTGTGAGGAGATTCCACAGTTGGACGGAGATCTCCACACTGAAAAAGACAGGACATGAGGAGGCGGAACTTCCGCACATAGGTTTGTGAATAGCATTTTGTACAACATTTGTAGTACTATTGTAGTTCTAAAAAACATACTACAAAATGCAGTTTGCGAATATACCCTATAGTTTTGCAATGGAAAGAATATATAAATTAATGGAAGTTTTCCTATGCACTTCTTATATTTACTTTGAGTTAAAAGAGGTACCATTGCTGGAACATAAACATGGCCATATCAACAACACATGAATGTTTTCACAAAGGACTAAAGATTAAAAAAGGGACACAGCCTTTATGGAAAAGTGTACAACCACCAGAGTCAGGTGTAATCTTGAAGATATTTTCTTTCTTTTATCTTAAACACTTTTGATGTTTGGTGTGTACTTCAATTTGCAGTGCAGAAACAAACTTTTTTTAAATTTGAAAATTTGTAACCATAATTTTTTTTATTTGATGGGTACCCTCCTTACAGTATCTGACCTATGATAGACATCACCAGTGCCAGACTGGCTGTACAGGCCATTGGCCATTTCCCCGGGCGGCTGGAAGGGTGGGGGGCCGGTTTTGATAATGGAGGCCGTTTTGTAGCAGTGCAGCAGTTTTGAAAGCATCTGCTGCAGAGTTCCTTGTATATCCAGTAGTTTTCACGCAGCAATACAAGTGTCAAGATAACTCTGGTGATTAATGTACCTCCTGGAGAGAGACTTGAGAGAGACTGGAGTTTTGTTCGATGGCAGTTTTGACTCATCTAATGTAGCGCAGAGGATTAATATGTCTGCTGCAAAGGACGTGTACAATGCAGCTAACAGAACAGTATTTTATGTGCATAGCTTAGTGGGTTTGATGCTTTTGTCACAAGGGCCCTTTTGTTACTGTGCAGTTCATAAGTTACAATCATAATCTAGCACCATGAGCTATGAAGTGTCATCAAAGAGCTACATGCAAACTACATGGTATAGTTTAGTAAGTTATATTTTTTTCAAGTCTTTCAAGTCTTTCATTCTCCTAATGTTGCCAAAAAAGGTTTGTTTAGGTAGAAATAAAGTCTTATTAGTAAAGCCTACCCTAACCCCTGTGTTACGTTCTGAATCCTGAGTTTGTGCTTCTCCACACCAAGCACTCTTCCAAAAAACCTACCAGTATGGATGACAAGTGAATCCTACACTTGTATTTCCCTTTGTCTTTGTAACAATTTCTATACATTGATTTACACACATATTATTCATTGTCTCTGTATTTGTACACTGGCATAAGAGGAGCTATAAAGCAAATGAAAGACGTGAGAGAGAGAGGCTATGGAGAGATGAGAGGCACTGTTGGAGGGTGATAGTGAGGGAATCATTGAATAGCCCCAACAAAGAATGTTGTATCCTGGTGCACTCTAAGGTAATCATTTACTATAGCCTTAGAGCCCACCATAGAGGGCTCTACCAGCTATTAAAGGTCCGCTCCAGCGTCGGCTACGGCCTTTAACAAGGGAGCGGGCATTTAATGGCTGTTAGAGCTCGCTACTGAGGGCTCTAAGGCTATTAGAACATTCCGCCCCTAGAGGACAGAATGTTCTAATTTGTAAAACAAAGGCCTCACGGAGCCCCAGGGGGTTGAAGTCTCCTCGGGCTCCGTGAGGCCTTTGTTAAGCATTAGAATATTGATGCTCCGGGCGTCTACCTGCCATTAGAAGCCCAGAGCACTCCATTGTTTTCAATAGAGCGCTCAACATGCCAATGTTCTTATATGCTTTAAAAGCTAATACAATTGAATATATAATGAAAATGTGTTGTAGAATGTCCCATTTTTGCCCAAATATTCTTGAGGGGAAAAAACTCTCTTTGTAGTAGTCAGGCTCACTCACTCCACTCACTATGCACCGTATGGGACTGTTCTGATAACATTTGCCTGGGCTGCTTTAAGTCCCAGTCCAGCCCAGGACATCACCAACACGCACTTGCACTAAGGTGCAAGGATCCATGGGCCAGATGTACATAGGAAAGTGTTTGTGATTATCAAAAAGCTAATTTTTGTGATTCCCTATTTGGTAATCGCAAACACCTATGTACAAATGTGTGTTTAACACAGTTTGCAATTCCCAGTGGGACGCAAAAAGATCTACCTCATTAATATTCATGAGGTAGGTCTCATTTTGGTACCCATTGCGAATGGCAAAAATCCCAGGAATGGTGGCCTGCTGGGGTCAGCAGACCACCAGGTCTGTGACTGCTCTTCAAGAAAGCAATGTTTTTTTTTTCAATGCAGTGATGCGTTTCAAAAAGAAAAATGAAAAGTTTTCTTTTCATTTTTAAAAGTAGACAGTAGTCTGTGGGACCACTGTCTGCCCCTAAAATGTTTTTATAAACATTCACAAAGGGGAAGGGGTCCCTTGGAGACCCCTTTCCATTTGTGAATGGGTAAGCACCTACTTAAAGTAGGTGGTAAAATAAGAGTGTTTTGTGATCACATTTCGGTCGCAAAACATTCACACATACCATTGCAATTTGGTATTAGGAAGGGATGCCCTAAACACGCCACTTCCTAATACCGAACCGCACACCCAATTTGTGATTCCATAATTCCGGAATTGCAAATTGGTCCTTTGTACATTAAAAAATGCTTTTTTTGCTGTTGCAAATGGCTCTATTCTGCGAATCAGGCCATTTCCGACTTCAAAAAAGCTTTGTACATTTGACCCTATGTGTGTAGCAAGGCTGCCTAAACTGCGCCAGTGCAGGGAGAGTGAGTAACACATTCAGATTTTTTATCTGTGGTGAGATTCTGCTCTCTCAATTTGATGAAACACTTCATAACAACTTTTATTTCAGCAATGTGTTGTGCCAAAACTGCTCAATTCTTCTCAATTGAAATGTGAAAAGTATGAACTTGACTAGAAGCAGCCACAAATAAAATGCATAACGAAGACATAAAAATGATGGCATTGCCTAAATTAACCATGACCCTCTAAACAACATGATACTACTTAGCAGTAATCACCCATAAACTAGACAAAGGACAGTGCTGCTTCATACTACTTGTAGCTTCATGTAGGCAAAACAGAACGGTATATTAATCATGGTTTAAAAAAATAAATAGACAAGGCAGCCTGCAAAAGGAGATTTAATTAACAACATTGCAATTACACTGTCCCTGCATTGCAACATGAATCCAAATTGCATATATGAATTGGTCATGTGATAACAGGTTAAAAGCTAGAAGCTTCAATTAATCTGTTTGACTCAACCACACAATCTATGCATCGTGATAATAATAAATAGCTATAAATTAGCAATTGCAAGACCATTATTGGACATGGATCCATATTGTAGCAGTACTTTCAACATGTTTTCTAGTAAGCCTCCAATCCTTTGTAAGATTCAAAATGGTTAGATAACAAATTCAAAGTTTCCTAAAATGTAAAACTGCCAAAACTGTGCTACATACAGAACCTATGAGAGGTACACCTCTTAACAATATAATGATTGAGAGAGACTTTTTGAGACCCTTTAAGTGCACTACAAGTCAAGGACTTCTCTCAAGAAAAATGATAGGCCTAAACTTTGGAATACATACAAAATAGATGTAAGTCTGAGTTATAAGAATTAAAATCCAATATAATAAAGTGTTGAATTTATGTACTCAGTCAAAAGGAAATTGTAAACCATGCATCAAATATTAATTAAAACATGTGAATTATTTTATTATTTATATAATTAAAATATGAGTAACTATTGAGACAATTATTGAATGTTGATTGTAGATTACTTTAAAGTTTTGTCAAACCTTAAATTTAAAATACATAAATAATTTTTGGTAATGCCCTGCTGATGCTATCATAACCATATTTATACACCTTTATTTTTTAAACGTTTTTAAGCATAACTGCTCCAAATAATTTATTGAAAAAAAAATATTAATTTGCAGGGTTTAATGTTTCTTTATATTATTTTAGCAAATTTGGATGATAACCAAAGTAGACTGAGATATATAGAACAAGTGAGATCCCATTACATGCAGGCATTGCCTTGGTGATTCAGGATGGCAATTCAGGAAATAATTCAAAAGTCCTTAAAATAATATGTGTTTTTAAGTGCACAACGCACAGCTCAATTTATTTTTTGCAACAATTTTTGGGTTGAAATTCTAACAATATATTTACAAAGTTAGGTTTTGAAGAATTTCATTTGTAACAGCTATTAAGGTTTTCTAAATGTTGTTTTAAAAATTCAATGCTAAAATTTATAAGACACGCCGTTATTTTTGGGGTATACAAACTTATATTAGAGACGTTTTGTGTTATAAAAATGACATACGTATTTATCATAAAATGAAGACAATACAAATATTTACCAAGTGAAAGTGTATTTCCATATAGGCCACTATCAAATCAAGATGCTGAAAGATGCAAGAGTTATGGTCACTTCTCGGATATTTACCTACAATGTTGGTGAAACAGTAGTAGGAATCAAAAATGGCTTGGGCATTGATGGAATGGTCTGTTTAAAGTTGTGATATATGTGTGATTTTGCACTGGGGGAATTAATTGTTTATTGGTAGAATCCAAAACTAATGAGGAAATTGGACAATTTAACCCCTTCGCTGCTAGCCCTTCCCCCCCCCCCCCCCGTGCTAAGCCTTTTTTTGCTATTTGGGGTAGTTCGCGCTTAGGCCCCTGTAACTTTTTGACCACATAAGGTATCCACGCCAACTTTGCGTCCTTTTTTTCCAACATCATGTGAATTCTAAAGGTACTCAGGGTTTGTGGATTCCACTGGAGGGAACCCAGAAATTAGCCAAAATACAGGTAACTTTTGTTCTTTTTGGGAAAAATGGGAAAAAAGGGCTACAGATGAAAGCGTCTGTTTTTTCCCTGCAAATGGTATCAACAAAGGGGTTGTGGTGCTGAAATCACCATTTTCCCAGCTTTCAGGGACAAGCAGACTTTTGTCAGAAAACCAAAATTTTTGCACAGTTTTGGCATTTTTCTGGGACATAGCGTATTTTTGCTATTTTTTGTGCTTTCAACCTCCTTCCAGTTAATGGTAGAAATGGGTATGAAAGCAATAATGGATCCTGGAAAGCTCTACATTTTAAAAAAGTAGATAAAATTCTGAATTCAGCAAGGGGTCATTTGTGTAGATCCTTCAAGGTTTCTTCATAGAAACTAACAGTTAAATATAGGAAGAATTGAAAATTAGTTGAAAAAAACAGCCATTTGTGCCAACGTTTTCACCTGTAACTTCTTCTAATTGTGATAGCTGTTTGAAAGCAATATACCGTTACATCCGCTAGACCTTTCTGGTTGTGGGGATATATAGGACTTGTAGGTTCACCAAGAACCCGACGAACCCAGAGCCAATAACTGAGCAGCTTCTTGCAATGGTTTTTCATTATGTTCCGGGTATATAGCAATTAATTTGGGCAAATATATACATGGAAAAATCGGTATGAAAGACACCTATGTATTTCTGAAATTGGAACAAAATATAGAGTTTAGAAACAGTAGATATTTGCACATTTCCGAAATTGTGAGTACCCACACTAGCATGAGCCTAATAGGTCATTTTTCAAAATGACTTCTTTTTTACACATTGTCTTTCATTTGGAAGGCAGAAATGCATTGCAAGTCAATAGGTAATAACAGTTGCTCTACAATTCTGTGTTACCCTAAGTCTCCCGATAAAAATGGTACGTCACTTGTGTGGGTAGGCCTAGTGCCTGAGACAGGAAACGGTCCAAAACGCTACGTGGACACACTTTATTTTTACAGTGAAAACTGACTCTTTTTTTGCAAAGTGCCTAGCTGTAGATTTTGAACCCTAGCTCTGCCGGCACCTAGGGAAACCTAGCAAACCTATACATTTTTGAAAAGTAGACACCCAGGGGAATCCAGGATGGGGTGACTTGTGTGACTTGTGTGGCTCTCACCAGGTTCTGTTACCCAGATTCCCTTGAAAACCTCAAAATTTGTCCAAAAAACCAAATTTTCCTCACATTTCTGTGGTGGAAAGTTCTGGAATCTGCGTGGATCCACAAAATTCGCCTCACTAGGTTTTGGGCCCTTGCCTGTCGCGGGTACTTGACCCACCCACATGAGTGAGGTACCATTTTTATCGGGAGACCTGGGGGAATGCTGTGTAGAAGGAAATTTGTGGATCCACGCAGATTCCAGAACTTTCCCACAACAGAATTGTGAGGAAAATGTGTTTTTTTACAAAGTTTGAGGTTTGCAAGGGATTCTGGGTAACAGAACCTGGTGAGAGGCACACAAGTCACCCCATCCTGGATTCCCCATGGTGTCTAGTTTTCAAAAATGTACAGGTTTGCTAGGTTTCCCTATGTGCCTGGCTGCGCTAGGGCCCAAAATCCACAGGAAGGCACATTGCTAAAAATAAGTCTGTGCCTTGTGGGCTTTCTGCCGCCCTGGGGGATCGGGGGAGGCGCGAGTTTGCCCTGATATGGCCCCAAGGGGGCAGAAAGACTGTGGCTATTTTTTTGGGGGTGGGAGCATTGGTATGCCCATTCTGGGCAGCCCCCACCCCCATGCATAAAAAAAGCCAGCGTAATCACTGGCACCTAGTGGGCTTTCTGCCCCCCCGGTGGGCAGAACAGGGGCCACTGCCCCCATCTGCCCCCCTGGGGGGGCAGAAAGACTGGAATTTCTCGGGGGCGTGGGGGTATTGTCATGCCCATTTTGGGCAGCCCCCACCCCTACATGAATACAAAAAAAATCCCTGGTTTCTAGTTGGCTTTATGCCCCTGGGGGGGCAGAAAGACTGTAATTTTTTTTGGGGGGGTGGGGGCATTGACATGCCCGTTTTGGGCAGCCCCCACCCTAATTTCAATTGCCCAAAATAAATCCCTGGCATCTAGTGGGATTTTTACCCCCCCGGGGGGGCAGATTGGGGCTACTGCCCCCATCTGCCCTCAGTGGGGAGCAGAAAGGCTGTATTTTTGGTGGGGGGTGGGGGCATTGGCATGCCCATTTTGGGCAGCCCCACCCTAAGTAAAATTGCCAACAAAAAAAACCCTGGCATCTAATGGACTTTCTGCCCCCCCCCGGGGGGCATATTGGGGGCTACTGCCCCCAACTTCCCCCCGGGGGGGCAGAAAGACAGTAATTTTTTTGGGGGGGTGGGGGCATTGACATGCCCGTTTTGGGCAGCCCCCACCCTAATTTCAATTGCCCAAAATAAATTCCTGGCGTCTAGTGGGCTTTTTGCCCCCCCGGGGGGCAGATTGGGGGCTACTGCCCCCATCTGCCCCTCAGTGGGGGGCAGAAAGGCTGTATTTTTGGTGGGGGGTGGGGGCATTGGCCTGCCCATTTTGGGCAGCCCCCACCCTAAGTAAAATTGCCCAAAAAAAACCCTGGCATCTAATGGACTTTCTGCCCCCCCCCCGGGGGGCATATTGGGGGCTACTGCCCCCATCCACCCCCCTGGGGGGCAGAAAGACTGTAATTTTTTTTGGGGGGGTGGGGGCATTGACATGCCCGTTTTGGGCAGCCCCCACCCTAATTTCAATTGCCCAAAATAAATCCCTGGCATCTAGTGGGATTTTTACCCCCCCGGGGGGGCAGATTGGGGGCTACTGCCCCCATCTGCCCCTCAGTGGGGGGCAGAAAGGCTGTATTTTTGGTGGGGAGTGGGGGCATTGGCATGCCCATTTTGGGCAGCCCCCACCCTAAGTAAAATTGCCAAAAAAAAAACCTGGCATCTAATGGACTTTCTGCCCCCCCCGGGGGCATATTGGGGGCTACTGGGGGGTAGAAAGGCTGTAATTTTGGTGGGGTGGGGGTTGGGGCATTGGCATGCCCGTTTTGGGCAGCCCCCCCTAAGTAAAGTTGCGGGGAAAAAATCCCTGGCGCTAGTGGGCTTTCTGCCCCTCCGGGGGGGGCAGAAAGGCTGTAATTTTGGTGAGGGGGTGGGGGCATTGGCATGCCTGTTTTGTGCAGCCCCCACCCTAAGTAAATTTTTGGATAAATAATCCCTGGCGCTAGTGGGCTTTCTGCCCCCAGGAGACTGGTGTGCCCAAAATGCAATGGGGGAGCAAAGGCCCTTGCCCAAGGGGCCGCTCCCCCCTCCCTGGTGCTACTGGGTGGATCCCTGCTTGGGGATCACCCTCCTGGGGTGATCCCCAAGCAGGATCCACTAGAGAAAGGTACCATTGGAAAGGGAGATTCTCCCCTTTCCAACGATACCTCTCCCAGTGTTTTGGTGCTCAGGGGCTGAGATAGCCCCACGAGCACTGAAACACTGAAACTAAGTTTCAGTTTCGTTTTCAATGTAATGACGACAGCGCGCCATGCGCGCGATCGTCATTACTTTGAAAACCAGGGGAGGGCCTCGGGAGGTTGGGGAAGCTCTTCACCACCTCCCGAGGCATACAAAAATATCTGGAAATCCCTCTGCTCTTTACAGCAGAGGGATTTCCTGCCCCTGTCCTCATGACGGAATGGTTCTGTCATGAGCACAGGAGCACCGGTGCTCATGACAGAACCATTCCGTCATGAGCACCAAAGGGGTTAATACAACCCTTGTTTGACCTGAATTTGTTCCAAAATAATATTTGGGAATGCAGATATTGTGGATTTATTTGAATAATAGCACCCAGTACCATTGGTAGAAATTACGATAATGCACTGAGAAACTCTACCCATCCCGGCACATATACTATGGAAAGATCCTGATCCAAGCAGATGCAATAAGGCCAAGACCTTCAAATGTGTTGGTATCACATCCGAGTGTGCAGTGTTGGACTCCAAATTAAGTCCACTTTTTTTTCAGTAGAGCCATGATCATGTCTTTATTGAGTCTATGTTATTTGATGATATCCTCCTCCTTTTGGTCAATCAGTGTGACCCTCTGTCTAAATATCATCTCCTTACTCTGTCTTAGGTCTCTGGTTAGTTTGTTGGTTTTTAACCCTAACAGGTGCACTTTTTCATGCATTTTCACATTTGCATTATATTGAATGGGTCTGTGGGAAAAATAAATCTTATTACATGAGTTTTGCAACAGATTTGCATGGTAACACCCACTTTGCATACATTAAAAAAGTTTCCACAAAGCACAGCACAGATTTTGTGCCATACAAGGAGTACACAATGACACAAATCCAGCACTGTGAATCTTTGCAAATACTACTTATGTCATCAAAATATATTATATCAATCAATCAGTAGATATGTAGAGTGCTTCTTGTGCCCCCTGAGGGTATCAAGACTCTGGCAGGATTCAGTTGATTAGTCAATTAGCCATGTCTTCAGGGACTTATGGAACTCTGAAAGAGATGAGGAGGTCCATAGATGAAAGGGTAGCTCATTCCATGTCTGCTAGGTAGGAGAAGGAGCGACCTCAGCATCTGCTACGTCAGATGTGGGGGGGATTGGAGAAAGGGACATGGAGCAAAAGTGTCTGGTGGACTGGTGGAAGTTCAGGCGGTGGTTCAAGTAGGTGGGTCCACAGTTGTGTAGGGCCTTGTATGCATGGGTCAGGAGCTTGAACTGGCATCTTTTCTGTACAGGGAGCCTGTGGAGTTCCCTGAGGTAGGTGGTGATGTGGATTCATCTAGGAAGATCAAGGAAAAGTCTGGCTGCGGCATTCTGTATGGTTTGTAGTTGTCAGAGGAGGTGAGCTGTGATCCCTACCTAGAGAGCGTTGCTGTAGTCCAGTTGGCTGGAGATGAGGGCCTGGGTGATGGTGCGGCTTGAGTTTTGGGGTATCCATTTGAATATCTTATGAAGCATGCAGAGGAAGAAGAAGCAGGAGAAGGAGATGGAGTTGACTTGAATTGTCATTGTTAGCTCATTGTCCAGAATGATGCCTATGTTCCTAGCGTGATCGGTCTGCATTCTGAGGGCCACCAGAATGCATCTCAGGGGGAGCCTTTGCTTCAGGAAATCAGTACCTCTGTCTTGTCCATGTTGAGCTAAAGGCAGTTGTCCTTCATCCAGTTGGCGACGTCTGTCATGCAGTTGTGGAAGTGGTCTTGGTGGTGTCATTTAAGAGGGAAAGGATGAGTTGTGTGTCGTCGGCAAAGGATATGATGTTGAGTCAGTGAGTTTTGGCGCTGCTGACCAGATGTATCATATAAGTGTTGAAGAGGGTGTGACAGAGCGAAGATCCTTGGGTACTCCACAGATGATTTCCTTGGGTTCGGAGGTGGAGGTGGACTTTTTGCATTCTTCTGGTGAGGAAAGAGGCGATCCATCTGAGAGCGACTCCTTGGATGCCTATGTTGTGCAACCTTGTGATGAGTGTGTGGTGAGGGACTGTACCAAATTCTGTAGAGAGGTCTAGAAGGATCACAACAGGGCTTGGATGTTGTCAGTAGCCACGAAGAGGGGTGTCTCAGTGCCATGATTGCTGTGGAATCCAGATTGGGAGGAGTCGAGTAGGAGATTCCATTCCAGATGTGAGGAGAGTTGTTGGATGATGGCTTTTTCTAATAGTTTGATTGGGAATGGGAGCAGATTCAGGAGCACAATATTTTGCTACCTTGTCAGCATATCATTGCCCAACATAATCATATAGTTCCAAAAATGTCAAAATGTATGTCCCATTACAGATTAGGGCACCAGAAGATGTCATAAAGCCCATCTGTGACCAATCTGAAATCATGGACCACACCAAAACCGTACTGCCTGTGAGTGTAAATTGTCATAGTCAATTCATTGGCTAAGCATCATGCTCTTGCTAAAGCAGTTAGTTTTTCTACTTGTGCTGAGGTAATATTTCACAAATAAGACACCCCCACACTATTCAATATTGTTCAGACTGCATATGTCACTCTCAGTGTTCCATGATGGTCTCCCAGTGTTCCATGATGGTCTCTCAGACAAGAACCATCCAAAAATAGAATCTGATTAGCCTGTTCAAATGGAATATCTTGGAGGTCTGGTCTTGGTTTGGTCCACAATTTGGTTACATCAATGAATTCATGATCACAATCTTCTTCATCATCTTTGTTTGCAATTAGTAAAAGTATTTCAGGATTGAGGTTATTGCATCTCCTGATTGAAATGTGGACAGGCGCTAAAATTGTCTGTTCATATTTAGTTAGACGGCTGTTTGTCAGATACTACATTTGAGTACGAGTCATAAAAATCTCAACTGAATGAGGTACCAACAGAATAAGTATATAACCCATCACAATCCCTTCACTTTGTTCAATTGCAAGACAAACTGCTGCCACCAATTTTAAACAACCAGCTTCTTCACTTCTCAGTGTTTCTGTCTAAGTGAAGATAATGCACACCCGTCTATTTCATAACAGAACAAATACAAATCTTTCTTTTAATTTGGCATTAATAGAGTACATGCACTTCAGAGTATTTCTCTGGGCTCAAGGAAGGCACTTGTGCATTTTTCATCGATTGGCACTGGATCATTTACATCGCTGTGAGTAGGCTTCAGAAAAGGCTTTGCAATCAAGGAAATGTTTGGAATCCAGTCTACAGTAGCCAACAATTCCCAAAACCATCCTCACTTTTCTCTGTGCAGCAGGAGGATTCATTCTCAAGATTGCAGAAATATGTTCTTTAAACACCTTTCTCACCCCTTTCTCAATGTGGTGTTCCAAGTAGATAACATATTTCTTTTCTTACATTACTGCTTTTTGTGGGTGATACCTTATGCCCATTATCACAAAGATTGTTCAAGAGCGCAACTGTATCCAACTTGCAACCTTCCTTTGTTTTAAATGCGAAACATCAGGTCATCAATAAACTGCACCAGCACTGAGTTATAGGACAGTTGCAGACTCTCCAAATCTTTGTTTAGAATCTGACTGAACATAGAGGGACTTTCCGTAGAGTCTTGTGGGATACGACAACACACAAGAACTTTGTCCAAGAACTTTGTCCAAAAATCTGAATGCAGAGAGAGATTGACTATCTTTATGAAAATGAATGGAGAAGACTGCTTGGCACAAGTCAATGATGGTGTCCCATTCTGAAAAAAAATCTTTTTTGTTTTTGGTACCACAGGACAACATGGGGCATGTGACTGCAATTGTATTCATTTTATAAATATCTAAGACCACCCATCATTTTCGCTCAGTTTCTTTAGGCACATTATACGCGAGTTACAAGGACTCCCTAGCACGTCTTTTAAAATGCCCTGTTCAATAATTTTTTCAATTATGGGCTTCATCCCCTCCTTTGTTTTCTATGTAAGATTGTACTGAGGAGTATGAGGGTATACCTCATTTGGTTTCACTGTAATCTTTACTGGCTCTGCACTTTTAGTCAATCCAATTTCTTTGTATGTAAAATCCCATACTTCCTCTTTTACTGCATGTCAGAAGATGAATCTTCTTTTGTGATTTCATCTTAAAATCAGAGTCCTTGTCCTATGTCTGAATTGTCACACCATCAGGTGTGCAATAGATCACTCAGTTAATATTACAGAGTAAATATCTGCCTAATGGGTTCACAAAAATCATTTCACATATCATAAATTCATGTTTATTTTCAAGTGAGTTACTTTTTACAGGGACATGTGTTGAGACCTGATTAGTAATCTGCTTACTGCTAATACCTACAACTTGAACTTCTGTTCCCAAGAGGGATAAGCTAGAAACTTCCATATGGTGAACCATGGAGCGGGTAGCACCTGTCTCGATTAAAAATGATAGTGGGTGGTCATTCACCGCACCTTCTACATATGGATCACTCTAATATCCCTCTAGGACTGCACCAAACATGCAATCCTCCTCCCTCCCCAGGAATAGGCATTGCGACTGATTTGGTCCAGTAGGAATTGGATTCGGCCTTTCTAATGTAGTTGAAAACTAAGGGAAATCATTGTTAATCATTATTAGATTTTGTTAAAAATCTGGAATTCTGTTGGAAATAAGACATTTTATTTCACATATTTTGCTGCATTACTGGAGCTAAAGGCGTATTCACATTGAATTGCCCTTGACTTTGCATATTCTGCATAGAAGCCAATTGGGCTGGGGCAATTGACTGTGCTAACAGGTTCACATTCTGCTGCATTTAGGGAACAAAATCATTTTCAATTTCATCTGGATTCTGTTTGCATTCCTGTTTCAATTGTCTATAGCACCCACAATTAAAGACAAGGATTGGTTTTGTTCAGCATGTTAATATTCACATTCTTTCCATTAGAATAATTTAGAAATCCTCTACGTCAACCCTGAGGAACAACATTCCTCACTTGTGCACATGTCATATTATGTCCCTTACTCCTTGCATTGCACCATCAACAAAATTAGAATCAAAACCTGAATCCACCATCTAATTTCTAGCATCCTTCTGAAAATACTTTGTCTGGGCAATCATTATTTTTTTCTTTAGCTTCCTCTGCTTTGCATCAAAGCAGTCACACTAGTACTTTGTGAATTTAAATATCTCTTCAATGCTCTTAGTCCACCAACACATCACACTTTATTGTGTATAAGAGCTAAGCTCTGGATGCAATCCCAACACAAAGACTGACATGAAACTTCTAATGCTTTCTTTTGTTTGATCTTTGACACCTCTGTATTTTCATTAAATCTGCGTTAGTCTCTCATAATATGCATGCACTGATCACTGATTCTTTTGGCTCCTGAGTAGCTCTGATAATTTCCAAGCAAATTTGCCTCTTTTTCTGACACCTTTTGCTTCAAGTATGTATTCATTTCCTTGTATGTCCGGTTGGCAGCAAGAGCTGTACCATCACAAGGAACCCTTTGAGGTTCCTCCGTTTGCCCTGTTACAGTTGCCTTGCATGCAGCCCACAAATCATTTGGGACAATCATTTCAAATAGTGTATATAAAGCTTCCCAAATCACTTTTGAAATTGTCACTAATCTCTCCACCGCCGTATACCACTTATCTGGTTCCTTCCTAAGTCTTGGAAATTTTGTTGTAAATGTAAATAGATCAGACCGGTTCCAAGGAACATACACATAAGCACCTTCATGCACTTCTCACAAAATGGATTTATACTCAACCATTCCCATCTCAGGTCCACTCACAATTACATTCACTTAATTTTCTGCTTCAGTAATTCTCTTCTGTGCCTTATCACATCCTTTTTTCCCCACTTCTCTTTATTTTTCATTGTGGATTCTTTCAATTGTGGCGTAGTAACAGCAGCAGTAGTACCAGTGGTAGGTATAGCAATATCAGCAATGGTTTTACTAACATGAACAGTAATAATTCTACTAGGACGCTCTTCACTTATAGGACATTCAGGTAGGGAAAGGCAACTTTCTAAAAAAGAAATTCCTAAATACTTTTTAAGAATCCAAGTTCACCATGAATTGGATTTTTAATAAACATTACTAATAGTGGTTGAATCATTTCTCTAGCTTGTCCCAAACCGGGGATAGCAAACTTAATATATTAATCTGCACTCTAGTTATTCTCATAAGATAGCCAGAGCCTTTCACAGTGAAAATAGCTTTGGGGGGCTTGTCACTTTAGCATTATAGTAACTTTTTGGGGGGGAGTTTTATATAGCGCAAACTCGACCCAAAGGTATCAGAGTGCTTTACATGAGCACCAGTTTCGTTACAGATGGACAGATTAATTTTTTTTTTTAGGCATGTGTAGATTAAGTGATTTGCCCAGAATCACAGAATGTTGAGCATCCCTGCCGAGACTCAAACCTGGTTCACCAGCCGTTAGGCCACATCTTCTCCTCAATTACATTTCTACATGCACCCTACCTTGTGATCTACAAGGCCCACTTAGGGGTGACTTAGAAATATTTCAATGGAAGGCTATTTCATCCCTATCAAAAGGGTCGTCAGGTCCAGCTGAAGGTTTAAACTGCAGCAGTCAGGCTACATTGGTAGGCCTGAAGTCATGCTTTTCTTATCACACTAGTGAATAGCACAATACGTGCTACAATCCACAGGTGATATCTAAATTTCCATGCATTGATATAGCTTCCATCCCCTATACTTACAGGACAGGTAAAAATGCCAATCGGGGATTAGTCCAATTTTACATGTTTTATGGGTCAGAGCACATACACTGGGAGCTAAAAGACAGGGTCCTGGTGTAGAGAGTCTGCAAACCAGCAAAACAATTCAGCAAAAAATGGGGGTTGCCATGCAAAAAGTGGTATTTTCTTACATGTGGCATTTCATTTTGTAGATCTAAATAGTAGGTGTAGGAAATAGGTTCTGCCCATTTAATCCACTTGGATTTTTCACTTTTGGACTATGGTTTTTAACTTTTGCTGTGAGTGAGTCTCACCAGTGGAGTGTCACTCATGGTAAACTCTGTGGAAATGAGCTGACTGTGCTAACCTTTAATGTCCATCTCGCCTGCCTTTTTAAGATATGGCTGTTGCTGCACATTTAGGATAAGAGGTTACGGCTGGTTGAGCAATCACATGTGTGGAGGCTGAGGATGAGAGACTACCTTCTAGCTCATTCCTGATATCTACACACAGGTAGCCAGTCTCTGAAAGGACCCTTCAGGGATTTGTTTTCCCCTGGTGAAGGCCTTATAATGTGAGCGGATATTCATAGTGTAGGTCTGTAGTGCTTACTGAAAAGGCTGTATGCTCCCTACATCATGCCATATGGGTCAGGTAGGAATTGCAGGGTAAACCAGTATCCCGAGTTTAGATCCACTGTCACTTTTGTGATAACTTTACTCCCTATGGCACTATGATAATTGTCATATTTTTCTGTCACTGCCATAATCAGATTCCAGTGTTATAACCTGTCTTTAGTTGTAATTCATCCTCTCCATAGGTTCTCTGTTCCCTGATGCTCAGGCAGTGTGTGATGTCATGGAATGTTGACGAGTGCCTGGTGGAGTGGCAGTTAGAGAGAGTGGGCTGAGCAGTGAGGATGCTGCCTCTGGTGGGGTATTTACTAACCGTGGGTGGAGAGCTCCGCTCCGCCCACAGAGTGTGCGGAGATTTGCCTACTCCGTGTTCCGTGGAGAACGCGGAGTAGGCAAATCCCCGCATACTCCGCAGCGGAGCGGAGGTGACCAGCCCCCGCCTCCACCCCCCCTATTAAGAATTAATTAAAACTACATTAAAGGTAAATGAATAAAGACTTACCTTGACTGTGGCGTCCCCGGGCTGCCGTCCTCCTCTTCATTGCCATCTCAGGGTGATCTGCGCATGCGCGCGCGCCCGCGCATGTGCATTTCTCGCAAGGAATGCGCATGCGCGGGTGCATGCGTAGATCACACTGAGACGACGATGAAGAGGAGGACGGCAGCCCGGGGACGCAGCAGTCAAGGTAAGTCTTTATTCTTTTACCTTTAATGTAGTTTTAATTAATTCTTAATAGGGGGGTGGGAGGCGGGAGGCGGGAGGCGGGTGGCGGAGCGGAGTTTGGCCCAAACTCTGTGGACCTCCGCGTAGTCCCGCTCCGCCAGCTCCACCCAGGGTTAGTATTTACTGTGTAACTTGTAACCAGTAACCTAAGCTATGGCTACTTCAATAAACCTATCTCCATGAACTGGCTACCTAACTCCTGCTTAGGGTATATTTTAATTACAACACCTTTGTTCCCTCTATTGGGACACTTTAATTACTCTGCTGGCCAGCAGAAGGATCAAAGGCCTCCCCATACAATAGCGTCATTACCAGTGATTGGCCATGGGTAGGGAGGAAATCTGCATATGTTAATTATCCCCTTACACTGCACCTGAGCTGGGAAACCCAAAGACCACAGAAACAGAGGAGAAAGGCCCGATCTGCAGAGACAAACACGAGAGGATCTCCTTTGAAGTTTTGGTGGGAAGGGATCAAGTAGCAGCTGTGTCAGTTAGGGGTGGAACTAAGACTCCCAGGGAAGATCTTTTCATTAACCACTTGAAGTCCCCATCTTTAAATATCCTAGAATGCTGTGAAGGAGGGTTGAGACAGGGATGGAGTGATAGTGTAGTGATGGCGTGGCACCATAGAATTAGGCCGCGTTGCTTACCTTCCAGAACTTTCCACCAACCCTTGCACAAGGGTCAGACTTTAGAGAAGACATTGGACATGCTGCTGCGGTGCCAGAAAAATGTGGTCCAGTGATGCAGCCCCACATGATCCCATTAAGAAGATAAACTGAGGACTTTGACTCCAGCTGACACACAGGACAAGGAGGGGTCTCTCCATGGCCAGTGGCACTGGCCCCTTTAGGCCCCCTGAAGAACAGTTGGGGTAATGAACATGCTGCGGGACACTGGACAGTTCCCTTGGGACTTCTGTGAACTGGCCCTTGATGCTGCTGGCACAAAGGTGCCCTGAAAGATGACAAGAGGGTGTGGGACCTGAGGAGTGTTGCAGGGAGGTTGTCCTGCTTGTTGTCTGTGGAGGGGCTGTGGGAGACACCCCCAAGCGAGAGCATCAAGAGCCTAGGTAGAGGACACTTCTGGCAAAGTACCAGCACAATTAAGCTCCCCAACAAGAGTAACCTTAATAGGCCAGAAAGTCTGGACAAAATGTTCCTGGGGCTAGAACTGGTCTCAAAGAGCAAAGCAAGACTAGAATAAAAAAAACTGCCACTACGGGCCCAGAGAAAACAGCATTTAAAGCCTAGTCCCCAGAGGACCAGATGGAGAATGAAGTTTGTGGCGTTCTGCTGCAATCTATTAAAATTTCCCCCGGAGAGTCAAATCCCTGGGATTGCGTCTTCATTCATTAGATGAGCAGGGGCATTCATGGAACCCACTCACTGAGCCATCCTTAGCCTAGGGACCTCATTCTGGGGTGCGACACAATTCTAGCTGTCATGGGGAACCCAATCTTCCTGAGACAGAAATACCAAATGCTGAGCACCACTGTGCTCAGGAACCACTTCTCCCAGGGAGGCTCAGAGCTCATGGACAAGGTGATGCAGCCCCTCTGCCCCAGTGCACAGGTCTGGGGGCAGAGAGCATTCACAGCCAGCACCCCACCCAAGATCCACAAGTGTTGGAGGAAGAGGAATGGCTCACTCTAGCGCTGGCCGCTGGAGTAGAGCAGGGTGCTTGGGAGCCAGCCAGGGTCACAGGAGCCTTGGGGCTCCCTGCACCCCCCTATGAAGAAATGGATGTGAGTGCCTCACGTGGAACCGGGAAACCCATAAAGAAATGAAAAGGAACACAGAAAGTGGGCGCATATTAAAGAAAAAATGTGGTGGAAAGCTGCTCATAAAATATGAACCTCTGCGGGACAGGTGATCACCCCATTAGTGCCTGTGGCTCAAACAGTTGAGGAAGGCTCACCTATAAAGCCCTAGGGTGGGCCTAATAATTTGTCAAATTTGCATACTGTTCTCTGTAGTACTGATGTTTAGTGGGCTGTTAGCAATCCAGCAGTCTCCACTAGAGCCCCACAAAGTTTTCTAAAAGTTGCGTAACATCTCCCAGGGATTGCATTGATGACCCCAGGAGAAGTTTTGTGGTGTTTCAAGCTTGTGAATTGGCTCTGGAGGACAGGGACCTCTAATTCTAGAACTGCATGAGCAGCAACTTAAAAGCAGAAGGACTCGCACACCTTAAATTGTGCTGAATATGCTTTATTTATAATGCAATAGTATGCGCTTTAATCAAGGTCATTAGTAGGTTTTGTTGACAAGCAAAAAGTTAACAGTCAATCATTAAATGTTTTAATGATAATTAATGACATAAAGTTGACAAGCCTTAATCTTTATTGTTGTAAGATGGTACCTTTGCTATTGATTTTATTGTTGTTGTATTGGTTTATTACACCATATTTCTATGTTTATCAATGCAGTGACACTCTGGGCCTGATTGCGAGTAGGGCGGTCCGGAGACCTCCATACTCGTGGTGGCGGTCTGACCACTGCCATCCTCAGTGGTCCGACCGCCCGATAATGACCATGGTGGTCGGACCGCCACAAGACCACCCCCATTGCCAGGATCCTGGATCCCGTGGCAGCGGCGGTGGGGAATGGGGTGCTCACGATCTGCCTTTCCACCGACCTTTTCATGGCAGGAACCCCGCCATGAAAAGGTTGGATGAAAGGCAGGGAAGAAGCCCCAAAGAGGGCCCCAGGGGGACTTTGCCCATTGGGCAAAGTGCATGTGGGTACATGTTGTGTTCCCCCTCAAATTGCATTGTTGTGTATGCACTGTGTGCCATACATGACATGGTGCATGGTACACAGTGCAACCGATGTACAAGTGGCACTGCCACAGCTGCAGCATATGCTTCAGGCTCTCTATGAGATGAAGCACGCGGCCACCGTGGCACCGCCGACACAACACCACCCACCGGGAGGTGTAATCTTAATACGCCAAAATCATAATCAGGCCCTCTGACAAAGCTAGTAGCCCTACATTTTTCATAATGACCCCCTCTGTATTGTGCCTGGTATAGGTGGGAGTATTGTAATTATAGGGTTCGGGAGCCATTAGGAGTGTGAACTGTCCTAAGGGTGTCACCAAAGGTATTTCCATCTACCTGATTGTATGTATTTGTCATAAATGTGTAGTGTTTAAAAGTGTGTGTAATAGTGTCATGACTCCATGCCTGAACAGTATTATGGCCCTTACAGCACAGACATAGAGTCTGCATATTCCTAGAAAGAAACCCACCCCTATCCCGTGCATCCAGCACTCCAAGGTATGTAAGCCTAATCAAATCAAATCAAATCAGGGGCATTTGTACAGCGCACACATCACTCGAAAGTCTCATGGCGCTAGCAGACAGCTCAGAAAGGAAGTGAGGTGGCTTAGATGTCAAAAAGCCATGTCTTCAGCCTTTGCGAAAAGAGTTGTGATCAGGGACATTTCGCAGATGAATAGGAATTTTGTTCCAGGATGATGGGGCAAGAAAGGAGAAAGATCGTCCTCCTTTTCTGGCAGTATGTATCTTGAGAGGAGTGAGCAAAAACTGGTTGCTGGACCTAAGCGCCCTGCGTGGTTGGTACCAACATAACTTCTTGGTCCAGTATCTCGAACCATTTCCGTACAACTGTTTATGGACTAAACAGAGGACTTTGAAAAGAATTCGTTTTCTGACTGGTAGCCAGTGAAGGGATCTTAAGCAGGGTGCGGAGGGCGATCTGGGAGGGAGATCCAAGACCAGCCGTGCCGCAGTGTTCTGCAAGATCTGTAATCTCTCCAGAAGGTTTTCGTTAATTGAAAACAGTAGGGAGTTTCCGTAGTCCATTCGATTTATTATCAGCCCTTGAACTAATGGTTTCCTGGCCTCCACTGGTAGCCACTTGAAGACCTTCCGGAGGCTACGCATTACTCCAAAACACGTGCCAATGATATGATTGACCTGGTTCCTCATGGACAATTGATTGTCCATTTGGAAACCTAGGTTTCGCACCGTCAATGTGGGGGTGGGGCAGAGGCCAAGATGGGATGGCCACCAGTCGGTGGACCAATGCTCCTGTGCTTTTCCAAAGAGCATGACCTCAGACTTGGCTCCATTTAGTTGTAGGTGATTGGAGCTCATCCACCTGTCAATGTGGGACAGGCATTTCTTAAAGCGTAGCTGTGTTTCAGTAGGATCTGGACTGATAGTGACCAGAATTTGAGTGTCATCTGCGTAAGATATGACATCAAATCCATAGGATCTGATCACCTTGGCCAGTGGGGTCATGTACAAATTAAATAGGGTCGGGCTCAAAATAGAGCCCTGTGGTACTCCCATCCTGACTGGTCTCTCACGTGAGAGGTTGTTTCCGATCTGTACTGTTGTCACGCGGTCAGCCAGGTAGCTCCTAAACCACTCGAGGGCCGTGCCTCTGACACCTATCTCCCAAAGCCGATGTTCCAAGATGCTGTGGGAGATGGTGTCAAAGCCTAGGTGTTGTGAAAGTATGTACTAAACTTGGTTGTGTCTCTGCTTGTTTAATCAAGTGTTTATCGTATATCACTAGTTTGGCCAATGCTTGTTTATCGCACGTCACTGGTTTAATAATGCTTGTTTAATCATAATCACAGCGTTTCAACTAAGAGTGAAAATCGTTTGTAAAACTTCCGTTTGTTTGTTGTAAAAGGCTTCTGTGAAAGCTTTCAAGGGACAGAAGAATCAGAAAACGCTTCGCGCTGCACGCGCGTATAGACTGCATCAACAGAAAGGCTTCATTCGACTGCACGTTGCCTCGCGTCTGAACGCGTGCAACGTAGCAACCGTTTTGGGTGCGGTTCGGGTGTGGCATGACTATAAAATGCCACACCCAAGTTCCAGAAGGCGCTTAGCCTTCTGACTGCGGTTGCGGTGACATCGTCTCTGCTTACCTGAGCGTTTCCGGACTTCACACGATTCCTGAAAAGACAAGGAGAGAAAGAAAGCTAAGTAATTTCTTGATTCTTGTGCACAAAAGGCGCCCATCGCAAGACAGTAGAAACTAACAGCGCGCATCAGGAAAAAGACAATTTTGGAACCTCTTTTTTGAATTACAGAAAAGACATTTCGCAAAGCACATTTTGTATAAAGACTTTAGAAGCGAAAATCTTAAGAATATTAATCATGTTATAGAAGTATGTTTCTATGTTTGCTGCATATCATTTATTTCAAAATACAGAATCGAGTGATGGAGCAAAGAAGGGAGCATAATATTGAAGTAAGTGATTAGGCATAAGAACTGAATGTAAAACTATTAATATCATGCGAAGTGCTTCTTTGTGTAACAGGATTGAAGAGCTCATATCTTGTTTTTATCAATAAACAGAGAAGAACAACATCTTCATCCTTACGGACACAACCATCGTGACTTCATCTTAAAAGACAACATCCATCACACGACGACAACCAGGACGCTAAGTTCATTCCTGTAGATTCGCAGGTAGGACATTTACACCACTCATTTCCCAGACACAAAAGATAGGGATTGTAGAATTAATAGCGTTTGCCATAAGACGTTACGTCCCTAAAAATACTTCTTGTTGCCTCGCAGGTCGACAACAGGAATTCATCAGCGTCCGAGTCCGGCCCTCCTCCCTAGTTTCTATTTTTGTAGCCATAGTGTAATTACATGATCACTGGTTATACTCTAGGGGTTCTGGGAGGTTGGCTCATAGCGTCTCTGCGAAACACAGCCAAGCACCTTACAGGTAAGAGAACAACATCTTGCAGGTAAGAGTGTGTTGGTAACCTGACAGAAGGCTAAGCCCACGAATACAGTTTCGCCCAGACGCTATGGACCAAACACCACAGATCTCGTTGCAGCAAATTGCTACTCTTTTAGCAGATATCAAAGCAGAGAATGCTGAATTACGTAAAGATATTTCCGTTTTGCAAGCTAGCATGGCAACATTGGATACAGCTAGGGCACAGCCGTGGAGCTTCCCATCTGCATCTAAACCAATATTAAAACCATCCAGTTTTCAACCTCATATGCAGACATTGCAGAGCAGTGGCACTGATGCCCTGCCTACACAGATTCAAGTAGTGACTCCAGTCTCAGTCCCATTAGCACCCCCCGAGAGGTTTTATGGGGATAGCAGTAAATTTACAATATTCTTGAATCAATGCCATCTTCATTTTGTAGCTAAAACTACTGCTTGTCCGGATGATTCATCCAAGGTAGCTTTTATCCTGTCCTATTTAGGTGGGGATGCGGCCTTATGGTCAGTGCCTATTGTCGAACGGGATGATCCCATTCTTTATGACCTCAGGCGGTTTAAAAACACAATGACGAAATTATTTGCTAAACATGTCTTCGTGCAGTCAGCAGATCATGAATTATTAAATCTTAAGCAAGGTTCCTCTGATCTATTACATTATATTTCTGTATTTAACAGACTTGTGATTGAGGCTGAATGGCCAGAAGAGAAACGTGTTTCTTTATTTTACAGAGGCCTTAAGGATGATCTAAAAGATATGGTCACCCAAATCTTGGACCCTCCAACAGATTGTGGGGAATTTATAGATCTAGTAGTAAAATTAAATCATCGTTTATCCGAACGCAGAGGTGAGAAAGGGAGAACCGATCATAAAGTATTTCAATATAAAGAGAGATTTAGTAGTAAACCTGAATCAGTTAACAAACCAGACCTGGGGCAACCTATGCAGATTGGAACCATTAGAGGCCCTCTCACCAAGGAAGAGAAAGATAAACTCAGGAAGTTAAACCAATGTTTATATTGCGGGAAGGCTGGGCATTTCGTAAAAGAATGTCCCAGTCGGCCTACAAAAACAAGAGTTAAGGTAAATGAAGTGGCTATCTCACAGCAGTCGGAAAACTAGACTGCTCGACAAACGACGAGGTCGGTTTCTCGAGTAAACAGTCTAGCTTGGCCTCCACTACTCCTACGGTACCTCAGTGTCATATCAGCATTCGAGTATTGTTACAATCACATGAGGACAAAACCAGATCTTGGTCCATAGATGCTTTAATTGATTCAGGAGCCACGGGCAATTTTATCGATGCACAATTAATGCACGAATTAGGATTGAAAAGTGTTCCAAAGAAAACCCCGGAAATAGTTAGAACCGTAGATGGGAAAGAATTAACCTCCGGTCCCATAAAATATCATACCGAGACTCTTACCTTGACATGTTCCACAAAACATAGCGAAAATATATTTTTTGACATAATTGATGCCCCTCAATTTCGCTTGATACTAGGAATCCCTTGGCTAGTTTTACATAACCCTCTTATTGACTGGTCACAAAAGACTGTTTTATTTAAATCAGAGTATTGTATTTCTGAATGTCTGCAACACTTGGGGGCCGATTCCGATCTCGGCCGGTAGTGCTCCGAATCGGATTCGGATTTACCGGATCCGATTCGGAGCCCTGTTTCCCGACCGAATCGTACGCGGGTCCGGCCGAGCGAGTACGATGCGAGCGCATGCGAATCGCCGACCGACTCGCTCACGGGTCCGAACCGCACCGACCGACTCACTCGGACTCGACTCGCACCGCGCTATGGAGACGTTTCCCGGCCGGGTAAGTGCGATGCGCGCCGCGAGCTAGTCCGACCGACTCGCGCCCGTCCGGCTCGAAAGAGCTGTCGGAGCCGGACTTTGGGGGTCCGCGTCGGACCCCCTGTACGCGTAGGTGCGCGAGTCGCACACAGGGGAACCATGGGTCCCCCCTACCTGTACATGTACGCCACGATGCGCATGGACGCGTACCCGCTGTAGGGGGCACCCTTGTTCGCCTCGCACCCATTGAGTCAATGGGAGCCCGTGTACGCATTGTACGACCGGCTCCCATTGACTTCAATGGGAGTCCGACCGAATCGAGTCCGATAGCATGCGAATGCATCGTACTCGTCCGGTCGGACTGCTAGGGTCCGATTCGGTCGGAATTCTCTCCGGGTCCGGCTCGGTCAGAGAGATTTCCAGCCGGAATCGGCCCCCAAGTGCTTGAACATTTAGGGGCCGATTCCGATTCCGGCCGGAAATCTCTCCGACCGAGCCGGACCCGGAGAGAATTCCGACCGAATCGGACCCTAGCAGTCCGAACGGACGAGTACGATGCATTCGCATGCTATCGGACTCGATTCGGTAGGACTCCCATTGAAGTCAATGGGAGCCGGTCGTACAACGCGTACGCGGGCTCCCATTGACTCAATGGGTGCGAGGCAAACAAGGGCGCCCCCCCTACAGCGGGTATGCGTCCATGCGCATCGTGGCGTACATGCACAGGTAGGGGGACCCATGGTTCCCCCCTGTGTGCGACTCGCGCGCCTACGCGTACAGGGGGTCCGACGCGGACCCCCAAAGTCCGGCTCTGACAGCTCTTTCGAGCCGGACGGCGCGAGTCGGTTGGACTGCTCGCGGCGCGCATCGTACTTACCCGGCCGGGAAACGTCTCCATAGCGCGGTGCGAGTCGAGTCCGAGCGAGTCGGTCGGTGCGGTTCGGACCCGTGAACGAGTCGGTCGGCGATTTCGCGTGCGCTCGCATCGTACTCGCTCGGCCGGACCCGCGTACGATTCGGTCGGGAAACAGGGCTCCGAATCGGATCCGGTAAATCCGAATCCGATTCGGAGCACTACCGGCCGAGATCGGAATCGGCCCCATAGTCCAAGGTTATGACTTTCCCATGGAGTCTAAGAATGTGTTAGTATTGGAGGGAGTTCCTCGAGAGTATGACGATCTCATAGACGTTTTTGACAAGAAAAAAGCAAACACCCTACCACCACATAGGGATTACGACTGTCGCATAGATTTGACTCCTGGCGCCACGTTACCTTGCAGTCGTATTTATGCTTTGACAGAATCTGAGAATGAGCACTTGCGTAATTATTTAGATGAATACCTTGCCAACGGATTCATCAGACACTCCAAGTCACCGGTTTCATCGCCTCTTTTTTTCATACCGAAGAAAGGGGGCGAATTGCGCACGTGTATCGATTACCACGTAATCAACAACGTGACCATAAAAAAATCGGTATCCCTTACCATTAATACCAACGTTACTAGACCAAATAAAAGATGCAACCATTTATACCAAACTGGATTTGCGCGGAGCTTATCATCTAGTACGCGTCCGTGAGGGCGATGAATGGAAGACGGCCTTCCGTACCAAATTCGGCCTTTATGAATATCAAGTGATGCCCTTCGGACTCTGCAACGCTCCGGCAGCATTCCAGTTTTTTATAAATGAAGTTCTAAGGGATTTTCTGGACATATGTTGCGTGGTATACATTGATGATATACTGATATATTCAAAATCCACAGAAGCACATGTAAAACAAGTAAGAGCCATTCTTCAACAACTTTTAAAAAATTCATTATATGTAAAGTTGGAGAAGAGTATGTTTCATGTCACCAAAGTCGATTTTTGGGCTATATTATTAGTCCATCTGGAATTGAAATGGACTCAAAGAAAATTCAAGCTATTTGTACTTGGCCCAGTCCTTCATCAGTAAAGCAAATCCAAAGTTTTTTGGGTTTTGCTAATTTTTATAGACGCTTTATTCCTAATTTTTCACAGCTTATCACTGCAATTACACGGCTGTTAAGAAAAAATACAAAATTTGAATGGAATGATGAAGCTGAGCAGGCCTTTCAAACTTTAAAAGAAAACTTTACTTCAGCTCCCATTCTTATGCACCCTGACCCCTCTCAACCGTTTATAATTGAAGCAGATGCCTCGCAATTTGCCATAGGAGGCATCTTGTCTCAAAGACACAAAAATACTGGTCAAATGCATCCCATAGCATATTATTCTAGAAAATTGTCTCCTGCCGAACAAAATTATGCAATCTCCGATAGAGAATTGTTAGCCATAAAAGCTGTCTTTGAAGAATGGCGACATTACTTGTTAGGTGCTCGTCACCCCATTACTATCTACACAGATCACCGAAATTTACAGACATTGCGTTCAGCCAAGGCCCTTTCTGCCCGCCATTTATGTTGGACTTTGTTCTTCAATGATTATAATTTTATCATCACTTATAGGCCAGGGAAAGATGACAATAAAGCAGATGCCCTATCATGCATTGGAATAACTGATGATTCAAGCGTAATTCAAGAAACACCACAACTAATTTTGCCATCACAATGTTTCCAGGTGGGTGTTATCGACTCTGATGTAATCATGGACATTAAAACAGAAATAAAAACAAAACAGAAACAGGAATGCCAAAAGATGTACCCTTTATTGCAATGGAGAGACGATCTTTTATTCATGAATGAACAAACCTTTGTACCAACATCTCAGTTACAAGATCGAATTATGCAAGCTCATCATGACACACCTTTGTCTGTACACCCTGGGGTTACTAAAATGTACCAATTAATTAAACGAATGTTCTGGTGGCCTTCCATGTTCAAGGATATTCAACAATATGTGGAAACATGTACCATATGCATACAAAATAAATCAACACATCATGCCCCAAGTGGTTTATTACAACCTTTACCATTACCCCCACAACCGTGGCATACTGTGTCTCTTGATTTCATCGTAGAATTACCACGTACTAAGACTGGTTTCACCACAATATTGACTGTCATAGATCATTTCACAAGAATGGCTCATTTCATACCTTTACGAAAATTACCTACTGCTTTTGAAATGACTCAAATCTTTATGACAGAAATAATTAGACTACACGGAATTCCCTCTGTCGTGCTTTCCGATAGAGGTGCTCAATTCATTTCTCATTTTTGGCAACATCTTGGAAAATCATTAAACATGGAAGTACGCACCTCGTCCAGTTACCATCCACAAACAGATGGTTTAACGGAATGCACAAATCAGACTATTGAGCAATATTTACGTTGCATGTTAACTACCTGTGAAAAAGAATGGTCAGATATATTATGGGCTATGGAATTCACTTATAACAACATAGACCACTCCTCTATAGGTATGTCCCCTTTTTTTTGTACTTATGGCTTTCATCCTAAAGTCCTTTTTGGGCAAGATAATTCTCCTTTGGCAAGTCTATCAGTAAATGACTATGTACATAAATTGGTATCAATTCAGCACCAGGCACAATATAATTTGGCAACAGCAAAAGAAACCCAAAAAAGAACTACAGATAGGCATCGTACCGTGCAACCATCCTATTCCGTAGGAGACAAGGTATGGTTATCTACCAAAAACTTACACATCAAGAGTTGTAAAAAAATTTGTCCACGATTTATTGGACCCTTTGTTATTGAACAGGTGATTAACCCCGTTTGTGTAAAATTAACACTTCCGCCCAGGTATCGTTTTCATCCAGTATTCCATGTTTCCTTAGTAAAACCTTTTCATCCATTGACACGAATGATCATGCCTCCCTCTGCCATAGATGTTGATGGAGTTCCAGAATTCGAAGTAAAAGCAGTACTTGATTCAAAAAGAGTTCGGGGTAAATTGTACTACCTGGTGGACTGGAAAGGTTATGGTCCTGAGGAACGCTCATGGGAACCACTTGCCAATTTGCAAAATGCCCCACGATTAGTCAAAGCTTTTCATCTCCGGTGCCCTGATAAACCAAAACCTATACCAGCGGTCTTAAGGGGGATTTTGCGGGGGTACTGTCATGACTCCATGCCTGAACAGTATTATGGCCCTTACAGCACAGACATAGAGTCTGCATATTCCTAGAAAGAAACCCACCCCTATCCCGTGCATCCAGCACTCCAAGGTATGTAAGCCTAGGTGTTGTGAAAGTATGTATTAAACTTGGTTGTGTCTCTGCTTGTTTAATCAAGTGTTTATCGTATATCACTAGTTTGGCCAATGCTTGTTTATCGCACGTCACTGGTTTAATAATGCTTGTTTAATCATAATCACAGCGTTTCAACTAAGAGTGAAAATCGTTTGTAAAACTTCCGTTTGTTTGTTGTAAAAGGCTTCTGTGAAAGCTTTCAAGGGACAGAAGAATCAGAAAACGCTTCGCGCTGCACGCGCGTATAGACTGCATCAACAGAAAGGCTTGATTCAACTGCACGTTGCCTCGCGTCTGAACGCGTGCAACGTAGCAACCGTTTTGGGTGCGGTTCCGGTGTGGCATGACTATAAAATGCCACACCCAAGTTCCAGAAGGCGCTTAGCCTTCTGACTGCGGTTGCGGTGACATCGTCTCTGTTTACCTGAGCGTTTCCGGTTTCCTTGGACTTCAGCTTCTGCAGCATCCACGATTCCTGAAAAGACAAGGAGAGAAAGAAAGCTAAGTAATTTCTTGATTCTTGTGCACAAAAGGCGCCCATCACAAGACAGTAGAAACTAACAGCGCGCATCAGGAAAAAGACAATTTTTGGAACCTCTTTTTTGAATTACAGAAAAGACATTTCGCAAAGCACATTTTGTATAAAGACTTTAGAAGTGAAAATCTTAAGAATATTAATCATGTTATAGAAGTATGTTTCTATGTTTGGTGCATATCATTTATTTCAAAATACAGAATCGAATGATGGAGCAAAGAAGGGAGCATAATATTGAAGTAAGTGATTAGGCATAAGAACTGAATGTAAAACTATTAATATCATGCAAAGTGCTTCTTTGTGTAACAGGATTGAAGAGCTCATATCTTGTTTTTATCACTAAACAGAGAAGAACAACATCTTCATCCTTACGGACACAACCATCGTGATTTCATCTTAAAAGACAACATCCATCACACGACGACAACCAGGACGCTAAGTTCATTCCTGTAGATTCGCAGGTAGGACATTTTCACCACTCATTTCCCAGACACAAAAGATAGAGATTGTAGAATTAATAGCGTTTGCCATAAGACATTACGTCCCTAAAAATACTTCTTGTTGCCTCGCAGGTCGACAACAGGAATTCATCAGCGTCCGAGTCCGGCCCTCCTCCCTAGTTTCTATTTTTGTAGCCATAGTATAATTACATGATCACTGGTTATACTCTAGGGGTTCTGGGAGGTTGGCTCATAGCATCTCTGCGAAACACAGCCAAGCACCTTACAGGTAAGAGAACAACATCTTGCAGGTAAGAGTGTGTTGGTAACCTGATAAATAGAAGTACTTTTTATAAGAAAAATCACTGACTAAAAAATTATTTCTTGAGTCTTGTTTTTTTTTTTGCACAAGCTAGCTGGACTATAAGCCCACATATTCTCACATAGGCCTCAGACTGCTCTGCTTTGCTACCCTTAGAGAGTCAAGTACTATAACGGGCTACTTCGTTCCCAGTAAAGAGGAAGTTGCAGACATATTACTTGTGAAGGTCTCATATCCTTCTTAACCATCAAAGCAATTTCTTACACTAGACATTTTCATACCTATAAAGCTGCCAATGTAAGAAAATTGATTATTTTTTAGGGTGGGTGACTGCCCACTTCAAGGAATAACCACCACAACTTTATCAGGGTGCACACTGTAAGTCTCTAAATTAACCAGCGTCCAACCCTCTAGTAGCTATAGCACAGAGAAGACAGGCTTACCTTAGGCAATGTGTAAAGTAGTTATGCAGTATCGACACAGTAACAAAGCAGAAATGGGCGAAGAATTCCGCTTCGCTGGCGGAGTTCGCAGAGTTTTACCCACTCTGCGCAGAGCGTGGAGTTCCGCAAAACTCTGTTAATTGATGCGGAGCAGCCTTTTCTCTCGAGCAGCTCGCCATCGTTAAGTTGGTGAGCGCTTGTAAGAAAAACTTTGACTCTAGACCT
The DNA here is from genome assembly GCA_963921515.1 of Calotriton arnoldi. NCBI lineage: Eukaryota > Metazoa > Chordata > Amphibia > Caudata > Salamandridae > Calotriton > Calotriton arnoldi. The sequence continues at coordinate 606,671 of CAWUFW010000188.1, forward strand.
CCTCCATGTGAGATTTCTCAACACAGGTGCTCGCTGCAGGTCGCGAGCGCTCGCATTGAGAAATCTGCCGCTCACGTTGAGCAAGCTGCCGCTTGAGTAGAATGTCTAGTCAAGCGGCAGAAAGCAGCAGCGCTCTCTGGCATGACACGTAGTGCCATTCATGCTGATTTTACGGCATGGGACAAACTTCCGATGCTAAAAATCAGTGGAATTAGAGTAACTTAACAGACTGCCGCTGGCAGAACTCCTCCCAGGCCTATGATAAAGTCAAAATGCCAAACAATAAAAATGCCAAACTAAATTAGAAAAATAGAGTAAGATGTAATAAACCAAATGACACCAAAATGGCAAACATCCTATAAGGGGAACTGGGGATAACAACTTTTAACGTTTTAAGTAGAAATAGCACCAAGAAAAGCACCAACAATAGTCAAGAGTCGTGGTAGACAAGGACTCTGGGGCAATTTCAGGCCGATTGTGATGGAGCCCGGGTTTGATACACCAAGTAGATTGGTCCTGCTGAAGGTCAGAAAGTTTGAAAAAGTTCCCAATTGTTTGGAGGAAAAGTTTTCAAAAGTTTCAAACTTTCTGCTGGAACCCAAAAAACCACAAGAGCAAACTTCTAAAGCCCCACAGGATCTCATGGGATCCACTTGGAGACCCACTGGGTGTTAGGCAGAAGCCAACAGCAGGTTCTAGTTCAGGTCCAGATGCCACTGGTCGGCTGGGATCTTCCAGGAAAAGGCCTCTTGCAGCTTGCTGTCTCCCTGTAGGCCAATGGACCCTTGGAGACCAATGGACCCTTGGAGACCATTTCTTTGCCCTGGGTGCAAGAGAGAGTCTTTCTTCTCATGTCACAAAAAAACAGGTCTAGTTCTCTTCTGATCTTCCACAGGTCCAGAAAGTGTTCTGAAGTGGGTGCATGGAGGTGCCACAATTATAAACACACGGAGATGATGGACAGAGCGCTGAAACTTTTCAGACACTCACCCCGTCACAGATCAGAGTTGAATCCATCATCGTTCTTTAGCTCGCTTCTCCACTCTAGTTCAGACCCAGCCATATGCAAATCAGTCTTGACCCTGTGCTTCATGGGAACAGTCCAGCCTGAACTGCCAAGCCAGGTCCTATTCTGATGTGGGTGCCTGGAGGTGCCACATTTATGCCTGGCACCAACTAATGGCTCGGGTGACGTCGGGGCACTCCCTAACTGTAGGAGGCTGGCTTAGTATATGGTGCATGCTTATTTAAGTGAAAAACACAAACAGGAGTAAACCCGTTAACCCAGTTGAGACCGGGTAAGTATTACAACAATAAAACAGCGTCTCAACAGGTATATCAAGCGGGGGGACTGTTCAAAGGGTGTATCAATCACACAGCACAGGAAAGGAACAAGGGAGACCAATGAGAGTGGAAAGGTTGCTATTTGCATATAGAAGCACAAAAATCAACTAAATTGCAGTAACCATAACAACCAGATGTGCACTGGAAGTGTTGTAGTGAATAAACGGCGCAGTGACACATGTGATTAAGAAACAACGTGAGGCGGCGAAAAATTATAATGGTAATCAGTGTAGGGATTAGTCCGAAGTGCGGGTAGGATGAGTACCCGCACTCGGACTAATCCCGGCATCCTGATCCCATACTCCACTGAACGCGACGAATCACTGGACTCAACCACCCGCTGCCCATTGGATTTTTTCCTCCGAGCGCTGCCCAGCTTTCCGCACGCTCTTCCCCCTTGACGTAGGACCTTCCACAATTGACGACATCCCAGAAATTGTACACTTCCCCAAGTCACACCGCTCGCGGCTCCAGACGTGTAGGACTCACCTTCTGGATTCTTCCTTCCCCCTCCCCACCAAGTGCCACCAGAGCACTTTAATTGAATCGTGTAACCATCGTCCTGATGATGACCTTGAGTTAGAGAGGTCGAAACGCCGTCGACTCTACAACGCCAATTGCGGCAACCAAAGGGTCATTCACAAATAATGGAATTATGTTTGTGATTGTAAATACTTTTGTTTGACCTACACTGATTACCATTATAATTTTTCGCCGCCTCACGTTGTTTCTTAATCACATGTGTCACTGCGCCGTTTATTCACTACAACACTTCCAGTGCACATCTGGTTGTTATGGTTACTGCAATTTAGTTGATTTTTGTGCTTCTATATGGAAATAACAACCATTCCACTCTCATTGGTCTCCCTCGTTCCTTTCCTGTGCTGTGTGATTGATACACCCTTTGAACAGTCCCCCCGCTTGATATACCTGTTGAGACGCTGTTTTATTGTTGCTTATTTAAGTGAGGCACCTTGCACTAATCCAGGCAACACTTATGGTGGTTTTAGTGGTCTTTGATAACCTTTGAAAGCTCTCAAAGTGGTAGCTGTAGAGAGCAGCCTTCAGGCTTATCTTGAAGGAGTGTTAAGCAGCCTGTTTTACCAGTTTAATCATATAGTGTAGGTTAGAATGAAAAAGAACCGCACAGTGTATATATAAAAATACATCTATTTATTACACAAAACTCACTAACATATTGGTATATCTCCTACCCGGAGATATCAACACAAATACACAACAATACTTCAATTGCAATAAGGCAAGTAGGACAAAGCACAGTGGTCTCCAGGGGGGAGACCAAACCATATATTAAGAAAGTGGAATGCGCACTGCGGCTGAAGTCGGTACTTGGACCAGGAGACTGAGACGCAGCCGTGGCCCGTGCAGGTAAGGCCGGTGTGGGGCGGTGGGGTTTCGACAGACGACGACGAGGGAAAATTAATTATTTATTTAATTTTACCTCGTGGTCGTCTGTCAAATGCCCCCCCAACCCGGCCCGACTGCTCTTACCTGCATGGGCCGCAGATGCTCAGAGGAGCTAGGGACATAAGGAACCACCCAAGGTAAGTATCCAGGAGCCCCACGGAGGCTGTGTGCAGAGTGGAAACATAGCTGCATGTCCAATGGAAGTCAAAGGGAAAGTCGCAGTTGCAGTTTTTAAGAAGAAGAACCCTTCCCAGTGGATCCTGGAGAAACCCTGTGGAAAACAGAAGGTTGGAGAGTCACCCCACCCATGGATACCCCAGAAACCAGGATACCTGCACCAGGGAAGGCTGGTGCATAGACACAAAGTGACATCGGAAACCGCCGTTGACCACAATGGAGGACTTCAGGAAAGATGCCACTCGAGAAGACTGTGCAGGAGTAAGGTGGAATCCAAGGGTGGATTCTTGAAGTGAAGAACCTGTAAGCAGAGGGGACAGAGTCTATGCCACTTGAAGGTGACCAAGGGGCAGGGAAGAGCAATGCACACCGAAGTTGGTCGGTTCAGAAGGATTACGGTGACCTTGTTGCTGCAGCTGTGAGGACCAGGCGATGCTGAGGAACACCAGGAGCCATGCATGAGCTGTCCCATGTCGGAAGTCGGGAACCAGGGGTTCGGTGTCCGTCGAGTGCACCAAAAAGCCTTGGCAGCTGCAACTGGCATAGAAAGCGAAGAAGGAGCAACGTTCGGACCAGCAAGGTCCAAGGGACACACCAAAAGCAGGAGAGTAAGAGCAGGCCCCGAGCAAGCAGGGTAGGCCACTGAAGCAGGAGAAGGCCCTCAGGAGGACCCACAGGCCGAAGGTACAGGAGTCGCAAGCGGACCTCGAGCAGCTCACCAACAAGGAAGGCCCACAATACAGAGGATGTGATGAGGACGCTGAATTTGGCAGGAAGAGATGCTGGAGTCTGGAGCTTCTTGTAACCTCAAGATCTCTGGAGTGCAGAGCCAACAGGCCTTGGCAAAGGCAAGTCAGCGCGGTGCACAGGGATTCGCTCACAGCGGTTCCGACTAGAGATACTGGTCTCAAAGTTGCAGAGAGGACAAGTCAGACCTCCATGGAGTTACAGAACCACCACCTGTGTTGCTTAGCCTTTCAAAGTCCATGGGATGTCAGGAGCAGCAGACTGGTCAGCTTTGATGTGGTGCCTGCAGATGCAGAGGAGTGACTCCTTCACTCCAAGAGAGATTATTTTGTGTGTCCTTGATGCCCACAGGTCTGGTGAAGTTCCTGGAAGAAACACACACACATATGATGAAGAAGACTTGCAGAACAGCGAGACCAGGAGCAGCAGGAGTTTTCCTTGATGCAGTCTCAGTTCCAGATGAAGTACAGTGAGGTTCAAGTGTCCAGATGGTCGAAGAGTGAAGTGGTTTCAGGGTTGAGACTTGACCTATGACGAATCTGAGGACCCACCCACAGGTAAGCCCTTAAATACCCTAGGAAGGGGGTTAGGATGACTCAGGGATCCACCCCAGAGGAGGGGCTGGACAGAGGGGAGGATACTTCCAGGGCCTTTGTCCAGTTTCACACCAGAATGGGAGCCATGGGCTCCCTGAGCTGCTTTAAACTGAAGTATACAAGGAGGGCACCAAATGTGCCCTTCAAAGCAGTCTGGTGGCGCTGTTAAGCTCCCTCACCCCAGCCCAATACACTAAGCCCTGTCTGAGAGGTGGTCACATGTCCCTGTGACAGGAAACCTATTGTTCTACCTTCCCCTGCTTGAGCTTGGCTCAGCAGCAGGTGCTCAGAATTGTGTTTGTGGTCGGCAGTAGCACTAGGTTGCTGTCAGACCTTGCAAGGATGTAACTGGGAGTACAGTGGGGTACCCCAGGGAAACCCCCCAGTACATGGGATCATACTTCCAACACTCGAATCAGTGTTGGGGTACGATTCCAACATGTTTGATACCAAACATGACAGGGTTTGGTGCAGCCACGATATAGTTATACATCTCATAATGACTGATGTTCCACTATATGATTTAAAATGGCTGACCGCACTCAAAAAGCCTGGAGAATCGACTCCGGGGTCTGTAGGGGTGTCCTGCACATGCAGGGGCACCCTCACACTTATAACCTGAGCATGGGTAGTGGGAGCAATGCAGTACATTATGGTCTGGAATTTGCTCTCCAATGGTTGAACCTGGCCTCCACCTATAAAGTGGCCCAAGTGCACAACCTTGCTCTACCCTTTCTTGCACTTTGGGGTCTTGATAGTGAGGTCTGCCTTCTGTAGGGCCTCCAGAGCACTCCTGAGGTGGACCAGGTGATCCTCCCAGGTGGAGCTAAAGACAGCAATATCATCCAGATATGCTGCACTATAGGCTTCCAGACCTGTTAGGACTTTGTTCACCAACCTCTGAAATGTGGCAGGTACAGTCTTCAAGCCAAACGGCATAACAATAAATTGATAATGCAAACTAGGGGTTGAAAATGCTGCCTTTGGCTTGGCATCCTCAGAGAGTCTGATTTGCCAGCAACCAGCCGTCAGGTCAAATGTACTGAGATACTTGTCAGAGGCCAGAGTATCAGTCAGCTCATATGCCCTGGGAATTGGATGGGCATCAGTTCTAGTGACTACATTGAGACCTCTATAGTCCACAGAAAACCTCATCTTTCTCTCACCGTCTTGGGTGTGAGGTTTTGGCACAAGAACTACAGGACTAGCCCAAAGGATATCTAAAGGTTCAATGACCCCCAACTCCAGCATCTTTTGGACCTCTGTCCTGATGTAATCTTTGACATGGTCAGGCTGTCTGTAGATTTTACTTCTTACAGGCAAACTGTCACCTGTGTCCACTTCCTGGGTATACCAGGTGGTTTGACGAAGAGTCAGAGAGAACAAGTTGGGAAACAGATTGAGGAATTGCCTACAATCAGCTTGTTGCTGGTCAGTGAGGCTGCCTGCCAAGGCTACTCCATCAACTGACCAATCATCAGGGTCCTGAGAGAGGAGATCAGGGAGAGGGTCACTCTCTTCTTCCTGTCCATCATCAGTTGCCATGAGCAAGCCCATGCCAGCCCTGTCAATAAAAGGCTTTAGGCGGTTCACATGAAGAACTCTGTGAGGACTTCTTGGAGTGCCTAGGTCAATTTAGTGGGTGACCTCACCTTTTTTCTCAAGTATTCTGTGGTGGCCACTACACTTGTCCTGGAGAGCTGCTGTGGCCACAGGCTCCAACACCCACACTTTCTGTCCAGGCTAGTAAACAGTCAGTACAGCCTTTTGGTCATGCCAAGCTTTCTGAAGCTCCTGGCTGGCCTCAAGGTTTTTGCTGGCCTGCTTCATTGTACTCAGCCATACATGAATGCAGTCCAAGGACATAGTCCACTATGTCATGCTTAGGGGGTCTGAGAGGCTGCTCTCAGCCCTCCTTAAGCAGACACAATGTACCCCTAACTGGATGTCCAAACAGAGGTTCAATTGGGCTGTAGCCCAACCCCCTTCTGAGGAACCTCTCTGTAGGCAAAGAGAAGGCAGGGTACTAAGACATCCCTTTTTCACCCTAGCTTTCTGGGAGTCTCATGATCATACCCTTGAGGATCTTGTTGAACCTTTCAACAAGCCCATTGCACTGTGGATGGTAGGGTGTGGTAAACTTGTAGTTTACATCACACTCTATCCACATTGCAGTGATGTAGCTATACATGAAGTTTGTTTCTCTGTCTTACAAGACCTCCTTAGGAAACCCCTCTCTGGAAAAGACTCCCAGAAGGACCCTAGCCACCACAGGAGCTGTAGTGGTCCTAAGTGGAATAGCTTCTGAATACCTAGTGGCATGGTCCACCACCACTAGGATGTAACTATGTCCAGATGCTATTAGAGAGTTTAAGGGACCAACAATGTGTATCCCTACCCTATTAAAGGGAACCCCAGCAACTGGAAGTTGAATTAAGGGGGCCTTTGTAGTGTCACCTGACTGACCACTGCTCAGCAAGTGACACAGGAGCAAAAGAACTTCTTGGTATCCTCAGACATGTAGGGCCAGTGAAAGTGAGGGACAAGCCTGTCCCAAGTCTTGCTTTGCCCAAGATGTCCTGCAAGGGGAATGTCATGTGCTAGGGATAAAAGAAAACCCCTGAGTTTCTGAAGCATCACCAACCTCCTTGTGGCACCAGGCTTGGGGTCTCAACTTTCAGAAACCAGGATCCCATCTTCCCAATAGATCCTATGGGACCCACTGACATTCCCTGCCTCCTCAGCAGCAGCTTGCTGTCTGAGCTGTTCAAGAGAGTGGCAGGATTTCTGCTTCAGACTCAAGTCTGCCCTGGAAGGGCCCCCGTCCCCAAGAATTCTGCAGTGTCAAGTCCAAGTTCCTCTGGGACAGTTCCTTCACAGGGGCTGAGGTCATTTCCCTCAGGAGACTGATCCTCGCTGGGAGTCTGTGAGAAGCATAATTCCTTACCCTTCCTGCTCCTTCTCTTAGAAGCTAGCTGGTCCATTCTTTCAGGATCCAGAGTGCCCTCAGTGCTTAACTATTTGGCCTGAGCTCTGGCAACAGCAAAGGCACTGGCAGAGATTCCCATCACATCTGCATGTGTCCTAAACTCCACTTCAAACCAGGCTGAAGTTTCTAAGTCATTGCCCATTAGACAGTCCACAGGTAGATCTGGGGATACCACAACTCTCTTAGGGCCAGTTACCCCTCCCCAGCTGAGATTTACAACTGCCAATGAATGATCAGTCCTGACATTGATTGCATTGGTAAATTTGACCAAGTATGATCTGTTCAGGAGACAGACGTTTCTGTGTACCCTTAGTGGCATTGGCCCCTGTGTCCATGTATGCCACAGCTTCTTGACCATTAATCAGGGGCTGCTGCCTGTACTTGCCAAGTTAGTGGGACTTACACGTAAACTGGCAAGTTCCATGTCACTGTCACAGACAAGGACAACCTGAGTGGGTGTTCTGACAAGGCCAGAACCCACTTCAGAACACAAGGTTAACCCTACTAATCCCTTGGGAGCACTACACCTACTTGTACTGGTGCTAGAGGCGCTAGTTGCTGTAGGGGGCAGTAGTAGTAGTTTCTTTGGTGTTAGCTTTAGAGCAATTGGCTTCCCTTGCTCTATGCCTTTCTCCTTACACAGGTAGCACCACGGTTTCGTCCCAGAGGAAGAGGAGGTTTGGGGCCCACCCCCATAGGAAGGTTTTTAGGGACCATCTGAAGACTCCTTTTTGTCTTTACCTTTCTCCCCACCCTTCTCTTGGGCCTTAGAAGAATCCTGCTTCTTCTGGTCACCACCACCATTATTTTTCTGCTTGACCCTGGTGCAGACCCATGTGTCTGCCTTCTTTCCCAATTCTTGGGGAGAGGTCAGATCAGAGTCAACCTGGTGCAGTTGCTGATTTAAACAATTATTAACGATGTGCTCCCTCATCAATAAATTGCACAGTCCCTCATAGTCATGTACATTACTCCCCATGAGGCCAGCCTTCCAGAGCCTTAACAGCACTGTCTGAAAAATCAACCCAGTCTTGGCTGTGTGCCTTTTGTGTGTCCCTTAACCTAACCCTATATTGGTCAGTGGTTAAACCAAACCCATCTATGAGGGCACTCTTCAAGACTGTGTAATTGTCAGCATCTTCATCCTTGACAGTGAGACGTTTGTCTCTACCTTTGTTAGCAAGGGAGAGACACGGGTTAGCTGCCCACTGCCCCTGAGGGACCTTCTGAACTTTACAGGCCCTCTCCAAGGCAGTGATCCATTTATGGATATCATCCCCCTCCTGGTAAGGAGGGATTATCCTGCTCAGGTTCCTAGTATAAAAAGACTGCTCCCTGATCCTAGGTTCCCTAGTGCTGCCACCATAGGACTCTAGTCCCAAATTCTTCCTAACCTTCTGTACTTCTAGGGTCACCTTATCAAGGGACAACTGCTCCTTCTTGAGCCTGAGCTTAGCTCTCTCAGGTTTGAGCAGGTGGTATTCCCTTTCTAAGGAATCCTCCCTCTTGCTAGAGATGGAGGTCCCTATTGAAGTGTGTTAGACTTGGCATCTTTTGGCGTGTTTCCCCCGAGTTTTTGCTTTCTGCCCTCCAGGTTTTGAATCTGTTTTTGCTGGTGTAACGTTTCTGCGCGCTTTTCGCACTGCTGATCAGTGGTAAAGTGCTGGTGCTCCTGTGGTTAATTGTGTTATGATTGGATGTTTGACTTACTTGTCAGTCCCCAATAAAGGGCACTGCGGGTGCCGGGGCTTGTGAGTCAACCGCTACTCGTGGGCCTGCAGCACAGATTGTGCCACCCACGTACGTGGCCCGAAGAAGGTATAAGTGAGTGAAGTTTGGTATGCCTGAACTCAGCGTCTAAAGACGCAGCCTTTAGTGAGGGTGCCCTTTTCATTCTGAGTTCATAAAGGCCACTTATAGAAAGTGGGTATTATTTTGCTCGGTCATCCCGTGTGCCTCTGCTGGAATGTGGATTGCCTGCCTGGGTTTTGGACGACAGATGGCTAGGAAGCAGGGTGGCTCCTGATAGTCTAGGTAGGTCAGGAAAGGGCTAAATAGACCTGGCCTGCGATGGGGGGAAGAGGGAGGAAATTTCCTCGCACCTCAAAGGGCCTGGTCTGCCTCTGACAAAGCCATCTCCACCTCCTGCCAGGAATTCACAGCAGAGAAGGCCGAACTGGTTCTGGACGGGCACAGACGCCCTCTGCCTGGAAGATCAAAGGAATTTTGTGTACAAATACTGGGGCCCAGCCCCTGAACTTTAGAACTCATCTGGATCAAGAAGACTGCCAAGAAGAAGAGCCGGAGAAGCTGCAAGAAGGAACGACTGCTTTGCTGCGTGCTTTGCTGGGCCGACCTGCAGTGGCTGCTTCTGTCTTGGGCAGTGAAAGGCCTGGACTGGACTTTCTGCAACTGCATTGGTGAGACTCTCCAAGGGCTTGAAGTAGCGCTTGCCCCCTGTTCACGGAGTCTCAGGAACATCAAAGACTCCCGGTTCTTCGACCCGCAGCACTGGGGACTGTGTGTTTCATACTGCAACCCGAAGAACACCACCTTGACGACGCCTACAACGACCCTGCAGACCCCGTGTCCTGAAGGCACCGCAGAGGGCACCGCCGCAACGCGGCACCGCGACCCTGGTCTCACCGACGACGCCGCTGACACCATCACCAAGCTGCTTCTCGCACTGCGACCTGTGGGCACTGTACTCCGCACCGCCTTGCTTCACGCCAAAGCTTTGGCACCGCCGCAACGCCGCACCATGACCCTGGTCTCACCGACGACGCCTGCTGACACCATCACTGAGCCGCTGCTCGCACCGCGACCTGTGGGCACCGCACTCTACACCGCCTCGCTACACGGCAACGCCGTGGCCTTCCTGACGCCGCCACTTCCCGCCGAGATCGACACCGCTGCTTGCACCGTGGTTCGGGGGCACCGCTCGTAAGTTACACGACGCACCGCCCTCACCCCACACCGCAGCCTTGGCCCACAGACGCCGGCGCCATCGACTCCTGCTCGTCAACCTACGTCAGCGCTTCAGCAATGACGACGCCGCTGCTTGCACCGTGACCTGCTAGCACCGTGACGAGCACCGCCTCCATCTCGCACCATGACCCTGGTCTCACCGACGACGCCATCTGATGCCGCCACCGAGCCGCTGCTCGCACCCCGACCTGGGGGCACCGCACGCCGCACCGCTGCCCTTCGCCCCACAGCACCCGACGCCTGTTGGCGCCAGCACTCCTGATCCCATCAGAAAGGAGCTCGACCTGCAACGCGAGTGACTTCAAGGGCCCCATCGCCCTGCATCTCTGAAAGGTACTGTTTGTGGGTCTTCCCGACACCGTAGCTGGCGTGTGACCCGCGGTCAGCCAGAACTGTTTTGTATTTGTGTGTTCACGACGCTGTGGTAGCCCGGACGGCGCTATCCACACAAGGAACTCTTTTTAATCAGCGTATTTTTTAACTGTGAACTTTTAAGTATAGTATTGTGGTTCTTTATCGTTTTTGGTCTTGTTTTAATTATATAAAAATATTGGATATTTTTCTAAACTGGTGTGGTGTCCTTTTGTAGTGCGTACACTGTATTACTGTTGGTTATGTGCAACTGCTTTACACACTGCCTCTAAGATAAGCCTGGCTGCTCGTGCCAAGCTACCAAGGGCGTGAGCAGGGGTTATTTTAGACGTGTAACTCCCTTATCCTGACTAGAGTGGTGGTTTTTGCCTGACTTGGGCCCACGCCCTAGCCTACTAAAAATCCCATTTCTAACAAAGTGTTAGAGGGATTGAAGTTGACAGAGGAGTATCTAGACCTCCCCTGGACTCTTTTCACCCTCCCAAGAAGAACAAAGGGGGACCTACCTCTAGGGGCCTCCTCTGGGTCATCTAACCCATTCCCTGGGAGATCAGAGTTTACCAGTTTGGGATGGGATCTTCAGACCCCTCCTGGTCAGGTTCAGAAGTGGGGGTCATTGGGGGTAAGCCACCTGTGACCCTTCTTCTTGGCCTCCAATCATCCCAAAGTCACCCTGCTCTTCTGGCCTTTCAGGTTTCTGAAGGTCATACTGCAGGAGCATCTCTATGAGTTGCTCATTGTTAGGGGTACTACCTGTCTTTAGCTTTCTCGTTGCAGCAATGGTCCTGAGTTCCTGGAACCTTAGACCACTGTACCTAGAGGGCTGGGACCCACTTGCCTCCCCAACTAAAGACATGGTAACTAGGTGTAGTGTGGTGTTGCACCTACCTACCCTAGTGCAACTAAACTTCCAAAGATTGGAGAACGGGTTGTTCTAGACCCTTAACTGCCAATCCAAAAAGCTCAGTAGAACTTACTAATCACAAAAAGTATTTGATATGTGCCTAAGCTAGTGATGGTCACTAAATGAACCTGTGATTAATGCTCTGGTAGCTTGGCACAAAAGCAGTCAGGCTTAGCTTAGAGGCAATGTGTTTCAGAATTTATGCAGCACACAAACAGTAATAAAATGAAAATACAACACAAAAGATATCTCACACTAATTTAGAAAAAAATAGAGTATAGTGTAATAAAGAAAATGAGACTAAAATGCGAAATTCTAATCAGTAGAGCCAGAGATATGCAATTTTAAATTTTTAGGTAGGTATAGCGCCTAAAAGCACAAAACGCCAATTACAGTTATCTGGTTGTGCTAGATGGGGGGGCAAGTCACATGTTCAGCCCAACCGCAATGGAGTGCAGGCCGGATACAGGGACCAGGTCAGTTCCACTAAAAAAGTTACCTTCTCAAAGCCCAGCATGCGCTGTTCAAAACTTCAGGATTTCACAGGAGGAGCTCATCTGTTGCCAGCCAAGGACCTGGGGAGGCACCTCATGGGGATCAGAAACTCACTCTAATAGAGGCCAGCAGAACTCAGTCAGGTCCAGTGGCAAGTCCAGACAGGCACAATTGCAAGTTCATGCAGGGACAGTTTCAGCAGGACAGCTGGGCAGTTGCAGGGAGGCCTCTGGAGCTTGTGGTGTCCCTGTAGCTCAGAACCGGAGGTCAGCCAACTGAATACTGACTCTTAGCTCCACCTCGATATAAAATAAACTTTTGTAACTGTAAGACTGCATATCTTAATGTGATCTCCAATGAGGATAATGGATTGGCACCTGAGCTTACACAAAGTTGAGCTGTTTTACAACCTCCAAATATGTTGAGAAGGTTGCAAGCCCTGAAGGGCTGTTTGGATTTTATAAGAACGTACTTGCCACATTGTGCTGAGCAAGTGAAGCGCTTATCTACATTGATGACTCCAATCATTTCTGAAAAGAATTGGAAAGACACACATAGTCTTTTCTATTCTATGTTGAGTTGTAAAATGCAGGCTACCCACATAGGGCATCCCAATTCTAAACTAGGTAGGCATCATGCAAGATATTAACATGCTCAAACAGCCAAGTCACAAGAAATTTCCTAAAATTCATTCATCAGGGGAATTCCAGAGGGTAGATGGAAGAGAGTTCCATAATTTAGAAGCAACAAGGGAAAAGGAATGGCCACCACTTCTGCTTTTATGGAATCTGGGAATTACCTCAGAGTAGGAAGTCAAGGATCTAAGAGGTCTCGCTGAAGTATAAAGTTGGATCCGATGACGCAACAGACTCTGGCAGTTGTTGTTAAAGGCTTGGAAAGCAAAACATAAAGTTTTGATTTTAATCCTTTTTTAATCAGAAGGCAATGAAGTTATATCAGAGAGGTAGACACAGATTGGTGTCTAGGCAGCTTCAGTAAAAAACAATTTTTGTCACTCAATTGCGGAGTACCACAAGGGTCTTCCTTGAGCCCCATGTTGTTTAACGCGTGTGTTCGCCCTTTGGCAGATATCGTGGAGTCTTTTGTTCTTTCATTGGTCTCCTATGTGGATGATACCCAGATCATCCTCTCTTTGTCTGCAGAACCTCATTCCAAGATAGAGCAATAATATCCTTGCCTAACAGCAGTAGCTAAATCAATGGCATTGTCCTGTCTGAATCTTAATGGGGAGAAAAAGGAGGTGGTGGTAATGGGAAATAACCCAAACCTATGGTCTCCCTCGTAGCAGCCTGAATCCCTTGGTCCTCTACCACAAACTAAAGCATTGTCGAAGATTCTGGGTATATGGCTGGATAATAAACTGACCTTTGAAACACAAGTAAAAAAACTGACTGCAGGCTGTTTTTGCACTTTAAGGATGATCAGAAAATCCTGGAATTTCTACCAGAGTCGGCCCAAGAACCATGATGCAGGCTATAGTGACCTCTCACTTGGACTACAGAAATGTACTCTATTTAGGAACCTCACAATCTGTCCTAAAGAGATTGCAGGTTTTGCAAAATGCTGCAGCACGTCTCCTATTAAGGATCCCCAAACACCAATCAGTCAGAGCCTCCCTGTCTAAGCTACACTGGTTTCCCATAAAGAAAAGCATTCACTTTAAAACCTTATGTATAGCGCATAGATCATTTAATAACAAGGGTCTATGATTGTTGCAACAAATACTACAACCTTATAGACCAGGTAGAGCCTCGAGATCGGCCTCATCCCATCAGGCCATGATCCCCAGAGTTCGTAAATGTAGGAGTTCTTTTTTGGCTTCTAAATTTTGGAACGGGCTTCCTCCCACTCTGAGGATGATTGCTGATGAGCTATTATTCAGGAAAGAACTTAATACATGGCTTTTTGGTTGAATTTGTTGGCAGTTCTCTCCGACTTACTTTGTTCTGATCTTGTCTTCAGAGCTGGGAGGCCCTGCATGAGTAGCCATGCGCAATACAAGTCGCGCTAGAATAGAATACAGTAGATATCTCCTTATTTTCACTTCACACAGGAAAAACACTGCTTACATCCATCATTTTCTTTTGAGATGGATTAATGAGTCCAGCACAATATCAATTTTGCTTTCTGTCTCCCCTCGTGCCCCCATTGATTGTGTCCATTTTTGCTTTCTGTTTCCCCTCGTGCCCCCATTGATTGTGTCCTCTTTTGCCTTCTGTCTCCCTCGTGCCCCCATCGATTGTGTCCATCTTTGCTTTCTGTTTCCCCTCGTGCCCCCATTGATTGTGTCCTCTTTTGCCTTCTGTCTCCCCTCGTGCCCCCATCGATTGTGTCCATCTTTGCTTTCTGTTTCCCCTCGTGCCCCCATTGATTGTGTCCTCTTTGCCTTCTGTCTCCCCTCGTGCCCCCATTGATTGTGTCCATTTTTGCTTTCTGTCTCCCCTCGTGCCCCCGTTGATTGTGTCCATTTCTGCTTTCTGTTTCCCCTCGTGCCCCCATTGATTGTGTCCTCTTTTGCCTTCTGTCTCCCCTCGTGCCCCCATTGATTGTGTCCATTTTTGCTTTCTGTCTCCCCTCGTGCCCCCGTTGATTGTGTCCATTTTTGCTTTCTGTTTCCCCTCGTGCCCCCATTCTGCTGTGTCCAACTTTGCCTTCTGTACCCCCGCCGCTGCGTCCCCTGCGGCCCCGCCCCCCTGACTGCCCATTCGCTGCCCCTGCCTCCCGCCTCCCAGCTGCTCCTCCCTCCCAGCTCCCCATATATGGCGGCCGCTGCGCGGTGAGGAGAGCGACCCTTGACCTTGCCAGGTAGGTCGCTCCCCCGCCACACAGCTCCGCCTGTGTTGTCCTGCCCGCTGCTGCTGCTGGTAAGCTCGCCCCTCTGCTGTTGCCTTGGTGCCCGTTTTGCCTCTGTCCCCCTCGTGCCCCCATTTTGTGTGCCCGTTTCGCTTCTGTTTCCCCTCGTGCCCCCATTGCTTGTGTCCTTTTGCCTTCTGTCTCCCCTCGTGCCCCCATTGCTTGTGTCCATTTTTGCTTTCTGTCTCCCTCGTGCCCCCATTGATTGTGTCCATTTTTGCTTTCTGTTTCCCCTCGTGCCCCCATTGATTGTGTCCTCTTTGCCTTCTGTCTCCCCTCGTGCCCCCATCGATTGTGTCCATCTTTGCTTTCTGTTTCCCCTCGTGCCCCCATTGATTGTGTCCTCTTTTGCCTTCTCTCTCCCCTCGTGCCCCCATCGATTGTGTCCATCTTTGCTTTCTGTTTCCCCTCGTGCCCCCATTGATTGTGTCCTCTTTTGCCTTCTGTCTCCCCTCGTGCCCCCATTGATTGTGTCCATTTTTGCTTTCTGTCTCCCCTCGTGCCCCCGTTGATTGTGTCCATTTTTGCTTTCTGTTTCCCCTCGTGCCCCCATTGATTGTGTCCTCTTTTGCCTTCTGTCTCCCCTCGTGCCCCCATTGATTGTGTCCATTTTTGCTTTCTGTCTCCCCTCATGCCCCCGTTCATTGTGTCCATTTTTGCTTTCTGTTTCCCCTCGTGCCCCCATTCTGCTGTGCCCAACTTTGCCTTCTGTACCCCCGCCGCTGCGTCCCCGCCCCCCTGACTGCCCATTCGCTGCCCCTGCCTCCCGCCTCCCAGCTGCTCCTCCCTCCCAGCTCCCCATATATGGCGCCGGTCCGCGCCTGGACCGCGCCCAGCGCCAGAACCCCTGGGCCGCGCGCCCCCCGCTCCAGCCTCGAGGACCGACGCCGTTACGATGCCACCACACTCCACGCTCTCAATCCCGGACGAAGACACAACTGCTTCAAGGCCGCCCGAAACGCACACATGGCCCCTTCACCTGCCGGAACTGCAGCTACACCAGCCTCAGAGCCACCGAAGCGCCCGCCAAGAAGGACCTCAACCACCTCCGATGCATCCTACTGAACACCCGCTCCGCACGCAAACACGCCGTCGAGCTCTGGGACCTGCTCGACTCATCATCACCAGACGTCGCCTTCCTCAGAGAGACCTGGATGTACGACTCCTCCGCACCCGACATCGCCATAGCCATCCCAGACGGCTATAAGATCACCCGCAGAGACCGCGTCAACGGAGGAGGAATCGCCATCGTCCACAAGAACTCCATCAGGGTCTCGACCAGCACCGACGACGTTCTCTGCACAGCCGAACACATGCACTTCCAGATCCACACGGACCCCAACACCACCCTCAGAGGCACCCTTGTCTACAGACCCCTTGGGCCCCGACCCCAGTTCAGCGACTCCATCGCCGACTTCATCAGCACGCACGCGCTGACTTCTACCGACTACATCCTCCTCGGAGACCTGAACTTTCACCTGGAGAACAACAACGACAGCAACTCCACCACCCTGATCGACAACCTCGCCAACCTCGGACTGAGACAGCTCGTCACAACACCGACACATTCCGCCGGCCACACGCTCGACCCAGTCTTCTCCTCAAGCTCCCACGTCTCCTTTACCCACACCACGGAACTCCTCTGGACCGACCACCGCTGCATCCACTTCACCTTCCAGAAACCCACGACACACCACCGCACCCAACAGATCCCACGCCGCTGCTGGAGCAAAGTCACCGAAGACCAACTACGGGCAAACCTCGCTCTCAGCCCTCCCTCTGACCCATCCAACACCGACGACGCTGCCTGCAACCTCAGACGATGGATAGACGACTTTGCCAACACCCTCGCCCCGCTGAAAAAACTCACCTACAGCGACACCACCAAAAGAGCCAGCTGGTTCACCCCGGAACTCCTAGCTTCCAAGCGTACCTGCAGGAAACTTGAGAAGAAATGGCACAGTGATAAGACACTGGACAGCCACGCAGCCCATAAAGACGCCATCCGTAACCACCACCACCTCATCAGGTCCGCCAAGAGAATCTCCTTCAAAGACCGCCTCGACAACAACGCACACAACAGCAAGGAGCTCTTCAACATCGTGAAGGAACTCTCCAACCCCAGCTCCAACACCAACGACATCCCGCCATCGCAAGCCCTGTGCGATTCCCTCGCCACCTTCTTCCACCGCAAGATCGCCGACATCCACGACAGCTTCAACACCCAGACAGCCCCCACCAAGATAGATACTCCAGACCCGCCGCACACCATCGACCATGACCCCTTGCCAGCCTGGGCCAGCGTGAGCATCGATGACACCATCAAGACCATGGGCACAATACACTCCGGCTCCCCGTCAGACCCTTTCCCGCACCACATCTTCAACAAAGGCAGCAGGTCCATCGCACCCCACCTGTGCAACGTTATCAATCTCTCCTTCGAGACCGTGACCTTCCCAGAGAGCTGGAAACACGCAGAGATCAACGCCCTACTCAAAAAACCCAAGGCGGACCCAAGAGACCTCAAGAACTTCCAGCCCATCTCCCTGCTTCCGTTCCCAGCCAAGGTCATCGAGAAGATCGTCAACAAACAGCTAACCCGATACCTAGAAGAAAACAGCATCCTGGACCCATCCCAATCGGGGTTCCGCAGCAACCACAGCACTGAGACTGCCCTCATTGCCGCCACCGACGACATCAGGACCCTGCTGGACAACAGTGAGACCGCAGCTCTCATCCTGCTGGACCTCTCCGCCGCCTTCGACACTGTCTGCCACCGCACTCTACGCGCACGCCTCCACGACGCAGGGATCCGAGACAAGGCCCTGGAATGGACCACCTCCTTCCTCGACGGCAGAACCCAGAGAGTCCGCCTCCCACCTTTCCGATCCGAAGCCTCCGAGATCATCTGCGGCGTACCCCAGGGATCTTCCCTCAGCCCAACACTGTTCAACATCTACATGGCCCCGCTCGCACGCATCGCCAGACAGCACGACCTCAACATTATCTCCTACGCCGACGACACTCAACTGATCCTCTCCCTCACCAAGGACCCCTCGCCGCCAAAGCCAATCTCCATGAAGGAATGAAGGCCGTCGCCGATTGGATGAAGATCAGCCGACTAAAGCTGAACACGGACAAGACGGAGGTCCTCATCCTCGGCTCCAACCCCTCAGCCTGGGACGACTCCTGGTGGCCAACGACGCTGGGAGCAGCCCCGACACCCACCGACCAGGCACGCAACCTGGGAGTCATCCTCGACTCAACGCTCTCCATGGCCAAGCAAGCCAACGCGGTCTCCTCCTCCTGCTTCAACACCCTCCGCATGCTTCGCAAGATCTACAGGTGGATCCCGACAGACACAAGAAGAACAGTCACCCAGGCCCTCGTCAGTAGCAGACTTGACTATGGGAACGCCCTCTACGCGGGAGCCCCGGCCAAGCTCATCAAGCGACTGCAACGCATACAAAACGCCTCCGCACGCCTGATCCTCGACGTACCACGCCACAGCCACATCACCCCCCACCTGAGGAACCTGCACTGGCTCCCCGTCGACAGGAGGATCACCTTCAAACTCCTCATCCACGCACACAAGGCACTCCACAAAACTGGCCCAGCCTACCTCAACAGACGACTCTTCTTCTACGTCCCCAACCGCCAGCTCCGCTCCGCCGACCTCTCCCTCGCCACCGTCCCTCGCATTCGAAGAACAACCACCGGCGGCAGATCCTTCTCACACCTCGCCGCCAAGACCTGGAACACCCTTCCACTAAGCCTACCACAGACCCAAGACCTGCTGACCTTCAGGAGGCTACTCAAGACCTGGCTGTTCGACCAGTAGCAGCACCCCCCCCCTTCCCTCTCCCGAGCGCCTTGAGACCCTCGCGGGTAAGTAGTGCGCTATACAAATTCTGTGAGTGATTGATTGATTGACACCATGTCCATGTACACAGTTGGATCTGAGGGCCTTGAACAGAGAATCCACCAACATTTCTGGTTACTTGGGGAGTACCTCAAGAAAGATCCAATGACTGGGGCAGAAACCTAAAGGTGCATAACTGGTTATTTGGCAGATGCTGAGACCATAAAAGTTAATAAATCAACTGTGGGGGACACGCTTAATGCACGAGTGAGGGGTCAGTGGCAGCCATATTGTGTAAGATGACCTGATCCAGGATGCAGGAAGAACTCCAGTCATTGAAAAAGAGGTACAAAACCACGAAACCTCAAACAAGGCGTCAATTGACATCTGAATGTCGGAAAAGATAAATATTCCCTTCTAATGCTAAAGCCAAGGTAAAACTGAAGAGCAACAGTGCAGCCAATCTGCCAGCTCGTGCGCCCATGACTGATTCTCGCAGCTGGCTTTAAGGAGCTCACATGCTCGGCTCCGAGCCCAGATGCTGAAGGCTTTCCTTCTACTCCCTAATTAAAAGTGCTGACAACAGTGCCATCTGTCAGGCTTACTCTGGGAAAGAGGTACAGCCCAATAGCAATGTTATCACTCATGCCGTGGATCTAAGGGTAGAGGAAGAGGAGGCGCGATGGGACCGGGACATCCTTCAAAATGAAAAGAAATCTTTAAAGCAAATACTAAGGGGGTGTGACGGGAAGGCAAGTTCCTATACATTGTTTGATGTAAATGTCATTTCTAAACCCCTAAAATGTATTATGTGCTTAACTGAAGTACCAAAGAACAATATAACATTTTAAGAATATAAATTGTGCTATTACTATAACCAACTTTGACAAACTCGCTCGGAAAGAAATACCAATATAATAAGGGCAGATATGAGTCAAATGAAAGGTCATGTATGCCTAACCCGTGTTATAAACTAATAAAATCTGAAAACCACAAGCAAAAGTGAAGCACACACAGAGTCTTCTTAATGGGTAGCTTCAACCACAAACATATTTTTCCCACAGTGCTGCATGGTAGCTGAATAATAACTGATATTTTAGAAACTGCAAATGAAATGGCTCTCCTCCAATCCGCATTTTCTTAGAATAACTCTTCCGTTCCACTGGCAGTGCAGCAGAGAGATACGTGTTCACGCTGCCTGCCAGGCGCTGTGGAATGATTAACTATTCCTGCAGTTTGTGGGTTCAGCAAATGCTCAAGAAGCCAGAATCTAAAAATATAAAATGCAATCGTGCACGAGAGCGAACTAAAGAGAATGCTAAAGGGGCGTTTGACCCGTAACACGCAAAGCACATCAAGCAGCTTTTAACGCACGTTCTGCAATACGAAAAAAGTGTTTGGGGTTTGATAGATTTTGAAAAAGCTAAAATCCTTTTTACAAATAATAAATAAAAAAGTTAAGCAAACAATGGTAGTGCCAAGGTGGTATCTGTTTTAGTGTACATTTCGGTTCAGTTGCAACGGTTAGGTCTGGCTACACACAGCTTGGACCCCTCATTACACCAACTCTTCAGAAAGTGTAATATGAAGGTCAGCTAGAGACTAGGCTTTGGGTCAGCTCCCTTCAGACGTTGTTTTCATGGTTTGCTTTTCGCGGAAGGTTACATTCTCTCATTATGCTTTTGTAATGGAGCTGCAGTAGTCCTTTAGTTAGATTGTAGATTTGGCGTATAGCTTATAACTAGACCCAGTGTGTGTTTTTTGATGCATTCACACAAGACATTTTAATTGTTGATTTATAGATTTTGGGGCATATGTACAAGCCCCTATCGCCAAGGGAACGTCACTTTTTCCGACGTTCCTGTGGTGATAGGGGCTTCGCCTTATTTACAAGTGTTAAGCCACTTAACGCTGCCTTGTAAATAAGGCCCCCTTTCACGCTATGCTTAGCGTGAAAGGGGTATGCAGTGGGTGTTGCGGTGGGCGTTCCACCGCAACACCCATTGATTTTGACACTGCCCTCTATTTACAAAGGTGACGTAAATAGGAGGCAGCGCCAAAATTAAAACCAGGGAAAACCTGTTCTTAACTTGGTGAAACGAGGAGAAATGCCTTATTTCTCCTCGTTTTTGCTTTTTCCATATTTGCTGCCTTGTGCAGCACACATGGAAAAAGCAAAACTCCTTGGATTGTTTATGTGTAGGAAGGTGTCCCTTCCTGCACATAAACAATCTTTAAAAAAAAGTGACATTTTGTAACTTCCATGTGTGCTGCATTAAGCAGCACACATAGAAATGACAAAACGGCATTTGAAGATTGTTTATGTGCAGGAAGGGACACCTCCCTACACATAAACAATCTTCCCCTGCACGCAGACACCCTTGCACTATGGTGCAAGGGTGCCTGCGTTGGTGCAAAGCAGCTAAGTGTAGCACCAGTGCAGGGGGAAACGCAAGGCTGCACCATATTCTTGTAAATATGGTGCATCCTTGCGTTTCTGAAGTGGCGGAGTGAGGCATTAAGCCATGACGGCTAACGCCTCACTCCGCCACTTCTTTGTACATATGCCCCTTTGTAGTAACAAGTGCTGGTATTTGGATACCTTAGACGGTCATAGACATGTATTTGTTTCACTTTGCTGCTTTAATAACATGTCAGTGGAATTACAGTTTTTCTTGTTCACAAAGTCACAAATTAAAGGTGCTTTCCCACATAGGCTTTCTTAAGGATGCAATAATATTAGAGGATTTTTTTTGTTTTCAAATAATTTTTATTGGATTTTCAAGGAAAAGAACATTATAAATGATAATAACAATAATAATAATAGCAATGATAATGACAATTATAACGAAATGGAAAGAAAGAAAGAACGAAATGGAAAGAAAGAAAGAACTACAAAAGAAGAAGAAGGAAATACTAAGTGGTTGCAAATTAAGTGGCAGTTGGAGTTGCGGGTAGGTTAGAGAGATACAGGTGGTCTTTATATATGACATTCTTCTGTCGGTCTATCATAAAGTTACATTGCAGGCGTACAGTTGAGGACATAAAAGTTTGTATACGATGTACAATAAGTACATCATGTTGGTACATCAATTACAGTAATATAGTAATCACAGTCACATATCCTGAGTACAAACCTAATGTAACAACAGCGATTAACAAGAAATTCTCACAAAACTACCCACAACAAATCCGACAGTATAATATAAAGTCATAATGAGGTAGCGTGAGTCTAGTCATATGTGGAACGATCTTTATGTGGAGGGACATGCGAAAGGACTCGTGTTACAGACCCATAGGGAGGGTGGTTGTGCAATGGTAGTCATCGAGAGGTACAGTAGAATGTATGTATTAGTTTATTGGAAGTTATGTGTTTCAAGGAGGGTCATATTTAAAGGGAAAAGGCATCAAGGGACCTCCATACCTTCTTATGTGGGAGACGCCAGGGCGAGGAATGTAAAGAGATATTATCAGCCCCTCTGAGAAAGGACAACCATTCCTGCCATTTTCTGAAGGAGACTTCTTTGAAATTCTTCCATTTGTTAAGTACTATTTTGCAGGCAAGTGTAAGCATTAGGTCTAACAGATAGCGGTCATTCTCATCCGGTAACGTTGGATCTAGAAATCCCAGAAGGATGTAGGAGAATTCCTTAGGGGGGTCGATATTGAATGTTTTGTTTATACACTTATATATTTGATCCCAGTATGTTTGTAGGATGGGGCAGTGGAAGAGCATGTGAGCTAGATCACCAACATGTGCATTGCAATTCCAGCATGTAGGGCTCTGGCTGAGGTTAAGCTTAAAGATCCTTTCAGGGGTCCAATATGTTCTGTTTATAAGCATGAGTTTCGTTTGGGAAAGTACTGGAGAGATTCTATTTGAGAAGGGAGTTTTATGTATTTTGTCCCAGTCAAAGGGGATGTTTCTAGTGTTAGATTCAGATTTCCATTTTATCTCGTTTCTCAAGTGTGATTTGAGTGGTTTTGGGGACAAAAGTTTGTAAATTTTAGATACAGTGTGCCCTGACTTTAGTAGCTGGAGTATCCTTGGAAGGACCGACGGGTCGGTGGGTAGTATTGAACGTAAAGTGAGCTGTGTCTTTAGTTTCAGAAATTTATAAAAATCTAAGGGATCTAAACCAAACCGTGATTGTAGTTCGGAGAAGGGAGAGGGGAGTATCCCTGTAAAGAGGTCTTTGACTAGGTTTATGCCATTTCTTGACCATTTTTCCCAGAATAACATTTCTTTATCCACTTTCAAGTAAGGGTTGCGCCATAGAGAGGCTAGGTTGGATTTGTTAATTTTTACCGCTGACATTTGGTCCAGGCGCAGTAGGGCTCTTTTTGTATTTTGAATGATATATTTAGAATGAGGGATGGAGGAGATATCCATGGTTAGGAGAGCAGGTAGAGGGATTTCGATGATGATTGACCTTTCTATGTCCACCCATACTGGGGTGTAGTCGGGGTCATTTAATAGCCAGTTAGATCCTTGCTTGCAAAGATACACAGTTTGATAGTTCCTAAAGTTTGGAAGGCCCAAACCCCCTTTTTCTTTGGAGAGTTGAAGTTTCTTCAGGGAAATTCCGGGTCCTCTTCCCTTGCCAGAAGAACGTGTTGAAAATCTTGTCAATCTTGGTTAAGAACTCGTTAGAGAGCGTCATAGGCAACATACTGGCCATGTAGTTTACTAATGGGGTGATCATCATTTTTAATGTCCCTGCTCTTTCCCACCAGGATCAAAACTTTGGTGACCAACCATCTAGTAACGTGGATTTTTTTTTTAAAAGGGCATTCTCATTGGTCTGCAGGCTGGTGATTAGGTCTCTGGTAAAGTCTAAGCCTAGGTATTTGATATTATTTGGTTGCCATGTAAGGCCCGAGCTGCCAAGTATTTCTTTGTCGCCAAGATTGTTGAGCAGCTTTACCTCAGTTTTATCTTTTTTGAACTTATAGCCAGATACTGCAGAGAAGTCTTCTATTGAGGTCATTAGGGCAGTTATGGCAGACTCCGCATTCTCGGAGATGACTAACACGTCGTCTGCTTAAGCTGTTATTTTAACCGTGTTGTTGTTGAAGCGTATTCCAGTGATCTCTTTGTTGTTACGTAGCTGATAAAGGAACGGTTCTATTGCTAAAAGGAATAAGGAAGGTGAGAGTGGGCATCCTTGTCTGGTTCCCTGCTCCAGTTTAAAGGATGAGGAGAGGCTCCCACCTGCTCTTACTTTGGCGGACGGGTTAAAATACAGTGCCATTACCATTCGAATAAAATTGTCTCCCAGATTGAATTTTTCGAGTGTCGCTTTAAAGTAGGACCAATCTATTTTGTCGAAAGCCTTTTTGGCATCCAACGTGATTGCTACTGTGGGTGAGTCTTTTTAGTTTGGCTTTCTCCAAGGCGAGACATAGAGTTCGTGTATTATCACTAGAAAGCCTGTTCTTTAGAAATCCCACTTGTGAAGGGTGGATACGTTTGGATATGTATTTTTGGAGACGCTTAGCAAGGATCATGGCATAAATTTTGCAATCTATATTAATCAGGGATATAGGCCTGTAATTTTTAGGTTGTGATGGGTCCTTCCCTTCCTTGGGTATCACCGCTATGATAGCCTCTGCGTGTGTCCCAATTATCTGGCTGGATTCACTAAATTGGTTGAACATGTTTAGAAGAGGGGGAATCAGAACAGACGCGAATGTCTTGTAGAATTTTGCATTAAACCCGTCAGGTCCAGGCGCTTTCCCTACTTTAAGGGATTTAATCGTGTCCCCAATTTCGTTAGTGGTTATTGGGACATTGATTTCATCCTTGTCTTGTTCTGAGAGAGCAGGTAGGTCACATTTGCTTAAATAGTTTTGGGCTTTAGCGGTGCATACGTCATGGTTTTTGCTATATAGTGAACTGTAAAAATTCTTTAAAATTTCTGCTATTTTGTCAGGATCAGAGTGCGCGTCGCCCTTTGGGTCCAGTAAGGTAATTTGAATTTTAAGTAGGAAGCTAAGCTCCTCCCAGCTTTGTTGGATTCACAGAGCCTAATGCTCTTTTGTTGATTGATCCAGATCCCTGCTCTATTGCTTATTATTTTATTATACTCACATTTCTTTTTCACCAATTCATTCAGGACAGAGATTTCTCTAGAGGCAATGTGTTTCCTTTCCAGTATAGAGATCTCTTTTTCTAGTTTTTGAAGGTTGCTGTTGGAGTCCCTATTCATGGCAGACCTAATTTTAATGATCTCACCCCTAAGAGTGCTTTTTAGTGCTTCCCATCTCGTGAGGTCCGAGGTGTATCCAATTTTATTTACAATGAGGTAGTTATGGATCGCACTTTCAATGCTTTGCCTGTTTGAATCTATATCTAGTACCTCATTGTTGAATCTCCATAGGGCTTGTTTTTTAAAAGGTTTCGGGTCAGTAATTGATAAACTGATACATGAGTGGTCTGAGATCACTCTTGGCTCAATGGAAGTTTGATCTATTCTGTTTACAGCATTGTCAGAAATAAGCAGATAATCAATGCGTGAATAAGAATTATGGGGAGATGAATAAAAGGTGTACTCCTTACCTGTGGGATTCTGTAATCTCCAAGTGTGAATCATATTAAAACGTTTACATAGATTGTTAAGAGCTTTGTGTGACTTGTTGACACGAAAGGAACAGCGTGAGTTCCTATCTAAGGCTGAGTACAAAGGAAGGTTAAAGTCTCCTGCAAGTATGTGCATGGCAGTGTCTGGGATTGTTTTAATTTGTTTACTAATATCTTCCCAGAAGGCCGAGTCGTCCTTGTTGGGGGCATAAATGTTAGTGATGTAGAATTCGGTGTTATGTTTTGCCAATTTCGTTGTGACCCACCTACCCTGTGTGTCGGTTGTGCTTGAGACGAGGTCTATGTTGGCTTTTTTGGCTACCTAAGTCAGGACACCGTTTTTTTTACCTATTGCATCTGAACCTGCAACGTCGCTGTATGACTTATTTCTAAGTGAGTTAAATTGTTTGGAGTCGATTTTAGTCTCTTGTAACAAGATGATGTCACCCCTCTGCTTGTGAAGATAGTCAAGAATCTTCCTTCTTTTGATTGGGTGGTTTATGCCTTTTACATTCAGTGAGACTATCTTAATGTTTTGTTGGGCCACAGCTATCGGTAAGGACAGAGACATGATAGGTTTGATATGGTCATAGTTAGCGTTTCTCTACCTAGGGGAATCCTATTGGATCGTTTTCTCTTGATAAGGGCAAGGAGTGATCCTCTATTTTGTATGATCAATAGGATCATTTTGCGCTCTGGCGCTACCTTGAGTAGAATCGTGGACATATAGGGCACTCCTCCCACTGAGGGACCACCTGTATCTACAAAGGTTTCACAGCACTACCTGACGTCTGAGTAAAAACAACAGTAATGATAATAAAAGTAATAATAACTGCAGGCAAAGAAAAACAAAACAAGTACATAAGGAAAAACAAGATCTAAGACCCTATACCTTCCCTCCCATCCCACAAGCCCACCCTCCCAACCCTCAAAGTAGTGAACTGGCATGGTGACAGGGGAAGAGAGCTCCCATCCCATGGAGAAACCAGATTTGACTAATCTGAACGCATAAGGCTAACCTGTGCCCTAAGGCATGAACAACAATAATCGGATGGAGGTAAAAGGCTCTGCTAGAGATAAACTGACTGCTCGTCTAAACATGTGAGCAATCTGGAACAATTTGGAGCAAGCTAGTTGCTTTAACCATTTGTCTGGTGTTATTTGTGTGGTGTATGGTGCTATAAACCTAAGAGAGTATATACTCAGACAGTGAATCGTCTGCCAAGTAAGTGGCATTGTATGAAGATATATATTAAAGTATGAGGTATGCCGTAGGAAGGACAGAGTTTGCTTGATTAGATCCACTGCAGTGGACTAACAGTGGACTAACAGCATGTTTGAGCATAGACAGAGCCATGTCATCACATTAACTAATCAACTATTGTGATAGAGTCAGAGCAAATTAGACAGACAGAATTAGATCAATTACATAATATTAGAGTTTTGATTAAAGAATCACACTATGAGTATAACGTATAAAAAAAATTAGGTTATTTATGTGCATGGCGTTTGCATAGCAAATTTTATTAATAAAAACGTTATGTTTTATAATGAACTGTGATAACAAAGGGACATTCTGAAACGCAAAAAGTTGTAGTTTATGTTCAGTGATTTTATTGGCTGAGTAAGCTTAAAATATAGAGATATATTTACAAGGGGATTGCACCACCTGAACATCACTTTTACCGACGTTCCGGTGGCGCATTGCCCTGCACCATATTTACAAAGTGGCTTTAAAACACTTTTTGTGGCTTAACGCCACTTTGTAAAGATGGTACCCTTTCACGCAGGTATCTGAGAGAAAAGGGCGTGCAGTGGGTGTTGCTGTGGACATTCCACCAAATCACCCTTTACTTTTTGACGCTGCCCCAGACTTATAAGGATCTATAAATCTGAGGCCGCGCTAAAAACTATCTCCATGCATAAGCAGGCATTAAAATGGCGTACCAAGGAGAAATACCTCTATTTCTCCTAGTTTTGCTTTTTCTATGTGTGCTGCATTCTACACACACATAGAAAGAGCAAAATGCCATTAATGATTGTTTATGTGCAGGAAGGGGACCATTCCTGCATAAAAAATCATTAATTAATGATGATTTGCTACTTCTATGTGTGCTGCAGAATGCAGCCCATAGATGTAACAAATTGTCATTATTGATTGCTTATGTGCAGGAAGAGACACCTTCCTGCACAAAAACAATTGTTCCCTGCAAAGCAGGCACCCTTGCACTATGGTGCAAGGCTGTCTGTGTTGGCGCTAGGCAGCTATTTATAACACCAGCGCTAAGTAAAACACAGAGGTGCGCCGTATTGTTGTAAATATGCACGCGATACCAAGTGTCCAAAAAAAACATGCTAATCACGTACTTCTCATAGCCTAACCTTTTTGTGCTGTATATTCACCCAATATTTTTCAAACGAACAGGCACCAAGATTGACACTTTAAGCATTCTTTTTTCTTTTTAAACTGTTTTTCTTTTTAAGCATTAGCCAAAACTTCAGCAGGTGAATCTTGTACACATCAGATGTAACATTATTACATACAATTATTTCTGTTAAGGATACAGAGATCTCATTATAGTGGTTTCTCCTCCCATACTCTTCCCCCCTCCCCCACTCTATGTTAGGCTTTACCCACTCTCGTTGCACTTGTTTAGGAAATAAGGTGGTCCACCAATACCATATGAGTCCTGCGTGTTGGGGTGTCCATTGCTCATCTCGGCCCCCACCAACTCAAGGTTATAGTATCTTAGCCTCGGCTGCCAGATTTTCCTGAATTTTTTGGGACACCCTCTGGCCTGGTATGTTGTTTGCTCGGCCCCCCTGTATAGATCCATAGATCCATACTGGCCCGCCATTCCGCCATATTGGGCAAGTCTGCTCTTCCCCAGTACTTAGCAATGTCTCTTTTTGCAACTATGAGTCCTAAATTGCTCAGTAGAAGTTTATATCTGGAAATATCAATGTCTGTGGGGATGCCCAGAAGAATATATTTTGTGTCCATTGGGATCTGTGTTTCTAATATGGCATTTAGTTCCTTCACTATTCGTGACCAATATCTATGCACTTGTTGACATTCCCACAGGGTATGTATATAGGTACCTTGGTCTGTTTTGCAGCGCATACAGTTGGGCGTTTCTGCCCTGCCCATTGCATGAAGTCACGCCCTATTGTAATAAACCCGGTGCAGAATTTTAAACTGTATCAACCTTAAACGAAGCTTGATCGCTACTTCCCTTGGATGTATCAGCGCTGCCTCCCAATAAATGTCCTCTAGCGAGCCAGTGGTTTCCTCCCATTTACGCCTGAGGGCTAACAGTCTACCAGGAATGCTATTTATTAAGGTTTTATATGTCCAGGAGACTGCCTTTGAGGGTATCTCCTCCTGTAGCAGCCGGCCTTCTAATGGTGCATATTCGAGGATTTCTCCAATATTATGTTTTTGTGCCCTCCAAGATGCTGTAATTGTGGATATTTGTATTGTTGCTTATTTGACAGTTAATATTCAGCCTGGAGATCTGTAAAAGTAATTAAGTCCCCTCTTCTTATTTGTCACCTAGCGTCGAGATCCCGACTGTGTCCCAGCCCCCAAAGCCCTGCAGTTTCGCCAGTTCTGGCAATCGCCTGCCCTCCCATAACAGTGTAGCTTTGGTAAGTTTCTTGCCCCAGTTCATCTGCTGTTCCTCCCCTTTCCAGGCTTTGATCACTCTCTGTGTAGCAGGTAGTAGGCCTTGTACCCCAGCGTCCCCATATAAGTAGTGAAGGTAGGAGTGTTTTCGAAATTGGAGCCTCTCCAGGGCATATGTTGGGTGGTCTCCTGGAGCGTGGCACCATTCATTGATTACTGTTAGATGTGCCGCCCGGTAGTAGGCTTGGATGTCCGGCAGGGCTATTCGCAGTTATATTGGCTACGCTGTAGTATATGCAACGCCACCCTGGGGTGGCCCCCATCCCACAGGAATGTGCGCAGTTCATCATTGATTGTCTTAAAGACCATTTCCGGGATTTTATGGTATGTGTTTTGGAGTATGTACAATAGTTTGTATCATTTTGTACATGGCCACTCTCCACAGCAGCGTCAATGGGAGACGTCGCCATTTAGCAACGTGTTCCCGAAATCCCGCCAGGACTCGTTTAATGTTGTGAGTGAGGCAATCAGCCTCATTAATAGATATGTAGAATCCCAAGCATTTAAAGCCCTCGTCAGTTATGTGAAGATGTTCTGGTATTAAGTGTGTGTCAATAGAGCCTCCTACGGGGTAGAGACCCGACTTCCCCCAGTTGATGTCATATCCTGCGTGTTTGCCATATTCCTTGACTAGATATAGTATCAGAGGGAGTGTTGTGTCAGGGTTAGTGATGTAGAGCAGGATGTCATACACATAGAGGGAAATCCGTTCATCCACAAGCTGGCCTCCAGCGTGCTGGAAACCCCCAAGTTCTGGGTGGGTCCTGATCTGGCACGCCAATGGCTCCAAGATTAACGCAAAGAGCAGGGGAGGTAGGGGGCAGCCCTGTCGGGTTCCTCTTTGGATGGGGAAGTCAGCTGATTTTACCCCATTGACCCTAACGCTTTCTCTAGGGTTAGTATACAATAGCTCCACCCATGACATGAATTCTCGTCCAAACCCAAACTTTATAAGGACTTGTCTCATGAAAGGCCAGTGGACAGTGTCGAAAGCCTTCTCCGCATCTAGGGAGAGAAGCATCTGTGGGATGGGCCTGTCCCTCACTGTATCTAACCAATTGGTAAGCCAGCGGAGATTGAAGCGTATGGCGTGGCCAGGCATAAAACCTTATTGGTCGCGATGGACCAATGATGTAATTACTGTTAAAAGTCGTGTTGCTAGGATAGAGGCCAAAATCTTTGTTTCAATGTTTGACAGCGATATTGGACCGTAAGATCCACAGCTCTCTGGGGGCTTACCTGGTTTTGGTATAACCACCACTGTGGCTTGACGGAGATCTACTGGCAGCGCCCCCTCTTCCTGTGCTGCCTAGAACATATTTAGAAGGTGAGGGGCTAACAGACTAGCATTTTGCTTGAAGAATTCCGCTGGTAACCCATTCAGCCCTGGAGATTTCCCCTGCTTTTGTCTATTTATGGCACCTTGCACTTCAGTTAGGGTGATTTTTGTCTCTAAGGCTTCCATATCTACTCGCTGTAAGGTGGGAGTATCTATACTATCAAGGTATTCTGTAATTTGTACTTCATTCGCTAGTGGCCTAGCCTCGTATAGCTCCATATAGAACCGTGCAAAGGCTCCCGCTATGGTGTGTGCAGTTGTGTTTCGTTCCCCCAGCTCTTGTATCTGGGTCACCCAGTTCGCTTCTCTTTCCCTCCTGCCCAGCCAGGCCTGGAGTCTCCCTGCTCTATCTCCCATCTCATAGAGTTTATGATGTGTGGTCTGAATTGGTGTCTGCACCTCCCGTTCTGTTAGGGCGCGATATTCCCTTTGTGTGACTGCTAGTTGTCTTAGTAAGGCGGCTTCGGTATCTGGGGTAATGTTTCTCTCAATTTCTTGGAGCTTTTCTTCTAAGGTTTCTATTTGGCGAGTTAGGTCCCTTCGCTTACGCACTATGGCATCCTGCACTCTGCCTCGAAGCACCGTCTTGTAGGCCTCCCAGAGAGTGAGCTGTGAGGCCACTGAGCCCTCGTTCTCTTGGAAGAATAGCTCAGTTTCCTTTCTCATTACTCCGGCTACTATTTTGTCGCGGAGCTCCCAGGCGTTCAGTCTCCAGTCTGATCTCTGCCTGTTATTTCTGCCTCCCACTGTCAACCATAACGGTGAGTGGTCGGAAAAACCCCTTGCTAGGTATTCCACCTTATCTACTGTACGTATTTCACAAGCCAGGGCAAAGAAGTAGTTGAGTCTAGAAAAGACCCTATGTGCTCCCGAGAAAGAGGAATAAGTGCGGTCTAGTGGGTGTTGTTGCCTCCAGAGGTCGGTCAGTCCCAGAGACCTCGCGAAGTCCGCTATTGGGGTTCCTGTGGCAATATGCGTGTGGTCAAGGCTTGGGTCAATTACATCGTTGAAGTCTCCTCCAACGATGTGCATGGATGGGTCTGATTCTAATAGAATCTTAGCAATTGCATCAAGGGTTTGGGGCTGCAGTCGTGGCGGGGTATAGGCACTGATTAGTGTGAGCTCTCGCTGGCGCTGGTCCCCTGGACAGCAACAAAGATCCCATTGGGGTCTGTCCAGATTTTGGTTGTGTGAAAGGGGGAAGTTGTCCTAATTAGTATGGCGACTCCTCACACCCCTGGGGAAAATCCTGCATGGGCCAGGGTTATGTAAGTCCCCCTTCCAATGAAAGCACAATGTGTACCCCGCAGGTGGGTTTCCTGTAAAAAAACTATATCAGGTTTAAGTCTCTTAATGTACCTGGTGACTAATCCCCTCTTAATCTTGCTAACTAGCCCAATGACATTCCATGTCAGTGCCGTGAATGTTTCGTCCCTCGTGTATGTATCTCCTATATTTGGCATTATGTGCATGAGTGGGTCTGTCTGCTGGTCTCTTTCCCTCTGTTCCTGTATATAAACCTTATCGCTCCTGTTTCTGGCTGTGTGGAAAGCGTATTTAACAATGAAACTGTAAAACGTTTGATCCCTTGCCTATCCCCCCCACCCCACCCCACTTTCTCCTACTCCCTACACCTATTCCCTGAACTGTCAATATGACAACTTGGTGTAAGTTCAGTTTGAGAGGTCTGTGGCCCCACCCTTACCCCTAGCCTGCTAGTTTCTAACCAAAGTGATAAAGGATATGGATTTCAAAGGAAATGTTTTGCTCAGAAAAAAGAAAACAATGTCTGGGGGACTCTATAGCAGTTCTGCCGTTCATCTACTATCGGCGTGGCCATGTTTCAACCTTCCTCGCCACTTTTTTCTTGCTGGTGATGCATGTTTTCTGCAGTTCGTGTCTCTGTGCCTTGGTCTTCCATACGATTATGGTTCTCGAGGACTGGATGATCACTGTCTGTGTCCACAAAAGATTCCTTGCCTGATTGGTCTGTGTGGGTGCTTTCCCATTGACTGGAGTATTTTTTTCCCCCCTGGCCTGTGCCTGGGTCGGGTCCCCATCCGATGTTGCACGTCTCTGCGTCCCGACCGGTGCAGGGTTACCTTCAGTGGGGTCCCCATTTGCGTTTTATGTTCTCGCCTGAGTATGCATCTCTTTTTTACTCTCTGCGGTCTGGGTTCCCAACTTGTTGCCATGTATTTGGGTTGCGACACACTGGATCTCATGTCACATGGGACGTTCTTATATCCAGGCCCATGCTTCCTCTGGGGTTTGAAAGAATTGTGAGGTACCTTGGAAGATAACTTTGAGCTTAGCAGGGAAAAGAAGCATGTATTGGATCTGCATGGCTCTCAGTTTGACCTTCACCGAGTCGAATGTTCGCCTCATCTTCTGCACTTCCCTGGAATAGTCAGGAAAGATCATTATCTTGGTGTTGGCAAGTTTGAGTTCCCCAATGCGCCGTGATTCTCTAAGAATTACATCTCTATCTAGGTAATTTAAGAACTTTGCTATTAATGGTCGTGGAGGGGCCCCAGGTGGGGGTCTTGCGTTGGGCATTCTATGGGCCCTGTTCGATGATAAAACAGGGTGAAAACCTTGCCGCTGGTAGGGCGTCATGTAACCATGACATCAGGAATGTCACTGGATCAGAGCCTTCCATTCCCTCTGGGAATCCGATGAAGCGTAGGTTGTTTCTGCGTGCACTATGTTCCGCCTCGTCCACTTTCCATACTATCTCTCTCATGGTTGCCTTCAAGTCTTTAACGTCTGATTGCAGTTTTTGTATCATATTTTCTACTTCTGAGATGCGAGTTTCAGTTTGGGTCACCCGTTCCGCGATATTGCGGATGTCTTGACGCAAGAGGGAGACTTCTGATCTTATTTCTGCCATTTTGCCCTCAATGGCATCTCTAGCGGCGTGGGTCGCTTGGAGGATGACTGTGTTGTCTGGTGATCCCGAGGGTTCTCCCTCGGTTTCTATTGGCGGTGGGAGCACTTTTGTATACTTGTCCATCTTACCTTGCTTTTTGGTTTTGGGTTCCTTGTCCCTCGCCATTACTTTAATTGAAGGAATTAAATCTTTTAGTGGGCTTGTAGTGAGTTCAGTGTTCTCTATCGGGGGGACCAAATGGCAAGTGCTCTTTATTCAAAGTTAAATGGTGTTGAAGGACCCCTTGTTCCTTGGGCCATGGGGACCACGTCCTCTGCACGCCAGCAACAGGTCTTTTTTTGTGTCTTAATTGTCTCTGAGGGATTCTCTGTTCCTCGCCACTATCTCCAAGTAGCAGGAGTGTGGAGCTCAGCCTACTTTGTCTCATTCATGAGTTTCTCTCATTTGCTCCCGGATCAGGGCACAGCCATCGGTGTGCCGCTGGAGACAGCCCGGACACTTCACCTCAGTGACCTGAAGAGCGATAGGTCTCCTTGTTGTTGTCCTCTCTCTTCCAGGGCCTCCATTGGCGTATTGGCCTCCCTTGGGTCTGTGGCAAGGGTCGGCATCTAGATCTGGGCCCCACCGCTCTCCCAGGGCTGTACCAGCTGTTTCCCACCACTCGTTGAGCTTCTGGGAGTGCGAGCAGCCCAGCACCCCCCCAACGTTACCTGGGACTCCAGAAGGACTCCTGTGTTACCCCTCTACTTTCCACTGCAATGGGGGATGTCAGTGAGGCCTCTGTTTGGTTAATGCCCTCTACTTCTGCCTTGTGGTACATGCGAGTGTCGCAGTTTGTCACCTACGCCCCTTCCCGGGCCAGCTATACTACCTCTGTGGTTTCTGTGGGCATCAGGAGGCATAGACTGGGGTGTCGTCCAGAGGGCTCTCTACTCCCTGTCCTCCCCTCCAGCCAGTGTGAAGCGCACAGCCCCTCTTATCTGCACCCCGGCCCAGGTCACGGATATCTCACGGCTCCGGGGATGGCGAGCCACCCCGTCACATCAACTTGGTCGCTGGCGGGTGTCACTCCTTATTTCCAGGTGAGGTCAGTTGTTTTAGTTTCGATGGTCCATCCGCCGCCCAATCTGGGAACGCAACTCGCCCCCACTCACCAGCGCGCAGCCCCTCTCACCTGAACCCTGGCTCCTCCGATAGGGGCCGGGTCCCAACCCCCCGCTTTCACTGTTGCTCGATGTGTCTTTGTCCTGGCCGCCAACGGAGCCCCTCTCTGCTCCCAGACAAGTCTGTTCACGCAGGTGTAGGTTGGGTCTCTGATTTTCACAGTTGCTTAATGTGTCCTCAGTGCAGACGCCAACGGGGGATTCCTCTGCCCCCAAGCAGGTCCGCACACACAGAGGACCTCCGGGCGGTCACCCTGCGTGGGCCTTCGTTCTCAGCCTAGCGCGTTCCTTCCACCATCCCAGGCAGCCTCACCTCGGCTCCGTGTCGCTCAGCACAGCGGAGACCACACCAGGCATGTCCGGGTGCAGCAGGAAGAAAACGGCACCGCAGATGGGCAGCGGGGGCCTCTTCTGCCCCCCAAGCAAGTCTGCACACAGTCCTTCACGGCTCACCCAAGTGCAGTCCCTCTCACCTGCGTGTGGGCTGATCGTCTGTTGTTGCTGCTACACTGTGTACCCCCGGCACCCGGTATTCCACAAGGTGTGACCGGCCAGCCGGGCCCAGCTCTCTGCGCGGGCCTGCGTTCTCGGTCTAGCCATCTTGGCGGGTTCTCCTCAGGTTCAGGTCGTCTCGGTTTTTTTCTGCTGTTGTCCTTCCCTCAACACCGCGGAGACCACATTAGGCATGCCCAGGTGCAGCGGGGAGCAAACAGCACCGCAGATGGGCAGCGGATAGTAGCTTGAAGGGCAGGATTATGCACAGGATAAGTATCGGGCTGCCGGAGCTCCGGCAGACGCAGCTAGTCGGCCATATTCCTGGCCACGCCCCCCCACTTTAAACAGTCTTGCAGTGTACTGCACAATAAAATTAAACAAACATCTCAACACACTCAGAACAACCTCTTTTTACCACAAATGTTACAACTACATATCTACTGCACTCTTCACCTACTATCTTTCTACTTTACTAACCGTGACTGTACAATTTTAAGATTTGTACTATCAAACAGAACCAATGCATACGTAAGTTTAATTTTAAAAAAATACATTTTTCTTTTTTTTCCTTTTAAAGCCATAACATTCCAGGGGCGTGGCCAAGATCTCGGACGGATAGGACGTGTTTCTTGGTTCCTCCGTCCTCACCATCGCCTGGCCTTCCCGCCGGCCCTCCAATCAATCACAGGCAAAGGGCTGTGGGGATAGAATAGCTGATATGGCTGGCAGTGGTCTCAGGCTTAGATGGTGCAGCCCGGACTGGAGACTGCTGGGCTAGCAGGGGCAGAGTCCTCGGTGGTGAAGAGCTCCAGATAAGGCCGCACTGCATTGCCTGCAGGCGCATCGACTCGCTGGGGCAGCCGGAGGTGGGGAGGAGCTGCTGGTCCTGCCCCTGAGAGTTCCCTGGTGTGTGCCCAGCTTGGTGAGGTGACGCGCCGGCTGGGGCAGACTTGCCCAGAGAGCATGCAAGACTTGTCGGGGCTGGTGGTGCGCCAGCTGCGAACCCTGTACAGAGCAACGGTGATGTAGGGGGCGGCGCAGCTGAGACTGGGTGCTGTGGAGTCTGCGGAGGTGGACCCCTGGGGAGATCAGGGTACGGCTGCATCGTTCAGCCTGCTGGGGCTGGGGCTGCAGCCTGCTGGGGCGGCTGGCTGCCGGAGGCCCGGGCTGGCCCTCCTCTAACTGACCCCCTGGGGGACCCAAGGAGTGTTGGTAACCCCCACGCAGTGTGATAGCAGGCCGCCTGAGGTGAATTGGCCTCCGGAGCAGGGAGGGCCTCTCTGTGGTGGTGGAGGACCCAGGAGACCATGCCCCTGAATGGCGCTTGGTGTGGCTTGCATCCTGCCTGTCTGGTTAGGTCCCCCCTTTGTCTGGGCTGGGGGTAGCCCTTCGTGCTGGAGGTGACTGTGAGCCGTGAGGTGCAGAGGTGGAAGGAGAAGAGGTGCGCTGTGGAGGGCCTGGAGTCAAAGCAGGGACCGGAGTAAGGCCCTTGTAGATCACCGAGGCTGGGGTTGGGGCGGATGGGGGCCCTCTGCGGTATCTCTGGTTGAGGGACCTGGCCTGCAGCCTAGATCACTGAGGTAAGGAGGCCCTGTGCCAAGACCCAGCGGCTGGGGTGGATAAACACCGACTCATTGGGTGCATGGATGGTCTTTCTCTGATTGGAAGGCTTTTCTTTGGTGAGGGTCTGTGGTAAGGACCCTGCAACTGGCAGTCAAGACTGGTGCATTGGCCGGTGCGGTCTCAGGGGATTGGCTTTGGGGACAATCGCTACCTCTCTGCAGATATAGGCTTGGGCAGCTAGATGACGTCTGCACGCAACAAGAAGGGGGGCACCCTCAAGGACATGTTCACTAAGTCCTCAGGACCCAGATGGGGGATGGCCAGATGGCATTGAGTAGGGCTGCGTTGCCAGACAAGGAAGAATGGAAGCCCCGGTCACGCACCCATATCTGGAGACCCTGTTTGCCTCACTGCTGGATGACCTACTGGTGGTCAAGAGAGCTTGGGCGTGAACTACAAGTAGTTCAAAAAGAGGTGACAGTCATTGGGGACAGAGTGGACGCAATAGAAAACCATGAGATTACCCAGGACGAAGAAATAGAACAATTGCAACAAGACGTTCTCCGCCTTTTGGATCAGCAGACAGACCTCCAGGCCCATGCAGAGAATCTAGGAAATAAATCTAGACGGAACAATATATGCTAAAGAGGGCTCCCACGAGCTGTGGAAGGGGGAGATATTGAAGCCTACATGTCTGCCCTATTTGCCCAGGTCCTTGGAGACACACAGGCCTTTGCGATTCACCTGGACAGAACCACAGGGTGGGCGACACGGGCCCTGGCGAGACTCGGCCTGCAGATATCTTAACCTGCGTCCATAGCTTCCCACTAAAGGAACGGATTCTCCGCATAGCCAGCGAGTCACCACTGATACAGTTTCGTGGTCACACACTGCATCTGTTTCAGTATCTCTCCACCACCACTCTGCAGAAGAGGCAGGCGTTCCTCACTGTCACAGCTTTTCTCAGGGACAAAAAGGTTCACTACTCCTGAGGACATCCCTACCGGATTATCTTCAGATGGCAGGATCAGCTTTATCAGTTTTTCTCCCTTACTGCGGCATGTGAACTCTTGCATATCGAGGTGCAGGAGGAGTCAAAGCCAGGGTCGGCGTCTGGAGGGTGCAGAGCTGACAGGCGTCCGAGATGGAGGCAAACATCTGCAGCGATTAGGAGGGCTAGGCCAGACTCCGCTGTGATCGCCTCAGAGAGAAAGGCTCTGCTCGAAAAGCTCTCTGATGATTCTGTGTCTGGAGACCCCACCTGAATATGTTGCAATTTGATACTGGGGGGGATGGCTGGCGGGGGTTGGAGGAAGTTGGGGGAGGGGGAGCCTCTTTGGGTTCTGAAGTGATGGCCACGGTCC
Source organism: Calotriton arnoldi (assembly GCA_963921515.1). NCBI lineage: Eukaryota > Metazoa > Chordata > Amphibia > Caudata > Salamandridae > Calotriton > Calotriton arnoldi. Next base: position 644,535 of record CAWUFW010000188.1, read on the forward strand.
CCTTCAATCCTTTCTCCACTGGACTGAGGTTGGATTCCTCGACTCGTTTCTTGTTCCAGGGACATTGTTATGTTTTCGTTTTTGTTGGGGTGTTTGTTCATGGGTGCTCCTCATTAGGTAGGAGTTATTTGAGGGCTCCTACAGACGGGGCAAACGGTTCATTTCTATCGCTGGAGGGAGAGGGGACCCTTCTGGGGCAAGGGTGTAGGCCTCCCAAGTGAGTATATCACAGGATGTCATCTTCACTAAAAGGATTGAAGGTTTTGAATCTCAATGTTAAGGAGTTTAATAACCCAGTTAAAAGACGAGCTATCCTTTCCTATCTGGAACATACACATGCTGACATATGCCTACTACGGGAGACTCATCTGCTAACACATGATTGGCACAGGTTCAAGTCTTAGGTCATCTCCCAACAATATTTCTCCTCCCCAGTGCGTAAGATACCAGGAGTAGCATTATTGTTATCACGCTCCTTCCGGGGGAAGGTGGGGTCCAGAATAGCAGAAATTAGGGCCGTCTTCTGGTTTACCGCATTCACTTTGGACAGCATTCATTGATAATATGATCTCTGTATCAATGAGTGTCAGGAACAGTTCTTGCGCAGGGCAGTTGCAGACATAATGACAACACAGGACCAGTGTGTGGTGCTGGGAGTGGACCTTAACCTGGTTTTTCATAATGAATTGGATCTATCGGTCTAGAGGCAGGGCGCGACAGGGGCTATTACTACGGGAGGTGCCCTTTGACTTCAGGAGATGGTATTGAGGGATCTCTGGTGGGATAAACACCTATTAACGTGAGACTGCACCTTTTATTCCCAAGCGCATACATTATTTGCCTGACTGGACCACTTCCTGGGCTCTCGAGAGGTGCAAATGGCGGTTAACTCGGAGGAGATATAATGGCGCTCATTGTCTGATCATGCGGCCATTTTGCTGGACCTTTCTCTCCCACGTGGTGACCCAGTCACCCGTACCTTGTGGCTGCGTGAGACTCTTCTGCGCAGACCAGAGGTGGTCCAGCAGATAGAGAAGGCAATTTGGGATTACTTGAGGATTAATGATACCCCTGGTACTCCCATCTCGATTGTCGGGGATGCACTCAAGGCGGTCATACATGGGGAGTTTATCACCAGCTCCACTGCAGATAATAAAATACGGAGGGATAAGTGAGCACAACTACATAAACAGGTCCGGTAGTTGGAGCGCATTCATCACCGCACATGGGCACCTATGGTATGGCATCAGTTGGAGTCCGCCCAGAAACAAATAGCAGGGTTAGATCTAGATAGCGCGGAATATGCCGTTCTCCGTCTACTCTCATTTTACATAGGGGGAACAAATCCAGAAGGTTATTCGCAAATAAACTTAGGGCCCAATGTCAAGCCACCACTGTAGATGCCTTGCTAATGGAGGAGGAAACCCTCGTTGATGGGGGCTGGCCTGTGGCGGCACGACTTGGGGAATTCTAAAGAGACCTTTATCCCGCACAGGCGCTTCCAGCCACTAGCATATCTACCTACTTGGGAGACTCAGGAGTGACCCGCTTGACAAAAGAGCAGGCAGCGGGATTAGATGATCCAATAAGGATAGAGGTCATTTCAGTGATCTCGAGGCAGAAACCCTTTAAAGTGCCCGGTCCAGATGGCTTCCCAGCGCCCTTTTATAAGGTCTTATGTTGGTCTGTAGCTCCGCTTCTTACTAGCGTCTTCAACTCCATTCCGGGTTCAGCCTCGCTTCGTCCCTCAATGACGAAAACTTCCATAGTGATTCTAGCAAAACCGGGCAAGGACAAGCAACAATGTGGGTCTTATAGGCCCATTTCACACTTAAATGTTGATGTGAAACTATTCACAGGCATTTTGGCAGCCCGTCTCGCACCTTTAATGCCCGGGTTGGTGGGCCCTGATCAGGCGGGTTTTATACCCAGCAGACAGTGCGTGGACAACACTAAATGGATTTTACATCTTATAAACAAAGCCTCCCGTTCCCAGGGGGAGGTCATGCTATTTCCGATCAATGCCGAAAAGGCATTTGATTGCGTTCATTGGCCCCTACCTGGCTAAGACACCGGCATTCTTCAATCTTGAAGAACGGTTTCGCGCTTGGGTTCTTAGTGGGTATGGGGAACCAAGGGCTTCCGTTACATTCAATGGGAGGGGTTCGTCCCACTTCTCCATTCGTCACAGCACACGGCAGGGATGCCTTTTGTCTCCCCTACTGTTTGCGCTCTATATGCCCATTTGCCCAGAGGGTCAGGGATAGCCCAAGCATCACAGGGGTAATCTTTGGGGGGGAGGAACATGTCATCACACTATACGCAGACGATTTTTTAGTTTCCCTGGATGACCCTGGAGAAGCCTTTCCTAGCTTCCTGGACAAGGTGCAGCACTTTGGAGCGATGTCAGGATTTAATATGAACCTGGCTAAATCACTGGCCCTAGACCTCACGTTTTCACCAACCGCAAAGAACTATCTGACCAAGAACCAATCGATCCGGTGGGCCTTGGTTCCCTCCCATACTTGGGTATCCAGCTGGCCCTGACTATTGCTGGGGTCCCGACTCTCAACTATCAAGATCTGATTAAGAGGGTGAAGGCTGATTTGGCACGTTGGCAACTATATCCCCTTTCCTGGCTGGGATGGATCGCTGCCTTTAAAATGACGCCCCTGGGGGCGTGGCCAAGATGGCGGCGGAGTAACACCGACTTCTCGGGGCTCCGCTCGCCGAGGCCGGTTTCTGGCGTTAATTGGCAAAATTTCGGACCCGTGAACGAGACCTGGGGGTCCCGCGGCCACAGCGGACCGGCGAAAGTTGCAGGGGCAGCTTGCGATTCCCGTACTAGCGCGGCAGGCGGCCGCGCCGTTTTCAGGCAGTCGGTGGCGGCGGCGGCGTTGGAGGCCGCAGCGGGTCGCCTGGGGGTGAGTCCGGCCTGCCCATCAACCACAGCAGCGGCGGCCGGCAGTCGGTGGAGGTGGAGAAGGACCGTCTTGCTGCCGGAGCAGCCTGTGGAGCTTCGGGGGCTCACTGCCCCGTGGGGGGCCGCCGGGGGGGGGTGCCTGAGAGAGGAGCAGCCCGGCGGGCGGGAACGGACGCGGGGTAAGCGGCGCTTTTGCACCGGCTCCCGCCCGGGCGCTGTGCCCCCTGCAACTACCCGTGGTACTGTACAAGGCGCTCTGGGCCCCCGGCTGACTGTGGTGGACGCCGGTGGAGGCCCTACGAGCTGTGAGAGCGCGGAGTGCGGCAGGCCCCTTCATCACACGGAGGCCGAGTGAGGACAGGCTGCGAGGGAGGTGACTGGAGTGAGAGGGCCCGAGCTTGGAAGGGGCCGATAGCTGACAGACGGGACCGAGTGCAGACAGTCCACGTGGGGTCCCGGTGAGAGGAGTGGAGAGGCAGTGCCCGGGGCTGCAGCGGTGACGTGACTGCCCCAAGACAGTGAGCAGCTTTGTGCAGGGACTGATTCCTCCTGGGCTGTGTTTACGGAGGGCCAGGAGTGTGCGACTCGTCTGAGGCTTGGCTGACAGCTTGCCGGGTGACACACACTGGACTGCTCGGCTGCCGATTGTTGGGGCGGTCTTCTTGGGGTGCTCTGCTGGGGCGGGCCCCTGCATCTCTGGGTGAGGCAGGACACCGGCCTGAGGCCTGTAACGGCGCCGTCCCCGAGGGCGCCAAGTGGCATTAGCGGAGGAGGGCGGAGTGGTGGCGATCCCTACGCGGCCTGCACCCACTGAACCATCGAGATGGCCACCCAGAAGTCCAGGAAGGATACCGCGCACAAGGACCCATCTATCAAGGACCTACTCCAGAAACCGGGGGGGAAAAAGGTAGGCGAGACGGGAGCCGACCCGGATGGCAGACGTACTGCAGATCCGATCACCAAGGACTTCCTTGAGCATCTCTTCAGCACACTCAGGGAGGACTTCGCGAGCTTGAGACAGGAGCTGGCCTCAGACATCAAACAGCTCCGGTCAGATCTCACCGAGGTGGGGGACAGAGTGGACACTCTCGAACGTAATGGGGATTGCCGCGAAGAGAAACTGACCACACAGGCTCGGGAGCTCATTGACTTGCGTGAACGTAACTAGGAGCTATGCTTAAAACTGGAGAATCTTGAGAACCGCTCGAGGCGCTCTAATGTCCGGCTCAAGGGAGTACCACTCCAGGCAGATGGAGGCAAGCTGGAGGAGTGGGTCACCCGTTTCTTTCGACACCTGGTTCCGGCCCTCCGAGACAACGAAATAGAGCTGGATCGCACTCACCGCGCTGGGCGCCCAGCCTCGGGCCCAGGTCAGCCACAGGACATCCTAACCTGCCTCCACTCCTACCGCCAGAAGGAGCTTATCATGGCGGCCACGCGAGACCGCACCACGGTGGAGTTTGAGGGTCTCCAGGTGGGGGTCTTTCAGGATCTTTCCCCTCTTACCCTGCAACGACGTAGGGACATGAGACCAGTGACTTCCTTCCTCCGTGAACAGGGCATTCGCTATCGATGGGGCCACCCGTTCCGCCTCTCCTTTATTTGGCACAACGAAACCCGAGGGGTCCGCAGCCTACAAGAAGCGAAGGAGGTGCTGGAGGCCGCTCTGGCTGGCACGGGAGACCCCGAGGGGGTAGAGGGGGGTCGCCCGGCGGGGAGGCCCCCGCGCCCCAGCAGGAGACGAGGCCCCACGAGGGGAGGACAGCTGAAACCGATGGAGGAAGAGCGACAACAGGAGAGGGAGGCAGTGCTGCGGCAGCTGCAGACCCGGGACGAATCAGAAGTGGGCGGCGAGTGAGGGATCCCCGGGGTCACAAACCCTAGACAATGGCAGGCGATTTGGTCCAAATTCAAGAGACAGGGGGCCGGTCCTGGTGAGGGGAGCCCCACCCCTGGAGAGTCGATGCCGGACCGTCGGGTTCATGGACCCTTGCACTTTTGTGCCTACAAGTTTCATCGGAAATTGTTTTTTGATCTTCTCTCATGTTGGTCTCTTCATCTATTCGATCTTTTTTCCTTTCTTTTGTTCCTCTTCTTCTTTCCTCCACCCCAGAGGCATCTATCACTGGACTGCAGACAGGTAGGGAGCGACAGCATCTTGGTGGGCGGGGATGGGCGAAGGGGGGGATGGCTCTTGGGGGGACACTCCTGGATGGAGGGCAGGGTCACCAGGTTCGAGGGGTAGAGCGACATGAGGGCGCTGAGGGCATTTCTCGGCGGAGGCTGGGATGTGCACTGGGTTGGGGCTCGGGGCCTGCTCTCACACACATCTACAGGGTTGGCGGGCCTCACATACACGGACCCTACAAGCCGCGTACTTTGGGGGGGAGGGATTAGGGGGAGGGGGCCTGCGGGCGGGCTGGGGGTGGAAGTGGGAGCTGCCCCACGTTTGCTGGTTACCCGAAGGGCTTTAGATCTGTATCTGTCGGCGACACTCTCATTATACAATGCCCAGACTTAAAGTGAAGATTATGAGCTTCAATGTGCGGGGCCTCAATTCGCCTGTTAAACGACGCACCCTTCTTGCCCTGTTGAAGGAGGCTGGTTGTGATATTTGCCTATTACAAGAGACCCACCTGATGCGGGCGGATTGGAGACGACTCAGATCCCCATGGTTTGACAGGCAATATTTTTCCTCGGGGACCGGGAAAACGGCCGGCGTGGCAATACTACTGGCCACTCACTTTCAGGGGAAGGTCGTGGGTACACACGCGGAGGTGGCGGGCCGCCTCCTGGCCTTACGGGTGCTAATGGGGGAGCGTACACATACGATAGTCTCAGTCTACAGTCCTAATGAACGCCAGGAAATCTTCTTGCGGGACACGATTACCTCCATTTTGACATCCCCAGATGAGGATCTTATCATAGGGGGTGACTTTAACTTAGTTCCAATGGCGGACCTTGACATGTCAACACTTCGGGTTGGACACTCCGGTTCGATTTCTGAAGCTACGCTCAGGAGGTTAGGGGAGGCGGGACTGGTGGATGCGTGGCGTCATCGCTTTCCGACAGCCCGGGAGTACACCTTTTTCGGCGGCCCACCAAACGTATGCCCGCATCGATCTCTTTTGGACCTCTCCTAGGGTCACAACCTCCACAATGGAGGTGGCGATAGGGGCGGCGGCGTTCTCGGATCACTCGCTGGTGATTCTGAAGCTGCTACTCCCGGGGGGCCTTCCTGGGCAGGGCTCCTGGAGGCTGAACCGTAGATTGCTCACCTATGACGCTAATGTCACCGCACTCAGAGAGGCTATTACAGCCTACTTGGAGCTTAATGACAACGGATCAGTGGGGATCGACACTCTATGGGACGCCTTGAAGGCAGTCCTCCGCGGCAAAAGTATAGCGATAGCGGCGGGCCTGAATAAAGACCGCAAAGCAAAGAGGGCAGAACTGGAGGACCAAATTAAGGAACTGGAGGGGGTTCACCGACGCACGGGGGCGGTCCAAACGCGGCGGCTCCTCACACAGGCTAGGAAGCAATTGCGAGCACTGGACCTCGACCGGGCCGAATACGCCCTACTTCGCACCAAACAACGCTACTATGAGGGGGGTAATAAAGCGGGGAGGCTTCTGGCCCATGCTCTGCGGGCGGAGACGGCTGCGCGCCGGGTGGCGGAACTGCGAAATGTACAGGGGGAAACCTTAAGGCAGGATGAGGACATAGCGCATGAGTTCGAGTCTTTTTATCACGACCTGTACTCAGCTGAGTACCGGGACCCCGTGGGGGTGGGAGACTACGTGCGGGCGGCGCCAGTGACTCCAATCGGGGCTCACACTGCGACGGCATTAGAGGCGGACATTGACCCAGATGAAGTCCAGAGAGCCATTCAGAGGCTTGCTGTGGGTAAGGCCCCGGGAGACGACGGCTTCCCGGAGGAGTTTTATAAGGTCTTTGAGTCAGAGCTGGCTCCCCTTTTGGCGCGACTTTTTAACTCCTTCAGCGGTACTGGGAAGCTGACCCCCACGATGGACATGGCGGAAGTGGTGGTTATTCCCAAACCAGGGAAAGACCCCAGGGACTGTGCTTCGTACCGCCCTATATCTTTACTTAATGTCGACCTGAAAATTTTCACGAGCGTTCTGACATCTCGTCTAGCTCCCCACATGCCGGGCATGGTGGACCCGGACCAATCGGGTTTTATCCCGGAACGCAACTGCGGAGACGGGACGTGGCGATTGTGCCACTTGCTGGACAAGACGCAAAGGACACAGATTCCGACAATACTCCTCTCGGTGAACGCAGAGAAGGCATTTGATCGGGTCCACTGGCCCTACCTGCGCCAGGTTCTTTGCCATTTTGGGCTGGGCGAGAGGTTCCGGCAATGGATAGATTGCATCTACCACTGCCCGAAGGCCCGTATCCGAGTCAACGGAGTGGCTTCTCGGCCGTTCCGGGTGGAGCGCGGCACGAGGCAGGGGTGCCCTCTCTCTCCCCTCCTCTTCGCGCTCTATATGGAGCCATTTGCGGAGAGGGTGCGTCAATTGACTACGGTGACTGGGATCCGTATGGGGGGCAGGGAGCATAAGATCTCCCTCTACGCGGACAACGTACTCCTCTTTTTAACCCACCCGGAGGGGTCCCTTCCACCTCTGCTGGCGGAGGTGGAGGCTTTTAGTGAGGCGTCGGAGTTTAAGATTAATCTGAATAAGACCCAGGCCCTGAGTCTTACAATACCAGCGGCGGTGCGTCGGCAGCTTTCAAATCAGTTTCCGTTCTCCTGGGCAGACTCAGATATCACCTACTTGGGGATCAGGGTTTTCTCCACACCATGAAAACAGCACAGGTAAACTATGTAGAGGCGCTTGATATGGTCCTCAGGGAACTGAACACATGGAAGAAATATGCCTTCTCATGGTTGGGTAAAATAGCGGCCGTCAAAATGACGATTTTGCCTCGCCTGCTCTACATTATGCAGACGTTCCCTCTATGCCCGCCCCCCGGAGTGATGGGTCAATTGCAGCAGCTGGTCAATGGGTTTATTTGGGGGGGGAAGCGGCCAAGGATGGCTTGCCATCTCACCTATTTGCCACAGGATGAGGGGGGACTTGGAGTGCCCCACCTTGGGCGCTACTACGAGGCGGCGCAACTGCGTTGGATGGTGGAGTGTTACCAACTTGAAACTGAAAAGATTGGTGTTTTATAGATAGGGGAGTGGCGGGGATGCATATTTGGAAAGTCCCCTGGCTACCTCGCCGCCACCGTCCGCTGGGGGCATATCTTTCCCCGGTTCTCCGCGCCACCATGAAGGTATGGGACAAAGTGCAGGAGAGGTGCCAGTTGTCATCTGTGGTCTCTCCCCTGACCCCTTTTATTGGGAATCCGGATTTCCCTCCCGCTTTGAGGGGCGACGCCTACCTGCCTTGGCAGGAAGCCCAATGCAAACGTATTGGGGATCTCTTCGATGAGCGTGGGATTTTGGACTTCCCCTGGTTGGTGGAACATTACGGCATCCCTAAGACTGCATACTGGCAATATCTGGCATTGCGCCATTGGGTTACACAGCCACAGATACGCCCGCACGCAGGTCGATTCCTCACCAAATTTGAGGTCTGGTATATTACCCGCACCTCCACCAAGTGCCTTCTGTCAGATATATACGGGTTTCTCAACAGGGCAAGAAGCCAAACAAAGACAACAGCGCAGCGTCAGTGGGAGGCGGAACTGGGTCGAGAGTTCTCACTTAAGGAATGGGCGGATATTGTACATAGGGCACGGGCATCCTCTTGCAGCACTTCAGGGAAGGAGATGCTCCTAAAGATTGCACACTATTGGTATTACACCCCGGAGAGGGTCGCGAAATGGAAACCCCGAGGTAGCAGTCTCTGTTGGCGTAATTGCGGAGAGGAAGGTACCCTTTCCCATATTCTCTGGCAGTGCCCCAAGATCCAGGCGTTCTGGGAGACCATCTTACCTATTATTGATCAAATATATAGCACAGAACTCCCCAGGTTCACCAGCTATATTCTGCTGGGTTTGCCCAACCCACTCACATACCCCCTTCGGTCCTGTAGGGGGAGGGCGATTACGTTAGCATTGGGGGCGGCTAAACAGGTTCTCCTGGCCAGATGGGGTACAGCGGATGTTCCCACTCAACTAGATTGGCTACATAAAATGTGGGACATAGTGGGTATGGAACGAATCACAGCGGGGATCCACCACACATTGCCCAAGTTTGACAAAACCTGGGGGTCCACAGTGGCATACCTCTCTTCCGAGTTTGTGGAGCTCACCTGCCCCCGATATCTTAGAATTTTGCGCTTCCCTGCCACCTCGGGGCTGGATCCAAAGGCCCCGGTGCCGGCCCCTCCACCCTAGATCCCTACCAATGCTGTCACACTCTCTGGGGGGAATTTTTTTTTTTTTCTCTTCTCCTCTGTCTTCTTCTTTCCTTCCTGTTCTTTATGGGAGTGCTCTCGTCCCCTCCCTTTTTCTTTTTCTTTATATCCATAAAGTCTGAATTTGCCTGAAGGCTCCCCACCGGCCGGTGGTTGTAGGTGGGTGTACTGTTATACATTTAAGGCAAACTCAATAAAAATTACTTAAACCATAAAATGACGCCCCTGCCCAAGAACTTGTACATTTTTCAAACACTCCCCATACAGCCCCCTCCTGGGAGGCTTCAGACTCTCCAAGATGCTCTGCAGTGCTTCATATGGGCTGGTAAGTGACCCCAGATGAAACGAGGCTGCAGTTGGCATCTCCCGACCGAGGGCTGCCTGGGAGGTCCATGCCTACTACATTATTTTCAAGCGTCACAGTTTTGATATCTGGTGGAGTGGTCTGGCCCAGAATCGATAAAGCATGGTTATTCATGGATAAAGCCCTGGTGGGCACGGCTTTATGGAAGATCCCGTTTCTGTCCCGCTCTCATCGCACTGTAAATCTTAATTTGTCCCTGATTACCGCACCTACCCTGACGACATGGGATAGTCTCGCACTGCAGAGGAGCCTCTCGTCATCCTCTCCCCCTTACCTCTGGTAGTGGAAAATGGAGACTTTACCCCGGGGCTGGATAACACTCTGTTCAAAGACTGGCAATAGGCGGGATGCCATTCCATAGGCCACTTCTTTGATGCAGAGGGCCCCATCCCATTTGAATCCTTGCGTGCTGAATTGTGATCGCGGGGGCTATTTCGATACGTGCATATCAGGCACTGGTTAATGCAACCGGCTATGAGGGGGCCGCACAATGGCAACTGACAATATTTGAGCTTTGCCTTCTGAGCAAGGACTCAGATAAATGCCTCATTATGGACCTGTGTGGGATGCTGCTGAGTGGGGAAGCTGGGTCGAAGTCCCCTGCGCAAGTATGGTGGAAGATGGAAATCGGCAGACAATTGTCCACTAAAGTATGGCAGGACGTTTATTACCATGCACGACACACAGCGTCGAGACTGCAATGAAAATTGCCACATACTGCTACCTAACCCTGGTTCGCCTGCATAGAGGGAACCCAGCACGTAGCGATAGGTGCTGGAGGCATTGTGAATCCCCCCCAACTTTGGTACATATCTTGTGGGAATGTCCCAGACTCACACAGTTTTGGAATGAGACATAGACACTCACTTTAACACTCAACTACTCAGATTTCCCTCATACAATTTACTGAGACGTCCTAAACCACTTACATACCCACTTAAGTCCCAGAGGGGCCGACATATAGGTTTGGCACTGGAAGCGGCGCACCAGTAGATTTTAGCCTATTGGGGAACAGATAAAGTACCATCCTGGCAGAATTGGCTACATCATATTTGGCATCTCCTGGGGATGTAGAGGCTCTCTTTAACACTCACGCAACAAGGAGACTCGTACTGGGATGTCTGGCAACCCTTTATCTGACTCCTCTCCCAGGAAATTATGGAGCAGACCTGTCCCAGATATTTGAGATTGCTTCGACTGACTAGTCTGGTGGATTGAGCTACTTGATGCTCCGACCATATACATCTCCGACATAACACAATCTTATTCATAGTTTGCAGCTGGATGGGCACCCGGGGGGAGGGAGGGATGTAGGTGGGAGGGTTGAGGGGAGTTTATTGAAAATGTTGCTAATTGCCACAGTGAACGTTAATCTTTGAAATGTGACAGCAATATTGAAAGTCTTCACTTCTTTGTTTGACTGTGCAACAATAAAAACAAATTTAAGCATAAAGTCATACCATTCCAGTTTTACTATATATATATCTGTTCAATTATGTAAGCGCACTAAATTTCAGCGGTATAAGGAAGATTACGCTGAAGGGAGAATATTCACGTATGCCAGAAAATTTGATCTATTAAAGCAACAGGATAAATTGAGTAACATCACTAACATCTCAAGTAGTATCTCCTCTTTATCTTCAACGGATGCCAGTGAAGGCGAAACAGAGCCAATGGTGGGTACAACGAAACGCACTTTTTTAGGGGATATGCGGCTGGTACTCCAACAACGCCAGTGGGAAGAAACTATGGGTACTCAGTCGCAAAACTACAGAGGAAGGGGAAAAGGAAGGCCCCGGACGTACGGAAACAAACCAGAAGAGGAAAGAGGGGCCAGTGGACCAGAAAAAGTGGGTACAACAACACGGAGCATGAGGTTGAAGAAAACCTTTTAGAACAGACACAAGAACTAGCGATTATAAACCTATCAACAAGGCAAATGACAGATTCCGAACTATCACTATTAAAACATGGTCTTAATTTCTGCCCTAGTGCTTATATGGATATGGCGCAAACCAGAATCGATCTCTACCACTATATGAGAAAAATAAAATTGGCAAAGATATTCACAGAGAATGAACAAATGAAAAATTTCGGAAAGAGTATTGTAAAACCTAGCCCCACTTTATCAGCACAGGACTCCGTAAATTTATTGACACTAATAAACTTGGATGTGACAAAAGAAACAGAAAATATGAGTCTAGAAGACGCCTGTCCTCAAATGGGAGCTGGTTTAAGTCATAAGAAACCAAAATCACGGTTTTATCCACAATTGGCAGCAGGAAATAAGATTGATATCTTCCATGAGGCAATTGTACAAGACATCTACAAATTGAAAAAAACCGAGGTATACTGACAACTTAAATACAGAAGAGAGAAAAGCATTATTTGACTTAACTCAAGATGACAAAATTGAAATAAAGATTGCTGACAAAGGAGGCAACATAATCATTTGGGTCAAATTGGGTAACATAAAAGAGGCACATGACCAACTGAACAACATCAACTATTATGAAAGATTGCAGATCAATCCAACCCGTGGCATGAAACTTGATTTGGACAAAAAGTTGCAAAAGTGGACAGTTATGAATCTCATCGATGATGATGAATGCAAGTATTTAACAACACAATACCCAATAACTGCTACCATGTACTTTCTGCCGAAGATTCATAAGCATCGAACAAAACCACCGGGACGTCCGATTATATCGGCAAAAGGATCATTATTTAAACCAGAGGCAAATTATGTTGATTATTTTTTGTTGCCTTTTGTCTCGAATCTCAGTTCTTACATCAAGTATACCAGTGATCTATTACGACATCTGAATGGTATACCATGGCAGGAATCGTACAGATTAATCACAATGGACGTGGTGTCGCTTTATACAAATATTGAACATGAAATTGGCATTTCTGCCTGTGAGTATTTCCTGAAGGACAGAAACATTCATTATGCTCAACATAATGTTATGTTGCTGGAAATGATTAAGATGTGTCTGACCCAGAATGTTTTTCTTTTCAGTGAAGAAATTTACAAACAAGTAAAAGGCACAGCGATGGGCTTTTCTTTTAGTCCTAGCTATGCCTGTTTAGCAATGGGCTGGTGGGAGCAGAAATGGGCCTGGCAAACGGATATTGACAGATTCGTAAATAAAACAATCATGTGGCTCAGGTTCATTGACGATCTCCTGATCATCTGGGATGGATCAGATGAGGATTTTAATGAATATTTCAATATCTTGAATGCAACACAAGCAAATTTCAAATTCACCTACACTATCAGCCAATCAAGAGTAACATTTCTGGACACAGAGATCTATATACAGGAGAATCAAATACATACAACATTGCACAGAAAAGCAACAGCAACAAATGCGACACTACACGCAGAAAGTTTTCATCAGCAATCTTTATTCCAAAATATTCCGTATGGTGAATTCTTAAGAATTCGAAAAATTTGTTCTGAAAATACTGAATGGCAAAAACACAGCAAATTGACAGCACAAAGATTCAAACGAAGAGGATATCCGGCAAATATGATTAAAAAGGTTGGAAAAATCTGACAAAAAGGAAGAGAGGAAATCCTAAAAGCAAAAACTGTTGGTCAAAATGAAAATCCGGAAACAATTCGGTTCATTACCACGTATTCCAAAGAATCAAAACAAATAAAAGAAATATTGAAGAAAAATTGGAAAATCCTCCAACTTGATCCAACGGCTGCTAAAATCATGGGAACACATACTAATTTAACATTCAGAAGAGCAACTGATCTAAAAGATCGATTAATTCACAGTCACTTCCGCAAAAAGAAAAACAAACCAACTCAATGGCTGAATACAAAGGGATTTGTAAAATGTCACAGTTGCAAAGTGTGCCAAATTGCAAAAAAAACATAAGAAATTAAATTGGCTAATGGAAAGATTTGGAAAATACAGGAATTGATTACGTGTAAGAGCCACTTTGTAATTTATATAATTGAATGCCTGTGCCCGTTGAAATACGTTGGGTGCACGGTATGCGAACTAAAAAAATGTATTTTGGAACACGTTAGAGCAACAATAATCAAAGACCGCAGTAATGCGGTAGCCAAACACATGGAACTATACCACGGAGGTGACTGGAAGCAATTAAAATTCTTCGCTATTGAAACTGTCAATCGCCTAGAAAGAGGTGGAGATCGAGAAAGTAGATTAAGACAGAAAGAATCTCGCCACATCCTTGAGTTAAGATCTTTCACTCCACATGGTCTGAATCAAAGTAAAGAACTTTATGTACATTTATGAAAGTACATTCAATAATGACTTGATTTTGCTTCCTATTATTTAAAAATCAAAAATATTTTTTAATCCAGTTATTTTTGTTTTGTTACTCACTTTTTTCACCTGTCTTTAGGGTTATGTCTTTATTTTTATTCTTCACCAAGATTATATTTAAATATATCAAGCCCACTGTCAGGAAGTATCTGACCTAAGCGAGGGAGCGGAAGAGACTAAACAGGGGGATCTATTCCCTTCACACATATCTCCCCTCCTGTATTCACAGCCCCCCTCTGTCACTTGGTACAACACTCGTCCGCTGGAAATCAAAGAGGCTACACGAGGAAGCGGTCCCTTTAAGGAGAGTCCCAGTGAACTCGGGATCGCTGACGTCAAGGGACGGACGACACAAGAGGGCGGTACCCGGAAATCAGCGGTAGCGCTGGCGGAGGAAAAGACGCCGAGAAAAGATGCTACGGGGCAGAGGACCATCGGGAGGACCGGGAAACTGTAGAGGAGTTGACTCCGAGTATAGGAGGCCTGACCAGCTCCGAAAAGACTGCGATCTCAACAGGAGGGAGACAACTGGATTCCTTAAAGAAGGAGAAGCCGGGATAATCGGCTACCCAACGCCACAGAACATACGAGAAATACCCTGCCAAGACCCCGGAGGGATGTGGCTCTCCCAGGTGCGTGGGCAACTGCGGGGAATAATTAAGGGTACAGCAAACAGGACATAGGTGGGGGGGCCGGGGAGGGAGAAACGTGAAGGGATTAAAAGAAGTAAGGGAAAGAGAGCTAAAAAAATAACTGAATCTTGGGATTTTGGTGCCTTCTCTTTCACGTCTTTGATTCTTCCCTCCTTCACACTTAAAACACGTTCTGGTGCGATACATTTTTTTTCCTTTTTCATGGATATGTCCTTCACTCCCTCCTTCACTCCCTCCCTTTATTTAAAATAAGAAGAAACCTACTATAGTTACATACACTTACCTGAGCCTTTCTTTTGTCTGAGGGACGACGGTGGCCAGGAAGGTTTCTGTGGGGACTGACTAAGACGACCCTGTGGACTAAAGGAGACCAAAGAAAAGACTATAAAAAAATACTAAAAAGATCGATTGAAATACATAATAAAGTATATACAGCGAGTCTATATACGCATTGAGTGTCCCTCTCATTGACAACCCTCACACTCACAAATAGATCAGAATAATCCGTCTAAAATAGGAATGCCGTACAATAATAATAATAATAAATACATGGAGGCCGGATTGGGTTGTTTGCAATGATGAAATTTCCACTGGAGGAGTAACATCAAGATATAATACATGGATGAATTGGAAATATAACCCACTAGAGGGTTTGAATGGCCATTTTTGTATAAGCATAAAATTTGCCGGTTTTTTGACTCATGATGTATAAAGTGATGAATGGTTACAAATTTGTTAAGAAGTGTCAAGAACAAAACCTTGACTAGAGATTGGGTTTTAAATGAATGAATTTTCCCATGGATATGAATTAATTTAACTTCACTTAAATCAGCACTTATCTTTTCACTTATTTTTGAAACTGCAACTCCCATAACGCCTAGGAGTATCCAGCAGGAAATGATGTAATGCATGATAGTGTAGATATTGGTTGTAATGGACAAGCGGGCATTACCGTGATCAAGGTCTCAGCGAGACCGAAACGCGTTGGTATCTGATGTTCCTATGAAATTATTTGGTTTGAATTAAAGGTAAAAACTTTTATTGAACCGTCCCGGGAGTGCGACCCATTCTTTTTTTCCTGTTGGAAAGGAGTGTTTGAAATATATATGTATAAGTGGCGGTGGTGCAGGGCACATAAAATAAAATCCTAACAGCACCGAATTCAGGGTCCGTTTTCGTCATTTCCCTTGGGAGTGGATGTTTTGTGGCGAACTCTTTTCGATACATATATATAAGTAAGTGGTGGGAGGCAAAATCCCTACAGCGCTACCTAGATGTTGGCAGAATTCCTAGGGGCTTACGAATTCTAACAGCCCCTAGCTACGAGAACCCTGATCCAGAAATGATGAGGGAGTGGGCTGAAACCAATTTGGACTCATCCAGAAAACTAGTGGCTATTTTAGTTAAATATGCAGAGAAGGATCGTTTAAAACTACAGGAGGAAATTGATAATATGAACTCTGAATTAGTTGAAATGGAGCAAACTGATGAATTAAGGAAACTAAAAGAGGAAATGATTAAAAGGCTTAAATTAAAAAAGAGGAAGATGTTATACGTGAAAGGAAGGCATTTAAATTTCATAGGGACCGGATGGACTATGAGTGTGGCCGCATCTTCACATTTGCAAAACAATTTGACTCTATCAAGGCCTCTAAATATGGCGTACCTCAGGGCTCAAAAATAAATCTAACAAGAGGGGCAACACAAACCACTGGGGCATCAACATCGGATCTCAGCTCTGCTATGGAAAGTGAGACGGAGCAAGATCAGAGGAACTTGGTAGCACAACAAATACCAGTCAAAATTTCATTGGTTGAAGAAGTGGATTTTTATGTTTGGAACGCAGGCAAACCCTGCGCCCAAGAAATCAAATCAAACAACAAGTAACAACAAAAAACCAACCCAGAAACGCCGAGAGAGACGAGCAGCAAAACGAAAGCATCCCCAAAAACGGGGACAATCAACACGCCGCAGGTGGAGACGTTAGAAATGACTAAAACAACTAGTCCGACTGTAATAAACCTTGCAAATATCGATCTAACCAAAGCAGAGAAACAATTACTGATGCTAGGACTTTCATTTTGTCCAGAAAGCTCGTTTAACTATGTCACAACTCGAATGGATATCTACAAAAGTATTCGGAAATTAAAACTTAAGAAGTACTTTGCACAACAAGACAAAGGTTCAAAGACGGACATTGCCAAGTATCAGGATCCAATATCCCAAGGGTCTCCCCTTTTGGCCTGAGTATAAGTGACATGCCCGCGCTTCGGACAATGCAAGAGTTACTAGATGAAAACATGACGGCCACACAATTTGAAGAGCAAAATGCCTTACCACATAACAACAGAGACAGGGAAAAGGAAACAACTTTGTTCAAACCCAGCTCAAGCTTTAACCCTATCATGCCTCGAGATGCAATTGAAATATTCCAAGAGCAAATAGTGAGTGACATCAAAAAATTGAACCATAAAGTCCAGAGGTCCGCAAGAACAAAGAAAAACAAAATGGACATACAATATCACTCACTAATGAAGAAACTTAAATCCAATACAGAATTGGTAATTAGGAACTCTGACAAGGGAGGTAACTTAGTTTTGTGGAACAAAAGGACTACATTGCAGAAGCAATGAATCAGCTCCAGGACAGGCAATGTTATTGCAAATGCGATATGGCCACCCTTAGAACTACATACAACGAATACAGGATGAAATTGACAGCCTGGAAAAATGCAGGGTTACTTTCGCAACAGGAATATCTATATCTACGGAATGATCATCGAGTAACACCAATTCTGTATTTTATTCCTAAAATACATAAAAACCCAGTCACACCACCGGGAAGACCGATTATTTCCGCAAGAAACAGCCTCCTTGAGCATACCTCTGTATATGTGGACTATTTTCTTCAAAACTTTGTACAGAATTTACCTTCATACATCCGGGACACTGGAGACTTTTTAGCAAAAATCCAGAAATGTGAATGGAATCATGACTATTTGTTAATCACATTAGATGTATCGTCTCTGTATACCTCTATAAACCACCGGGATGGTATGAAAGCGTTGACACATTATCTTGATCAGAGACCATCGGAATTGAAATATCATAGCAAAATGCTCAGGGATATGGTTAGCTTCTGTTTAAATAACAACATTTTTATTTTTCAGAATACTCTATATCACCAACTACGCGGTGTAGCTATGGGGGCCAGCTTCTCCCCTAGCTATGCCTGTCTCCACATGGGCTGGTGGGAGGAGTTGGTCCTCCTCAAAGAACATGAGGGAACCGTGACCCAAAACATCAAGGTGTGGTTGAGATACATTGATGATCTCTTCATCATCTGGCAGGGGACCCGGCCAGAGGCGGAGGGATTCATCGGTGACCTCAACAAAAATAATCTGAATTTAGAGTTCACAGCTACTGTTAGTGACCAAACAGTTAATTTCCTGGATGTACAGGTTTACATCAGGGAAGGAAAAATTGCAACTAGACTACACCGTAAGATTACTGCAGGGAATGCTGTTCTGCATGCCAGGAGCTCTCACCCTCAACATCTTATACAGAGTATACCTTATGGTGAGATGCTCCGGTTAAAACGCATTTGCAGTAATGATGATGATTTACTGTTGGCTCAATCAGTCAGTCAAAGAAGGTTTCTTGAAAGGGGATACAACCAAAAAACGATTGCAACAGCCATTACTAAAAGTAATGAAGTAGAAAGAGCAGTCCTATTAGCCCCTCGGTCAAAATCCATTAGATCAGAGAGTGACCTTAACAACAAGGGAAACCCAGACACCTTCAGATTCATAATTGGCTTTAGCAAACAGGCTAGAGCCATTAGCAATATCATCAAGAAAAATTGGCCTATCATCCTAAGCGACCCCACGATAGGCCATCTACTACCTAAAAGGGCAGGAATTACATACAGCAAAGCACCTTCCATGAGAGATGAGCTAGTCCACAATGACCCGGGAAACTGTACAAAATCCACGTGGTTATCCCAACGTAAGGGCTTTTTAAATGCAGAGTATGTAAAGCATGCCAACATGGGGTCAATAAATCCTCGTATAGAACTCCGTTCAGCGATCAGGAGAAACCTATTTACAAAAAATCTGACATGTAAGTCGGAATATGTGGTCTATGTGCTGGAGTGTCCGTGTGGCCTTAGGTATGTGGGAAGTACCATCCTACAGGGCCACAAGAGGATACTCCAGCACATAAGAGCTATTAAGAACAATGACCAAGCATATCCAGTGGCACGTCATTTCGAGGATGTACACAAGGGGGACCCCAAAGATCTGACATACTTTTTAATTGATTCTATACCTCCAAATAAACGTGGAGGTAATAGGGAAAAGGCCCTTAGGAAATTGGAAACCAGATATATTTTGGAATTAGACAGTAAATATCCAGGGGGTCTCAACGGGACAGAGGATTTACACACCTGCCTCTAGTACCTGGAGTTGAGGTGATTTTTTCTGATAACAATAAAAACAATTTTTATCAAAATTGAGTCGGTAAAAATATACAGGATTATTAACATGCTGCCTCCCAATATCTTCATCACAGTTACATTTTAAATAGGTTTTAGCTTTTTGCACATAGAGGGTTCACACACACATCTTTTATCTATTTATTTATTTGCACTTGCACTTTTTTTCGAGCAACGCAAGGGTCTCTACACTGGACTACAATATTTAAAAGTCCAAATATTATTGGTGATATATGAGTAACACCTAGAATGCCATTTACATTCAATAATGTCAACTGCAGTCAAGCATTAACGCCATTATGTCTGTGGGATGCATAACTGTCTACAATAGATTTATAGCAGTCAAGTCAGGTATTTAAACCATGACAATTTTAGATTAACCCTGCCTCTCAATTTATATATTTTATAAATGGCCAAATATCATGATTACGTGACATATATCTATTAAATATTTGAATGTGGGCTATCCAGTTCGGTCAATGTAAAACCCAGGTAATTTTCTGATCAATGATGGTTAAAAAATATGATGATTTTTATATTTTTAAATTTTCACATGTTTATTTATTTATATATCTATGCATATTTATATATTTATATATTTATTTGGGAAAAAAACATTACCTGTATAGTAGGAACTCTTCTATGTTGACTTTCCTTGTGATTACCCTGCACTTGTCACTTTAAGAAAATGGTAAAAAAATGGTTTTTAAGGCTGACCTAGAACTGTGTAACGCGTCATGTGATCAAGGGTCTACGGACCCGAAACGCGTCATGGCTGAGGTCTGAACAAGCTGCATTAAACAACTTACAGCTTTGCACAAAATTGTGGTCCGGGCTCCTGTTTTTCATCCGTTTGATCGCAGTACGAAGAGGAGTTGCTGATATATATATATATATACAGGGCCGGCGCTAGGCATGGGCAGTGTGGGCAGCTGCCCAGGGCCTCGCGCTCAGCTGAGAGACAGGGGGCCCCGCTTCACTGTGAAATGAAACACTTTCACAGATTGCCCACCTGCTCCTCCAGGGACCCCTCCCCACACAATCACAATATACATGCGAGATGTCTGGAGTGGACCTTGCTGGTCAGGGCGTGGTGGCATTCCTGGTGGTGCAGGGGTCGGGGGAAGGGACAAACAGAGTCGGGAAGGCACAGCAGCCAGGCCAGCAATTATGTTGGCTCACAGTGTCAGGGGGCGGGGCAGCACCTCTCTTAAGTACCGGCCATTCCCTTCCTGCATTTTGTTGCTAGGTGACAGAAGGCCCCTTTGTTTCCAGGACCAGCCAGACACAGGTAAGGAGAGGTGGGTGAGGGGAGGGAGCAGCCAGATCAACTGGCTTTTGTTAACTTTTGCATCACCCATTTTTTTTTATGGGAATGTGTATTTAAAATATATGTAGAACTGCCGGTGCTAGGGCAGTGTTTTACGAAATGCCTCGTTACTGCTTCAAAGGCCCAGGGGAGGGGGCCCCCTTTCCCTGGGCCTCTAAGCACTAGAGCAAGCTGCAAGGTCCAGGTGTGAGGGCCCCCTTCCCTGGGCCTTGTAGCCATTACTCCCTCTTTCCTTTCCTTTATTTGTTCCCCTGTGAAATGAATCCAAAAAAGAAAAACACTTTTGCTGGAAAAGTCGTCTTTTTCTGACATTTTTCACTTCCAAAGTGCAGCCTTGGGATGGAGAGAAATAAAAGGTTCAAAATTTAAAAAATAACTAAAGCAAGACAGAGTGGGTCGAAAAGGGGGCCAGCTTGATTTTATTCACACCCAAAACACATTAGTGCCACTTTACAGAGTTTGCCAGTGAAGTGATACTTTTGTTTTCTTGTCTTTCTCTGAACAGCATTGTTTTCCCAGGGTGGGGAAGTGCACCATTCCTGGATGTACTGCAATACCTGGTTGATGGGTGGATAGAAAAACAAAATGCATACCGCAGTTCTGTGTTCACCAATGTGGTCTTTTTTAAACCATACTGCTTACGTTTTGTAAGGAGATAAGCAATGGACATTGAAACTGGTCCCTTCCGGCCCTGTAGTCATGGCCTTAACTTTTCATGCAAAAGCACTCATTGATTTCTGAATAATAAGTGCAAAAGCATTAAGGTAACCATGTTGTTCCTGCTTACATTTCACATGCTTTACTTAATCTTACATTCCTTATGAGTGTTTGCTTTTTCCAGGATGTTGTCACTTTTATTTTTTAGGCAGCATATTGCTCTTGTCTAGTGCGTAATTTGAATTGAGTCCCCTCCAGGTGTTTATAGCGGGGTGCAATTGGGTTGTAGTTGAAGGCAGTGCGAGTTTCTCTCAGTGGGGCAGAATGGTGTTCAGTGGGGGAGAGGATGTGGCACTATGGTCAGAGCTGCCGAATTTGGAACTGGGGAACCAGGTTCAGCCTTCATGACCAGTCCACTCTCCTGAGAGAGCACATTTCCATGCTAGATCTTAGAAGGCCCCGAAAGACCTTAGAAGAATGGTGTCTGAGCACCAGCAGGTTGACCCTAGCGGTGGCAAGTGTGGGTTAACCTTGAAGGCCTGTCCACTACAACGCCTATTGAAGTTCACCTCCAGTCTTGCAGGCAGGCCTACGAAGCAGCACACCCTAGAGCAACAGTGACTCTGTCACTGAGGTCACAAGACCCTTGAACAGGGAGGCTCTAGGGCGTTGCGACCGGTGAGATCGCACAGAGCGCTGACTTTAGGTGGGGGCGTCATGTTTGCGAGTATATTATGTTTCTAAAAGCACTTGCTGCCTCCTTCCTGGCCTCCAGCAATTTTCGGCAACAATAAAAATGTCATGATAACTCCAGTGGTTAATGTTCTTCCTAGAGAGAGATGGAGTTTTGTCAAGTGGAAGTTTTGACTTGTGGAAAGGTAGCACAGAGGGTTAATGTGCCTGCTGCAAAGAACATGTACCATGCAGATCACTAAGTCCACATAATGTAAATAGGTCAGTGGGTTACTGCTTTTGTCAGAGAGATCCTATTGTTACTTGCAGTTTATAAGTCAAAATCCTAACATAGAACAGTGAGCTATTAACTGTCATCTAGGAGCTGCATGCAAACTGCAAGGTATAAATTACAGCGTTATGGTTTTTTCCCCAGTCTTTGATTATCCTAATGTTGCAAAAAGGGTTCATTTGGACAGAAATCAATTCTGGTTATTAAAGAGAACCCCCAACCATGATATTACGTTCTAAGTTCAGAGTTTGTGTTTCTCCAGATCAATCACTATTAAACTATACTGCCTACTAGTGTGATTGTCATGTGACTCCTAGTCCTTTGCCTTATGTTACATTACCTATTGTGATTTACACACGTATGATTGATTGTCTCTGTGTAATGTGTGATATAAAGTTCTCTGACACCCTACACTGGTATCAGTGGTGCTGTAAATCAAATTAAATGCATCTGAGCGAGAATGTGGTTATGGAGACTTGAGGGGCACTGCTAAAGGGTGTTAGTGAGGTTATCCGTGGCAGAGCGAGTCATTGGGGGGCACCAACATTGCCGCACAGGGCTCCACCAGCGCTAAAGCCGGCCACTTCTACTTCCTACAGTTCTAACACCAAATCAAAACATTGATTTGAAAACCCCTTGAATCTGCAGCATACCTTCAAGTCAATGTATGATTTAGCAGTGGTCTCGGTTGTTCTAAGTCTTTTTTATTTATGTACAATCTTTATTTGTTTGCAATGGTGTCTTGTAATTTTGTACTATATGTGTTGTGTTTTTGCACTTAACATAATTCTGGCGAGTAAAGAGCCCACACACAAACAAGATTGTCCTACGTCTCTTAGCATGTGTGTGTGGAATACTAGTGAGAGGATTTACGTTAAAACAAATTACAAAGTATTAATGTAATCCTAAGGTGGCACAGAAAGATAAGAGAGCCTTTTGAAATTTGCAATTATATCCATGGTGTGAGAGGTTTTCTCTTGTGTCATTTTATATTTTGAATGATCCGCCCTCATTACCTCAACAGGATCTCCCCCTTTATGAAGCAGAACTGGAAATTGTATCATGCACTCATCTGGAAACAATCAGTTAACGAGGAGTAAATAATATGCATCTTTGTGAGACCTGCACCTAGCTTTTCAATCCAATGTGACAAATGTAATCCATTTAATACAGTTTTAAAATATATGGACTTATTTCATTTGTATATTTATCTTTTTGTCCATGTTACAGATATCCACGTTAGGTCTCTTCAGTGATGCCAAATAAGATCAATAGTCCTGCGATGTCACTTTCTGTGATGTCACTTCTTGTGATGTTACAAAGGGCGGCTCCTCCACTAGGGCGGAGGAGCGTCGCCCCACTGCTTTCTCGCAGTGCGAGAAGCAGAAACACAAAATGCTAAAACTACCATTTTATGTTTCTGCTTCTCGCACTGCGAGAAAGCAGAAGTGTTTGGTTGGGGGCGGGCGGGTCTGCTTTTGGGCAGGGGAGGAGTGCCTTGTCCACTTCTAAGGGCGCTGACTGTTTAGTCGGCCCTCCGGGTCCGACCAAACCAGTCATGTGCACTCTGCACTCTGGCCTTTCTCCATGTAGGCTGCAATGGAGAAAATGGCCTCCCCATAGGCGCCTGGCTGGTCAGCGTCCCGACCAATCACAATGCTGCCATTGCAGCGTTGTGATTGGCTTAGGGGAGGGAGGCTGCCTGCTTCCTGTTCCTGCCAGAGGCAGGACAGCAGGTCAGGAGCAGAGACGATACAAGACCCGGGAAGGTAAGTTTGTTTTATTTTTAAATTAACCTCCCCCCCATCCCGCGCAAACCCCCGCGAGACCCCCCCACCCGCGAGTCATGCCGGCCGCGACTGGATGTTACATGCAAATTAGAGGGGCCTCACATCTTCCCTTTCGCCCGGGGCCCCAGAAGTTCTAGGACCGGCCCTGTATATATATATCACACACAAAATCTCCAAGTGAAAG
This sequence comes from Calotriton arnoldi, assembly GCA_963921515.1. Lineage (NCBI taxonomy): Eukaryota > Metazoa > Chordata > Amphibia > Caudata > Salamandridae > Calotriton > Calotriton arnoldi. The sequence continues at coordinate 668,606 of CAWUFW010000188.1, forward strand.
GAGCCCCCGTCCCTGCAGGGCGGCTTCGTAACAGGCCTGGAGCTGCCTGTAATTGAACACCAAAAGAGCAGCACTACAAAGTACTCGAAGGCCATACTCAAGAAACATGCTGGCATTTATTTAAAGCAGGCAGCAAAGTCTTTCCTTACGCGTTTCGGCTTTACAAATAGCCTTGATCACAGGTGAGTAAAATCATGGCATTCGTATTTCAATTTGATCATAGTGAGCACGTGACCATAGGTAATCCTTCAATGCTAGGGTGACCAGAATTGTAAAGCCAAAAACCGGGACATTTCATGAAAATGGAAGAAGGACTACAGTTTTACTTCAAGCGAGCGCACAGAATGACAGCGCTCCTCAGCACGGAATTACAGAACAGGTAGTTAGACCATACATAAAATGCAATTTTTAAACCCAGAAGCTTCCCTGTTAATTAATTTGCTTTCTAGAAACAACTGCTAACTATCCCTGCTTTGTACAACATAAAAAACACCTCCCACCGTTTTCAGCTGACCCTCTCTAAAAACCGGGACAGGAGCTAAATTTCCTGAAATCTGCCCGGAAAGCTGGTCAAATCCTGGACGCCTGGTCACCCTATTCAATGCCCATAATGCACCATCTTTGTCCGTTTAGTATAGTACATATAAAGTGACTCAGTGCAAATGGTTAAAAATACCAGTCACGTATTTTTCAATAAAGTAATGCCAGTCTTACTTTCTGCTGCCAAAACCAGTTCTTTGCAATGCTCAATATGTCCGAGTTGGCAGGAGGAGACGATTCCCCTCCTCTCCCTTTCTCACCTCCGAATGCCATGAAATCCTTAGTGGTAATGAAGGGCTCTGGAAAATGAGCCGGACATTCTCCCCATAAATTAGGCACACACAAAATCTCCAAGTGAAAGGAGCCCCCGGCCCTGCAGGGCGGCTTCGTAACAGGCCTGGAGATGCCTGTAATAGAACACTAAAAGAGCAGCACTACAAAGTACTCAAAGCCCAACTCAAGAAACATGCTGGCATTTATTTAAAGCAGGCAGCAAAGTCTTTCCTTACGCGTTTTGGCTTTACAAATAGCCTTGATCACAAGTGAGTAAAATCATGGCAGGCGTATTTCAATTTGATCATAGTGAGCACGTGACCATAGGTAATCCTTCAATGCCCATAATGCACCATCTTTATCCGTTTAGTACAGTACATATAAAGTGACTCAGTGCAAATGGTTAAAAATAACAAGAAAATGATCCTGTGTTATCCTTTTACTAAGCTGAGGAATATATTTGTCTTGTAATAACTTTATATATATACACCCCGGCATGAGAATACATTCAGGGGGACACAACATTTGCCCCCCTGCCTGCATTCCCCTAAAGTTCCAGCACAGCTTGGACGTCACTGTCCATGCCGTGCTGGAAATCTTTCGCCGTTCGCATTGCGGTGCCTGTTTTCCAGGCACCGCCATGGGAAAGGGCAAGGACCTTCCGCCGTACATGAGATTAGATTCTTGTGGTTATTATTTGGCTCAGAAGGTCGAACTCTAGGCTTATTTAGCTCCGAACTATGGGTTGAAAAGGCTGAACATGAATCGAGATAGAATGCATTGGTAGAGATCCTGCTTTTTATCTGCCACATCAGTTAATACCACTAGGCCATAATTTACTATTGACCACCTTCATTATTGGTTTAATGGTAGTGCTGGGTAAATTCAAATATACTGTACCAAGAGCAGTGGTCTGTCACTTTAACCTTTAGAAGGGAAATGTGCTGTCTAAAATCATCTTTTTGAGTGATATGATCTCTGACCATCTGCAAAGTATTTTCATTCTGCACCGAGCCCCTGGCCTTCATGAATATCGCAGTACTATTTTGTTATAGCATTACAGTCAACTCATTAGGGTTGTTGTATCTGCCCAGTGCTGTTCTCTGCCTCTATAGACATATCTTAATACGGTCCAAAACTGTTTAGTCAGCATGCCTGAGAATGTCCACTGTGCAACTTTAGGACTGAATGAATGTTCTGCGGATAGGCACTTAACCATATCAGACATTTATATGTGAAAAAGTCGGGGTGCCAAAACACTCCTGTTTAAGGCCTCTGTTGTCATGATATTCCTTAATAGTTGATTGACAATTCCTATTTTAATCCTTACTCACGTGTTCGTATGTAGGACAGTTATTGCAGACAAGAGGAGATGGATAGCATCAGTTTTTCACAAAGTAGACCTCTATTTATACCATTAAAGGCAATTTTAAAATCCATAAATCAGACATATGATCTGCATTGTTTTTTATTCAACTAATTGTAAAAAAAAAATTAAAGAAACATAATATGACCGACAGTGGATGATCCGCGAGGAAAACGGTCTGATGTGGGGGATCAGCAGCTTTTCCTCAGCCCACTTCACGAGTTCTGACAAGATACTAGCGTACAATTTACCTTCATTGTCTAATAGGAAGATTAGTCTATAGTTCCCTATTGTTCAAAATCCTAAAAACCCCTGAAATCCAAAACTTAAAAAACAAACCATGCCATGGATTTAGAGGAGATTAGTTCCAAAACAAAGCTTGACTTGCAGACCATGTTAGAATTGCACTTGAGAAATTTGTTTAAACTGCTGCAGAAATGTTTTCACATACAAAATATCACGTAACCAAAATGTGGCCATTTCATAACATGAAAAAATCCTTATTAAAAGCGTGCTTGCAAAATGTTTATGAAATGAAATAAATAACGGTTTTTGTACTAAGTTATCAATCTAAAATGTGCACTTTTCATCAGGCCTCAAAACCTTTTTCTCTGGACTCTTGCTCACAGTTTAATAGACATTTATTAGAATATTTTGCCTAGCACCAGAAACTTGCTTAGAATTAGAATGTGCTGACTTCAAACTCGTGTTTCGTTCAGTTCTCTCACCCCATGTTAGGTCATTAACCTTAATACAATGAGACTTGCTGTGATTGTTATAATAAATAATGATTTAGACATTTTACGCATGCTTCATCAGAATATTATTGCTATTTTGTCTCCGCATCTCTGACAGGCCTTTGTCTTCACACTGAAACTCATAGCTCATCTTTAGCTTATGTAAGATGGTTCTCATTAGAACTTCCCCAAGTAACAAAGTCCTGAAACAATGTTTAACACTGTAGAGGCATGAATGTTTGCACTGGGAATCGGGAGAAGAGACATCGAAAGTTGACAACACCATCGGATAGAGTTTCTATACATTATTGTTTGATTTATAATAATGAGTGTTCCTAGATAGTATGAAGTTCCCGAATGCGAGACCGAGAGACCCAGATCTATCTCCCCTGCCTTGTGGCTCTTCTCCTGTAGATTTGATCTTTTACTTTGTTACCAACAGTTAATGCCAAAGGTGACTTATTTCCTTTTATCTAATGACCTTTTCCTGATCAATGCTACTGCAGAGATCATTCTATCAGTGAAGATTGCTACTGCAGCTGTAGGGAACTCGGCTGAGTGTCCAGAACAACTCTTTATGCGATGTTCTTCTTTTATTCTCACTCTTACTCTTTTCCGAAAAGGACTCTTCATTGGTTCTACTTAGAATAAGTTAGGTTCCCTAGTTTCCCTATATGTAAGACGGTGTATTGATTTATGCTGTCACTAATCAATATTTTATGGATATTTCTGAAAACCGACTAATCTGAATAAAGAGGACAAAACAATACTAATCATTTAAGATAAATTAAGGTGTTGAAAACTTAACCAACTTTTCATCATTGACTGAACATTTAAAATTCTAACTGTTGATGATATATGCATAGTTTATGTTTTGTTCTAGCTCCAATTCACAAACTTTGGCAAAGGTCCATTGACCGTTTCAAGAGCCATCAGGATTTCCAAAGGACGAATTCAGTAAATTGGGTCTTTAATCTTAAAACCATACTCGGCTAATCCTCAGGCTAACACAGTTTGTGTTAGCAGAGCTATGGTGCACACCCTGAATGGAGCTTTTAAAAAAATTAGTACCCAAGCATATTTAAATTATTACTCAATTCCAGTTTCCAGTGTCAAGATCCAGACTGAGTGGCAAAGCGGTTGCGGTTTGACGGTTGCGGTTTTCAAGGTGTAAGTATCAATAGGGTGAAAACGTTGTGGTTGTATGTGTCTTTTCCCTTTCAAGTGGTTTGAGTGAGTAACAAGAAATATTGATAGTTGTTGAAGAGGAGAAGTTGATGTCAGGCTCATTAAAGTCGAAAGATCCTGGGATAAAAATAAATGTTCAAACTTGTTGGAGGAAATGTTAATGTGGAGTGTGAGGTACCATCACCTCCATCGGTAATGTTAGGGACAAGCTGTTGTGTTTGATTAATCTCTGTTAATGTTTGTACAACCTTATTGTGCAAACGGGTGAAGCTGCATTAATTTGTGTGAATTTTCACTGGTCGAGAAGTCTTTGGCGTGTGCGGACTATTCTTCAGTGACTGTTATACTTAATTGTGCTTAGGAGAGCAAACAAGAAGTAATTTACGAGGTTAATTGAAAGAGTGTATGAAAGCAAAGAAAATTGTGAAGGAGGTTGAGCTGCTGCGAGGAGTGAGTCAGAAGTCATCGAGTTTTGAGCTGGGATTGGACAGTTAGTGTACTTTCACACTGCTATTAGCTAGTGGGCTTTCTGTGCCACGCTGTGATTGGACATTGTTGATTTGACTTCTACCTTTGGATTTGGTAAAGGATCGTATGAAATTAAAGCTGTCAACTAACTGGTGAACGAAATACTTGACGTATACGGACCAGAATCTAAACATTTGGTTTTATGTGACAATTTAGAAAATTCAACTGTCATTATGAAATGTTTTAAGGATTTTAAGAAGTTTGTGAGGGGAGATATCACTATTCCTGTATGAAAAGGGGAGAAAGTCCCTCCTGAGGGTACTCCAGCATTTATTATGACTACCGAGCATAGATTAAAATCATGCCTATGGCTAAAGCAATGGGAGAGAATTGTGTAAAATTAGGGTGCTTGACGTTTTCCGAGATATGGAACATTTATTACCAGAATCCTAGATCATTTGAAAGGAAAATTGTAGGAGATGAAGCCACCACCTCGACCGATGCAATATGAGGCATTTAATACTTGGGAAAAGGTTGCAAGAGAAAAAGAGAAGGACAAATATCAGAAAAGGACAGAAAGAGCAAAGCAAAATTATGGAAATACTTTATGGGATGAAGAACAGCGTAGATGGAGAAAAGGTATTATTGAAGGAACCAGATTATGTCCGGTTCTTACATCAGAAAATACAAATAAGGATAAGGACATGGTTAAGCTAGAAGGAGATAAATGTGATGCTCATTCGGGAGATGAAATATTAGAACAAATGCTGTATTCCTGACCACCACCAGAAAAATATACTGACCCAGGAGAGATAAGTGCTAGTGCGAGTCAGACAATAGCTACAGCTCCAGTGGAATCACATCCACTTCCAGTCAAATGACCCTTACAAATCGTACAGATTGCCACAACAGTTGTAAGAACACCAATAGCTGTGGTTCCCTTTGATACTGATCTAGTTGTACCATGAGTGGTTCCGACTGCACCACCCCAAATTGAGAGGAGATCAGAGGTCTTAATGACACCAGTTGTTGGAAATGTACCAATAATCCAAAATACATAGTTTCCCGTTTAGACCCCCACAAAATTTGCAAACTCGAGCAGTTGGAGGAGGAGCCTTAGTCTTTTGACCCCCTTGGCTCCAAATTAGTTAATTGGCAATGAAGATGGAGGTGTCATGAATGCGGGTCCCGCCACGAGGAATCGCAGGTGCCGGCAGAGGAGTATAAAACTCCTCCGATCCCGCACTGAAACGCTTCGCGTTCTAGTGCTCAGGATTGTGCGTGCCTAACTTCCGGGTCACTTACCTGCTGTTCTTCCAGTTCACCGCTGCGTGTCAGCGTTCCTGCTCTTCGTCTCGTCGCATCTTCCTCATGACCCCATGCGTTTCTCGAGTCCCTCGGCTGTTCAGTAGTATTCCTCCACAACATCTCTTGCGGTGCTCCATTCCTGACTTCCCTGCAACGAGAAAAGACACAGCCTTTACTGTCAGCAAGACGGTAACAGCGCTTTTGTGCTGCACATGAGTTCTTTATAGCTAAAGTGCCTTATACTTATCTGTTGGGAACCTGGTCCCTGGAGATTCGTTTTTTCCATTTGATATTTTCTTTTTTCCATTAATGGATTGCACCAGAGTATGCCTGTAAGACAAAGGAATTCCCTGTTATTGCTTCCTGACTATAAGGAGGATTTAAGTAATGCTCAAGAATTGAGCTTGTGCTTAAATTATTTTTAACCCGTTATTTAGGCACTAAAATCCTAATCAAGATACCTGTTTCAAGTGTCACTAGTAGTCTTAGGTGGGTGTTAGAGTGCTCCCATCGTGATTTGTGTTCTCTACTTGTAAGTGTACCTTATTGAGATTCTTCCTTTCCTTTTTTCTGACAAAGGCTATAACACCACGTGAACCACTCTGTTATCATTTAGCGGAAGAAGGGAATATCTAGGTACTTGATAATAACACATTTTCCTAATTATCAGTATTCACTTGTTACATATTTCTTTATACTTATGCACTCTATCTCTTTTCAGGTAGGGGCTTTCTCCTGGTTGCCTGGCCCTGTTCATGAGTGGGGGACGACGTGGGACATATTTTCTTTCCATCCCTACTTTCCCTTCTTCCCCTGGTTTACTGTTGTTGCTTTGACTTAGTTTGGTATATCAGTGACCTGGGGAAGTCGGGACCGCTCATCCTTGCATGGCGTTCCTGGGGAAACGTGAGTAAGAGTTTGACAGAACGCGAAGCCCACGCTTTACTTTTCGATCGAACGTCATGGAAGTCAGTCAGGTGACACTTGCAGACCTAGCCCACATGCTTGGTAATCTCCAGAAGGAAACCAGTTCTGTATGAGTTGATTCACTCCAACGGGGTATGAGACCTGAGTCAAGCTTAGGGAACATGACAGGAGGGGCAGGTGTCCAATTCCCACTTCAGTCTCAGTCTTCCAATCCAAGTGTCCCAGTAGTACAAGTAACTACTCCTCCGTCTATTCCCTTTGGCCCCTCCAGAAAGGTTTTTGGGTGATCCTACCAAATTCGCTGCTTTTATCAGTCAATGCCAGCTCCATTTCATGTGTAAGGCGTCATGTTTTCCCACCGAGCAGGCCAAGGTGGCATTTGTACTTTCCTATTTAGCAGCAAAGTGGTCCATTCCTCTCATAGAAAGGAATGATCCGTTATTACAGAATTACACAACTTTTAAAGAAGAGTTAAGAAAGCTGTTTGACAGGCACTCTTTCATGCAGTCAGTAGATACAGAACTGCTGAATTTAAAAAAGGGGACAAAAGATCTAACGACGTACATATCCAACTTTAACAGACTGGTAGTGGAAGCAGGATGGCCAGAGGAAAAGCGTAGTGCTTTGTTCTATCAGGGTTTGAAAGATGAACTAAAAGACCTATTAGCACAAGTGGTAGATCCTCCCGAGTCATGCAACGCCCTTATTGATTTGGTGGTGAAATTAGATCACTGGGTTAATGAAAGAAAAAGAGAGAAGGGGCGCTCAGAGGTGCGTACTATAATCTACAGAGAGAGAAAGCAGGACCCTGAGAAGACAGTAGAGGAACAAGAACCCATGCAGATAGAAGCATACGGGGCCCCATTAGTGAAGAAGAAAGACAGAGAAGGCGTGACAAGAAACTATGTTTATACTGTGGAAAGCAGGGGCATTTTCTTAGGGAAGTCCTGTGGAACCACGGAAAAGAGGTAATCCAGTAAACTAATAAGCCTGAAGTCTGCAGAGACAAAGATTTTGGATGGGTCTGTTAATAGTCTCACAACAATCTGTTCAAAAAGATGTTGTCTCTTCTCTTTCACAGCATTTTTTCTTCCCTCCCGGCTGGAATGGGGTCAACAGGTCTTGGAAGTACAGATAATGGTAGATTCAGGTGCCACAGGCAATTTTATGGACCTTTGTTGGGCTAAAAGTAAGAACATACCTGTTGTCACCTCGTGGGAGGAAGTTAAAACCATAGACGGCAGTAACATTAAGTCAGGCCCTGTAACGCACGCTACCGCTGAACTCACACTCATGATACAAGAAAGCCATCAAGAGACCGTCTCTTTTGATTTCATTCAGTCTCCCCAGTTCCCTGCTATACTTGGTCTTCCATGGCTATGCCAACATGACCCTCTTATTAATTGGAGAGAGTTGTCTATAACCTTTAATTCTGATTTTTGCGAAACAAATTGCAGTAAGGAACAGAATCCCTCGGGGGAAATAGCGGTGATTACCAACCCAGGTACCCCAGAATTACTCTCTTGTTATCGTGACCTGAAGGTAGTTTTTGATAAAGAAAAGGCCACAACTCTTCCACCCCATAGATCCTATGATTGTAGGATTGATTTGGTAGCTGGAGCCCGCATACCATGTAGCAGGATCTATGCACTAACAGAGAAAGAGAACCTATATTTACGTGAGTATCTGGATGAGATGCTTAGAATAGGATTCATTAGACCTTCCCGATCACCTGCCTCCTCATCGCTTTTTTATACCAAAACCTAAGGGAGTTCTCAGGTGTTGTATCGATTACCGGGCCCGCAATAATGTAACCATTAAGAACAGGTACCCCTTGCCATTGATTTCGTCCCTCCTTGATCAAATAAAGAATGCTACCATCTTTACTAAGTTGGATTTACGAGGAGCTTACCATTTAGTGAGAATCAAGGAGGGAAATGAGCGGAAGACAGCCTTTTATACCTTGTTTGGCCTTTACGAATACTTAGTAATGCCATTTGGTTTGTGTAATGCTCCCGCTGCATTTCAGTTTTTTATCAACGAACTACTCAAGGACATGTTAGATGTCTACGCTATTGCATACATTGACAGTATCCTGATTTACTCCTCTTTGGTAAAAGAACATGAGAAATATGTCAGGAGTGTCCTTGAGCAACTGAGAGATAACCATCTGTACTGCAAATTAGACAAATGTCAATTCCATACCTCCCAAGTGTGTTTCCTCAGATTTGTGTTAACTCCCCATGGGATTAGTATGGATCCCCAAAAGGTGGCGGCCATAACACGTTGGCAATCCCCCAAAAATGTGAAAGAAAAACAGAGTTTTCTTGGTTTTGCGAATTTTTATAAACGCTTTATTTAAAAATTCTTTTATTGAGCCTACCCCATAACCAAACTGCTGAAAAAAGGAGCTATGTTTCTTTGGACTCCGGCAGCCGAGGAGGCCTTTCACAAGATGAAGGAAGCCTTTACTCAAGCACCCATTCTGAGACATCCCGATCCCTCACGTCCTTTTGTGGTTGAGGAAGATGCTTCACAAATAGCAGTAGGAGGGGTCCTTTCACGAACAGATCCGAGTACGGGGTGTCTTCATCCAGTCGCATACTACTCATATAAACTAACTCCTGCTGAGCAAAATTACACTGTAGGTGACAAAGAACTTTTAGCCATTAAAAAGACTTTTGAGGAATGGCATCAATATCTACTAGGAGCAAATCACAGGGTCACTGTACTCACTGACCATCGGAACGTACAGTTCCTCAAATCGGCTAGGAGCTTTATCAATGAAGCAACTGCGCTGGACGCAATTGTTTAGTGACTTTGATTTTATCATTCAATTCCAGGCAGGGAAGAAGAATGGGAAAGCAGACGCCCTATCTCGTTTAGGTTACGAGCCTGAGGAACCTCAGTGTGATCCCCCCTCTATAATAGCTAGGGAACGTATTATTGGCGCTGTTTGCTCTGAGGAAGAATACCTAAAGGCAGTTGAGGAGGCACAAACAGTTGCGGAAGTGGAAGAGCTAGTACAAACACATAATGCCATCAAGATCCAAAACCTATTGTACGTCCAAGGGGGGTTGGTGGTTCCTACACAACAGTTACAACAGCAAGCTTTAGAGTGGTGTCATAGTCATCCCCTTTCTGGACATCCTGGGTACAAAAAACTGTAGAACTTCTTAGATGACACTTATGGTGGCCCAATATGGCTAGTGATGCCAAACATTTCATTTAAGCCTGTCATGTGTGTGCACAGGGGAAAGCATCCCACCACCCCCCAGTAGGATTACTGAATCCATTACCTACTCCCCTTAAGCCATGGCATACTATATCTATGGATTTCATTGTTGACTTGCCAAAGACCACACAAGGTAACACTACTCTCCTCATTGTTGTGTATTTGTTTACCAAGATGGCCCAGTTTATCCCATTAAAGGCCATCCCTACTTCCAAACTCTTAGCTTCTTTGTTTGTACAACATATAGTCCGGTTACATGGCCTTCTCTCTGTTATGGTGTCGTACCGGGGTTCTCAATTAATTTCTAACTTTTGGAAAGGAATGGGCACCTTACCACAGATTGATGTTAGGTTTTCCTCCAGCCATCACCCACAAAATGATGGTCAGACCAAAAGGGTAATTCAATGTTTAGAACAGTACTTAAGATGTCAACTTCTACATTATACATCAGACTGGGACACGTTCATATGGATGGCTGAATTTTCTTATAATAACAGCTGTCACTCCTCCACCGACTACTCTCCTTTCTATTGTAACTGCGGTTTTCACCCCCGGTCCCTGCTGTCACCTACTCCTCTCTCTCATCCTGTTCCTGCTGCTCTTGACTTTGTAAAACATCTGCATGACATACAGAAGGTAGCCGCAGAGAATCTAAAGAGAGCTAAGGCTGTGTAAAAGGAAAATGTGGATCTCTATCGGCGCATGGAACCTACGTATGCAATAGGAGATGAAGTATGGTTATCCACCAAAAACATTGCTTTAAAGGGATGCTGTAAATTCAAACCTCGTTTTATTGGCCCGTACAAGATCTATAAAATCATCAATCCTGTTGCGATAAAACTAGACCTCCCTGCTTCCATGAAGATACATCCTGTTTTCCATGTCTCCCTATTAAAGCCTGTGGTGTCCGGAACTGATAAACCTGCCCATCCAGCCCCGGTGATAATTGACAATGAACCTGAATTTGAGGCTGAGGATATCATTGATTCACGAAGGGTGAGACGCAAATTGCAATATCTCATCCACTGGAAGGTTTACGGTGTTGAAGACCGCACTTGGGAACCTGCAAGCCACGTGCACGCCACTCGCTTATTGCGCCTCTTTCACAGGGGGTATCCTGGGAAACCTAAGCCTGTGGGGGGGATATAGGGGGGAGTGTACTGTCATGAATGCCGGTCCCGCCACGCGGAATCGTGGGTGCCGGCAGAGGAGTATAAAACTCCTCTGATCCGGCACTGAAACACTTCGCGTTCTAGAGCTCAGTACCGTGCGTGCTTCACTTCCGGGTCACCTACCTGCTGTTCTTCCGGTTCACCGCTGGGTGTCGGCGTTCCTGCTCTTCGTCTCGTCGCATCTTCCTTGTGACCCCAGGCATTTCTCGAGTCCCTCGGCGGTTCAGTAGTATTCCTCCACAACATCTCTCGCGGTGCTGCATTCCTGACTTTCCTGCGACGAGAAAAGACACAGCCTTCACTGTCAGCAGGACGGTAACAGCGATTTTGAGCTGCACATGAGTTCTTTATATAGTTAAAGTGCCTTATACTTATCTGTTGGGAACCTGGTCCCTGGAGATTCGTTTTTTCCATTTGATATTTTCTTTTTTCCGTTAATGGATTGCACCAGAGTATTCCTGAAAGACAAAGGAATTCCCTGTTATTGCTTCCTGACTATAAGGAGGATTTAAGTAATGCTCAAGATGTGAGCTTGTGCCTAAATTATTTTTACCCCGTTATTTAGGCGCTGACATCCTAATCAAGATACCTGTTTCATGTGTCGCTAGTAGTCTTAGGTGGGTGTTAGAGTGCTCCCATCTTAATTTCTGTTCTCTACTGTAGGTGTACCTAATTGAGATTCTTCCTTTCCTTTTTTCAGACAAAGGCTATAACACCACGTGAACCACTCTGTTATCATTTAGCGGAAGAAGGGAATATCTAAGTACTTGATAATAACACATTTTCCTAACTATCAGTATTCACTTGTTACATATTTCTTTATACTTATGCACTCTATCTCTTTTCAGGTAGGGCCTTTCTCCTGGTTGCTTGGTCCTGTCCATGAATGGGGGACAACGTAGGACATATTTTCATTCTATCCCTACTTTCCCTTCTTCCCCTGGTTTACTGTTGTTGCTTTGACTCAGTTGGGTATATCAGTGACCTGGGGAAGTCGAGACCTCTCATCCTTGCATGGCGTTCCTGTGGAAACGTGAGTAAGAGTTTGACAGGAGGTTTACCAGAATGGCTTTAAGAGATTACTAAAGAAAGAAGGGCAGAAGTTACAGAGCCTCCAAAAGATGTGGATATGAGAAAAGACAAACCATTTGATATTCCCCCATTAAAAATAGATCTAGAAGAGCTGATTAAGGGTTACCTGGAGTTTTATCATCTAGATCGGTACCAGAGACATTAGTTAATCTACCTGTGTAGGGAGATCACTCTGAGAGCTGCTATGATACATGATAGGTTGGCAGAAGTAGCAACGAAATACGATGTGGATCTCTCTGAAAATATGAACCTGCATCATAGTTAAAGGGTTGAGTTGGATGATCAGGCAATAGAAAATATGAGAATTACAGGAATGCATTTGCACATTACTGAACTAGTCAAATGCATACGCAAATGGAAGGATGTGTAAAAGTTGGAACTCAGATGGGCAAAGAAGCTTGAAAAGAAAAAGAGGGAAACCAAGATAAAGCAGGAAGAGTTGGATGAGGAGGCTGCATTTACATTGAGAGAAGTAGTTGGAGGTACCTATCTACATGTCCCCTGGAATATAGGTGATTTGTTCATATTTACTAACAATATTCCAAAGTTGAGAGACAAGCCTGTGCAGTGGTACACAAAAGTGGAGAGATTTATAAAGATTTCAAAAGTGTTGTGGAGAGATTTGGATTTGTTTCTTGACATTGTGGTTCCAGCTGATTTATGCACAGAATGTAAGGTAGCAGTACAGTGGTCAAAAGCCAAACCCCAAAGGGAAAGAGGTACTGGTGCATCATCACCCATGGTGATGGAAAAATAAGAAGCAGTAATGACCTTTTGTCGTGTAGTTCCTAAAAATACATAGGATCTGCGTGTTTGTTGGACAACATAAACTAAGGGATTGGTGTTTAGACTGATTCCGGACAACCCCAAAAAATATGTCAGCCTATAGACCAGCTAGCTCACAGTGCCACCATGAGTCCCCTAGCCTTACCAAGGAGCAAATAGTTTCTGGCAACCATTGAACATGACAACCCTTGACCCTTCAGAGATCGTGGAAACAGTACAGTACTTTTCGCTAAGTCAATCGTGCTCACTTAGTCTCAGAGAGATACACAGAAAAAACGTTGAGATAATTTTCAATAAACATTTATTGAACCATCGTCATTCTAGTGTAAAACATGTTTGCTGCAACAATCATTAAACAGAAGCAAATGTAAAAGATTACAAGCACCAACAAAGTAAATAGAAGGTAGAATTCTACCATGGTGCTAAAACTGTGAGTATATATGCATGTATATAAACATGACTGTAATCAAGCGTACTCCTACGATGCGGACCCTACCTAAATGTACCTAGCATGTATGTGGGTGTGAAGCCAAGAAAACCCTAGGAATGAGCCAACCCCATTACCTGATGGGAGAGAATGAAGGACCCTGTCTTGGTCACGAGTTGGACACCCAGCAAGGGATATCAGCCCGCTGCGTGTTGAGGCTTCAGCTTGCAGGGACCTCCGTATCCTGTGTCAGTGTGGAAGCGTCTCCTCTAGTTACCTAGTGAAGGTGGGGTTCTTTTATACCACAAAGATAGCCCTGGGGCTCCTACCACAATCGATATGTTGTGGATACTATTATGTAAATGAGCCTAAATCAATAAGTGCAATTATGCAAAGTAGCCCTGTCGCCCTAGGATGAAGATAGCCATGACTTTTGTACAGAGTATGTTAATCCTGTTATGTACCTCATGTGCAGGGGATTTTACTAATAATCCTCGTACTTAATAAATGAGGCTAGTTTCAAGGAAACCAATCTACATTTATTCAGCACATAACTGGCTAAAAGGTCAGTGCTAGAACTGTTATGCAAAACAAAGTAGGACAAATGTAGGTAAAAGGTCACTTTGCTACTTAGGCTTAGGTTGGGGAGCATAACACATTTTGAAAGGAAAAATACCTCCCAGATATACTGGTTGGTTAAAGATTAAGAAAACCACACAAGAGCAGAAGGAGACAGTTCATGAGTATTATGAAATGATGTTTCAGGTTTTTAAACAGCACAGTGGATGTGAATATCGAGAAGAGAAGGCTAGGGGAATTTTTGTGTCGCAGTTTGTCCTAGGATTGAAACATGAAATTAGTGCCCACATTAGGCTAAGTGTTACCTGCTGGCAGATAAAAACACTAGATGAGATCTTGTGTTATGCAAAGTATTGTAGTGATGAAATTGACATGAAGCAGAGGAAAATAAAGGAGAAATTCATGTTGGTTCAGACAAGGTTAGCTCGGAAAGGTTTTCAGAACCCTTCTTTTGCAGGAAATCGGGGAATGATGCAAGGAATGGTTGTCCAAAAGGCTGGTTTAGCAGGAAATCAAAATGGGATGCGAACGCCTCACGGTAGAGGAAGAGGTGTTGCTGCAGGTGTGGGATCTTGAACAGATATTGCTGCCATGAAAATAGTTACCACTTGTCACGTTTGTAATCAGGTGGGGCATTGGAAATGAGAATGTCGTCACTCATGGGGCAAGATGGCGGCTGCTTGAACGCTGCGTGAGTCACCCACTCCAGCCCGCTATATGTCTTTTACTCTGGTGACTTTTTAAATAATGCAAATAGTGCTGCTCCAGGGCATATAAAGGTTACAGGTCCTCCTAAAAAGAAACATTCACTAAGCTAAGTAGTTTACCTCGCGTCTGCTCCTCACTGCAGCAGAGGTATTCAGTGGGCTCAGTCGCCGAATCCGGTGGTATCAGCAGGACATGATGCCTCCGAAACAGATCAAAGCTGCCAAAGATCGGCCAGAGGCCCGAGCACTCATGGGGGCATGAGGAGCCCTTCCGAGTCAGAAAACTCTGGCAGGGCAAAAGACAGACGACGTCACTCCCCCCGCGGAGAGATGCGATGCGGAAGAAGTTGCTGGTAAAGCAAAACTGAAGGAGCACCGGTCTACTGCTGACTTACTGAGAGGGAAGTGCTACGGCTGCCAACAAGAAAGCAGGCTCCATGGGGTAATGGCTGAGACTCAGCAGGTAGCTGGAACATCTACAATTTCCTCTTTAGGGTCAAATACCATGAGTACTGCTTCAACTTATTTGATATCTCCAGGCAATCTTGTGGATGAGACGGTATTAATCCGCCTCCAGGCAATATAGGGGCTGGGACCATCGATCATGTCTCTTTACTAAGTTATTCTCTGAAATGGGAAAGTTTGGTGGACCCGGAGAGCCGGCCTTTGGGATCAGAAGCAAATACTGTTCTTAGCCCTGGTAGGCAGAACTTGAGGGTTGGGGGGACTCCTGAAGGGGCTGCAACATTTTTCTCCCTTACCAATGAATCTGACCTATCCGGGGTAAGTGATGCCCAATCAGACGCGGTTTCAGCGCCAGGTGCTTCTGGGGACAGCCTTGATAGCTCCCTCGCTAAGCTGGCCACTCACAAACGGATGGGTGGCCTCACAAAAAAGGAAGAAATTTATGGGGAAAACAAGGTCTGACGAGTTTGATTTTGAGTCTGATCAGAGTATGGCCAGCCAGCTGAGATGGGATTACTCTGCCACAAATCTTTTGCAGGAAGAAGGAGGGGGCAGCAGCCAAAGGAAAAGTATCAACTATGGATCTTGAGATTGAGTCTCCCCCTCAATGGGTTTAATTTATTCCACACTGAAACAAATGCAAATTGAAGCCCGCCGTGAGAATAAGAGGGCACATTTAGCTACAAAAAAACTTCAAGGGGCCATGCTCAAGGTCAATAAGATCTGTACCGAACTATCAGAGTGCACAACAGTGGTGGAAGAGCGGACAGTAGTGCTAGAGGCTGGGGCCGAGGCCATGGGAAGGCAGCTATCTTCGTAAGAAGCTCGGGTGACAGATATGTTGTGGAAGCTCGAAGACTTTGAAAATCACCAGCGCAGGAATAACATTAGACTTCTTGGTATCGCTGAGAATGCAGAGAGGGGCGACATCCAGGCTTTCATGTTGAGATTGTTGAAGGGGGCCTTCCCTGAGTTGGCTCATTTGGGTTGGGAGGTGGAAGTGCAGAGAGTGCATCGGTTTCCTCTCATGTTAAAAAAAAGGGGGCAACCAGATCCACATGAGAAGCCTAGAGCCAACCTGATCTTCTTTGGGAATTTCCTCCTGCGCCAGCCTATTTTCGAGAAAGCCAAACCCGAGGCCAAATGTGTATTTGATGGACATACTTTTTTTGTCAGGCCGAACATTTGCCATGTGACTGTGGAGAGAAGGTGGCAATTTGTTGGACCCTTTCAAAAACTTGGCTGTGAAGTCTACCTATTGAGCCCTGTCATCTTTAAAGGAAATCCCAGGGTATTCTCATCGGAAATTCAAGCTCAAGAATTCTTGAAAGAGATTTCGACTGGGGGGAGTAGGGCGTGATTTTGGGCTGTATAATCGACTTGGGTATGCACAAACTTTTTAATCACAGAGAGGGCAGAAAGGATGGTAACTGAAGCGTTATTCTATTTTTCCTTTGGCTTATTTTTATTTTTTTATTTTCACAATCACCAGAGTGCTAGTAGCAGCGGGTGGGTAAGGGCTGGGAGGGTGACCTGGGGGGGGGGGAGGCAGCGTGATCGCAGGAGGCATCACTAGGGTCTTTTTGACCTACTTTGCTCATGATGTGGGTGGCAGGCAGGGGTGGGTTAGGTGGCCTTGGGGAGTGGCGGGTGGGGCGGGGTTGGGTGGGTGTGGGTGGGTTCATTTTAAGCATGTTTTGTATGGGAGACAGTTTTGTGTAGGATGTTTGATAGGTATAGGTGGGCAATAAAGCCAACATAGATGAGTAAGCTAAGAATAGCATCAGTCAATAATCCCCTGAAAAAAACGAAGGGTTAATGTGGACATACAATGCTTAAAGGCAGACATAGTCTGTCTTCGGAAGACGCATATAGAAGCAAACAGACGGGAAGTAGCAGAGTTAGCTGGGTATCAACTAGTGAGCAATACTACACAAGGGACGCGAACACTCGGAGTGGCCATTATGGCTCCCAAGGGGAGGGCTAGGTTCCCACGCAGCAGGGCATATAAGCATGGTCGATGGGCTATTGTGCTATGCTGCGTTGACAACAATTCCTTTACACTATGTTCTGTGTATGGATTTGTGGCTGATGATCAGACTATTTTTGACTGGCTTAATGAGTTGGCCGGTTGGCCGCTCCCTCTTATAATTTACGGGGATTTTAACATAAATATTAATGATAAAGGGGACGGGGTTAAGAGTGGGAAGATATCATACCAGGGCCGTCAACCAAACGTTTTTAGATCCCTGGTGCACGTATGTACTCCTCATGGGCTATCTGACGTTAAGGCCAAAAAGGAACCCCATGATCCAGTGTATACGGTTTTTTCTGCCCCACATCAGGTTCATGTTAGGTTGGATTACTTTTTTATGTCCCACGAATCAGCTCTGACAAGCAGAATATATAAATACCCTAGGGTTATGTCAGATCACAACCCTCTGGTCTTGGAAATAGAGATGGAGGTAGTCTTTCCTCCGATTTGCCACTGGTCATTTAAAAGGGCTCTGTTGTATGATGAGGAATATATTAAATACATCAATAATTGGATTCCGATGTTTATAGCAGAGAATATAGGGAGTGCCCAGCTCAATGTGATCTGGGAAGCCTTTAAGGCTGGAGTACGGGAGAGACATAAAGATACAGTCAGGCATGTCAGAAAATGGGGAAATAATTATTGCAGGAGTATGAGAAGCTATTAGCTGCAGAGAAACAGTTAGTCATGGCAATACTTAGGGGTGGGGATATTGAAAAAGCCCAACTAAGTTCGAGGCTGCCAAATCTGCAATAGTTGATATATTTACAAAAAAAGGCTGCGGGCAAATACATGGCCTGGCAGAGCAAGACATGTGAATTTAATGAAAGGGTTTGGACATTTGCTGGCCATTTGCACAAGGCATAAGATAATGCAGGGGGAGATTAGGGAGATTCAGGACCCTCAAAGTGGGTTAATCTCAGATTCGGCTAGTATACGCTCCTCATTCCAAAAATATTATCGGCAGCTGTACTCGGAGGAAACTTGATGTGGGAGCCAAGAAATTGATGAATATCTAGAGGATATGCCCTATGAGGGGTTATCTCTGGAAGAAAAAGATTTGCTGGAAGAGCCAATTTAGGGGGAAGAGGTCATCAAGGCTATTCCATTGGTACCAGCAGGGAAGGCGGTCGGGACTAACCTAATTTCAGGAGAGTTCTATAAGGTGTTTGCCCCCGCCTTCAAACTCTGATGGGGGAGGTCTTTTTAAAGGCACAATCAGGGGGAGAGGCATCAGAATCTTGGTCTTCGGGCAATATAATAGTTTTTTCAAAGAAAAGGAAGCCTGCCCAAGAACTAGGAGCATACCGGCCAAACACTTTGGTTAATAGTAATATTAAAATAGACGCAAAAGTCTTGGCTATGAGATTGGCTGGGGTAATTAAGAAGATTGTCTCCCCGGTTCAGCATGGATTCGTCCCTGGATGCAGCACAATCGATCATATTCATCAGGCGATCACTTTGTTCGATGCAGCAAAGACAGCCGGAGACCATATGGCTTTAGTCCTACTTGATGCGAGAAAGCCTTTAATAGGGTCTCCTGGCCTTTCTTATGGGCAGTAATGGTCATAAAAGGTTTGGGTTCCAGGTTTATTACAGCAATCCAGACTCTATACCAAAATCCAGTAGCTAGGATCTCGGTAATGGGAGGTATGTCTGATGTGGTGACAATAGTACGTGGCACGAGACAGGGATGCCCCTGCTCTCCCTTACTGTTCGCTCTGTATATTGATCCCTTAATAAGGAAGATTAAGGAGAATAGTTTAATTATATCAGTGCACAGTAAGGGGGGGAGAGAAATCTTAGCATTTGCTGACAATTTGGCAGTTACTACTCCCGACCCCGTAGGCGCCCTAAGAGAAATTGAGAGGGAGGCGGTGAAGTCCGGACAGCTGTCGGGGTATCTGCTAAATCAGAATAAAACACACATTTTTGTCAACAGACTGGCTCAATCGAATGATAGATGGGTGGCTCCGCTTGCAGTTTATCTTGGGGTGGATATCACGGCAGAAATTGAGAAAATTGTAGAAATTAATTTGAGTTTGCTGATTCAGAGAACCAAAACAGATTTTGCGAGAATGAACAATCTTAGGCTTACATTGATCGGGAGGAGTAACGTTGTAAAAATGTTGTTTTTACCTAAGATTTCGTATTTGCTTAGGGCTACACCCTTAGAGATAGAGGGCTGCTGGTTTAAGGTGCTAAATCAGATGATTTCCAGATTTTTGTGGGCTTATTCACGTCCTAAAAGAGCCTTAAAGTTTCTGACACTTCCTAGGGAATGGGGAGGATGGGCTGTCCCAAATCTCCTGTTGTATTATTGGGCTTCGGCCCTTCAACAAATGGTAGTTTTATTGAAGGGGGATGGGGAATTGGTATAAGGTTAGGAGGACCCTCCGTCGACATATGAGCTATTATTAAGAGGGGAAGCCAGGGGCTGTCTTATGCGCCAAATGGAGTTTGGTTATTTCAAAAGGGTCAAGTTTAAAACTCCGACCTGCGCCTCTAGAGTATGGACGGCTGTCCAGAACAAACTTGGGCTAGGCCACTTGAATGGCTATACCCCTATGAACAACAATACCCTGCTCCCCGATATCTTAAGGGATGGCTATGTTAAGCGTTGGAAAGAGCATGGCTTGTCGAATCTTGGGGATTTCATGGGTGATGTGGGCATTTGTTCATTTGACAAGATAAAAAACAAGTTTGGGTTGGAGTATGGGGAATTTTTCAAATATTTGCAGATAAGAGATTTTTGGAGGAAAAAAGGTGAGGGGGCTAGTGGTTTTCTAAGAGTTGATATGATAGACTTGCTCCTTAAATCTAAACCCTCGCTGGGTACATTGTATAGGATGTTGAATGATAGGATGGTGGATGATTTAGATAAGCATACTAGAAGGTGGGAAGATCTGCTGCAAGTGGGGACAGAGGAGTGTAAAGACTCTCTGCATCTTGCACAATCCACTTTCATTGCAGCCAACTTGCCGATGCAACATTTTAAAACATGGTTTAATCTTTATATTACTCCTGTGAAGATTGTGAAAAGGGGAGGGGTTGCTGGAACACATTACCCTCGCTGTGGCAGCTATGCGGCGGACCTCATTCACACGTTTGCTACCTGCCCTAGCCTTGATAGTCTCAAAAAGCATATCGGTAGAATGCTTGAGATACGGCTGGGGCTACGGATAGCAATTACTCCTCAGCTAATTATGTTAGGGGTGGGAGAGGAAGTGGCTCCAAGCCACGTCCAGGCCTTTATGTTCATTGCCATGACAGTTTTAAGGCCCTGTCTGGCCACTGGATGGCTAGACCCGGTTCCGCCTACTAGTCAACAATGGATGGCTAGACTTTTGGCCATAGATCAGTTGGAATCAGCGGTTTATGCTCAGAAGGGCAGGGTGGCAAATAAAAGAAGGCTGGAAATATGGGCACCTCTGAAGGCCTGGATCAGTGATATGGATGAACAGGCCATGCTCGGGGAACGGGACAATGGGATGGCAGAAGGGGCAGCCTGGGCTGATACCGATACTTGTGTACATGGATCCCACTATTAATTTACTGCTCTGTTTTACTCTACTTTTATAGATAAAAATTTGCAATAAAGAAATAACAATAAAAAAGGAAATGAGAATGTCAATTTTATCCTGAAAAGGCTGGTTGATTATTGCAAAATTCTCAAGGTATGGTAGGTCAGAAAATGCCCGCACAGCAAATACAGACTCCATGCAAAATCAAGCCCAAATGGTGCCCATTGCTCCAATGCAAATGGGGAATCCCAAATTGAATTTAAATCAGATGTCTAAATTTGATGCAAATTAATTCCAGAATGCAATGCCACAATTCCAAAATCAGAATCAAGATGTTTTGGGTCAATACCCATTATTCGAAACTGATGAGTTCTCTTCTGATCATTCCCAATGACAGTGCCTGAGAGAGGAAGAGGATTGCGTACTTGGTGCAGTCTTAGAGGTAGACCAAAGTGGCCCATATGTGCATGCCAATGTTTATGGTCATAATATGTCATTTCTGATTGACACGAGAGCTACCCGATCCACAGTTAGAACCGTGGAAGTTCCAGACTTGCCTCTATCAAGGAAAACAATCCAAGTAGTTGGAGTTACAAATAAACAGATGCTAAATCCAATTTAAAAAGAAGTCCCAGTGAAAATAGGATATTTTGGAAAAAAACACGACTTTGTGATTTTAGCACAGCAAATCTGTTAGGAAGCGATTTGTTGTGTAGGTTAAATTACACAATGTACTGCGCACCATACGGTGTGGCATTTCAAGCTCACGATGTCGATTTTAAGATGATCAGACAAAACGCTGAAGTAGGGATGTTTCCTCTGCTGACTATTTGTGAATTGACAGAAGATCTCAGAACTACTGTAAATGCTGAGCTTTGCGATTTTACAGGGAAAGACATTGGACTTTTAAAAGGTGTAGAACCAGTTTGAGTCAACTTGAAGCCAAATGCTTTTTTCCCTAGAACACCATACTATCATTTGCCCCCAGAGACCATTGCAGGAATACAATCAGTGATTGAAGATATGTTTCAGAACGGATTACTAAGAGAGTTAACTGGAAGTCCATGCAACTTGTTCATAATGGGTTTGTAGAAGCCGATTGGCAATGATAGGAATGTGCAGGACCTGAGGTGGATCAATGAAATAGTGGTGCCTTGTTGTCCTGTGGTACCAAATCCCGCTACAGTACTTTTCCAAATTCCTTGTACTGCAGAATGGTTTACAGTTATTAATTTGTGCCAGGCTTTCTTTTCAGTGACCTTGCACGAAGATAGCCAGCATTTCTTCTCCTTTGTCTTCCAGCAGAAAACACTCATGTGGTGTCGCGTTCCTCAAGGGTATACAGAGAGTACCTCTATATTCCATCAGATCTTTAAGAAACGTATTGAGTTCCTGCAGATGCCCTGTGAGTCTACCCTTGTACAGTATATTTTTGACCTGATGGTAGCCTCAGATACATGTGATGCCTGTAAATAAGTCACCATTGCATTATTGAAATACCTGGCAGAGAACGGACACAAAGGGGGATATTTACAACAAAATGTCTGAGCGTGGTGTTACGCCAAAATTGGTAACGCCGCAGGAAAGTGCTGTATTTACAAAAATACGGTGCACCCCTGTGTTTCCCCTAGTGCTAGTGCTAATAAGGCTGCCTAATTGCAGAGCAGGCACCCTTATGCCATGTTGCAAGGGTCCCTGCGTTGCAGGGGCAATTTTTTATGTGAAGCAAGGGGCCCCTTCCAGCACATAACATTTTTTGAAAGGCAATTTGCTCTTTCTATGTGTACTGCAGAATGCAGCACACATGGAAAGAGCAAAATACGAAGAGAAATTATTAATTTCTCCTTGTATCGCCAGTCTCAGACGAATAGGCCACGTTACAACGCATGCGAATATATTGCATGCCATTACAACACGGTCATTACAACGACCGTGTTGTTACATCGCATACCATTACAACACAAGTTGTTACAACGACTTGCTGTAGGGGGCACGCTGGATTTTGGAATAGTATAATTTACTATTCCAACTCCAGTCTATGCAACAGTAGGGAAGGTGTTGGATTTTAAATTCAACACCTTCTCCCTCTACAGCAAGTCGTTGTAATGACTTGTGTTGTAATGGTTTGCGATGTAACAACGCGGTCGTTGTAATGACCGCATTGGAATGGCATGCGATGTATCGCATGCGTTGTAAACAATGTTTCCCGTCTCAGACCAGGTATTCCCTGGTCTTAGTTTTTGGCACTGCCCCAGCCTCGTAAATATGGGGCAGCATCAAAAAACAATGGGGTTTATGGTGAAATGCCCACTGAAACACCCATTGCACGCCCCTTTCACGTTAAGTGAAGCATGAAAAGGGGCCTTATTTACAAGACGAAGTTATGCCACCTTAAGTCTCTTATCGCTGCCTTGTAAATATGGAGAAGGGGATATCGCCGCCAGAAGGTCGCTAAAAGTGATGCTTTGGTGGCGGTATCCCCTTGTAAATATTCCCCCAAGTGTCTCCAGGTAAACTGCAGTACTGTCAAAAGAAGTTCAATATCTGGGACACAATATTATAAAAGGATCCAGGAAGGTGTCACCAGAGAGAGTTGAAGCCATCTTGCAGACAAATCCACCATGAACACTGAGGGAGATAAGGAGGTTTCTAGGGTTGGTTGGCTACTGTAGACAGTGAATACTGAACTTTTCATTGATGGTAAAGCCCCTACTGAGGCCGACACATCGAGATGTGTTCAATCCACTCCCTTGGGACAACGAATGCACCAAAACGTTCCTAGAGCTGAATTAGAAATTGTGGCATGCCCCATCTCTAGGAATGCCAGATTTTGTAAAAGAATTTCCTCTGTTTTGCAGTAAAAGAGATGGGTGCGCACTCTCAGTTTTGACACAGAAACATGGAAAGGCCCGAAGACTGTGACTTATTTTTCTACCACACCTGATCCTGTAGTGGCAGGACTCCCTGGCAGTTTGAAGGCAGTAGCTGCGGTGAGTGCTAGTTTGTAAAAGACTGAGAACTAGTGATGGGACATCCTCTAATTGTCATGGTCCCACACTCAGTGGAATCACTGCTAACAAAGACCAAATCTCAGTACCTGACCCATAATAGACTTACCCAATATGAGCAGAGTTTCATTGCCTCAGATAATATTACAATCAAACTTTGCGATGTTTTGACTGTTTCTACTTTGATGCCTGTAATTGAACAAGATGATAAATGTGAAGAGTTTGATCACGATTGCCTAAGTGTCACTGAACTGTGCACAAAGCCAAGGCCTGATACCACAGGTAAACCACTAAATGAGCTCGATTATATCCTATTTGCCAATGGTTCATGCTTAAGAGGAAATAAAAACACACTAAGAGCAGCATATACAGTGTGCTTCACAAATGATGTGGCCGAAGCTTCCTGGCTTCAATCTGTTTTCTCTGCACAAGTTGCCAAGTTAATTGCCCTAACCCGATCTTGCAGTCTAACTGCGCAAATGAGAGTCACCATCTTCACAGATAGCCAGTATGGCTTTGTCGAAGTTCATGATTTTGGGCAATTATGGTCACAAAGAGGTTTCCTTACTTCCACAGGAACGTCAATCCTGAATGGGCAAAATGTGAAGGATTTGCTCGAGGCTTTGCAGTTACCCAATGATATTGATGTTGGAAAATGTCCACGACATCAAACAGGGACCAGGTGCATTGCCATGGGCAACAGATACGCTGACTCCATAGCCAGGTATTGTGCACCTCTAGCTTACACATTTAATGGTGGTTTCACATACAAATCTGAGGGAGAGAATGCCTTTGCAATGAAGATGGAAATAACGGATACTTGGGAAGAACTAAAAAGAGTACAAGAAAATGTGTCTGAAGCAAAACAAAATGTGTGGATCCGATCGGATTGTGTAAAGAATGCAAATGACATATGGATGTCAGCTGATGGAAGGCCAGTGTTGCCTGATAGCTTGTTGTTTCCAATGACGTCAAACAATGGATACCTACATTTAGATAGAGATGCCATGGTGAGACTCTTTTGACAAAGTTGGTTTAATCCTAGGTTCCAAATGTTTGCTGATGAAAAGTGCAGAAGGTGTCAACAGCTAAACATAGGAAGGAAAACACATTAGAAGCACACACATAGGAAGATCATATGGCCCTTTTAAAAGACTACAGAAGGATGTTATCGAGATGCCTGTGTACAACGGCTTGAGATATATCCTAGTGATCATCTGTGAATTCTCAAGATGGGTGGAAGCCTACCCAACGAGAAGAAATTACAGACTTACTGTAGCCAAAGTCTTATTACGGAAGCTCATACCGAGATTCGGGATGCTGGTTCTTCTTAAGTCAGATAGAGGAATATTAAATTTGTGGACTCAATGCTTATTTCCTGTTACCTGCTGACTGGGAAGGAACTTGTTGTTTAGGCATATTAATTCCAAATATGTATCACGTAGCAAGCATACAAGCATAGAAGCATTACATTTAGCACCAGGGTACAGACAGAAACGTAACATAGAGACAGGAACTGCTTTAGTAGGAGACATATTTGGAGCAGTGATACCACCAGTGGGGATCATACAAAATTATCAAAAGATCAGAAAGCTAGCTACCGTAGTTAATAAAATGGTAACAAGCACATCAGGAGCTTTACTCTTATTTAACACTGATCTAATTGCCATAAGGTCTATGGTTTTGCTAGACCATCTTGCTTTAGACATCCTACTAACTGAAAAGGAAGAAGTCTGTCACATGCTGAAACTAACTCACTGCTGTGCGTTCATACCGGACGAAAGCAAGCAGATTGAAAGCTTTACGAAAAACATATTAGGTTTAGAACCTGAATTACATGAATTGGAACATCATGTTTGTACGAGAATTTTGGGAAAGGATTGAGCACAATTGGAAATTGGTTTTCGACAGCTGAGAAGGGTATAATAAAAGCTGTACTAATTGCTACATTGATAATATGACTTTGCTTATTATTGCTTTATGTCCCATTTCTGATCTGTAAATACTTCATGCAGAAAAGACAGGACAAATTTCAAAGAAAAATGTGCAAGAGAGACATGTGATTTAGGGAAAAATGAAACAACGACTACTTGAAACCACTCCAACACTGTAGGGGAATAAAAAGAAAAAGACGAGACTAAAATGCTTTCTAGACTTCAATTTGAATGTGAGACCTAATTGTATGATGATTAGAAATCATCAAAAGGGAGGGATTTGGAGGAAATTAGTTTGAAAATAAAATTCGACTTACAGTGCACTTTAGAAATGTGTTTAAACTGCTGCAGAAATATTTTCACATAGAAAATAACACAGACAAAATGTGCCCATTTCTTAATGTGAAAGAAATCTTATTAATGCTGCAAATAGATATATTAATTATTCAGATGTACAGGAAGCATGCTTACAAAATGTTTATCAAATGAGATAATTAAACATTTTTGTACTAAATTATCATTCTTAAATGTGCACTTTTAGTTAGGCCTCAAATCCTTTTTCTCTCCATTCTTGCTCACAGCTTAATAGACGTTGATTATGGCATGAATGTTCATCGTGGGAATCGGGAGAAGAGACATCAGAAGTTGATGACACCATCAGATGAGCGGTTTCCATTGGCTGGAGGATCTAATACCTAATAGAGTTTCGATACATTATTGTGTGATTTATAATGTGTGTTCCTAGATAGTGTGAAGTTCCCGAATGCGAGACCGAGAGACCAAGATCTATCTCCCCTGCCTTGCGGCTCTTCTCCTGGAGAGTTGATCGTTTGCTTTGTTTCCAACAGCTACTGCTAAAGGTGACTTATTTCCTTTTATCTAATGACCTTCTCCTGATCGGTGCTACTGCAGAGATCATTCTATCATTGATGGTTGCTACTGCAGCGGTAAGGAACTTGGCTAAGTTTCCAGAACGACTCTTTATGCGAAGTTCTTCTTTTATTCTCACTCTTACTCTTTTCCAAAAAGGACTCTTCATGGGTTATCCTTAGGATAGGTTCCCTAGCTAGTTTAGTAACGTTCTCCTTTAGGGAACACTGTGTATTGATTTATGCTGTCACTAATCAATCTTTTACTGATATTTCTGTAAACCGACAAATCTGAATAAAGATCACAAAATAATACTAAATCTTTAAGATAAATAAAGGTGTTGAAAACTTCACCAACTTCTCATCATTGACTGAACATTTAAAATTCTAACTGTTGATGATAAATGCATAGTTTATGTTTTGTTCTAGCTCCAATTCACAAACTGTGTCAAAGGTCTCTTGATCTTTTCAAGAGCCATCAGGATTTCCAAAGGAGGAATTCTGGAAGTTGTGTGTTTAATCTTAAAGCCATACTTGGCTAGTCCTCTGGCTCCCACAAACAATGCATCATCTATTAGATGTCTTTACAAAATACATCATTGATGGCATCGTATCTGACTCCATCACTTGCGCATTGTGATGTCACATACTCTACCGCTAATGCCACCATTGAAGCCTCACTGATCACAAATGACAACACTATGACAGTAGCTGTCAGATTCCTAATTGAAAAATTCATACGCTCAATCAGTTAAAATATTCACAGTTTCACATCTTTTTTACACTTCATTTGCAACTACAGATCATAAAGAGCCTCAGCCCCTTAGGGATACTGCTGCAACTACTAGTGGCCCTCTATTTCCAAACCAAACATTACCAGTCCACAAATACTTGATGTTTTAATCCTGTCATGTAGTTCCTAATAATACATAGGATCTACACGTTTAGATAACATAAACTAATGGATTGGTGTTCAGACTGATTCCAGACACCCCCAAAGGATATGTTAGCCTTTAGACCAGCTAGCTCACAGCGCCACCAAAAGCCCCCTAACCTTACCAAGGAGCGAATAGTTTCTGGCAACTATCGAACATGACAACCCTTGATCCTTCAGGGATCATGGAAACAGTGCAGTACCTTTCACTCAGTAAATCGTGCTCACTTAGTCTCAGAGAGATACACAGAATAAATGATGGGGACATTTTCAATAAGCATTTATTGAACCAGCGTCATTCTAGTATAAAACATGTTTGCTGCGACAATCATTAGACAGAAACAGATATATAAGGTTACAAGCACCAACAGAGTAAATAAAAGGTAGAATTCTACCATGGTGCTAAAACAGTTAATATATGCAGGCTATAGATACATGGCAGTAATCATGCGTACTCCTACGAAGCAACCCCTATCTAAGTATATCTAAGTGTACCTAACATGTAAGGGGGTGTAAAGCCAAGAATCCCCTATGGAAGAGCCAACCGCATTCCCTGATGGGAGAGAATGAAGGATCCCGTCTTGGTCTTGAGTTGGACACCCCACAAGGGATGTCAGACCACTGTGTTCTGAAGCTTCTGCAAGCCTGGACCTCAGCGTCTAGTGTCAGTGTGGATGCTTCTCCTCCGGTTACACAGGCGAAGATGTGGTTCTTTTATACCCAAAAAGTACCCTCAGGGGTTCTGCCTAGATATGTAATGGCTTGCCATTATGTATAGTGGACCTGCCGTCCAAGGATGAAGTTAGCGGTGACATTTGTGCAGAGTTATTATACAGAAGATGGTAATCCCGCTGTGTACGTCCTGGGCAGGGGATTAAGATATGGTACTAGAAATCCTCATGCATAATAAATGAGGCCAGTTTCAGAGAAAACTGATCAACATTTATTCAGCATAAAACTAGGTAAAAGGTCAGTGCCAGAACCGTTATGCAGAGCAAGGTAGGATGAATGTAGGTAAAAGGTCATGTAGCTACGTAGGCTTATATCGGGGTACATTGGGGTTCATAACACCCACTCCTCATCCGAAGGTCGATAAGGTCAACTAATGCTAGAATATGCCCGTCTAAAAAGCATAAAAACATTGTTATCAAAATTAGTGTAAAACATCTAAAAACATGGTATATGTAAAAAATGATGTTAAAAGTTAAAAAAGCTCTATAAGTCCTCTAAAAAGTCAATATACTGTTAGACCAACTGAGCACACTGAAAGCAAGAATGGTGCTCAGTGAGAGCAGGAGAGGAAAAAAAATAAAACAAAACAATGTTTTTGAATTCCAATTTGGCTTGTTTTAAAAAAAGGCCAAATTGTTCCCATCACATGGAGTGCTAAATGTGTATGTGTCCTGTGTAGGAGATGCAGCATCACTGTTGCTTGCATTCGCAGATGACAGTCCCTGTAACACCTCTTGTATCAGGTCAATGGAGCAAAGGTGATCATCTTCAGTTCCCGCAGCAGCCACTGAGGAAACACTCGGTAGCTGTGTGTTTGTTATAGAGCCGGTGTCCATTCCGACAGTAGCTGAAGCATCCCGTGGAGGCTTTCAGTTTAAGAATGCCGTCATCAACATGGGAATACACTGCGGACACTATAACACGTGGACCTTTAAGGGGTCCAGTAGTACGTCTACGTCCAGTGGCGCAACCAATGGAAGTGTTAGACATATGTCCAACACTCATTAGTATCCGCAGAATAGACAGCTCTGAACGATAGGAACCAATGCCACTTAGCTCCTGAAGCTGAGGTGCGCCCAGATGGAGTACCAAACATTCACAGCAACGTGTCAAGAGTAGTGCTTTTTCCATCTCTAGTGGAACTGGGCTGTCCATTAGGTAGCAGGAAAATTAAAACCAGGATACCCACTACAAGTAGTAAGACCAGCGGAAGCCCTCCAATATGGAGTGTATTGATGTATGAATGCTGGAATAACCCCGAAGATTGTCTGAAAGGTGCTCACTAGTCGACTCCAGAACCTGTGCTCTTAAATAGATGTACAATCCCCTTTGTATCAGACATGTTAAAGATACAATGTACTATTTCTCCGAAATGGAGCGGGAAATTCGTTTGGACTAACGCCTTTATCTCAGCTGAAGACCTTGCAACCTGGGGATCAAAAGTCTCTCTGGCTAAGGTTAAGGCCACATCCTTCCGTAAAAGCATGGCTTTCAGTCTGCTCAAGAATCGAACCATATAAAGGAAACATCCAACGAAGGCCATAGCGTTGCCTCCGTAAATGTGTGGGTCGGTGGAAACAATACCTCCATTCAACAAGTAACCCTGAAACATACTGTGACCAGATATGCGATGCCTGGTACCATCCCACAACAACCTTGATCATTCAACATCAAATAGCTCCCATTTGAGAGCAGTTTGAACACTGAATGAATCATGGCAGCTTGGGATCCTTTCAAGTGACATGATAGGTTTGCAAACGAAGCGTTACAGGCTCCATGAAGCAAAATATTCTGACAAATTAGAGACCCACTTAAAGAACTCTCACAATCTGAACCGCTGAGAAAAACGTCAGTGTTCCCATTCCTGCATCTAAATCTGTATGGTAAATCCCAATGCTCATGTATGTATCCCTGTCCCAACGCTTCATACCTTCCTATCTGGTGATACTGTAGACAGTATTGAAATTGGAATATGGTGACTGGCAGTTTAATATGGCCATAGATTAACCATTCTGTGGAAGGTGACTCAGCCACGGTAAAAGGTAATTGGTCCAATTTTTCAATGTGCAGCATTGTATACTTTGCATCTCTTCGTGCCATAGTTGTCTGTCTTTCTGTAAGTTTATATGAAGAAAGCAGAGTCGTACTGTTGATATACCGCTAGGGCATGTGGCCAGAGCACAATGAGTGTAGCGTCCAGCTCAATAATAGAACGGATTGCAAATGCGTATGTCCATGTTCTAATATAGACAAATCCTGTTCCATTATATCTATTGCAGAGGACACAATGTTACCCAGTGAATAAATCCTGGATGATAATGTGGTCATGCCATTGTCGACCACTAACAAAGCCTTTTCTAGGTTAACCCTATCAATTTCATGTAGTCTCTCAGCAGCTTCCTGTTGAGAGATTTTCCAAACCTCATTGTACATAGCACATAAGAAGCGTTTCTGACGTGGCTTCTGGGGACCTAACAATAAATCCTTGAGATCCATGTCATCTGAAAGTAAGGACAAGCGTTGTTTCACCTGGGATAGGTTCTTAGCCACTCTAGGCATAACTTCCCAACACTGTAAGATGTCACCACCCGTGTGTTCTCTTTGTACATAGCGCTGGTCAGGCCTATGAATACTAAACCCTGCGGTGGTACCCCTGAATCTTTACAGACACCTATTTGTGTCGATAATCCAAACCAACCATCCCTTCCAATTGGGGTCAGATGAATTGGACAAGCAATCATGTAGAATGTCATCTAATGTATCCTTACTATGCTGTGTATAGTTTTGCCATCCCTCAAAGTGTATAAGTGAGGGAATCAGTGGTGTGTTCAAGTCCTTGATCTTGTCTAAGCCAAGACAGGAAGTTTGTTGCACTGTGTCGTTCAGAAATATAATCTGGTATGAGGCATGCTCTAAATAAGGCCTTCTTTCCCTGAACTTGCCAATCTTTAGTCCCCCAGAAAGATGTTGTGTCTATAGTGTCCTTCCAAAAGTCGAAACCCTGTAAAGACAGTTGAGAAATAAAGGAAGCTGAGTATATCTGTTCCGTGTTAGTGAGCATATTTTTCTTCGTAGTAGTAAGTGCAACCTTATAATAATAAGTGGTCAGGTCTGATGTGTTAAACCTAGAAACATAAGCAAACCTTGTTGCAAATGTAGCTGAACTACCTTTTGGCGGTGTTGGCAATGTTCCCATTGATGGTAAGAGAAAACTTTACGTGGGTTACTTGCTTTGTGTAAGAAATGATGACCATATTGTTGGTAACAAAACATGGTGTCAAAATTAGAGGTATCATCATACAGTTCATTGCTAGAAAATGCAGCAGATTGTTCTAAATTAGACAGCATGGTATTTACAGTTTCAAGGTCCCAATCATCAGAGAAAGTACTGGAGGTGATGATATCACTGAAAGAAATTTTAAACAAGTGTGGCATTATTAAAAGTTCAGTTGGCCATATACTTCATATGAAACCATGTCCCATACTATTTCTTCAGGAACTGGAACTGCTGTAATGTTCACTAAGGACAGGTCTCTCTGTTCACGGTGTGATGTGGTTTCAGGACCAAGTTCACATGTTGTACTGCAGAGCGCTCTGGGAGGTAATGTCCATTCAGGAGCAGGAAAAAGAATGTCACGACACCTATCCAGAGGAGTAGGAACAGTAGACCTATAACAATCCAGAGCTGTAGCCAGGAAGAAACAAGGTAAGTCTTTTTCAGCCAAAGGTAGAAGTCACAAATTTGTTTTTGGGAAACAGGCAGTGGCAGTAACTCTGGTTCACTTAGATCCAATGAGAAAGTATCCAAATCGATGAAGTAGTGTGGGACTGGAAATGTTTCCGTTTTACTTGCTTGTGCATTATTCTATGTAAGTTAGCATTCGCTGCACCACTTTATGTTTGGCCGCCATTTTGAATTATGTTTGAAACTGCCCCTCGCCTTCTCAAGGAACAGGTTGTGGTAAGTTTTGTTTCTCCAAGGTTGGGCCTTGTTTAGCTAATGAATACACTGTTCTTATTAACGCATACCTTTCTCACTAGATAGAGGCCTTCTCCCACTAGTCTAGTGGCGAGCACGGACAGAACGACCTTGAGTAGGAGATGATGTGTGCCCGGCCTCAGAATCGAAACCTATCCTTCTGTACTCCTTTGTTTAGTTGCATCTGCTTGGAAAATTCCATTGTGAGTGTGCCTTCATTGGTTCTGAAATGTACATAATGTATCGTTATGCTTGCTGATGTCAGTCCCTCTCTGCAGCACTCCTAAGAGACTGGGCAGACCGGGCTCTGCTCAAGCGTATCTGAATAAACATAGATTAGTTTGTATTCTCTACTGTCTGACCGACTCTTCATTTGTATGGAAGGCTGAGAGGTGGTCTTGAGTGACCCGGGTGACCCTAATCGGGTCGCTTCCTTCAGTTGGCGCCCGAACAGGGACTCCTTCAGGTGACTGGCCCTTCCCCTTCCGCAGACGGGTGGGGAGGTCGAAGCGATTGTCAGGTCAGACTGATGGACCAGGGATCCCTGCATGAGAGAGTTCCTATAACTCGCAGCTGCCCCTTCTGTCCCGCCGGACGGTGCCTCGCCGAGTGGTCATCCCGACTGGAGTCCTGAACGCCGTTTGTTCTGAAGAGTTGGCAGTGGAGAAAAACTTTGTTTTGACCTGCATACATCAGGTGAGTTTGTTTTGGTTCTTTGCGGATATGGTACCATTTTGGTTTGTATTTGGTACGGTCTAAGGGCCGTCATTTGGATAAAACGTTTGCAAATGTTTGCCAGGCATAGAACAGTGAATTTGTTTTCTTTGAAAATGCCTGGAATAAGTAAATTGGTTTCTTTGTGTTGTCGCTGTTGTTCTGCAGATGCTAGATTGGAAGAAGCTCAGCTGGCGCCTCCGGAAGGCACTCCTAATTTTGATATGTATGTGAAACATGGTCTTGGCCCTATTATGTTTAGTACACTAAGGCACAAATATATGCGGGACAATGCCGAATTGCAGTGGCCGTTGAAGGCACTTTTGATGAACAACAAATTGGGTTTTTACAGGAAAAATTGTTTGCGAAGCGAAGTAGGCAGTCTATGTTTGATTCTCTTCGAACGTGGCAAAAGGAGGCTAAACAGAGACGAATAATGATGGAAAAGGAGGCGCGAAAGGAGAGAATGCAAACATTGACTCAGAAGGCTGTAGCACATGATAAAGAGAAACAAGAGATAGGAATTGAACACGAAAATAGGAGGTTTCGATTACACATTGATAAATCTTATGTAGCCCAAGAAGAAAATGATACTTTTGTGGAGGAATTATTAGATAGTCGACCCCCACCTCTGCACGCCCCAAAAAAGATATATCCCACTGTTCCCTTGCCCTCACAGCAGCCTGTTACTGTCGCTTCTGCTGTCTATGTCCCTGTATCTACTGCTGCTTTTTCGACAGCCGTGGCATCAGCTCCTTCTCCTCTTTCTCTTCCTCCTGCTTCCTTACCGTCCGCAGAAACTCTGACTGTTAGCACCCCCCTCACGCCCATTGTTTCAGCATCCTTCTCGCCAGCTTTTTCCCCTGTGACTCAGCCCTCAGCATCACTGATACCCGTCACTCCAGTTGCCTCTCCTTCCTTGGTTTTTCATCCCCCAGTTTCTTTGAGTGATGGGATGCCAGTGCGTGGATTTAGAAACGGAGATTGGACGAAGTTTAAAGAGCGCATGGGTCCGTATGTGCGATCTGAAGTGGGAGATGCAGAGAAAAAAGTAGTGGCTAACCAGGCTGCGCAGTGGGCCCGAAACCCCATTTACAGTGTGAAAGATGAGTGGAATGTGATGAAATATTATGAGCCTTTTGTACAACAGCATGCCCTTAAGCATATGTCTGCTACTTTGATTGGTCTTTGGGAGCAGTGTTTCAAAGATGCGGCGCCACAGATTTTATATGAAATTAAAGATCGTGTATATGTCAGTAATATGGGGCCTGATCAAGTTTTTGGCAGTATTACGATGTTGATTGCCTACCGGGGTAGGCTACTTGAGAAGAGCCCCACTCCGGTATCTCAGTTCCCGATGCGGGAGGTTCATCCTATATATCACCCTGAAATACCAGAGCTAACGGATCAGCATTAGACCAGGTGTGGTGGCCCGTTTCCAAGAAAAATGGATTTATACTCCCTGGAAAAGGAGTGAAGTTTTGTCTCTTAAGACTCAGTTACCTGATCCTAGGAAAAATCCTACTGCATATTATAAAGAATTGACTGAAGCTGCCTCCTCAACAGTAATGACGCTTGCGGATATTGAAATGTTCTTTGGTTTACTGGTTCCGGTTGATATTTGGAGGCAGGTGCATACACAAGACCATGTGGCGGAACTGGGAGGTACATGGGATCAAATTAAAGTATGGGATCAGGAGAGGAAGCCTGGCGATAAGCCTAAGGGAGAGATACTTGCCTTGCCAGGCCCCATTATCACGTATATGCATTCCCTTAT
This sequence comes from Calotriton arnoldi, assembly GCA_963921515.1. Taxonomy (NCBI): domain Eukaryota; kingdom Metazoa; phylum Chordata; class Amphibia; order Caudata; family Salamandridae; genus Calotriton; species Calotriton arnoldi. The sequence goes on from CAWUFW010000188.1 coordinate 703,382, forward strand.
TCCACCAAGAAAGGTTGATTGGGACAAGTTAACAGCTTGTCACCAGAAGAAAGGTGAGAGTGTGTCTGATTTTTTCACTCGGTTTGAAGATGTGTTCCTGGATTATAGTGGGCAGGATTTGTCTGTTGAGGGAGTTGTCTGGTTGTTTGTTAATAGATTTGTTTCCAATTTGCTTCCCGAGATTGCGACTCGATTGCAGGCTTCCGAAAGCACTTGGTCCACCTCTTCCCCTTCTGTTATTTTTAATATGGCGCAGTATTATGAGCATGGGGAAATTGAGGATAAGTAGAGAACAGAGAAGAAGCACACGGATTTGAAGACAAAGGTGTTGTTGCAGCAGGCTTCTAGAGGGAATAGTAGAGGAGGTGGCGGTTTGGCCTGCCAGCTTCCACTCACAAGCAGACAGCCGAATACTACGCCTTTAGGGCCGAATTAATGTGCCTATTGTAAGGTGGATGGACACTGGCGTAGCGAGTGTCCCGTGTTGTTGCAGATGGTGGCAGTCCCTAGAGGACGAGGTTCTCGTGGACGGGGTCGGGGAGCTAGTGGGGCAGACAGGGCTTCAAATGCTGCGGCCTCACAGGGTCATTCTGATAATAATTACTTTGATAACCCTTGGGGCGGACAGTATTATCATGATGATTATGATACAGATGAGGTGACAGGAATGTCTTACAGCTTGGACAGCCAGGGACAGAGTGAGGGACCCGTTTCGATACCTGTAGACCAACGCGGTCCTTATGTTACTGCGGATTTGAATGGCTTGGCTAAGGAATGTTTGGTGGATACAGGTGCAGCGAACAGTTCTATTTCTCGTTCTTTGGTCCCTGGGGCGGCTCTGTCTGGCCATAATAATGTTTTGGTAGGTTTCTCTGGTGTACCGGTTGTGAGCCCCATTTCAAGACCACTTGCATTGACTATTTGTCCTTTCACCGTGGATTTGCCATTCTTATTGACATCTAATTGTGGAGAGAACTTGATGGGTTTGGATTTGTTGAAGAAATTGCATGCTACGATCTATTGCTCCCCGGCAGGTGTTTACATGACAATTGGTCCTGATGTGGTACGCGCTAAACAGTGTCTGTCCAAAGACGCGCCCCTTCCAGCTGAGTTTAAAGATGTGCCACCCACTTTGTGGGCCACAGGCGACACAGATGTAGGACTGTTACAGATACCGCCGGTTTCGATCCAAATTAAAGACAATGCTATTTTGCCTCGTATCCCTCAGTATAAAATACCGCAGGCAGGTGAGCAAGCTTTATTGCAAATTGTATAGGATTTGATTGAGAAAGGAGTGGTTGAGGAGACGACTGCTTATATTTGTGATAGCCCTATTCTTCCCATTCTAAAATGGACACCTTCGGGTTCCTCTGATGATCATGCAGATGTTTATCGTTTTGTGATTGATTTGCGTGAAGTTAATAAAATAGTAGTTCCCCAGTTTCCTGTGGTCCCCAACATTACTACTCTTTTAACAATGATTCTTTCAACTGCCAAATTCTTCTCTGTCATCGATTTGAAAAATGCATTCTTCAGTGTTCCTATCCATCCAGATAGCAGGTATTTGTTTGGTTTTACACTAGCTGGCAGAAGTTTTAGATTCTGTCGAGCTCCTCAGGGCTATACTGAGAGTCGAAGTATCTATAGTCAAGCTTTAACCTCTTCGATGCGCGTCAAATTCCCCCGCAGTGTGGGCGAATTTGACGCTTGCGCAGATCGGACGGCCCCCGGCCGTCCGACGCACATGCCCACCGTGACGTCGGACGGCCAGGGGCCGTCCGACGCATTGAAGGGGTTAAAGAGCCAATTGGATTCCCTTTCTCTTCCTACAGGTAATGTATTGGTTCAGTACGTTGACGATCTCCTCATCGCTTCTGACACAGAACAAGGTTGTAGGGATAGTACAGTTAAATTGTTGTTGCATTTGGCACAGCACGGACATAAAGTGACCCTTTCCAAATTTCAGTATTGTCAACAGGAGGTCACCTATTTAGGTCACCTACTGTCGAAGGAGGGTAGGAGATTGACTCCTGAGAGCATCAGTACCATTGTTAAAATGCCCATCTCACAGACTCAGAAAGATGTGCGTGCTTTTATAGGTATCACTTCCTATTGTCAGCAGTGGATACCTGGCTATTCATTATTAATAAAGCCCCTGCTTGCCCTAACACTAAAAGATGTGCATGAGCCTCTGCCTTGGACGCCTGACTGTCAGCAGTCTTTTGAGCAATTGAAAACTGCACTTTGTTCGGCTCCTGTACTCGGCACTCCAGACTATACTAAACCATTTGTGTTGTACGTCCATGAGATGGCTTGTTGCGTGCTTTCTGCTTTAACACAAAAATTTAGAGATAAGCAACGGCTGTGTGCTTATTACTCTACTGTTCTTGACCCTGTCGCAAGATCCCTCCCGAGCTGTCTAAGAGCAGTCGCGGCTGTGGCTGTCTCCATAAGACCATTGGCTGGACTCGTACTTGATACTGACCTCACAGTCATGGCACCCCATGCTGTGGATACACTTTTGAATAAGACAAAGACACAGCACCTCACCAGTGCACGTCTAACTGGCTATGAATTGACCTTGTTCGGCAAACACATTACGATTAAAAGATGTGCCACTCTGAACCCAGCCACGTTACTACCCCTCCCTTCTGAAAATGATGAAAATGAGAAACATGATTGTATCTTCCGGATGGAAGAAGAGACGAAAGGACGGGTAGACTTGACTGATGTTCCCATATCTGACCCACAAGGGGAACTATATGTTGATGGCTCTTGCTTCAAATTACCAGATGGCTCTACAACTGCTGCTTATGCTATCACAGCATTGCGTACAGTCGTAGAGACATCATGAGTCCCTTATCAGTCGGCCCAAGCAGCTGAGTTAGCCGCCCTTATTCGAGCTTGTGAATTGAGCGAGGGACTGGTTGTCAATATTTTTACTGACAGTTTTGGGTGACTCTGGGCTGAGAGAGCGTTCCTTACTTCCCATGGTACAAAGATCCAACATGGTCACCTTATATTGAGGCTTTTGTCTGCGTTGACGCTCCCTAAGAAGTTGGCAATACTGAAGTGTAGCGCCCATAGGAAAATTACTTATGATATATGGAGGGGGAATGCTTTTGCTGATCAGACAGCTAAGGAAACGGCACAGACTAAAATGAAGAAAATGTTTGTAGCAGGTCGCGCTAGGTGGGTGCCTGAAGTTACCATGTTTGAGGATACGCTTGAGAATGTGAAAGAACTACAGAGTGAGGCTACAATAGAAGAATTAGCAGTGTGCCAAGAAAGTACAGCACAATTGAATGATGAGGGATGTTGGTTTGATAAGTCGGGAAAGCAGAGATGGAAGTTGCCAGATGCATATGTTCTCCCTGTAGTCACCATGGCCCATGGCCCAGCCCATATCAGTGCTAAAGGTATTGGCAAGTTGTTAGACCCTGCATGGCAAAATGACAACATTTCAAAAACAGCTGCACATTTAGTGAAATACTGTATGGTGTGCATGATGCACAATCCTGGAAAGGGTACCCCTACACCACCCAGTAATTTTTCACCACCTACTTTCCCCTTTGAGGTCCTTCAGATGGACTACATCGAGCTAGACAGGTGTAATAATTTGAAGTATGTGTTGGTGGTTGTCTGTGCATTTAGTAAATGGGTTGAGGCTTATCCTACTAAAGACAATACAGCTGTTAGGACTGCAAAGGTACTCCTGAAGGAGTTCTTTCCTCGTTTTGGCTTGCCCCTTTTGATTTGGAGTGATAACGGAAGTCATTTTAATGCCAAGGTCATTCAGCTAATTTGCGATGGTTTGCACATAAAACAGAAATTTCATGCTGCAAATCACCCACAGTCAGCAGGATTGGTTGAGAAGTACAATGGTACTCTCAAACTGAAATTGGCGAAGATTCAGGAGACAACAGGGTTACAATGGCCAGATGCTCTACCATTAGCTCTTTTGTCGACAAGAACAACGGCACATTCTAGAACAGGATTGTCACCTTACGAGGTCGTGTTTGGACGCCCGGGAAATGTCTGGGGCGTCCAGCGACCTCGTCGGTTCTCTGATATTGAGTACCCTTTGTTAATTGACTACCTGTACCAGCTAACTGAAAATTTGCATTCTATTCACCAACAGGTCCGTGAGTCCCTGCCCGCTACACCAGAGGGACCCGGACACGACATTCGGCCTGGAAATTTTATACTCATCAGAAACTTCCAGCGGAGGAAGAGTTTGGAGCCTCGTTGGAAGGGACCCGAACAAGTCCTCCTGGCCACTCGAACTGCTGTGAAGGTCGCCGGCCGAAAGAACTGGGTGCACGCTACCCACTGAAACAGGATACCTCTGCCCTTGCCCTATGATCAATGGGTGAGGGACGGAATAGGAAACTCTGAGTGCGAGAAGGTGCCTCAGTTCCTCCCCTTCAGTGATGCACAGCTAACTTGGACCCAAACGGATTTTGAAAATGATGAAGTGCTAAATGCAGCGGTCCCCCCAGAAATACGAGCTATTAAGGAGCTGCTGTTTGTTGAGCCAACGGTGCCTGGAACACTTACCTTTACTATTATTTTTGTTGCACCATCATTCCTGTGGCATTTCTCTCCTTGCTAAATTATGCATCCCTTTGGTCGGCCTATTGATGAAGAGGAACAGCCCTTTGCACCACCGCATTTAATGAGGGGTCGGTCGACAAAGAGTAAAATAGTCTGCATACTAATTGTTGTGATTGCGATAGTGACAACATTTGGAATATCTTGGTTTTTAGAGGAGAAGTTTCCTGTACATTCCTTAGTAGGTACTACTCCTACTCCCCCTGAACACATCTTTGTTACTCTAGCCCCACACAAAGAAGTACATAGGCAGTCCTACACAGATAATGTCTTCATACAAATGTTACATCATGCTCATAATGTGTCCAATACGACTAATTGTTGGGTTTGTGGGTTGCTACCTTTGGTCATTCATAGGAGTGACAATCTGTTGTCTATGCCGCTGTCGTATATTGGTAGCTGCGAGGGTTGATATGAATTGTTTCGGTTGGTGTACTTCCAATTTCAACTTTCTACTTTGAATATGACATCCACTGATTCTCACACTGCGAATGAATATTTATGCTTCTACCGAGGGTTTACCCCCATAGGACCGGCAGGGCACGGTACTCTAGGGACGATGTCCTCAAAGTCATGCTTGAAAACGTACCACAAAGTAAACTTTTATACCTGGTTTCGAATGGAAATGGCTGATTTCAAATGGTTTAACACATCTGAGTACTTTCAATTCTTCCGAGCTAGTAATATTACCAAAGATAAAATAATACCTGTGTCAGTGGTTAATAAGACAGCTGGGTTTTGCGTCTAGGGGACTGGGGAGATAATGGTGGGGGAGAGTAAATCCAATTTCACATACAAACTGAATACGACTAATAGTCCGCCTTTGATCCTACCCCATAATGTCTATTTTGTCTGTGGGTCGCAAGCTCACGTCTGGCTTCCGAAGGGATGGTCGGGCACATGTTATCTCTCTTTCCTTTTTCCCCTGTATATGTTGCCCCGTCTAATTACCACAAGACGCATCGGCTGCAACGTAGGAGTATATTCCTGCCCTGAGTCAAAAGGGTTGTTAACAAAGGATATAGATCAGACTGACACCACCGCACAGCAGTTTGGAGATGCCGTAAAGGGCCTACTACCTTTTTGGGGCCCCATGGCTAATAGCCTTCAAGTTTTTCAGTTAACAAGAGTTGTTTGGGCGGTATCAATACAACAGCTGGGGTAATGACAAATGTCACTGCTGAGCTCCAGGCTACGTGGTTAGTCACTTTGCAGAACAGGATGGTGCTAGACGTTATACTTGCAGTTCGGAGTGGGGCCTGTCGCGTCATAGGCAGCAGCTGTTGTGTTTACATATCTGATAACGCTCCCAATGTTTATTCAGCCATACAAAAATTACATAGAATATCCGCTGGAATACACCAAGAAGTAGGTACTTGGACACTGTCGGGGAGGTTCTGGAACACACTAACTTCCTGGGGTTGGAAGATCCTCACTTTCTTGGCTGTGGTTGCCGGTATCTTCTTCACATGTTGCCTCATCATATGTCTCCCAGCTTGTTGTTCCTATTGTGTTAATATCCTCACTCCCAAACAGAAAATGTCAATTCATGTTACTAATGCTGCAATTATGTTACAAAAGGATATTGATGATTTGATGCAGATAGATGAAGGTATTTTTGAGACCACGTCTATCCTTGCAGCCTCCATTTCTGACACTCATTATATGAACTGCTTCTAATGCTAATATTCCTTTGTCTATGAGCATGTTATGTTTTCTTTGACCATCACATAAACTGGTTAGCTTATGCTAAATGGAGGGTCTGTGGGACTAGAAATGTTTCCGTTTTACTTGCTTGTGCATTATTCTATGTAAGTTAGCATTCGCGGCACCGCTTTATGTTTGGCCGCCATTTTGAATCATGTTCGAAACTGCCCCTCGCCTTCTCGAGGAACGGGTTGTGGTAAGTTTAGTTTCTCCAAGGTTGGGCCTTGTTTAGCTAATGAATACACTGTTCTTATTAACGCATACCTTTCTCACTAGATAGAGGCCTTCTCCCACTAGTCCAGTGGCGAGCATGGACAGAACGACCTTGAGTAGGAGATGATGTGTGCCCGGCCTCAGAATCGAAACCTATCCTTCTGTACTCCTTTGTTTAGTTGCATCTGCTTGGAAAATTCCATTGTGAGTGTGCCTTCATTGGTTCTGAAATGTACATAATGTATCATTATGCTTGCTGATGTCAGTCCCTCTCTGCAGCACTCCTAAGAGACTGGGCAGACCGGGCTCTGCTCAAGCGTATCTGAATAAACATAGATTAGTTTGTATTCTCTACTGTCTGACCGACTCTTCATTTGTATGGAAGGCTGAGAGGTGGTCTTGAGTGACCCGGGTGACCCTAATCGGGTCGCTTCCTTCAGTAGCCAGACGAAGTTCGATCTATCTTTGGTAGCTCAGCATGTTTTGTAGAACTGGTAGATCTCTACTGTCGAAACATATTCACATAGATGTCGGTATTAGGCCGAATTGAGATCTGTGTTTCATTTGTACTTTGTTGTTGTTAAAATTCAACAGGTGTGAGTTCCATTCCATTGTTGGTAACTCCTTCACTTCATGTGGTAGGATCTTCAAAAGTTATTAGTCTTTCTGTCTGAACTTCCTGTATGGTAGCGAGAGGAGATCTGGTGCTACCCAGGAGCCCACGCGGCCTACTATTCAGCATTGGCCACATAGTGTGGTTTGATCAGATCAATTGAAATGAATCTTTTGTCTTTCTTGCCGGCAAGAGGCGGAAAAAGTACTGTTCTTGTTCCTTCGAAAGCCAGGACAGGTACAGGTGCTCTACAAGATGGCCCAAATTCCTTTTTGGCCACATTAGTTTCTCTGACCAGGTCTCCAATCTTCGGAACCCAGGCAGGTCTTGCCGGTACAGCTTTCGCTACTCCAGTGACTGTGCATTTTACTTGCACGTTGCTTTGTAATGCCTGGAATTCATAGAGTAAAACAGCCAAACGATTGTTGATGTCAAATGGTTTTTCATCCGCCACTGTGCTGCCACAGTCGAGGTCAGGTACCCACATTCTAATTCCAAACAGGACTTCGAATGGAGTACAGCCCCGAGGGAACTTCTTGGCATGTTATTAAGTGCCCTCTGGACCCCATTTGGTGATTGACCCAAATGCCACCCGAGCCTAATATCCTTGTTGTTAAGGATTGCTTTAAATCCCAGTTTTTTCTCTCCACAATCGAATTTCCCCTGGGAAGATACAGAGAGGAGTACCGCAATGCAACACCCAAACTTCCCATGGCTTCTTTGTAAGCCCATGAGCTAAACGCAGGGCCGCGATCAGAATATAATGTGCCAATTGCGTATGTCTCTATGAGGACTCGCTAATCCTTTATAACAGTTCAGGCGTCAGCCAAGCGCTGGGGCCAAACCAACAGGAATCTAGAGCATGAATCCACTGCCACCAGGATATACCTGTAAGCCCCGTCAGATTGTAAGGGGCTGCAGTGGTCAAAATAGACGCATGCAAAAGGTCTGTCTGATATCAGTAATGGTGTTTGCGGTGGACGTACTACAGTGGAACCCTTCATCTGCTGACAGATGTTGCACTTAAGGACATAACCCTTGGTCTGTTTAATAAGACCTGGCCACCAGAATGCTGCTTCAGTAATGAAATATTCACAGCGATACCTACATATGCTGAACCCAGACCCTCGTGTGCAGCTAGAATTAAACCTAACTTACGATCCATGTTTGGTATTACTCTGTCCCCCACTCCTGGAATTTGAGTATACAGAATATTTTGCGCTTCTAACTTGTAGGAGTACTTGAGTGGAAACACTTTTGGCATGGCAGAGCTGTTGTTGTGTGTAGCCTTCACAGGTATCATTATCTGTCCGTCTATTCTCGTACTAGAACGAGTTATTGCAGCAACGGCAGCCGTGCGCACTGTCACCATGGGCACTTCATCAGCCAGTGAATTCCCTTCTATGTGCACGCCAACACGCTGATGACTCAATGTGTAAATTACATGAGCCCATGGCCTTTTTTCAGCTCTGTCACCTGTCCCCAAAGCAACTGGTGCTTTCTTGTGCAACCTTTGGAATCTCTAAACGCATTCTGTCCCCAATAGTGAATATATTCATTGTATGACTGGACACAGTAAAACAAATCACACACAATGAGTGTGGGGAATTCCCTATCTGTATCGGGCTTTAGGACTTTCAGTTCTGCCAGCTGCGCCGTGCAATCTCCTAGAGACACAGCGTCTGTGTATTGCTTGGATGGAACTTGCCATCCTGCATACGTCCTTTCACAATCGCACATGCTGTGCTATATTGCTGTTTACTTCCTACGACAGGCTAGGCCGATCTGTCAGTGTAAATGATGCATTCATACTGATCTAGAGGCATTATTTCATTCGGGAGAGGATATTCTCATTCGTTCTGCAGTAATGCTTGTGTTTTTAATGTAGAGTCAAATTTATAGTTTACATCTGTTGCAGTGAGAGAATTAGCCCATTGTATCCATTGTGGATGTAGTGCTTTTGTGTTTGGAACACTTGCTTTGGTAACAGCTTCTAAGGTTGGTACAGGAGTTACGACAATTGTGCGTTTCTCCTGTACTAGTGCTCTTTCTCTCACTAAAGCAGTCTGTACTGCCTACAGAAATTTTTCAGTGGATGCAAAGCGAATCTCTGCGTTTGTATATAAATGTGATTTGTATGCAATGGGTACAGTTTCGCCTTCATTGAAGGGAAGTTAAGTGTACCCTGATTGACCGGCGACTACACGGATCACCAAATTTGTGGTGTTTACACGTGTGTGTATCATGTCAGCTTGTATGGAACGGAGAATTTCAGTGTGTTCCTGTGTCCAATGTTGAACTGAAAAATCAGGTCTGCTTAGGTCGTAGAAAAGTTTTACTTTTTCTGCGTAATCCAAAATGTATGTTCTGACAAAAGTTAGGAATCCTGAAATGGATTGTAATCATTTCAGAGTCTTTGGAGGTTGGAGCAGTGCGCATTTTTCTAAAAGATTAGCTGCCAGGCTTTTCCCTTCACTTGTTAGTTCATATCCTAAAAAAAGGACATTGAGGTGGGCAATTTTCGATTTTTTTTAAGTTAAATTTGTAGCCCACAGTGGCGAACCCCAAAATTATGTTTTCACCCCATGCAAGTGATTCAATAATTCATTGTTCATCAGATAAATATCATCTATATCAGACAATGCCTCCTCATCACAATTTTGAAGTAACTCTGTTACCCTTGCTGAGTACAACCCGGGGCTATTCTTATACCCTTTGGACAGAATTGGCCCTGAGAGCCGAGGGCTGAAAATGCTGTTAAATGTCTGCTTTGAGGTGCTATATTATGGCAGAAGAATCCATTTGCGATATCTAGTGTTGTTTTGTATTTCTTCCGCACAATGCTATTCATTAATGCTGCACTGTGTGCATTTTATACTGCAAATGTCTTTGTGCATGTGTTCAAATGCCTGTAGTCTAAAACTAGACAGTATGAATTGTAGGGTTTCATTATGGGAAACAAAGTATTATTCATAGGGGAGGTGTCATTTTCAATAACACCTTGGTATTCACGTTGATCTGAGATCTCCCTGACTTGTTTCTTTGCGTCATGTTTTATTGGGTACTGCCTCTGTGGTGTAGGAGTAGTTTTAACTGGGATTTCATGGTGAGGTGACTCAGCATCCCACCCTAAATGGGCGCAGTAAAGTGCAGGAGCTAGCGCTTACGCCCGCTCCTGCGTGTATGTATATTTTAGTGACGATGGAACGAGTTCGGAGAAAGCCGGTAAAATTACCTTTTCCCCCTTTGGGCAATCCATGACGAACTCAGGTGGCCAATCTCTTTCAGCCAAAAGGATATCATATCCAAAAGTCAAGTTCTTCCAAAAGAGACCCTTCACTTTTCTGGGTATGTCCCCCTCCAAGTGAAGGGTTATTTTGTATTAACTGATGTGGGACACTTACCCTAGTATCAGGTGTTTCCACCGTGATATGCTCATTCAACGCTGCTGTCACCAGAAATTCCATCATGTTCTGGTGAGCTATTGTTACCCCTGCTGCGCTGTCTAACATCATCAGAGCCCATTCCCCGTTCAGTAGTAGAGTCCTCAGTAGCCTGGGCATTTCGTATTTTAAGGCCAGCTACTTTCTTCTTTTTAAATTGAGGTTTGCTTTTGGGTTTATCTTCTTGTTTGATAATATAGTCTGAAGGGCGATGTGTGTCTCTTGGCTTTGCTCGCTCTTCTGATCTGTGTTCTGACCGTGCTTCCCTCTCCCAGTTTTTGGATGAACCCTGAAAGGAATGAGAGGAATGTGTATCAGTATCCTGATACCTGTCAGGTTTTTTAATATCGTCACGGTTCCTAAGATTATATTTTCTAACAGAGTGCTCCTGCTAAGGAGACCCACTCCGTGATTGTGATGCATTCTGCTTATTATTTCTTGATTGTTTGTTGTCCCATTTCTTTTTAGAAGAATCGGGTGCCTGCTTTGAGTTGTCCTTTTCAGGATTACTCATCAATTGTGGTTTCACAGGTCTAGCTCCCAAGTTATCTCTACCCAGCGAACCATAGGTATCTTCAATAGTCTAAGGTAGTTCTTGCTCCTGTTGCACAGGAGTGCACTCCCTTAGGCATTGGCGTATAGCCACCGCTGCTGCCTCCCCTTTTATGTTAGCTAACATAAATGTTGATACCTTGGCAAAATTACCTCTCAATTTCATCCCTAAGTCCAGGGCAGGTTCTGCCCCGTACTCGTTCTGTATTTGTTTCAATACTTCTGGTATGGCTTCTATTGAGGGGGTACCATAAGTTCTGGTATAAACTGCAGCAAAAACTGTACCCCAAATGGTACAATCCTCTATCGGGGGAACTATTCCCATTTGCAAGCAAATAGTCAGCATTCTGTGTTTTTGTTGAGGGGTCTGTATGTGGAAACACTGCCTCAAGCTGGGCTATTTTCTGTGCTATCCAAAATGGCATTTGCTCACGTCTAGTGGGCATTCTTCCCACTATCGCAGCAGTTGATGCAGCTAAAGCCTTCGACCAGGTACATTGGCCTTATTTATGGGAGGCTTTACGAGGCTTTGGTTTTCCACAGAATGTGGTGAATGCGGTTCAGACTCTAAATCACTGTCCAAAAGCTAGAGTGTTGATCAATGGAAGGTTGTCAGATTGGTTTGATATTTTTAGAGGGACCAGGCAGGGTTGTCCGCTCTCCCGCTCCTATTTAATATATATATCGAACCCTTTGCCAACTTGATTAGGTCAGATACAACTATTCTTCCTTTTAAATGTAATACTTTTGAAGTTAAGTTAGGGCTTTATGCAGATGATTTGTTGCTCTATACTAGTAACCCGCAAGAAGCAATTCCTAATTTGATGGGGAAGGCAGAAGCCTTCGGTTACATCTCTGGGTACAAAGTAAACTCAAGTAAGACTGAGCTCATGGATTGGAATAAGGGGTTGGCAAGCCAGGGGGCGAGAAATCAAATGAGATACCTTGGCATCCAAATAACGCAGAAAATTGAGGATATTATTAATGTAAACTGGAGGAAAGTCAGTCAAGAAGTCACAGGTCTACTCATGAAATGGGCGAACTCACCACTTAATATATATGGGAGGGTCAATCTCGTTAAAATGATTATTTTACCAAAAGTGACTTTTTGTTTAATTCTATCCCGTTGAATTTTCAAAAGAAAGATATAGCAAAACTTCAAGGGAAGATAGGAAGCTTTATATGGTCATCAAAAGGTTCCAGGATTTCATGGAAAAAGCTACGTCGGAGACTGGATATGGGAGGTCTTGCGTTACCAGACATTTTAGCATATTGTTATGCATTTCAGTTTAAGAACGTGCGAATGTTGGCCAACAAAGTTAATAACTCAACAATCGGGGTTTTATTTGCAGCATTATTGGCGGATGTGCCATATGGTCAGAGTGGGTTTCTTTTTAAATATGGGGATCCCAAATTTAAAAAAAAAGTTAGGCTTAAGATCTTAAAGTCTGCTTTGCACACATGGATGTATGTGCGTAAGGCATTAAGAGTCCCATATTTTTCATCATGGGTGCCTATTTGGGATTCGCCAGGTACTCCTGAGTGCATGAGGGACCAATTAAGCCAGCCTTTAAGAGACGGGGGTATTCAGTGTTGGGCGGACCTTAAGGATGGTACAAATATGATTAGTTGGGAAGCACTTTGTAATTGTACCAAGGGTTCGTTGACAAGGTTTAAATACTACCAGCTGAGTTCCTGGTGGATTACACAGGATTGGGTAGAGGTGGAAGATCCTAAATTTGACCAGGTGATGAGATCCAATCGGTGGAGTAAGGAAACATCATTTTGGTATTAGGCCTTTGTAGATGCGGGCGGACAGATGGAGAACGAAATTGAAAAATTGTGGGGCGAGGAGCCTGTTAACCAGGATATGATACAAATGTGGAGCAAGTCGTATAATATTCTACGAAAAATAGTAAAATCAGCACCACTAAAACGAAACCATCTTTTCACCACGTATAGGGTGTATTGGACGCCCGCAAAACTCTCTAAGGTCACAGGGAATATCTATACTTGCCCCAGATGCATGTGTGTTGATGCAGATGATATACATATGTTTATGGTTTGCCCAAAAATAACCCCCTTTTGGAATGAGATTAGCGCCTTTTTTAGAGAAACTATTGGGATGCAACTAGAAGCATCACTCAGCCTAATATTTTTTGGTTTGAGTGGGGATCAAGAAGAGCAAAGGTCTGAGGTTAACTCCAAATTTGTGTTTTATGTAACTTTGTTGGCAAGACGGGAAATTTGTAAATTGTGGAAATCTGGAAATCCCCCAATGTTCTCTGAGTGTTTAAGGAGCATTGTATATGTGAGCGAATCAGATATGACATGTGATCCGAAAAGCAAAGAGAAAGTTTGGGCTCCATTGAATAAGTGGAGAGAAAAGGTAACGTGAGTCCTATGATTATGCCACTTACTCTGTTGGCCTTATAATCTCCAACTCCGTTGGTAGGCCCAGTTAGTATGTGAAGATGGAATAGGAAACGGATGTAAACTTGTGGGAGATCATCTCAGGGTCTCGTAATATGGCTAATGGCTTTGGTTCACTCCGATATGGCCTAGAAAGACTCTGAGTGTCACCCTGCAAGAAATCTGGCAAAATGAGGACACAAAAAAAAAAAAAAGGAGTGCACTCCCTTAGGCATTGGCGTATAGCCACCGCTGCTGCCTCCCCTTTTATGTTAGCTAACATAAATGTTGATAAATTTACCTCTCAATTTCATCCCTAAGTCCAGGGCAGGTTCTGCCCTGTACTCGTTCTGTATTTGTTTCAATACTTCTGGTGTGGCTTCTATTGAGGAGGTACCATAAGTTCTGGTATAAACTGCAGCAAAAACTGTACCCCAAATGGTACAATCCTCTATCGGGGGAACTATTCCCATTTGCAAGCAAATAGTCAGCATTCTGTGTTTTTGTTGAGGGGTCTGTATGTGGAAACACTGCCTCAAGCTGGGCTATTTTCTGTGCTATCCAAAATGGCATTTGCTCACGTCTAGTGGGCATTCTTCCCATAATCGCGTTCAGGGTTTGTGGGGTGATTTTTGTTGCAGTCCCTTGTTGTTGACCAGCTTGAGTGACCCTTGAACGTTGAGTTGTAAGTGTTCACATTACAAACTGTATAAGATTTCTGTATAGTTTTATTATTTATCTGTGAAGTGGACGTAAGTCTGCTGCAGGCAATGTATCAATCTCTGGATGCGGTGTGTAAGCAGCTAGGACTGGCCAAGTCGCTCTGACTCTGCTGAGCGGACGAGTCTTACTTTATCTGTGGTATGGGGGAGGGCGCCCTTAAACCAATTTATATGTTCTTGGTAAGTTAACAGGATTTCTATGTCCTCGTAAGGAGAATATTCTTCTGGTGGTTCATCTGGTGTATAAGCATGAAACGTATGTGTCTGTGCATCTGCAGGTGGGAATTTAATCCAAGAATAGAATACCTCTGTTCTGAATGCCTTGTGTGCCTCAGTCACAAAGGTTACTGTCCCACCCAATGATGAGACTCAATAATCTAATAATGTCATACTAAGTGCATGTCTCCAATTTTCTGAAATGTTAAGAGCACCTTCCTGCTCAGCTTCCTCTGCACCAGTACCACTAGTACCACTTGTACCAGCATCTCCAGTCTGAGACATTACGAGAGGAAGTATTTTTGAAAAGAGATAACTTTTTGCACAATGTACGGAACTATAATCCTTCAAGCTTGAACAAACCTACAGCTAATACATAGGATATACCTACTCAGCTGTGGCGGATTTTCCCTTCCCACTCCAGACGTCTCTCAGTAAATGCGAGTAGGGGTCTCTGAGAAAGCACGACTGAACTACTCAGATTTGACCGTTAAATAAGAACCAAACCAACGTTGGCGGCGCCATGTCGTGTAGTTCCTAATAATACATAGGATCTGTGCGTTTAGATAACATAAACTAAGGGATAGGTGTCCAGACTGATTCCAGACACCCTCAAAGGATATGTTAGCCTTTAGACCAGCTAGCTCACAGTGCCACCATAACCCCCTAACCTTACCAAGGAGCGAATAGTTTCTGGCAGCTATCAACCATGACAACCCTTGATCCTTCAGAGATCGTGGAAACAGTGCAATACCTTTTGCTCAGTAAATTGTGCTCACTTAGTCTCAGAGAGATACACAGAATAAACGATGGGGATGTTTTCAATAAGCATTTATTGAACCAGCATCATTCTAGCATAAAACATGTTTGCTGCAACAATCATTAGACAGAAACAGATATATAAGATTCGAAGCACCGACAGAGTAAATAAAAGGTAAAATTCTACCATGGTGCTAAAACAGTAAATATATGCAGGCATATCGATACATGGCAGTAATCATGCGTACTCCTACAATGCAAGCCCTATCTAAGTGTATCTGACATGTAAGTGGGTGTAAAGTCAAGAATCCCCTAGGAAAGAGCCAACCCCATTACCTGATGGGAGAGAACAAAGGACCCCGTCTTGGTCTCGAATTGGACACACCGCAAGGGATGTCAGACCACTGTGTGCTATAGCTTCTGCAAGCCGGGAACTCAGAGTCTAGTGTCAGCGTGGAAGCTTCTCCTCTGGTTACCCAGGCGAAGATATGGTTCTTTTATTCCCAAAAAGTACCCTCAGGGGTTTTACCTAGATATGTAATGGCTTGCCGTTATGTATAGTGCACCTGTCATCCAAGGATGACGTTATCAGTGACTTTTGTACAGAGTTATTATACAGAAGATGGTAATCCTGCTGTGTACGCCCTGCGCAGGGGATTAAGATATGATACTAGGAATCATGATGCATTTTAAATGAGGCCAGTTTTGGAGAAAACTGATTGACATTTATTCAGCCTATAACTAGGTAAAACGTTAGTGCCAGAACCATTATGCAGAGCAAGGTAGGATGAATGTAGGTAAAAGGTTGTGTAGCTACCTAGGCGTATATCGGAGTACATTGGGGTTCAAAACAATCCTGCCCAGCTCCAGAGGTAGGTAGAGCAGACAATTCTATACCTCTGCCAAACTGTGCCCTCTCACACCTCCTGTTCCCTGGCATACAGAAACCTCCCATCGCCACATACCACTTTTTGTAAGAAGGTAATAAATGTAAGTGGGAAACAGTCTCTGCCTGATTTAGGGTTTCGGAGATGGGGTACTCCACTACAAACGTGACGGATATCCTGTCCGCCTTATTGCAAGTGCATTATATGCTATGCCTTTTGAAATAAGGTGGATGAGATGCATGTCATGTTTGTGATGGAGTACCCATCCACCAAACTATAAATCAGGCCCTCTGTTATTCAGCCCTGAAGGGGAATGTATGCTGAAATGGGTCCAATATTCCCTGCAACACTCAGGACCGGACTGGGAACCAAAGGCAGCCCAGGTAATTTTCCCCTGGGGAAGCACTGCCTGGCCCTGAGAGGCTGGAAATGCTTGCTTGCTGCTATTCTTACTGAGGGCCGATATTGCAGTACCACTGCAAAATTGGCCCCCAGTAAATAAACCGGCCCCTACCCTTCCATCCTCCAGGAGAAACGCCTGATGCCTGGTAGGGCCAGCCCATCCCTGGTTACACTTGTTATGCCCATTTTGGGTAAAATAACTTGTACTGCTGGCTATTTTCTGAATAGTTAGTGACTGTCATCAGAGGTTCCAGTCCAAGTCCTCCACCCCGTTATCCCTCTGTCAAGTTTCGACAGGAGACAAGAATGCCCTTAGGGTTGCAATTCTTTCTGAAGGTATCATTCAGTGCTATATCTCACAAGAGAAATAGTGGGGGAAATGGTCAAAGAACAGAGAAACAAAGGAGATCTTGCTGTTGTAGGTCAGTGATGGCAAGACCTGGACTGGAATAGAGGTGGCTGGTCAATGGTCCAACATCGCTCTTAAAGCCTACTCCAGTCCACCAGAAAAGAAGCTAACACAAATCCTGCGTGGGTATAGCTATTAAGACAGTAGATATCAACATGGATTATGATGTAGCTCCCGAGGATGCTCAGACATCAGAGACCTCAGAAACAGCAGATGGCATCCAACTCCTGATAAAGCAGTAGTACAAACCAACACTAAACCACACAGGGCAGCAATGATGGAATCACGAGGGAACTGGAAAAAGACGAAAACAACAAACGTGTAGGACTCAAAACAGGTGGTCGAACTACCGAAGAGGAAAGCTACTGCAACTATGATTCATTGCCAGGCAAAGGGATCCTGGAGTATAGCTGTTAAACATTCTTTTGCCACTATTAACCCAGAAGTATACTGCAATCTAGACGTCCCACACCTGCAGTGCTTAGTGGTCTAGACTTCTTACTTTCCAGCAACTTGTCTTTCACAATTTCCATTCCTTTCCCTGTCGGAGTTTAGTAATTCAATATTTGTTAGGAAGGGCCTTGTTTAGTAACTTTCTGTCCTTCTCCTGGTGTTCAATTCCTAAAATCTGAAACCGTGCACCAAATCACAGGCATCTCATACTGAAGCCCATAATTAGAAGCATTGATGAAGGAGTCAAAAGATTCCTGTGAAAATGACCACTAAATAAAGAAATAGCCATTGGCTAAGTAACTTCTTGAGTGTGAGTGTGTGAGCGTGTGGGTATGTGTGTGTGTGTGTGTGCGCGTGTGTGTGTGTGTGGGTACAGTTCAGTTTGATGAAAATGTATTTGGAGGCACAGCGCACTTTAAAAATTCTTATTGAGAGCATGTAGAAATAAGCTGTTTGTCTTGACAGCACATGGGTACCACAGTTTTGTGCCAAAATCTGTAGTAGTTTAAATGTGTGGGATGTCTATTAGAGAGCAAATATATTCAATGAAGTGATGATCGATCATATGTGTTGCAAGAAAATGCCTGGAAAGGTTATCTATGTCAGATGTGTGTGCAAAGGCAAACACAACCTAATGCTGTGTTCAACATACAGGTAAAACAAAGACTATTGTGGTGGTTGGCAGTGAAGATCTTTGAATCTCCTCTTTTTGGACACTGTTCCTCACCCCAACACAGTGTAACAAAAATTAGATCTCAGAATTGATGAAAACCTATCCTTTGCTGTTAAGATAATAGAAACGCATTAGCCTGCCCATACAAACACTAGTAGGTATGGAAAGCTGCAGCTCGCCTATTAGTATAGACATATAAGTTTGTACCCCCAGTAACTATAATGACTTCCTGTTGGAGAGAAAGTGGCATTTAAAAAACACTGTATTATGCATTTAATGCTTTTCAGAACTGCTGTTCAGCTTCTGTCAGATAAAGTTGGGGTTTTATTTAGAGTTTGGGAGGCAGGAGCTCTGCCATACATTAGTGATTCTCCCACTCTCCAAACTCATGGTTTCCCCACGTCATTTATAGGGTTTAGGGAGTGGGTTTACAATGATTATTAATAGTGAACTCAGTCATAAAGAAGGCACAATGTTTGCAGACCTGAACTAGGAAGTCCTGCCAAAAAATCTACAAAAAAGTATTGGCAGCAGTTAGACTTACTGTTTCAGGTCCATAAATTTTGAGCTGAGTCGGTGGACTTACAACACATAAAATTGGGCTTTTAATATATATCAGACCAAGAATTTTGAAGAATTTAGAAGATCACTATGCCTAAGTTGTCAGTCACATTGTGCATTCAAAGGGAGCTCAGGGAATTAAGAAACACATAAGGTCTGTCAACCAGGAACACCGCAAACCTAAAACATTAAGCCTAGCCTCAAATTCTATCCAAAATTAATTGGCAATGGAAAGACCTTCAGTTCCAGGTTTGTGGACTACAATCTTAGAAAGTTAAAAAAGAAAGTAATGTTTTGATTGGCTTCATGATTACATATTGCTACAATTAAGAAAGAAAGTAGAGTCATTTCACAGCTTATTTGCATTTTGTCTAATTACTCAAACAATACCATCATTATAGTATGGCTCAATATTGAAGCCGATTCATAAAAAAGGTTTCGCTGTCAGCTTGAATAGTTGCTGTCAAATAGTACTCCAAGACATAGATACCAAATACTTTGCCAGGTTGCTACTTAGCGATTTAGAGTCCTGGACCCGAAGTAAAAACCTGATCCCAATCAATCAAAGAGGTTTCAAAGTAATGGCTAGCACCACAGACAATCTGGTAGCCTTATCAATGATAAATGAAAAATGGATTCATAAAAGACATTGGTCATACTCCTGTTTCATAGATTTCAGTAAAGCATTTGATTGTGTAAACAGAAATTTGCTTTGAAAAAAGCTGGCGAGCTGACACATTCAGTATAATCTTTTATGTGCCATACAACATGGACACCTGGGCACATGTTAAACTCGTCACAAGGTAGACAATTATGGCTTGAGAGATAATGGGATGTTGGTTGAGTGGGGTGTTAACCCTTCTTAAGCAACTGCTACAATCCCTGCCAGTATGAACCACAAAAGTGCTACAATCCCTGCCAGTGTAAACCACAAGAGTCACTAAATTAACTTGTGCTTAAGCCTCTGGTAGCTTGGCACAAAACCTATCAGGCTTAACTTAGAGGCAACGTGTAAAGATTTATGCAGCACACAAAGAGTAGTAATGTGAAAACACAACATAAGAAAGACCCCATACCCTCTTAGAAAAATAGAGTACATTTTAATTAGCTATTTGATACTAACATGATAAAAGTCTAATCAGTAGAACTGGAGTTATGAATTTGTAAAGTTTAAGGTAAAAATTAGATCAAAGCTCCAACCATGGACATCTAATTGTACGAGACTGGGTCATAGTAAAAAAATATGGCTGACCACCATGGAGCAAGGGTCGGATAAAATAGGTGTATTGGGCCCGGTCAGCCCTTACCTTTGGACTTAGAAGAAATTTAATAGAAAATGTCTGAGAAGGTAAAGTTCAGCGGGGCAAGGCTGCAGGTGGTGTCTGAGGAGCAGGTATCATCATCGGGGAGCTGCTGGAGGAAGTTGCGCTGAAGCTGTCTATGATGAGAATTAGTAAATCTCCAGAAGGACAAAACTGCAAGCTGTAGCCAATGATGGCTCAACGAGGCCGGATACCCCTTCTACGATATACTGTGAACAGGATTTGCTGCTGCAGAGAAGAGCATAGATAGTGCTGCTGCGAAGTCAGTTCAGCCAGCGCTGCACGTTGGGTGGGGCAACAAGCAGGTCGGTCTTGGTCTCCTCTCGGTTCGCAGAGCACCTTTTAGCCATAAATGTTCTAAGTCCCAAGTTTGAATTTTGGCTATCTGGGTGCCTTTAACAATACCTCCAAGGGTCCAGGACTAGAGAGGCACCACTTGGAGGGCTAGGACTCACTCAGACTGGATCTAGGTGTGGGTTCAAGATGGTTTAAGCCTTTTCTGTCCCTGAGGCTGTGATCAAGAGGTCAGCCAACAAGCCCTTGGAGCCACTCTGGTAGTCCTGGGTTCAAAAGGTGGAACAGGGATCAGCAGCAGCACAGGGCTCTGAGGGTTCAAGACAGGCGTCAGGCTACAGAGCTGTTCTTCCAGTTGCAGGAAAGCAGTTTTCTGAAGTACACAGCAGGCCGCAGTAGCAGGCAATCTTCTGACAGTTCTTCAGCAGGTACAGAAAGTGAACTGAAGAGTGGGTATGAGGCTCCTATTTTTATACCTGGTGCCTTCTTTGAAGTAGGAGAAGTTTCTAGAAAATTCCCTTTGAAGTGCTTGGAGTTTCCTGCCTTCCCTGCCCTGGTTCCTGCCTGGCTGCCTGAAAAATGAAGTAGTGTGAAATCCTTTGTGTGAAAGCAGGAAACAGCCTATTGATTTTCAAGTGGGGCAGTGCTGAGCTTTGTCTCCCATCCTTCCAGTGATGGCCCATCCAGGCTCACCTTATCGGTCTATTGTGTGGCTGTCTTGGAGGAATAATCAAAGTCAAACTGTCAACTACAGATAGCCCTGTGACCCAAGAACAGGCTGCTGGCACAAAATAGCAAGGACAAGAAAATGCCAACTTTCTAAAGTTGGCATTTTTATAATTGGTACTTAAAATCCGGCCTCACCATTAAAGAAGATGTTAAATTACTGTTTCTTAGACATAAAACATGAAATCTCTACCTGTTCCCAATCAAACGTTAGCGCTCATGAAATACAATAAGACAACCCAATGTTATCCTATGTGAGAGGTAGGCCTCATAGTAGTAAAAAACAAATTTAGGAGTTTTTCACTACCAGTACCTGTCTGGTATTTTAATTACAATGAACTGTGCCCAATGGGCTACCTAGGGCCTACTTTGGGAATAACTTATATGTAATAAAAGGGGAGTTAAAAGGGGGTTATTTTGCACTGTCGAATTGGCAGTTTAAAACTGCCTTCAGGCTGCAATGGCAGACCTGGGACATGTTTTAAGGGGCTCTTTAAGTGGGTAGCACTCTAAGTGCTGCAGGCCCACTAGTAGCATTTGATTTACAGGCCTGGGGTATGTAGTATACCACTCTACAAGTCACTTATGAGTAAATATATTATGCCAATTGGGTGTAAGCAAATTTTACCATGTTTTAGGGTATGAGTACAAGCACTTTAGCACTAGTTAGAAGTTGTAAAGTGCACAGAGTCCTAAGGCCAGCAAAAATGAATTCAGAAAAATAGGAGGGTGAAGGCAAAATGTTTGGGGGAAGACCACCCTCAGGCTGACAGGTCTAACACGTTTCCCCGGACTGAAAGTAGGGAGAACTACTCAACCTCCTGGGCAGCAGACTTTTGCGCCCTGTTGTAGAAGCGAGAGCTGTGGTGACACAAAAGCGACGTCAGAGCAAACTTTGGTCTGCAGAGTTAATCACTGAGAGGCTCAGAGGTGTGGTGTAGTGCATAGAGGACACAAAGGATGCGAAAGCAGGGAGGGGGCTCACCGGACTCTGACTCCTGTTCTTTCGCTTACCTCATACAGCCCAGCTCACCCTCAATCTCCTGGCACTCACTCGAGGCTTGTGCTTGCAGCGGGGCTCTGAGTCAGCTGAATCTTGCAAGCCAGGGAGTCGGGGAGAGCCAGGGCCCTGAGCAGCTAACAGCCGATACTTAGCTGTGAATGGGCATTAGTGTGTCCGGCCCGATTCACGAAAATCTTTGCTGACTCTGCTAACCCAGTTGCCTTCAACCTTCAGCTGCCACATCACCTTCCTTCGTTGCCGTGACCTCTGACCTCTAACCTCCAGTGTGACTCCTTGCTCCAGACTGAGGGGAAGCTGGGAGCAAGAGTAGGAGTAGAAGGAGCTGGAGGGCAGGAGGCCAGCATTGTGTGACATTTGGAGAAAAGAGAGTAAGGCTAGAGCCATGGTACCCCCTGCTGGGGCAGAAACAGCTGGTGTTAGGCCAGTGCGGCTTGCCCCATCGGTGGGATTGCTCTCCCTCATCCTGCGTCCTCATTACTCTGCAGCGGAGGACAAAAGTGGTCATTCAGGCCCATATTCCTTTACCTTCGTATAGGAACAAAGAGGCACAAGGTGGCATAACAACAGCACAGCAGCACAAATTGGACAACAAAACAGCCTAACAACATCATCAGCCACCTCTTCACCACCTTTGTTCTGCACCAACTTCTTTTACCTGCTCTAAACAGCTCCTTCTCGGCTCTTCTCGGATTCTAGAAGAACCCTGCTCAGCTGGAATACTTGGTGGTGCATAGACAATCCTTTCTCTAACTACTTATAGGCAAACAGGGCAGACTACTGTGGCAGTGTGACTAGTGCGGGACAACAAAAACTAAATAAATACAGCTATGCAAAAGGGGGGCTTCGCCTCCATTAGCTTCGCCTCCACTAGACGTACGTTCTTATGCCCCCCCCACCATTAAGTTTCCACCCTTATGGGTGGTGGAGCAGCGCCGTCCATCAAAAAAAAAAAAAAACACACAAAAAACAACAAACAAGAAGCAAAAGATCAATGGAAAGGTTCCCCTTCAAACCACGATCCTCAGAGAAGATACGTTTTCTTCCCACTGAGGGGAGCGTGCTTTTGCCCCCCTCCCTGACAAGGCTTAACATACAGGTAGGGGTGATGCGGCACCATCCACTGGCCCTCAGGCCAAGGAAGGGATTAAAAATTGCAACGTGGCAACATTGGCAGAAATCAGCAAAAGCATGAGGTCCGGATGAATATGGGGGCCTTCACTGGCAAAAACAGTGTGTAAAAAACATAAAAGGAAGCTGCAGTCAATCCAACCCCTCGCGCAAACACAACCAGATCTCTGCTCATTGAAATTGAGCCAGACAAGGAGGACACCACAAATAGTACTGAAGAAGAGAGAATAGCTAACACCAAGAAATGCAATATAGCCCTCTTTCAACCAAAAATATACTTACTCCCAATTCTGCTTTTGAAAGACGCAGGCTTGGTTCTCTTTTCAAGCAGCAATGGGGTCCAAGGTGTACATTCTCATCTGCAGCCTCAAGAAGGTGGCAGTCAAACAAAAAACGATAATCTTCAGACCTGCGGTGTAAAATCCGAAATAAGTCCGGAAACCAAACAGGTCGCTGGGATGGGACAAGCTCCTTTGGCCCATACTGTACCAACACCACAACAAACAAGGCATACGGCTCAGGTGGTCCAGGCGGACATCATTGTATCTCTAGAGAATGATATGGAACCAGACTCAGCCCACCTGCCACAATATGTCCAAGACTGGAGCACAGAACCGCCTAACAAGAGGGCAAGATACGACACCAATGCAAAGAAGAAGAATTGTGAAATAAATGAGTCCCTAACCATATCTCATCTGTACAGCTCGACTGCAAACCCACCAAAGACTCAAAATCACAAGCGCCACAAACCACACCACTTTACCTGCTTTCAAACTGAGTTAAGCCAAGAGACTTGTCTCCTTTTTCCCTCCTCCCCCAGGAGGGAGCTCAAGGGAGCCAGCCAGAAGCGCAAGGGCTGCTCTTGTATGTCAACAAACAAGAATGGGAAGACATGCCATCAGCTTACACAAAGGATGCACATGATGGCTCCTCAGGAATCAAATCTGCAGCTGCAACTCATGATAGGGCAGTCACCTCCTGCTCGCAGGGCAAAGGAAAAACCAACCCAGGAGGTGACGCCTGGTCCAACACAGACAGTGCATGGACATCTCTCTTAAATACAATTAAACTCTTGGTGGAGGCTCTCCAATACCAATCTGACAAAATGGATGTACAGCTGACCCTCCTTAATACCCTGGCAGTCTTCGTTGCAGGCATCGACGGGAAGCTAGGGGACTTGAATTCACTTCTGAAGTGTGCACAAACTGGGCCGACCTGAGAGCAACCTAGCTGCAGGTGTGTACCGATAGTAGACAAACTATTCTCTCTCCCCTCAATGCTGAGTAACCTATATAAGGATCTATAAAAAGAAGACTTGGGTATTTGCAGTCCATTATTTAAGGAGCAGCTTCCCCACACGGAGCAAAAGTCCGCTGCGATCTGCCCTTCCAACAACCTGTCCCTTACCTTTAACTAGCCTATGGCGGAGCCTGAGCTCAGTCCAAAATCAAGCCATGCTCTGAGGTATCAGTTTTCACAATGAATTCCTGAGACAAGTCAAGGGCTTTGAGTACAGGGACTCTGCACATCAAAGGCTATCTGAAAGTCCTCTGTCCAGCTCACCTTTTTGGGCTGCTTCTTGGATCTTGAAAGTCAGCTCAGTTAAGTGGGCAACAATGGTGTCATATATCTTAACAAGCCTCCTGTACTAACCAGTGAGGCCCAGGAAGGCCCTTACTCCTGTTTGGTTTTTGCGTGGCTCCCAGGCCAGATTAGTCTCTTTTTTGGCCTGGAGGGGCTGCACATTTCTCCTGCCCACAAGGTGTCACAAGTGCACCACAGAACCCTGCCTATCTGTCACTTTATGGCATTGATAGTCATGTCTGCCTGAGCAGGGTGTTAGAACTGGGGTTTCTGGTTGGCAGAGTAAGCAACTTGTATAAGCAGGAACCACCACTCTAGTCAGGGTAAACTAAATAAACACTGGAAGTTAACCCTGTGCTTACCCTCTGGTAGCTTGGCACAGATAAGTCAGGCTTATCTAAAGAGGCAATGTGTAAAGTATTTGAGCAATTCACACACACAGTAACCCAATGAAAACACCACAAACATACTCCACACAGGTTTAGAAAAATAGATTATATTTTTATGAGTCAAACAAGCCAAAATGACAAAAACCAATAAGTAGATTCGGAGTTATGAATTTTTAAAGATTAAATCAAAATATAGTGCTTAGAAGAAAATAGCGCTTTGAGGTTGCTTGAGGTTGCGCTGGACCAGGGTAAATCCAAAGTTCAGGCCTACCGCAATGGAGAACAGGCCGGGTACAGGACTCACGCAGGTCTCGCTGAAAAAGTACCTTGGATGGAGGAAGCATCGGAGTCGAAGACTCGATGGGTCAGTTGTCATCTGAGGAGATGATGAAGACTTCATTGTCGAACCCCTTTAAGATGCAGGCACTGCATCGTCATCGAGCCACGCTGTCTGTCGTCGTCGAGCCATGCAGTCCATCAATGTGTTGTTGTTGATCGACTCCTGTGTCGGCGTCGAAGGGGAATGAGTCAGTCCTGATTGGCACAAAGCCATCACTGTGTCAATTTTGATGAATCTGCACAGTAAAGCTCCCTTTCAAGGGTCCAGGGCTAGACTGAAACAACTAAGCAGGGCAAGACTCACAGATGGCAGAGTCCAGGTGCAGTTGTAGAGTTGTAGGAAGTCTTTGATGGCCCTGAGACTTCAGAACAGGGGGCAAGCCCTTGGAGTCAGTCTGGGTTCAAGTGAGATGGGACAAATCCTTGTCCCGGTAGGAACGAATAGCTACATTTGCAGGCTGCAGAATAAGCTTGTTTAGAAACAATGGCTGGCTGAGCAGACCCATCAGTGTAAATTAAACATTTGTACTGATTAAGAGGGAGTAGGGACAAAGGCAGGGGATGGACTTGTTTATATTGTAAAAACTCTTGTGTCTGCAAAGAAGGTTTAAAGATGAATTTAACATCAGCCGATGTCAATCAACTAGCCCATTGTATCCAGCGAGGATGCAGAGCTTTAGAATTAGGTACACTCGCATTTGTGACCACTTCTAAAGCGGGCACAGGAGAAATCATGAAAATGCATTTGCCCTGAGCCAGAGACCGTTCCTTTAGAATCGCCATCTGTACTGCTGTTAAAATTTTCTCGGTGGAAAAAAAGCACATTTCTACAGGGGTATATAAATGCGATTTATAAGCAATGGGAATCGTGTCCCCTTCATTAAAAGTTACGTAAGTGAATCCTAACATTCCAGGTACAATCCTTATGACCAAATTTGTGGCATTGTCTCTAGTTAACAAGAATCGAGTTGCAAGCAGATCAGACTGCAAAGAACACAGCACCGCGGTGTGTTCCGGAAGCCAACTGGAAGATGAAAACGAAGATTGTATCAACGCATATAGCGGTTTGATACACTGGGCATAATCTGGAATGTAGGTTCTGCCAAAATTCAAGAAACCCAGCAAAGACTGTAATTTGTTTAGGGTATTTGGAGGTTGCAATTGAGCGCATTTTTCCAAAAAATGGGGTGCTAACCCCCTGCCCTCATTAGTCAATTCGTAACCAAGAAAAAGTACTGTGAAAAAAGCAATACGCGATTTAAGAAAATTGAATTGAATTTGTAAGTGGAAAAATGCGTGATAATGTGATCCACACGCATAAGATGCGGATACAGTTCATCATCCGTCAAGTAAATATTATCAAAATATGAAAAGGCGTCAGGTTCAATTTTATGTAAGATCGACACAATGCACGCCACAAAAACCCGAGGGCTATTCTTATACCCCATAGGCAATCTTGCATAGCCTCTCTGATTGCCGAGAGCGCTGAATGTGGTCAAGTCACAGCTTTCTGGAGCCAAAGTGTGATTGAAAAAACCATTGCAAATATCCAACGTAGTCTTGAACTTTTTTCAGACAATGTTATTTACTAACGCTGAGCTATGTGTATTCTGTACTGCAAAGGTACGGACATGACTGTTCAAATGTCTGTAATCTAAAACAATGCAATATGAATATCAGAAAAGGGGAGTATTTATAGACGAAACACCGAGTTCAATTACACCCTGATACTCCAATTGAGTTAGAATATTAATAACAGACGCTTTGGCATCACGTTTAATGGGATATTGCGGCTGGGGTTGAGGTGTAGATCGTAAAGGAATAACATGCGATGGGGAACCCGCTTGATTGTGATATAAAGCAGGAGCCAGCGCTAAAGCCCACTCCGAAGCGTGAGCATATTTAGTTTTCTCTTGGACATAGTGGGAAAAAGATGGAAGTATTACATACTCGCCCGAGAGGAAGGGAGGACAAAAGGTTGAGGCCAATCAACCTCCGCAAGCAAAATGTCGTAGGAGGACGTCAGATTGTCCCAAAAGACTGCATTTATAGTGCGCTTAATGTCACCTTCAATTTGGATGTCTACTTCCGTCTTTGGGGGGGAACCACGCGGGTGTCCACGGTTTCAACAGTAATAAACGTGTCAGTTGCTTTTGCCTCCAGATTCCGGTGGAGTGTCTGCCGAACTATAGTAACTTCCGCCGCAGTGTTGAGGAGAGTCACTGCCCAACTCCTGTCCAGGAGGAGGGTTCTCACCATCTGGGGCATACTTTGCAGTAAAAGCAGCAACTTTTTTCTTTTGAAATGGGGCTCGATATTGAGGTGGGTCCTCCCTTTTGACTTTCACGTCAAACTGGTGCTGCGGATCTCGCCTTTGTTGCATGGACTCGCCTTGTCTGCGATCCTGTCGTCCCCCTCCGCTAAAACTGTTGATCAGACGATTCCTGAAAGGAACGAGGAGAATGGGGATCAGGAACCTGGAACCTCTCAGGTGTTTTAGTTTTAGAGCGGTCACATAAATCATATCTACGCTCAGAAGGGTCAGGTGGTGGCAAACCAGCACGAGACCTAGGCTTCTGCAGCTGCATGTTTTTATTCCATGTCTTCTTCGGAAAGACAGGACGACCCTCCTTATCCAGAGGGGGTTTAGTCTGGAACCGTGTAAATGGTTTGACTTCCAAATTATTGCATCCCAGGAATGTATAAACATCCGTAATGATAATCGGAAACTGTCACTCCCAATCAGCATCCGTCAACGCCGCAAGGAATTGCCGCACCTGCAAGCAAACTGCTTCACCTTTAATGTTAGCCAGAATCATATCGGAGACTATAGGGAACATTCCCACTAATTTGATTTCATCCCCAAATCCAGGACTGGACCAGCCCCGTGTTCATCCTGTACACGTTTTAGAATGCTTGGCAGAAAGCTCATGGAGGGGGTGCCAAAGCACAGTGTATACACTGAAGCAAACACCGTCCCCCAGGTGTTGCAATCCGCTAAAGGAGGAATCAGACCACTCGGCAAGCACATAGTAAGGATCCTGTGCTTCTCTACAGGACTAGTGTGTGGAAAGACAGCATCAAGCTGTTCAGTTTTCTGTGCTATCCAAAAGGGTAGGTCCTCATGATTCTGAGGATGTTTGCCCATCACTGA
This sequence comes from Calotriton arnoldi, assembly GCA_963921515.1. Lineage (NCBI taxonomy): Eukaryota > Metazoa > Chordata > Amphibia > Caudata > Salamandridae > Calotriton > Calotriton arnoldi. The sequence goes on from CAWUFW010000188.1 coordinate 731,978, forward strand.
GTTAATCATGACTGGGCTAATTACAAGGCCTCCGCCCTGCCCAGGTGCCGGACATGCAGCTCCAGCCAGAGCTATTAAGAAATAGCGAGAAACAAATTGTATGACTCGTCTATAAAGTTGAATCACTTGTCCACAGCATGGCAGAGATCAGCAGGCAGCAGGGCAGCACAGCAAAGCAGAAAATAAGTTCTTCCAGAGCAGCAGTCAATCAGAGTGGCAACTCCTTATAACACAGCCGTCTTTACTCCGGGCAGAGTTCTTCACAGGTCCAGTAGTGTACTGTCTTGGTAGGGTCAGAGGCCAGTACTTATACCCAGTTGTGCCTTTGAAGTAGGAGTGACTTCAAAGCAGGCCCTTAAAGTGCACAGGTCCCCCTTTTCTCCCAGCCCTGGTTTTAGATTTTCCATAGGGGGTAATCATCCCTTTGTGTGGGTAGCAGGACACTACCTATTCGCGTGTAAGTGACAGCTCCCCCTCTCTCTTCCTGCCCAGGAAGAGATATCAGACTATAGATGGTAGATCTACCTCATAGGTGCTGTCATGGTCTTCTCCCTGGAAAGGTCCCTCTCCAAGTGTGTGCTACATATCCGTGTATTCCAATAAGACCAAAGTAAGTATTCCCAAACAACAGCTGCATCTGTATGTTTTGTCTAGGTGCTAGGGCCTGACCAGAACATAATAACAAGGGGCATTGTTGTTCGACCTTGTCCGCAATGTTCAGACTAAATCCCAGGAACCAGCAAAGCGTGATAACAGCAGTAGGTTCACATGTGAAAATATCAAAACAGGCATTTGTAAAAATAAGCTAGAGTTGGAACGTGCGCAAAGCAGCTGACAGGCTGCAGCATGCTCATGCTAACGTAGGGAAGAAGACAATGCTCACGTGGACCATGTGACATACCCTTCCTGTTTTTGTGGCTCTCTAGATGGAATGTACAAAGTGTAGCTGTCACCCACCCCAGATGTATATTGGAGACATGCTGCAAGGCACACAGAGCAGTAAGTGCAGAGAAATGTCCACTTTCTAAAAGCGGCATTTTTAAAATAGTAATGTTAAATCCAACTTTACCATTAAAGAGGATTTACCATTACAATTCCAAATATATGAACCATGATGCAGCTACTCCTTTCTAATCAGGAATTACAGCTTAAAAGTGTATTAAGGAATTCCCAATGCTAGCTTATAAAAGGAGTAGGCCTCACAGTAGTGAAAAACTAATGTAGCGATTCGTTCCTACTAGGACATGCAAAACACAAAAAAGTACATGTCCTACCTTTAGGTTACACTACACCCTGCCTTTATGGCTACCTAGGGCCTACCTTAGGGGTGACTTATGTGTAATAAAAAGGGAGTTTAGGGCTTGGCAAGTGGTTTTAAATGCCAAGGCGAAGTGGTAGTAGACTGCACACACAGGCCTGCGACAGGTTTGTGAGGCTACTTGTGCGGGTGGCACAACCAGTGATGCAGGCTCACTAGTAGCATTTAATTTACAAGCCCTGGGTATATGGTTCACCACTGTGCAAGGGACTTACAAGTAATTTAAATATGACAAACAGGTGTAAACCAATTATACCATGTTTAGAGAAGACAGCACATGCACTTTAGCACTAGTTAGCAGTAGTAAAGTGATCAGAGTCCTAAAGCCAACAAAAAGAAGGAAGAAGGTACAATGTTTGGGGTGACCCCTCAGAGAGGGCCATTTCCAACAGAGGGCCTGAAACACTTCCTGGAGGTGAAACAAGTGGCCCTCCCAGCTGCTACTGTAGACAGTTATGTAATCCAAGTAGGCAGCATTGAAGGAATCCATCCAGGAATAAGACCTAGTTCACCAACATCTGGAACATGGCAGGGGCATTCTTCAAGCCAAGGGGCATCACTTTAAATTGAAAGTGACCCCCTGGAGTAGAAATTGCTTACCTCTCTTTGGCCCCCTCAGTTCGGGCTATCTTCCAGTACACCGAAGCAAGGTCAAAAAACCTCAGGAACTTGGTAGCTCCCAACCTATTAATGAGCTAATCAGCTCTGGGAATGGGGTGTGCATCAGTCTTGGTGAATGAGTTGAGCCTCCTGTAGTCGACACAGAACTTGAGTTCTGGGGCATTGCCCAGTTGGGAAGCTCTGGTTACCAGCACCACTGGGCTAGACCAGGGTCTACTGGAGTGCTCAATCACTCCCAATTCCAACATTTCTTAGACTTCCTCCTTAATGCTGGCCCACTTTGTCTGACAGCCTTTATATTTAGTTTTTGATTGGCAGACTGTCCTTGGTATCTATATCATGGGCACACAAGTGTGTAAGCCCAGGAGTGAGGGTAAAAAGTGAAGCAAGCTGTCCCAATAACTGGTGACAGTTCCTCTGCTGTTCTGGGGTCAGGGTAGGGGAGATGTTGACACCTACTGACCCATCCTTTTCTATAGATGAAAGGAGATTAGGGAGAGGCTCACTCTCCACCTCATCTCCATCATCTATCACAACAGCATGGTAACCTCCCGTAATGGGATTTGAGGCGATTGATATGGGGTACCTTTAAAAGGTGTCTGGGGGTCTTGAGATCCTGCAATTAGGTGGCCTCCTTCTCCCTCTCAATCACCTCATAGGGCCTTGTCCAAAGCTTTGGAAGGGTCCTGGGCTCCACTGGCTCCATCACCACACTTTCTGGCAAAGTTAAAACTTTACCAGGGTGGTCTTCTAATCATGCCAGAGTTTCATAACTGCATGGCTAGCCTCTAAGTTGTCAGAAGCCTTCTTCTAGAACTTGGTCATCTAGTTTTTGAGGGCGAGCATGTAGTTAACCACATGCTGGGGGGGGCATCTTGGGAGCTTTCTTCCCCCCCTCCTTTAACAGACTGAGAATTCCTCGAACAGGGTGTCCCTAAAGATGTTAGAATGGGCTAAACCCTCCTCCCTTCTGTGGCACCTCCCCATAGACAACGTGCAGGCATGGTAAGAGGATGTGCTTCTTCCACCTCAAGGGCTCAGGTAGGGCCATAATCATGCCCTTTAGGGTCTTGTTAAATCTCTCAACAATCCCATTGGTTTGAGGATGACAGTGTGTGGAGAGCTTGTTAGTTACTCCACACTATTTCCACATGGACCTGTTGCACAAGACATGAAGTTGGTGCCCCTGTCAGACACCACTTCCTTGGGGAACCCTATTCGTGTGACAATCCCCATCAGAGGCCTAGCCACAGCAGGTGCAGTCACAGATCTCAGAGGGATTGCCTCTGGGTATGTAGTGGCATTGTCCAGCCAAACCAGGATGATCCTGTTGTCTAAGGCAGTTTTGGGGTTCAAGGGTCCAACAATGTCGATGTCCAGACTTTCAAAGGGGGGTGCCATCAACAGATAAAGGATTCAGGGGAACCTTCAGCTTTTTCCCTGTCTTCCCACTGGTCTGGCAGGTGACACGTCCTGCAGAATGTATCTGAGGAATTATTCATCTTCAGCCGATAGAAGTGGGAGACAAGACTGTCGAAGTTCAGGTCCAGCCCCAGAGGTCCCGCCAAGGGGTATCTTTATGAGTCGGTGCCAGTAGGAAAGCCTTGTAAGATTGGGGGACCACCAACACATGTGTTGCCCCATACACAGGCACTTTAGGTTCGCAATACAGGAGGTCGTTCTCCCATTATCTGAGGTGATCTCCAGAGGTGTCACCAGCTGCCTTGGCTTTAGCTTGCCGCCTCATGCACTCTAGGGTTGGACACTCCTTCTTCCTGGTGGGCCCCCTATCAGTTTGCCATCCAGCAAACTCAAGCAGGTCTTCTAGCGAGGCAATTACCTCCCCAGTAGGCTCTGGGGCGGCTTCCTTTGGCACTCCACCCACCTGTACTGTGAATGTTTCAGGGGCTGGTTTCCCATGCCTCCTCCCCTTACCTTTCTGGGCAGCTGCCTGGGCCATTCTTCCAGACTGTAGGCCTCCTTGACTCCCCTCCTGGGCAGCCTTGGACCTTGTGGCCATACCGTACAAATCCATTGAGGTAACCTCAACATTTCTAGGTGTGACCTGAGCTCCACTCCCTTCCACACAATGTACTCCAGATCATTCCCAAGCAAACAATTCACAGGCATGGCAGGGCTCCCAGCTACCCTAAGAAAACCGGAGAACCCCTGTTCAAAGGGAAACCAAACCACTGGGGTGGCTGTCACGGTTGTCTGCTACTAGAACCTGGTGAATGTATTAGCTATTACCTGCTCTGAGGACACCAGATGAACCCTGACAGTACCAGTGTTCTTATCTACAAACCCTTTTTACTGGTCAGACTGGGGCAGGGTCCTCTCCCCTGCGAAATCTTAAAGAAATCTACCTTATTTAAATTTATAATGTTGCAGTTCATAAAATTATGAAATTTGTGAGGTTACATGTGTAGCTGTAGTGACCAAACTACCCCTCCGTTTGGCTGTATGTTCCAGTACCTGTGTAATGCCACAGAAGCAGACATCACTAAGAAGAGTTTAGCTCATTTACATGGCAGCAGTGATGTAGATCATGCTGCAATGCTTGTTCCTCTACTAATGGAGAGAGCAGTACTTAACTCAGCATTCTGGAAGCACCAAAATTGGGTCCACACAGGACTATTTATATGTTAGTGTTGCTGCAGCACACATAGAAAAAGGAAATCGCCTGAATTGATTGATTTTGTGCTTGAAGGAGTCCCTTCCTGCACAAAATCAATCAGCCCCACAATGCATGCACCCTGGCGCCTGCGTTGGCGCACGGCAGCCCATTTGCGCTGGCGCTCGGGAAAAGGACAGGAATGCGGAGTATCACAAAGATATGGCGCATTCCTGCCCTTTGTTTTGACGTAGGGCAGCGCAGCAAGATTCCTTGCGGCGCTGCCCTACGTCAAAACCTCATAAATGAGGCCCTGGGTTTCTATTTGCAGAAGATCATCTTTGGCGTTATTGGAAGGCCTTAGATGTATTGATTGCCTAATGGACTTAAGCTTTCCACTCCCAAATATTCAGAGACTTCTAAACCCTACGTCATTGCTCAATTAAATTGCAAACCTTCACATTAAACCAGCCTTTTTGTGAAAATTGCAGTTTCCCCTTCTGAATGATGCTCACTTGTTATGTAGTCAAAGACTCGCAACAGTGAGGAATAATTGAGGGTTTTAAATGTCAAGTCTATGTGTGCGAAAATGTTGCCATACACTGTAGATCTTATTCAGCAAGGACTTTTTACCATCCGTCAAACACGGGAGAAATCACTCACTTAATAGAACCTCTGTTATTAAAAGAATGAAACTACACATTCCGCTTTTGTTAAATGTTACTGTGGTTGAAGAAACACACACAATTCCTAGAATTGGGCGAACTCTTCCAGTAAAGAGTCCAATATATATAATTTTAGGCACAAAAATAAAATAAAAAATGTCTTAGGAAAACGCTGTAAAAGGGCACTTATAATGAAGCAGCATTAAACGGAAAACTAAATGCTCGAACTAGAAAATAAGTTACTGTTTCTTGCAGTGTAATTATTGTATAAATGTAACATATTCAGTCATCCGTCATGCTTAATCTATATGTCTAGGGCTAGGTTATTTTACCTCAGGTGGTGTACTCTGCTGGTGGAGATAGATCAAAACACTGAAGCATGATACATAACCATGGCACCAGATCATTAGCAATCATACTCTATGGTCTTTTTAGGGTTTCATTTTTCTAACCTGCGGGAAGGATAGTCTTAATTATAGGTCAAGACAACAGAAATGGCAACTTTTTATTAAGTTTTTTACTGTTGTCTGGCAACAGCAAAGATTTAATTTGGGTAAAAAGACACTGACGCCTTTTTTTTTGCCCGCTTATTATTTATAGTTTGCTAATTTTTAAAAAATGTATCAGTTATGTGACAGCTTGCCGCCTCAAACTGACTCCTATAAGTCTGGTGTGTGTTTCTTTGCAGGCTCAGTCAGTGGCCTATGAGCTACAGGGAGGGAGGAAGCAGGTCTAGCAAGCATCCATGAAGCCTAGATGGTTTTTGAATGTAGTACAGGGAAGAGGCAGCTATAGTTTGAGTACCGCATGGAGCCCTCTCTAGTTGAATGGGGGGCAGCCTCCATGCGGTACTCAAACTATAGCTGCCTCTTCCCTGGTCCTTGAGCACTCATTGGTCGCATGATCTCACTGTGTTCTCAGGCAATGGACGCTGTTTAGATTTCTTGGTGGACATGGTTTCCCCTTGCTGCTGCTTAGGGTGGACTTCCTGTGACGCAGACCTGAGTCCTCAACTTTATGGTACATTCAGGGTGTGCTCACCACCTTGTTAGCTATGTTTCTGTACTACATTCTATACAGTAAGAAGTGGTTTTCTAAGGCAGACAGACAAGAGGGAACCATAGGAAAGGCAGGTCAGAGTTTCCCTAAATTATTGTCTGGCAAATAGCTTTGTTTCGCAATTCTATCATCATAGAGGTTTAGAAGACTTCTGTTTCAATAGCAAATTTGAATAAAGTTCACAGGTTTGACAGTCTATGAAAGAAGACAAACATAGGGCAAACACATTGGCTGATGAGGATCACCTTGGTTGACTGAGCATTACAGATAGTAGAAATACGACATATATACATATATATATATATATATATATATCCATTTAACCATGAGATACATTTGTTAAGCCGACCTAAAGAATATCCATATATTTAAAAAAAACATATTTATAATACAGATTTATACAAAGAAATACACATATCTAGATACATACATCTAATCAATTTATAAATGTTTAAAAACACAGGGACATGCTGTGCATTAGTGTGTGAGCATGGTGGTTTTGTTGAAAAGAGCCAACTCTTGAGTAGTCTTCTGATGGCAAGACAGTTTCAGTGAACTTATGTTTGGGGTTAATGAATTCCTTAGTTTGGCTGCTTGAACAGAGAATGACATACCACCTATGGTGTGTTCGAATGGACAGATTTAGATCAGAATAGCCACACATTAAAGCTGACAGCTACCTAGACATTAACATGGAACATGCATGCTGAGCAGAACGTGTAGAAAATGTGCATTTCTTTAACGTGCAAAGTGTTAACGTGCAGCTTTAATTTTTGCAGAAAGCTCTAATTTCTACTGTACTTTTACTGCCAAGTCCAATTAGGCCTTGTTTATCCTTCATTTTCTCTCTTGTTTTAATAAAGTTAATGTCTTTTTAGAAAATACTGTCCTATGCTGATTTAATCGTTAAAACTCATCTTCGCTGTGAAATGTGCTGTTTAAAATGTATTCCTTTCCTTCCTCACACCCTTTGATCAAATCGTAATTTAGAATACTTTCTTTATGCTTTGCTCAGAATGTTAGAATAGAAAGACAATATATTAGAATCAATAATGTTTGTTCAAAGCCTGATTCTCATGATCTAATCAGGACAATTGGTAATAGAATATGTTTCGTTTTATAGAACAGTCCATTGTTACACAATGGAACTCTGAACAGCTAACAGAGTAGGTTTGCAGAGGTTCTCATGAGAACTTCACTGGGATGTAACAACTGTTTGAATGCTTAGTAGCATTAGATAGCACCATATTGTCTTGTGCTTATACAGTGGGAAGAAACAGCAGATCACCATCAGAAGATTCTTCCCTATTGGCCCGGGATGACTTCACGCACACCTGCATGGATACATATGTTTTTATGTTTACATAAGTGTTCCTAGCTAGAAAGGGTAATGCTAGACAGACGATGCTCTGAGATACAATCCCTTGCACTTCACTTTGCTTTTCTTCCCTTTGACTGATTTCTGTGAGCTACTGCTGACAGCGATTCACTGTTGCCTGACACTTTGTTAGATGGCTAATTGACTTATGCTGCTGGTCATAAGCTACTGCTGTGACTGTTTTCCTTTAACTTGTTTAGATGGTTGGTACTACAACTGCTTGAGAGACTCAGCTGATTTTCTAGAACTGCTCCTTATGGGGAGTTCGACTTAGCGAATGCAAAGCCAAGGGTGCCTGAGCGCCTACGGCCCCCCTGAAGCACCCCCAAAATTTAAATTGTGCACATGTAAAGCACACACATGCCCTAGGGGTATGTGTGTGCAGTATGGCACTTTGAAAAATGCATTTCTGCGCATTTTTCAAAATTCGCACTTGGTTACCATCAACTTGAATTAGCATTTCCTAAATGCACAGTTCTCATTTAGGAAAAGCTTCTTACATGTGAATTGCGATTCCCTATTTGCATTCACAATTTAGGTAATCGCAAAAAGTTGCGATTACCTAAATTGCAAATCCAAAAGCCTTTCATAAATAAGGGAAGGCCATTTTTAATTCGCAAACGGCTTAATTTTGGAATTCGCACCATTTGCAAATGCAAAATCTTTCATACATCTGGCCCTTACTCTTTTCCAAGGAACTCTTCATTGGTTCTGATAGACTTAGGATCCTTCTAGTATAGTGTAGGGACTATTTCCTTTATGGAACACGCTGTCATTTATCTGCTGTCATTGACCATTATTTTTCTTGCTATTTCTATAAATGGATTTATCTTTACTAATTGAATGGAAAGACAAAAAACAAAAAACTAAATTTAAATGAATAATAAATGTTTTGAAATCCTTACTAAACCTCTCATCATTGACTAAAATATTAAGGCTATTAGGTGATGTTATTTTAGATGTTTAATTCAATACTCCATTCTAAAATGGTGGCAAAGATCCTTTTGACCTGAAGAGGATTTGGTGTGGAGGTGGATATCCTCATTGTAAGTCATTGGTTGAACTGTAAAATTAAATACTCATTTCTGCGCTATCAGTTCTGGTAGCAGAGGGATGGTTCACACCCTGAATGGAGCTATAAAATAATACCCAAGTCAAAATAAATTTTCTGATTTCCAAATCCAATGTCCAGAGCTTGAAGATCTCACAAGGCAGTATTAGAAGGCGTTGTGGTTTGAAGGTGTGAGTATTAATAGGGGAATGTGTAGTTTGTTGTGACTGTGTTTTGTTTTTTCGATTACTGTTTTGGATTGAATGAGTGAGTGAGGAAATATTGTTAGTTGTTGAAAAGGAGATTGAAGATTTCAGACTCACTGTAGGAGAAAGATCCCGGTAGATGTCAAAACAAGTTGAAGTCTTGTTTGCAGGATTTAAGGTGTAGTGTGTGAGGTACCATCACCTATACCATTGCCGTAGAGATACTAAACATTGTTGTGATTGATTAACATTGATCGATGTTAGTGGAACCTAATGTGCAAATGGGGGAAACTGCATTGGTTTGGGTGAATTCACACTGGTCGAGATTTCACTTGCGTAGAACATTCTTGAGTGATTGTAATATTGTTTTTCTTTAGTAGAGCAAACAAAAAGAGATTTTAATGGGTATTTGTTAGAGTTGTGTGAATGCAAACAAAATAGTAAAGGAGGGTGAACTGCTATAAGGAATGAGATTCCACGTCATATTTGTTCGTGTTAGGATTGGCCAGTTGGTGTGTTTCATGCTGGGATTGGTTGGTGATGTTGCAGATCCAGGCTGGGACTGGATTTCCAGAAAGAAAATAGCATGTTTGGATTTGCTAACAAAATCTGTGAAAGTATTAACTGAAATCTAATTGACTCATTGAGAATTTGATGCAAATGGAACCATTTCGCATTCTGTAAGCTCGTGTTGTTTCAAATTAACTCACTATTATGAAATGTTTTAGAGAAATCAATAACTTGGTGAGAGGGAATGTTACTATTCCAGTACACAAAGGTGAAGAGGCACCTCCTGAGGGCATACCTGCATACATTATGACTACTGAGCATTGTTTGAGCACTTGTCTTTGGCTTCGCCAATGGAGTAAGGTCACTGAGAAGGAGGGTGCATTGAGTTGTCCTAGGTATGGAACGTTTAACACTAGAATTCCTGATAATTTGAGGGGAAAATTGCACGAAATGAAGCCACCACCTAGACCTATTCAGTATGAAGCCCTGATTGAATGGGAGAAAGGTGCAAAGGAGAAATAAAAGAAAAAATACCAGAGAAGGACTAGAAGAGCAGTGCAAAATTATGCAAATGCCCAATGGGATGAATAACAGCGCAGATGGAGAAAGATTATCATAGAAGGAACTACATTATATTCAGTCATTACATCAGAAGCTGTTAAGAAAGGAAATGAGGAAGATTCCACAAAGAAAGAAGGAAATGAGTTGGATACTGATTCCAGTGATGGCATTTTAGAACAGATGTTAACTTCTAGACCTCCATCATATACAACCCCTTCTGATAAGAGAGAATTAGGCGCTAGTATCAGTCCGACTGTACCTACTGCCCCTATAAAGGCAGGTGTAGCACAAATTGAACAACTCTTACAAATATTACAAATTGTTGCACCAGTAGTGGCTCGACCACCAGTTGCAGTTCCTACTGGAACTAATACAGCTGTACTGGCTAGTGTAGCCTCAGTCCCTAGTGTCAATGCTCAAACTGTACCCTGAATAGTAACTAGCAAGTGCTCCTCCTCTTGCAGAGATGAGGCCAGAAATTCAACTCATTGCTGGAGGTTCACCTACAGCAGGATTCATTCCAACTTCCCAGAATTCACAAATCATTGTGTGGAAACCGCCACAAACGGTGCAAGCACTAATAGATGGGGGGAGATTAGTTTTCACAGCCCTGATATCACCAGGAGATATACATGCGGCTGAAGAGGGATATATCCCAACCTGGTTGGAAGAAGCAGCAGGAACAAGGAAGGCAGAAAGTACAGGGACACTGGAAAAATCAGAAGGTGAGAGGGAAAAACCTTTAAACATCTCAAAACTAAAGGTAGAACTAGAAGAAATAGTAAGGGGATATTTGGAATTTGAACACCTAGAACAATATCAAAGGAAAGAGTTGATCTACTTGTGGAAAGAAATTACGAGGAAAGAGGCTTTAGTTCATGATAGATTAGTGGAATTGGCTCAGAAATATGAGATTGATCTTAGCAAAAATGTACACTTGCAAAGAAACTTTGCAAGTGTACTCTGCTGTTAACCAAAACAAAAACCCAGTACATGACACACAATAGACTGACTCGTTAAGAGCGAAACTTCTTTCATCCGAGAACATAATTTTGAAGAGATGCACTGTGTTAAACCCTTCCACATTGTTGACTGTAAATGATGTTGATTGTGATGAAATTTAACCTGATTGCCAAGATGACATGGATTTATGCAGCAAACTTCAACCAGATATTAAGGATGAACTCTTGATTGAGCCCGACCATGTGTTGTTTGTGGATGGCTCATGCATGTTTAAGAAGTAATGATGATCAACAATAGAGGGTTCTGGCCCTTAATCAGTAAGGCTAGGCCAATCTACATATGCTAACAACACACACTTGCCAGTACTGATGCAAAATTCACCAATTACTTACTCAAATCACACGTGACACTCATTGTTTACATGTTTGGTCAAAAATAGTGGTCAACGCGTTTCGAACCCCTAAAATCTTTGGGGGGGTTCTCCTCAGGACCTGCAACCAAAACAGATTGGAACATGTATTTTGTATCAGGTTAACCCCTCTTACGTATGTATAAATGTTTGCCGAATCAGAGACTTAATTAACTGCGTTAACTGAATACTACACTGTTTGGTCCTCATCTAGACCAGGGTTGTGTTGAAAAAATAATAGGTAGCTTTTGAAACACACTCCCCGACCCTGTTGGTCTTGTTTTTTCTTGTCTTTTTCTTTTGTTTCAGTTCTCACATGTATGTTATTGTCCCAATTTTGTGTGGAGCCTTAACTTATTTTCTCATGGTACAAATTGGTTGCTTATTTAATGTTTAGTATTTTCTAAGTTATTTTTTTTTATTTATTTTTTTTTTCATTAATTTTTTTTTGTCATTTTACAACCAACAGATGTGGACATTGCGATAGACAACAGGCACCGGCATACTGTTCGCAGTGAAGCTAACACAGGAAAATTTTGTACGACCATGGTGCATGCACAGTACATTCCCCAAAGAATACTATACAACACAGTAAGGTAGGGGACATTGCAAAGATACAACATATTAAACAGTCCTTCCCCCATCTCAGCCCTCTTCAACTCTTTAGCTCAATGACACAAAGGCTATTCCTGCTTTTCTCGGGGCAAACCAACATACCGCAGCTCCTTACAATACGCCCCGGCAGTACCAAGTGTCTACTCTCCTATCTCTTCCCCAGCGGACTCGTCAGGGCCAGTCACGGTGGCTCTGTATGCAGCATAAAGCGCCCAGAAGTTCTTGGGCCTACTACGAGGAGGAAGTAGTTCGCTAAAGAGCTCCGTTTGGGTACAGCAATACACCATGTCAGAAAGCCACTGCGCCTTAGTAGGTAGGGGCCCTTTCGCCCAACAGATAGCAATTCTCCGCTTGGCCAACAATAGACCCATGTCTACTAGCCGACGTATCCCTGAGGGCAACGGTCTAGAGTATCCCAGTAGCGCTAGACCCAGCTCGGGCACCAGTGTCTGTCCCACAATCACAGTCAACTCGGAGAACACACTCATCCAATATTGTGCCACGCCCGGGCAGAGCCATGCCACATGCAAGAAATCCGCAGTTGGAGCCCCACAGCGCTCACACTGTGCATCGTCCCTCAGCCCATACCGTTTGAGTCTCTCTGGGGTGTAGTACACCCTGTTAAGGAACTTAAAGTGTATCAGTCTATGTCTGCCGTTAAGCGACACTCGTTTTGTGCTGGTACAGCAATAGGTCCACATTTCATCTCCGACCGCCTGACCAAGGTCCCTCTGCCATGCCAGCCGAGCAGCTGTATACTGATGTTCCCTGTGCGCCATCGAGTGTTGATAAATTTTAGAGACTAATCTCGTCGGTTCCGCCATTTTAATTACAAGTGTGAGAGCAGCAAGCTCAGGGGGCTCTTCCAGATCGGGCCCCAACAACTGTGAGAGTGCATGTCGAGTTCTGTGAAACTGGAATCTAGTAAGCAACGTAGGTGATGATGCCCCGACGACAACATCCTCCCACATCCTAGCAACTCCGTCAGCAAACAAGTCCCCTACAGTGTGTATGTCAATCGAGGCTAGCGCCCGAACAACGCTCCCATCCCGACAGGGCGGTAGCCAGCTGCACCATTCCAATCTGGTCAGAGGGGAATACAATATGACACCCGACTGTAATTTAAGGAGGTGATGCCAGGCGTGAGTAGTGGCCCCGACCGAGTCAAGGATACCCGTTCTGCGATCAGGAGGTGCAAACAGCCGTGAAGGCAGCGGCCGGGGGAAGCCGCCTCTCTCTCAATGCGCAGGTGAGGCACTTCAGGCGCGCCATGTATCCATAAGAACGCGTGGGAAGCCTGCGCAGCTCTATAATACAACTCGAAATCTGGAGCGCCCAGACCACCCATACGATATGGCAACGTCAGTACCTTCCACTGCACTCTCGGCTGCTTCCCGGCCCAGGCCAGTTTTAACAGCGTGGTGTTAAGCCTCTTAAAAAATGTACCCGGGAGTACCACTGGAAGATTTGTGAATAGGAATAAAAACCTTGGAAGTACCACCATCTTCATAATAGAAATTCTACCAAGGAGGGACAATGGCAGACGGATCCAATTGTTCACATCATCTTCCAGTTTGCTCAGTAACACGCCATAGTTTTCCCGAAGCAGAACCTCCGAGTCCAGGTGTATCCGCACTCCGAGGTAGCGCACCGGATCAGTAGTCCACTGCAGCGGGAAGTCCATGTCGAATTGAGCAGTAGAGGGGGTGAGTGGGAAAACCACAGACTTCGCCCAATTAACACTAAGGCCAGAAACCCCGCCAAAGCGGACTATTTCGCGAAGAACCGGGGAGAGGTTGCGCCCAGGGTCACGGACATAGAGAAGGGTGTCGTCCGCATAAGTCGAAACAATAAGTTCATAGCCAGGTACACGTATTCCTTTAAATCTGTGATATTCGCGGAGCGCGCAAGCCAAGGGCTCCGCCACCAGGGCATAAAGAATCGGGGAAAGAGGGCAGCCCTGTCGAGTCCCCCTCGTAATATTAATAGGGGCAGTCACCAAATCACCAATTTTTATCCGCGCCTTTGGTGCGTAATAGAGAACACCCAACAGCCTAAGGAACACCTCCCCCAGTCCCATCCGGGACAAAACCTGACGCATAAACGGCCATTCAACCGAGTCAAAGGCCTTCTCCATATCGAGAAAGACCGCTACAGCCGCCGTCTCGGGTTTGGTATGCTGTATGACACCAAAGACGGTGCGTAGATTATAAGTGAGGTTTCGGCCCGGGACGAATCCGGCCTGTTCCGGGGCCACCAACAACGGAACCAGAGGGGTCATTCTATTAGCCAGCACCTTAGCGAAGAGCTTCGTATCTACATTCAGCAATGAGAGAGGGCGATAGGACGAGCATTCCGAGGAGGGCCTATCAGGCTTGAGTATAGCCACTATAACCGCCTCTCTCATCGTGGGCGGCAACAAACCTGACTCGTACATGCCTTCGAACAAAGTCTGTAAATGTGGTAACAGCAGGTCCTGAAAAGCCTTATAGAACGCAATAGACAGGCCGTCCAACCCCGGGGCGCTCCCAGATTTCATTGTGGACAAGGCAAGTCGGATCTCCTCCCTTTCTAGGGGGCGCATTAAAAACTCCCGGTGGGCGTTAGTCAGCAAGGGGAGCTTAATGTGGGTTAGGTAGTCTAAGATATCATCCTCAGTACCTTGACTCCTCGAGGAGTATAGGTTCGAATAAAACTGTCTAAAACGCTCTGCAATATCCGAAGGTTCCGTAAGTAACCCCCCCTCTGGTGTTAAGAGTTCTGTCACGCTTGTCTGAGTTCTTCGTTTTTTAACAGTTGTGCTAATACTTTCCCAGGCCGCTCTCCTTCTCCGTACCTGCGCGCCACGGCATATTTCCCTAGATGTTTAATTTCAGCATCCGCCGTATCCTGGAATTCTTTTAGTTGGGATTGGAATTCTTGCTGTACGTCAGCCCCCGCGCCCTGTTGCAACCTTCCCTCTAATTCCGCTAGTGACCCCTCAAGACTAGCTAGCCTCCTGCGCAGCGCCCTCAAGACTCCGGAATGCTTAGACATGGTCACCCCCGAATATACACTTTAAAAGCTTCCCACACTACCGTAAAGCTGTCAACGGAGCCCACATTTTGTTCAAAGTAAGAGGCTATGTCTTCCGCGAGTTCGGCTCTGAAGACCTCATCCATCAGGGAGTATGGGGGAAACCGCCAGGTAAAGGGGGGTATCGTTGTGCGGGGAACCTCTAGTACAACCAAAATCGGAGAATGGTCAGATAAGGTGCGGGGTAGAACCTCGCATTCCCTCACTTGGCCATATAAACTGTCCGCTGCAAGCCAGTAGTCTATGCGCGTGTATAAATTGTGGTATGCCGAGTAATGGGTGTAGCCTCCCTGCTCAGGGTATCTGCGCCTCCAAACGTCACTTAACTCAAGCCGCACCATTACGTCAGATAGGGCTTTGGCTGCCGCCGAGACCTGCCTAGTCACACCCCCGAGCGATCTATCTCCGGGTTCAGGACAACGTTTAGGTCCCCCCCACAGTTGCTGCTCCGTACCAAACCCCCTCACCTTGTCAGCCAATACAGTGTAAAACTCTGGGTTATCAAAATTAGGGCCGTACACGTTGACCAACAAAAGATCCATTCCCCTACCTCTGCATCTCGAAATGGCATATCGCCCATCGCTGTCCGTGGCCAGGGGATCCAACCTAAGTGAAGATTTCGGGCGGACCCAGGTCAACATCCCTCGGGCATGCGTTGTGAAGCCCGCTGCGTGTATGCAGTCTCTAAGCCCTCTACTATTAAGCATAGGACTGGCAATTGGAAGGTGAGTCTCCTGTAAAAGAGCTATATCTATTTCGTGTCTCGTTAAATAAGACAGCACCTTTCGTAACTTCCTATGGTCGTTCAGCCCCCTAACATTCCATGTGAGGGTCCTAATCCTACCCCTTGTCGTCTCTGCGCTCTGTAGTCCCGTAGTGTGCGCCGTGTCATGCAACCATGGCCTATCTGAGCCACCCATAGATTCCCCTGTCATCACGAACCGCAAAACGTGTCATACAGTGCCTACCATCCATACCGAGTCCACAAACACCCCCCACCCACCCTCCCCTCCCACCCACGCCAGACAGTCCCCAACAGTGTCAAGACGAAACTTGAACAGCCAGACCCCGCAAATTATCATGGTAGCCCCCAACGTGAAGGGCACAACACGATTGCGAATGTAGCATAGGGGTCCCCGTTCCCCTCCCCCACCCCAACAAGCAAAGATTTCCCTGAGGTGGAACACACGCTGAGGCAGAGGTAGCACACCCTATACAGTAGTCCTAGAAGTATCAATTCCAGACAGGCCTCCGCCCCGCAGGCCACCAAGGCTAAGTTAAACAGCTACAGCTAAAATCTTGCAGCGAAATTAACCGTCAACAACATCTTGTTTCTCACTCAGAGTGCCTATGTCCCATTTCACCGCCTCCCCCGAGCCCCACACTTACATCAGTAATCGATTGGACATACTAAACAACAAAATCAACTTTTACTACTGTAGCATTTTGCCCGTGGGTGCTCCGCCTTCCCACAAGCCCCACAGCCAGCCATTCCTTACTGTTACCGTCAAGGCTGTGGCCTATCCTCCCCAGCACAACAAGGGGAAACCGCCTCAGTCTTGCTTGTCTAGCTCCCAGCCCTCCGCTCCCCGCAGCGGGGACCTCTCAGGGCTGCGGCGTTTATCTTTGGACCAGTCCTTCATAGCCTTCCGCAGCGCCGCTGGGTCAGTGAATATGCTTGACTGTCCCTGTTGGTTCACCCGGAGCCTGGCGGGGTACAGCATGGCATAGTCTACGTTGTCGGCACGCAGCAGTTTCTTTAGCGGGGCAAATTGTCGTCTCGCTTCTTGTACTTTTTGCGTAAAGTCCGGGAACAGTGAGATGGCGGAGCCCTCATACTGCAGCGGTTGCTTTTCTCTGGCTGTTTTTAGTGCTGAGTCTCTGTCCCGGTAGTTGAGCAGCTTTGCTATTATAGGGCGCGGCGCGGCCCCGGGAGCCGGGCGCGGGCCCAAGGAGCGGTGGGCTCTCTCGACGACAAACATAGGCGAGAACGTCTCAGCACCCAGTATGGTGACCAGCATCTTTTCCATGAACTGCTCCATGTTGCCAGTATGCGTCGACTCCGGAAGGCCAGTGACTCGCAAGTTGCAGCGCCGAGAGCGCGCTTCTAGGTCTTCCGTCTTATCCTGCAGAACCTGCATGACTCTGCCCAGTTGTTTGTGACTCGAGTCCAGCAACGTTTGCGCTTCTTCGACCTCGCCGACTCGACGGTCCGTCATGTCCAGGCGCTGCGCATGATTGTCCAACCGCTCGGCCATCCTGTCCATACGGTAGGACATCGCGTCAATTTTGGAGCCAAGGACCGACATGCTGTTCTGCAATCCCTTGTCCATTGCAGTGAGCATTGTTCGTATATCGCTGTCCACATCTACCACAGGCGGGTCGGTTGTGGCCTCGCTGTCCTCCGGAGTCGCATCTCGAGTCCTGGGTTTTTTATGGTCAAACGACAATTTAGGCTGCGTGCGATCTACCTTCCCCATTGTAGTCGACGCCCCGCTCCTCAAAGTATGCAAAATGACAGCAGTGTTCTCTTCGCAGCGCAGGCTGTCCCCCAGTGCCCCTAGTTGACTGTGTCTGCAAGGCCGAGCCACCTTAACCGGGCAAGACCCGCCGATCCTCCGTATCACTGTGGGGCGGCTCTAGTCACCCTCTCAGCGTGGGAAATCACTTCGCCTGGGACAACAGCACCTCCGGTGGGCCCTGCCAGATCAGTCAGACTTTCACAGCGGTGCCTGGGGTCCCGTCACTGCTCGTAGCCAGGGCTGCAATGGGCCAAACAGTAGCAAGAATTGAGCCCCCGCAGCAGGAGACTCCACACCCAGACACGGTCCCAGTCAGGGACCGCACTCCCACGTTTGCCGCTAACCCACTTAGGGGTGTGCCAGGGGGGGGGGGGGGAACACCGGGCACAGCCGCTGCTCCCTCGCCGCTCCTCCAAAGTGCGATCAAACCAAAGCGGCGTAGGATGTGCTGCGCTCAGTACTTTAGGTCGAAACCCAGCATGCGTCACGGGGCCTTTTCACCCTCTGCACCACTCCGTGGGACTGCAAGGTCGTCGATCCCCACGGCGTGCACCGCTGCTCCTACCTGCCACAGGCGCTGCAGCTCCGCAGCTCCAGCCGTTGCCCCAGCAGTAGCACCGCGGGCCAAATGTCAGCAATAATGGCCGCCGCGTCTCAGGGGGTTAACAGTAGGGGCCGCCTCTTCCCGCAACAAGCTGTGCCTCCGCGTTGTCGCCTGCTCGACCGCAGGGGGAGGAAGGGGAAAGGGCACCCGCGGTGGCAGTCGTCGCGCCGATGCTAGCGCGGATACTCCGAGTTCAAGCCTCTTCCTTCGCCGTCTCGTCCCTCAGAGTGTCCCGTACAGGTTGCTTCCCGGGCGGCCGCAGGACCAGAATAGAGCTCGGGGATTTAGGCCAATGTCGGCCTCAGCTCCGTGGACACCGAGTATCTGCGGCGTCTCGACGAGTTAAGCCGCCGGGGACAGACCGCTTTGGGCAGCAGCTCCAGGTGCGTCGATGACGGTCCAGGAGGGTCGCATTCGTAGCCTTGGCTGTCGGATAATTGTCGGATCGTCTGGTGGACTTGCGGTGCTACTCGCTCAAGCGGCCATCTTGGTCGCTGGCAAGCTCCGCCCCCCCATTTTCTAAGTTATATGTGTACACACTACATGTAATACATGTCATGTATGTGTTAATAATTGTGGTCTATGGAAATTGATGAATAGACTAGAATGCAAACTAATAGGATTAAAAATTGTTTTTATTGAATGGTTCTTGAAACTAAAAAGAAAATTAAATTAGTTTCTTTTCATTTTTTTTTGTGTGTCCTCATTCTGCCAATTCACTTGTTGGCAATACTCCCTTCCCAACTCTGGCGGACCAGGCCGGGTTGGAGTCATTCCACTCAAGAATAGAAAGCTGCTTCCACTTCCACCCTTCACTGGTGTGCCCATAACACAGAAGGGGACAGGACCGACAGCAAATCATTGGCTTAATCATTGGACCCCAGGTTTTTTAATCCAATCCAAAAGCTTAGCCCATACCTTTTTCAAACTGCTGGGATCACATGCTATATCTTGTTGGCTTATAGTTATAACATTCTTTTTACATTCCAAGAAGAGAGGTGGAACACAGGATTTCCATGATTTGCAAATCTCCCGTCTCCCCAATAAAATCACATAAAAAATTAATCTTGCATCCGACTTATTGATACAAGTGGGACTATCTTGACATAGTCCAAAGAATACAAGTAGGGGACTTACCCTCACCTGTATACCCGTAACTTCCTTCAAAAATTCACAAACTTCACACCAAAATTTCTTAATCTCTGAACATGTTAGAAACATATGGAAGTCGTCTGCTGAGGGATCCTTACATCTAGGGCATGCATAGTGTATTCCTGAGAATTTTGCCAATTTTGCTGGGGACCAATACACCCTGTAGACAGTGAAAAGATGATTTCGTTTAAAGTAAGCAGGTTTAACTGTCTCCCGAAGCATTGCAAAAGAGCCCAACCAGGCTTCACTCAGGTTTGTGTTTATCAAATCGCTTCCCCAGAGATTTTTAATGTCTTTATCCAACTCATCGTCTACATTTACTAAAATACCATACCACAATGCAACCTCCTTCTTGACAGTGCCAATTTTTGTTGCTTGATCCAACCAGGTATCATCTTCCTCCTCATGCCAGTCTTGACTTGCCCACCACGCAGAAAGTTGATAATACTTGAATCGGGTTAGCTGGCCCCCTGTACATAAACTCAGAGTTTCCCAGCCAACTAACTCAGGGGCATATTATCAAGGGCTTTATCGCCGCTTTAGCGGCACTTTTTGCCGCTAAAGCGGCGATATTTTTATCGCCCTATTAGCAAGCTGTCGCTAACAGGCGTTAGCGACAGCTTTTAGGCGTTAGGTGCCGGGATTCACATCGCCTTGCATGTCAGCGATAATTATCGCTAATGACATGCAAGGAAGGCGTTCCCTACTTAAAGCGACTGTAAACAGTCGCTAACACCACTACCCCCTATTAGCAAGGCAGGCGAAGCGATAAAATAATTCGCGCTAAGCGCGTTTATCGCTAGATTTTATCAACTGCTAGTGAGGATGACTTACCTGTTTAAAGTATAGGAGGTGGATTCTAATGCTGAATCCACCTTAGCGATAATGCGAGAATATCGCTGCTTTTCCAGCGATATTCTCACATTTTGCCGCTGTCGCTGGAAATTTTATCGCTATGGAGATAAACCTTGTTAATAGGGTGTTATCTCAGCGATATTTTCCAGCGATAGGCGGCGTTAACAAAAAAGGCGCTAAGCGCGGTTAGCGATAAATATCGCTAATCCTTGATAATATGCCCCTCAGTTCCCATCTTCAAGTCTCCCCAGCAAGAAATACCCGCGTTCTTCAAAGGGAGGCTAAGTGAGTCTTTCAAGCACTCCGGAGTTCCTGGCGATTCCCATATCGGGGCCCTAGATGTGTAGTATGATATTCCTAGCTTCTTTCGAATGTAGACCCATGCTTTCAATGCCTCCAATAAAATCTTCAATCTCACTTTCTTAAAGAACTTCGGGTCCCCAAACTTAAATAAAAATTGCCCTTGCCCCTCTCTCAAGTCACTAAGCATTGCCCCAAAGAGAATCCCTATTGCTGTACTATCAGCTTTATTTAACAGCATCCGACAATTCTTAAAGTAAAAAGCATGCCCATATATCATCAAATCAGGTAGTGCCAGCCCCCTTCACCAACCTCCTCCTTAATCTTTTCCAAGATATACGAGAGCCCTTCGAGGCCCATGTGAAGCTACCTATCTTTCCTTGTAGTTTAGCAATCTCCTTTTATCAAATAATAATGGTATAGAATTAAAAGAAAGGTAACTTTAGGCAAAATAATCATTTTGATAAGATTTACCCTACCATACAGATTTAGGGGAAGGTTTGCCCACCTAACTAGCAATCTCCCTACCTCCTGGCTAATCCTCCTCCAATTCACAGTGGTCACTTCTACTAATTTCTGAGTAATTATAATACCAAGGTAACGCATATGCGCTTTTGCCCCCAGGGTTTGTTTTGGTTGGTTCCATTCCATGATTTCTGTCTTATTTCTATTTACCTTATATCCTGATATCTTTCCAAAAGCTTCAGCTTTGGCCATTAGAGTGGGGATAGCTCTCTCGGGGTTCAAAGTATACATTATAAGATCATCAGCATATAAAGCTAATTTTATCTCTAAATTTCCATATCTGAACGGTACGATGGTATCGTCTTTTCTAATCCATGCCACTAGCGGTTCGATATACAAATTGAATAGAAGCGGGGATAAGGGACACCTCTGTCTTGTTCCACGCGTTATATTAAACCACTCGGTTAGCTCTCCGTTTACAAGCACCCTTGCTCTAGGTAGACGATACAGGAGTTTGACAGCGTTTACTATATTATTTGGAAAACCAAAGGTCTTTAGAGTCTCCCATAGATAGGGCCAGTGGACTTGGTCAAAGGCCTTAGCGGCGTCCACTGATATAGGCCTATAGGAATCTACAGCGAGAGGGTCTTTGTTGGGTTTCAAGATTAGGGTTACCGTTGCCTCAGCCCAGGTTGAGGGAGGATCTTCCCCTTCTATCAATATTGCATTAAAAAGCTCTTTAAGAACTGGTACTATAGAATCTAATAGACTGAGGTATATCTCAATTGGGAGGCCATCTGGCCCAGCTGCCTTCCCTCTAGCCATCTTCCGCAACTGTAGTAGAATCTCCTCCTCAGTTATCTTAGTTGCTAGGTTCCCCTTTTGATCTTCTCTTAAAATCGGGAGTTCAATTTTCTTTAAAAAGCCCTCAATAGTTTCCCTCCCAGGAGAAATATCCTCTTTATACAGTTGACTCATGTATCTACTGATTTCCAGACCAATTTCTATATTAGTGTCAACTATATCTCCTGTTGTAGACTCTCTTAGGCTACTTATTCGATTACTGAACTTTATCTACTTTGGCTTTCCAAGCCAGAAGGGAACCGCTCTTCTCACCATATGCAAAGTGTTGTAATTTGCTAACCTTCCATCTATCCGACAATACTTTATCAAGGACGCCTTTGTATTCTGCTTGGAGCTCTTTCTAATTCTTTGGTTAGCAAAGCCACCTTACTAAGATTCTCTAATGATGCCTTTTGTACCTCCTGCTCTTTACTTTTAATAGTTTTTAACTAACCCTGGGCATAATACTTCGCTACGCTCACGGAGCATGCAAAGTTTGTGCTACTACATAGCAGAGTGAAAAACTGTGCTAATTGACGTAGCGTAGCAGCAGTATAATAAACACCTACAAATGCTTTGATAAAGCAATTTTCGATGCTAAAATGCATATAACCAATTCCCAAAAGCGAACTTTGACATTAAAATATCAAGCAATGAGAGAGGTGAGGATTTTGGGGTCCCCTCAACCTAGGGGAGGACCAAGCAGATGCCTTGAACACAAAAAGCATATCATGTGAACGATTCAGTGGTGGTCCCTTCCTCCTAGGACCACCCCTAAGCACAGTTATGGGCAAAAATACAATCCCAACCAAAGGCCCTGCAAAGCATTATGGGAGATTAGCAGTGGGCAGTGAATATTATAGTGTCCAATATCAAAATAATTCTACAAAGAGCTGCAGTTCAACTAGTCGTTACTAGATGTCCCTCACGAGTCAAATGCAAAAGCATTGAAATTATTAATACATCAAGCTGCAGTTCCACTAGTCGTTACTAGATGTCCCTCACGAGTCAAATGCAAAAGCATTGAAACCCTTTCATGAAGCTTTTGCATTTGACTCGTGAGGGACATCTAGTAACGACTAGTGGAACTGCAGCTCTTGTAGAATTATTTTGATATTGGATACTATAATATTCACTGCCCACTGCTAATCTCAGTCCCATAATGCTTTGCAGGGCCTTTGGTTGGGATTGTATTTTTGCCAATAACTGTGCTTGGGGTGGTCCTAAGAGGATGGGACCACCACTGAATCGTTCAAAAGATGTGCTTTTGTTTTCAAGGCATCTGCTTGGTTCTCTCCCTAGGTTAGGGAGGATCCCAAAATCATCACCTCTCTCACTGCTTGTTAATTTATCGTTTTCACTTTTGTGAAATGACTATATGCATTTTTAGCATATAAAGACAGAGATATTTATTTTATCTTAACTTGCACTGTGTAAGATGCCTTTGGCAATTATTGTACAGTGCAGTCAAGCACACAGCTACGCACTACACAATTTGCATAGCTACATGTAGTTCAAAATGTACTTCACGTAGCTACATGAAGTGCTACTACGCAAACTACACCCAGGCTTATTTTTAACAGTGTTTTCTCTTGCTGTCTCATACTGCGTTTTTTACCCACCATTATAGAAGTACCTATAGATCTTAAAAAGGCCTTAAAAGAGTCCCATATAATTTGAACTTTTGCTGACCCTTTATTAGCTTCAAAGAAAACCGAGACCTCATCTTGCATCTTAGATATAACCTCCTCATCTAACAGGATAGTCCTATCTAAAGTCCACCTTATTATACCCCTCTTATCCTGAAGCTTCAATGAAAGATAAATGGCTGAATGATCTGAGAGTATGGCAGGTAGATGATTAATCTTTTCCACCCCCGTCAACAAGTCATGGTCGATTAAAAAGTAGTCAATGCGTAAATGGTGGCCATAT
Organism: Calotriton arnoldi; assembly: GCA_963921515.1. NCBI lineage: Eukaryota > Metazoa > Chordata > Amphibia > Caudata > Salamandridae > Calotriton > Calotriton arnoldi. The sequence goes on from CAWUFW010000188.1 coordinate 755,696, forward strand.
TTTTTGCTAAAGAAAGTAAAGTCCCTCTTATCCCCCATCTTGTTTCTCCAGATATCTACTAAGTTTAATTCATTAATCAAAGTTTTCAGAACCGCCGTTGTTTTGGGTGGGCTGATATATTTGGCTTTGGAGGTTCTATCTAACTCTTTACTTTGGACTATATTAAAGTCCCCCCCGATTACCGTGGGGGCATTAATTAACAGTAGACACGATTCCAATTTGATTAATGCATCTGGATTGTCCTCATTTGGCCCGTAATAGCTAACACATACTATTGGGATTCTTTGAATCTTTATCTTAACCAATACCCATCTCCCAGAAGTATCTGTCTGGTAGCTTTCCAATTTGATACCAGAATTACTTCTTATGATCACTGCTACCCCCCTCGTATTGCAACTCTGATCTGAACAGGCAATGTCCTGGACCCAAGCCCACTTTTTGAGAGAACTATTACATTCACTTTTAACTAAATGGGTTTCTTGTAGTAAAATAACATTGGCATCAGTTTTCTTGAGAAATTCCATTATTCGAGCCAACTTTCTTGTAGACCTCAAGCCATTTACGTTCCAGGATATAAAGTTAACCAGATTTTTATTCATCTGGCGGCTCGCATGCTACCTACCCCCTCCAAATTAGCCCTATTTTGGACCACCCTATATAGAAGCGCTAAAACATCAACACATTTTATCAGAATCCACCGACTATAAGGCAGAGTAAGGACACTATTTTTTTTTCTTTTCTCCCCCATGCTCCCAACCACCCGTGCACTCCCCAACCCCCCCCCCCTCGGGGAACCCCCCTCCCTATCTCTTAGGCAGAGCCTTCGAGATACCCCCATGCTAGTGAAAAGCGAATCCCTAAAACAAGTTTAATATCTAATCCCAAAGAATAGTGCATATTAAGTATGCTTTGGTGGCAAAAACACTAGTGCTTAAATCTAAATAGCTGACTACAGCTATTCATTCTACTCTACTACTCTACTATGTGCATTCTGTATACATATCTTTACATGTTTTATACAATTCGAACCTCTTATTCTGAGCCTTCCATCTGCTTTAACAGGGAGTCAACCTCCTCAGGGTCTCTAATAGTGTACATTTTGTTCCTCCACATAATCTTTAGCATAGCAGGGAACTTCATGTGGACCTGGGCCCCCCTGGCACGCAACTCACTCATTTTTGTACCTAATGTCCACTGCCTCTGGGCAGTCCTCTTGCCCATATCGGAATGGATTTGATATATGACATCCCCAAAATTCAGCTGTCGTTCTTTCAGCGCTCGTCCCAACACCAGCTCCTTAGTTGGAAATGTAAGAAAGTTTATTAATATCTTCCTTGGGGCTTTCCTCCCTGGATGGAGCCTATAGGGATCCCTATGGACCCTTTGAAGCTCCCTTTCCCAGTCGATATCCGTCTTGTCCTGTAGCAGTTCTCCCAGTAACTTGCACACAAAGCCCTTAATATCTGAACCTTCCGCATTTTCAGAGACCCCCAAAAGGTGGACATTATTTCGCCTAGCGTGCAACTCCAGCCTTTCCAAGTCCTCTTGTAAGATCTTGTTTTCTTGTTTGAGTCCAATTATTTCTCTAGAGTTTACTGCAGTGATCTCATCCAACTTCTTGACCTCCTCTTCCAAAGCTACCGTACGTAAGGCAATTCCATCAATCTTCTGTTCGAGAATCCCACACTTTTCTTGAATGTCCTTCTGATTATGTTCGGAGGTCTCGAACTTGACCAATATATCTTGCCTCAAACTAAATAGTATATCTGCCACCTGAGTCCCTGAAGTAGGTCCCTCCTGCAAGCTATGATATACCCTGGGACTTTCATCATTATTCGGGGATACTGCATTGCCTATTTTGCTCATAGGCCCGAGCAGAGACACAGACACCCTACCTTCTTGAATCGGCCGAACCGTAGGGGAGGGGTTGCTCAAAATGCTAGGGAGGCTGGACGCGCTATTTTCTTGATTTGCTGTTGAAATCTCTGTTAAGGGGGAAAAGCGATTCTCCAACCTCAAAGGCTCCCCCTGACTCATCTGCCCGCTCGTAGCCTCAGTCAAATCGCCTGCACTCCCGGTATGTTCCTCTACTCCTACTGATCCTGCCACCTGTTCCATGATCTTGAAGTAGGACCTAAGGGAAGGTGGAGGCTTTGGGAAAGAACGTGTTTCTCGAACTCCACACCTTTTTACTTTGCCTCCTTTCGGTGTTTTCTTAACAGGGTTTACAGCTTGTGGTGCGTTCACAGGTTTTCCCCTTCCAGCTGTATTCTTCTTTTCAGGGGCAGAACGTAGGAGATATCTACCCCTCCTCACTGGTGTAGGTTGCGCACCCCTACCTGCGCCTACAGGGTCCCCGAAAGTATCTAGCACCCCAATGTTGTCCTGGTCGGTCGAGGGTCCCGCAATACCTCTAAACAGCCCAGTTCTATCAAGGCTCCGGGCATTAGGAAGTAAATCGTGGGGGTGGGAATCTCTCTCCATCCACCCCCTCTTCGCTCTTAAACTGAAGTTTAGGCTGTGTCTTCACTCAAAAACTTCCGTTGTATCTAGGATAACACCCGGAATTCCCAAAACACCTCCTTTTGTGGCCCCCTTTACCGGAATTAGATCCACTTTGCTGCTCCCCCTTACCTGCCATACACATAGCCCACAGGTTTTCGTTGGGGCCCCCCTCCTGAGCAACCTTGTGGTGATTGCCCGGGATCTCTTCAGAGAGACAGCCGCCTGGCTCCAACTCCCATAGGGGGCGGGGTCGCGTCTCACAGCCGCGGTAAAACCCACGTCTAAGCCCATAGAAAATGTTACCTTCGGCGACGCTCGGCAACGCTCAAAAGCGGTTCAGTTCTATGCTGAATCTATTGTGGAGGAGTACCGCTATCGCCACCTTGCTTCATAACTCAAAACGCCATCAAACTATCAGACTCGCTTCTCTGCTGCACGGAGGTCTCTCCCGACCGGCGTTGGCCAGCCGCCATGTCCCCCGATCACGTGACCTCAGTCCGATCCACCAAATTAGTTTCTTTTCAATCACAATGAGTGTCACGTGTGATTCGAGTAAGTAATTGGTGAATTTTGCATCAGTACTGGCAAGTGTGTTGTTGTTAGCATAAGAAGTAGTGATGGCACATTGAGAGCAGCATATGCGGTGTGTACTGCAAATGATGGTGTCAAAGCCTCATGGCTGCAAAGTGGCTGAATTGATCGCTCTTGCGCAACTGCACAGATGAGAGTCACCATCTTTACTGACAGTCAATACGGGTTTGATATGGTCCATGACTTTGGGCAACTGTGACTCCACCATGGTTTTCTTACTTCTACAGGTACACAGATTTGCAATGGAGCCTATTTAAAGGATTTGTTAGAGGCTTTACATTTGCCAGGAGAGATTGCAGTGGTCAAATGTGCAGCACATCAAAGTGAGAATGGGTATTCTGCCATGGGCAACAGATATACAGACTCAGTTGCTAGGTATTGTGCTTTCTTGGCTAGCACATTTAATGGAGGTTTCACATGATAGTCCAAGGAAGAGAGTTCCTTGACTATGTTGATGAAATTCATTTACACCTGGGATGAGTTGAAGAGAGTGCAGGAAAATGTGACAGAGGCAGAACAAAACAGTTGGGTGAAGGCAGGTTGTGAGAAAAATGCAAACGATATTTGGATCTCAGCAGACAGGAGACCAGTGTTGCCAGACAGCTTGTTGTTTTCAATGTCTCGATATTACCATGGGTACACACATTTGGGTAGGGATTCAGCGATGAGGCTGTTTAGACAAAGCTGGTACAACCCCAGGTTCTGAATTATTGGAGACAAAATCTGTCATAGAAGTGTGATATGTCAAAAGGTGAATGCAGGAAAAGGAACACATGTCACTTTGACACAGATGGGGAGATCTGGTGGTCCCTTCAACAGGATGCAGATGGATTTTATTGAGATGCCTGTTTACAACTGCAAAAAGAACAATTGATGGACAGAATGCAGAACAATGTCATACATTCACACCAGTACAGAGATCTGGGCCTAAATCCATCGTTATTTTGCTCCCAATGCCATTCTAGTTTAAACCCAGCCATATTCAAATCAGTCTTGACCCTGCGCCCAATGGGAACAGTCCAGCCCGAACTGCCAGGCCAGGTCCTCCCTGGACTGGAAACAAGCATACTAGGACCGGTTTTGGAGTTTCACCCCTCAACAGCCAGGATAGCTTGACTCCAGTGGCATGGAGAGCACGGGACCCACGTCTGGGCATACCCGTCCCACTCGGGGTGACAAATGCAAAAAGAACAATTGATGGACAGAATGCAGAACAATGTCATACATTTACCCCAGTACAGAGATCTGGGCCTAAATCCATCGTTTTTTTGCTCCCCATGCCATTCCAGTTTGAACCCAGCCATATGCAAATCAGACTTGACCGTTCGCCCAATGGGAACAGTCCAGCCCGAACTGCCAGGCCAGGTCCTCCCTAGACTGGAAACAAGCATCCTAGGACCAGTTTCAGGGTTTCACCCCTCATCAGCCAGGATAGCTTGACTCCAGTGGCATGGAGAGCATGTCTCTGCCCAAGAAGAAGATCCGGGTGAAGGAACCAGTACCCAATCAAGAAAGATAAATTGACAAACTGAATGGCCACAAAGCTATCAGTCTAAGAATCCGAGAAGTGTTTCAAAAGCTTGAGTTCCAGAGACTGTACCTGAAGAAACTGTGTCTAGCACCGAAAGTGGTATAGACCCAAATCAACAAAGACTGAGAAGATCTAAAAGAGCACAGGTGCCTCATCGCAGGTACTCATCACATGAATGGTCAGCTTTGAATGTCCCTTTGGAAGATTTGTGTAACGTGAACCCTGAACTGTTTGAACCTCTTTGAGACTGTTGATAAAAGAATGTAACAAGTCAAGAAAGAAAAATCAAGACAACCGAATAGAGAAAAACATTTACGAACATGTGTCTATAGACATTTATTGTTTTCGCTTTTTATTTTATAGAAGATCAACGTAGGCCCGAGTGAGCTGTAGAAGAGAAGGGATAACATTTTAGAAGAACATAGAGTAGGGTTAAGGATCATCTATTTAGAAAATAAAGATTGATAAGAAAATTACAACAATAAGCTTTTGCAAAAATCTACCACAGGCTGCTGGATTCAAAAATACTGAGGTCTTACTCAAAGAGAATGTGTTGCATTAGAAATAAGTAAATACATCACGTGTTTAATTGTTTGTAATAATAGTAATACTGATTAGCATAGTATTCATAGGATTTTAATTAACTCCAGAGTCAGATCCTAAAGTAAAGAACTCTACTAATCCATCCACACATAGTGATGAGAAAGATCCATTTAGAAATTCATTCGTTAGTTATAGACAAGTTGTTTTTTCTACAAATGTCGATTCTAGATTAGTACAAGAATACACTAATGCTATGGATGCAAAGGACTGTTATGTTTGAGCACATTTACCTACATCTTTTTCTGCGACACAATCCCTTGCACTTAACTGTGCTTTTCTTCTTTTTGACTGATAGCTGTGAGCTACTGCTGACAGCGGTCTGCTGTTGCCTGACACTTTGTTAGGTGGCTAATGTACTTATGCTGATGGTCATAGGCTACTGCTGTGACTGTTTTCCCTGAAGTTGATTTTGACGGTTGGTACTGCAGCTGTTTGAGAGACTTAGCTGAGATTCTAGAACTGCTCTTTGTGGGGAGTTTGACTCTTTATGGTTCTGATAGACTTAGGATCTGTCTAGTATAGTGTAGGGACTAATTACTGTATGGAACACGCTGTCATTTATCTGCTGTCATTAACCATTAACCATTATTTTTCTTGATATTTCTGTAAACGTATTTATCTTTACTAATTGGATAAAAAGATGAAAAACAAAATACTAAACTTAAATGTATAATAAAGGTTTTGAAATCCTTACCAAACCTCTCATCATTGACTAAAACTTTAAGGCTAGTAGTTGATGTCATTTTAATGTTTTTATTTGATGCTCCATTCTAAAATGGTGGCAAAGATCCTTTCAACCTGAGGAGGAGTTGGCGAGGGGTTGGAGATCCTCATTGTGAGTCATGGGTTGAACTATAAAATTAAATACTCATTTCCACGCAATTAGGAGTGTTTCTTGTATGATTGGGTTTTGAGGGGAGGTGCCAATCTTGAGTAGAAGTTCCTTTGTTTAATGTGTCTGGTGATTTTATTCCTGATGAAAAGCGGTCCTTTTCCATGTATTGCTTTGTGAGTGATACAAAGCAGCTTTAAGGTGGATCTTCTGGCAACCAGTAACACATGTAGGGCCCTTAAGGAAGGGGAGATGTGGGCTTATGGCTTTACATGTAGGAGTAGTCTGGCAGCAGAGTTCTGAATCCGTTGTAGTCTTTTCATAGTTGATAAATATGATCTGCGATAGAGGCCTTTGGCGTAATCAAGTTTAGACAGTACATGAGAGAGAGTAGCCAGAAGCCGGTGTGGAAATACCAAGTGGGGGAAGATGGGTCACAGAGTTTTCATGGTAATGAAGCTTGATCTTGCTAATTTGTCCACATGGGTATTCATTGATAACTTGGAGTCCATGGTAGTTCCAAGGTTTCTTACTTCCTTAGATACTTTAGGAGGTGGTCCCAGATCGCCAGGCGCAGAGTGGGTCATAATTGTTTCCTGTTGCCACATGTGAATATTTCAGTGTTGGAAGCATTCAATTTGAGATGGCTCCATGTCATCCACAGCTCTCAGGCAACTAAAAATCTTTTAGTTTCCAATGTCTTGGGGGCTTTCCAGTTTAAGGAGTATTTGTGTGTCATCTGCATAGTTATAGCATGTGAGCTGAAATTCATTGATTATTGCCGGTAATGACTTCATGTAGATGTTGAAAAGCATTGACGCGATGATACAGCCTTGAGGGACTCCTACTTTTGTAATATATGGTTTGGATGAGAACCGGGGAGTATGGATGACATATGTTCTGTTTTGAAGGTAGGATGTGATCCAGTCGAGAGCAGTCCACTCTATGCCGGCTTTGTAGAGTCTTTGTCATTGTCAACTGTGTCAAAGGCAGCTGAGAGGTCCAAGAGAAGTAGTGCAGCAACCCCGTTCCACTCTACTGTATTTTTAAGGTCATCCCAGGATGAGGGCAGATCCTGTGTCTCTTCTGGGGTGGAATCCTGTTTGGTAGTCTGAAAGTATGGAGTTATCTTAATTGAACTGTAACATCTGGGCGAATGCTGCTCTTTCTATCAGTTTGCCCAAGAAAGGTCCATTTGTAATTGGTCTGTAGTTGTTGGGGCCATGCGTGTCCAGGTTAGTTTTCTTTAATAATGGCCGTATGCATGCCTTTTTTATGTCTTCTGGAACGATTTCCGTAGTTGAAGAATTAGTGATGATTCTTCGTACTGGTGTGGCAGCAGAGGTAGTTAAAAGAATGTTCTTGAAGATTTGTGGTGGACAATGGTCAGAAGGGCAGCCGGATGGCCTGCTTGCTTTGACCAGATCCATAAATTCACTGTGTGATATTTGTTTGAAGGAATGCAGAGGCTGGGTTAGCCTAGTCTTGTAGGGGATTTTTGGAAATGGGTTGGTCCCCATGGTTTTCCTTTATTTTAAATAGGAGTCCAACATGTCTACTTTGGTTGTGTAATGATTTGCCAATTTGTCAGTGAATTCTTGAGTAATGGAATGAGTTCCTTCTGTGCATTTAGGTTTTAGAAATTCATGAGAATTTTATAAAAATCATTATGTGCACATTTAGCATTTTGAATTCTGTCTGAATAGTATTGTTTTTTGGGGCTTTTTTGATTGTTGACTTGCATATTCTGTTACGTTTGCGTAGGTGAAGTTTGTCTTGTTTGCTGTTTGTTTTTAGACAGGTCATTGTAGCTTTCTAATTTGTTGTTTTATTTTTTTATTTCTGTATTTCTCTAAGTACTTGTTTTTGTTTGTTCTGCTTTGTTGTTCTTAGTGGAATTAGGATGAATCAGTGACAGAATATAAGAAACACAAATATCGTGTGGACAGAATATCGTGTCAAAAATATCGAGGACAAGAATATCAGGAAGGTAAGTGCAAAGAGGAAAGTACAAATTTACTATTCTTAACTCCAGATCTAAGTATCTTGAAGAGGTACATATATGTGGAGTTAAATATAGTAAAACTTTACTTACCCATAGAAAATGACCTACACGATATTCTTGTCCTCAATATTTTTGACACAATAGTCTGTTCCACGATATTAGTATTTCCAATATTTTGTCCAAATACCAATAGGATGTCAAAAATTTGCTGCACTCACTCATAAAGTTTTTTAATAGAATATATTGTGTCTAGATCTTTGTTGGATGTTAGTTGTGCTTCTAAGTATTCAAAATTTAGTTGGTTGCATGGTCGATAGGCGGATGCATGTAAGCTGGTCTTTGGTGTGTTGATTTGTGTTGTTTTATGTTAGAAAGCTACCAAATGGTGGTCTGACCATGTGACTGGAGTAATCCTTTGAAAGGCAACCAGTTCTGGTTTTGCAAAAATGACATCTAGGATGTGTCCAGCAAAGTGTGTGGGTTTGTGTACTATCTGATGTAGGTTTAATGTGACTAGGACAGTGAGGATAGTTTTTGCATGGGGCATATTGGGTTTGTCAAACCAAATGCTTAGGTCACCAAGAATGCATAGGTTGGAGTGTAGTGTTATAAGGTTTGATACTGTGTCTAGAAACGTGTTTGGGAATGTTGCATTGCTAGGTGGTGTCCTGGAAAGGAGGAGGAAGTTGGTGTAGGGTTGCATCTGGTGACGAGGCCCTCACAACCTTGTATGGAAATGTTGTCAGTTTAGTGAGATTTATTGTTTGCTTGTATTACAGCTCGTCCACCTCCTCTTTTGCCTATAAGATTTTGTGTGACAGTTTGATAGCTTGGAGGAAAGGTTTCAGGCAACACTGGAGCCATGTCATCTCCCAATCATGATTCTGTTATGAAGAGTAGGTCAGATTGTGTGTCAATGAGTAGGTGATAGATGTGGTGCTTGTTTTTAAAAAGTGATTGAGCATTTATTATTAGGCAGTTTAGAGTTTGTGCTTTGGTGGTGGTGTGATTTTCTTTTCTAGAGGAGTGAGCAGTATTTTTCGAACTTGTAGCAGGTGTGTCATTAGCGCTGGTATGAACTGTATGAGGATAGCAATAGTGTTGTATTTTATATCGTATTCTTTATCCAGCAGGCTTAGAAGGCATTTTGTTGGGTATGCATGTGTAGGAGGTGGAGAAGGTGGTTGAGAGTGAGTTGGTGAGCTGTATTGTTTTTAAATAAACATAACATAACAAGAAATTTAATATGGAAACATCAGAGATATTAGATACAAGTTTACAACAATTGTGGAAATTCACAATAAAGATAAAATAGAAAAGGTACACATCCTGAAGATATAATGACTGGTGTTTATCGCGATATAGAGAACTTAGCGAGTACAGAGTAATTCATCTGATCACCATTGAATCGTTGAAACCTATGGAAATACAGACTTTTAGGAAATGGTATTATCAGAGAATGAATATGATATTGAAAAGCATGTATGAAAAATTGTCTCTGATATTTTTCCAGAGAGGAAATCAAAACATTTCAAATTATTTCCAACATTTTCAAATAAAACTGTCTGAGCAAAAAGACAGGGTCAATAAATTGAAACAAAAAATTACAAAAAAAAAGGACCCAGAACAAGTAAATTCAAAGATGATATACATAATGTATGCTCAGGGAAAGGTTCTGTGACCTTCTTAAATTCAATGGCTATGATCCTTTCTCTATTTACTATATTAAGTCTGATCAAAGACATCTAGACAAAGCAGGAGTCCACCCTGTAGAAGAAATGATAAAAACAGGGGTTTCGAATCACAAAGAGGAAACAAGGGGCAATACTATAAAAAAAAAGGGAACATCAATCAAGGTCTTCAAATTCAAATTAAGAATGTTGCTAAATAAGAGTGTGTCAATCAAAATGTCATGGATAATTCAGGAGTGGAAAAAAAGTATCTGGGTTTTCGAAGGGCATCAATCAAAGGAAGGACAAAGTGGCATATTTATTAAATATTCAAGCGACGCAACGCAGCAAGCCACCTTGTTGCGCTGTATGAAAGGGAGAGGGCAAGAATGTGCCATATGTAACATTATACGGCACATTCCTGCTTTCTGCCTGAACTGGTGCACAAACTGCTGCTTAGCTTGGTGCAAGGGAACATCCTGCAGAAAAATAGTCTTCTGAAGCTTTTTCTTCTCTCGATGTGTACTGCAGAATGCAGCACATGTAGAAAGAGGAATCAACAAGGAGAAATAAACATATATCTCCTCGTTACGCCTCCCATGGGGAGGCATAGAATTTTGATGCATTTCCAAGACCACCACTAATGTTAAATTTGGGAATGCGCCAAAACCCCTGGGTGGATGCATGGGAACACCTACGCTCCAGCCATGGAACACCTCCCTGGGGCTGAGCAATGCAAGGCAGTGACTTGCGCCACTTTGTGCTACTCCACATTTACCAAGCCATGAAAGGCCACGCAAGATGGGCTTGCGTGGCTTGGTAAATACCATTGTAGGTTTCGAATCACCCTTGTGCATCCTTGCGTGACGCAAGGGCGACGCAAAACCATGATAAATATGGCCCCAGATGTAATGATATTCCCATACACTTCCTTTGATTCTTGATCCACACCACCCATTAGAGTCCCAAGGCTTAACTGGCAGTTGCCTGTATTAACTCGAATTTAACAATGAGTTGCATGCTTGTACACCAGTTGATTTGCCTGAATTTTTGGGTACTCTCATTGATGAGTGAGTAAGTGATGAAAAGAGCCGGCTTTTCACTGGCAATTGCCTCTACCTATATTAATTTAAATTCAACATGAGTCAGCTGTTTAAGCCGGTTTTGATCATCATTTGAATTGTCTGCATCTATTGGGTGCTACTATTTCTCCAGATGTCAAAGATGTAAGAATCAAGTTGCAATCCTTGCAATTTCCTGTGAGCTCCCATTAAAATTCATCTATATACAGAGGCACTCCAATCTATCTCTGCCATGATGAGACCGAGCTAAATAATAGTATGAGATGTCATCAACAACAGAACACTCAGGCTTGGTCTTTTCATAGTATTTATTGGTCCCAGCTGTGAATGGTTATGCCTTGTTTCATTCAGACATTATGCAGACAGAAGTAATTTGTTTATTGCACATACGCAATATATATTTATAATTCCTTTTTCTGTTCGATCACTGAAGACACTGAGAACTTATGCTGGTGGGATATTTTTTCTATATCTATTTGTACCAATAACTCTCATAAAATAAATTGATTTTTGCATATAGACAAGCTAAGTTGATTTGAGATTTGAAATTAACTGTATATAGTAATTTCTTCTACAATTTATTCTGCATTCCCTCGGCAAATGAGCCCTTGGTGAACTACTGTTTTGTATATTCATATTTACCCAAGTTCTCCTTGGCATATTTGGTTGCTATTGTGTTCTATTATGTTTGCCTGTCTATTGAGGGAGTGGCTTTTCTGGATTTCAGCGACAGTTGCATATGTTTTGCTAAAGATGAAGTATGGAATTGTACATTACAACAACAGACACTCCATTTCATCCCCTCAAAAAAGGCCTCACAGGTGCTCCACCCCTTTATGGGTACGGACTGTTCCACACAGCACACTGCCATTCATACCTAAGGTCACAGGTTCAGGTTCCAGACTCAACCCTCTAAGTCATTATAAAGCTTGATAATGAGCCAAAATCTATATATCTATATATACATTGTGGTCTGAACATGCAAATGATGTTGGGTGTGTATGTCATCTGAACCAGTAAAGTTTGAAATGAACCAAATGTAAAAATTGCCCCGCATATCCCAATACCCATTGCACCTGAAGCAGAAGCGGGAATCAGACTTCTTATCAGTGCTTTGGTCAAGCAAGCGATCATAGTGTCTACTGTAAGATTATGTAACACTAGTATTCTGCTGATCAAAAAGCCTGGTAAAGACACACACAGATTTGTGCAAGACCTTCAACAGATTAATGCTGTTGTGATGTTTAGTTTTACTCTTAATGCCTCAAACAAATTGGGCCACATGTATGACCATTTGAAGCGGTTGCAAACTGCCAATTGGGCTGTTTGTGACAGCTAAAACAGCCTGTAGCATGTATCAGCCCTATTTTGCAAGTCGCTATTAGGAAGGGGTGTGCCGAGGGCATCCCTTCCCAATAGTGAGTTGTAGGGGTGTGTACGACTGATATGAAACCAGAATGTGGTTGCAAAACAAAAGCAGTTTGCCGCCTACTTCAAGCAGCGAAATGGTTTATCAAGAGCAGGCGGTGGTCCCATAGGCCTCTGCCTACTCTTAAAAAATGAAGCAGAAAAGTTTCATTTTCCTTTTTTAAATGCAGTGCGTTTTATTTCAAGGAAAACGTGCTGCATTTTGAAAAAAAACTGCTTTATTGAAAAGGCCGTCACTGACATGGTGGTCTGCTGATACCAGCAGGCCATCATCCCTGTGAGTGCTGGCCATTCCCAATGGGTCTCAAATTGTGACCGGCCTCATGAATTTTAATGAGGTAGGTCTCTTGCTACACATTTGGGAATCACAAACAGTGTCTGAGACACTGTTGTGCATTTCATTTAGCGACTCGCTAATTGCGAGTCACAAAAAATCGCAATTAGTGAGTCGCAAAATGAAATGGTCATGCATGTGGCCCATTGTCTTTTGTTCCAGCCACTGCCGAATGGTTGACAGTTCTTTCCTATCCCTATGCATACTGACAACCAGTTCCTTTTTGGGGTCTTATTTTCTTCCCTTCAACCCTGCTTGCATGATTCCTTCCAAGGCCTGCGCACCCCAAAAACGTCTGTGAAATGCCACAGAATACCTCCCTGGGTTAATGATAGGCACTATAAGAGGACCGCCAAGACATTCCAGCTCAACAGCTATCTCCACACTCGGGAACCCAGCTTGCCCTATGTATCTTGTTTCTGCTCTACTGGATAACTCTGCCTTATCAGGAAGGAGAGGAACTCCAAATGCCGACTTTCCTTGGCTTTGTCTTTTCCAGGATGCAATTCTTCCTCTATTCCACAAATAACCACCTCTGGCCTAGATAGTTGGAAGTCTCCCATCTATTTAATCCCTCATTTTGGTTTTGTCAGACTTTGCTGCACACCTTGTTGTTTGACTGATGGTGTGGCTCTGATTAAACTCTCAGGTGCCAGGCACCCAGATATCAAAGCATCTTGCCTGTAACTTGTTCTCTGCCCCCCTTGTACAGTGAAAACACCTTTTTGCACCTTTTAGTTCAATATCGACAGTCTCATTGTGAATTACAAAAAGCGCAGGGATGGTGGCCCGCTCGGGTCAGCGGACCACCATGTCTGTGAGATGATGGATGTGTGCCCAGTTGCCCACTGACACTTGTGGGGATGTGCCCATTCTCCCTGTACCTTTCGACAAAGAAGAACTGTGCTTTGAGTAGTTTTTTATAGAAGAATGTTGCCAATAGGTGAACAAATGCTTCAAATTCTATTTCCATTGTAATCAACAACCACTGTTTCCCTAAACAATGCCTTAGTTGCAATTCATCATGCTGACACTGCTCATGGACTAATTTGTGAAACTCGAAACAGTAGCAACTACATGAGCCACAGTAATGCGAAGGTTACCTTGAAGTCCAATCTGATTCCAATTTTCACCCATAATATTTTGAACTTCCTTGCGGGGGCCATTTATTCCTATTGCTGCTCTCTGTACCACCTGTTTCTTACTTTGGCTGTGGCAATCAAGCATGCACCTGACTATCAAAGGACTGGTCTGGAACCTGTTACTCTGCTTACATAATCCCATTCAACTGACTTGCTCTTACAAAATCCATTCATTGGAGAGGACTAGCCAGGGAAATATCTGGAAATGCCCATTTCTTTGCCATCCTTTTTCCATATTGAAGGGATGGGACAGGCAATCCATGAAGTTCAAACTATAGCGAGGGGCTTAGAAGAAGGTGTCAATTCAACAGCCATAGCTTTGGGGGATAATCTCTGATCAGCTAGAATCTCAGAAAAGTGTCCTTTTACAATGCAGAATAGCTATTGGTTTTGTCCTGCCTGCCAAAGGAAGAGTTTATGCCATTGTGATCTGAATAGTGTTCTTTCATGCCAAATGTGCTAACACTTATACAACACGAGATTTATCACATATTTATTAGCATTAGGGAATTGCAAAAGATTAATGACATTTTTGGTCTTGAAGAAGCCCGTTCTGTCACCGACGCCTGTTGCCTCTAGCTACCAGTGGGGGAGAGGAGGACCAGGACTACCGGTCCCAGCCTCGCGTGCGGCCGCTGCTGCCCACGTCATTTTCTCGCACCCGGAGGCACCTTAAAGCTGCTCGCGGGCTCTCGCAGTGCGGGAAGCCCGTTCTGTCACCGCCGCCTGTTGCCTCTAACTACCAGTGGGGGAGAGGAGGACCAGGACTACCGGTCCCAGCCTCGCACGCGGCCGCTGCTGCCCACGTCATTTGCTCGCACCCAGAGGCGTCTTAAAGCTGCTTGCGGGCTCCCGCAGTGCGGGAAGCCCGTTCTGTCACCGCCGCCTGTTGCCTCTAGCTACCAGTGGGGGAGAGGAGGACCAGGACTACCGGTCCCAGCCTCGCACGCAGCCGCTGCCGCCCACGTCATTTGCTCGCGCCCGGAGGCGCCTTAAAGCTGCTCGCGGGCTCTGCACCTCTGCGCCATCTGCGCCTATCCGCGGCCTGAAGAGGTACCATCAGCGGACGCCTTAGCAAGATTTCCTGTAAGGAGGTGTGGCGATACGGTAAAAGACTTATTTTTTCCCTCCTGCTTTTAAAATTTGGTGATTTTCTGAATCTAGTATTTCTCTGTCATGGGGAGGAAAAAACCCACAGTTGCTCCCAAAAGTACGGACGCTACCTTGGATGGCTTCCTGCAGAAGGCTGTGGGGGCCATTAATAAGGAAATCGAACTTGCCGAACGTAGACTTTCGTTGGCTCCACAACTTCCACCCCATCTACTGTTTTGACTATGCAGACTGCTCAGACTGTTACTTCCATGGAGGTTCCCAACATAACAATGTCAGCTACGTCTTCTGATTCTCTGGCACAACCCCCACCTTCACTTTTACCCACTATTATCATCCTGAACCAGGGCGCTTCAGGCGGAGCGCCAGAAGGCGTGGAAGCTGCCACATGTCCACTCACGGGGATCTGGGGACCCAGAGCACGGGGGGAAAGGAAGCGCACTGACCCGACTGGGACTGACATTCGCGCAATGGGCCAACTGCCAAGGGTCAAGAGAACAAAGCAAAACCCAACTGGAACTGCTGGGAGATCCCGTGGGGGAGGAGGGTTTATTAGGTCTCAGACTGATATGGACACAGTGATAGACCAAATGGGAAAAATAGTGTTGGACTCTTTGGAACCTATTTTGTCACGCCTGGACCGTATAGAGGAGCAGCTCGGACAACTATTGTTGAGCTCAGGGAACTCACCCGCACAAAGTAAGCAAAGTAGAGGGTGTCCTTTAGCTACGGGTATTGGAGAAAGAGGAGATAATGCTTC
Source organism: Calotriton arnoldi (assembly GCA_963921515.1). NCBI lineage: Eukaryota > Metazoa > Chordata > Amphibia > Caudata > Salamandridae > Calotriton > Calotriton arnoldi. Next base: position 771,289 of record CAWUFW010000188.1, read on the forward strand.
CCTTTCTCTTCCCAAGGGTGGGAGGGCTCTAACAAATGGGCCAATAAATGGGCCAATAGTTACACGTAACGCGATAACACCACTTGAATTTTCTCCGGACATAGATAACTGTTCTAGACATTTGACGGCGCCGCTAGTCACGGCACCCGGCCATGAGGGGACCTTTAATGGGGTTCGAGGAGCTACCAATTTCTCAAGACCTGAGGGACACAGCGGGGAGAGCTTATTGAAAGGGAAAAGGCCTGTAAATGGACTCGCACCTGGTCTGCTAAGCAGGCAGGGTGAGAACACAATTTTAAACCTGCCCCCGGAGTGTACACCTTATACCCTGATCTTGACAGGGGTCCCATATCCCCCATCTGGACAACATGAAAACTGTCAGAGTCTTGTTAATAAATCCGCCCATTGGTGTACCAGTAAAATCCAGTCTCAGATAAATTGGCATAAACACATCATCATGGCAAGGCGGGTGAGCTGGTTGGGAAAAACACCCAAAAACAGAGAGGGCGATTGTGTTGTGTTGAATTTCAACGATAGGATGTGTGCTGACCTCGCATTGCTTCACCTCAGAGACTCCCCTTTGGAGCAATTACAGGCCCACCCTCTGGGCTTCTTTTACCCTCCCTATCAAGGGGCTTTTAAGAGTCATCAGCTATGGCCACAATTATTGAAGAGACATCCCCTCCCCCAGCCCTCCACATGGCTTCACCCTAACCGCTTTGAGGTCCTCTCCGGATTAACAGATATAGATTGACTACCCTTTGAAACAAGTAATGTAGACAAAACGGTAAGAATAGGCGGGTCATTAGGGAGTGACTGTAATGTAGTGGCTAGAATAGCAGGGAATGGGTTGGCCGAAAATTCCGTGGGTCCTCCTCCACATAAAACAACCATCACTCACACTAACATATTTGAAATTAAGACTGGAATTGACCCACTTACGCCACCTTTTATTCTCAATTCTGGAGCATTGGGACATGACCTGGAACCCATGCCCGACAGGCTTACCACTATAAGCAATAGGGAGGACACAGTGACAAGGAGCCATAAAACCAGCCCTCTTAGAATTCTTTCTTGGAATATTGCAGGCATTCGCCTAAAATTAGAGGATGAGGTGTGGCTAGAGTACGTTAAGGCATTTGATATTATTTGTGTTCAGGAAACATGGCATAGAGAGAACATCAAGCTAGCCGGTTACTGCTCTTTCAATGTCACCAGCAGGGAGAGCAAAAGGAGGGTAGGTGACAATGATATCTGTTAAATATGGGTCTTTTAAAGCAGAGTCCGTTATTGACTCCCCTTGGTACCAACTTATTTTAATTTCAAACCTTTTTCTGGTCAAGACATTGCTGATTAACTGGTATTACAACATCTTTGACCAAAACAGTTGTGATATCATTGCCACTCTCAAGGATGAAATTGATAAGATAGCGGGGAAGTGGCAGCCTTTGTGTATCTATTGAGTGGGGGATTTTAATTGCACTTTATGCCGGCATAGCCCACACCGAGTGTGTGGGCTTCTGGACACTCAGGGTCAACCGTTGTCGCATTTCATGCATATACCACAGGGGGAAGCCTTAAATACCATTATCATGGTAAATGATCTGTGTTTGGTTGACACCCTGGTTAGCAGCCCCCAAACACAGTACCCTACTTATATGGGCGGAGGAAGGGAAAGCGTTATTGACTTTATGTTAACATCTAGAAAATTTGCTTCTTTCGTTGATAGCTTTGAGGTGGAGCCCAATAACGCGAGCGACCATAATCCCCTCATTGCCTCCTCACGTGTAACAGTCCAGGAGGAAAAAGGTGATGAGCGCCCCCTCCAGTATAACCCAAATCAAGGGGTGAGATTGAAATGGAGCAAAATAAATCCCCTCCAATTCGAGGAGAATATTGTTAAAGCTAACTTAAGTTCCATTTTGAAATGCTTACATCAAGACTCTTCCCCAGATTCGGTTATACAGGGTTTCCAATTAATCATTAGGGACGTATCTAAAAGCCTGACAAAGGCAATAGGCAGAAAGGAAGGCCAGGAGACAAAATGGTTCAACGCAGAGTGTTCAAGGGCACAAAAGGATTTGAAGATAGCACTGCATGTAACCCCACGTGACAGAACCTTGATTAAAGAGGCCAGGCAGGCTTATAAAAGTACAATCACCCAGAGGAAAGAAGAACTGAGAAGGTTAGCCTGGGAAGACCTAGAGAGAGCTAGCGCACTCAAAGACACCAGGGCTTTCTGGGAGGTCATAAATCGGCCCCTATTCTCAAAAGGCGTGAGGGGTATGGACTCAATGATATCGGGGGAAGTTTGGGAATCTCATTTCTCAAGCATATTTAACCCGAATGGTATTACATCTCAGGAGCCATGCTTAGACATTCCAATAGACCCAATCACTGCATTTCAACTTAGCTCCTCTCTGACAGTGAGTGAAGTTGAAGTTGGCCTTGCAAAGGGGATTTGCCTGAAAGCCCCAGGCCCTGATGGGGTACCTCTAGATCTGTTTAAAAGCAACCCGCAACTCTGGCACCCCTGCTGACAAGTGTCTTTAGAGCAGCAATAATTGGCCCCATCCCATCTTCTTGGAAGGAGGCCATAGTGGTACCCGTGTACAAAAAGGGAAGTAAGGACGACCCGGCCTGTTATAGGCCCATTTCCCTAATTGACGCTACCGTCAAGGTTCTGGAGAGGGTTATTTTAGCGCGCCTCAAGACCTGGGCAGGCACCACCGGGCTCATGTCCCAAACACCATATGGCTTTAGGAGGGGCATGGGGACGAACGAACAGTGCCTCAATTTGTCCCTGATTATGGGCAAGTACATGAGGGCAAGGAAGGGGTCAATCCACCTTGCCTTCATGGACTTGTCCAGTGCCTTTGATATGGTTAATCGGGAGAAGTTATGGGCACAGATGGGGAAAATGGGCTTTGAGGAATCTCTCATTACCCTCTTGCATAGGCTGCATGCATCCACTACTGTTGCTATACGATTTGGCCCGGGGGGAAAGAGGACTAGGCCTATTGTTTCTACAAAAGGAGTTCGTCAGGGGTGTATCCTGGCTCCTTTTCTCTTCCTTCTGTACACAAATGGCCTAGAGTCTTCTCTATTAGAGCAGGCACTAGACTTCCCTAGAATTGGAGGCAGCCCGGTCCCTTTGTTATCATATGCAGACGACACGGTCCTAATGGCTCTAACCGCCAATAGCCTTCAAAAATCTTTAAATGTTTTTACTGATTTTATGTTAGCATTGGACCTAAGAGTAAATTTTAATAAATCTTATATTATGGTGTGTGGCCCCAGTCAAACTAAAACAAGAAAATTTATTGTAAAGGGCAAGACCATTGAGAAGGTATCCAATTTTACATATTTAGGGAATGTCTTTAACAATAAATTGAACTGGGACCATTTTGTGACATCAAGGGTACAGCATACTAGTCGCGTAGTAGAAGGTCTATTCCGCTTCGCTTGTAAGTTGGGCCACAATCCGGTAGCGGAATTAATCACTTTATATAAATCAACTTACTTGTCTGTTGCAACTTAAGGGGCAGGAGTGTGGGGATACCAGAAAAGCACCCAATTACAAACCTTAGAAAATAAGTTTATAAAAAGATTGCTGATGACCCCAAAAAGTGCTCCCACAGCCTTTTGCCACTCTGAGGTAGGGCTGGATTTTATTGAGGACAGAATTAATATTGCCCCACTAGTTCTATGGGCTAAAATTTGGATGTCAGAGGATTTAATGTTCTCAAGGGAAATTGTCAGGGACTGTATGACTCTTGATAATGCCCTGGCTATTCCATGGCTCCGTTTTATCAAAGAGAAATTTAACGAGATAGGCTTGGGGCATTATTTTGATAACCCTGCTAGCATCCACACGAACATGAAAACGATTATAAAAGAAGCTTATCTTGCTGAGTTGAACATGTGTCGACGGCAATCAGGTTTGCAATGTCATTTAGATCGGTCCCCTTCACAACAGCAATTTTATTTGTCTTTTACTATTAATTCACAGTTCCGCTTTCTGATGACTAGATTTCGTCTTTGCACGTTGCACTTTCTTGTGGCCTTTCCTAAACAGGCGGGATGGTGCGAGAACCTTATTCCCTGTCCTTGCAACAACCTTGCACAACAAAGCACCTTGCACATTATGCTGTTTTGCACACTTTACAAAGAGCCTAGGGCGCGGTTTCTTACTCCAATCTTAAGAGAAATTCGCCCTTGTACCTATCAGGAGGGTTTTAACTTCTTACGCTCTTTGTCTACTGTTGCTATTTGCACTGCTGTACTTAATTACATTAGAATCGCATTGTCAATAAATAAACGGTATGAATTGTTTTTTTAAATTTTTTTAATTTTTTTATTTTATTGAGTTTTTATTAACTTAACAACCAAAGATCCATAATCATGTTCAGACATTGACAAAGCACAAATTAATGAATTGGCACTTTACATCACAGTTATCTTCATGAGTTTTGAACGCAGGCAGTAGCTGAAAAAGAAGTAACATAGCATGTACAAGATACATTGAATTATTATTCATCTTGCTGAGTCAGTAAATAGGAAGCCAACGGGCCCCATATGTCACGTGGCCGGGATACACTTGGTAATTCTTGGTAATTCTTCTGCATAACATACAATATACCATATCCTGCAGCCAGCGCCTCCTTGTTGGTGCAGGCCTCCCGCCCCAGTGAATAGAGACTCTACGTTTTGCTAACAGTAGTGCTATAGCCACCAGTTTTCGATGATTAGCTTTTATCTGTGTAACTTTTCCCAACAAGCACATGTGTATTGTACACTCTATTCGCTCCCCAACTATTTCGGTCAAGGTGTACGTAACTTGCTCCCAGAACTCACCGACCTTCGGACAAGACCACGCTTAGGGGTCGATTCCGATCTCGGCCGGAAGCGCACCTAACACTATTCGTCCGGAAAAAAACCAAGCCGAACGCGTGTTTCCCGACCGATTCGAACATTCGTCCGAACGAGCAAGTACGATGCGCATAACTGCCCAGATCCCGACCCAGCCGTACGTACCCATTCCAGCTCCTGTTCCCTGCCCGAGCCGGATCCGTAAACGCCGAATCGAGTCGCACGGAAGCAAATATACATCACCTTCCAGCCGGACTAGTACGATGCGCCTTCCGTACGCGCCGAACCAGTCGCTACTTCCGGCACGTCAGAGCATCCGGGAGAGCTGCACATAAGCTCCGATTCGCGCCACAAGACGATCCACGGCTACGAGACGAACAAGCCAGCGACGAGTACGAGTCAAAGCCTCGAGAAACACGAACGAGACGAGCCAACCATGAATCCCATCGCGCAGGTCCTACCGATACTCTACATCTATTACCGGAACCGGTACGGACGCGTACGGCGCAGACGGTAAGTCAAACACCCACAACACAAACAAACGACACGTACCCGACATATGACACACACACATAGGGATGCAGAAATGACGTACACCAGCAACAGCAGAACCATAGGGGCGGGATGGCTATCACCAATGCAATACACACCCATTGGGGCCTGATGGCTACCACTACCACCACCCCTACTCATGTGGGCCTGGATGCCTACCAATACCACCACCCCTACTCATGTGGGCCTGGATGCCTACCACCAACACCACCCCTACTCATGTGGGCCTGGATGCCTACCACCAACACCACCCCTACTCATGGGGGCCTGGATGCCTACTACTACTACCATCCCCACTCATAGGGGATTTGATGCCTACCACTACCACCACCCCTACTCATGGGGGGCTGGATGCCTGTCACTACCACCATCCCCACTCATGGGGGGCTGGATGCTTACCACTACCACCACCCCTACTCATGGGGGCCTGGATGCCTACCACTAACACCACCCCTACTCATGGGGGGCTGGATGCCTGTCACTACCACCATCCCCAGTCATGGGGGGCTGGATGCCTACAGCTACCACCACCCCTACTCATGTGGGCCTGGATGCCTGTCACTACTACCATCCCCACTCATAGGGGGATGGATGCCTACCACAAACACCACCCCTACTCAGGGGGGCCTGGATGCCTGTCACTACTACCATCCCCACTCATAGGGGGATGGATGCCTACCACCAACACCACCCCTACTCAGGGGGGCCTGGATGCCTACCACTAACACCACCCCTACTCATGTGGGCCTGGATGCCTACCACTACCACCACCACTACTCATGGGGGGCTGGATGCCTGTCACTACCACCATCCCCACTCATGGGGGGCTGGATGCTTACCACTACCACCACCCCTACTCATGGGGGCCTGGATGCCTACCACTAACACCACCCCTACTCATGTGGGCCTGGATGCCTACCACCAACACCACCCCTACTCATGGGGGCCTGGATGCCTACTACTACTACCATCCCCACTCATAGGGGCCTGGATGCCTACCACCAACAGCACCCCTACTCATGTGGGCCTGGATGCCTACCACTACCACCACCCCTACTCATGGGGGGCTGGATGCCTGTCACTACCACCATCCCCACTCATGGGGGGCTGGATGCTTACCACTACCACCACCCCTACTCATGGGGGGCTGGATGCCTACCACTAACACCACCCCTACTCATGTGGGCCTGGATGCCTACTACCAACACCACCCCTACTCATGGGGGCCTGGATGCCTACCACTACTACCATCCCCACCCATAGGGGAATTGATGCCTACCACTACCACCACCCCTACTCAGGGGGGCTGGATGCCTACCACTACCACCACCCCTACTCATGTGGGCCTGGATGCCTACCACCAACACCACCCCTACTCATGGGGGCCTGGATGCCTACCACTACTACCATCCCCACCCATAGGGGAATTGATGCCTACCACTACCACCACCCCTACTCAGGGGGGGCTGGATGCCTACCACTACCACCACCCCTACTCATGGGGGGCTGGATGCCTACCACTACCACCACCCCTACTCAGGGGGGCCTGGATGCCTGTCACTACTACCATCCCCACTCATAGGGGGATGGATGCCTACCACCAACACCACCCCTACTCATGTGGGCCTGGATGCCTACCACCAACACCACCCTTACTCATGGGGGCCTGGATGCCTACCACTACTACCATCCCCACTCATAGGGGATTTGATGCCTACCACTAACACCACCCCTACTCATGGGGGGCTGGATGCCTGTCACTACCACCATCCCCACTCATGGGGGGCTGGATGCTTACCACTGCCACAACCCCTACTCATGGGGGCCTGGATGCCTACCACTAACACCACCCCTACTCAGGGGGGGCTGGATGCCTGTCACTACCACCATCCCCACTCATGGGGGGCTGGATGCCTACCACTACCACCACCCCTACTCATGTGGGCCTGGATGCCTGTCACTACTACCATCCCCACTCATAGGGGGATGGATGCCTACCACTAACACCACCCCTACTCAGGGGGGCCTGGATGCCTGTCACTACTACCATCCCCACTCATAGGGGGATGGATGCCTACCACCAACACCACCCCTACTCAGGGGGGCCTGGATGCCTACCACTAACACCACCCCTACTCATGGGGGCCTGGATGCCTACCACTACCACCACCCCTACTCATGGGGGCCTGGATGCCTACCACTATCACCACCCCTACTCATAGGACGGGTAATGCATGACACAACCAGCATACTCCATGTCAGAAAAAGGCATCCCCCCAACACCATGACAAGCGTGTGTAGTCTGTGTCAAATGCCTACAACACTGAACATGACATTGAACATACAATGTGACCCCCTATCACATGTGTCACACATAAATGTGTGTGGCCTCCACAATGCAAGCAGACCATGACCACTGTGGCAATGGGGTCTAAACCCCCATCATCACAGTGACCAAAAGGTAAGTGTGGGGTCCATAGCTGAAGCACTTTTTGAACATTGTGGCAATGGGGTCTAAACCCCCATCATCACAGTGACCAAAATGTAAGTGTGGGGTCCATAGCTGAAGCACATTTTGAACATTGTGGCAATGGGGTCTAAACCCCCATCATCACAGTGACCAAAAGGTAAGTGTGGGGTCCATAGCTGAAGCACATTTTGAACATTGTGGCAATGGGGTCTAAACCCCCATCATCACAGTGACCAAAATGTAAGTGTGGGGTCCATAGCTGAAGCACATTTTGAACATTGTGGCAATGGGGTCTAAACCCCCATCATCACAGTGACCAAAATGTAAGTGTGGGGTCCATAGCTGAAGCCCAATTGAACATTGTGGCAATGGGGTCTAAACCCCCATCATCACAGTGACCAAAATGTAAGTGTTGTCATGGAAAGAGCTGCAAATGCCAAACAGCATGGATGATTCCTGGTCACAGAACAACAAACACATCAGTGGCAAAGTAGTGCTTGTGTCCCACAGCAACATAGATTGGGTGGGGCAAACAGTGCAGTGCAAATAAGACATACCTTTGGCCATGTGCAGACAAACATCACCCATGGGGGCTGACATTGTCAACATTCATCAATTACACAATGACAGAAGTGACCATCATAATGCAGACCCACATATCTGCACCAATGGACACACACATGTAGATATCCTGTGGAGACTGTAGATGTGAGGTGAACAAATACCATACCATGGCAGCAATGGGACATACAAACCATGATCATTGTGCTGACTGATGACCTAGGAGTCCCAGGGACAGCAGGGGAAACCCACCAAACAACATACAGCCAATGGCACGCTAAAGATATGCCAATGCAGTGGTGCAGATGCACAAACACAAACAGGCAGCCTCACACTGCATATCAAACACAACAGGTGATGGGGGTGTGCCAGTGTCCCCAGGCAACCACACAACACATGAGGAGGCCTGAATCCCAATTACACAGATGTGTATACAGTGCCACACAAAAGTAACTCATGGATCTGATTCCCCTATGTGGGCAATCAGGCATTGTTAGATGAGAGGGAGCCCAAATTACACATGTCACACAAGCTTGTAGGAACAGCAACTAACACAGCAAGAGACAGACCCACCACAGCACTACCCCCAGGGACCCCACCTTGTGGTGACACTGGCCTGCATGATAATCCCACTGTGATGACAAAGCTAGATATCGTTCACACTGTGAACCACAGTCATGTGTCCTGAGCAACAAACTACCATCACACCTACACAAGCACAAATCAATCAGCACAGCCTGTCAGCCAAGGCCAATATGGAAGTAGGGGTCTAGCCGTGCAACAACTCTCATTTGCACACACTCAACACCACACACCTTGATCTCCACCAATGTGCAGCAGTGAAGCTCACATGGACTGGTGACATTGCACATGCACCCATGACAATCCCAGGGGTGGTGGTGGGAACTAAGGTGTAGAAACCCATCACACATGGCCAGTCAACAAGACTCGTGAATGTCTGACACACTGCACAGTACGCCGTACATGGGCATGACGTGAAATCCACCCCAATCAATGGGATCCCGGCCACAGCCACACACCAATGAAGAAGCCAAGGTCACCCACAAAGAACACACATAGACAACTTCCAACATTGCAGCTCTGACCCTGAGGAGTGGCAGCAGTCACACACACAACGTGTCACAATCCCTGAAAGCTACCACAAACTGTAAATTACATGACTTGTGTAACCAACAAGTGACAAGGGGAATCCTGACTGTGTCCCATCTGCGTTTGCCCACATCCCCAGACCTGACAACAAAGACAACTAGGGGTGACAACCTGATGAATATTAGTTTGCCATGCACCCACATCCCGGAGAAACCAGGTCCAAGATGCTGGATGAACACAGGACAACTCCGCAAGCATCACAAACAGGAACATCCCTAGGGACACAGCCTGTGTAGGAAAAGGGAAGGGAACACACACAGACATGCTCACACAACACACAACACGGGCCCAGCCAATGTCACGGGATTACACACTGCCATGAGGGCACTCCACTCCTGTGGAAGGTCCGCTGTGCCAAACCTTGTCTGTGCACGACTCAAACATGTCAGCAGAACACTCGGTCAGTGAGTCAACAACTACAACACACTGAAGGCTCTGCTCACATCAGCCTGGGTACGGGAGTGTCACGTCAGTCATCTGCATACACCCAAAACACGTGTCAAGCAAGTTGCACTGTATACACAGATGAGTCCTTCAACATTGATGTGCTAAACTGCATGTCCAGTGGAGATGGGCACACAGTCAGGGAAATAGAAACATTGAACAGTGGTAAGCCCACCAGATGTGCATCAGTGTAAGCCAAAGATGTTAATTTACAAATGCAAAACGTACATCCCTGTGTCAAATGCAGAACATTACACCCTCAGACTGCAGCAAAGGATGCTATAGATCCAGACTACATTAGGACACATATCCCATGGACCACATGGAGTCCATCACAGCAACACTTCATTTTCATAATCTGAACACTATTACAACTGCAAATGCATGATGATACTCATCTACGTCATGTACATCCAAAGAAAAACAACAAGTAAACAAAAAGAGGCTTTATTCAGCAAATGTTAAACAAAAAATTCAAGTCCAAAAGAAACTAAGGCCAATGGCCAGTCCAAATACACAGTCCCAACAGGGTGATATGTGACAACTTGTCACCCATTGCTTGCCTGCACTGGTATGGACAGGGGACATCCCCCTCGGAGGGGCATACAAGGGGCAGGCCAGGCACCGCAGGGACAGGATCAGGGGATGCCAGAAGGAGGCAGTGAAGGGGTGGTGGGTGCAGGAGTGTCACCGGCAACTGCAGTGGAGGTGTCTGACTCAGTGGGGGCCAGCACCACTGTAGGGCACAAGTCAGATGGTGTGGGTGCTGCAACCACTGCAGTGGGCCTTGCCCTTCCTGGTCCGGGGGGACTTTCGAATGGGGTCCTCAGCCTGCCTGTGCCTGGGGGAGGGTGTCCGGGTGTGAGGGGCACTCCCCTCTGTGTGTGGTGGTCGCCTCTTCCGCCTGGACTTCGTGTCAGGTGTATCTGTGGGGAAGAGGCCAAGCTCACAGAGGAAGAGCTTCTGGGAGGGGGGGGTTGCAGGTGAGGCAAGGGAAGGGGTTTTGGAGGGAGAGGCATCTGAGGACTGCAGAGTGCTCGTGGATGCGTGTGTGAGTGTCTGGTCCCCATCCCCTGTGGGTGAGATATCAGTCCCCTGACTGTGTGTGCGTGTGCGTCTGGATTTTGGCGTGTATGTCTGTGTGCTGCTTGTGTCTGTGCTGGTGGGTGCCTGTGCCGGTGTGTGTGTGCTTGGGACAGGTAGGGTGCTGGGGATTGTGGATGGGGCAGAGGTAGGAGGGGTGAGGGACTGTTGCAGGAGGGACACTGCTGCCGTCAGTGAGGAGACCATGGACTGATTGGTCCGATGTAGGACAGACATGCCAGATGACATGCCCTCCATGAATGACACCAGTTGTGTCAAAAGACCCGTGTGTGCATGGAGGACACTCAGCATTGATGTCTGCCCTACATGGATCTGTTTCAGCAAGTCCACAGACTCCACACTCAGGGCAGCAGGGGGGACAGAGGCAAGGGGTGCGGTGCCTGGCATGAAGGAGACACGCTCCCCTACACGGGAGCCTCCACGGACATGTGGGATGGGAGCAGATGGGAGGGTGGAGATGGTGGTGGTGGCGGGGACAGACTTGCTTGATGTTGCCTCTGGTCTGCTGACACCCTCCTCCACAAGGGAGTCCTCACTGGAAGTCCTGTTTTCCCCAGCCGAGGTGGTCATAGCTGAGGTCTCCTCAGTGTGGCTCCCCTCACCCTCCATGCCACTGGGTCCCTCGGTCTCCCCTGCAGTGGACCCAGTCTGGGTCTGCCGCTCCTCTTGGTCTGTGGAGCTGTCTCCTCCTGTGGCCGTGGATGTATCTGCAAACAATCAGGATAAACAGAGCAACATTAGTCACCTGTACTGACCACACACACCACAGTAAGTACAGCACATCACAGAGCAAGCCCTGCCATCATTTGCTAGACATTGCAATAAGTGCTGACACTGATTTGAAGAAGCCCATTGTCTGCCTGACAGTCAGTCATGCCACACATATCCTACCTGTCCATGCACCCATCTGTGTGCTGCCTGTTGTATGCGACTAATCATATGTGCACACATGCACCACATACACAATTGTTGGACATCCAAGAGAACATATGGAAATGTGTCACTCCAAACACATGCCATCTCCTGCCACTGACTCAGTACATGTGTCAGGAGAAGTGATTGGCAAAGTCTCTGTTGATATGCGGGTTTTGGTTCCATCACCAGACACAGGGGTCGATTCCGATCTCGGCCGGTAGGGCACCGAATCGGATTCGGCTGAACCGGATCCGATTCGGAGCCCTTTTTCCCGACCGATTCGTACGTGCGTCCGGGCGAGCGAGTACGATGCGAGCGCGTGCAAATTTGCCGACCGACTCGTTCGCGGGTCCCAACCGCTGCGACCGATTCGCACGGATGCGCCTCGCACCGCGTAATGGAGACGTTCCCCGGCCGAGCAAGTACGATGCGCGCCGCGAGCAGTCCGACCGACTCGCGCTGTCCGGCTCGAAGAAGCAGTCGGAGCCGTACTTTGGGGGTCCGTGTCGGACCCCCCTGTACGTGTAGCCACGCGAGTCGCACACAGGGGGGACCCATGGGTCCCCCCTACCTGTGCGTGTACTGCGTGAGTCGCTTCGCCGCGTACCTGCTGTAGGGGGCGCCCTTGTTCACCTCGCACCCATTGAGTCAATGGGAGCCCGCGTACGCGTTGTACGACCGGCTCCCATTGACTTCAATGGGAGTCCGACCGACTCGAGTCCGATAGCATACGTGCACATCGTACTCGTTCGGTCGGGCTGCTAGGGTCCGATTCGGTCGGAAATCTCTCCGGGTCCGGCTCGGTCGGAGAGATTTCCGGCCCGAATCGGAATCGGCCCCACAATGATGTCCTCATGTCCTGATAGACAATGCAACAATGGTGTGCATGCAGGACATGTCACACCACTGCTGGATCACCCTTTGCAATTGGAATGTCATGGCACAGGCCTGTCTGGCAAGTCAGTCATAACTGTCTCCTTTCACAGGGGCAGTGCATACACACAACACCAGTCTGCACTGTGTCACAATCATGGACGTTTCTGAAATGTATGCCCTGTAGCTGACAGGTGCACATGTGCACCCCTGGCCAGCCACATCATGAGGCCTGAGATGATCCCACATCAATCAAATGAGACATTTGAGTGACTGCAAAGACAAATCCATACACATGAGCACTTCAACGTTTGATGAGAATGAACCAAAGCTGCCTGCACCCCAATGTTTCATACAAAATTGTGCACAGTCAAGGGATCAGAGACCTATGCATTGACCTATGTGCAGATCCCATAGTCATAACTCAGATGGCTGGCCACCCCAAATTGTTAAACACTCCAGGAGTCCAAATAGCAAGGCCACACCACGGTGACACAGAGGCATACACCTGAGTGCCCTCTTCACAATGCCCAATATGTATGCTGACACACGGGAGTGGGAGAACAGAGTGCCTTCGATGTCCGGAGTAGGCATTACAGTCCTGGTCCATGTGCAACATGGTATTACCCTGAACACTAGGCAGGTGGCTATGCATGTGTCACACACATGATGTACATACTACTGAGGCTCCTACCTTGGTCTCTGCAGCAGCATGGGTGTGTGGCACACACCCCAGACATGTGGTGAGTCAGAGCAGCAATTGGAACACATGTTAAAGCCATACCCAGAGTACATGTCAGATCACAGGCATTGTGAGCAATTGTACCACCCATGCAGCCCACCACAAAGTTCCTGTAACTGATGCTGTCCCCAACTTGAACCACAGGTAACTGCAAGTACACAGTACCCAAGTGACCTAAGTCACAGACTGTAAGGGCCACACCTGTGTATCAGATGAGGAGGGGGCATGACACAAGTGAGGGACATGAGTCCAGGACGACATGACAGTTGTACTGTGCAAGTGGAACCAGGCTAAAGGAGTGCATAGAGCATGTCAGTCATAGTACACAGTTGAGGCTAGCACTTACCCCCTCCTTGCTGCTGTCTGGCCTTCAGCTGCCCATCCAGGTCAGGGAAGACCACCGCCAGGATCCGGAGCATGTGGGGGGTCAGGGCCCGGTGTCCGCCCCTCCTGCGAGGAGGCGACAGCTTCAGCTGGACCCTTGCGATCCTCCGGGTCCAGCCCCGAAGGTCCTGCCACCTCTTCTGGCAGTTGCGGATCCTGCGCCTGTAGACCCCCACTGATCGTACTGCCCGGACGATGGTCAGCCAGATCTCCTGCTTCTGGTGGGCATCAACCTGTGAGGATGACAAAGTGAAAAGGCCATTACTACACATGCAACATTTCCGTGCATCACACAGTTGGATATACATGTCTCAATCACAGGGGCATATGATGTACACAGGCAGTGCAACTATGGCTATGAACAGTTTGCCAGCAGTTACCAAATGGTATCATTGCCTGGGAAGTAAAACCTTGTTGGAATGCACTGTTACTGCACTATACCTGTTCAGTGCATGTAACTACACACTTTGGGGGTGACAACTACTCAGTGAGCATGCTAGCCAGTGGTGTGCACACTGTAAGTCTTGCTAGTCAGACAACATGCACATTTAGTAAGGCAGTGGACAGCACACTCACCTGCTCCCCTGGTTTCCCATACAGCTTGCTGTACTGTGGAAGGAGGCTGTCCAGCAGGGCCTGGTTCTCCTCAGTGCTGAAGGCTGGGGCTCTCTCCACAGTACGTGCCATTGCAGTAGCCAGAGGATGCAGATACAGCAGCAGTGGTGATGGCAGATGTCGTCCTGGAGCATGTAGTGCAGGCAAGTGAGCTCTCAGGGGAACAGCCAGCATTATATGTGTGCTGCAGAGGCAGATACTGTCCCATGTGTCCAAAGTGATAGGTCCAAGTCGTTTGCATCTTCTGAATCTGGCCAATCCATGGAATTGCACCACTTATACACGCCCACAGCATCCTTCAAAAGTTCAACTTCATGACACCCATGAATTTGCAACATTGTTGTGGGTGGCCAACTGAATTCACTGCATCAGACTCGTTAAAGCTTCGAAAATGCGTCTGTTGCCATGTCAGGCCATAGCCAATGCGTGCGCACCGATCGGACCATTGCTGTACAACGCGTATTTCGGAAAACAACATGCATCCGTCCACATCAAATGCAATGGCCAATGCGTGCGCACCGATCGGTCCATTGCTGTACAACGCGTATTTAGGATGACAACACGCATCCGTCCACATCAAATGCAATGGCCAATGCGTGCGCACCGATCGGTCCATTGCTGTACAACGCGTATTTCGGATGACAACACGCATCCGTCCACATCATATGCAATGGCCAATGCGTGCGCACCGATCGGTCCATTGCTGTACAACGCGTATTTCGGATGACAACACGCATCCGTCCACATCAAATGCAATGGCCAATGCGTGCGCACCGATCGGTCCATTGCTGTACAACGCGTATTTCGGATGACAACACGCATCCGTCCTCATCATATGCAATGGCCAATGCGTGCGCACCGATCGGTCCATTGCTGTACAACGCGTATTTCGGATGACAACACACATCCGTCCACATCATATGCAATGGCCAATGCGTGCGCACCGATCGGTCCATTGCTGTACAACGCGTATTTCGGATGACAACACGCATCCGTCCACATCATATGCAATGGCCAATGCGTGCGCACCGATCGGTCTATTGCTGTACGACGCGTCCCTGTACAAGTCACTCGCATATGTCACCATGGTTGTCACTGGTGAACGTATGCCAGCCACAATTACTTGCCAGGGACTCAGGGGCACACCTACGACACCACAGCCTGTCCACACTGTATCCTAAGGCATGTAAGGCTGCATTACCTGTGTGTGTATGGGGGGTCAA
The DNA here is from genome assembly GCA_963921515.1 of Calotriton arnoldi. Taxonomy (NCBI): domain Eukaryota; kingdom Metazoa; phylum Chordata; class Amphibia; order Caudata; family Salamandridae; genus Calotriton; species Calotriton arnoldi. Next base: position 787,214 of record CAWUFW010000188.1, read on the forward strand.
CATGTGGTTTTTCGGTAGCACTTGGGGGCAGCCACTCCCAGGCTGTGCACGTGTTCATGGGGACAGAATCCTTTGTGTGTTGTGCACATGACCACTGTGATGTGCAACTGTTCAGTTCAGGGCATGTGGCATGGTCACATTTCCAGGTTGTATATGTGTATGTCATGTCACATACACCCTGAGTCCCATGTGGGAAGGTATGTACGTCACAGGGTGACCCATTGCCACAATAGTGATGACCCTCCACAGTCTGTGTGCATGTTGTGTTTCAGATGTCTCTGATTCCATGTACACAATGGGAGACAGTCTCCACATCCACGTTGTTTGTGCATCGACTTTGATGTTGTGCGTGTGTGTGTCACAGACGTCCATGTCTGTCCTGCAGAGGCAACAGGGGCCACTACCTGTGGGAGTCATGGTTGTTTTGCTGGCGTGTACATGATACGCCATGTCATGCCAGTGTCCATGTGGCAATACAGGCTCCCTGGGAATCTACCTGTCAAAGAGCTGTGATGCCTGGGGCACATCTGTCCTCACTTGTCACTGTGGTGTGTGTTTGGAACGTGACAGCAGTACATGGGTACTGTGACACATCCAAATGATTTCCCATAGCACAACCTGGAACTTGTTGTCAACACATGTTGAACTGAGATGTTAGATGTTGGCCATGTAGGTGCCATATATGTCCATACAGAACGGCACACACATCAAGTACTTGTGTCTCGTAATGATGTATCATGTGATATTGAGTATGGTCAATGCCACATATGTGGGGTGACTGACAATCTTTCTTTGTTCACCTATGCACTGCAGGGCACCAGCTGTCCATAGACCATTCCCTGACCTTGCAACCATGGTTGAACGTGACTGCATCCGACGGTACCGCTTCAACAGGCCGCTTATTGAGGAATTGGCGGTGCAGTTGGCCCCACATTTGCAACCTGGCCGGCCATACCCTGCAGCGCTGACCCCCAAGGTGAAGGTGATGGCAGCCCTACACTTCTTTGCCACTGGTACCTTTCAACACACTGTGGCGTCTGCTGGTGGGATGTCACAGACCATGTTCAGCCGTGTGCTACACGATGTTTTGGAGGCGATGTTGAGATACTTGAACCAGTACATCTATTTCCCTAAACGTCAACAACTCACTGACGTCAAGAGTGACTTCTATGCCCTAGGGAGGATGCCACATGTCATCGGCTCCATTGATGGGACACATGTGGCTTTGGTACCACCACAGGCACATGACCAGGCATACAGGAACAGGAAACATTACCATTCTATCAATGCCCTGGTGGTATGTCTTGCAGATATGAGCATCTCACATGTGTATGCACGTTTCCCCAGTTCTGCACACGATGCCTACGTGATGAGGAGTAGTCGCATCCCGAGGATGATGTCACAGATGCAGAACCAGCGTGCCTGGCTTGTTGGTGTGTACTGACTTTGTACCATTGTGTGTGTTCTGCAATGTTGTATTCCACCCTCTTTTCCAACTCAGCTAATGTGCAATTGTCTGTATGTAGGTGACTCCGGATACCCCAACATGCCGTGGTTGCTGACACCCCTCAGGAACCCTGTGACACCAGCCCAGATGCGCTACAATGAGGCACATGGTCGGACCAGGAGAGTGATCGAGCGGACATTTGGTCTCCTGAAGAGCCGCTTTCGCTGCCTGGACAAGACAGGAGGGGCCCTCCCATATGCCCCTGCAAAGGTGTGCAAGATTGTCATCGTCTGCTGCATGCTACACAACCTGGCAGTGCGGAAGGAGTTGCCTCTCATCCTGGATGACGATGACCAACATCCGCCACCTGTGGAGGATCCTGGCCTGGGCCACGATGCCAGTGATGATGATGATGATGAGGGGATGTCCACACACAGCTCATCACCAACTTCTTCAGCTGAATGTGAGTATACAGAGTTGGTATGTCAATGATTTGAGTTTGCATGATATGTGTTGGTGGTGCTCTGTTGCTGTTTGAGTGTGGCCATGTGCTACTTGACTGTATGCGTGCAGCGATGTGTCCTTACAGGTAGTCTGTACTCCCCAACAGTGTTGACATGCTAACTTGGTTTTGTGTAGGTATCTTGTGACATGTATTGGGCATAAGTATTGCAGTTCTGTCCTGTTCTTCAGTGCTTTTGACTGTGTGTCATGTTTGTCCTTCACAGGGTACTTTCAGAGTTGTTTGGTCAACTGTGATCCCCCGACACCATGATTCAACTTCCAGGGTGGGAGCAGTCATTTCCCTGCAGGTGATGTGCCACACACCCCTGGACTTTATTTCCTCTACACTTGGTGACTGTGTGGCCACTGCCACGTGGGATTACCTTGCATCTGTAGTGGAAACAACATGTTGCAAATGTGTAATAAACCTGTGCTTCACTTTGGGATGTGCGTTGTCTGTGGTCACACATCTGACTGACATTAGCTTACTTCACCTGTGGGCTAGTTAACAAAGACTCTGAATAGGTGTGGTGTCTGTGCATTCCACTGTATTTCCTGGCAACATCAGTGTAGGCGATGAGTCAGATGGCCCTGGTGTGTATGTGTTGTGTAGCCCTAGTGGTGTGTCTCCCTCATATGTGTCACGTCGCCATGACTCACATGACGGTGTTGAACTTGCTGTAGCAGTTAGCATGCACAGTGTCATTTAGCAGATCATCATCTCCATGACATAAACAACGTTGGAATCACAACAGAGGCAAGTATGGTGCATTAGTGAGTTTATTTACATACATGTGTGAGGATAGTGCACAGGATGGTGGGTGCTGTACATTGGGATTGGAATCCAAAGTTCCCAGATGAGTTGGAAGTGTTGGTAGCAGAAATGTCCTGAGTAAAGTCCACAGTCATCTGATACATTGGTCCAACTTAAACTCCCCATGTCATGTGGGAGAGTTGGGTTGCATTCGACAGGGTGAACAGTTTGCACACAAAGGTGGATTTCCAGAACAGGTGTTGGGTTCCTGGGGGATGTACATGGCCATCGGCCTCTCAGTTCTCCTTCCTCGGACGACCCCTCTTCTTTCGGGGGGACCCTCACGTGCAGGCTGCTGCGGTGCAGAGGACTCTCCGCCAGAGTCATCCTCCCTCCCTGTGGCAGTTGCAGTTGTTGCGGCACCAGATGTTGTGGGCACACAGGGAGGTGTGGCCATGTTGGTGCTAATCTGGCGGAGGCATGTCAATATGTCCCTATGCACCGCTGTCAGTTCTTGCAATGTGTCCCACTTGGTCTCCATGCGAGACATGTGTGTCTCCACACAGGACATGTGTGAGTCCAAGCGGGCATGATGGGCAGCCTGCTGCTGTTGAATGTCCTTGAGGATCCCCACTACCTGGCTGACCTCTCCGGTGCTATTCTGGTACGCATCAGCAATGCGTACCAGTTGTGGGTCATCATGCAGTCCAGACCCCTCTGCAAACAGCGACCTCTGCCTACCACCCCTCCCACCACCCCTGGCCACACCTGCGGTGGCACGCACAGGTGACCCTAGGCCCCCTTGGGGGTTGGTACTGGGGTTGTTGTCCATTGCTTCACGGTGGGCCGGGGTCCCTGTGCTGTTGTCATTGGTGGTCCTTGGTCTGTCCGTGTCGGCGGGGGTGGTCTGTGTGTTGGCAGATGTTGGAGGAGTGGGTGCAGGGGGTGCAGATGGTGGTCCTGCTGGTGCTGCATGATGACTCACACCGGAGGGGCCAGGTAGGTCTTCACCATCCGAGGAGGGCAGAGGCTGTTCCACACCAGAGAGCTCAGGGGCCCCCGGAGCCTGGGACAGGGACTCCTCATCGTCTGCTGCTGTGACCCCATCATCACCTGTTTTTGGAAGAGACACACAATGTATGTTATGTTTCGACAGGCATCAATGGTTCAAACACCTGACAGTTGTGATTGTACCTCTGGATGCGGGCCTGTACATTGCATTGTCCTAAGTTGTCACAGTCAGAGGTTGATATTGGTGTAGCACATTGTCCTGCCAACCTGAAGCATTTCAATGTGAATGTTGAGGTGTGTGCATGGCCAGCATTGGTGGTATTTGGTTGACATCCGGCCCTCCTTCTCCCCCCAGCCCAGTTATCCCACCATGAAGCATGCCACCCTTGCAGTGGGTGCAGGTTGACTCTCAGGATGTCAGTCAGTGGTGTCCTGCTGTTGGTTGGTGCTCAGTTCCCAGCAGGGCCTTGTGCTCCCCACAACAGAGCACCAGTGTCAGACATCTTTGAAGTGGCATTTCACTCCCTGTGAGGTGTGCATGCTTCAGTGTGAGCTTGCTGGGCCATGCGGGTGGGGGATGTTGAGCTGTGACTACCACTCCCATCATGCTATTGCCTACACCCCCCTTCCCAGCATGCCCATACTTCCTTCCTTTTGAGTGGACTTCACTGTGTGTGAGTGTGACAGCAATGGCAAGATGGCTGACAGTGGTGTCCTGTTGTTTGTTGGTGCCCAGTTCCCAGCAGGGCCTTGTGCTCCCCACAACAGAGCACCAGTGTCAGACATCTTTGAAGTGGCTTTTCACTCCCTGTGAGGTGTGCATGCTTCAGTGTGAGCTTGCCGGGCCATGCAGGTGGGGGATGTTGAGCTGTGACTACCACTCCCATCATGCTATTGCCTACACCCCCCTTCCCAGCATGCCCATACTTCCTTCCTTTTGAGTGGACTTCACTGTGTGTGAGTGTGACAGCAATGGCAAGATGGCTGACAGTGCTGTCCTGTTGTTTGTTGGTGCCCAGTTCCCAGCAGGGCCTTGTGCTCCCCACAACAGAGCACCAGTGTCAGACATCTTTGAAGTGGCTTTTCACTCCCTGTGAGGTGTGCATGCTTCAGTGTGAGCTTGCCGGGCCATGCGGGTGGGTTGAGCTGTGACTACCACTCCCATCATGCTATTGCCTACACCCCCCTTCCCAGCATGCCCATACTTCCTTCCTTTTGACTCTGCTTCCCTGTGGGGTAGTGTGTCTGTGCTGACAGGATGGCTGACAGTGTTGTCCTGGCGTTAGTTTGGCTACAAGTCCCAAAAGTGTCCCTGTGCTTCATACAGCATATTCCAGGGTGGTGGTTCTTTGTGGGATATTTAATTAGAGTGTGAGGCAATGCATTCTCCCAGGTGAGTTGTGTGGAGTTTGTGTTAAGGGAGTGTGTGAGAACAGCTGATGGTAACTATGGGCAGTGCTGTCAGTCCTCCTTCCCACCCAGCCAGATATCCCACCATGGAACGTGCTTCCATTGCAGGGAGTGCAAGTTTGCTTTCAGGATGTTAGTCAGTGGTGTCCTGCTGTTGGTTGGTGCACAGTTCCCAGCAGGGCCTTGTGCTCCCCACAGCAGTACCCAGTGTCAGCCATCTTGTCAGTTTTTTTCCACTCCCTGTGATGTGAGCATGGTTCAGAGTGGTGTTGATGGGCCAATTGTGAGGGTGACCAATATCTGTGACTACAACTCCCATCATGCTATTGGCTACACTGACTTCACCAGCATACACAGAATTCCTTCCTTTCAGTGAGCTTCCCTGTGAGGTGGTGTTCTAGTGGTGGCAAAATGTCTGACAGTGTTTGTTGGTTAGATTTGTGCCACTGCCTTGCTCTATTTGTTGTTGGGTTTGTACATGTCATGACACAGTTACATATCACTATGGGATGGCAGGTATTGTGTTTGTCTAACTAACATACACATCTTGTGATGATTATGTTTTGGTTACTGTGACTTTGCTAACGGTGCATGGTTTCACTATCCCCTTGACAGTGATGTGTGTGTATTGTCACATGATATTGGGTATATTGGTTGTGTACTCACCAGGCTCTGGGATGTTTGATAGTCCTTGTACGCTCTCTGGTGGTAGGATGGCCCGCACCTTCTCCTCCCAGGGCCTGAGGTATAGTGGTTTGGCAGGAGGGCCACTGCCTGTGCGATGGCTCAAGGTGTAATCCTTCTTGAGTAGGGCCTTGACCCTCCTGTGCCCATCATACCACCTGTCCTGGATGTCTTCCTTTGTGCACAAACATGGTGATTGTGTGTTCACCCTGTTGACGATCCTCTCCCACATCTTGGTTTTCTGCGACATGGGGGTCTGTTGGACCAATGTACTAAACAAGTGTGGCTCTACCCTGAGGATTTCATCTACCAGCACTTCCAATTCACTGTCTAGGAACTTTGGATTCTTCTTTGGGGGCATGGTGATGGGTGGTGGTGGGGATTAATGTGTGTGTGTGTGCAGGTGATGGTGTGTGTGTGTAGGTTTTGCTGGGTGTATGTGAGGGTGCTATTTGGGAGATGCTAATGGCGTGTGGCTTGTGTGATGGATGAGTTGTGGGTGTGTCTGTGGTTGCTGTCTGATGGTGTTCTGTGCTGGCAGGTCAGTTGAATTTGCAAAGGATCATGGTAGGGATTTGTGGCCTTTATATGGGTGGAGTTGTGGGTGTGTCTTTGTTCCATTTCCCCCCCCCCAGTATTTATTGACTTTGTCATTGCTTGTTTGGCCCTTTTTTTTGTATTTTTTCCTTTGTTGTTTTTGGGCATATAGGAGACGTTCTTCTGACCGAGTAGGACGCTGCAGTTGGCTCGTGCGAGCTTCTCTGAGTCTTTCAAGCTGTGTTTCTGCTGTGTTTCATGTGCGGCGTACGCGTCGGTCGCGGAGTATTGGGTTGCTTCGGCTCCGTTTTGTATGCGTGTCAGTCGTACGGCTTGAGCTCCGTGCGACTGGGTCTGGTTTTCCACGCATTGCATCGTACTGCGCGGGTCGGAGTTCGCGGGTACGTTTCTGTCAGGTTCATTCCTGGTGCATGTCGGTCGGTTCGATTCGCGTGGTTTCCCAGCCGGATAGCTGGTTTCCGTGCGGTTCAGTCGTTCGGCTTGTGTTCCGTACGAGTCGGTCGTAATTCACATGCATTGCATCGTACTACGCGGATCGGGCAGCGCCGGTACGTGTCGGTCGGACTAAATTCCCGTACCGAGTCGGTCGGTACGTTTTCCGGCCCGAATCGGAATCGACCACTAAGTGTTGTAAGTCTGCGCCTGGTGCATTACACCGAACACACCGGTCAGAGTCACGTAACCCATATTTATGCAGCTGAGCAGGAGTGTAATACATTTGATGTAAATATTTAAAATGAATAATTCTAAGGTTTCCATTTGCAGATAATTGCCCCGTCAACTTGCAACATGACTTCCAGTCATCCGTCGTTAATGGCTCTGTAAGAATAGCATTCCATTTCTCCAGTGGTCCGTCCGCCTCCGTGGTTTCTTCAAGTTGTGAAACACGGTACAAACATGCAACCAGTCTGGCTCTGGCTTGCGTTGTGTAAATTAAGTGCAGGGCTCCCAAAGCCTACGGTTCCGCTGGAAAACTAGAGTATAACTCACTGATAGCTGCCCTCAATCTCACATAGAGAAAGATCATCATCGCAGTGGCGTGCTCTTTCTCCTTGATCTTTGAGATATCAATGAATTTCCCCTCTGGAAATACATCGCCCATTGTGCGTAAACTCGTGTCGTGTAGGATCTTGATGGAGCCAGTCTCAGTTGTCACTGATATGGCAGCATGATACTGAAGGGGCATAGCTGAGGCATATAGCGGGAGCTTCCGTGCCCGCTTTCCAAGCTCTTTCCACGCATTCACTGTGCACTGCACTGAGTCTATCTCCCCTTTTTCAAATATCGTACTATTGTTGACAAGCATTGCTTTAAGCGGTATGGGGTGGACCGCACCCACCTCCACAGCTTCATGGGGGGTGAAATCAGGTGCTTGTTGCCAATAATAGGCGTAATGCGCTTGGGCACAAAGATAGTATAATCTGAGATCTGGTGCCGTGAATCCGCCCATATCATATGGTAGTGTTAGCTGTTCCCACTTCACTCTCGGCTTCTTCCCTCCCCATGTTAACGTGATGAGTAATGTGCGAAGTGTGGTGAAGAAGTGTTGCGTCAGGCGAATGGGTATATTCAAGAATAAATATAAAAATGTTGGTAGCACAATCATCTTGATCAGCGCTATTCTGTCTGCAATAGACAATGGCAGCTTAATCCACCTAGTCACTTGATCTTCAAGCTTCATAATTGCCCTACCATAATTGGTTTGTATGACCACTTGTGGATCCTTGTGAATCCAGCTCCAAGATAGTTGACTGGGTCTGTACTCCATTCCAGTGGGTACCCGAGCTCCATGCGCGGCGTGCTGTCAGTGAGTGGGAGGCCAGTTAATACCAAGCCATGAGTGCCATTCAAAACGGATATATTCACGGATAAGCCGCTCTAGATATGTGTCAGGTTCTCGAACGTATAAGACCATATCGTCAGCATACATTGATACCGCAAGGGGTCGTTGGTAGAAGCACAGCGCTGCTGACGCATATCTTTGGCGCAATACGAACGCCAATGGTTCCAGTACAACACCAAACATCAGGGGCGATAATGGGCAACTTTGCCTGGTGCCACGTTGTATCTGGAAGGAGTCAGAGGTCTGGCCATTGATGCGCACCCTCGCCACTGGGTCCGTGTATAATAGTTTGATCCAGTTGGTATATATAAAGGGCACCCCCATGCGATGCAGGACCGCAAACATATATTTCCACGCTATGGAATGGAACGCCTTAGCAGCATCTAGCAGGACCTCCACCGCAGGCAGCGTAGGCTCCAGTATATGCAGTATTGTAAACAGCGTACGCAAATTATGCGATGTAGAGCGAGTTGGTATTAATCCCGACTGGTCGGGAAGGACCATGACGGGGAGGAGGAGTCGCAGTCTATTGGCTAACACTTTGGCCAAAATTTTGGCATCAGTGTTAATAAGAGATAGTGGTCTATATGATCCACACCGGTCAGGCTCCTTACCGGGTTTCAGTAATGTTATTATCAGCGCTTCATGAAGCGTGGGTGGAATTCGTTGCGAGTCATAGGCCTCCATATACATCTCGTGGAGATATGGAGCAAAAGATCAATATACTCCTTGTAAAATTCTGCAGGCAAGCCATCCGTGCCTGTGGCTTTCCCATTAGGTAATGCCATGATAGTCTCACGAATTTCATCAAGTGTTATTTGATGCATTAAAAAATCCTGTAGCCTGCGCGAGAGCCACACAAATGCTATATCCTCCAGATACTGCTCTATCTCCCCAACACTCGCTGATTGTCTATTGGTGTATAGTGTTTGATAATACTGCACAAAAGAGTCCAGTATACCCGGCATATCATAACGAACGGCACCATCATCTGTAATAGCCTTGGCAATGTGCGATTTGGCCCAGGGTTCCGCAATTTTGTTTGCCAGAGCCCTCCCAGGTCTACCACCTTCCCAATAGTATCTAGCTGTCCATCTGCGTGACTTGTGCCGCACCTCCTGTTCTGCCGCCTCATTGTATTCTGTAACTTTCGATCTAATAGCTGCCAACATCGTCGTGTCTGTCGTGAGTTCATATGTTCGTTCAAGGTTACCCAGCTCCTGTTCAAGACGTCTCATTGTATCTCTTAAGGATTTGAGGACACCTGCCTGGATCCCTATACAAACTCCAAGTATTGTGACTTTAAACGCTTCCCAAATCGTCCCCAAGCTCTGTACTGAGCCTACATTATTACTAAAATAGTCTGTTATTGCTACTTTCAATTCCTCGCGGAATACCTGATCAAGCAACGAGGTCGACTTCAAACGCCACTGGAATTGGGACGGCGTGTGTGTAGGTATGGCCATGCACAGTAATACCGGGGAGTGGTCTGATAACATCTTAGGCAGGTTCCGGACTGAAGTGGTCCACGTGTTCACATCATGTGTGGCCAGCCAGAAGTCAAGCCTGGACCATGACCGGTGAACATAAGAGTGACAAGTACCCTCCCGCCTACCAGGGTGCCTTAGCCGCCAGATGTCCAGCAGAGGTCCCTCATACCATCTAGGACAGATATAGCAGCTTTTTTGTGTGTGTTCTCTGCAGAGGTCATCCTATCTTCACTGGGGACTAGTACAACATTAAAGTCGCCACCACAAATAAGTGCAGCAGGGGAGAGTGCATGGATCTTGCTCCAAATTGTGTCATAAAAGCCAGGGTCATCTATGTTAGGGCCATAGACATTTACAATAGTTATCAGTGTACCACATAATTTACCTTGCGCTATTATATAGCATCCGTGCTCATCGGCATCTACATGTAGGAGATCAAAAGGTACATTTTTCTTTATTAATATCATGACCCCCCTAGCATAGGAAGAGTAAGAAGATGCCAAACGCACACTAGCCCACCTGGTAGCAATTGCCTCAGCCGTATGTTTAGTGAGGTGAGTCTCCTGGAGCAGAGCCAACTGAATACTATGCCGATCTAAGTAGGCCAATACTTGCCGTGTTTTTTTTGGGTTATTCAGTGCCTGCACATTCCATGTTATCCATGTGATAAGATTGCCACTGTTACCTGTCATTCTGCTACGCTTTCGCTGCCTAACGTATCAGCAAAGAAACCTGCGTCATCTAACTGTTTATGTACCATTCTCCACCAATGTACTCTGCGTTTCAAGCATGTGCAAAAAAAAAGTCCCCCAACTGCATCCCCCACCCACTTCAGCATCCCAATTGTGCTAAGGACTCCCATTAAGAACATAAAAACATATGCATGCAACATCATGCCTCTCATCTGAAAAGATAAACACCTAACACAGTGTTCTAATATAGCTTGAAATCAACTTGGGGTATACCCTCATAGGGGAACACCAGTGGCCGTCCAACCCCCATGTTGTAACAAGGGGGGGGTCGGGGCAGGGAGGAAAAACCGCCCCCATCCAACAGATCGCCAACATAGTTATTAACAATGAGTTACAGTTTTCTTACATTGTCGCACCCAGATTGTATACTGAAACATTAGCAGCAACTGCCCAAATGTGTACCACAGAGTCCCTATGTTTGCACTATAGGGCATGTCCATCATGCTATTAAAGGAGCATGAGCATTATCTGTCTATCGCAGTATCCACAAGGCATGCCAATTATTTCCATATGGACTCCTGCCCAATCGCACGCCTAGTGTGTGTGACACATAGTCCGGTAAAGTCTATGGCATCTAATCAGCAACATTCATGTCTTCTATTAATAACGCTAAGTGCAGTACATTTAAACGCAGTGTCACATGGTGACCCGTTAGATGCAGTATGCCAAACATAGCTACTTAGGAGATTGAACCTCCGCAGTACATACCACAACATAAGTATTGCATTAGAAAAGAAATGGACTGTTCAGAAAGACAGCAAAGTCCGTCAGCACGATCTCCATCTGCAACAAACAAGAATTATAAGGACGTTACCAGAACCAGCGCTTCGCGCTGCAGAGTTCATCAGTCTTCATTGTCCGCATCATCACTTGCTGTTCTTGAGGACTCCTGGCGCTCCACCTGACGTACAAACTGCAGAGCGTCTTTTGGTGACGTAAAAATCTTAGCTTTACCTTTGTGCTGTACTCGCAGACGCGCTGGGTACAGCATAGCATATTGGATTTTCAGCGCTTGCAGCTTTTTCTTCGCCGGATGAAACTCTCACCTTGCCTGCTGCACCGCGGTCGTGAAGTCGGGGAACAACGCAATCTGCACTCCCTGATACGTTGTGGTGCCCTTCTCTCTTGTCAAGCATTGCGCGGTGTCGCTATCGCGATAATTTAGAAGCTGGGCTACAATAGGGCGTGGCAGGGTGCCAGGCACGGGCCTTGGCGCTAAGGACCTATGCGCTCTCGCCACAACCAACATATTAGAGAAGTGTTCTGCACCCAGCATTTCCTTTAACATGGCTTCGACATATAGCTCCATTTTGCCCGTATTGGTGGATTCAGGCACTCCCGTGATACGAAGATTGTTTCGCCGGGATCTGGCTTCAAGGTCCTCATTTTTTGCCTGAATTACTGCCAGGAGCTTCTCCATTTGCGTGCATGACTCACTGACGACCCCCACCTGGTCCTCCGCAGTGGAAATGCGCTGGTCAGCCTCCGTGATGCGTGAGCCGTGTCTGTCAAGTTTCACCGCCATACTGTCCATTTGCAGATTTAGGTTGTCTATCTTACTGTTGATCGCCTGTAGGCTGTGCTGCATAGCAAGCATCATGCGTTCCAATTTAGTGCTGGTACTGGGCTCCAGTTCCGGTTCGGTGTCCGATGCAGCCGGCGTTCGAGATTTAGTGAGGCGGTTAGATTCAAATGAGAGCTTGGATTGTTGCTTGTCCGTTTTACCCATTTTCCCCGCGATCCGAGCTGCCAATCCTAGATGTGTGAGGTGCAGGGGTACAGGTATGTTATCGTTACAGCTCGTATCAATATACACCTCGCTTAATGTAGCGGACCGCGCCGCTCACCAACTGCCCAGCAGCATGGATAGCGCACCACCAGGTCCGGTCAGCAGCGCACACAGCAGTAGAGATAGCCCTTTCACTCAATGTTTTTGCACCGCCGTGTACCCCACAGCGCCGTCAGGTCAGCAGTTCTCAGTCAAGCAGGGGTGCGTTGCCCCTCGTCCCACTCCACTCCCAGGCCACACCACCATCTGCACCCTGGCTGGATGTTGTAATAGCGGTCCGGGGTTGCAGTATCTATTTGCATTGGCCAGTACAGCAGTCCTGTGCGGGCAATCACCACGTCCCCCATCAGACCTGCAGCATCATCTTCCTCATCAGGTAAAGCGCCAGCGCCAGATCAGTGATCCGCTTCAACACCAACGGTGCAACGGCGCAAAGGAGGGTGTCCCAGCAGGCACGCACGCTTAGCGCGAGATGTGATCCAACAGCGCACTGCAAGCCATGCAGGGACTCAATTAAGTTCAGGCAGGGACCGGTCCTCGCCGCGTTGGGTCGCCCTGGCCTCTCAGCGCAGCATCCCACCTCTGCGCGCATGCAAATGGCCATCAAGGATCCAAAATGGCGGCCGCTTACACAACTCCCAGGCCTATCGGGTGTCAGTGGCTCCCTCGCACAACCTCGCACTGCCGCAATATGTGAACCTGGCAGGGGCACCTCAGGCTGTCATCTGCTCAATGAGGACGGTTGGAAGTGCGCTCCCAGCCCTCTTCCAGAAGCATGCTGCTTCCACAACACACCGTCACATGTCACGTAGGGCAGTTAATACAAAAGGAGCTGGTGTCCACGGCGCCGGTTATTAGAGCGCGGGTGCAATCATAGGGAAATCTCGGCCACAGCTATGTTCTCTGCTCACCAACCCAAGCAGTGCCGGGCACCATACCTGTTCGCAGCGAGCCCAAGTGGCCTTCTCTAGTGTGTTCCGCGAGCGCCTTCTCCGCACGGGAACTCCCAGCAAGATGCTGCACAGGTAGTGATAGCACAGCCTCAGCGCCGCAACACACGGATTCAACCGGCAACACCACACCGATCCTGCTGCGTCTTCGGATGCTGGTCGTCACAAAGCTGGGCGCACGATGTTGTCGGGGGCGCCGCTGCAGCTCCGCAACACACATGGTCAGTGTACAACTTCTTTGTCGATCTCTACGCTCAGACCGCCCTTCGGTGCTCACCGCAAGCGCCCAACGGTCTCCTTCAGTTGCAGCTTACGGGAGCCGCCATGTTGCGTCCTCGCCGTCCTCCACGATATTCCGGGCAGAGAGCGCACAAAAGGCAGCGTTACTGGCAGAATCCGAGTTCTCGTGTGCAGGGGAAGTAATTTCTCATCTTTTTTCCGCTGGATGGCGGGGATTTTAACAGGATTTATGCCGGATTGAAGCCCCGACCAGCAGAGCAACACTAATGTGCGGCCATTTTGCGTCGGACTCTCTAGCGCCCCCCAACGGTATGAATTGTAATAAGAAAAGGGTGTTTTTAAAATTTTTAAAACATAGAGCTTTAGAGTCATGAGTTACAATATTGTATAAACTGGACATTATAATTTTAAGTATTTTGTATGTACGCTACACTTTTATGGTCCATTTTAACCGAATAAAGTTATTTTGATCTGATCTAGTATATGGTCTTGATTGAAAGCTGCATTTGTCAGACTTTACATATGCTCTATCAATTTCTGTACTGGAAATTAAGCGTTATCCGCTTCTTTTCCTCTCACTTTACCTGTCAGTAAAAAAACTTTATTTCGCTATGGTTCTGTAGCATAAAAGTACCTTGTAAATTAAAACAGACATTAAAATACAATTTAAGTTAATTTCACGCCCAGAAAACGACGAAAGTCCCACTAATCGATAAAAACTTCTTGAGAAACCCACACCACACTCTGGGATGTCAAATCATGAAATACCCTTTTACGTGTCCTCAATGAGAAGATGACAAATCTGACTATGGGTTTTACAGTATTCAGACAGAATATCAAGTTGGAAATGTCGACGTACACAAATATCGAGTTGTAAATATCGTGAAACAGAAATATCGACACAAAGAATATCGTGGTCAAGAATATCGAATTTAAGGTAAGAAATATCGTTAAAAAAAATATAGAAGTCATTAATATCGTTTGCAAAAATACAATTGTTTAAAATATTGATTTTTTTATTAGTGTTATGTATTTTAGTATATATTTTAAATGTATGTGATGTATTTTTTTGTATAAGGATTGATAATGTTTTTTAATATGTGTTAAATTTTTAGTAATTATTAATTTTATTTAATTAAATTTTGCGTTTTTTAGTTCCGTAGCGGGTTGTGGGTTAATAGGGGAATAGGGTGGGAAGTAATTTAATTATTATAAATAAATGATTATTTTTCATTTATTAATATTTATGTGATTGAGATTTTATAGTGTTAATTGTGTTTTTTTGTGTGTAAATTTTATGTGTGGGTTGTGGGGTTTATAGAGGTATAAGGTGGGAAGTAGTTTATTTTTAATTAATTATTAATTGGTTAATTATTAATAATTAATTAATTGGTAATTAATTATGGTAATTGTGTCATTTGTTTTTAGGTGCGGGTTGTGGAGTTTATAGGGTAAAGGGTGGGAAGTAATTTATTTTTACTTAAGTAATAATTAGTTGATAATTAATAATAAATCATTTATAATTAATTTTGTTATTTGTTTATTTATATATTTTTGGGGTGTGGGTTTTGGGTTTATAAAGGTAAAAGGTGGGAAGTTATTTATTTTTAATTATTTAATAATTAGTTGTTAATTAAAATTAATTAATTGACAATTAAATATGGAAATTGTGTAATTAATTTTATGTGTGGGTTGAGGGGTTTATCGGGGTAAAGGGTGTGAAGTAATTTATTTTTAATTAATTAATAATTAGTTGATAGTTGCTCATTAATATTAATTAATTGATAAATAATTAAATTAATTGTTTAATTTTTTTGTGTATGGGTTTTGTGTTTATAGGGGTAAAGGGTGGGAAGTAAATTAATTTTACATACTTTATAATTAGTTGTTAAATACTATTAGTTGTATAATTGAAAATAAAATGTAATTGTGTAAATACTTTTTTTACAGTTTAATTTTAGGTGTGGGTTGTGGGAATTATAGGGGTAAAGGGTGGGAAGTTAATTTTTATGTGTTTTAATTTGTTTTTTAATTAATAATATTTGTTTAATTGATAATTAATTATGTTAATTATGCAAGTACATTTTTTATATTTTAGATGTGGGTTGTGAATTGTATGTTGTTATTGGGTAGGATGTAAAGAAACTATAGGAGCACATTACGATACCCGGCGTAAATAAATCCGCCAGGCATGGAAGCGGCAAAAATCCGCCCGCACACACCGCCTGAACACCGACCACGCCATTATGATTACACAAACCGAAAACCGCCATCGGCGGAAAAATCACACAAAATACCGCCCGCCATCGTCCGAGTCGGAGTCAAACCGCCCGCCACGGACGGAAACACGCACGACAACACAAAACCGCCCGCCCACACGGCCGACACACCGCACGTGAAATTACGATCGCACCGCCATGAGCGCGGAAAACCACAAATATACCGCCCGCCAGCGCAAACAACGCCGATGAGAATCGACACGGCAGAAGCCATGGCGCCAACGTACCTGCACAGAAACCATCCGCACACAAAACCAATAGCACACAACATGGCCAACAAGTCCACACAGCAAGGCACGCACAAATACACAAGCACAGTACACATCCCGAAAACACCCCCCGGACAAACAAAAAATACAAAGGCCAGAACCCCAGACACAACACACCTGAAAACAACAGACCATGAGGACACACCCACATAGGTGAGTACAAAAGCAGCACTCCCACAGACTACAACCCCTTGCTACATTGCAAACCAGAGAGGAGAGGAGAGGACACAGTGACACAGCAAGGACAGCAGCACACCACAGAAACGCACACATCACTACCACCACCACCACCACCACCACCAAACACCACCACCACCACCACCACCACCACCACACCCCCGGCACCACAAACCCCCTGCACATTACACAACACACACCGCACCAGCACCACAAACACCATGGCACCACAAAGGATGCCCAAGTTCACGCCCATGGAGCTGACGGTCATGGTCGACGAGATCATCAAGGTATACCCACAAATCTATGGGAACATGGTCCAGCACACACCACTAGCCACCAGAAACAGAATGTGGAACCGGATCGTAGACCAGGTCAATGCAGTCGGGACCCTGCCCAGAAACAGAGTCGAGATTAACAAACGTTGGAATGACGTAAAGAGCCTGGTCAAGAAGAAGGAGGGCAAAAACAGAGAGCTGGCTGCCGTCACTGGCGGAGGGAATCCCGCGCTCTTTAAGACCTTCAAAGCGTGGGAGGAGAAGGTGCGAGTCGTAATCCATCCGGAGATCCTCGCCGGAATAGCAGGGGGAGTGGAGGCTGGTAAGTACAAACTAATGTATACCAGCACACCGCTATGTACTCACATGCGCAACTACCATGCCACAGCTCCCAGGGACAAACACCCCCATGTCCAGCACACAATACACAACACATCACACACACATGCAACAGACACTACCACACACAGCCCAAACCGAACAACTGTAAGATGCGTGGGGACATGTGTACACTAAGCCAGCCACGTAACCACCAACAGGTCCCCAAATATGCCAGAAGCGCCACAACGAGCACCCACCACACCCATGTGTCCGCCACAGCTGCACTAACCGACAAGTAACAGGTAAGTGGCAGGAACACAAAGTGCAGTGGGTGGGACGGTGGACAGCCCAAGTACAACACACACCAGGCCCCAGTCCCACAGCACAGCAAGGAGGAGCATCCCCCACACCCCACAGCCACGTGTCAGCCACCGCAGTGCACAACGACAGCCGAAAGGCAGACATCACGGTCCACAGCAATCGGTGTCAGTGGGTGTACAGCCACCCCCACGACCCACAACACCCCCCCACCCCCACAGACCTGCAACATGGAGCACCCCCCGCTTAGAGCCATGTGGCATCCAGTACAGTGCACGCACGAACAACTTGCAGGTGGGAAACTGGACAGGGCTGGATTACTGGAGGCATGAGGACCATAACACCACCAACACATGGGACATGTCACGTAGCAGACGAACACGCAGCACCGCCCACCGTCACGAACAAGTGAACAATGTGCACACGGACATGAACAACAGACTCACACCCCACATGACCCATCACAGACATAGCAACACCCAAGGAGCCACGTCTGCATGCACAAGCCACACTGAATATAGTCCCACACGGCAGCCACTGTGCAACTCATCACACACAACCGAAACACCATTGAAGTCCTGGCCATGTAGCCCCCACTGCCTGTCAACCCCACACCCCACAACTACGCCTATGTAAGACAAACAACACTAGACGCAACAGAGCGGAACAACATAAATGCACACGAACACCACTGAACCCATCAAACTCACAGACACACCATGCACATACAACATACCATCCATCCCATCCGTCAGCCCCAGTCTCATGAAAGGCATGTCATCCGCACAGCTGCCACACATACAGCAGTCACGCTAAGACACATGCCCATGACCAACCATGTGCCAGAAGTCAATTAAGCGCACGACACACTGTGAGCAACAACACACAACATGGGCCACACCCCCCCCGAGCACTGCAGTGATGCACATGGCACAGGGCAGCACGCACACCAAGGAGATGGGACAACTGCAATACGTTGGCTGGCACACAACTATCACTCACTCATAACGATGCGTCCAATGCCATGTCCAGTAATCACAACAGACAGCAAATATGCAGGGCATGTCAGGCATGCACACACCTCAGACCATGCACTGTCATGCTGCCACAACACATGTCACGTTCGGCACCCATGGCTCACAGCATGTACCCCAAAAGCATATCCCCTCCCAAATGCGAATCTGGGGCATGGCCCCCATGTAGCCATATGCGTTCCTAAGCGTTCCATTTGAACCCCAAAAGCATATCCCCTCCCAAATGCGAATCTGGGGCATGGCCCCCATGTTGCCATATGCGTTCCTAAGCGTTCCATTTGAACCCCAAAAGCATATCCCCTCCCAAATGCGAATCTGGGGCATGGCCCCCATGTAGCCATATGCGTTCCTAAGCGTTCCATTTGAACCCCAAAAGCATATCCCCTCCCAAATGCGAATCTGGGGCATGGCCCCCATGTAGCCATATGCGTTCCTAAGCGTTCCATTTGAACCCCAAAAGCATATCCCCTCCCAAATGCGAATCTGGGGCATGGCCCCCATGTTGCCATATGCGTTCCTAAGCGTTCCATATGAACTCCAAAAGCAAAGTACAAACCAGACCCAGGATGGGCCAGGAGCCCGCATACACCAGAGTCACAATGAGTAGGGGCACAGCAACACACCCATCGGCATGGCCAATCCGTCCCATGCCACATGTGCACAGCACACAGTCCCATTGCCTAGCACACACAACTACAGATGCCACAGCCACATACTCGCCTCCGGGAAACCCATGTACGAGATTGCACGAACTGCCAATGTCAGACGACTAATACATACTTCGCCAGGTGCAACACAATAACAAATCTCATTCTCTCCACAGGTGACGAACTGCCGGATGCTGGGGATGGAGACCGCAGCCAGCACAGCCAGCCCACAAGCCCCCAACGAGGACACACGGATCTGGAGGATCTGTCCTCCTCTTCGGACACGGACCACCAAGCTGGCCCATCTGGCGTGGCAGTGCCCAGCCGCTCCCCAGGACCCCTCCTACCCACCAACCCATCATCCAGGGATGCTGAACAGTCCCAGTCCCCTGCTGCCACTGTCGTTGCGGCCACACCCACGGTCATTGCGGCCACTACCACTGCCGCAACCGCCACCATCGCCGCACCGACCACCACCGCCTCCACCACCACCACGTCTTCGCTGGCACCAGCCCCAGCGCAGGTGGTGGCCCGGCCGACTGGATCCACCCTGGGAGCCACAGCGAGGACCGTGGTGTGCAATGTGGCTAGTGGGCAGGCCGGTGGCAGCAGGACTGGTAGGAGGAGCAGGGTCAGGGAAACGCCAGCCTCCCCTGGGAGCCATGCCCTGCCTCAAATGGCCAGAGTCCTTGGGGCCTATGAAGAGGCCCAAGGACAATGGGCCAGGTCTGCTACTGACACGCGGGAGGTGCTGGGGGTGCTGAGGTCCATGGACGCCCATATGGGCCAATTCGTGTCCCGTATGGACCAACTCGTGGACCTCATGGGCCAGCTGGTGGTGGCGGTGGGGTCACAGGCAAGGCCAGCAACACCACCTCCGCCACCACCTGCTAGGGCGCAGGGCCGGGCAGCAGTGTCCACTTCCCCTGCGTCCACAGCCAGTGAGCACACCTCACCCACCACCAGCAGGTCGCCACCACACACCCCCCTCCCAAACGTGGAAGGGGCCGTCCGAAGAGGAAACAGATCTCCCGGGAGGACTTCGCACGCTCCAGTCGCAAGTGAGGCAGCCAGCCAGCCTTCCGCCAGCCTTCCTTGACCAGCCACTGCATTGACTTGCTCTACGATCCCACTCCACACAGCCAGCTGGATGGCATGTGTGTGTTGGACTATGGACATAGAACCAGTGGGTACACCCTGATCATCACGCAGCCATGACCGACAGCTCATTGTCACTGCACGCACCACTTTTGTCATCACCTTACACACAATCACATGTCACAGTTTGTAATAAATGCACCTTTTTCACTAACTGCTGTTTGTGCCCTGTGTTTTATTTGTACGGAATACAACAGCCACCTTGGGCGGAAAGGCACCTGATGCGTGGCATGGCAATGGAATCCGGAGGGCCTGTAGGGACCTAGGGGTGGGAGACAGAACAGGAGCACATTCAATGAGTGTGTCACACACCCATCACACAGTACATGTCAACAACTACAAGCAATGTACACACATCGCACAGAGCAATAGGGCACAATGCCACAGTCACCAACAGTGGCATACTACCCTGGCCATGGAGCGTTGACACACTGCACGCAGTGAACATACGGCCACCCTGACACAGCACACACACACCTGCACAGATACAGACACATCATCCGTCGTACATGGACACTCACCGTCAAGTGAAGTAGCGGGCGATGAGCTGCTGGCGCACATTCCCAGCTTCCTCCTCTCCGCTGTCCACCTCACTCGAGCTGTCCTGGTCTGCGGGCTGGGGCCCTGGTTGATCTCCGTCATCCACAATGAGGGGGATCTGCTTCCGAATGGCCAGATTGTGCAGCATGCAGCACGCCACCACTATCTGGCACACCTTCTGTGGGGAGTACGCCAGTGCACCCCCGGTGCGGTCCAGGCACCTGAACCTGGACTTGAGGAGGCCAAAGGTACGCTCGACCACACGTCTGGTCCTCCCATGTGCCTCATTGTATCGATCGTCTGCTGGGGTGCGAGGATTCCTCAATGGACTGAGCAGCCATGCCCCATTCGGATACGCAGAGTCACCTGGGTGTGAGGGACACAGAGAACCGTTGCTATTCCAACAGCATCGCACAACCAGCACGCTACACCACTCCACATACTCACCGACAATACAGCCACGATCCTGTTGCAGATTGGCCATCAGTCGTGGCAAGATGCTGTTGCGCATTATGTGTGCGTCATGTGCCGAGCCTGGAAACTTGGCACACACGTGGGTGATCACCATGTCCGCAAGGCACACCACTTGCACATTCAGGGAGTGCGTGTGCTTCCTGTTGCGGTACAGGTGCTCAGTGGCCTGTGGTGGAACAAGGCCAACATGTGTGCAGTCAATGGCTCCCACGACGTGTGGGATTCTGCCAAGGGCATAGAATGCACCCTTCACTGCCGCCAATTCACGAGCCCTGGGGAATCTGATGTACCTGTTTCGGCACAGCATCATGGCTGCCAGTACATCCCTCAGCACCTTGCTGAACATGGGCTGGGACATCCCTCCTCCACTGCCCACTGTGTGCTGGAATGACCCAGTGGCGAAGAAATGCATGGCGGCCATCACCTTAGCCGTGGGGGTGACAGCAGTCGGATACACCCTGCGGGGACGGAGATGGGGCTCTAACATGGCACACAGTCGATGCAGAGTTGGCCTGTCCAGCCGAAACTTCCTGATTACCTCTGTATCGTCCATGTCCGCCAGCAATTGGTATGGGCGGTCAATGTTCGGTCTCCGCCTGGGTTAAATGGCAGAGGACACATGTCAAAGCAACACGGCACATAGCAATTTCGCATACACATCACTGACATGACTGAGCAAGCACATGAGCCACAGCCCAGCTGTCAAGCTGGGACGGCACGGCCACAATACACTTACACAGGTCTCCCAACAATGGCAATGGCAAGTGAGACATACCACTGCCATGTGCATGCACATGGGGATCTAGGCCCCAATGACTTGCGGGGCGTGCTGATGGGGACTGACTGCATATTCGTCAAGCGGCAACGCCACGGCAACATGAATGTCTGCTGAGCATGGAACTGCTTCCGAGGCTGGATGAGTATGGCACACGACGACGACGATGTGGGCACGGGCTGAGCGGCCAATACAAGTGGGACCTGTGGCACGAGGGGATATGAGACAGTAGTAGGTGTCAGCACTGCACCCTATGTACAGCACTGTACGGATCACAGCTCCCGAAACATTGACTGGTGTCCACATTGACAGCCCCATGCCAAGACGGCTGTGTGCTTGCAGTCACTCGTCACAGGTGAGAGGTTACATTGCACGTGCCAGGTGGCAGACGTACATAGTGGGAGCTGGCATGTGTGTGCATGTGTCTCCTGTTCAGGATCCACCAGATGGGCGCTGACTCTGTACTGACCATTGGACACAGCATGTTCCGTGGAAGGCTTGTGTGTGTGGGATGGTGGCACTGGATGTGCCTCCGTTGGGTGGGGGCCATGCACAGGGCGGGTACGTCGATGATTGCGCATTGTTGGTCACGGTGGGTGCACCAACTAAGATGTGTTGCCCTGTGTTCAATTCCTATGTCCGCATGATGATGGACTGTGGATGTGAGCAGACTACACATTGGTCGATGTGCTGTCTATATGCATGTGCCTTCACACCAGGCACAGCTGCCCCTGCACATGTGACCCCTGCTGGACTCGCTGCTGGGTCTGTGGAGCTGATGCACCTTCTGCGCGTGGGGCGGACAGCTCTCCTCACTTCCCTCATTGCGCATGTCATGTCTTTGCCGCAGGTGACATGGATCATGGAGGGCCCACATGTACGCGTGGGTAGGCTACACATGATTGTTCACTGGTCGCCACCCCCAGTCAGTGTTTCGAATGGGAAGGTTGTCGTGCTGGTGGTATGTTCGATGTGGCGGATGGGCGGGCCTAGGTGCGGGCTTACATTCCGGACATGGGGGGTAGTTGGATTGGCGACTAGTTGCAGTACACACGGGACACGTCTCTTCCTTTCCACATCTGGGTCATCCCTTGTACTAACTGACAGTGATACAGTCATCTTCGCCCCAGCCCTCATGTCCTCCCCTCGCCCCCCAATATGCATGCTCACCTGCGAGGCTAGCGCTTGCACAGGCAGCCCCAAGCTCGCACCAGAGAGGGCAAGGAGTGTATGTGTGGGTCCAGTTGCACGAGTGGGCTGTCTCAGGGTATGATGTGTGGCGGGACGCCGTCCACCTGCGTGGTGCCCCAAATGGAGACCCGGCCTGCATGGACTATGCATCACAGTCTTCGCCTTCCGGATCCGCCACCTGCGACACCCAGTGGCTGTGGCTGCCCTTGCGGCCAGGCCGCGTCCGTCTGTGGCTGTTGGCCCACACATTCACTCTTTGGCCTCTCTGGGGAGGGCTCGGGGGTGGTGGCGCACGCGCTTGCACTTAGTCGCAATGGCATGTGTCGTGGTTGGTATGATGGGCAATGGATGGGATGGTGCGAGCCACCTCCCGTGACGTCAGTGCTGCTCGTGCTGTGGTGCGTCCCCCCTACACTTCCATCTGACTTGTGCCATGCTAGACGTTGAGGTTCTATTGCCTGCGTGATATGACCAGGAGGAGCGCGAGGAGACCTCACACACACCATGCTCCACTGCCATCCCGTGCCCTGTATCGCCTGTGCGGATTGACTATGTTGGGGTTACACCTGGTCGACTGGGGCTGTGTGTGCCTTGTCAAGGGGCATGGCGGGCGCACAACAGGATCCAGCTTGTCCACAGAGGGTGGGCTGAGGTGCGCCTGGTACCGCTTTGTACGTGTGCCCGGCTGCTGTGCACACACGTGTTCACTCCCCCGACAGGTGTCCTCTCACAATGCCCAGGGAAGCGGTGGTGTACTGTTCATGACCCCTCCCAACACGGCGTGCTCCAACTTGGCATGTGCGCATCTACCCGTCGCACCCACCCACCTGAGCACTGCGTCCATACGACTTCACACGACACATGTGTGTCTTCCACAGTAGTGCTACTCATTTGCGTTGACATCCAATACCAGTGGACTACATGGTCATGTCACGACTGCCGTGTACTTCACATACTCTCATCCTCTCTCATTCGTACTTGTGAAATGAGTCAGCGGAGACAGTTTTGGTTTCAAACATTATATTGAGTCTTCTGTCCTCTGTGATGCAGTATAGTGGACACTACTGGCAGCGGGATACATGTTGAGGATATACTGAGCATGATTACAAATGGGATAGGGTGTAGGGTTACATGTGATTAGCTGTTGCATGTGGGATGTGGGCTTCCGAGTTACATCTGCTTGGCCAAGGCTGTGCTAATGTACATTTACGTATAGCTGCGGAGCTGCGGACTTTGACACAGACGGTATACATGTAGCCTACCAGACCGCTCGGCATCATGGGCACAGTCCATCTCAGTTCCATGTGACAGGTTTGCTGCGGTTGTTCCTCATGCACGCGTGCATGTGAGATGACATCAGGGCATGTGCTTGCGTGCATGCAGCGGCGTGCCACTTGTTGTTGCACTGTGGTGGTTACTGGACATGTCACAGTCACTGGGGTCGTGTTGTTGTTGTATGCACTTGTCGTCCATGCAAAGGTCCTGGTATGGGATTCCCGGGGCGGGGGTGGGAGGGGTGCAGCACCCACAGACTCCAGGCGACCTATTCATGTCCACTGAGCGGTGTGTGTGTCCATGTGCGCTGGATCCATGTCGTGTCCTGGTTGTTCGTGCAGTTCCGTCCATGTGGGTGCGATACACAGAGCCCATGCCACTGCCTCCCACGATGCATGCGGTGTTCCTGGATGTGATGGGGAACAGTGTGCATGTCCCGGTCATATCCGATGTCATGGCGATGTCGTTGATGGTGTGGTTACAGTTGCCGGTCGTTTGGTATGGCTGTTGTGGTGGTGACTGGCCAGTCCGTGCGGAAGCTGAGCATGGGTGCGGGGTTGGACTTCATGGGTCACTCGGGGAACCTGCGTTGTGGTCCGACGTATTTACAGGTTGTCAGGTATGCGATGCCGTCCAGCAGGGCTTCCATGTCATTGGTGGTGTACATGTTTGCCAGCCAATGAAGCGGATGGTGGCTGTCAAGGTGTTGTTCGTAGGTTGTCCCTTGGAGGACCATGATGGGGCATGCTGGGTGACATTCGATGTAGCTGTTCTCGATGATCCGTCGTGTGGAGGCACAGTGGTTCCATTTCAGTGCGGGTGCGATGTTGGCCACATACGCCATGCCCCCATAGGCAGAGCAGGCCCTGTCGTGTGCGTCCAGAGGGAGGAGTAGTGGTAGCAGGTCCACCTTCAGACATGCCGGGTTGGAGAGGCATATCTCGACGGGATGCTGGTAGGGACACCTCCGACAGTAGAAGACGGGCATGACGCAGCTGAACAATGTGATGCGGTAAGTCAGTCGGTAACTTACGTTCAGCAGGGACAGGAGATCGCATCCCAATGTATGTATCGTGTTGGTTTTGTACAGCTTGAGCTGTTCGGCGTAGTTGGGTAGGTGTGTTGCGGTTGCCATTTCGCAGCGGTTCGTTGAGATGGCGTGCTCCGGCTGTGTGTGCAGTCTGCAATGTGCACGCTCCGGGGTTGCTGTGAGCTCTGTGTAGTCGTAGGGAGACAGGACTTGTGTTCTGTTTGCTTGTTTGGAGGACACGGGCCCTCTTCCCACATGCTTCTCAGACAGTTCAAGGTCAGTGCTGTGTGACTCCTTCCAATTAACTTGCATGTGGCCGACATGGGGGAGTGTTTTCTTCTTTCTTCCCCGTCCGTTGTGTGCTTCTGTGATATGCGCTATCTGCCCTGTGGTCGGTCTCCTCGGCATGCCTGTGTTGGTCTATTCTTGGACAATGGCTGTATTCACCGGCTTCTGTCGTAGGGCTGTGGTTTCGGAGTTGGAATGGAAGGTCATTCAGTGCTGTCTGCTCTCCCTTGTGTGGGCGGCAGGCTGCCTTTCCGCTCTGCGTTGGGCCTTGTGTGTGGATGTTATTCTTGGGCCACCTGTTGTCGGTCCCCGGGCTCTTTGGTGTTCCGTTTCATATGTCTTGTTCATATGTGCAGGGTGGTATGGGTTTTTCAGTGTGGTACTGGCGTTCCTCTTCCCGAAGGGGCCCTGCTTCTCCTAGTTGGTGTTGCCGCCGCTGTGTGCTACGCCATGTTTGTTACACTGGGGTGTGTCCTGCAGTTGCGTGTCTTCACTGACATGTGTGCGTCGGTTGTGTGGCGTTGGGTGTTGTCCGTGAATTGGGCGTTGGGGACATGTCTGTGGCCGGCCTGTCACGTGTCATGTGCGTTCGGGGTGGGGCTGATGTGTGTGCTGCTTGGTTGTGTCCCTGTGTCTGTGTGCGACGCATGCATGGCGCTGCGGTTGGCCTCTGCGTTGTGCGCATGTGTGGCGGCGTCATCGGCGCTTTGGGGCCGTGACGGGGTGGTTGGTTCCTAGTCCCAGGTGGTGTGTACACATGTGTTCCGCGATGTTAGGATTTGGCCTGTGTGTCATATGTGGATGCAATGGTGGATGTGTAGTGTGCACGCGCTGGTGGGGGTTGTCCGCTTTTTCCGCCCTTGCACTGTGTGCGCTGTTTGCGTGCACTTGTTGTGTGTGTGCCTACCTGCGTCTCCGCGGTACGTTGCGTCCTTGGTGGTGCATCAGCAGAAGCATGGGAAGGGCCTGCAGTGCTGGATTCATGCCCGGGGTGCCGCTTCTTCGTTGTCCGTGCTCTGCGTCCGTGTTTCCGCCTCTCTTTCACGTGCGGTGTCTCTTTGCCGTGGGAGCCGTTTGTTTGCGGCATCGTAATTTATGCGCCGGGCGGGACGTGTTTCGTCGGACGGTGTGTGTCAGTTGTGCTGCGCCGCTACGTGTGCGGGCGCACTTTGATGGCGGACGGTGTTGCTGGCTTGCCGGCGGTGTTTGGCCTGCTTTTCGCATCGTAATTGGGCGGGCGTGTGGACTGCTGCGTGCCGGCGGTAACTGGTGGTTTTTGCATCCGCCAGCACGGCGGTTGTGCTTCCGCCCGCCATCGTAATGGGCCTCTAAATTTGTCATTAATGTTCTTGTTAATAAATAATTGCTACATAAAAATATTAATTTGTTTGAAAATTATTTTTTTATTTAGTATAATATTTGTTGGTATTTCTGATATGTATTTAACATTATAATATGTTGTAATTTTTTTTAACATTAAATATATTTGTTTTTTAATTTTGTAACATATTTATATATTTTATTTATTTCATTTTTTAAATATTTTAATTTTGTTGATATTTTGTTTGTTTTTAATTTTGAACTGACTGGAGTGGGAATAGTAAATTTTACCCCTCCGCAATCCAACACTTTCCCTACTGTTGCACTCACTGGAGTGGGAATAGTAATTTATACCCCTCCGCTATCCATCGCTTTCCCTACTGCTGCCCTGACTGGAGTGGGAATAGTAAATTGTATCTCTAAACTATTTTTAATATTAAATATATTTGTTTTTTAATTTTTAACAGATTTATATGTTTTATTTATTTAGTATTTTTAATATTTGTATTTTGTTGATGATATTTTGTTTGTTTTTAATTTTGAACTGACTGGAGTGGGAATAGTAATGTTTACCCCTCCGCTATCCAACACTTTCCCTACTGTTGCACTCATTGGAGTGGAAATAAGTAATTTATACCCCTCCGCCATCCATCGCTTTCCCTACTGCTTCCCTGACTGGAGTGGGAATAGTAAATTGTATCTCTAAACTATTTTTAATATTAAATATATTTGTTTTTAAATTTTTAACATATGGTTTTTTTTTTTCGTTTTTTTTAAATATTTGTATTTTGTTGATGATATTTTGTTTGTTTTTAGTTTTGAACTGACTGGAGTGGGAATAGTAACTTTTACCCCTCCGCAATCCAACACGTTCCCTACTGTTGCACTCACTGGAGTGGGAATAGTAATTTATTTCCCTCCGCTATCCAACACTTTCTCAACTGTTGCAATCATTGGAGTGGGAATAGTAATTTTTACCCCTCTGCAATCCAACACTTTCCCTACTGTTGCACTCCTTGGAGTGGGAATAGTAATTTATAACCCTCTGCTATCCATCACTTTCCCTACTGTTGCACTGACTGGAGTGGGAATAGTAAATGTTATCCCTCCGCTATCCAACACTTTCCCTACTGTTGCACTCATTGGAGTAGGAATAGTAATTTATATCCCTCCGCAATCCAACACTTTCCCTACTGTTGCACTGACTGGAGTGGGAATATTAAATTTTACTCCTCTGCTCTTAATAGTTTCCTTCGTGTTGTATTGGCTGGAATGGGTGCTGTAAATATTTTCTATGTGTTATTTATCACTTTTTCTACTGTTGCATATATTGGAGGGAGATTTCTAAATTTTATTTTTATCCAGTGTAAATATTTATGTGTTGTGCTAAATGGGGGGCCCATTACGATAACCGGCGGTAAAAAAACCGCCATCTACCATAGCCTGAAAAAAAAACCCGCCTGCACCATGGGAATACCGACCGAGCAATTATGATGACGCGAAGCAACCACCGCCCGTTGCGGAAAGAACAGACAGAATACCGCCCGTCCATGTCAGAGTAGAAGATAATCCGTCACCACGGACGCAATACCGCCCGAATACGACCGCGCTGACGAACTAGACACCGGCCGTCAAATTATGATCCCCCCGACATGACCTCGGTAAAACAACATATTTCCCGCCCGCCACGGTGAACAACAGAGATGAATAACTGACAATGCGGAAGGCCTGGCGGCCACGTCCGTGCACGGAAACATTGGCGGCCCAAAGAAATACACACAACACGGCCAACAAGTCCACACAGCAAACGACTCCAAAATACCCAGACACAGAACCCATCCCAAAGACACATCCCCCTGGCCAAACCAAAAAACCACAAATCTCAGGACACCACGCACAACACACCTGAAAATGACAGCCCATCATGACACACCCACATAGGTGAGTACAAAAGCAGCCCCTTCACAGACCACAATCCCTTGCACCACTACAAAGCCAAGACCACAGCAGAGAACACAGAGAGCCACAAAGCATACCACACGCACGCACACATCACACTCATCACCAACAACACCACCACCATCACCACCTAAACACCGGCACCACTAACCCCTTGCATATCACACACCACCCACCACCCACCACCACACCAGCAACACAAAAACCAAACCACGCACCATGGCAACACAACGAATGCCTAAGTTCACTGCCACAGAGTTGACGGTCATGGTCGACGAGGTCATCAAGGTGCACCCACAAATCTATGGGAACCAGGTCCAACAGACACCAGTAGCCACCAGAAACAGGATGTGGAGGAGGATCGTAGACCAGGTGAATGCAGTTGGGAACGTGCCACGCAACCGGGGGGAAATCACCAAGAGGTGGCAGGACCTGAAAAGCGTGGTCAGGAAGAAGGAGGCCAAGAACCGTGAGCTGGCTGACAGGACTGGCGGCGGAAATCCCACGCCATTCAAGACCTTCAAGGCGTGGGAGGAGATGGTGCGAGGCATTCTACATCCGGAGAGTCTCACCGGAATACCAGGGGGAGTGGAGGCTGGTAAGTACAAACAAATCTATACCAGCACACTGCTATGTACTGTCATGCACCACCAGAATGCCATAGCTCCGAGGGACAAACACCCCCATGTCCAGTACACAATCCACAAGACAACTCTCACACATGCAACAGACACTCCCACACACTCAGCCCAAAGGTACCAACAAACAGAAACCATGGGGGCATGTGTACAGTCAGCCAGCACCACAACTCCCACCAGCTCCCCTTGTAGCCCAGATACGCCGGAAGGAGCACTGCCCACACCCACACCCATGTGTCAGCCATAGCTGCACAAACCAACAAGTAACAGGTAAGTAGCCGAACCACAAGGTCCGTGTATCGGAGGGGGGACTGCAGAAGTACAACCCCCACCAGGCCCCCAGTCCCACAGCGCAGCAAGATGGAGCACTCCCCACACCTATGTGTCAGCCATTGCAGTGCACACCGTCATCCCACAGGTAGATATGTTACCTGACATGGAAGGGTGTCTGTGGCTGGTAAACCATCACCACAACTCACAGCACGGCCCCCACTCCCACAGACCAGCAAGATGGAGCACCCCTCCCACACATAACCATGTGGTAGCCATTGCATTGCTCCCTCCAAACCAACAACTAGGTAGACTACTGTACAGGGCGGGGTGTCTGTAGGCATGAGGACTGTACTATGACTAACATTTGGGACATGTCACGTAGCAGAGGAACAGGTAGCACTGCTCCCTGACAGAAACATGTGACTAATGTGCACACGGACATGAATCACAGAGTCATAGCCCACATGAGCCATCTCAAATACAGTAACACATAAGGAGTCACGTCTGCATGCACATGTCTCACTGGAGTACTGACCCACATGGTGTGCACTGTTCCAGTCATCACACACAGCAGCAACACCATCCAAGTCTTGTCCATGTAGTCGTGTCAGCTTGTTCCGTTGACATCGTACAACATCACCCATGTATGTCTATCCTGTCTCAATGTAACAGAGTGGAACCCCAGTAATGTCACATACACCACTGGACCCATGAACCACACAGCTACACAATGCACCTTCAAAATCTCATCCATCACATCTTTCAGCCCCAGTGTCATGAGAGGTATATCATCTAAACAGTTGTCCCATATACAGTAGTGCAGCAAAGATTCCTGCCCATGACCAATAATGTGTCTGCTGTGTCTGAAGCGCACGTCACACTGTGAGTTACAACATACCAAATATAGTCAACACCCCAAGAGCACAGCATTGCTGCACATGGCTGAGGGTAGCATGCACACCAAGGAATTGTCCCATCTGCAACACGTTGTGTGGCACACAACCATTACTCACTCACTACAATGCTTGCAGTGTAATGTCCCTAAATGACAACAGTGAGCTGATATGCTGGGTAAGGCAGACATACACACACCTTAGTCTCTGTAGTGTTGTGTGGCCAAAACACATGTCCCCTTCTGCACCCATATGTCACAGTATGTACCACAGTACCATATTTCAGCTCCAAAGCGTCCATGGGGCTGTACCCCTTTTGCCATCTGCGTTTCAAAGCGTTGCATTTGAACCCCAAGAACATATATCATCTCAAAAGCGTTCATGGGGCTGTACCCCGTTCCCACCAAAGCCACAAAATGTAGGGGTACTGCAACACACACCATTTGGCATTTCAAATCCGTCCCATGCCATATGCACCCATCACACTATTCCATTGCCATGATCACGCACACACATTGTAGAGCCATACACACGCATCTGGCAAATGAGTGCACAACTGTGCACAAACTGTGCATGTCAGACATCTAACACAAACCCTGCAAGGTGCAACACAATAACCTTTCGTCTCCGCCCCACAGGTGACGAACGGCATGATGCTGGGGAGGGAGACAGCAGCCATCACAGCCAGTCCACAAGCCCCCCCACCCAGACTCACGGATGTGGAAAACCTGGACACCTCTACGGACGAGGACTCCCTACCAGGCACATCTGGTGTGGCAGGGCGCAACAGCTCCCCAGGACCCCTCCTACCCACAAACCCATCTCCCAGGGCTGGTGACCAGTCCCAGGCCCCTGCAGCCACGGTCATTGTGGCCACCACCGCCGCAACCACCACCAACATCACCACCACCAGGGCCTCCCTGACCACTCACCCTGCACAAGGGGTGGCACGCACCTCGACATCGACCCTGGGAGCCAGAAGGAGGCCCCGGGTGACCAATGTGGCGAGTGGGCAGGTCGGTGGCAGCAGTTCAGGTGGGAGGAGCAGGGTCAGGCCAACGCCATCAGAGCCTGGGAGCCAAGCCCTGCCGCAAATCGCCAGAGTCCTTGGGGCCTATGAAGCAGCCCAGGGACAATGGGCCAGGTCAGCTTCTGACACGCGGGAAGTCCTTGGGGTGTTGAGGTCCATGGACGCCCACATGGGCCAACTTGTGGGCCTCATGGGCCAGCTAGTGGTGGCGGTGAGGGCCCAATCAAGGGCAACCACACCACCTCCGCCACCACCTGCTGGGGCGCTGGGACGTGCAACATCCAGTTCCCCTGCGTCCACAGCGAGTGGGCAATCCTCAGCCACCACCAGCAGCCCACAAACACAACCCCCCCCTCCCAAACGTGGAAGGGGCCGTCCAAAGAGGAAACAGGTGTCCAGAGAGGACTTTGCATGCTCCAAACGCCAGTGAGTCAGCCAGCCACGGTGGCCATCTCCTGCATTCACTTGGACTACCATCCTACCCCACACTGCCAGGTGAATGGCATGTGTCTGTTGGACTGCGGACCCAGAACAACATGGGTACACCTTGACCATCACGCGGACATGACCGTCAACTCATTGTACAGCATGCACCACTTTCTTGATCACCTTGCCCACAATCACATGTCACCTTCAAAATAAATACACCTGTATCACAATCTGTGTAATCTGCTCTTTTTATAATCAAGGATGCCCAACCGTCACCATGGTCAGAAATGCATCTGTAGTGTGGTATGTCGATAGGCCAGGAGAGGCTGTAGGGACCTAGGGGTGAAAAACAGAACAAGAGTCCATTGAATGTGTGTGTCACACACTCATCACACAGTACTTGTCATCATGTTCAAGCAATGTACACACATCTCACAGAGCAACAGGGCACAATGCTACAGCCACTGTCAGTGGCATACTACCCTGGACATGGACCATTGCCACACAGCACTCAGTGAACAATAGGCCGCCGTGACAATGCACACATACACCTACACAACTACAGCAACATCAGCCGTCGTACATGGTCACTCACCGTCAAGTGAAGTAGCGGGCGATGAGCTGCTGACGCTCATTCACTGCTTCCTCCTCTCCACTGTCCTCGTCACTGGACACGGCTTGGCCTGCAGGCGGGGGCCTTGGCTGATCACCGTCATCCACTATCAGGGGGATCTGCCTGCGAATCGCAAGATTGTGCAGCATGCAGCATGCCACAACTATCTGGCACACCTTCTGTGGGGAGTATGCCAGTGCACCCCCGGTGCGGTCCAGGCATCTGAATCTGGACTTCAGGAGCCCAAAAGCCCGCTCCACCACACATCTGGTCCTCCCATGTGCCTCATTGTATCTGACATCAGCTGGCGTCCGAGCATTGCGTAGTGGGCTCAGCAGCCAAGGCCCATTAGGATATGCAGAGTCACCTGGGTGTGAGAAACACGGAGAAACGTTGCCTTTCCAACAGGACACAAGACAGCATGTCACACCCAGCACGCTACATGAGTATGCATACTCACCAACAATCCATGCACGGTCCGGTTGCAGATTGGTCATCATACGTGGGAGGATGCTGTGGCGCATGATGTGCGAGTCATGGGTGGATCCGGGAAACTTCGCACACACGTGTGTGATGATCATGTCCGCCAGGCACACCACTTGCATATTCAGGGAGTGGAAATGTTTCCGGTTCCTGTAGATGTGCTCCATGGCCTGTGGTGCAACAAGGCCAACATGGGTGCAATCAATTGCACCAACAACCTGGGGGATGCGTCCAAGGGCATAGAAAGCACCCTTCACTGCCGCCAAATCACGAGCCCTGGGGAATCTGATGTACCGGTTCCTGTAGAGCATCATAACTGACAGGACATCCCGTAGCACCATGCTGAACATGGGCTGGGACATCCCACCTCCACTGCCCACCGTGTGTTGAAAGGATCCGGTAGCGAAAAAATGCAGTGCAGCCATCACCTTAGCCATGGGGGTGAATGCTGTAGGATACACCCTGCGAGGACGAAGGTGGGGTTCCAACATGGCACATAGGCGATGCAGGGTGGGTCGGTCCAGACGGAACTTCCGGATAACCTCCACATCCTCCATGTCTGCCAGCAATTGGTAGGGGCGATGTATGTTTGGTCTCCTCCTAGGACAGATGGAAGTGGACACATGTCAATGCAACACACCACATGGCATTTTCACATACACAAAACAAAGATCACTGACAAAGCAATAGAATCACAGAACAGCTGACAAGTAGAGACAGCACAGCTACATTACTCTTACACAGGTCCCCTTACCAATAGCAATGACCACTGACACCAACCATAGCTATGAGCATGCACATGGGGATTTAGGCCATAATAGCTTGAAAGGCATGATGAAGATTTCAGACTGCATATGTGGGAAGCGGCAACACCACGGCAATATACCTAGCTGCTGTGCCTGACACCGCTTCCGAGGCTGGGTGAGTATGGCACACACCAACAACACAATGTACACAGGCTGAGCGGTATACCAATTGCAGCAACTTGGACACGCTGAAACAGCCCCAGGGGGCTATATGAGTGTGGGAGGGTGACAGGCATTACCACAGCTTCCAGGGACTGCTGACTGGCATCCCTCAACAACACCTGCTGCTGCTGCCACCTGTCCACCCTCATGTCGACGACTCTGATGATATGTCCAGGTCCACTCACCAGCGAGGAGCTGGAGTTCCTGGATTCCGAGCTCCACGCACACTGCCCAAGGCTATTACCTGCAAAAGTTGTGTGTGTGAGTGCATATGGGGGACACACATGTCGTTGATCCGCAGCACTATGAGTCAGAGCCTTTGGGGTTCCAACATGCACTGCTTACCATGCTTACTACAGGTGGAAGGGGTATGTAGGCTCTCTTGCGCTTTCCCATGCATGTCCCTCCCGAGTGGTGGTACATGGCATTTTCAGGTCAGACATCCAGTGACGCAGCCACTTGGCAATGCATGATTCAGGGCAGTTATTGCTTATGTGAATGGCTGGCTGGGTCCCTGCTGGCCTTCTCAGTCTCGGCAGACCTGGGTTGCACATTGACCGCCCAATCCTAGAAGGAAACTACACTGACTGTACAGTGGCTTACATGTGTCATTAGTCCACAACTGTCAGGAAATGCGCAAACTCAGCCCTGTCGATTGGACACTCCAGGCCTTGTGAGAGTGATGTGTGTGAGAGATAGTGGCGCTGAATGTGACCTCCATTGCGGGGTGTGCCATTCACAGGGTGAGTACGTTGAGGGCTGCACAGTGTTGGACACAGTGAGTCCACCCACAAAGATGTATTGCCTTGTGAACTATGTGTTGGTCTACCTGACACTGGACAGTAGATGTGGGCAGACTACACATTGCTCAAAGTGCTGGCATCCTGCAAGTGAATGGGATGGACAGGTACTGTGTACACACTCCCACCAGCATGCATTCACGTGTGGTGTACACATGCTGTTATGCCATGTCCGATACCTTCTTGGCTCTGTTACACATCTCTGAGTATTTAGGATGGGTCAGCATCATGCCACTGTGATTGGTGGATGTGGGTGATGATGAGAAGTGTATGAGTGATATTCCTACCCTCCTGTGTACCATCCCTGCAGTTGGAAGTCCTCCAGCCCAAGGCCTTGTGATGTGCCATTGCATCCAAGTTGATGCCTCTGTGTATGTGTGACCGACAGTGCAGCCAATTCCACAAAGGGTGTGACGTCATCTGCCGGATGTGCGACTACCTGGCGGAGACGAATCGGGGGATGCCCCCTCGTATTGTCAGGTTAGCACGGTGCTGCATTTCACCACTATTGGTCTGCTTCTTGACAGTCACAGAGCCTGTGCCGGATGCACATTTGTAGGGGCATCAGCAGCAAACAGGTGGACAGTATTGTGGGATGGTGTCTTTTGCTGTGAGAGGCAGCATGTGTCCGCAGCCTACCCATCATCTGGGTAATGTGATGTTTGTTGCGTGATGCAGTGGGTTGTAAGTGTACTCTGTGCTGGGTGCATCTGACATGCATATGCGAATTCTGAGGGTCAAGATGTAATTTGAGCACTCAGCATTGTCAATGCATTCCGAGTCGTAGGCCTCAGGAACAGCCTGTAGTATGCTGGAGTGGCAATTCCCATGTATGTTTGAGGCACTGTGCCTACTCTGATTTCGTTCGGACATATGTGTGCGATGCCTGACCTCATATTCCTGATACTTACACATCTGGCACACTGTGCAACAGTAGTTGTGCTCGTGCGAAAGACAGGTGTATGGCATGGGCTCATGACCATTGTGGACTGTCATGTTGCAGACTGTGTGAGTGGTGTCCCATTCTGCTCCATGCAGGTATGTCCCTGGCCTAATGACGTGGTGGTCATCCTTGCCACCATCAGGACAGTGGGCGTGCACACAGCGATTTGTGGCTATGACCGCAGGGTGACACAGGCCGGGTGTTGTGCTATGTGCACAACACATGTGCCACTTATTAGCGGCTTCATTTCATGTACGCCCGCCATTACGTGTTGATTGTGGTGGCTGTATACAGTTGCACAGGTATCGTGCAACATGTGGATTTGAGAATGTTCTGTGCTGCCTCCCTTGCACATGTCTGTTTAATTGATGCCAAATGAGTGAGGCCACCTCGCTCACCCTCATGTAGCATCTCCCGTGGGTGCTGAGGCACAGGGGACGGTCAACAGTGGTGGGGCATCGGATGAAGCAGCTGCACAGGAGCTGGGTGGGGCAGATGTGACCAGCGCCTCGGAGGGGCCAGACGTGTGCTGGATGAATCACAGGCAGAGACGGCAATTGCTGCGTCATCTGAGGACAGAGGTCATGCATCCATGTTTGCTAGCACAGGGGACATGGACACTGGCCCCTCTGCAGCCACGCGGAGGCCAGTGCCCGCCCTCCCATCTACTTCCACTGGTGCAACACGTGTCGGCACAAGGATGAAGGGTAGAGTGTCCTTCACACCAGGCACAGCTGCACCTGCACATGTGACCCCTGCTGCCCTCAGTGCTGGGTCTGTTGAGCTTGTGCGGCATCTCTGCGTGGGGCAGACAGCTCTCATCATTAACTTCATTGCCCATGACATCACCTTGCCGCAGGTGACATAGTTCATGGAGGTCCGACATGTACGCGTGGGTGGGCTACACCAGACTGTCCAATGGTTGTCCCCCCCAGTCAAGGTGGGCCTTCAACTGGGCCACGCTCAGGCTGACATTCCTGACCCTCTCTCCACCCCCCTGGAATGTAGCACATCCGACAACAGCAGGGCACGAGTCCTAACAAAAGAGGTGGTGGGACGATGATGGTGGAAAGAGTGAATGTGTGGCTCCATTTGCTCCAGTTATCGGGCTCACGTTAATATGAGTGGGGGGACGTCGTCCACCCGCGTGGTACCCCGACTCGAGCCCTGGACAACAGTGACAATGCATGGCAGTCTCTGGAGTCCGGATACACCACATGCAACACACAGAAGCTGTAGCCGCCCGAGCGGGCCAGGCCGCAGACACCATCCTAGACGAAAGGTAGACACACCCCGGAGCGCATAGTCATTACATCCGCTGCCATTGACAAGGGACCCATTGAGTGTGATATGGGCCTCAGGGTGACGGGCCTCTGAGCCATCCGCCGCCAATGAGTCTCATGCAACTCACACATTTCGCAAAGCCAATAGGACACATTGCCTGCACACCAGGGCTCGAGTCGGGGCACCACGCGGGTGGACAGCGTCCCCCCACTCATATTAATGTGAGCCCGATAACTGGAGCAGATGGAGCCACACATTCACTCTTTGGCCTCTCTGGGGCGAAATTGGAACAGCTGCTCACGAGCTGGCTTCTCTGATGCAATCGCATCTAAGGGGTGAGCGAGGGGAGGCAATAAGTCTGATGGTGCAAGCCACCTTTCGTGACATCACTTCCTGGCCTGACGTCAGCGTCCCCCCACTTCTTATTTGGGACTTGTGCCCTGCTGCACACTGAGAATGTGTTGCCTGCGAGATGTGACCAGGAGCAGGGCGCCATGACCTCCCACCCACCAAGCTCCACTGCCATCCCGTGCCCTGGGTAGCCTGTGCAGGTGGACGATGTAGGGGGTACACCTGGAGGACAGGGGATGTAGGTGCCTTGGCAAGGGCCTGGCAGATGCACAGCAATATCCAGCATGTCCCCAGAGGGAGGGCCAACATCTACACCTGATGCAGCATTGATCGTGTGCCCGCCTGTTGTGCCCACACGAGTTCACATTCATCCCCAGCCAGGTAGGCTTTCCAAATACCCAACACAGTGGAAATCTACCCCTCCGGGATCCTCCCCACACAGTCTGTTTCAACACTGCATGGGTGCACCTACCTGTGCCACCCACCCACCTGGGCCAAGCAGCCCTCCCGCTTCACATGCCACATGTGTCTTCCACAGTTGTGCTTCTCTCTCCGGGGCGGACCTCCAACTGTCCCGTAGCACACAGACAGCACCGAGACAGACTGGCATCCTGTTTGAATGGTAGGCACCCTCACACACCTACCTGTGACACAGTGGTGGCTGTGCTGGCTATTGTGACTGCCATGGCAGTGGTGATCACCATGGCAGGGTACACTCACACACAATGCATACGCATCTTTTAATATCACCACTCTGCACATCGGACTGGCCACTGTCCCTGGTGTTGTACAATGTTGCCGCCTGTCTATGCAATCTGTGACTGGATGCTGTTGTTCCTGTAGTGGGTTGTGTCTGTGTAGTTGCTGATTGCAGTTGTTACTGTGTGTGCATAGTTAAGTGAGGCAAATGCCGTGTATGGTACCTCAACAATTGCAATGTCTGGTCTCACATCCCTATGTGTATCATACGTGGCTGGGACTTCACTTCTTTCAGGCTCTACTACTTGTGTGTGTGATGAAGACGTATGTCTGTGACACGGATTGTCTGCATGTATTTGGTGTTATTTCGGTGCAAATGTATACGTGTCATGTGTGCGTGCAAGCAAAGCACAGGGTGTGAGTCTAGCCACAGGATGACAGGTAGCATGTGCAGAGTGTGCGGGTATGTGAGAGCTTACTTTATGGTTGGCCAGCGGTGTAGGTGTATGTGAATCTTGTGATGAACATTGACCCTGGGCACATGGCTTACTTTCAATGTGTGCATTTGGGAGGTGTAGGTGTGTGTGGTGTGAAGGGTGTGACTTTGGGGTAGTGTTGGGGTGTGTGCGCTCTGGCAATGTCGACTACACACATGTGTTACCCAGGGGCATGGTGTGTGTTTGTATCCGTGTTCAGGTCTGTGAATGTGAGCACATGTGTGTATTGTCTGTTGCACAGTGTGCAGTGTGTGGGTGTGTCCTTGCAATTCAGGAGGAGTCCTACTTGATATGTATTGCCCATTGTGGGTCTGCAGGGTGTGTGAAGGTGAAGATTGTGCCTTGTTTAATTGAGCATGTATGTGCATTTCTGCATTTCGTACTCACTGTGCTGCCCTGCCCACCCACACTGATATCGTGTGTGTGTTCTGTCATGCATTGCTGTGGCATGCTTCTTGCGTGGCTCCTATATTTGCTTGATGTGTGTGATGTCAGACTGTGAAGGTAATTGTACACATATGTAGGACTGTGCTTTGTAGTGACCAGGCCGCCAGTGTTGATGTGATGATCTGTTGGGCCACGTCAGACTCTGAAAGGGCCAAGGCCCACGACCTGTGGTATTTCACTGGGTCCACTGTGGCAGCGACTCATATGCATTGACATCCAATGACACTTGACTACATGGTCATCTCACGACTCTCGTGTACTTCACGCACTCTCATCCTCTCTCATTCGTACTTGTCTACGATCAATAAGTCTACAGAGTCACATATTTGCTTCAAGGCATGTATTTGAACTTACTTCCTCTGTGATGCAGGATATGGACACTACAGGCAGCGAAATGCATGTGGAGGATATACTTAGCATGATTACACATACAAAAGGGGGTACAGGTAGATGTGATTAGTTGTTGATTGTGGAATACAGGCTTCAGAGTTACGAATGCCCTGCCCTTGCTATGCTACAGTACATTTGCTCATTACTGAAGAGCTCTATGCTTTGACACAGACAGTATTAATTTTTCCTACCAGACAGCTTGACATCATAGGCACAATACATCTCAGTCCCATGGTACAGGATTACTACAATAGGGACTCCGACACACCTGCGTCAGAGGTGACATCAGAGCATGAGCCTACATGCATGCAGCAGCGTCTCACATGTTGTTGCGATATGGTGGCTACTGAACGTGACACAATGACTGGGGCCATGTTGTAGGGGGTTGCATTTGTTGTCCATGCAATAGTCCTGGCACGAAAGTACAGACGAAGGTGAGGTGACAGTTCTCACGTAATACAGCAGACAGATAAGCGTGCACTGACAGGAGCATGTGTTCAGGTGCGCAGAAGACATATTATAGCATAGTTGGTCGTGCAGCATTGGCCATGTGGTTACTGTACACAAGTCCCATACCTCAGCCTGCCCCTGTTCATGCAGGGACACGGGATATGGTGAGGAACAGAGTGCATGTCCCGAACATGTCAATTGTCATGGCAGTGGGGTTGATGGTAAGGTGTTTGTTGCAGATTGCATGGTATAGTTGTTGCACAGCTAACTGCCCACTGCATGCGGATGCCAAGCATAGGTACGGTGTTGAACATGAATGTTCAATTGTGGGTATTGATTTGGGGACCCATGAATTGACAAGTTGTCAGGTATGCAATACCTTCCAGCAGAGCATCCCTCGCATTGGTGGTATGCATGGATGACATCCAATGAAGCGGATGGTGGGTTGCAACGTGTTCATCGTAAGTTGTCCCTTGTAGAAGCCTGATGGGACATGTCGGATGACATTCGATGAAACTGTAATCCAGCATACGTTGTGCGGAGGCACACTGGTCCCATTGCAGTGTGTGTCCGATTGCAGCCACAAATGCCATGCCCCCATACACTGAACAGATCCTGTCGTGGGCGTCCAGGGGTGCAAACAGGTGAACCAAGTCCGCATTTGGACATGCCGGGTTGGAGAGACATAAATCCACAGGCCTGTGGTACGGGCACCTCCGACAGTAGAACACGGGGATGACGCAGCTGAACATTTCGATGCGGTAAGTTACTCGGTAACTTACATTCAGCATGGCCAGATTTGCACAGCCCACTATCTGTAGCAAGCTATCACTGTACAGCTGCATCTGCCTGGTGTAGCTGTGAAGCACTGGTGCACCAGCCATTTTGCTGCAGGGTGATGTGATGGCGTGTGAGCTGTCTGCTGAGTGCAACCTCCGACGATGCTGGGAATTCTTGAATGGATGTTATGCGGCAGGACTTTGGGTATGGCTTGGGAGGAGGACGCAGGCCCTCATCCCACATGCTCCAATGAATGGTCAAGGACAGTGGTGTCTGGCTCTTTCCTGATTACTTGCATTTGAGCCACAAGGAGCAGTGGTATAATTGTATTTTGTGGTATTATCTTTCTTTCATGTTGGGCGTTATTTGCCAGTGGAAGGTTTACTCAGCATGGCTATGTTTGGCTTCTTGTTGGTACAATGGCTCCATTCTCCTGCAGAATTTGTTGCAATGTGATTTACGTGTAGGAATGGAAGGCCATTCATTGCTATCTGCTCTCCCGTGTGTGGGGGGGACACTTCGTTTCCTCTGTACATTGAGACTTGTGTGTGGGCGTAGTAATTGGGAACACCTGTTCTCAGGCTGCAGGGTTTGTCTCTTTTGTACATTGCATGGCTTGTTGTTGCGTGCAGGATGGTATAGGTATTTTTAGATGGGACTGGCGTGCCTTTTGCGGACAATGTCCATTTTCTGCGCTGTTATGTGGCAGACGCTGTGTGCTTCTCCATGTTTTGCACACAGGGGTGTGTCCTATTTTGACGTCACATTACTCCCCAGTTCGGGACACTTGTGTGACATCCAGTTGCCAACTGTGAGTTGTCGATTGGGGACATGATTGATGCAGGTGGGCCACGTGCCATGTGCCTTCAGGGTGGGGCTGGTGTGTGGGGTGTGTAGTTGTGGCCCTGTGGTGTTTGTGTGCAGCCCATGCGTGGCGCTGTCGTTGGCCTCTGCGTTGTGCGCATGTGTACGGGCGTCATCGCCGCAGCGCTGCGGTGCCGTGACGGGGACGTCGCCTCCTGGTCCAGGGTAGTGGGTGCCCAGGATGTTGCGAGTTGTTTGTATTCTACTGGTGGAACATTAGTGGGTACAGTGGTGGATGTGTCCTGTCCCCACAGGGGTGTCTGGGGGGGCCATGTCCAGTTTTTCCGCCCTTGCATTGTGTGCAGTGTTTGCGTGCCCTTGTTGTGTGTCTGCCTACCTGCGTCGTCGTTGCACGTTCACTCCTAGGTGCTGCATCAGGTACAGCATTGGGATGGCCTGGAGAGCAGGATTCATGTTGGTGTAGGCCGGGTTTGTGTTTCTGTGGTCAGCAGTGTGGTTTCCGACTCCTTTTCTCGTGCGGTGTCTCTTTGCAGGTGAGGCTGTTTGGTTGTGTCATCGTAATTTGTGCGCCGGGCGGTACGTCATTTTGTCGGACGGTGTGTCTCCGTTAGCTCGCGCCGCTACGTAGACGGGCGCACTTTGATGGCGGACGGCGTCGCGGGCTCACGGGCAGTATTTGGCTGACTTTTCACATCCTAATTTGGCGGGCATGTGGGCAGTTGCTGGCGGACGGTAACTAGCGGTTTTTGCCTCCGACAGCACGGCGGACGTGTTTCCGCCCACCATCGTAATGGACCCCTGGGAGTGGTAAATTGTTTATATATTTATTTTAATAGTTCACGTAGTTTGTTTAAATTGTAGTGGGAATAGTATGCGTATTAAATGTTAAAATTAATTTTGTATTGTTATAATTTAAA
The DNA here is from genome assembly GCA_963921515.1 of Calotriton arnoldi. Classification (NCBI taxonomy): domain Eukaryota; kingdom Metazoa; phylum Chordata; class Amphibia; order Caudata; family Salamandridae; genus Calotriton; species Calotriton arnoldi. Next base: position 829,689 of record CAWUFW010000188.1, read on the forward strand.
TTATAATATTTTTAATTATTAATATTTGTTAATTGGAAAATTATCTTTACTAAGTTTAAAGATTTTTAAATAGTTTAATGTTTTAATTTAATTAGAATGTCTTTTCTATATTTTATGTTATTGGTATATGTGTATATATATATATATATATATATATATATCTTTCTCCAAAGTTACCCAAAAACATGAAGACACACTCCCATGCAGATTACTACTTTTATTTTCAGGGCGGAGGTCTAGCAACAGCATCGGGATTCTTCCATAGCCTAACGCGTTTCGGATCCTCCTAATCCTTGATCACAGGCACCAGCAAAGACATTGCACAATGTTGTCTCAGCACTCTTATTGCATGCTAATTATCCCTATTGCCCTCTGGTGGGCCTCCCAGGTGAGTGTTAATTTTTAAATGCATGCTGGGATATGTAGTGCTGAAACATCGATTCTTTCCCTCCAGTGGGTGTGCTTTGAAATTGCTGCAATATTTTTAATGTTCATAGCCCTCCGGTGGGCCTCCAGATGTCAGGAGCCAGATAATTAACATTTTCTTTGCCCCTCTGCCGTTCCAGTGTTTAGCTCAATTCACTCGAACCAAGCGGACCCACAATTCCTTTTCCTGTGGTGGTGCGATCTTCCTGGCAGGGCTGCCGTATTATCTTTCTCCAAAGTTACCCAAAAACATGAAGACACACTCCCATGCAGATTACTACTTTTATTTTCAGGGCGGAGGTCTAGCAACAGCATCGGGATTCTTCCATAGCCTAACGCGTTTCGGATCCTCCTAATCCTTGATCACAGGCACCAGCAAAGACATTGCACAATGTTGTCTCAGCACTCTTATTGCATGCTAATTATCCCTATTGCCCTCTGGTGGGCCTCCCAGGTGAGTGTTAATTTTTAAATGCATGCTGGGATATGTAGTGCTGAAACATCGATTCTTTCCCTCCAGTGGGTGTGCTTTGAAATTGCTGCAATATTTTTAATGTTCATAGCCCTCCGGTGGGCCTCTCGATGACAGGAGCCAGATAATTTGTGGGTCCGTTTGGTTTGAGTGAATTGAGCTAAACACTGGACCGGCAGAAGGGCAAAGAAAATGTTAATTATCTGGCTCCTGCGACGGGAGGCCCACCGGAGGGCTATGAACATTAAAAATATTGCTGCACCGAAACGCGTCGGGCGTTTGGCTCAATACATGCTCTTGGAATAAACTTTAGCGTGATACGGATCTGGGCTTGAGTATTTTCTTCGCCGGAGAGGAGGGGACTTTGTTTACATTGGAGCGGTTCACGCCCGCACTCAAGCCCGCCGTCCTTTGTGGCAGAGAGGACCGTGAACTTTGTGCATATATATATATATATATATATATATATATATATATATATATATATATATATATATGTGTGTGTTATATATTTTTTTATAATTCTGAATTTATAAAATACATTAAAATTATTAGTTAAATAATTGCTTTAAAGTAAATATATATATATATATATATATATATATAAATTATTAAATATGTGTGTTTAGCTTTATTAAATTAAATTTATTTTTTAAATTTGGTAAAATGTATATTAAATCTAATTTTATTTTTTAATTAATGTTATTATTTAATATATTTAATATTTATTATATATATATATATATATATATATATATATATATATATATATATGCAGGAAATTCGCCCAATGCTCCGACAATATCCAGAAAGACGAAACGGACCTAAAATCCTCGTGCAAGGTATTTTATTTCATTTTTACACCCAGCACTCCGCCATGACGCGTTTCAGCCCACAAGAGGCCTTGATCACATGACGCCATGAGGAATGATCCGCATTTTTAAAGTGCTAGCACCACACCATGTGACATTTTGCCAATAGACATAGTAAAAGTACTGCGCTGTAACAAAGCTAATGTGCACATTTACAAATAAAATATAGCATAGTACATTTCCTTATCATTTAAAAGGAATCAAATCATGATAGAAGTTTGTCATATGAATGTAAAGCCGATACTGGACTATTGATGATTTCTTGTATAGCCAGACATCCGGAGGATGTGACACATTAAAACATAATATCCCAGTGGGTAATTTCAAATTTCACAAATGTCCCAAAAGGTTCTTCCATACATTTGTGCAAACTATGCAAATATGCCAATGTCCAAACATAGACAAATAACGAAAACAATAGATTTCAATACATCTGTGCAAATTACGCAGCACAACGTTTTACAAATGTTAAATGCATCACGTCTTGTCACAACGAAAGTAATCATTTCATAAATAGGTAGTGCAATACAAGAAAAAATGTGCAAATACGCAAATACTCTTTTATTTGGACTATACATTATACAGACAATCTTATATGTTGCCTGCAAGATGTACCCCTATTTGATTTCCTAATGAATTTGTGTAAAGTTAGCAAATAATGTGCAAATCCACAATATAAGTAGATAGTGTACAAAAATACGCCATTAATCCTACATTGGAATAGCCCTTATTAAAAGATATCTTGTATATGATCTACAAGATATTTTATTAATAAATAATAATACCCCAGTGGGTGAAATTCAAAGTTTTGCAAGTTGCTGCATCTTATACTGCTATTGCTTCCTATAACAAAATATATAATACAGTAACACATTTGTAAACATTCTTTACCACATTTGTGCAAAATACGCCATTATTGTGCAAATACGCAAATAGTGAAAATCTAAAATATCCCCTATATGAACAATCCAACCAATTATTACCTGGCAGCTTAATTAGTCGCCCCAAACTGATATGTATACCACATAGCTTTGTATCGAATTTCCTGCATATCAATTCCACTGAGTTGCTTCTACAGTGTTCTTATGGACCCCTCCTTCGTTCCAGGGCCGAGCGGCAGGAAGCTGCCTTCCCTAACCCGGAAGCAATTGTTGTTCCTATATATATTTATTTTTTAATAAAACCAGGTGCATTACATTACCTTGTCTTCTGTCCTTCTGTAGTGCAGCCAGTGATCAAAGGCGGGATGTCGCCCGAAACGCGTTTGGCAAGCCAGCGGAATGGGGTGTGTCAGGCTTGCATTCTACCACCGGCAGCATTTGTGCGTTGACCTCCTCGGGTGTGGCCTCTCCACTTGGGGCAACCTTTCTTTGAAAGAAATATATAATATTTTGTACAACTATATTAATGACAGATATTTTTTTCCGATATTTTTGTACTTACCTTTATAAATATAGGATGTTGATATTTTTGACATCGATATCTATAACTCGATATTGTGGTATGGGGATATTTTGGGTGTCGATATTCTGTCAGTGAACCCTTGCTCAGCTCTGAAAGTCTGATTTTTTTATATATATTTGAAGATCGAGTGTGTACTATCTCATGGTATTTTTTCAGCACCTGCTCCATCACTGTTTCGCTCCTTCACTGTATCGGTTCCCATCACTTGATCTCGTTTGGAGCCTTGTTTATGAAAACATATACATTTGTGTTCACTTGTCGCCTGATTCACAGGTTATTTTGTTTTGCTACTAAGCGTTTTCATACATCAAAAATTACAGAGTTCAGATTTCTTTCACAAATGTCAGTGTGGGTCCACACTATTCAAGCTGTCCAGATCAACTACTTACATTTTTTTTGCGGCTCGTGCTACACTGTACCATTTCATTTGAAATCATCATAACATTTTCTTTAATTAATTTTAGCTCAATATTTGAATAGACGAAATCATGCACACACTTGATTTAAACTGAACATTCTGTGAAAACTGGGCTAAGGAAGACCAAAAAATTATTATGGCAAACTAGATGTTAGCCCATTCTATCCTGAAGTGTAACTGTTCTCATTGTGAAAACCACTATCATGTAAGAGCAACTGGACTTCTGTCCTATCAACTTCTATTTTGTTTTGAGACTGGTATGTTGTATGCTCAATCTTAACACAATTCATTTTCATATGTATTCATGGAAATCAAGTTCTTGCTTGTATCCCTTCCTTATTCCTTGATTTCAAGAATTTAGGGCCAGATCTACAAAGCTTTTTTATGTTTGGGCCGATTGCGAATACAAAAAGGCATTTTTAAATGTACAAAGGTCCAATTACGATTTGGTAACCTGTTACCGAATCGCAATATGGGTTTGCGATTCGGAATTAGGCAGGGGCATGTTTAGGGTGTCCCTTCCTAATAAGGAATTGCAGCGGTATGTGTGACTGTTTTGCGACCTAAATGCGGTCGCAAAACATTTGCATTTTACCGCCTGCTTCGAGTAGGTGGTAACCAATTCGCAAATAGGAAGTGGTCCCCAAGGAACCTCTTCTCCTTTGTGAATGTTTGTAAAAACTCGTAAAAAAGGAAAACAGGCGGCATTTAAAAAAAAGATTGCTTTATTGAAAAGCAATCACAGACATGGTGGTCCGCAGACCCCAGCAGGACAGCATCCCTGCGCTTTTTGTGATTCCCAATGGGTCACAAACCAAGACCTGCCTCATTAATATTCATGAGGAAGGTCTTTTTGAGACCCACTCAGAATCAAAAAATGTGCAAAACACACATTTGTACATGGGTGTTTACGATTACCAAATAGCGATTCGGAAAATGTGCTATTTGGAAATCGCAAATGATTACCTACTTACATCTGGCCTTTGCTAAGCTGTAATATATTATAAAAATGATTTGACTACTGTATTGTAGAAAGGTAAACGGACTATTCCATTTCTGTTTCCATGGCGCTTTCAATGCATAAAAATGCACATGGATTGGCTTGCTTCATACACATACACATTTATTTTGCTGTATGTAAGAATCCCAGATCCATATGTTGGCATCGACATTCAAGTCCAAACTTAAGAATTGTGGCCTACACATACTCATGCATAACCTTAAGGAAGGGTGCTCGTGTCACTGGGTGGTTAAACTTTTTAATGAGAAAAACTTGATTTTCCTAGTTTGAGTGACCAGGAAGTGCATAATAACTTCTGCCTTGTCATGTCAACCCAAGATAAATAGAAGGGCTACTTCCAGTCAACAGGAGAATTCACTGGCTGAAGTGTCCAGGAAGGTGTACCGTAAACATCGTAAAGGGCTTATTTACGAGCTCCTTGCGCCGACGGTACGTCACTTTTTCCCATATTATGAGGGTCATTAGGATGGCGGGCTGATCGCCACCGCCGGCTCGGTGGTGGCGATTCGCCCGCCATCCCAACTGGATTTATCCCCTGCCATATTATGGCGGGGGGTATCGCGGCGGACGCAAAGTGCGTCCGCTGCTTTTCCGCCGGTCGGCAATCGTTCTGATTGCCCGCCGGGCGGAACTGGGGCACAATATGGTGGCGGTGCCTAGAAGGCACCGCCATCCATAATATGATGCCTGGTTCAAAAGGCCTTTCCATGGCGGCGATGCTGCCATGGAAAGGCTGGTGGGGATGTGCTTTGGGGGCCCGTTGCGGGCCCCCTGAGGGGGTGGGGGGGTGGAGGTGCACTTGGGGGGTACCATGTCCCCCTGCATTCCCATGCACAAGGTGGCAGGCACAGGGTGGTGCCTGCCACGTTGTGCATGGGAAAGCACAACATGTCAATTTGGCATTGCGGCGGGTGCTGCTGTAAGCAGCACTCGCCGCAATGTCAAATGTGCGGAATGCGACCGCCAGGGGCGGTCGCATCCTAATCAGCGGTCCCGCACATCTGGTGGCCGGTCCCAGCACCGCGAGGATCGCAGGCGGACTGAAGTCCGCCCGCCATCCTAATGACCCCCTAAGAGTGATGCACGGGGGGCGAAGGGGGCTTGTAAATAAGCTAAGTCTGCAGAAAAAACTGATGAGATGAGGATTTGTAAGAAACATGAGGGCTTATTTATTAGCCCTTTCTTCCCGCAGGTGCGTCACTTTTTATGTGATCAAAAGTGATGCACCAATGAGCAAGGGGCTTGTAAATAAGCCCCATGGTGTATGCCTTCTATAACTTCCTGGCAATTGTTTTGGGTGTCGATCATGAGGATCTCTTTCAAAGCCTTTTAGCCAGTCTGGTTTTATTTAACGGGACATCCCCCTTGAGTGTTTCAAAATCGTAGGATAGTATTGTTCCATCTGCTTAGAGAAGTCGCTCATTTGTACGCTCATTGTAACTTTTTAAAGGAGCATTCTTTATTTTGTTTACGTTTTCCTTAATACAAAATTATATGTGCATGCAAACTCTGATAGGACCTTTGACCATTTGCTATAACAAAAAACACTGGACAGAGAACTAGAGCAGCATTGGCCTGAAGATAGAGCTCATGCCAAAGACGTGCTTAGTTTGGTTTAAGTCCTTTCAGTGTTTTTGAACAAATTAAAAATTGTTAATTGCATCTTGTCGCTTGTGGCCATGAACTGGTTTGGGAACCCACAATTGAATCTGCATTAGGAGAGCTAAACCTTTTAGCCATGGATACTATTTTGGAAACTGGTTTTGTGGGGCTTAATCGGCCGGGGGTGAGCACACTGCATCAATACTATGGGCAAATTAAGGGTTTGCCTTCATTTGAGAAGTTGAGCAAAGTCTGAAAACTGCATCTTTCTGAAGGTGTGTTAGGTTTCCTGACTGAAATCATCTTCACTAAGGCGCAATTTACCTTCCAGAAGCCTTGACTAAGGGCGGGTTTCCAGCTCTTGAATGTCCGGCCTACAAATAATGGTACATTCTGCTACTGGAACCAAACATAGCAAGCAAGTCATAGGAGGGGCAGGGAGAAAGAGAGACAGGGGGGCTGAGTTGCAGGGGGTAAATGTGTGGTGATAGAGTTGGGAAAGAGAGTTGGGTGCTCTATAAAAGGGATGTTGGCCCTTATTACTGGCATCCTGTAGTTATGGAGTTTTAATGTGTCAAACGGTGGTACATTATCTCGGATACTTGTAACATGTTCTGGCATCACCGTGGGTCACAAAGTGATTCCCTATAGCCCTGTTTATAATGCAGAGAGATTTGCAGGCATGGGTGTTTTCATACTACCTGTGAACCTGTAATTAAAACGGATGTGTGCTGGAATACTGGGTGTGGTAATGAGGTACCACTTGTGATTCTTGGTCAGGCTGCAGCTACTGTAGCCAGCCAAATAGGGCATACAGAGTCAATTGAAATAAGGGCCTTGTCCTGGAGGGGAGAAATCACAGAGCTGGGAACTGTGTGAGGGGCACAAGATAAATTAGGGGATTTACCAAGTTTGGGGCTCCAAAGGGGGACTCCTGCCATGTACTTCATGAACCCCGCAAAACTTAAACCAAACTACACAAAACTGTCAGTCTAGTAGATGGCTAGAAGGCTCCTTTACCCTTTTTTGGCCTTTTGATCCACTCTGATGAGGAATGAGACTAGGACTGCTGCAAACCATTCCCCTAATCAGAAGGGAGAGAAGATCAGAACATTTGTAATGCCCAAGAAACTTTATACAGCTCCCTGTCCACTTCACCCTTGTGCTGGCTGAGTGGATGGAGCAGACGTCAGGGGAAGCTGTCCATGCAGCATCACTCCAAAGAAGTGGGCAGGGAGGCTGTCACCCTCGTTTTCTGCTCCATCTTCAGACAGTTGAAAATAGCATGCAGCTATCATCTACAGCGGGCAGAATCTAAAAAAAACCTGGAGCAGGGGTTAGTTAAATATTGCACCAACCCTTGAGCAATGGTATGGAATACTCAAAGAGAGTTGGGGATAGTCAGAATTTAAAGAATGTCCTTTCTTTCTTTCTTTCTTTCTTTCTTTCTTTCTTTCTTTCTTTCTTTCTTTCTTTCTTTCTTTCTTTCTTCTCATGGGTAACTCCACTCCTGGACCTGTGAAAGCAATAGATAGAAGGGTTCAGATGTCATTTTCCTGTGAAACCTCCCTTTTTGCTATTTCTTAAAATGGGATGTGTGAAGGATATGGCATTGGGTTGCAGTGGACTGTGGGCATGGTAACTTCAGGATAAAATGAACTAACATGTATGTTGCCACCATTGGTCATGCAGGAGTAACATGGATTTACTTCTCTTTCACTCACTTGTGACTACTGCATGAAGTATCATGGGGTGAATGACACACATATGAGTTGACATTTGGGAGGTCACACCTACTTTCCTAAATCCATTTGAACAAACATTGGAGAAAAATGAATATATTGGGCAGGGTGATATTTACAATATTTACTAATCTATCTCAAGTCTGACAAACATTGGGGGGGTTCATGCATTGGGGGTAGGGAAGTGGTGAGATGTATTATTCTAATTCTAGTCTAACAAACATTTGGGAAAAATACATACATGGGGGAGGGTGTCAGATATACTATTCGATTATAATAAACACTGGGGAAAGTACAAACATTTGGGGTGGGAGGGTTCAGATTCAATGCATCAAATATTATAAATACACATTAACACTTATTTAATCAATTTAAATGAAAAACTTTAAAAATCCTAAATAAATATAAGAAATTTAGTACACTTTAAAATGTTTTAAAAAATGAATAAATATCTCATGATCATACATTCATTTATTTCAATTTATCAAAAAAATACATTTAAAAATACTATCTTCCCTACCCCTAAAAGGGAAAAGTAAATTATTCTGTTAAGATTAAAATTACTATAAATTATAATTTTATTTACAATATAATTGTTTAAAAATACTTTTCATCCAACCCACAAAATACACTGCATCCCAAAAATAAAATAATAAGACATGTAAAATGGAACATAAAAGGTAAAACATTACAATTTTAGCATACTAAACACTTAACAATAATTACTTATAACTTGCATACCGGACTTAATGCACTCTATAATGCATAAACAAATAAATAAAACAGTTATTTAAAAACATCTAAACAAGTATTTTTTAAATTAAAATAGCAAATGCATATCTGAACGTAATTTACAAATAAAGAATCTGCATAATTAATACATTAATCAATCAGTTGATATATACATGGTTTAGCAACACCCACCCACCCAAACCCCACAACCTGACACTAAAATTAATCAAATAATTAAAACTAATTTAAACATGTAAGAAAAAATGACAATGAAACAATGACATTAATGTAATATACAATAAAAAAAAAACACACCAAATCCCCAAATAAACCAAAACTTCAAAAACTTATATGTTACAGTAACATTATTTAAAATTAAATAAATATATTTCACATTAACATAAGTAATGAAATATAAACATAATACAGTACATAAAAAACACTAAAAATAAAATGCTTAGTAATATTTTAAGTTTCTACATTATTGTTAATACTTTAAAAAAATATATACTTACGTTCAATATTTTCGTCCCTGCTATTTTTGAAGTCATAATAATTTGACTATGTATTAAGGTCACAAGATATTTTTGAGTCGACATTTTGGCGAAACAACCGGTGCTGAGCAGGGATCTTTAATTTCTTTAACATACTTTTTAAAGGTTTTAGCTAAGTAAACCTTCAAGTAAGTTAGCAATTTAGTTAAACCTAATCAATTTCATTAATTTATATAAAAATAGAGTTGACCAGAGAGAGAACATATAAAAGGAAGAGAAATACACTCAAGTTTATTAACTTGGTTTTCATTGTGTGAAATTAATGTAAAATGTAATGCAATGTGCTACGTTACTTCCCATCAGGCATATACTTGCTATTTGAACTTAAGTTTCCCTTAAAATTCTAAATGTGTCATTTGACTTTGTAACATAGTATGATAATTGACTAAATGTGTGAAATATCCATGTTTTTCAGGTTGCTAAGCATTTTAAGAAATGAATATTGACCTCGCAAAAATGTTATTGCCTTAAAATAAAATAAAAAAATCTATTGATTCTCCCAGGAGTTATGAGGAAAAAACCTGTTAGCAGCTATTTCCCAGTATGGAATGGTACTTGGCACCAGCTTCTACAATGCTTAGTATTACTATTTAGATAAAGGAAAACGTCTGACAAGTTTCATGCTTTCACTGTAAAGAACTGTAATTCAGTCTAAAAAGGGGACATATCCCTGGACTAATCGAGGAAAGTAAAATAGTTTAGTTTTAATCAGTGCTGAGAAGGCATTTGATTTAGTAAGTAAGATGAACATCCCTGAATAATTTTTATTGGCATCTATAAAGTTTATTCCAATCATCTTGGCACCTTAGCTTTCAGCCAGCTCCTCCAGATTCCAATTCTTATAGGAATGGGAAAAGATCACAAAGATGCCCTATTTCATTAGCCCACTTGGCTCTTTACAAAGAGGTTTTAGTTATTAAATTAAAGAAGCGTGATAGTATACAAAGGCATCTAGCAGAGCAAACTATGCACAAAATTAAACTGTGCATAGTTGATCTGGACCTCTGCTGGAAAAACATGGTCCAGAATATCAGCTACACTACAGGAGCTTCAGGATGTCTTGGGCACAAAGTTAATGGTGCTAAATCAGTGTTTTGAACTGTAATACACAGAGCTGCTCTTTACCTCTTTCATCAGGCCAGGTAAGAGTTTGAGTCACTGTCACTAACAAACCTGAAGATAATTTTTAATGCAACATTGAGATGGCATGGGCTGATGCTAAACAAACTAGTACATAAGATGAGATTCCTTCCCCTCTTCCTGATAATTAGAGTAACCCATGTGAAAATTAGAGTTTTGCTTAATTTTCTCTCTGTCTTTCAACATTTCCTGATTCACACCCCAGTCCACTTTTTGCTAAGATTGAGTGAAGGGTAGATTCCTTCATCTAGGCCCACAAACCCCTGCATCTCAAGGAAAACACTCCATAAACATACCTCACCTGGGGGATTAGCTAGGCAAAATATTAAATATTGTTAACTAGAGATAGATGCGTCATTACCAGTATCTCATATTTGACTAGTTTAATTGACATCACCAATTCACCAAAATTAAATTAATAATGGCACCATATTTCTGGTGCAAAATAAGAAAAAAGCTTTGCTATTCTAAAATGCCCCTTGCTCCCCAGTATGGGGAACAAGCATCCTCCTCTCTGCAGACCTCTTCTATAAATCAGCATGTTTGCTCTGAGATGTATTAAGAGTCTGAGGTTATAAACAGATTACGCTTTTGCAATATATACATATTACCTCTTTTGAAAACTATATATGGTCAAAATTACTGTAAGGACGGAAAAGTCCTCTGCATGGTAATGGATGTGCACTCCTGCCCTGAGTACCCTACTTTACTGATGTCTGGATCTCTAATGCTGATTTTTGTTGTCATAGGCAAACATGGATCATGCATGTGCATCATGGACAGTCCCTCCTGATCCCACCCAAATGTAAGAACGAAAAACCTCTCACCAGCTCCTTTTCTGGGAATGCTTCCAGAATCTGGGAATCACTGCCTCAGGATCTACGTGACAACCATTCATTCCCTCACTTCAGGAAGAAACTTAAACTCCTTCTTCTCAATAAATACCCAAACCCTCCCCCCTAAACCATTTGCATGATCCTATGCTCCGATTCCCCACCCTTCAAATAAATCTGAGCATCACTACCTCGGGAAAAAACATTGCTTCTATTCTCCCCACATCTGCAACATCCTTTCATATCTACCTCAAATGTATGTCTCCCTCATATCCTACTGTATATTGTATTCAGCTACCTCTGATCAATTTCATCAACATATCCTACTGTCGTCTATAAAGTTCTGTTATATACTGTTACTTTATATTTTTATTTGCCCAATGTGTATCTTGTATAATTTGCTGCTGTGCTATTTATGTAAAGTGCTCTGATCCCTTCAGGCCTAGCTAAGGTTATCGTCCACAGACCCCACTGTTTATGGTACACTTCTCTTATTTATTTTCACTATGCATTTTATTTACTACATTTGTAACTCATGTAACTGCTACTGTTTTAACTCTGTGATGAGCTCTGATGCCTTCAGGTCAAGTTCACACTATACAAAACTCAATAAATAAGATGGATAAAATACAAATAAATCATGACATAGGCCTGCCTAACAGATTGAGGTCTTGTTGGACTGGGATGGGCAGCCAAAGCGCTACCCATATAATGAGAGAAGGCTACTGCCTTCAACAGGAGTTAAGCAGCATACCATATAGTGATCGGTATGGGTGAACAGGTGCTTTTTAACCTTTGTCACTGGAGTGAGGCCTACAGGCTTATTCATTTTAAAGTTCCACTTCTGTGTGCTTAACTCACCCTTGACCAACATTGGTTTCGTGTGAAGTGCTGCACAGAGCAGGAGTGGTGCATCTGTGCTGGGTGTCTGTGTGCCTGGGAAGGGTACAATATAGGTATAATGCAGTACTGCTCAGTGTGTGCATGTTAAATGCATGCAATGAATGCATGTGTGCATCTGAGTGGTACCGAACCTGAAGGATGTAGCTATGTGCAGTGCATGGGGGATAAATGCATGTGCTGGTTTATATGCATCTTTACTGGTTCATGAGGGGTTCCCTGCCTGCATGTTAAATGCACACGCTGGATGTATGTGTGCCTATGAGTGGTACAGAACATGAAGGATACAGTACTGTGCAGTGTGTGTATACTATATGCATGCACTGGGTTTATGTTTGTCTGTGGATGGTACAATATATGGAGGGCACTGGGTTCCATTTTGAGAGACCCATGCTGGATGCCAGCCTTATTTTGAATAGACTCTAAACTGCTTGGGAAATGTACATGCTGAATTCCTCATCATTTTACTCACCACGTCTTGATTTTGCATCCAGTCAAAACATTGATAAATAGCAGTGTTTACATCAGGTCAAAGCAGCAAAGTCAAATTTCCGGGCGTCATTGGTGAATTAGCCTAACTGATTCACAAATGAGTCAACAAACAAGAAAACATCATGGGGGAATTCAAACCTAATGGCACGCATGTCTGGCCAAAGTGTAGTGTAGCTGTCATAGCCTTGTCTGTGTGGACCTCAGCTGTGCCTCAGTTTGAAACCAGCGTGGACAGGAACTCTTTGCTAGCATGCGAGCCTTCCTCTGACTGCAGCTCTCGATTGTGACTCCAGCTCTTGCATGTGGGCAACCCAACAATCCCCAAGTAGCTTCACAATGAATACAATAATATGTGATGGTTGCTAATGGAGTAATCTAACCACTTATCAAAAGAAAAGAACAAGAAAGAAAGACTACAATGTAACGTATGGGATATTGAGGTGAACTCTGTTTGGAATAACAATAGAAGAAAAAAAACTAGATCGTTTTTTCATTACCAAATGATTTATGTCTAGGGCTTCCAGTCTTATGATATTTATTTTTTATTTGTATTTAATCCATAACTAATTTGGTTTCTTTTACCTGTGTTTATCCATATTTACTTTAGGTTTTGTGAAAATAAAATAAGCTGAAACCAACAAATGTACACTCATACTTAAATGCCACGACGGCTCTCAGTGCTATGCTATGAGTACCCATAGAACATAAAAGAATAGACATATGAAAACATGCACATTTAAGTATACACCTAGTGCGCATCAGCATCTGTTCTGGCCTCATTAGGAAACGTTCTCTTTTTTTTTTTAAACTCCCTTGTCTGTCAATCTACAGGGCTATAGGCTTGTCAGTAATGAGTGAAAGCATTTACAATCATTCAAAAGACAACCTAAATTTCATTTTTACCCATATTTAAAAATAAATACAAGAAAATGGACGTTTCTGTCTGTATTCATCTGTAAAAATCAGTAAAAAAAGGAAAACTGGAAGGTTATTTATGTGTCATCATAGAGTGGCAAGAAATAGCACACGGACTGGCATTTAGATGCCATAGTGCTTATCTAAATCCATATAACTGTGGCCACAATCAGTGGGAATCCACTCAGCCATATAAACTTCATATAATAATCCTTATATTCCTTCTAATGCATAGGCTGTGATGTGATGTATCAGTGTAATCGTGTGCCCGCTGTGCTTGGCTTTGAGACATCTCAACAGATGACAGCAGCATCTCTTCAAACTCCAGGGTTTTAGACCAGTTGGTCTGGAGTAGGATTAGAAAATCTGACCATCCAAACGTATGCAATACTTTTTAGACTAAATTAGAATAGTAATTCTGCCCCGCAATATATGCGTTTTCCCCGATATGTTTTAGAATGGAGATAGAATAGTAAATCTTACTCCCCGCCCCCCCAATGTCTGCATTTTTTCCAATGTTTGATAAACTAGAACTAGAATAGTAAATCTGCATTCTCCCCATTGTATGCACTTTCCACAATGTTTGTTAGACAGGAGTTAAAATAGAACCTCTGACCCTGCCAAATCTATGTGTTTTCCCATAAGTAATTCAGTGCCATCAGCGGAGAGTGAGAGCCAACACTCAGCCAGTTCGATCTCTTTTGAGATAACTCCTACCGCCTGTTCAAAAAAATACATCAATGGTTGTGTGGCCATGAGCCTGGGATTGGGCGGAGGCAGTTTTCAATTTCCCCATAATGGTTTTAGTATGTAAAGTCAAGTTTTGAGACAAGTACCAATGCAGGAGGTGCCCCAAGCGTTAATAGGCACTTAATTGACTTTTCAACCAGTCCCAAGGGAGACAATAATCCAATGATCACAAGAATCAAGTAAGGGGGGAATGCAAACTGCAAAATTCATGGTACCTGAAAAGGGGGCCCACAACCCAAAAGGGAAAACCAGGGGGACGGCTTAGCCCAGCCTCTTCCTGGAGATAATGGGTGGAGACAGGCCCGCCCTTAGACTTTTCACCTTTCACAAGTCTTTTATGTCCATTGGGCATCTGCTCATCATTCTTTTAGTGCCTTTATGTGTTTTAGAATTATAACTGTTGCATACAATTATTATTGTTTGACAATGTGCTTCAGGTTCTTTATGAGTTTTGATAGTGTGATTTTAGTTTTCTTATTCATATATTCATATTTTGATTAGTATTTTCTATTGACATAAAGACATATCTCTAGAATGGGAAAATAATTCTAATGAGTAATTCCCATGAATTACTCTCACGTTATATCATGAGTGACAATAATCAACTATGAGGATACTTTTAGAAATCAATTTAAAAGCCGCGTTCTCAATCCTTTCAGGGAGAGATGAACATTTTGAGTCCAAGGCAATTAGTTGTCTTTATATCAGGAAAGCAATTTGAGAACAGTTTGGCTGCTCGGAAGCAAACTATCCTTGCAGACAGCATGAGTTATCCAGCCTCTGCATTCAAGAACATGATTGATCCTGTGCACTCCTCATTATGGCAAGGCTTTTTTCCGCATAAAGTTATATTTATTTTATGAATCAACAACTTGACCAGTATTTAGAATCAATATATCTTCACTTATACCTGAGAATAGATTACCCATTTCGTTTATGGCAATTGCCAGATTAAAGACTTTCTCCAGAATGATTTATTGCTTGCTATAAGTGTCGTTTGGAAGCAACATTGTTTGTTTAGAGCTAGTGTAATTATCCTCAGAAACTCATCCGCAAACCCGGCAACCTCTGGTCTGTTCACCATCCATATTAGTAGAGACTTAGGGGGTCATTATGATGGCGGGCGGATCGCCACTGCCCGGCCGGCGGTGGCGATCCGCCCGCCATCACAACATAATTTTCCCCCCACCATATTACTATGGTGGGGGGTACCGCGGCAGACGGAGAGTCCGTCCGCCGCTTTTCCGCCGGTCGGCAATCGTCACGATTGCCGGTTGGGCGGAACTCGGGCATAATATGGTGGCGGTGCCTGGAAGGCACCGCCATCCATATTATGATGCCTGGCGGTTCCGGCCTTTTCATGGCGGCGATGCCGCCATGAAAGGGCTGGCGGGAATTTCTGTGGGGCCCGTTGCGGGCCCCCAGGGGGTGGGGGGCTGCACTTGGGGGGTACCTATGGTACCCCCCTACATTGCCATGCTCAAGGTGGCAGGCACCGCGCGGTGCCTGTCACGTTGTGCATGGCAATGCACAACATGCCTCTCTGGCATTGCGGCGGGTGCTGCTTATAGCAGCACCCGCCTCAATGTTGGACATGCGGGATGTGACCGCCAGGGTGGCTGTCGCATCCTAATTGGTGGTGCGGGACCCCCGCACCGCTGGCGGCCAGTCCCAGCACCGCTAAGGTGGCGGGCGGACTGAAGTCCGCCCGCCATCCTAATAGGCCCCTTAGTATTTTCTGTTAAGCCTACTGCTCCTCAGGTGCCTTTTACTAGGCAAATATTTTGTTCATATACTTCATTGAGAAGCATATTGGAAAATTGACAATCTGTTTAATTAACAGTGAAGTTTTCTTTCATAAACTCTTCAAAAAACATATGGATGTTCATTCTTGAGGGATATCATGCCCTCAGATGAACAGCAACATACTGTTTGTAGCTATGGATAACTGGGCCATGGAGCAGCCACAGAAGTGTAGGCAAAGTGTATATGTGCAAATCCCTACCTGCACAGCTGTAGCCCAGGTAAACATTTTCAGTTGTGATATGAATATAAGGTGAAGATAAGGTTCTGTTTGACTTGGCTCTCTCTGCAGGGTCGCATCCAAACACCCCTCTTGTTTTCTGAATTTGTTTTGTTGGCCTTAGGACTCTGTGCTCTTTACCACTGCTAACCAGTGTTAAAGTGCTTGTGCTTTCTCCCTAGAAAGTAATGAAATTTGCTTACATCTGATTGGTACATTTAATGTAGTTATAAGTCCCTTGTAAATGGTACTACATGTACACAGGGCCTGTAAATTAAATGCAAATAGTTGACCTGCAGCACTCTTTGTGCCACCCACTAAAGTAGCCCTTTAAAACTTGCCTCAGGCCTGCCATTGCAACCTGTAGAGCTGTTCTAAAACTGCCTTTTCGACCTGGCAAAATAATCCTTTTGGCCTAAATCTTAATTCTTAATACATATAAGGCACCCCTAAGGTAGGCCTAAAGGTCCATAGGGTAGGGTGCATTGTATTTGAAAAGTAGGGCATGTGTTTTACACGCCCTAGAAGTGCTGTAAAACCTGCCTCTCTCATAGAAGAACATTGTGTTACCCTATTAAATTTACTAAGTGCTAACCTTTGATTTGGAACAGGTAGAAAGGTCATATTTGGTCTCAAATGAATTCATAAATTGTAATCCTCCTGTAGGAAAGTGCCTCTTTTTGCATGGTTAGCCTCTACTTTTTGCTTGATGCCTGATGTGATTTCGAACTGTAAGTGCACTGGGCCCCTGCTAACCAAGTTCCCAGTGCCAGATCTCTTTCCCCAAAACTGTACCACGATTGCCACATGTTCAGTCACCCCTATAAGTCCCTAGTACATGGTACCCCTGATACCTAGGGCGTGGGTACTGAAGAGGGTCTTCTGGGGATGCAGCACTATCTTGCCATCCCAGGGCCCCCTCACGAAGTCTATTACAAAAGGGGACAGGCTACTACCATAATGCTATTGCCCAATCTTGCTTATCGATTCTAGGGTAATATCTAGGATGAGTCCTCCTGCCCCGAATAGAAAGCTGTGGAACCTAATGGACGAGATAGACATGGAACCGGAACTCATTACTCATATGTCGACCCCGACAAAGTATTGACAGTTAGGTTGCATTATGGCCCCTCAGGGTAATGTTCCCTACTCTTGAAATCTTCCTGGAGTGTTAGGCAGGTATGCATCTTGGCCCCCTTCCTTTTTCCTTTGTACATAAATGGGATAAACCAATTTCTGATGGAGAAAGGGAAGGATGTGCCGCGAATGGAGAATAAGCCCATTCCCATTCTGCTTAACGCGGATGACGCAGTGTTAATCGCCCGCACAGCAAATGGGTTGGAGACCTTCCTAGACTTATTTTTGGTCTTCATGAATGATTTGGACTTTCAAATACCCTTTTCAAAATCCTTTATCAAGACATGTGGCTGACCTAGTACCAAATCCAAGTCTTTTAGAATGGGAGATCATTTTTTAACAAAGGTGAAGAATTTTAACTACTTAGGAATTCTTTTTAATCAAACACTCAGTTAGGCAACTCTCTTAACAGCCAGACTTCAGTCCTACTACAGGAACTCTGAAGCCATATTCAGATTCGCTAGAAACTTGCAACATACCTGAAATGTTGAACTTTTATAAGTCTAACTGCATTTCAGCAGAAACCTATGGTGCCAGGCTGTGGGGGTACAATAAAGTTGGGACCCTTCAAAACGCAGATAACAGATTTATTCGCAGACTATTGGCAGTTCCAGGAACTACAGCTACCTTAATATGTCACGAAGAACTGGGGTTGACATATTGGGAAGATCTGATTGGCTTGGCACTGTTACTGCTCTGGATAAAGTTCTGGGGCACTCCTGAGTCCGCAGTAACTATAACATGTATAACTGACTGCCTGTCACGAGACAAAGTCAATCAGATCCCTTGGTTATCCTACATAAAAAAAAAAAACTTGTTGTATTAAGCTTTGCGGATTTGTATAATAATACTCCCATGATTAGGCGCAAACATAAATTACGCGTCAAACAGTGTTACTTGGACTATTGTCAAAATATTCACATAGAATCCGCACAGGCCAAAGTTTCCATTGTTCGGTACGCTGTTATTACCACAACATATAAGATGGAGCAGTACCTAAGGTGGATTAAGAATTCCACCCACCGGCATTGGCTAACAACTCTAGGTTGGAAACTCTGCATTTCAAAATCACTTTCCCCACAGCAGGGGTTTGGAGTAGGGACCTCCCGCCTTGCGGATGCGCCAGTTTCTCGTTACAAAGTACCAGTCAATTTACCTTATTTTGTGCCCTGTACTTAGAGCCGAGATGTTCTTTTTTTGGTCCCACTCCTACGCGGATCGAATCTGAGACTTCATAAAGAAGGGTTAACAGACTCGCAATCTTTAGGCTCTTGGGAGTTGTGTTACTCCATACTAAACTTCATGACAACTGCCTTTCATATCTGGAATAGATATGGTACATAATGTATTACTCACTGAGGTTGATTCATGAATTTTATGTGCCCTTTTACATGCATGAGGTACTTTGAAGATATTATGGATCTCGGATGCTTTTAATGAAATTGCGTGTTTTTAACTTTGCATAATGAATTGAATAAAGCTTACTTTGACATAACTTGAGTGACAAATTAAAGGGTAGGATCTGTTTCCATGGATTTCTTGGGAATCAGAGTGTTATGTTCGAGGTTACCAACAACAACATCCTCTACCCTGTTTGGTTTAGGGGTTAGATGTGGTACTGTTAGGTAGCCGAAACCCATCAACACTCACTGATGGTATATGTGGACTAAATCGACATACTACAAAGTTTGTTTTGGTCTAATGCACAGTCCTGCTATTTTTGTAGGAACAGTGTAAGAGCAATAGACATCAGAAGGACTGCCTTGGGCCCCAGACCAGTGACCTGGTGCTTGAGGTCTGCCTTTTACCTCAGAGGACTGCCCTGTTGCTTGAGGTTTGCCTTGTATACTCAGAAGACGGTCTTGCTGCCTTGGGTCTGTCTTGCTGTTTGAACCCACGACTACCAGAGTGACTCCAACGACTAGTTGGCTAGCCTCCTGTGTGAGCTATAGGGACATAAAAAGCTTCAGGGACCTTGAACCTTGCTCCTGGCCTCTGCTGGAGTAAGTCCTGACCCCCCAAGTGGTGCCCCTCCAGTCCTGGACCGTTAGTGGTGGTGCTGAAGGTGCTGGTCCCGACTAACCCTTGTAGTTGGGACTTAAAAACATTTCACCAAAAAGTAACATGAGAACCGACAGAAGACAGGGACCTACCTGCTTCCCTATCTTCCTAAGGTGTATCGCCAGTCAACCTGACTCCACAATAGCCCCCCTACGTTCTTCTTCACAGCACAAAATTCTGTTCATCGGAACCCCTCCCTGAAGGTACCGAACTTGTGAAGCCCTGGTCTGCTACAGCCTGCAGCTTTGTTAGACCTGACTGCTTTTCTTCCAAGCTACCACAGGGTTAAGCACAGGTTAATTTAGTGACTTTTGTAGTTCACTCTGACAAGGCTTGTGGTTGTTGGTTGAGAAGGGTCTTCATCCCCCTCAATAAAAAACCCAATTTCTTTAAGGTTCCAAAACTGAGGATATTTCTCCCCTTGAGACATCCACATGTCTTCCTAAGAAAGGATGTGTAGTTTAACATCCACTATTGCATTTCTTAGAATATTAATGCAATGACATAGCACAGCAACTGACTTGGAATCATCTTGAAACTAGAGGGGGGAGAAGAGTTTTTGTGGTTGTATGGGTTTTTTCACTGTATTCTGATCAAAATGAGAAACAGGCCAGACTGCATGAATGTTTGTCTTGTTATCACTCTGAAAAATAAGACTGCACCAATTACGCTCATCAACAGCTCTTTCATCTTCCAATTCCTTTGAAATGTATTCAAAATCAGGGAGTTTTTAATGAGAGCTTTTCAGCTTGGTAACCACAACTGTAGGGACTAATGAATAGCGTGTAAGCAATTCCATAACCTTCTTAGAAGGAATACATTTTTTTTGGCATTCTTTTTTGAATGACCCTAAAATGGTGGTTGTTTATGTTGTATAACATCATAGTGCAATATCCCTGTTGCTTATACCAAGATCACTGCTTCTGATTTATCACTAAAAGCACAGTTTTGCTCCAGAAAGTGTCTAATTTGTTTACAACTATTAACACACCCCTGCTTTCTATATATGCCGCAAGTCCTGGGAAATTGGCTAAAATGCATTGTTTTAGTCTTGTGGAATGATCACTGGACAAGCTTCTCCATTATTTTACAGGAGAGCGACTAAACCTCACACAATTTAAAAACGTGTGTATTTTCTTCAAGATTTTAGAGTGGATTGAATGAAAGCTATAAGCTGTGCAACTGTGCTCTTGAATATCAAATGCTGTGAATCATTCCTTTTTATCTCTGTCTCTAGGGTGTCTTAAGTTAGGCCTCCCTGATTGGTCTAATAGCTGATCAAAAATTATATTCCAGCCCCATACTAACACAACAATAGATTCTGCAATAGTATGAAGTGTTCTGGAAACAATGGATAGGAAGTCTTTCTTAGCTTTGGGGGAATATATTGATCCTACTACTGTCATGAAATGCTATATTTGTAGTTTGGCAAATGCAAATTAACCATTGGAGTTTACCCACATTTGTAAAATTCTTATAGGCAGTGACTTCTTCACTAAGATAGTCATCACTCCCTTCCTATAAGAGACCTGTTTGGAAGTTTCCAGTAGTATTTATTGTGTATTACCTCCAAACATCACTTTACCCCTCTCCCCATTCTCATCTTAGTTTTTTACATTATGAGGGGACACATGCATTTTTTGTAGTAATGTTATGGATAGGTGTTGGAAGTTGAGAAAGGAGTAGTGTAGTGTATGTTGTGGATAAGTCGGTTTACATTCAAAAACAGAATGCAAAGTCCTGTAGGCATATGTGTAGCCATCTTTATGATCAGCCCTGGCAAAATACTTCATGACACTGTTTTACGGATATGTTTCCTTGCTATGTATTAGTTAGTCAGACGTTACAAATAGATATGTGTAGGAAACCCAATATTCCACAAGGTTGTTATAGCAGAACCTGCATGTCGGTCAGTATAGCAATGAGGAATTGCGTTAACATGAGTACCTGTAAGCAAAGAGTTACCTCTATGTGATGCAGGTAGACCTGAGATGTGAGAACAAATCAGTAAGCGACTGATCCCTTGCCGGGAAAAAGTCAGGGGGATATGGGTAGCCCAGATTATTCCAGTTGCAGCAGATCTTGTAAATGCAGGATGTTAACTATTCAAAATAAGCCTAATTGTAGTCTGCTATGATTAATAAATTGAAAAAGGAAAAGGAAAAACAAAGGAGGAATAATATGAAAAACTCTATGTACTGATGAGTTTGATGGAGTTGCAAGTAAAGGAACTATCCATTGTCAGTCCACCATATATGAAATGTCTAATGTAAACTGTAGGGAAAGGCGCACCATAGCATTGCAGCATACATGAATAAACATCTTAAGACATACACAATAGAAATAGGTCAACTTCTCAGACCTCAATATAGATTTGTGATACTTTACATAAACAATGAGGAGGACATCTCCATGATAAGTCAATTTAAAAGGAACATATCCTAATAAAAAAAAAAATGTGACTATATAACTCATCATGGCCATATTGTAAAGGAAGATAAAACATGGGAATTAAGGATAATAAAATGTATTTGAACTCATTTAGGCCCATGGCTCTAATGACCCAATCCACCCCAAATATTTGGCAATAATACATGCATTGGTGGGTTTTGGGTCTGACCTAAGAATTTTAAGTGCAGCCTCACTACTACGAGTCCCTGTTTGCATGCATAATGGTTTGATTCATTTCTTGTGGGGGATGGTGTAACCCGAGCTGGCAATGAGGGCATGACCAATTGATTCTTTAGAATTCTTGCAGATTGGACTAGCAGATTCGCCGGTTTGGGCCCATTTTTGAGTGAATGTTTTCAGAGGCAGAGTGCCAATCATAAACTGGAAATATAGTTTCCTGTCCAGAGGACAGTGATAGCATCCCAATAGGGCTCTAACATCCTAGTCCTTTTGAAATCTAGAAATTTGCCTATTAGGAATGGTTCAACAACCGAATGTGCTTCTAACTGTCTTAGCCAGAGCCAATAGTGTTTATTTATGGTCGCTCCTGAAGGAACCAGCATTAGTAATGGATTATCCCAAAGGGACCGCAAACCTATGGCTATTAGCAGCTTTTTTAATTTGCCGAAGCCAAACAATTTTATTGAATGTGTCAGCCTTCTTTACTATTAACGCTGGTCTATACTAGGTAAATTCTGGTTGGGACCACAGCCTTTTCCAAACCAGCAGAGGTTAAAGTCATGGACTTCATTTGAAGGCAGTCAGTGGTCGCAGCTGTGACCCCTAGCTTGCTCCCTGCTACTGCTGGCACTTCCTTTGTGACCCCTGGCCTCAGAGGAAGCACATGTTTTACCCCTCTGAGGTCAGGGGTTGCAAAGGAAGTGCCCAGAGTGGCAGGGAGCAAGCTAGAGGTCACAGCTGTGACCCCTGTCTAACTTCAAATGACGTCCCTGGTCAAAGTCTAACTATGCCAGCTATTGAATTCCTGCCCATATCCAATAACAATGGGATCAATGGAGTACTGGCAGGGAGACGAGCGAGACCGCAAAAACCTATTTTCAGAGATTGCGAGGGAAGATATGTTAGAGAAACCCCACAGGACAGAGCTGTACAAGGCTGAGCCCCCTGATTTGTCATTGTAAATTTGTAGGGCCGGGGCAATGGGTTTAGAGTAGGTAGAACTGTGCTCTTTAATAATTGTGCCAGTGGTTTGCCTGTGCCTGAGAGACACCAATTCAAGCTGCGATTTCCATGAAAGGGTAGACGATAATGTGACACCCTGATAAGTGAAGACATCAACGCTTTCTAACGGTGTACCCCCCAACTCTAGTCTGCCCCTAGATGACTTGAGTTTCTTGAAAATCATACTTTTAGTGTTTGCAGAATTTATTTCAAGCCCATGTTTATTTCGAAATTCTTCGAAGTGGGTTTACACTCTCTGTAGGCCACTAGGTGTCTTTGAGATCAGTAAAGTGTCATCCGCTAATAACAAAATGGGTACTTTTGCACCAGCTAGAGACGGGGAATCAGTGGAAATACAAGAAAGAAAACTAACAATGTTGTTGAGTAATAGGGAGAATAAGGTGGGTGCCAAAACACAGCCTTGGCGAACCCCTTTAAAAATTTTAAACTGTTCGGTCAGTTCTCCCTGACGTCCCCAGCGACCTGCACATAATTATCCTCATGGATGTGTATTAGCAGAGACAAAACTCCCGCGGGCATACCCATATCAGAAAGCACCTGCCAAAGTTTCTCGTGGGGAACCAGGTTAAAGGCCGATTTGAGATCAACGAAGGTGACATACATGCAGCCTCCGCCGTTCTCAATGGTCCTCCAATATAATACCAGAAATCAAAAGACTTGGTCCGTGGTGCTAACTTTCGTACGAAATCCAGCCTGATATGGGGACAAGATATCATTGTCGTGAGTCCAATCCTGGATCCTGCCCAGAAGGAGACTTGCAAAAACATTTTGGATGCAATGAATCAGGCTAATCGGCTTGTAGTTGCTTGGCAATGATTTATCTCCTTTCTTATTTAGAGGAATATGTTCAGCTCCCGTCCAGGAGTCTGGTATTGGAGCTCCACCTGCAATGGCATTGGCCAAGATAAGGATGTACCTTGACTGGTTTTCCCTATCATGTAGGAATATGTCTGCCGGTATGCCATCTGGTCCTGGGGCCCTATATCCGGTTATAGCATCGAGGGCCATTGTCTCATCTGATTGCTCAATAGTGAGTTCTGCTGGAGCAATTGGAACAGACAGGCAAGAACCACTTGCTACACCTTCTGCCATAGAGATGGAATGACTAGGTGATACAAAGCAGAAAAGTACTCGCCCCTAGGAAAGGTACTATGTGGTTGTGGGGGGTATATGGACAGCCCTCCCTTCCCTATTTAACTAGGGGCCAAAATTTGGAGGAGTCTTTGGAGAGGCAGGCCAGGTTTAAGTCCTGCTATCTTCCATTGTCCCATTCCCTTTTGACTTTTAGCTGGACCATTTTATATGACTTCCTTGCAAGATGGATCTGAGGGATGTCTTTTGATCTGAGAGCTGCTCCCAGCTGTTGGCGAGATCGCCTACGATTCTCTTAAACCATGTTTTGGCATTTCTAGGACATTTTTTAAATTTAGTAGCTGGGATGATAAAATAAAACAGAATTTAAAAAAAAGTTTGTTATGAATATCAGGTATAGCCTAATTTCCCTAGAGACCTGCAAGTCCGTACTAATTGCGGTCCAATTGTCTAGTTTCTCAACTAGCTGTGACCATTTGACACATCTTGCATCATTGGCAGTATGAATATCCCTAGAGCTGACAGCAATTTGGGGCTTGTTTCTCAGCTTAGGACAAAAGGATTCCAGAATAAGGCACAATGGGTTGTGATCACTTTTAACTCTACTCGTGACATATTTTTGAGGTGTGTCCGTCAGTGGATATCAATTTAAATATAATCCATTTTACCAGAGAGTGAAACGTGTTATTGAAAGTAATAGCCCCCCTTCTGTCAGACTTGGATCTTCCATTAGTGGATCTTACCCCATCTTCTAGTGAAAGGGCTTTTTATTGGAGGGCAGCGTCAGTCCACTAATGAATCGAGGGTAGGTCAAGCTGTGAGATGCCCAATGCCTTATCCTCTTCTTCTGCCAAATTAGCATCATTGTTGTCTAGGAGCTTGAAGGGGGTTTGAAGTCCCCTGCTATTATTAAATAGTCTTCACCATGATGTTTTTCCAGGGAGTTTTCTGGGATCGATAAGGTTTTAGACCTCAGCCCTCCCCTGAATCCTCTAGCATAGGCAGTATAGATATCTGTATAGCTAGTTCTACCAGTTTCTACCAGTCATAACATGAACTGCTATGATGTCAGGGCAGTCCACATGTAATTGCTTGATTTTTTAATCCAAATCTAGTTTGACCCATGTTTATAAGCCTCCTGCAGGATGACCTACAGAGCCTTGTATGGCAGGGGTCACCCAAGCTTAAAAACTGGTTCCACTGACCAAGTTTCTTGGAGCAGACAAATATCACTCGATTCAATAAAGTCATTCCATTCAGGTAAAGCAATTTTTGAATTTAAACCAGCTACATTTCAAGGAATGACAGATGCTGTGTTAGTACTTGAGCAATGTTTGGTAGAAAACTGACCTCGTGGTTCAACCCAACTCCAAGATGGGGACTAGAAACTATTAATGGGTGATTTTCAGAAGAGCCTGTAAGGTCAACCGAAATAGGATCAATGTGGGATTCATAGATGGGAGGATCAGCTGGGGGATGTCTGCTGTTGTCCATATGTGAAGACCCATCTACTGTAAGGAAGATATTACTAGTAAATGGTTGTCAATCTACTGCCTGAGTTGGAGAGACTCCTACACAATTGCTTAATAGAGTGAGCCAATCTTTTAGATACCTATATTTGAGACGAATATTAGTGTCAAGCAAGGAGGATGTCCTGATATTGAACACCACTAGATTGTCCACTAGCTCTCTATTTGGAAGAATTAGTTCGATGTTGTCAAAATTTGTGCCAAGTTGGGAATGTCTACTGGCTCCCAGGATATCCTCTCTGTTGAGCGAACAACAGCCTCCTATCTTCCGGATCCAATGTATGGATTTATTTATTAGTGTATCCTCCCCTTCTTTATTTTCATTGTGCTTGAGTTTAGGGACATTTGTCATAAAGATTGAACATCTATGGCAAGACATCTGAGGCCTATTTTATGTGTGTTATTAAAAAGCAATAACAAAGAGTTCCCATTTTGGCCAAAATCCTCCTTCATATCAGATGGAGGATACATGGGGCGTGTGGGACAGGCTATTTGGGCCATGTTGGTAATACCCAAAAATGTATGCCCAACATGGGTTTGGGTTTACTGGTCAAAGTTGCATTCTCAGAATCGAGTATAGTATTAAAGATTTTACCAGTATTAGTATTTTGGTTAGTAATTAACAGGTTTAACAGGGCTGAGAGGTGCAAATCCATGGTTTTGAGTTCCCCCACCTCATTTTTAAGTTCTATGATTTGTTGATTGGGCTAGCTTGTTTAAATCGACGGGGAAGGTGTGCGCTACAGGTTTAGATATATGATGCCTTTCACAAGGCGAGTGCAGGGGGGAGGTCTGTATCTGGTCAAGAAGGGGTAGAAAGCGATAGCTACACGGGATCATATACGTGTCTTTGGCCGAATTTTGAGTACTCAAGACACTAAGTGAGTCTAAGTTAGTTGGAACTTGTAATGTGGTTGTATCATTAACCTGAGGTTTCTTGAGATGTTTCTTGAAATAACTTGATATAGGCGGGGCATCACTTTAGGGCTTAGAGACTAGCCTGGCTATTCTTTTTGGAGATTTGGGGTGTTGTTCAAATCAGGTCTAGAAGCGGTTGAAAGTGATATGTCTGAGGTAACGAGTGACTCCACTTCCTCAATTGAGAGGTCGATCTCATTTATTGTGCAGTTGTCTGGTTTAGTTGAATTTTTTGACTGTTTGGTGGTTCCCTGTTCTAGCGCAGATGCCTTATGCTTACCCATACTTAGGATGGGGAGTAAGCGTATCCTTTGAGATTGAATGCACGTGAACCACAAATGAAGTGAACACCAAGCACAAAAACAATGTCACAGTGTAATTTAAATTAGGCTGGAGCAAATTTAAAGAGCTTAAGGAAAGGTGAGCCTTCTACAATCGTAACAGGTGGATAAAACTAATATCTTCACAAACGAGGGCCTGATGCTTCAGCCAAGATTGGGGGCCCAGCACAGCCTCCTCTGGTCTTTGACAGGCACGGACGGACGGACGGGACTACAGCACTTTGATATAGTGCTAATGAGGACCAGATGAGGGCGCAGGGGACTGTGGGACATGCAGTCCCCAGAGACAGCATTTGCGGTGGCTCACCCTCCTAGATGAAGCTGGGTCCGTGAAAATGGTGGTACGAGTGTCCCCCAGCTTTCACAGCAAGTCCAACACAAATGGCAGCCCAATAGTGTAGATGAGGAAAGATGAATTGCAGCCCCCGTTTAGCGGGACTGCAGAGCATTGGTAAAGCGCTAAAAAGAACCAGGTGAGAACACAGGAGGATTGTGAGACATCCAGCCCCCAGCGGCAGCATTCGTGGCAGTTCACCCCCTAGATGAAGCTGAGTCTGTGAAAATGCTGGTAAGAGTGTCCCCCAGCTGTCACAGCACGTCCAACACAAATGGCAGCTCAAAGGTGTAGATGTAGAAAGATGTAGCGCAGCCCCCGTTTAGTGAGACTGCCACATGTTGATATATCGCTAATGGGGACCAGGTGGGGACACATTGGGATTGTGGGATATGCAGTTCCCAGCATCAGCGTTTGCAGTGGCTCACCCCCTAGATGAACCTGGGTCAGTGAAATGCTTGTACGAGTGTCCCGCAGCTCTCACAGCAAGTCGAACACAAATGGCAGCCCAATGGTGTAGATGCAGAGAGATGAAGCGCAACGTCTGTTCAGCAGGACTGCAGCGCAATGATATAGTACTAATGAGGACCAGGTGAGAACACAGGGGATTGTGGGATTTGTAGTCACCAGCAGCAGTGTTCGCAGAGGCTCACCCCCCTAGATGAAGCTGGGTCCGGGAAAATGCTGGTACCAGTGTCCCTCAGCTGTCACAGCAAGTCCAACACAAATGGTAGCCCAATGGTGTAGATGTAGAAAGAAAAAGCAAAGCCCACCTGGTGCCCAATGTTGTGTGATTGCTTCCAACTTGTCTCTGTCATTGGGCTACGATACATTGGTTGATGGGTCACTTGTTGACTGGCAAGATGTTGGTGTAAGAGGCACAGCGATTGTAGTAAAGTTATGAAGTAGATTATTCATATAGAGGGGAGAGAAGGTTGGTACATCCTTCACAGCGAAAGTCCGCACCAACTGTCCCCTTAACTGTCACTTCAAAATTCCTCCCAGAATCTACCTAGGTCATCTAGTATGACCACCCATCTTAGCAACCCACTTAGCAACACCACAGTTGGATCTTCATGTCTTTGATAGGTATCGATGGCTGAGTTATCAAAGGAATCCAGAGGTCATCAAATTCCATTGTTCTCCCATCAATTGCTATCAGCATGACATCTGGCTGAAGCAACCCAAAGTCTAGGGCCTGCTTTTTCAAGTGAGGTTTGAACGCAAAAATGTCTTGTTCTGGGGGTTTTTCACATGAAAAGGCCTGTGAGATGTTTATTTCATATTCTCCACACGGAAAAGGGCCATGTTTCTGGCTGCCATTATCACTTGTGTGGTCTGTTGATGTTGCAAAAAGTAGTTAATAAATATGCTAGGTACCATTTGTTTGCCTTGGTTTCATGTTCTTTTTCTATATGTGTTCTCTGAAATACGAGGGAGGGATCAAATTACAGTTTTGTGAGGTGCAGGATGAAACTTGTGAGAAACGTGATCATGTTGTATTGTCCAAATTTCTCTGGTATTCCTAAAAATTTGACATTATCCCTACAATTCCTATCCTCCAGGTCTGTTGTTTCCCTCAGAAAGTTACAATGCTCCTGTTCCCTGTCAAGTGATTCCGCTATTTTTTGTTTGATGGATGTCAAATCTTGAGTTGAATGAGGCAATGTCACTTCTCATTGATTATATCTCAGTCTCCATTTCCATTATTGTTTCTTCTACCAAATCAATAGATGATTTTCTTGTGGCTAATTATTTTAGTATGGCCTCCAATATGACCTTTGTCTTTTTTGGCTAGTGGCTGATCAATTATGACTTTCTGTGTTTTTCCCACAATAGCTCCCATAATTGCCTGGTCAATTTTGGTTTACACACCAGGCAGGCAAGAGATGTGTTGTTACACTTTCGGGATAGAAAGTGACAGTCTTGCCAGCAGACCAGTTACGTTTCATAGGCCCACTAATGTCTAGTCACAATCCCATCATATAGTAAGAGATACACTTGTTGCAGTTGAGTCCTTTACTTTGCAAACTGGCACCACAAGATTAAGATGCATCTTCTGGTATGAAAAAATGACAGAAACAATGGGGAATTAATTCTGAATAAAGCCTCTGAACTTGTACCAAGCTAGCAGTAATAAGTGAGGACAAGGGATGGATACTTGCCATTCAGTCTCATTTGCATGACCATGAATTTCATCAGCAGCAGTGTGCAGGGTGTCTTTTTTTCTTGAATAGCACCGGGCACCAGGATCATGGTCAAACAATATTTCACTCAAGGCTGGCCTGGACCCTTCCTGTCTCTATCCTAGGATGTCATCCTCCAGACTGATTTTTCCCTCCAAGTGCCTCAGAGACAAAGATCACTCAAGGAAGGTTCACATTTCTCCGCTGGTCCTGTTCTGGCATACAGATTCCTTGAAGGAACATGTATAGATTCCTCGAGGGAACATGCATCTGCAGCTACAATGGTGTGTGTCTAGGTGCAGGAGTCGCTGTGTCTGCTGTCACTGACCACAGTGAGTAGGGTACATTGCTGCCTGCATCACATCAGATAGGTGAGGTACACTAAAAATCAGGCCACCCTCCCTATGTCATTCCCACAGCTCCCTAAATCTACCGACCACTTCCTCCATGGTTCAGGCGTCTCAGGCCACCTTCATCTGACCTAGCTCACCCCTGTACTGTTAAGCAAGCAGCCAATAGAAGACAGGCCATACCAGAGTTTCAGCAAAGAGCCTTCATTCTTTCAGTTTCTAGGCCCTGAGTTTCTTTGCCTCTGAGACTTGCAGGCACTCCAGAGAAGTTTAGGGAAGCATGAAGATGTGTTGTTTGTTGCTGTCGGGTGGCTTTGAAAGTGAAGAACATGATTTGGTATAGTCAATATTGTTTTAATTAATGCATTACAATGATATAATCACAGGTACCAGTAATGCAGTTCTCAAGAAAGGCATTTCAAACTTTCTCAATCTATGATAATCCTAAAAGTAAGATTATAGCAACATACTTCCAGGAAGCAGGATCCAGAAAATAAAGACTTTTGAAGGAGTTGCTAAAATTGTGACAAACTATGCGCAAAAATCCATAGTCTGCTCTGTTAGCCCTGTTTCACTCACAAAATCTGCTGAAGTTGAACAAATAATCATGCTATTTTAGGAGACTGTGGTCTTAGTGTGGGTATTAAATGTCAGGTACCAAACATATATTTTGCCTACCTCCATTGTCAATATACCACTTAATGCAGGGGCTGCTACAAAGTAGGGGGGGGGGGGGCAGAAAGAGATGCAGATTTTCTTGAACATGTGGGAGGCAATGGGCACAGCTCACACCTAAAAGATCCTTTACCTCACAAACCCTCATTTCATTACTGCTCTCTGCAAAATCCACAGCTAGAGAATGGTCATTTATTGCTGGAAGAGGCATAAGGAAAAGGTTCTCTAATTGGTGTGATCAAGGCAGCTATCTGCCCAAATTGAAGAAATAATAGTGACCTTTTTAGGAAGCTGTGAATGGTCCTACCTCTGAGCTTCCCTTGTTATCTAGATTCCATTGGCAAAGAGGTCAAACTAGGAGTACAAAGGGTTGGTCTCATAGCTATAGACAATTGACATACTGTGCATAATTGGAAAAAAACTTAGTGCCAGGGCCCAAATATTTTTTTAGGAGTTTGCCAGCTGGAGCCTCTAACTGTTGGTACTGCCCATTGCAAACTGTCGTGCCACCCACATAATTCTGTTCATTTTTTCCTATAAAAGGCTGCATATTGCTATCTTAAGGTACCACTATAGTGGACCAACTACCTCAAATACAACAACAAATTGTGTTAAACATAATTTTCCATAGCTTTAACCATGCATCTACATAAACCCAACACTGAACATAACTCTAACCCTTTCCTAAATTAATTAGCAGTATCATAGCCCTAATTGTAACCACAGCTAATTAAAGTAAATTAATACTCTCACTGTAACTCTCTTGGGGAGTCTATTAATAGATTTAAAATATTTTATTTCAATTCAATTAAATAAAATCTTATATTACTGGTTGTGCCAGTACTATTCCTTAATTAATTGACATAAAATACCTGATGTTAACTGTAACCATATTCTTCAATTATTTCAAATCACTAAAAAATAACCTTAACTTTACCCTAAACCACGAATTTTAAATAAGTTGCCCTAGTTTATTTTATAATTCTACTAGCCAACTGCAAATATCTAAAATCCCATTCCAATATCCTGAATATCAACCTTAAGGCTCTTCTGCCTTCAAACACAATCACGCCCTCATACCCCACATGCAAGTTCTCAATCTCTCAAACCTTAGCACTCAAACAGCCACTCTGTCTCCCACCCAATACCTTCCACTACATTCTCAAAACAACATTTTCATCTATCTCAAACCAGCCTATGTGGAGAGAAAACCTCCAGATGAGGCCTCAAACCAACCACAAATCCATGTCCACCCTCTCCAGAACTCCGTCAACCCAGGATTCTACACAAGATTCAGCACTGGCCACTCATAAGACCACATCACCCCATGAAGTGCTTGGGGTTGGGCTGCGGGTTGTGAAAACAGGTAGCTTCGGACCTACTCTGGATGGAAAATCATTTACTGCTGCTGGAATGTAGGGCTGTGGGGGATGCTGGGGGATTATCCGACCTTGTGGAAGTGCGAAAGAAACATGCAGAGCTCCTTGAATGACAGCGCTGCCTTAACTTCGCAGCACATTCCGAGTCAGTACACGCTTAAGCAGACCGCTCGGGGCCTCTCCTCGCTTGGTTGATTAAACAAGAGCAGCCGGGTGGGCTGATTACAGCTCTCCGTTCTTCGGGTGGGGAACTTCGGTTTAAGCAGCAAGAAATACATGATGAGCTGTCTGCACATTTCACACGGGGCTGTATAAAACTGGTCGGCAGGCCTCGGAGGAGGTGATTCAGCAGTTCTTAGACGGGCTCCCGTTCCCAGTCCTGTCGCTAGAGCAAGGGACAGACTTGGATGCCCCGCTCACACTTGAGGAAGTTTGAGGTACCATGAGGGCTTTCCCTTCTGGAAAGGTTCCTGGCCCTGACGGCCGTCCTCATGAATTTTATAAAGCATATGCAGACCCCCTGAGCCTCCAGCTGCTCAAGGTATACACGGAGGCGCTCGAGTCTTTGTCCCTCCCAGCTTCGATGACAGAGGCTACGCTGATCACGCTTCCCAAGCCAGGTAGGGACCCCACCTCTGCGGGGCGTATCGTCCCTTGGTGCTCCTAAACGGGGACTATAAGATCTAGGCGAGCGTCCTGGCAAATAGACTGGCGCCTCTGATCCCCCAACTGGTTCACCCAGACTAGAATGGGTTTGTGCCGGCTCGCAATACATTGCTTAATGTACGACGACTGTTTAGGGTGATGCGTTGTGATTCGTCGATCTGGCCGACAGCCGGGTGTGTTGTGCTAGATCTGGAGAAGGCCTTCGACACGGTCGAGTGGCCCTTTATGTTCGCTGTGCTTCATCGCTACGGTTTTGGGCCCTATATTTTAGGCCTTATAAGACTGCTATACGGAGCTCCCACGGTTCAGCTGCGACTGGGGTCTCTATTTTCTGAGCCTATCTCAATAGAACGAGGGACTCACCAGGGGTGTCCTCTCTCTCCCCTGATCCTCGCCCTGGTGATTGAACCGTTGGCAATGGCACTGCGCACTTCGGCGCCAGACTGGGGGATACGTCTTGGGGATGGCGTACATGCTATTTCGCTTTACGCAGATGACATTCTGTTGTATGTGCAGGATGTTCTGGTGATTCCACAAATCATCCCCGCCACGTTAAAATCTTTTGCAGCCCTGTCTGGGTTGGGGGTGCACTGGGGCAAATCTTGTCTATATCCCTTTAATCCTCGTACGGAGAACCCGGGTTGGGAGGTGGACGGGATGGTAGTGCAATGGCAGTCGGTGGCATTCCGATATCTGGGTATTCGTATTTACCACAACACTCAGGATCTTATAGATGGTAACATCTCGAAGGCGGTTACAGCACTTAAGTCTCAGATTGAATTTTAGAAGACTCTGAACCTTTCGGTTATAGGTCGGGTGGAGTTAATCAAAATGGTCATGCTGCCACGCCTTCTTAATTATTTTGCTAATTTACTGCTTTACTTACCAGTGTCCTTCTTCCGCTCTCTGGAGAGGATTGTTCGGGATTTCATCTGGAATAACTCGCGATGCCGGGTAGCTTTGGTGAAGTTATACCTTCCTTGCTCAAAGGGGGGGCTGGCTCTGCCCAATCTGGAGCACTATTTTTTGGCGTCCCAAATCTTATGGGCGACGAAATGGGTGGAGGAATTACATTTATCGGACTCGGCAGGGCGTGACCCCCCGTACTCTCTAGATAAGATCCTTTACCTATTCCATCCTGGTAATAAATCGAATGAAACTCTTCCTCTGCTGGTATGGATAGCGCGGAAATGTTTCCATAGGGCCCTTCGTCTCACCAATCATGTCATACCATATGCACCTGGTGTGCCTATCTTAGGCATGCCAACCATGCGAGGACGCGTTCAGAATGTGGATCTTACTTCCTGGGTGGATGCTGGTACATCCATCTTAGGTGACTTATATGGAGAGGGGACACTGAGGCCGTTTCTTGATATCACGAACGAGGATGGTGTCCCTCCAGGTCAATTTTTGAATCATGCCTCCTGGACTGCTGCAATGAGATGCTGGTGGGGAGATATAATGGAAGAACCCCCGATGCATCTCTTAGTGCAATAAGTGCATGTTCTGGGCACAGGCCATCACTTGGTGAAGTGGTTCGCGGAATCGATTAGGGAACACACCCTGGTAGACCTAACGCCATTGCGAGTTAAGTGGGAGACAGATCGGGAGAGACCCCTCTCAGAGACGGAGTGGTCGATGGTACTCGAAAGCCCCAAGCAGGTCCCCAGAAATGCCCATTTTAGGTTAATCCAATTTCATATTGTCCACAGGGCCCATCTTTCCCCAGATAAAATTTATCGGTATTTTCATAGGCCAGATGCGTGCTGCCCGCGCTGCAAGCTAGCGAATGCAGATATATTACATATGCTCTGGTCTTGCCCTGCCCTACGGACCTATTGGGAGAAGGTGTTCGAGGCATTAGCCACTTGTACAGATAGGGAGATACCGCGGACATGGGAAATGAGCATAGTTGGTGTGTTGCCCAGTGATAAAAAACACAAAGCATCTACCCGTTTTTTGGACCTGGGTTTTATTGTGGCTAAGCGATTGATCACCCATAGGTGGAAGTTGGAGGAACCCCCACCGATGAGAGCCTGGCTTTTCTCCATACTTAACTGGGTGAAGGCTGAAGCGTTCTCCCTGATACGAGAGGATGCGTTGGGTTTACGCAAATTCCCCATCTCTGCTGAATGGAATGCTATGCTGTGTGCTCTACAGGAATTGTTGGTGCCGGATGATTCAATGGATGTTCCCATTCATGCCGACTAATGTGTTCGACTGAGGTAGATTCTGGCCCGAGGTGTGAAATGCTGTGTGGACTCAGACCCCCATCCCCTTTGCCGAATGGTCATTTCTTTTAGTGATCTGCCGATTCACCTACAGGGTGATCGACTGGATTCTGATGTGTGACATTAAAGATTTGTGTTTTTCTTTCTCCCTCTCTGCGGCTCTCACTATCCTTCCCACCCCTTTACCCGATAGTTTTTCCCACGTTTGGTGTTCTGATAAAAATGTTTGATTCCATAAACAGATTTATGTGATATGGCGGAGTGAAGCCATAAGAAACATAATTATACAATGTGTTGTATGTTGCATAATAGAAGTCATGTTGCAGCACAACGTCCTTGTACAGTACTCTTGGTGGAGGGAGGAGATGTCATAATTGTTGTGATGTGCAACAACGTTACTACTGGGTATATATGTGTTTACTATGTAACCATGCCAGCGTGTTGTTGATATATTATTTAGATCTGATATTTGTCCATTGGCCCTGAACGGCAGTTTATATGATACTGTATCGTTTTATACACATGTTCACAAACAACAAAATCTTTAATAAACAGATCAAACAAAAAAAATAAGACCACATCACCCTATACTAGCTTCACTGATAATGAAAAACTCCAGTAACATGACTACACTGAGAGAATGCTCTCTCTCTTCAAATCCTCAACCCTGTATCGCAATTCCCACTCAAGACAACCCTTGGCTAGCCTAACCTACGATTCTCTTACAACTCATCCATCTCCCCTAAGTATCTCAGCCTCCGACCTCATCCTCAAACACATACCCAGACTCCAGGCAGTCTCACTCACATACTAACGATGCTAGCAAGCAACCTTATTCAGCCTCCCCAATACCGATCTCATGCTCCATTATTCAATCTCCATTCTACTCCAGGGCCATTCCTCCCCTCCCAATAACTGAGGTTCACTTTTCTCTAAAAAGAATGCAATTCTCTGAGAAATCAGCCTTCTTTCCTCAGAATTTAAATGAATCAGCTCTGTCCTCTCTTTACTAATCCCTCCATATCCCCTCATCTCCGCCCTTCCACCCATACCCATCTTAACACCACCTCCAGGAATAAATAGGAACCCAAGAGAGCAAGACAAGACATTTCACAATAAGGCACAAGATCTCTTGTAATTGAACACGAACCTACCATACAAAGTCAAAGCAGGAATCAAAATACAAGCAAGGGAAGGAGATGCAACCAAAAAAACCTCATCAAAATTACCAATTCATTCCCCCCACTTGCAATGCAAAGTAATCACTCAATTGCATTCTCCATAACTGCTGATCAGCAGCTCAATACAGGATTGAACAATCTGACCTCATCATGAACAGAAATTGTTACCTATTATTCCTCACAGATATCGGCTCAATAAATCTTCACAAGCATTACTAGACATCCTGGTTCCAATTGTCTACTATATAATTTACCTGGATAGGGTCGAGAAAATTGAAGGCGGAGTGGCAACTGTTTACAAAAATTCCAACAAATTAATATACAACCAAAAGTAACAACTTCCATACTTTTCAATGCTTAGCAATAGAAATCCTATGTACACACTTAACTCTGATAAAATTCTCCCTAATTTATCACCCCTGCCCCCGGAGATAATCACTCTTTGTATAACAAATAACCAAACTCTTATTCAAGAAGCTATTAGCTTCAACAAACCACATTGCTCTCTGAGACTTTAACTTGCGCTGGGGTGCAGTCAATGACTTGCACGTCTTGTAACTAAATAACTTTATAAGCAATATTAACCTTTCCCAACCCTCCATCTCTCCTACTCATGAGAAAGGTGCAACACTAGACCTTGTGATTGCAAACAAAGATCAGATAGAAATTGATGCACCAATTCCAGTAAATTGGTCTGACCACTCCCTAATTCCATTCTCTCTCTCTTCGGCCAAAATGATCACCAATATACAAACTCAACACTGTAAAAACACCGGTGTGAGAAATTGGGCTGTTGGTTGAATGGGGGAGTAACCCCTGATCAAGCAACAGTCACACTCCCTGTCAGAGTGAACCACAAAAGTCACTAAATTAACCTGTGCTTTACCCTCTGGTAACTTGACACAAAAGCAGTCAGGCTTAAATTAGAGGCAATGTGTAACGTATTTATGAAGCACGCAAGCAATAATATGGAGAACACACAACAACAAAAAAATCTCACACCAATTTAGAAAAATAGAATAAATGCTAATAAATTATTTGATACCAAAATGACAAAAATCCAATCAGTAGACACCGGAGCTCTAATATTTCAACTTTTTAGTAAAAACTAGCACCTAAAAGATCAAACTGACAACCACGGACATCTAGTCGCGGGAAACCGGGTCAAAGCCGAAAAATATGGACGACCGCAATAGAGTGCGAGTCAGATACAAGAAGTAGATTGGGCCTGTTGGCACTTACCATCGGATTTAGATTAAATTTTGAAGAAAAAGTTCTGAGAAGGTAAAGTTGAGTGGGGCAAGGCTGCAGGCAGCATCCGAGGGGGAGGTGTCATTGTCGGGGAGGCACTGGACAGAGTTGCGGTGAAGATATGCAAGTCAAAAAACTTCAGCAGGACGAAGTTGGAGTCTGTAGCCAACGAGAGTTCCAGGAGCTTGGATACCCCTTCGATGAGGGACCATAGGATTTGGTGCTGCGGACAAGAACATAGCTACCCCAGTGTCAGGATGAAGTCAGGACGCACCTTGGATGGATAGACGAGCAGGTTGGTCCTGTGCGTCCCTCGGTTCTCAGAGCAGTTTTCAGCCAACACATTTCTAAGTACCAAATTTTTGATTTTCACTATGTGAGCACCCTCAAAACCACAAATCAAGGGTCTGGGACTGGGGGGGCACCAGTGGGGGGTTCAGGACTCACTCAGGCTAGATCCAGGTGCGGGTTCAAGATGGTGGGAGTCTTTTATGTCTCTGAGGCTCTGATTAGGAGGCCAGCAAACTAGCTCTTGGAGTCACTCTGGTAGTCCTGTGTTCAAGTGCTGAAGCAGCGCTCAAGCAGCATGCTGGGCCGCTGAGGGTTCAAGGCAGGCTTCAGATAGAAAAACAGTCCTTCCAACTGCAGCAAAGCAGTCTTGTGGAGTACACAGCAGGCCACAGCAGTCCTCTAAGGGTCCTTCTGCAGATCTAGAAAGGGAACTGAAGAGTGGCTGTGTGGGTCCCATTTTCATACCTGGTGCCTTCTTTGAAGTAGGAGACATTTCTAGCAGTTGTTCTTTGAGGTGCTTCGGATTTTCAGGTGTTCCTGCCCTGGCTCCAAGCTGGCGGCAGGAACAATGCAGTGGTGATAAGTCCTTTGTCTGATGGCAGAGCCAGCCTATTCAATTACAAGTGGGGCTGTGCTCAGCTCCGCCCCATCCTAAGAGCAGATGCTCCATTTAGGCACACTAAGCCCTCTGTTGTGTGACTGTCTGGGACGAATTAACAAATTCCAACTGCCAACTACACCCAGTCACGTGAACTTGGACAGGCTACAGGCACCAAGTAGCAAGAGCAGGAAAATGCAGCCTTTCTCAAAATGGCATCTTTGAAATTTCAATTTACCATTAATGAGAATTCTTTATTACAATTTCAGAGTCAAAAAACATGAAATGCTGATCTGTTCCCAATCAAAAGTTAGCACTTATTAAATGTAACAAGGCAACCCAATGTTATCCTATGGGACATGTGGGCCTCACAGTAGTGAAAAACAAATTTAAGAGTTGTTTACTCCCAGGACATGTACAACTTAAATGCACATGTCAAACCTTTTATTTACAATGCACCCTGCCCTATGGGCTATCTAAGGCCTACCTTAGGGGTGACCTATGTGCAATAAAAGGAGCGTTTAAGGCTTGGCAAGGGGGTTTTATTGCAAAGTCAAATTAACAGTTTAAACTGCATTCAGGCTGCAATAGCAGACCTGGGACATGTTTTAAGGGGTTACCTAAGTGGATGGCACAATAACTGCTGCAGGCCCACTAGTAGCATTTAATTTACAGGCCCTGGGTATATGGTATACCACTTTAAAAGGGACTTATAAGGAATTAAACATGCCAATTAGGAGTAAGCCAATATAAACATATTTAGGGGAGTGAGCACAAGCAATTTAGCACTGGTTAGCAGTGGTAAAGTGCACAGAGTCCTAGAGCTAACAAAAAGGAATTTCTACAAAATGTGGATGGTAAAGGCAAAAAGGTTTATAGGTGACCCTACAGAGAGAGCCAAGTCCAACAAAAGGGTCTGACCTTTCTCAATTACTAACACAGTTGACCTACACTCCAAATTATTTATATCCCTTTGCACTATTGCATCCTCCGAAGAGGTAGAAAACATGGCAAGTTGTTATTTTACCTCCTTATCCACCATTATCAATGATGAGGCCCTGTTTAAAAAACTGAAGCGTCTCAAGTCTAAGCCCTGCTCAAAATGGTTCCCCAAGCAACTAAATCTTAACTGAAAGACAATAGGACTAGTGAAAAGAAGATAGAAACAATATCCCACTGTTACCAATCCGGAAAATCTCTGAATGGAAATTAAAAACTATGGAAAATGCATATTTGATGCCATAGCTTCGTACATATGACAAGAGATCAACATTGCAAAACATCAACCTAAAAATCTAGCCGACAAGGTTAGACAGCCTACTGATCCCTTGCAAATCACCCTGCCAATAGTTAGACCCAATGAAGTCAGTAACAACTGCAACTCATTTTTCAAAAAATAAACAGAAGAAATTGAACTGCTCATTATTAGCTTTTCACCTCCATTTCCCACTTGTGATGTCACCCAAAAATCCACTCTCACCTCAGCTGAAGTCAATGAAATTTCACAAATTGATCTTTGGAAAATCATGTACAAACTGACAATCTCCTCTCACTTCCCTGATCTCATTGAACCATTCTGGGCAAAACTTTTAATGCACCTGTATCACAAGGCACTATACCAGACATTCAAAAAATTGGCTGCTACCCAAATTCTGGAAAAAAAAGGATCTCATCCAAAAAACCTAAACAATTATCACCCAGTTTTGAAACTTCTCTATTTAAAACGTGTGAAAGCTGTGTGAATCCCCACTAAAAAATACATTTACGACAACTATGCTTAATCTGGATTCAAAACTGGTAGGACTAACTAAATGACTAATTTACACATTGTCGATGATGCTCTTGCCATGTCAAAGGGGAATCACCCTCCTTGTGAACCGTCCCACTCTTCTGAAAACATTAGAAATAAGAGTGGGGCTGAGAGGGATTGTGCCCAAATGGTTCACCTCATGCCTAGACAGTTGCTTCCAATGCATAGGAATTTTCAACTTCACCCTTAGCAACATGCCACTCGTTCAAGGTGTAATGGAAGAAATGAAATATGAAAACACAACGCATCAGCAGACAACAGTAGAAAGCTTTACGCAACCATACGTGAGGAAAGAGCAGTGCAGGCAAAAAACTCGTGCTGATGAAAAAGAGATAAAGAGTTTACTTAAGAACAAAGTGCATGACCTGTAAGGTCGTAAGTTAAAGGAAAACTCATGTTTAGCAAGGTTAAAGGAGTTTATGGCCTTACCACACAGGCACACCAGCACATATTCTGGGTTTCCAATAGATTGGAAAATGATTAGACAATAGGGGCAGGAGATTGAATTAGCCAAGAACACACAGACTCTGATAAGAGGTCTTAGGAGCACAATGATAAAGCACACAAATGAATAAATATGTGTTCAACCAAAATACACATGCATTCACAAGTAGACGAATACTTAGTTAAGCATTGTTAGAACTCCAATAAAGGATATGTAAAGAATTAGGTTAAAGTCTAGGATCACAGGTGACCTCATGTTTTTCCATAACTAATTTGTACCAATGTGTAAGCACCAACTTTTGTAACTACCATTGTCTAACTATGTATAAAAATATCTACCTGAGAAGCAGCAAATTGAGACCGACTGTTTACCTGTGTGAAGATGGTCTCTCTCCCTGGCGCGACAGTAAAGAGTGATTTTACATTGTAAAGAGGAGTCTGTCTTTTCTTCATTTTTAAGTTACCCTGCAACAAAGGTTTCTCCCAAGGCTCTATACTCTCTTCCATCCTTTTTATCCTCTACCTGGAACATCTAGGTACCCTCCTTAAGAACTCCAACATCTCATACCACTTCTATGTAGATGACTAAAAACTGTACCTAAAAGTCTCTATACCCATGGACACTCCACCAGTAGCAAAAATGGAATCTTGGCAGTGCCAGCATCACTTCAAACTGAATCCAAAGAATACGGAATTCATACTGATCGCACACCCAGCAGTTCTACTCCAGTTCAATCATTGGCCAAAAGCTGTCAATATCCTTAACTGCCAACCCTCTATTATAGACTGGACAAAATCAATTGGTTTTCTGCTTGAAAAAACCTACACCTCCAAGCTCACATAAACAACTAAACCAAAGGAGCTGCAAATCAATCTACTAAGAGGAGTGAAACATTTCCTTCTGCCTGAGTACTTCACATGGGTGGTTCAATCTCTTGTGCTTTCAAGACTACACTATGGACTTGAGCTTCTAACGTGGATACCTCAACTAAATCTTCTCCGGTAAAAGCAGCCCTCCACTCTGCAGCTAGACTAGTATGAGGCTCAAGAAAATACAATCATGTCACCACCATTTTGATTTAATTTAACTGGTTACCGATCAAAGCTAGTATCCTGAAACTGGCTTCCATTATTTACAAAGCTCTTCAAATGAAGACCCTGATCTATTTGTCTGAGAAATTGACTTTCTGAGGAGTTCTAACAATCTCCGACTCCGAATAGCTCCTACCAAGGAAAAGAACCCTCACGCAAGACTTTTCGTGATGTGCTCCCAGACTGTGGAACAACATTCCCCCAATAATAAGATTCAGTCCTTCGTTTGAATTCCTCAAAACAGAGGTGAAAAGTCTACTCTTTCAATAATTTCTTTGAAACAGCTCCATTACCTTTTCCTTCTAGCCTTTATTACTGATATTGATGGTTACGGGTTCTTATCATCTTCACAGAAAATATTATTTTATCTGAGTCTTTGCATTACATCTGCTTTTACTTTGATTGATACATCATAAGGAGAAAATTACGACAGATTCTGACCACATTCTAAGTATTATGGGCCTGATTGAATTCTTTAGTGTAAGGAATATGGCCTTTTTAGATGGAGGCATACCTTGGTTTAATCACAACGGAGACTACTCCGTCTCCACTTCAATATCAATGGCCACTCTCTCTATCAACCTATGATATTGTAATATTTGTGCCAAGATCTGTGCTGAGAGCAGTTCGGAAAGCCATGCCAAGAGCTTACTAGTGACATCACTCATTCAGTGGAGGATGGAGTGCCTTCTCTGTGTTCACAATCTCTCGAAGGATGTTCCACGAGTCTCTTGAACCATGGAACATAAAGGGAGGTTGTGGGACTGCAGACTTCAGCATGGCACAAAGGATGACAGACATGGGGTTCTTCTTGGCATGCCAAATGAGAGCTATGACGTTCTGGAAAGGGGCGTGGAAAACTTTATAAACAGCCAAATCCAAGATAGTGATCTTTTCTTAGGATATTATCTGAGTTTCTCAGTCCAAGAAGTCTTTTGCTGCAATGTTGGTTTCGGTTGAAGCATATATAAACAAGGCAATCACACGAGGAATATGCATCACAGCAAATTCATTCCTTGATATTTCATGGCATTCCTCCCCCCTTTGCTATTACTTTTGCTATTACTTTTAATTTCTTATTTTTGGCTTATAGAAGTTTGAATTTCTACTAGATTCTTCCTCTTTCTCTGGATTTATGCCTGGTGGTTTTTCTACCCTGATGGCAGGAAGTTTTTGGTGCTGATCACTTCAGTTTTTATCTTCACCATCAATCATGAGCTACAAGATTACCATGGAGATTTTTTTTGACCGTTTGTGTATTTTTTCCCCCTACCTGGGACCCTATTAGGAGTCACTTGGCACCTTTCATGTAGTCTGTGCAGTATGGCACTGTGTTTACTGGAAGGAGTCACCCTTTCTTTGGGTAATTAAGAAGGGAACTCAATATTCTTTTTCACTGTGCTGTCCTTGACAGATATCATTCTTACCACAAAGGAAACAAAGAAACAAAGCAAATTGACATTACCTAATGGTTATAACACTGGAGACTTAACGTGAACTTAAGTGGGTATCTATTTGTCAGGAAGCATAAAATCATTAAAACAAGCCCTCTCTTACTTAAACTTATAATGAATTTCCTGGATTCCAACAACTTTAACCCTGATAAGGAAGCAGTCCCTCAAAGTGAGGCAAAGACACTGTATTCTAATGCACATTTAGTGACTAAATTCAGGCATGATTATTATAGCAAACAACAATGTCTCAACAGGAAATACTTAAAGGCAATTATAACAAAATGCACAAGAATTGAAAAAAGAACAAGACAGGGAGGCATAAATCGTAATGTCACTTAATGTAAGGAGTGATCTGTATTTAAAGCAAGGTAAGAAAAAGACAATAATAACACTCTGTTACATTAAATGTATATATAATGCTGGAGCTGCGCTCCATACTTATGCCATAGCTGCCGAACCCAGAGGATCGTGCCACTTTGTCAGACCTCTGCTTCATACCAATTTACTCGACTGTCAACAATGATTGCCCCTCGCTTCGCTAGTCTTTCCCAAGACGCAGATCCCCTCCGATTAACCCGAGATTCCCTCGAGGAACCTGAGTACCGCGCTCCTGATGATACGGGCCCCCCTGTTGCATCAAACCTGTTGCCCTTAACTCCTGATTACCTTGGCCTCCGCCACGACCAGCCACCCCCTCAGCACACTTAAC
Organism: Calotriton arnoldi; assembly: GCA_963921515.1. Lineage (NCBI taxonomy): Eukaryota > Metazoa > Chordata > Amphibia > Caudata > Salamandridae > Calotriton > Calotriton arnoldi. Next base: position 873,428 of record CAWUFW010000188.1, read on the forward strand.
CTAAGGTGCTACTCATCACGCCTGCTCAATTTGTTTTCCAGCATTACTACTCTCTAAAATCTCTTAACCTGGTCCTGAAGATTACCTGAAATGTATACATGTCGAAACGCCATCGACAGTACAGCGTAATTACGGGTGCAGCTTTTGTGGTCCACCACAGTCATTTATCTCATTTGATTTCTTTGTTAATGAATTGAAACCACAAAAAAAGTCTTTTTGTATATAATGACAACCTTGTCCTTCCCACGCCGTTTTTCGCTACTTTTTGCTCTTGTCACTTGCGCCATTCACGTTGTTTTGCACAAGCACTATTGTGCACAAGACAGCACAGGTTACATATACATTTAATGGTGCAGAGTGTTATTATTGTCTTTTTCTTATCTTGCTTTAAATACAGATCACTCCTTACATTAAGTGACAATACGATTTATGCCTCCCTGTCTTGTTCTTTTTGCAATTCTTGTGCATTTTGTTATAATTACCTTTAAGTATTGCCTGTTGAGACGTTGTTTGCTATACTAATCACCCAGTCTCAACTGGGATTAATACCCTCCTGTAGCCTGTTCCTATATAAATTCAGGCATGAAACACAATTCTACTAACAAGCAAGTCTGTCTTTTGCTGCCCCTGAGCATCAAACATAGTGCTTTTACTTTTAAAATAATTGATGGTGTGCTCAGAACTTTTTCCTGTTGAATTACCTTTAAGGCTGATTTTACCTCACACAGTTAAACCCTTTTATGGGAGGACCCTCAAGCTTCTTCCCAATCATCACAGAGTAAAATTTGATTTACACACAAATAAATAATTACTGCTACTGCAAATAATGGCCTGGAAAGCAATGCAGGAAAAGCCCAACTCCTGCTGAGAATGCACAGGGAGTGTGCTATCTGTAATGCACCACCAACAGTGGTGCTGTTATGGAGAGGCCCTTGGGCAGGGGAGAGTGAGTGTCCTGACTGAGGATCCAAATTGACACCAGTGCTGATTACCACCACAGGCTGATTGCTGGAGAAGAGTGATGAGCAGGCCTACCATGGTGCAGTATCAAGCTGCCTGCAAAACAGCCACCCACTTTGCAAAAGTGTGTAGGTCGTCATGCAGTGCCCAAAAACTCACCATGCCAGTAGTCCTAACCTCTCAACCGACTAGACTTCGAACAAAAAATGAGAGACCTGGATGATGTCAAAGGCAAAGAAGCTCTCCACATTGTGCATGCCCTCAGGGAGAGCTACCCTAAACCATGGTCAGCCTTTATGTGTCAAATATTAACCAACACGAACAATCATTCACTGGAGCATCAATCAATGTGATGGTTTTGTCAGCTGTTTGACACTTTAGAGAATCCACCATCTATGCAACCCACCAAGGTGAAAGTGTGTGTCTACAGATATCCAAACCCTTTGCTTCTTACAGGTATGTTTGTGAAAACCATTGAACACCATGAACTGAAAACCCAAGAGAAAGTATGCATGACGTAAGGGGTCAGGGGATACTGTTGAGATGCCACACAACCCAAGAGTAGTAACTTGTCCAGTTTGTCTTTCCAAGTTCACACCACAGAGCTGGAAGGAATGCTCAAGGAATTGCATAAATAGTTGTATGGTCTGTTCCAGGGCATAGGATATCATTGTAGCATTGGAGGGCGGTGTTTCGTCTTCTCCCTAAGGTTGAGGAGGGATTAAAGAAGCTAGATGAGGCGGACATGAAGTGGTGGGGAGACCTACCCAGTGGTTGTCGCCCATAGTGGGGACAAAGAAACCTATGCAGTCAGGTGAGGTCTGACTGTGCGTCGAAATGCACCTCTCAAACATAGCCATCAAACGAGAGCAGCATATCACCTCCATAGTTGATGACATTGAGTTGAGTGGAGCCTGTTGGTTCTCGAAGATAGACCTCAGATCCGGTTATCACCAGATTCTTTTAGCCCCAGAGTTAAGATACACCAGTACATTTTTGACTCACGTAGGTCCACGATGCTATAAGGTTTGGTCTTTGGGATTTGCATTGCTTAGGATGTTTTTCAGAATGTAGTCAGAGAAGTTCTGTCAATATTGCCTTGAGCCCTTAATGTAAGTAGCGATATCCTTATATATGCCTCCACTCTGGAAAAACACTACAAGTGGCTGAGAAGTATTCTGCAGAGCCTCCAAGATAGTGGTCTACCCTTTCACAGGGCCAAGTGTGAGTCTCTCAAAAACTCCATCAGTCCCTTTAAGAATCGCTTCTCAGCAGAGAGAGGTAGTGGATCCTGATCCTGACAAAGTAAAGAACATTACAGTTGCCGGTGCTCCCTTCTCTGTTACTGAAGTTCAGAGCTTCTTAGGGATGGTGAAGCATTGTAGCTGGTTTATTCCAACCAAAGGCCCCTTTGATAGACCTGAGCATGTCATCAACCCTTTGAGCGTGGGGCACAATGCAAGAGGAAGCCTTCCTTAAGACTAAGGAGACGCTCTCTGCTGAGACCACTTTGTCATATTTTGATTCAGCCAAGGAGACAGAAGTATCTGTAGATGCCCGCCCCACTGGGTTAGGTACATTTTGCCCCAATGACAAGTGAGTGGAAAATGGGCCCAAGTTGCGTATGCCAATAGGCCTCTCACCCTCACAGAACAACTCTGCTCACAGGTCACTTTAGATACAACTTGCCAAAATCGTTGTTAGTCATGTAAGCAGTAGTTAATACACGAATCTGTATCAAAACCGTGTGCAATTAAGGGCATGTACGCCGAATCTGTAGCAAAACTGCATGTCAGTAATGGTGTGAATGCCAAATCCATATCAAAACTGTGTGTTAGTAATAGCGTTCACACCATTACTGACACGTCTTCATACGGATTTGGGTATTAACTACAGCTTACATGACTAATAACTATATCAACTTTGGCAAATTGTTACCAAAGTGTTGAAATAACCAGAAGGGGCCAGCATAACATGAATTTGGTTTTACCAAGTATCACCCTGAAGAAGCTCATAAGGACGAAATATGTTGGCTGTATGGGCTTTTGAATGACGTTAAAATAAAGAAGAGTGATTCATGACATCAAAACTCTTCACTTCTGTTTATTGGACAAAATGGACTTGATAATTGTTACCTTTTGACCTGAGTGCCCCTTAATTGGTTTATTTGTCAATTTTTTGCATTAGCAGCAGTATCATGAGCGGTTGGTACTGTTCTGGGTTGCACTTACACAGAATTTGAGATCGGATTTGGATGTTCTGTACTATCTTTGCTATGCTGCTCTGTAAAGTGTAAGGTGCAACCCAAGAACACGTTTGACAGAAAGAGTGGCTTTCTCTGCTGGGTGAAGGATGAAGGGTTGTATTCACATCTCCCATGATTACTCAAGATATCCCACAAGGACTGTCGGTGAGTGCCAGTGCAGATTTCGGAAGCCTCCTGGACAGGAGGTACATGCTAGTTGTCATCCACAATTTCTCAACGTCTCTCAAAGTTGGCCAGAACTGCTAACGAGGAGATGATACCGAACTGGATTTTTTTTTTTAATTCTACCAATGGATGCCCGAGAAAAATCGAAATAACGCCATGAGCCGATGGTGACATACCAAGACCTCAATCTGCAAGTTAGGGACTGCATGATGGTTTAGTGATCATAACTCAGGCAGCACATTGTCCCTCTTTGCTGTTTTGTTATGTCATGTTAATTACTCCTATGTTGTGCACGTCACAAAATTTATTATGTCATGGAACTGAGCAAAATGAAATAGAACTTCATCCAGATAACCACAGATGGGGCATCAAGGTAGAAATTTTAAATAAAAGTGTTTCGAGGTCGATCACAAAGATATCGGCTTAAGGATTTTGTAGTATGAAGGAAGAAAGCATTTCTCCTCCGTGGTGAAACTATGGAAACATGGACATCGGGTAGTCAAGAGCAACAGCAGCTACCTCTGGCTTGCCTTTGGTAATTCTGGCACTGACTTTGCTAGCAAAGGGTTCAGGTGTCACGAAATCATTGACAGGAACTGTGCTGCCACTGTTTGCTCTTGACCTAGTCCATCAGCAGCAATAGAGAGGCGTTGAGTCAATAAGAATGTGACAAGTGATAAACCCTGTGATGTAATCAGAGTCAAAATTTGAACAAGGCGGATGAGATATCCATCACATTTGTGATGGAATAACCCATCGGGCAAGATGGCCTGACCTTTGTGTAGTTGGTGAAGCGCTCATGCACCTCCCTTGCACCAGGTGTGACTCTCAATAAATGTGTCCAGTCTGTATATGATGGAAAACTCTCCATGGCAGACAGTCATCTACACTATTGGATGTCCCAGCCTATTGTAATTAATAATTGGCACTTTGTGCAGTGGGAGAATACAGCCCACTGACTAGAACTTGCTGGCTCTCTAAGTTGTTGTGTATGTCATGTGGTAGTCCTATATTCACATCCTTTCCTCTTGCCGCAAAGGTAGTCCTAGCCTGCTGGTACAAAGGTCTGTTTGGTTGGAATGGGATCATAAGTTATTACCGGAGACATCCCTGTGGACGGGAACCTGGCTAGCTTAAACACACTTCCTGACTGGCTTCAAACAATAGGACCATGTCAACTTATCCATACTAAAGGATGTTTGCATCAGTGACCACACTAAATCCTTCCAAGTCCTATGGGACGAATTACAGTTGTATAAATTCCAATTTTACAAATATCTGTATTTGCATCATGCTGTTGAGGCCTATATATTTGGCCTAACCTTGCTCCTAACCCTACTCCCAGAATGTAAACCTCTTAAGGTTAGACTCTTGGTGGGTAAGCTAGAAACCAAAGGTATATCACAAGTCTATCACACCCTGGTCATTAATGCAACAGACAGGTTCTTGGCACTTTGATCTTAGCAGTATTGGATGCAGCATGTAAAGGACACTATAAATACATTTAGTGTAAGAAACTGAAAAGAAAAGAACTATGCAACTTCAGATTAGTGAGAGGCACAACAACAAAATGTTGATAAAATGCATCACATAAAATGCCTCCAGCACAGACATCATTCAATGCCTGGCAGGGAAAGTATCGACTGCAGATGGACAGTGCTACATGAGAGACCAGGGCACTGCCAGACTAACAAAACTGCAAAAAAGAGAAAAGCAAATGACACGTCTTCTCCATCTCTACTCCTGGAATCTGGACCAGCCCAATCAATATCAGAACTGCCCAGCATCTCTGCATTACAGAAAGAATATTTTGTCTTCATCTAATAGGTTTCACCACCTGTGAACCTTCTACATTGTTGTAAATGACTGTGAATTGCACCTCAGGACTCCTGCCCTTGTTGAGTGCTAGTAATGGTCCATGGACCATGCTCCCCTGTGATAACAAAACAAGCTAGGAGATGTGATCCACTGAACTTCATGGGAGCGTAAGTCTTCCAAGTCAGAAAACTTCAGCAGTGTACTCAAAGTGTGGGAGCCACTTTGTGTGAGGTTTTGTGTATGTGACACATGCACTATACAAGAAATAAGGATTGAGTCAGAACAAACTAGAAATATCAAGGCACCATGGAACCCTAACAAGACTTGTAATAGTGGCAGTCATCTTGGATTTGTCTAGTGTAATTTCCTCACAATTTCAGATTGTTCTTTGCTAGGAAATCAAGTTACTTAGTTGCTACCACTGGATTGCTGTTGCCAAAGTTAGAATATAAATGCTATGCCTGGAGTGAGCAAAGATTTTTATATTCAGACAAATATTCTGGGAAATCATTACACTCAAGAATAGTTTTTTGGAAGTCACCTTTTTCTACAATATGAACTTTAACGTGCACTATTTTCTCAATGAGAGGAGCAAGAAGGATCCTCATTTGTACACATCTGAATATATTTTCTTCAGTGATAATATGATATTAAGGTATTGACAATGGTGGTGAAGGGGATGCTTGTTACTAGTGCAATTCAATAGTAATGTCCATTCCATATGTTGCAGCTAATGTATTGTGTTTACTTTAATATCATCTGACAATGGTGGGGAATTGATTTCTTATTGTACCATGGAACATTCAATACTAAAGTATATTGTCAAGACTCCATTCACCTAAAACCCAGGATCTCCAGGAGCGAAGGCAGTACTCCCAGTACCCCTTAAGAACAATCCTTGGCACCCGGTATTCATGAGCACTGACTGTTTGTGTCCAAGGGGAACAGGAGTTAGGAAAAGGAAAGAATGGGAAAAAGGAGAAGCCAGTACCCTTGGGCTCGACACCACAGCAGACACACACTTCACTCATGAGTCCCAATATCCCTGAGAGTGGATTTCTCTGAAAAGATACAGAGACCCAATTAGAGATTACACAGCAGGAGACAAGGCATAAGTCAATATTTGTTTTACCCTCTAGCAATCACTCACCCATTAGATAGGAACTTCAAGTTAACATCACTGAAGGTATAGGAGGAACAATCCTGTTTTCTTATGAGGTCACAATCCTGGGACAGCAAGGGTGTAAGTCCATAGACTACTATTTCAGAAAGAGGTTAGGATACCAGAGTTTAGTTATGTCCACCACTTTTGATTTCCTTGCCATGTTGAATGCTTTTGTGGGTTCGGTATTATAGATGGTTTGGATATGAAGCTTGGCAGACCCTCAGGCTCAGTGCATTGACCTGTTTGGTGATTGCTATGTTTTCATTTTTGTCTCCTCTTAGAGCAGAGATGCTGTCCAGGAAATGTGAGGCACGAACTGCAGGAATCCAGAGGCTGTGCAGGAGAGAGATGAGGAGCCAACTCAAGGAGCTGGGAAAAAGGTAAGTATTGTCTTAGGATACACTGATTGGGATATAGGAGTGGGATGCGGTGGGCGGAATGCAGGAGCAAGAGGCTGCGAATGAGAATTGAAATGCGGAAAGCGAAAGCCTCCCAGGAAGTAACTTGAAGCCAAGCGCGGCTTTTATCGAGGATGCAGAATTTAACAGTGCCACGTCTAAAAATGGCTGCCAGATCACGCATGAGTATGTACTCTTGCGATAACTCACACGTGATCTTGGCACCCTTTCTAGGAGGGGTCGGGATGCAGAAGGAGAATATCCATTCTCTCAAGATGTGTGCTTTAAATAATAAGTAAAGAACACCAACAGAACACCTACTGATATCAAGGAGCAGTGGGAGGCCTAGGGGGTCATCTAATCGAGGACGATGTCCCCATTCATGGGCGCTTACGAGCCAAGTCATTCACAGGCACAAGTCGAGCGGGTCGTAATATATCTTCTTTATGTTATAGCTGATGAAACATGTGGATTTAAGACTCATTCAGACTATAAATTTACCTTACAGTCACGGAAGGCATTTATCAACATAGAAATAATTATTGTAGTATAAGTATTCTCTTGAATCTGTAACAGAGATGCAAATTTTGTTTTAGCTCTAGGAAATCTTAGAACTTTAACCTTCTACAGAGAGTCAGAAATACAGAGATCGCATAAGGGATAGCATATGTCATATTAGGGAGTAAATTGTAACCTAAATTATGAGATACTTAAAGAATGTTTTTCATTTTAGATATCATTGCTTCTGCAGAACATCTTCAGCCCAGTTGTAAAAACAGGCATAGTGAAATTATCCATAGACTCTGTTTCTCTAACTTATGCCACTCCCCTTTCCCCAGGTGTACTGCTGACCATCATAGTACTTGTAATGTAATGTAATATAAGGTGGATTTGTAGAGCGATGCTGGTTACCCGTGAGGGTATCCAAGCGCTGAGCAGGTGAGTGGTGAGGCTGGGCCTGAATACGGGCAGTCTTGACGGTCCCATAAGAAGACTAGTTGAATAGACAAGTCTTCAGTCTCTTGCAGAATTGAGAGAGGAGGCCCTGATGTGTTGGAGGAGGTTGTTCCAGGATTTGGTGGCTTGGTAGGAAAATGATTGGTCTCCCGTTCTGTGGTTTGAAATCTGTGAAGGAGATGGGTTTGGATGCCGGCATAGAGTGTGTTGCTGTAGTCCAGGCTGCATGTGACTAGAGCCTGTGTGATGGTATGTCTGGGGTCCAGTGGGAGCCACTTGAAGATTTTAAGCAACATGTGGAGGATGTGGAAGCATGGGGAAGTGACGGCAATGACCTGGGAATGCATGGTGAGGTTGGTGTCCAGGATGAGGCCTAGGTTCCTTGCATGGATGGTTGGGGTGGGTGTGGGTCCAATATTGACGGGCCACCAGGTGGAGTCCCAAGCTGAGTTCATAATCCCAAAGATCAGCACTTCAGTTTTGGCAGTGTTGAGCTTGAGGCAGTTTTCTTTCATCCAATTGGCCACGGTATTCATACATTGTTTGAAGTTTGTCTTTGTGGTAACGGTGTGGCCTGTGAAGAAAAAAATTTGCTGGGTGTCGTCGGCGTAGGAGATTATGTTAATTCCGTGGGACCTGATGATGTTTGCCAGAGGAGTCATGTCTATGTTGAAACGTGTGGGGCTGAATGATGATCCCTGTTTGACTCCGCATATGAGATCCTTGGGTTCTGATGTGAATGTCAAGAGCCTGACTTGTTATGTTCTTCCGGAGAAGAAGGAAGCTATCCATTTGAGTGCTGGTCCTTGTATTCCTGGTGTGTGTAGTCTGGTGATGAGTGTGTGGTGGGAGATGGTGTCAAAAACGGCGGAGATGTTAAGGAGGATGAGGGTGGCGGTCTGTCCATAGTCGAGGATGGTGCGTATGTCATCTGTGGCAGCGATGAGGGCTGTTTCGGTGCTGTTGTTTCGGAATCCTGATTGTGAGTCATCCAGGAGTTTGTGTCATTCTAGGTGGCCCGAGATTTGTCTGTTGATGATCTCCTCAATGACTGGCTACGAAGGGAAGCAACAAGGTGGATAGGTAGTTGTTGAGTACTTTGGGATTGGCTGATAGTTTTCAAGGAGGGTAGTGATTATGGCATGTTTCCAGCTATCTGGGTGGGTGGCTGTTTTGAGGGAGGTGTTGATGATGGAAGTAAGTGCAGTGCTGATTGTGGCTCTTCCCAGGTTGTTGATATGGTGGGGGCAGGGATGTGTGGGAACCCCTGAGTGGACTGTCTTCATTATTGCTGCAGTATCCTAGATGGATAGAGGGTTCCATGCTGTCAGTTGGTGGTCTTTGGTTGATGAAGTTAGCAGGCTGGGAAGGTCAATGGGGGTGGCTTGGGTTCAAAGTTGCTGTAGATTCTGGTGATTTTTACATGAAAGAAGTTGTTGGAAATTACCATTGTTTGCTTGGTGTACCCCCAGAATTTTGCCTTGACTGTTTTTGCAGGCTGTATACTCTGTGCACTTTTCCCCTGCCAACCAGGGTAAAGTGCTTATGCCCCCCCCCCTTCAACATGATGACATTGGCATACCCCTGATTGGCATATTTAACTTACCTATTAACCCCTAGCATATGGTACAAAGTGTGCCCAGAGCCTCTAAGTTAAATGTCACAAATGGGCTGCAGCACCCCTTGTACCATCTACTATAGTATCAGTGTAAACATTACAAAGGCCTACCCTCTGTAGCCTGGGTGGTCAGGAAAGCATTGGCATCAACTATTAAAATTAATAATGTTTTCTCGGCAAGAAAACAGCTACAAAATTCATTTCTGGACTTTTTAAAAATATCATTACAGGTCCAATTCACTGCTGAAGTCAGATTTGAAATAATATTTTGTAAAAGGTACTTTTAGAAAATTACCTTTTCCCTGCCAAAAGCCTTCAGAGGCCCATTTGCAAGAGTTTTAACATCACCTGCCAGCTGAATGGCCCCTTTGAGGAGGTGTCAACTTGCTCCCACAGCTGAACACAGGTCTTGGGTGTAGGGAGATGTTCTGTTTCTCTAATAGAATGACCACCTGGGCTGTGCCCAGGAACTTAATTAACTTCAAAGAGGCCTACCCTGTCACAGGCACATGCTAGCTGACACCTGAGCGGGGCCCAACCTTGTTCCCCCAATCAGCCAGGCACCAATCCTAGTGGAAGAGGAGCTGCACACGGAATTGGTTTACAGTGACCACAGAGGAGGGGTTGCTCACTTCCCTGGCCACACCCCTGGATTGGGCACAGGAGCTCTCCACAGGGGAAGAAAGGTTCTGCCTTCTTGGTTTTAGGCAGTGCACAAACAAAGGAGGCAGTGGTCAAACAGCTCAGCTTGCACATCACAAATTCAGGGTGAGTATGGAGACAAGGTCATAAGGTTATGTGTGCTTAAAAGGACAAACAACACTATGCCGCCCACCTAGTATTGACAGATATATGAAAGAGAACTTTCAAATATTCACCAAATAATAATATGTCCAAAGCACCACACAACTGAAAAATCTTGGTTTGTCTATCCGACAGGTCCAAAGCTTGCATCTGTAGAAAACTGAAACATAGTAACACATAAAACAAAGTCCAAATATGAAGACACCGTGTAGGTCTGTAATTCCAAATGCTTTTATTTTCTAGATATTCAAATTGATTGGAATCCAAAGAAGAAACAGCTGACATGTGTTTCGTCATTTGACAACTTTTTCAAGGCTCAAAGATTTCACGGATCAGAAGCGCTCCACTGGCATCTATCATAAAGATTTCCAACGTGCCTCAGAGCCCCAAGGATGAGAATCAATTTAAACGATTTTCTCAAAGGCAAGTAAAAAGATCCTATGATAATTTTAGATTGAAGTACATCGAAAAAAACACTGAAGTCTAGTAGCAGCACTAAAGTGTAAAACTTGCTTTGTTGGGGGCTATGATAGGCCCATAGTTACCATATTCTCAAGTGGCGGCACCGTCCAGAGTCCCGTCAATGTGGACGCGTGGCAGAGCGGTGCACTGTGTGATTGTTTGCAGTATGGCACAGAGGAAATGCTGCAAAGGTGGGAACTTTGAATCTATTGGTTAGGGAGTGATGAGGAGTTTACCCCCACCCACAGGCTAGTGCCAGGCATAAATGTGGCATCCTCAGAACTCTACTCAGAACACTTTCTGGACTTGTGGAAAAACAGAGAAGGACTGGATCTGCTGTCTGTGACCAGGGAAGAGCCCAGAAGACTAGACCTGCTCAGTCTCTTGTACCCAGGACAAAGAAGTAGACTCCAAGGGTCAAATGACTGACTTCCTGTTCAAGCCACAGGGACACAACGTGCTCCAAGAGGCCTTTTCTGTGAATTTCCAGCTGACCAATTCCAAATGTCATGTATTTCCTGCATGGCCCATTGTAGTTTTCCCTATGTTAGCCTAATTGTGCATGTTGTAGGATGCATTTTCTTTTGCACACGTTACTATATAAACACATTTGCTTTGTGCCACATTGTGCTTTCAAACGGAGCCTGCAAATGTTTTTGCTTTCTGTTCTTTTCCTGGGATTTAGTCTGAACACGCTAGACAAGGTCAAATAGCAAAGTGCCTTGTTATTCTCTCTGGTCAAACACTAGCACCCAGACATACCACGAGAATGCAGCTGCTGTTTGTGAGCACACACGTTTTTATCATATAACTGAGCACAAGAGTTGGAGAAAACACACTGAGTGAGAGTGCTGATGTGAATTTGCTACATCAGCTGAGACGTAGAATGTCCATCTGTGTTGCTAAGGTACGGGGTCTGCCACTAATCCCAGAGATCTTTGCTATATAATCATTTAGCTTCAGTAGAAGAAGGGGGGGGGGAGTTTTAGGGTAAATCTGTCTTATAACAAGACAGGGCTTTTTGTAGTATATGGTTCATTAGCCATCCTGATGGTATTTTTATATGCATTTGTTTTGTAATTGTGGCATGAATACTGCATTTTAGAGCACAATAGTTTAAATAATCATTCTAAACTTCCTTTGTGTCTCTTGTTTATATTATTGTGGATGAGTACGAGTGAGAATGCGACAGGGTGTGTCCTGTTACCTTGATCCCGGAGAGGGCCGAGAGTGTTGGGTTCTGGGGTGCCAACTAACGTTTTTCTCTGGTAAGGTTAGGAGGGCAAGTGAGGCACTATGAGCTAGTCGAATTCAGGTCCAAGGAGGCTGATGGGGTATGGTGACTCAGTCCCTACATGCTGATGTTCTTTGGTCCCATGTGTAGTTCTGTTCCTGGTCAGAATACCTGCAACACAAATAGACCTGCCTTTGACCCTGCTGCTATCCTCTGCCGGAGTGAGTCTTGACCACCACCTGGTGTCTCCAAGACTTTGGACCCTTGGCTAATGCTAAAGTATACTCTTCCTAACTTTTCCTGCAACCTGGGAATTAGAAACTTTTTGACTTCAAAGACCTCCAGACGACTGGGACCAATCTGCCAAGTTGATCCGACAATAGTGTGTTGCAGCTGGGCCAAAGATTAATGTTGTCTGTGCTTGGAGCAGCAAATCTTTTTCAACTGGACCTCCAAAAACAATGTCCAACATTGTGGAGCCCCCATCAGCTACAGCTTGCAGCCGTGCCCCTCTGAGGAAATCTGAGCTCCTAAAAAGAGCGCAGCAGGCCATAGGACTGCCGTACTCCCGGTGGCAGTCCAACCACCGCCACACTGCGTCGCCGTGCGCTGAATTCTGAGTGTGGCAGTCAGACTGCCACAGGACTGCCACGTCCGTCGGGATCCAGGATCTCACAGTGTGGCGGTGGTGGTCTGAAGCAGGAATATGCTGGTGGTGCCGCATTATTCCGAGTTGCCAAACCACCACCTTTTCCATGGCGGTGAGCCTGCCATGAAACGGGTGGCAGTGAGGCAAAGGCCTCCTGCCACCTCTTTGCCCAGGCTGCACATGCAGGGGGGGCACATGTAGTGCCCCCCAGGATTTGCACCCCCAGTTCCGTGCAGGAAGGTGCAGGTGGCGATCTGACAGCTGCGGTCTTCATGTTAGGCTTTTTTATGAGCCTGACAGACTGCCGCTGTCAGACCGCCGCAGCACCGCCCGCCAGACCAAGATTTAACTCCTAATCTGGCGGGTGGCAAACACACACGCTGATCAGACTAATCCGACGGCATCTGTACTAACGTAAGGTCACTGAAAGACTCGTATAAAGCCCACGGGCATTGATAAACTTGCAACACAAAAAGCCATATCCAGGTGACGAATTCTCTGTCGCTATCAGGGCGTAGTTTCCATTGGTGCAGCAGGTGAAGAGGCATAAATTTAGAGTTTGAGGGGCCCACTGAAGTCTGATTATTCCTGTAATTTATCATTGAAAGAGCAGCCAGGGCCCCCATTTCCTTCCCTGCAGAAGAGTCCTTCATATTCTGACAACGCTTCTAGTTACTGTTACTGTGTAGAGGGGTACGCCACAGCAACCTGTCCAGTGCAAGGGCTATGAGTACAATGCGATAGGTGATGCATGCTGCATTCCAGTGATTCACAGAAAGAAAGCACAGAATTTCAATGATATCTAGTACTTTTATTGAACTCTATAAAGTGTTTTTATGCGAAATGCAATTTAAAAAATATTTTCAATGATGGCAACACCATTGTCAACAGTTTAGGCTAATATGTGTTTTACATTTGAACAAAAACTTTCGTGCATACACAAATACGTGTTGATGTCATTTTGACAAGACTTTCGTGACCTTTTGCCAGTAATTATTATAGGCAACGATAGTCTCAAACCCAAATAGAGGGCAATTCCATGAATAAATGCGCATATTTGCTGAGTGCAAAATGAGCTATGCAGATATGGCCACAGCGCATGACATGCAGACGTCCATGATTGACACAGGTTGTGAGTGGTTCAGTGTGGGCCACCACGTGTTTGGCCTTTGACTCCATAATGAATATTCTGTAGTCACACGTTGTCTGGGCTCCTCCCTCCATCTTATTTGATCTCAAACCATGGAGGGTGGCCTGATAGCGACAAAATAGTATATGTATTTCTAAATGAAGAGGACAGTCCCAAAACAGTGCGAGGAGATGGTAACATTTTTTTTATTTATTTTAGACATTAAAAAAACTGGGACGCATTGCATTCTGGGAGGGATAATGCATTCGCCCAAAGTGCCATTGTGGATTAGCATGCGAGCACTTTTCCAGGCCGGATCCTGCAGATCTATTACTGCAAGCGTAAGCAGAATACAATGTTATGACTTGACCTTTCATCTCTGTCATTGGGAATATTTACAAGAAATGGTATAAAACATGCGGGAACCATGTGAAATAATAGTGCAATATCCTAGCAGCTACAGAAATTTATTAACCGTTCTTCTTTAAAACTGAATCCTCTCAATCCACTGTTAAAAACTAAGGTTATATTTCATTTCTTATTTTAAAAAACGAAATGAATGGCCTGAGTAAACGTAAGCAAGAAGTGATTTTGTTAAGTTCTGAATCAGCAGAATAACTTTTTCCTTACATATGTTAAGGCATTTTACACTTCTTTTCCAGACTGAATCCGAAGTACTTTGTTGCTAGGTTACAAAATACATCTTAAATTGTTAAAGAAAAGTTCAAGTACTAAACCCGCTAAGAAAAATACCACCCTCTAGGAAAGGAGCCCACACGGACCCAGAAATACACTGAAAGACATGTCTCTCAGTGACTTCTGCATTAACTCACATTTCACATCTACCATCTTGTGCAAGACCGACAACTCACAGCACCAGCACATCATTATGATAGCGTGGAACATCTGATACAGTGAATTTCTGTTTTATTTTGAGGAGGAAACATAAGATATTATTAAAACAACTTCAACATCTGGCTTTGGGGATAAAGTAATTTTGCAGTTTCGCTGCCAAGCTCGTGCGCCAAGCTTACAGAAAACAGCCGGCCTTCCAACCCCTGTCTGAAGCAGACCAGCAGATGGCGAGGAGCCACAATATCGAGCACAGATGAAAAGTACAATAATCTGAATTGAGGCCTACGGCATGTGAATCAGTAGTCGCACTGTTTGGATAGATGAAAAAAAACACAGATGTAGCTATCATCAGTACAACAATTGTAGTGGCACCGGGGCCCAAGGATTTGAGGGGGCCACTGCAACTCAGTTGCGGCGGAACTCATTTCTTTTACTTGATCAAGGCCTAATAAATGCTTGCTGCGCCATTGAAGCCCCTGCTGCTGCTGCTGCTGCTGTGAGACATTCTACAAATCTGAGATGTGTTCTTTGAAATGTGGTGAAAAAAAGAACAGAATCTGGTGCTGTTATGATATGAAGAAAATGTAGATTTTCTTAGCAAGAATATGGAAGAAAAGCCCTACTTTTATTAAAGAAACAGAGATGAACATTATGCTTTCTCAACTTACTACCCTTATTATCTCAGAAAAATCACAGAAACCTACTCTTCCCAGCAAACTCTGGATTGCAACGAAGTGAAACCACTTATCAGTCATCACTTTAGTCTATCCACAGAAGTAACTAAGAAGTAACAGCCTCTTTTCTTGATGACAACCAACTATTTACATTCCATGAATGAATCAGAATCACATAAGAAGAAGAAACCCAACACAAACAAAAGAACTTCTTCTTTGGAATCCCCAGACGATTTATCAGGAAAATACAAGAGTCTGGCTGCTTGTATTTCATATGGGTACCGTTGAGATGAAGCTTTAGGAAGGGCCAGGAACCTGCAGCAATTGCAGATGAAAACAAATAATCAAGAACATTTGTAGTAGATAAAAATTTACAGAGTGAACAAAACATCCGACAAGTTATAGACAGTGGAGGGATTCTATTCTTTACCATATCTTTAATAAGATCAGAACTTTCCTTCTCTATTATAAGAAGAAAAATCTGCATTTTTTGGAAAGACAGAAGGCTCATATTACGTTTATTTGAAATACATTTACTACTGCCAAATTGGAGTAAGCCACCAATTTGCAATAAAACATCATGAATGCTGAAGCTCAGCAGATCTAACAATACCCAGTGCTTTAAATGGGCCGGTACTCGCCGGTACTGAGTACCGGCACTTCTCATTTTCACCGCTCTGAGTACCGGCACTTCTCTGCTGCCAAAGAGAGTACCGGTACTCATCAAAGGTAGGCTCTATGTTGCTTTGGCTCACGAGCACGAACGAGGCTGTCCGACAGCCAAAGCGCTTCTAGCCCAAGCTGAGCCACCTCTAAACAATTCAGCAGGGCTCACCTGCATAATGTCCGGTGTTCACCACCACGCTGTGTTTGACAGAGAAGGGTCCATTCAGGCCCTATGCTGTCAATCACATTCACACCATGGTGGGCATTTGTGCACACACTCGAATCCAGGCATCCCGCTGACAGCAGCAATAGCAGCAATTAAGAAAGCCACAGGAGATAAGGAGTGTAAAATGGCCTTTATCCCACCTGAGTCTTTTGTGTGAGTGTCTGTCTGCTTGTGTCTGGGTGTTTGCCTGCTTGTGTGCGCATGTTTGTGTGTGTGTGTGAGAGAAAAGCGAGTGAAAGAGGGAGAGAATCCAGACACTAGGGAGGTGTTTTAAAGAACATTCTTGGAATGCTTTGTGTGAGCATTGCTGCTTGTTTCTGTGAGTGCGCACTCAAGAATATATAAGTATTCGGCCACATAGTAGAAGTGTCTTATATGTCTTGTCCTTAGCCCCGCCCCTAGCCCCGCCCACTTGCTACACTCATAGCTCATTTTAAGAGTACCTGCACTTATTTTTCCCCATTTAAAGCACTGACAATACCCTATAATATTGTTCCAGCCCAAAAACTCTGAAATCTAGGTCTCCTCTAGTGGAATAATCTTTGTTAGAAATTGGGTTTCTGGTTGGCAGAGGTATGCGCCCTCTCCGAGCAAAAAACACAATCCTAGTCAGGGTAAGTCGGATACACACCCTAAATTAACCTGTGCTCACCCTCTGGTAGCTTGGCACAGAGCAGTCAGACTTAACTTAAGAGGCAATGTGTAAATTATTTGTGCAACACTTAAAACAGTAAAATAGGGAAATACCACACAAAAAGATACCACACCCGGTTAGAAAACTTCAGCTTAATTTATTGAACAAAACAAGACCAAAACAACAAAAATCCAATGAGTAGAATGGAGTTAGAATTTTTAAATAATATCTTGAAATATACTGCTCAAAAGCATAAAGCTCCAACCTTGGCTATCTGGTCGCGCTAGACCAAGTCAAATCCAAAAGTTCAGCCCACCACGGTGGAGCACGGGTTGGATACAGGGACCAGCCTTGGCACACTGAAAACAATACCTTGGTTTGGATTTGCGTCGAAGGTGAGATGCGAGGAGCAGCCAGAGGCGATGCATCGGCATTAATCCTTAGGATGTGGGCAATGGGTCGGTTCTGAGCCGCGCAAGTTGAAGATGCGTCGTCATCGTACCCCTCTGATGTAGGCGATGGGTCGCCTTGAGCTGCATAGCTGGCGATGTGATGTCCTTGATCCTGGCAGCAGTGGTCATGAGTTGGCGTTGAGAGAAATGTGCCAGTTCCGAGCTGCGCAATGACGGTGATGCATGGGTTTCAGCAGTTACAGCACTTTATACCTCCTTCCAAGGGTCCAGGACTAGACTGGCACCACTTGGTAGGGCACAACTCTCAGATGGCAGAGTACAGGTGCTGGTTGTGGAGTGGATTGAGGTCCTTGAGACTTCCAATAGGAGGCAAGCAGTCAAGCCCTTTGAGCAACCCTGGGTTCAAGTGGCATAGGTCCAGTCCTTGTCACCCAGGCAGGGAGGGCAACAAGCAGGTCAGTACAGCAGAAAAGCAGTTCTTCCAGAGAAGCAGTCCAGCAGAGTGGCAGTCCTTCAGCAGCACAGCAGTCCTTCTTTCTTGCAGAGTATCCATAGGTCCAGAAGTGTACTGAGTTGGTGGTGTCAGAGGTCTAGTACTTATACCCAGTTGGGACTTTGAAGTGGGGGAGACTTCAAAGAGAAGCCTTTGAAGTGCACAAGTCCCTTTTTTTCCTGCCCTGACTCCAGACTCACTACAGGGGGGTATGCAACTCTTTGTGTGGGGACAGGACACAGCAGTTTCAGGTGTAAGTGCCCTTTGTTTGTGATTGTCTAGAGGGAATGCACAAAGCCAGGTGTCACCCACCCCAGAAGTGTATTCAGAGACAGGTAGAGGGCACTGCATGGTTGCAGTAAGAAAATACCTACTTTCTAAAAGTGGTATTTTCAGAACTGCAATTTAAAATTCAACTTCACCATAAATTGTGTTTTTAAATTGTAATTCCAGGGACCCCAAATTTGAGGATCCATCTCTTCCAATTTGGAAATTACACATAAAATGGAATAAGACAATCCCAATGAGATAGTCCTTGCAGTAGTGAAAAAACGATTTGAAGAGTATTTCACTACCACAACATTTAAAACTCAAAAGTATATGTACTACATTTTAAATACAGTGTAGCCTCCCCATGGGATGTCCAGGGCCTACCTTAGGGGTGACCTCTATTTAATAAAAAGGAAGGTTTGAGCCTTTAACTTGCCAGGTCGACATTGCAGTTTAACACTGCACACAGGCTCTTTAGAGGCAGGCCTGAGATATGTTTAAAAGGCTACTTAAGTGTGTGGCACAATCGATGCTGCAGGCTCACTAGTAGCATTTAATTTACAGGTCCTAGGCACATGTAATGCACTTTACTAGGGATTTATAAGTAAATTAAATTTGCTAATTGTGCATAGGCCAATGTTACAATGTTCTAAGCAGAGCTCACATGCACTTTAGCACTGGTTAGCAGTGGTAAAGTGCCAAGAATTCTAAAGCCAACAGAAACAATTTCAGCAAAAAGGGGAGAAGGAAGGCAAAACATTTGCGGGTGACCCTGCAGAAAGCGCAATTTACAACAATCGAAAAAGGTTTTTGTATGTGCTATGGTCAAATACATAATTTTAGCCTATCTTTTCGGAGTAGGAGAAGGTACAGGAGCATGGGTTCTTTTGAAAGAGATTAACAATTGAGAGGAGGATGCTCTATAATCAGGAGTCTGTAACTTACATTCTTTAAGGTCACACAGTACACACAACTTTGAAGGAGAAGGAAAATAAGAATACTCAGCCCTAGTGGAGACATTCTTTGTGCATCTGGTAACAGGACATACTATTTTTAAAGGAGAGTAAAGACTTTTAGAAATGTTTGAAGCCCTAGCAATCAAGACTCTTTTAAAGAACATCAAGCAGAAAAGCAGGATTAGTTTTGTTGACAACATTCTAAGTGATAGTATTTGTTGGACCATATTAGGAACAATTGCAGAATTAACTTAATATGTTTTTAATGGATGGAATAGCTGATACCTTTCAGCAATTTGCCAACTAATGGATGTTCCCCAATGAATTTGTTCTCAAAAAGCCCATGGCCACCGCTCGATCATATCCTTTGAAGACTTCAGGTTGGGGTATACCAGGACCTTTCCCCACTTACTCTCCAGATGCGAAGGGCCTTGCAGTCAGCCACAGCATTACTGAGAGAGAAATGCATCCGCTATAAGGGGGGACACCCCTTCTGGCTGACTTTCATCTGGAACCAGGAAACCCACATGGTCTGCACATTGGCAGAGGAGCAATCGGTGCTGGGCCTCGCCCCGGACGGGGAGCACGAAGCTGCGCAGCGTGGACCCACTGTTGTGTAGTTCGTAATAATACATAGGATTTACGCTTTTGGACAACATAAACTAAGCGATTGATGTCGAGACTGATTCCGGACACCCCCAAATGATATGTTAGCCTTTAGAACAGCAAGCTCACAGTGCCACTATTAGCCCCCTAACCTTACCAAGGAGCGAATAGTTTCTGGCAACTATCCAACATGACAACCCTTGATCCTTCAGGTCCTGGAGAAATACACAAAATAAACTATGGGGACGTTTTCAATATGCATTTATTGAAGCAGCATAATTCTAGTATAAAACATGTTTGCTGCGCCAATCATTAGACAGAAACAGATGTATAAGATTACGAGCACCAACAGAGCAAATAAAAGGTAGAATTCTACCATGGTGCTAAAACAGTGAATATATGCAGGCATATAGATACATGGCAGTAATCAAGCGTACTCCTACTTTTCGGACCCTATATAAGTGTACCTAAATGAACCTAGCATATATGTAGGTGTAAAGCTAAAAATCCCCTAGGAATGAGCCAACCCCATTACCTGATGTTAGACAACGAAGGACCACGTCTTGCTCTTGAATTGGACACCCCGCAAAGGAAGTCAGACCACTGCATGCTGGAGCTTCTGCAGGCCGGGACCCCAGTGCCTTGTGTCAGCTTGGAAGCGTCTCCTCCTAGCTATCTATTGTTCGGTATGGTTCTTTTATACCAAAAGGATAGCCTTGGGGTTCCTTGCATGAGCCTAAATCAATACTTGCAATTATGCAAAGTAGCTCTTTCGCCCTAGGATGAAGATGGCCTTGACTTTTATGCAGGGTATGTTTATGCTGTGATGTACATCATGTATAGGGGACTTTTCTAAGAATCCTCATGCATAATAATTGAGGCTAGTTTCCAAGAAACTGATCGACATTTATTCAGCACATAACTGAGTAAAAGGTCAGTGCTAGAACCGTAATGCAGAGCAAGGTAGGACAAATGTAGGTAAAAGGTTGTGTAGCTACCTAGACTTATATTGGGGTACATTGGTGTTCAGAACACCGCAGCACAGTCTGGGAACAGATCAAGACGCCATCGTCGGAATGGGAAAGACCTGCTGCCAAAGCCCTTGGATGCTAAAAGCCTCAGGAGAAGGGAGGCTCTCTTACGCCAGCTTCAACAAAGTGAGGAGACATCGGTTGCTGCAGGCTCATAACTCACCGCTGATGCCGAAATGGTGCGGCGTGCCCTCGCCCTGCAGGTGTGACGGCTGGGAGGCTCCATCTGCGATAGCTTTGTCTGGTGGGGCCCCCTTCTCTTCCTTGCTCCTGGTGTGATGGCTGCATGCCCCCCTCAGTTGCTGAAAAGGGTTCATCTTGGGTGGGGTTTTTCTCTAGCATCTCTTTATTTGTCTGGCCTTACCCTGGAGGGAAGCGACACAAGATACCTATAGTTTTATGTGCAATTAGCCCCTGGTGTCACTTCTGCGATCTGAGCCAGGTGGCCTTCTCTTTTCTCCTTACTCAACAACCCCTTACTTTCTGCTCACCAGGTTTGTTTTTAGGTTTGCCCCCGTCTCTGGCCTTGGTGAGGGCTGGGATCCCACCCTTAATCACCCCCAAGCCTAGAAATTATACTCATTAAACCATTAAAATATTCGGGGCCTTAATATCCCGGCAAAGCGGCTGGCACTGCTTACGTTCCTCAGGGAATCTGGTTGTGAGATTTATCTACTACAGGAAATGCACCTACTCCGCTGTGACTGGAAAACGACTTTGGGCTCGGTGGTTCGACCGCCAATGCTTCTCTTCCATGGCTGAGAAAAGGACGGGGTAGCCATTCTGCTGGCAACACACTTTCAGGGGAAGATCCTTTCAACCCAGGCTGACATTCTGGGCAGGCTGTTGTCCCTGCGGGTGGGGAAGGGGAATCACACCTACACAATTGCCTCAATATTCGCTCCAAATGACTCACAGGAGACTTTCATCAGGAAGGCATTGGGTGTAATTTTTGCGCCCCAGACTAAGATATAATAGTAGGGGGGACTTCAATATTGTGCAGGACCTCCAAATGGATAGGTCAGTGGTGAGGGCTGGGAGGACTGTGGCACTTTCAGACGCCACATGGCGGTGGATGGTAGAGGCGGGGTTAGTGAACATATGACGCCTGCGAAATCCCTCTGCCAAGGAATTTACCTTTCTTTCTGCAGTGCACCAGACATTTTTTTTTTTTTTACCTCCCAGCGAATGTCCCTGGCTACAGTGGCAGTAGACATAGGAATGGCAGCATTGTCAGACCACTCTCCCATTACCCTTTCTCTGAGACTGCAAGGGGGCCCTCCCTCATAAGACATGGCAGCTAAACCATAGCCTGCTCACATACGACTCCAACGTGGTGGCAATATGAAAGTCGATACAGGACTACCTGGACTCAAATGATGGCGGTTTCACTCCGATCGCACTGCTGTGGGATGCACTAAAGGTGGTACTCAGGGGACAATTTATCGCTATTGCAGCTAAACTCAATGGGGATAGGAAGGTAAAGAGGGTGCAACTAGAGGACAAGGTCAGGGAACTAGAGGGAGTCCACCTGCGCACGGGCTTCATTCAAGCGAGGCGCCAACTCCCTACAGCACGTAAGCAGTTGAGGGCTTTGGACTTGGACAAGGCGGAATATGCTCTCCTGTGTACCAAGCAGAAGTACTATGAGGGAGGCTAAGAAAGGCAAATTACTGGCATTTAGACTCCATGCTCAAACTGCCAAACAACGAGTTCAGGAACTTGAGGCTCCTGACTGGGAGGAGCTGAGATCTGACGATCTTATAGCAGGTGAATTTGAAAGTTTCTACTCAGCTCTTTACTCCGCAGAGACACTTGTTGACGTGGCAGCGGTAGATTATGTTGCACAGTCTTGAGTGACCCTGCTCCCCAAATCCGAAGCACTGATATCAGCTCTGAGGAGGTACTCCGTGCTATTCAGAGGCTCCCCCTTGGCAAGGTGCCCAGCGAAGATGGCTTCACCTCTGACTTTTACAAAACATTAGCTCTTGCCCCTTTGCTCTCTTTGTCTCTATAACTCGTTTAGCACTACCGGGTTTCTTGCTCCCTCCATGCAGATGGCTGCAGTTGTGCTCCTGCCGATGCCAGGAAAGGACCCGAAGAGATGTACATCATACCTCCCTATCTCTCTGTTAAATGTAGACCTGAAAATCTTCACTAGTGTGCTGGCTTTCAGGTTAGCCCCATACATGCAGGGTCTTATAGACCCGGATCAGTCCAGGTTTATCCCAGAGAGGAGCGGTAGTGATGGCACTAGGCGATTATGCCAGCTTCTTGACAAATCACAACGCTCCCAGACACCGGCTTTGCTTTTGTGCATCGATGCAGAAAAGGCCTTTGATAAGATGCATTGGCCCTACCTGCAGGCAGTGCTTGCCAGGTTCGGGCTGGGTGGGAGATTTCAAAAGTGGATTCGCTGTAACTACACTTGTCCAGTGGCAAATGTCCGTGTGAATGGAATCTCATCCTTAAGATTTCTCGTGAAACACGACAAGGGTGCTCCTTGTCACCCTTATTATTTGAGCTCTATATGGAGCCTTTCGCAGACCGGATTCGTCAACAATCTGACATCTCTGGGATTCGTACAGGAGACAGGGAACGCAAAATTTTACTTTATGCAGACTATGTTTTGCTGATTCTAACTCAACTGTTCCGGTCCCTGCCTTCTCTGCTCCAGGCCATGGCCGAGTTCGGGGCGTTGTCTGGCTTTAAGACCAACCTTCAGAAAGCACAAGCCCTCAGCCTGATGATCCCCAGGGACAATAGGGCGCACCTGATGGCCTGGTTCCCTTTCGCCTGGCCGACCGAAGGGGTGACATATCTGGAACTATGGATTTTTTCCACAACTGAGCATACATCCCGGGAAAACTACACAACCTACACCCAATGACGAAATCAGAACTTTCGGCCTGGAAAAGGCACACCTTGTCTTGGCTTGGCAGGCTGGCGGCAGTGAAGATGACTTTGCTCCCCCGGATCTTATACATCATTCAGACACTAATGCTGCAGCTGCCCCCCCCCCGTCAGTCCTATCTAGGTTGCAGCACCTCATTGGAGACTTTGCGTGGACAGGCAAAAGACCTCACATGGCCCGGCAACAGACCTACTTGAAACAGAAGGATGGGAGGCTGGGTGTTCCCCATTTGGAAAGGTATTACCAGGTGGCCCAGCTGCGCTATATGGTAGAATGGTATAGAATGAATCTGAAAAACACTGGTGCTTCATTGACCATGCAGTGGCCAGGATTCACATAAGGAAAGTTCCCTAGCTGCCTAAGAAATATTGGCCCAGAGGGGTGTACATTTCACCTGTCACAAGGACCACGGTGGGGGTATGGGGCAGGGTACAAACACCGAGATGCCTTTCCACGTCACTGTCGCCTCTGACCCCATTCATTGGCCACCCGCAGTTCCCGGAACGGAGATGGATACATTAAGTGACAGGACGCCAATTGTAAAAGGTTGGGGGACCTTGTAGTGTAGTTCCTATAGTACCCCTGCAGGACCTGTGCTTTAGGAGAACATACACTTTGGGCCTGGTGGCAGACTGATTCTGAGCACCCCCACCGCGTATGTTAGCCTGTTTGCATTAGCTAGCTCACAGTGCCACTAGAATCTCCTTTTTATCAGAGAGATTAGTTTTTGGCAACCTCAGAACACGACAACCCTGATTCCTCAGACTCGTGGAAACAATGTACTACTTTTCGCTCAGTCACTCGTGCTTGCTCATTTGGTCTCAGAGTGTTACACAGAAGAAACAGTCGAGCGTGTTTATAATAAGAATTTATTGCACAGTTGTTCTTGTAGTATAAAATGTATGTGCTGCGACAACTGTTAAACAGTAGCAGAGATATATGATCAGCAGTACAGTGAATAAAAAGGGATAGTACAGTTCTACTATTTTGCAATAGTCATGAACATATACATGAATATAAAATGCATTTATAAAATAAAGCGCATACTCCTACGATGCCTGTCTAGATGTACGTAAGTGTACCTAGCATGTGAGTAGGTGCGAAAGATAGCCAAGAATCCCACTAGGATTTAGTCAAACCCCATTACCTGAATAATGAGAGTGTGGGACCTCGTCCTGGTCTCGAGGTGGACACCCCGCAAGGGATGATTAGACCACTGTCAGCTGGAGCGACTGCATGCAAGAGCCTCAGCGTCTCTGGTCAGTGTATCGGCCTGGAAGTCTCGGTTCCCTCTAACTACTGATAGCAAGAGGTGCTGTATTTATACAGAAAAGTATAGAGTCCCTTTGTCCCTTGTGAATTGTGTTGGCCATTGTTGAGTATGAAGATGACGTATGGGATGAACCGGTTACGTAGATGTTTATGCAGGTGGATTCTAGCCCCTCCCTGGTTTCCTAGAACTCTTATGAATATTTAATCATACTGGATGAGCACATCGAAGATGGTATAGGAGGCCACTGTTCGGGAAAAACCCTCCTTCTGTACCCAAACCACAGTCTAGATAAGGTTCAGCCCTCAGCGCCCGTTATTGTGGAGAAATGGGAAGTAATGTAGGTGAAAGATTATGCCTATATTAGGGCATCTCAAACCATGCCTATATTAGGGCATCTATACGAAACATAACACCCACTCCTCTTAATAGTCAACAATATTAAACAATGACAGCAAACTACTAATTCATACTAGGTGGTAGCGCATATAATTGTCAGTGAGCCACATAAAAACATTTTTAAATGTGTAGAGTCAGTTTTTGAATTTGTACTCAAGCTAAAGGTCTAACTGAGTTCATTTATAGAATTTAAAACTCTTTCAAGCGTTTAGAAGGCCATGCTTTCTCTAGCGATAGTGTCAATTTAGTAGGAAATGTTCCAAATTTAATCAGAGTCGAAATGAAAAAGGAAACTCCGAATTCTTTCCCAGCACATGATGAGCCAATTGAAGATTAAGTGTCCTGGCTGGGAGACGCAACATCACAGTCACTTGCTGTAGGGGACGGGAATTGTAATATTTCACACAGTACGTCAATGGAGCATAGGTGATATTCAGTACTGCCCATAGTTGGCATATCGGCAGCCGGTGCTGTAGTCGATACCTCAGTGCCCGAAGTGCTAGTTGTAGCGCTTGTGCTGGTGTCAGCAGTAGTGGTGGCTGAGCCGATGCTCACCTCAGCTGCAGCAAAAGGCACCTGCGGGTTTTCAAGGAATGCATTTGTCAGGATAGGAATACGCTGGGGACACAGCCGAGCGTGGGAACTCAGCGGTTCCAGCCTCGTGTTCAAGTCCGCAGGCGTCTCCGACTCGAGTGTCAGACAAATGTCCAACACGCATTCTTCACCGCAAAACAGGCATCGAAGAACAGGTAAGATGCAGTCCATCCAGACTGGTCTAAACGATAAGAACCAAGAAGCACTCAGTTCTCGTAGGCGAGGCGCGCCCAGATGTTGTACCATACACTCATGGTATCTACGTTCCAGAAGAGCTTTCGCCATTTCGTTCGTCATTGGGCCGTCCATTGCGTATCAGGAAAATGATGATCAGGATTCCAGCTATTAAAAGCAGTATCAGTGGTAAACCTCCAAAGATGCTTCCAAATAGGGGTGTATAAAATTTGGGATAACTCCGAGGACTGTTTGGAAGGTGCTTAGAAAACCTGACCCTATGGTCTTAAATAGGTGTACAATACCACTCGTATCAGACATGTTAAAGATACGACCCACCATTTCTACGAAATGAAAGGGGCACTTTGTACAAATAAGTGCCTGTATCTCGGTCGAGGTCCTTGCAACTTGAAGATCAAAGGTCTCACGAGCAGAGGTTAAGGGTACAGTTTGCTGTAAAAGCATGGCTTTCATTCTGCTCAAAGTGTCAAATTTTATAAAAGACATCTCTAACGAAGGCCACAAAGGTGCCTCCCTGACTGTACTTGTTGGGGGAAACAATACTTGCATACAGCAAGTAACCCTGGCGTTCACGGTGACCAGATAGGCGATGCCCGGAAGCATGCCACAGCAACCTTGATCATTCAGCATCAAGTAACTCCCATTCGAGAGTAACTCGAAAACTGGTGTGATCACGGCAGCTGGAGTTCCTTTCATGTGGCAAGACAGATTCGCCACCGAACCATCACAAGCTCCATGTAAAATAATGTCCTGACACATGAGAGAGCCGCTTAAAGCGTTCTTGCAGTTTGTACCACTCAGAAACACTTCACGATCCCCACTCCGGCATCGAAATCTATATGGTAATTCCCAGGATTCCTTAATGTATTCTTTACCCAATTTTTCATATCTGCAAGTGTTGAGGTTTCTAACCAACCGAGGCACAACTTCACAATACTATAGGATGTCACTACCCCTGGATGTTCTCTCTGTACATAACGTGGGTCTGGCCTATGGATACTGAGTCCCTCAGTGATGTTCAGGAATCGCTTATGACAGCTATTCGTGTCTAAGGGCCAAAACACCCACTGTTTCCAATTTGGGTCTGTTCTATTGTACTCTAAGATGTCATCCACTGTTGCCCCTTCTTTTGTAGTTGAATTCTGCCACCCCCCCCATATGTTGGTGTGTTCAGGTCCTTACTCTTGGCTAGTCCAAGACAGGATGTCTGTTGCACAGTATCATTTAAAAAGATCATCTGCTGTGGAATGAGGCATGCTCTAAATAGTGCCTCTGTACCCTGGACTTGCCAGTCCCTTGAACCCCAAACTGATTTTAAGTCAATTTCGTCTTTCCATAGGTCGAAACCCTGTTCAGACAATTGGGCCAAAAAGGAAGCAGAGTAAATCTGTTTAGTGTTTGTCAACATAATTTTCAGTGCTGATGTTGGTGTAACCTTATAGTAATATGAGGCTGGATCTGTGGTGTTAAACCCTGAAAAGTATGAAAATTTCTGTGCAAACATTTGTGAACTACTTTTTGGTGGTGTTGGGCAATGTTCCCACTGATGGTACTCAAAAACCTTCCTAGGTGAAATGGATTTGTGCAGGAAATGATGACCATAATGTTGGCAACAGTACAATGTGTCATAATCTGAAGAACCCTCTAACATTTCATTATTAGAAAATGCAGCAGTTTTCTCTAAATCAGACAACATGTTATTAATTGTTTCAGAGTCCCAATCATCAGAAAATGTACTTGAGGTAATGATATCACTTAATGAAATTTTAAATACATGATTAATTTTTAAAAGCTCAGTCGGACCGAATATGTTAAAATCAACCTTGTCCCATACTATACCATCCGGTATAGGAACTGCTGTAATGTTCACCGATGACAAGTCTCTTTGTTCACGATGTGATGATGGATGTGACTTATGTAGTATGTTGACCTTTTGGGCTGTGGAACTTTGTTGAAGATAGCGTCCATTTATAAGCATATTAAAAGTTAGTACTAAGCCAAGCCAGAAAAGAAAAAACAATATCCTAGAAATTACCCAGAGTTCAATCCAAGGCGATACCAGGTATGTCTTTTTTAGAAAGTGAAGAAAGTTCTTTATTTGCTGCTTGAATGGTGTCTTGGCTGGCGTTGTTTCCGGCTCCCTTGGATCCAGATAAAATGTATCAAAGTTCATGAAATAGCCAGAAGCAGTTCGATCAATTGTAGGAATTGCATCGGGATTAGTTGAAATGTTAATTTGCTCTTGACGAGGCATGTTGACGTAGACTTCTGTATTAGGTCTAATTGCAACTTGTGAATTAATCTGATGTTCATTTTGAATTTGAATGTCTGGTTTAAGTGGAACAAGTTCCATAGCATTGTTGCTTAGTCCTTCATTCCTTACAGGTGGCTCTTCAAACGTGATGAGTCTTTCTGTATGAACTTCTTGGATTGTAGCGAGAGGAGGGTGTCTGCTACTGTGGAGACCACGAGGCCTACTGCTTATTATTGGCCACATAGTGTGGTTTGATTAAGTCGATTGAGACAAATCTTTTCTCCTTTTTCCCCGCAAGAGGCGGCAATAGAACAGTTCTTGTTCCTTGTACTGCAAGGACTGGTACAGGTGTTCTGTATGAAGGTCCAAATTCTTTTTTGTCCGCAATTTTCTCTCTGACCAGATCCCCGACTTTTGGGATCCAGACAGGTCTTGCCGTGTCTGCCTTGACTTCCCCAATGGCGGTCTGCTTTAGTCAGACATTGTTTTGTTTTGCCCTGGATTCATTTAGATCCTGTAAAACAGCCAAACGATCATGGAAATCAAATGGTTTTTCATCCGCTACTGCGCCCTCACAATCAAGATCAGGTACCCACATTCGTGTCCCAAAGAGGACTTCATATGGAGTGACACCCCCTAGAGAGTTTCTTGGCTGGTTGTTTAACACCCGCAGTACCCCATAAAGGTGTTTGACCCAACTACTGCCCTTGCCTAATACCCTAGCTGTTAAAGATTGCTTTAAGTCCCGGTTTTTCCTCTCCACAACCGAATTTCCCTCGGGATGGTACGGAGAGGAGTACCACAATGCTATGCCCATTCCTTCCATGGCCTCTTTGTAAGCCCGAGAGCTAAACGCAGGGTCAGAATGTAACATGCTAGCTGTGTATGTGCCAATAAAGACTCGCAAATCTTTGATAACAGTTCGAGCGTCAGCCGAGCGCTGAGGCCATACCCATAGGAATCTCGAGCAGGAATCCACTGCAACCATGATATATTTGTAAGCCCCGTCCGTTTGTAAGGGGCCGCAGTGGTCCAAGTACACACATGCGAGAGGTTTGTCTGATTTTAATAATGACGTCTGCGCTGGTTTTGCTACCATGGAGCCTTTCATCTGCTGGCAGATGCCGCAATTCAAGACATAGTCTTTAGTTTGCTTAGTTAACCCTGGCCACCAATAGCGCTATTTCAGTAAAGAAATAGTCGCTATAACGCCTGCGTGCGCAGAGCCCAAACCCTCGTGTGCTGCTAGTATTCAACCTTGCCTACGATCCATATTTGGTATTACCCTATCCCCCACTCCAGGAATCTGAGCATATGGAATGTTACTTGCATCTAACTTGTAGGAGTATTTGAGTGGAAATTTTTTAGGTACTGCTGTGCTGCCTTTGCGTGAAGCAATGACAGCTACCATAATCTCACCGTCTATTCTCATTTTGGAACGAGTGAATGCAGCTACGGAAGCCGTGCGAACAGCCCCCTTTGCGGCTTCATCAGCCAATGAATTCCCTTCAACGTGAACGCCATCACGTTGATGACTCAGTGTATGGATCACGTGAGTCCTTAGTAGCTCATTTTTCAACTCTGCTACCTGTTCCCATAGCATTTTATGCTTAATTGTGCCACCTTTCACATCTTTAAACCCGTTTTGCTCCCAATAGTATAGGTATTCATTTTTTGCCTGAACACAGTAAAACGAATCACACACGATTAGTGTGGGGAATTCGTGATCCGTATTTACTAGTGCCAGTATC
Source organism: Calotriton arnoldi (assembly GCA_963921515.1). Taxonomy (NCBI): domain Eukaryota; kingdom Metazoa; phylum Chordata; class Amphibia; order Caudata; family Salamandridae; genus Calotriton; species Calotriton arnoldi. Next base: position 903,254 of record CAWUFW010000188.1, read on the forward strand.
AGTGCTTTTAACTCTGCCAACTGTGCCATGCAGTCTCCTAGCAATTGCGTTTTTGTGCAACTCGGATAGAACTTCCCATCCTGCATGCGACCTTTAACGATAGCACACGCTGCGCTGTATTGCTGCTTACTTCCTATGGCCGGTTGCGCAGATCCGTCAGTATAAATAATATATTCATACTGATCGAGAGGCAAGATTTCATTTGGTAGAGGATATTCGTGTTCATATTGCAGGAATGCCTGTGTTTTTAAACTTGGATCAAATCTGTATTCAACGTCCGTTGCAGAAAGAGAATTAGCCCATTGTATCCATCTTGGATGTAAGGCTTTGGCATTTGGAATGCTAGCCTTTTTAACCGCTTCTAAAGCCGGTACCGGGGTTACGACAATAATGCGTTTCCCTTGTGCCAGTGCTCTTTCTCTTGCTACAGCGGTCTGAACAGCTGTCAGAATTTTTTCTGTTGAAGTGAAACGCATTTCTGCATTTGTGTACAGGTGTGATTTGTATGCGATTGGTACTGTTTCTCCTTCATTGAAGGTTAAGTAAGTGTACCGGCATTGACCCGTAATTATACGGATCACCAAGTGGCATACGTTTACGCGTGTTTGCAAGTGTTTGGAAGCTATCATGTCTTCCTGGAGTGAACGAAGAGTATTAGTATGTTCTTCTGTCCAATTTCTGGCTGAAAAGTCAGGTATTATTAGGTCGTAGAAAGGTTTTACCCTTTGTGCGTAATCTAAAATGTATGTTCTGCCGAAATTTAGGAACCCCAGTATTGATTGTAAATTTTTTTATGATTTTGGAGGCTGGAGCAGCGCACATTTTTCTAAAAAGTTTGCTGCTAGACTTTTCCCTTCACTTGACAGTTCATATCCCAAAAATAGGACATTGAGGTGGGCTATTTTTGATTTTTTAAAGTTAGATTTATAGCCCTCAGTGGCAAATTCCATAATAATGGTGCTTACCCTGGTCAAGTGCCTCTGTAAGTCGTCGTCCGTTAGATAAAAATCATCCACATAGGACAACGCTTCTTCATCACATTTTTGAAGTAACTGTTACCCTTCCTGAAAATACCCCGGGGCTATTCTTATACCCTTGGGGGAGTCGACAAAATTGTCGCTGGGACCCTAAAGCTGAGAATGCGGTCAGATACCTGCTTTCAGGCGCTTGGCAGATAAATCCATTTGAGATATCAAGTGTTGTTTTGTATTTTTTCCGCACAATATTATTCATTAATGTGGCACTATGTGCATTTTGGACAGCAAATGTCTTTGTGCATGAGTTTAAATGTCTGTAATCTAAAACATGACGATATGTATTGTCGGGTTTAGAGACGGGAAACAAAGGATTGTTCATTGGAGAGGTACATTTTTCAATGACCCACTGGTATTCAAGTTGATCTAAGATCTCCCTGACCTGTTTTTTAGCTTCTTGCTTTATTGGGTATTGCCTCTGAGCATTAGGTGAAACTTTTAACGGGATCACGTGGTAGGTTAATTCCTCATCCCACCCAGTGGGATTTTTGTACAATGCTGGAGCTTGGGCTACTGCCCACTCCCGTGCATATGTATGTTTAAGGTGAACGGGAATATGGTCGGAAAATGCAGGAACAACTATACTTTCTCCCCTGGGGCACTCCATTACGAATGCTGGCGGCCAATCTTGTTCGGCTAACAGGATGCCATACCCAGATGATAAGTTCTTCCAAAGGAGACCTTTTACTTTCCTGGGCTTGTCCCCCTCCATCCGGAGTGTTATTTCATGTAACTTATGTGGGACGCTCACCCTTTTGTCTGGTGTTTCCACCGTGATGTAATCATTCAAGTCCGCTGCCACCAGAAATTCCTTCAGGTTCTGGCGAACTATTTGTAGTAGTTTCTCTCAAACAAGTATGTTAGCTATCTACCCTGTACCTCTTATGATGTCATTGTCATGGTGATGGAATGCTATGGTTTGAATCCCAGGAGCCTGTTAGTTCCTGGAAGCTGTGGAGACGAACAGTCAATAAAGTATGTGCTCTTACACTTACCTGTCTGGTGTAATCACTACACATTTGGCGACGAGTTGGACTGTTCCTCTCTCCACCCACGTGTGCAGTGGTGGTCTCCTGTGGTCCCAGTCTTCATGAACTTCTTTTGCCATTTTGTTTCCAGAGCTTCACCACTGTTGGGACGTCAAATCAAAGGTGGGCCATCACATTCCTTTGTGTGTGCCTTATTGGATTCGCTTCGCCCATCCTCCTTGTGCCGGTGAGCTGTTTTTAAAAATTTGGTGACTTTCCCAGAATGGCAAGCTGTCTGCGAGTATCTTGGAAGACATTTACAGGCGTGGCTGGGCTGTGATAGAGAGATTCTGCGTGTTCTGTGCAGCTGGGCGGTGTTGGATAGACTCTGTTTATTCTGCGTTGTGTGCCTTTGAGAGAAGATCTCCTCTTCGAGGCGGCCGCTGTATGCAAGCGGAGAGATCCTTCATCGGTGCAGGTCTTCCCGATCTGATGACGCAGTGGAATCTCCGTTAGGTGTTAGTGGAGAGGCAGCGCATCACGTACTGCGCGTCACCTCAGGTTTCCTTGGTTACGGAAATCAACCAAGATTCCTGACGTATTCTGTTGCGCTGTGGGAGGCGCTGCACTCTGCACGCAGTCCACCCATCATATTTTGTTTTGGAGCGGCAAGTGGTAAACTGTTTTGTTGACGGAGATTACTGAGGAGCCAGCTGAAACGTCTACCAGCCAGCTGAGACGTCTTCTCCGTGACAGTGAACAGTGGGGCGGAAACAGAATTGGATATTTGTTTTAAGGTAAGCTGCTCGTCAACATCCTCCTGCGCCCCGAGTTTACAGTATAGCAGTAGAAGCGGCACGGGAATAGCTGTTTGTCAGTGCGCAGCAGTCTCTGTATTCAAGGAGTATCTGTGTACATCAGTTATCGTTTTGTGGACAAGCGACAGCACGGCAGTAGCAGCTGCGGATATTGTGTTCAAGGGGAACAGTGCAGCAGTTGTTGCGTTCAAGTGGCCCAGTAGTAGGAGCTGAATGAAAATAGTTACGATCAGCTTGAGAGTGAGCAGTAAAAAGCATCTGTGATCATCTAGAGAGTGAGCGGCGCAGAAGTATCCCGGTATCTGTTTGGAGTTCTACATTCTTCTTTTGCCTGCAGAGACTAGCAATACCAGAGTCATTGTTTTCGTTGGAGACATTGGGAGTCCGTTATCTACGTGGTGGTGACATTTTGTTTAAAATACACTGTCCGGTTGTGGTGCAATTCCTAATCCTTTTGTTTAACAGGTGGACTGTTGTGTTCCTACTGTTCTGCGCAAGTTCTAATCACTATTCTTCATTTCACAGGTGGACTATTGTTATTTCAACAGAGCTGTGTTAGTGCTTATTTCTTTATTTTGCAGGTGGACTTTTGTTCTCTTAACAGTATATAGAAATTTTACTTTTCTAATTTTGTGTTCACTATGCAAAATGTGCAATCCCCCCGCCTTTCTTACAGCTTCCAGGTGATCCACCAGTTAGATGGAAGGTGTGGTATAGAGCGTTTGTGAAATACGTAGGTGCTGTGGGGGGGCACAAGATTCAGTGCTGAGAGAAAATGTTACATTTTAGAGCATAATCTGGGGTTCGAGGGACAGGCTGTCTTAGAACATCTTCCTCCTTTAAATGTTGTTGAGGGAGAAGAATTAGATGTGTATGAGCAAGCTGTATGTATGTTGGAGAAGCAGTTTGATGTGGAGAGCAGTCTAGTTGTTGCCAGGCACAAGTTCTTCACTAGAGAGCAAGAGAACGATGAGAGCATTGTGTCATATGTGGCAGCTTTGCGTATTCTTGTGAATTTGAGCATTTCACTTCCCAACTTATTCGATATTAAATTGTAGTCCGTTGTAGAGACAAGAAAGTTCAAGAAAAATTACTCACTTTGAAGAATCCTTCCTTGGAAGAAACTGTCACCATAGTGAAGAGTATTGAACTTTCTCAAAAAGCCTCGCTTGAGCTCAAACCGGAGAAGAATGTTGTGGGTGTGGTGAAGGACCATAAAGAGCAGCCTGATAAAACACAGGGAGATAAAGTCAAGCCTCAGTCCGAGCAAAGGGGGAATAGGTTTCTTCCCACTAAATCCGAGAAGAAAGGTTTTTCCTCGAAGAATCTTTGTACAAAATGTGGGTTTCCGTCAAATTTTCCTAACTCAAGATTGTGTCCTGCAAGAAATGCGTCTTGTCGCAAATGTTGTAAGCAACGACATTTTGCAAAAATGTGTGGTTTCCGTGGAAGTGTTAATTTTGTGTATTCTGAGGAGGCTAAGACTGATCCTGTGTGCGAGGTTGTGAGCTCGTTAACTGATTTTGTTGTGGTTGTCAAAGATGACTCTGAGGATTGTGTTGATCCTGTTGTCGATGTGTTGGTGGATGGCAAGTCATTGCAATTGTTGGTGGATTCGGGGGCACGCATGACAATGATTACCGAGGAGTTGTTTGAGAGTGCCTGGGGGAGCAAACCCTCAACCCACCAGACAGAAACCCTGTTTCCTATGAAGGGAGGAAAATAGACTTAACAGGGTTTTTTGTGACTTCCTTAGTTTTTAAAGACAGGCATATTCAAGGTAAAGTTTATCCGTGGTTGGTATCATCAGGGGTTGTTCGGCATGACACTTAGACCTGGCACATTAGAACAAGTTTCGGTTGTCGATGACCATTCCCAAGGTGAGAGTTTAATCTCTTGGTCCAACAAATTTGGGAAAGTCTTCGGTGACAAACTAGGATGTATTAAGGGGTTCAAGCACTTTATCAAAGTCAAGGAGGGTGCTGTCCCTGTTAAGCACAAATTGCGCAATGTGCCGTTTAGTATCAGGGATGACTTGTCAGCGGAACTTAAAAAAATGTGTGAGTCGGGTGTCATCGAGCCTATTGAGTCCTCCCTCTGGTTGTCTCCCTTAGTGGTAGCGCATAGGAAGAATGGGAGTCTCAGGGTGTACATTGACCTGCGCAGCCTGAACAAAGATATTTGGATAGATTCACATCCCCTACCTCGCATCAATGATATTCTGTCAAAGTTTGCCGGCGCGAGGTTCTTCTCTAAGAATGACCTTGCCTCGGCGTATCTTCAGGTTGAACTTGACCCTGTCTGTAAGCACCTGACGGCTTTTGTGTCACCTGCTTCGGCGGCATCAGTTTTCCAGCGTATTATGGAGAAGGTCTAGGATGGTGTCACTGATACGGTGGTCTTCCAAGATGACATTTTGGTGGCTGGAAAGTGCAGGGAGTCGCACCACAAAAATCTTGCCATGGTTTTGGAGAGGTTGGAGGCAAGAGGTATTGTGGCAAACAAACTCAAGTGTGTTTTTGGTGTTGCATCCATTGAATATCTGGGGCATTACATTTCTGGTGATGGTATTGTACCAAGAGAGGTTCTCATTGAGGCTATTACCAATGCCCCATGCACCACCTACAAAGAACAGGTTTTGTCATTTTTGGGTGTTTGCGAGTTTTATACAAAGTTCATTTCAAATTTTGCCGCAAAAACTGTACACTTAAGAGGTTTGCTAAAGAAAAAAGTTGCGTTTGCCTGGGATGACTTCTGCCAAAATGAGTTTTCTCAGATCAAAAAGGAACTAGGGTCGTGCAAAATACTTACACCTTTTGATCCCCACTGTCAGTGTACGGTGTCTGTGGATGCCAGCTTGGATGGTCTTGGGGGTATGATTTCACAAGTCAAGCAGGGTAAAGAATTCACTCGAGCGTTACGCCCAAGTGAAAAAAACTATTCAGTCATCGAAAGAGAATTGTTGGCGTGTTGTTGGGCTGTTGAGAGATTCAAATGTTTTTTGTGGGGGAAAACGTTCACTCTACTCACTGATCACAAACCCCTTATTCCAATTCTTGAGGGAAAGATTGTCAAAGACCACACTCCCAGGATTGCAAGGTTGAGCTCCAAATTGTTACAGTACAATTTTGATGTAGCACACATTCCTGGTGGAAAAAATACAAGGGCTGATTATTTTTCAAGTTCTTCTTTACCCTTAAAAGAACGAGAACTTTGTGATGATGATGCTAATGAAGAATGTCTCATTGCTGCAGTCGATGCATGTAGTGAGGGCTGTTTCACTGAGCATGAGTGGTTCTGTGGGATGGAGTCCGATGCTGTCCTCAAAAAAGTTAAAGAGTTCATTGTATCTGGTTGACCGAAGGAAAAATATCTAGATTGTGACCTTCATCCTTTTGCCAAGGTCGCTGATGAACTTACCTTGGAGGGTGGAGAAATGATTATGCGGGGGGATAAGTTCGTCCCTCCTGAATCTCTGAGGTGTCGTATCATCGATTATGGCCACGAGGGACATCTTGTACAGACAAACACTAAAAAGAGGATTCGTTGTGTGTATTGGTGGCCCTCCATGGACCGTCAAATAAATGATGTCGTGGAGGGATGTGTGACATGTTGTACCAGTGACAAGGTTATAAAGATTGTTTCTCCTCCTGTACAAGAGGTGGAGGTACCTGACGGTCCCTGGTTGAGGCTAGCAATCAATTTTGTGGGACCATTCAACATTTTATCTAACAAATACAAGTTCGCCTTGGTAGTTGCCGATTATTACAGTAAGTGGTGGGAGGTTCATTTTATAACTGACCCCAATTCTCAAGAGGTTATCAAATTCCTTCAAAGTCTCTTTGCAAGAGAGGGTTTCCCCAAAGAGATTGTATCCGACAATGGGGTGCAGTTTACTTCAAAAGAGATGTCTGATTTTTTTGTGCCAGTCCAGTATTATTCACCGGCGTGTTGCTTTGTATCACCCACAGGCCAATGGTTTCATTGAGCACACCAACCGCATTCTTGTTGAGTGTGTTCAGTGGGCTGTGTCATCTAGAGTTGATATCAAGGAAGCTGTACAGAACATACTGTGGGCACATCGCACAACTCCCAGTGCCAGCACAGGTTCCAGTCCCTTTGTTTTACTTAGGGGTAGGGAAGCTTCTTTTCACATGTGTCCCACTTGGATGAAGAAGTGGGGTTTGCTGTCGAATTCTGGGGAGAAACAAGAGGATGGTGGTACATGTTCACAACCTGTAGTCCCTGATGTGGTAAAATTCAAGTCTAGTGTGTGTGTGGAGGATTGGGTGAGAATTAACTCCCCTCTTAATGTTCCCAAGGGACTGTCAAAATTTGGTCCCCCTGTTAAAGTGGACGCCACGTCACGTTTCGCTGTAAGGGTCAATGGGAAGAATTGGTGGAACCTGTCCAGGATTTACAAAATTCCCATGAGAGTCGTGTTGCAGCTTGGTCTCGAGTCTGGGAACACTGTTCAGTCTCAGCCAGTTCAGAAAAGACCAGCTCTGAAAGAGAGTACCCCGAAACCTTCACAGATCATTAAGTCTTCTTTGAAATATGTTCCACCACGCGGGAGTGGTAGGACGAGTGTCCCGCCTAATCGCTTGAATATTTAGTCTCTTTTATTGTTGCTTGTTTTAGTTTAACTCGTGCTTGTGGATATTTCATTTAACTTGTGCTTGTGGATATCTTATCCACCTTTATATTTTGTTCAATTCTTTACTGCTTGTCATCTTTTAATTACATTTGCTCTTTTCCCTGGTTTATCTCCTTTTTCTTTCCTTTTCTTTTCTCTCTCCATTTTCTGTTCCTTTTTGGATTCATGGAAGAGAGGAGATGTTGTAGTCGTTTCTCTCAAACAAGTATGTTAGCTATCTACCCTGTACCTCTTATGATGTCATTGTCACGGTGATGGAATGCTATGGTTTGAATCCCAGGAGCTTGTTAGTTCCTGGAAGCTGTGGAGACGAACAGTCAATAAAGTATGTGCTCTTACACTTACCTGTCTGGTGTAATCACTACACTATTGTTACTTCTGCCGCACTGTCAAGCATCGTCAGAGCCCATTCCCCGTTCAGAAGTTGTGTCCTCAGAATTCTGGGCATGTCTGATTTTCAGACCAGCAACTTTCTTTTTCTTAAATTGAGGTTTTGATTTTGGCTTATCTTCTTTTTTGGAAGTAAAGTCTTGAGCGTGCTGCTTGTCTCTGGACTGTGTGCGCTCCTCTCTGCGTTCTGACTGTCCTTCTCTCTCTGAGTTTTTCGTTAAGCCCTGAAAGGAACGAGAAGAACGTGTACCAGTATCCTGATACCTGTCAGGTTTCCTAATATTATCCCTATTCCTAGGGTTGTACCTCTTTTCAGAGGGCTCTTGTGGAGGAGACCTACCTCGGGACTGAGATCTGTTGTCTTTAAACTTTTGTTGTTTTTTATCATCCCACTTCTTTTTAGAAGTCGGTGTCTGCTTAGAAGTGTCCTTTTTGGGACTGCCCATTAGTTGAGGTTTTACAGCTTTTCCCCCCCAAACTATCCCTGCCTAACTCTGCATACGCAGTTTCAATTATTTTGGGTAGTTCATTCCCCTGTTCTAATGGAGAGAACTCCCGTAGGCGTTGGCGGATTGCCACTGATGCTGCTTCCCCTTTAATGTTAGCTAGTATTATGGCTGATACCTGGTCGTAGTTATTTAATAACTTCATCCCTAAGTTCAGAGCAGGCTCTGCTCCGTACTCATTTTGTATTTGTCTTAATACATCTGGTATCACTGCTAATGAAGGAATGCCATGAGTTCTGGTATATATGGCAGCACAGACTTTACCCCAAGAGGTACAATCCTCTAACTGTGGTGTAATCTCCATGGGCAAGCAGATTGTTAACACTCTGTGTTTTTCAAATGGTGTGGTATTTGAGAATACTGCTTCTAACTGGGTTATTTTCTGAGCTACCCAGAAAGGAATTTGTTCACGTTTTGTGGGCAATTTACCCATTACCACGTGTAATGTTTGTGGAGTAATTTTAGTAGCTGTGCTCTGTGTAGGAGCTGTATTTGGTGTAATTACTGTTGGTTGGACCGCAAGTGTCCTCATGACGAATTGTGTCATGTTTCTGTAAAGTTTTATCAACTCTTTGTATTGAAAAAGAAATTCATCATTTGGCATTGTGTCAATGTCAGGATGTGGTGCATAGGTCGCTAATATCGGCCATATTGCTCCTGGTCTTCCTAATGGACCGAGTTTTCCTCTTCTTCTTGAGTGGGGTAGGGCGCCATTAAACCAGAAATTATGTTCCTGGTAGGTAAGCGGAATTTCAATCTCCTCAAACGGAGTGTAGACCGCTGGGACTTCTTCATGTGTATAATAATGAAAAGTTTTTGCTATAGCATTTGCTGCTGAGAATGTAATCCATGAATAGAACACCTCTGTTTGGAAATCTTCGTGTGCCTCTATCACGAATATTACTACACCTCCTCTGGCTGGTACACCATTTTTGAGGAGTTTAACTGTGAGTGTGTGTCTTACATTGGGTGCAATATGTATTGCATTGGCATCTTCCTCATCTGACTGACCTACTTGTGCCAGCGGGTCTAATTCTCCGTTTTCAGTAGTCATTGTGTTAAGAACACGGAATAACTGAACAAGAAAATTAAGATAAGGTGTTTTGCACAATTTTGGGAACTAAATGTCCCTCAAGCTTGATTAACCAACAGCCAATAAATAGGATATCTCGCCTACTCAGCTGTGGCGGAGTTTGTGCCCACCCACTCCAGACGTCTCTGGTTTTTGTGAGTAGGGGTCTCTAAGAGAATAAGCACGACTGAACTACTCAGATTCTACTGTTAAATAAGTACCAAACCAACGTTGGTGGCGCCATGTAGTGTAGTTCCCTATAGTACCCCTGCAGGATCTGCGCTTTTGGATAACATGCACTGTGGGCCTGGTGGCAGACTGATTCTGAGCACCCCCACCGCGTATGTCAGCCTGTTTGCATTAGCTAGCTCACAGTGCCACTAGAATCTCCTTTTTGTCAGAGAGATTAGTTTTTGGCAACCTCAGAACACGACAACCCTGATTCCTCGGACTCGTGGAAACAATGTACTACTTTTCGCTCAGTCACTCGTGCTTGCTCATTTGGTCTCAGAGAGTTACACAGAAGAAACAGTCGAGCGTGTTTACAATAAGAATTTATTGCACAGTTGTTCTTCTAGTATAAAATATATGTGCTGCGACAACTGTTAAACAGTAGCAGAGATATATGATCAGCAGTACAGTGAATAAAAAGGGATAGTACAGTTCTACTATTTTGCAATAGTCATGAACATATACATGAATATAAAATGCATTTATAAAATAAAGCGCATACTCCTACGATGCCTGTCTAGATGTACCTAAGTGTACCTAGCATGTGAGTAGGTGCGAAAGAAAGCCAAGAATCCCACTACGATTTAGTCAAACCCCATTACCTGAATAATGAGAGTGTGGGACCTCGTCCTGGTCTCGAGTTGGACACCCCACAAGGGATGATTAGACCACTGTCAGCTGGAGCGACTGCATGCAGGAGCCTCAGCGTCTCTGGCCAGTGTGTTGGCCTGGAAGTCTCGGTTCCCTCTAACTACTGATAGCAAGAGGTGCTGTATTTATACAGAAAAGTATAGAGTCCCTTTGTCCCTTGTGTCTTGTGTTGGCCATTGTTGGGTATGAAGATGACGTATGGGATGAACTGGTTACGTAGATGTTTATGCAGGTGGATTCTAGCCCCTGCCTGGTTTCCTAGAACTCTTATGAATATTTAATCATACTGGATGAGCACATCGAAGATGGTATAGGAGGCCATTTTTCGGGAAAAACCCTCCTTTTGTACTCAAACCACAGTCTAGATAAAGTTCAGCCCTCAGCGCCCGTTATTGTGGAGAATAGGGAACTAATGTAGGTGAAAGATTATGCCTATATTAGGGCATCTCAAACCATGCCTATATTAGGGCATCTATATGAAACATAACAACCTCTTTGATGAAGCGGGAGTGATGGATTTTGCCCAGCTTTGCGCTGGATAAGGCATACCTCAGGAAGCATACTGCCAATATATTGCCCTCCGACATCGGGTTATGCAACCCCATGTGCGCCTGCACGCGAGTCGTTCCTTAATAGACTTTGAAAAATTGTTTGTCACCCCCCCACTCTGAAAAACGTCTACTCCCTGACATATAGTCCTTGCTCACACACCTTTAGACCACACAAAATCACCAGTGCAGCATAGGTGGGAGTCTGAATGTGAACGTGAATTTTCTCTTAAAGATTGGCAGGACATCGTCCTTAGAGCAAGGGCCTCCTCATGCAGTACAGCGGGTAAGGAGATGTTCTTCAAAATTTGCTCATTAGTGGTACTATACCCCAGTTCGAGTGGCCAGTTGGAGGATCGGGGGAGACCCACGGTGCTGGCGCCGATGCAGACAGGACGGCACCCTGCCTCACTTGCTGTGGAGATACCCAAAGATTCAGCAGTTCTGGGCAGCCATCCTGTCTAATGTTGACGCCATCTATGAGACGGAATTGCCTCGATTCCCAAGCTACATATTACTGGGTCTGCCTAATGCCCTGACCTACCCTCTCAGATCCTGCTGTGCAAGAGCAATTACCTTGGCGCTTGCAGCAGCCAAGCAGACCTTCTTATCTTGTTGGGGCACTGACGCAACCCTGACCCGACTGGATTGGTTACATAAACTATGGGAACTCGTGGGTATGGAGAAGCTTACCGCTAGCGTTACACACACATTGCCATGCTCTGATAAAACATGGGGCTCCACTATTAGATTCCTAGTGACAGAGTTTGTCGAACTATCCTGCCCCATATACCTATGGGTACTCCGCCTTACCCAAGCATTATAAATGGCAGAGTAACAGTAAACCGAGACATCTATGGTACAGCTGCTGGCTTACGCAGCTCTTCACTGGTGACCTTTATTTCTGGCTATCAAGTGCTTTTCTTCCCTGTTATTTCTTTATATCTATCACCCCTTTTTCCCTATACTTCTTACTCTCACAATGGTTGTTGTTCCCCACCAGCCTAAGGATGTAGGTGGTGGCTGTTGTTCTTACTATATAAAATCAATAAAAAGATCTGAATCATAAAAAGCCCATGGCCAGCAGAATAGCTCATTGGAAGCTATTTATAGTTCTGAAAGACTTACCCTGAGATGCCAAATAGGCTTGGAAATTCAGATCTGAAGGGACATTAGCTAGAATATTATAGTGTTTTCTTACCAAGCACCCCCAAATCCAAGCTTGTAAAGCTTACTTGTAAGTCTTGGTGATACACAGGGCCCTTGGAAAGTGTATGCACTAGCAGTTAAAGGCACAGGTCTGTCAGAGACCAAGTTTATGTGAAAGGTTTCAAGCCCTCCACTGTAGATTGGTGGATAAGATCAGATTTTGACTCTTGCTGTAGAGATTTTAAAGGAGGTGAGGGAGCAATATAAAAAGATCTACGGACATTTTGAGAAGAGATCATAACCACACCTAGGACATAATGAGCATATGAGACCCGCACGGCCTTCTATCTGTGATTCTCTGGAGATCATGATAAAAGGAGGAAAAGCACAATCTGACCAGCAACCATTCTTGAAACAATATGTATGTGTGCTAGATGTGAGGAATGGGGGACAAACCAAGATTGAATTGAAGCCTTGATATCGCAGAAGCTGCAGTGCTCTCAATGCAATCATATTTAAAGATGCAAACGGCTTTTCTACCTCTATTACCATTCCATCTTGTAGGTGGACATTTTGATTTTGGAAGAATTCAGTGCTGTTATATAGATAGCTCTTATGGTTTTCTATTGTTAAGTACTTCCAGTGCATTCAGTGAAACCTTATGGCTTGGTGGGTTCTATCTCTGTTGCTAAGTTCATAACCGGCCTTCCTACATCAGCGGTTTTGTTGTTTTTATCACTTCCCTGTCTCCTCCTTCCGTTCGCCTTTGTCTCTGCCTACTCCTGCAGGGTGAACCTGTGAAGCTTCAGAGGTTCATTCCAGTCATGTTTTGCATGCAGACCAGAGTAAGTCAAATTACCCATTTACATGTTTGTAGACAGGTACTTCAGACTTTTCCTAATACTTTTTTAAAGATCTTTTTGGTCTTATTTTCCCTATACAGTAGGCCACCAGCACCTGCATTCTACCTAAGGAGGGCGCTAAGATCCACTCCCCACTTTCCTTATTTTGTTTCTGTTTCCACTTTCTTCTGGTGTGTTGGTTGAGTTAATCTTGTCTAACTGCTCATTTGATTTTAGAGGCAAGGCATCTTTCAGCAGTTGAGGGTTGTATATCAATTACTTTTGAATGCTAATCCTAAGTCTTGAGAAGAGCCACGTTTCTCTAGACCTGGCTCTTTGACTGAACGGAACTGCTGATCCCCCCCCCCCCAGCGCCTTGAGACCCTCATGGGTGAGTAGTGCGCTTACAATTCCCTGATTGAATCCTAACAGCAGAGCCAGAAGACATTAAAAATAGCAGTTGCGTGTTCAGCCATAAAACAAAGCGATTTAAGGGCCACAAACCCCAATGTTAATTCAATGTTAGAAAAACTATCTAGTGAAATCTCCTCTCTGTGTGATTATAAGGTGTCTGGAGTGCCAACCTGCCACTTGTGGATGCCTGGAAGAATTTTTGACCTAACTGAAATTTTGTGATGGGGTCTGAATTACCAACATTGCTTTGCCATCCCTTCCATTGGTTTGGACTTTGAGCTTCCTAGATGGTTAATGCTTTGGAGAGCTGAAATGTTGCCTATCTGCAAATGCAGTGTACAATGTGTCCTGCTGTTGGTGATACTGTGATTGGCGAAAGACAACTCCTTTCCAAACCATATTCCATCAGTCGAGTTGAGCTGCACCTAGTTCCCCAACCCTGCAGACTGTAATCGGACTGTAGCACTGGATCTGGGGATGCAGTTAAATGATCTCTACACCATGTCATCTCTTCCCTAATGTACTTGTCTATAGGGACTTCCTTTCCTTATGATCTGTTTTTCCACAAGCATCAACTTAATTTGTCTCTGAATGTCCAGCAGAAGACCCCTTGATAAATGTCTAATTTTGTGATGTTGACGTGCAAAATAATGAAGGGTTCCAGAAAACATAACTTGAATAAACAAAGGCAAAACCCTACCATTCTGGCAAATTCCCTATGAGTTGTGTTAGAGAGTGACATAATCACTCTTAATCTTTTTGATAAGAGTTATGTTGTAATGGAGGTAAGATCCTAGTATGTAGATAATCCAGTAGGGAGTAAAGTAGGTTATGGGAAAGGTTTACTAAGACATAATTACAGATTGGTTCCAAGTAACTGGTAAAATAGAAAGTACACCCCAGCAGGAGCACCCTCCCTGCTACTTAGCCCACTCTCACCAACTGACACTCACTCAACCAGGCACACATCAACATTCCGTGACGTCACATTCACTCTGGCTGAAGGAACAGAGAACTAGGAAAGAATGTATTGCAGCAACACAAGATACAACACATCTTCCCCCTATAGAATATAAAAGAAAATAACAACCGATCGTGGGTGGGAATACCACATAAACATAATGCACAGATAACAGATGCAAAATAGACATGAAATAATACATTAATAATGAATGCAAGAAGGAACCTCGCATACATAAAAAACTTAGCAAATAGATACACATGCATCTGATGCATAGAAAATTGAAACTTGTGCAAGATGTACAGAATACATACAGCTAAAACGTAACCCCTCACACAAACCAAAAAGGACAAAAAATCCACGAATCAAAAGGACAAAAGATGCCACCATGTAATAGTGTAGATGATCCCAAAAGCTGAATCAACGACCCATTCAACTCACAACACATACCCCCAAAGGAGCCCGTTATCCTTCATAACACAACCTGAACTGTAATACTGGGCCAAGAATCACACTTTATACAACAAGGTCACTCCACACATCCACTCCTCCTCCTGCATCACAAACAGGACACGGGAAGGTGGAAACCTTTGGCTAACAAATGCCTCTTCACCCTTAACACCTGAGAAAGGGTGGTAACCTTAGGCCTTCAACCAGGAACCTCCTCAAAGGGTATATTTCAACCCATCACATTCCCACCTGCACAGGGAATCTCAGACAAAATGTAGTAAAAGGTATCTTTCAACCAACCCAATCACAGACAGAGTAACTTTAAACACATCACATCTCCACTTACACAGGGTATCTCAGAAAAATGTAGCAAAAGATATCTTCCAACCAACCACATCACAGGGTATCTTTAAACCCATCACATTCCCACTCACACAGGATAACTTTAAACCCATCACATTCCCACTCACATAGGGAAACTCAGAAAATGTATCAGAAAGTAAAAAATATAAATATATCTGCCCTTCACCCATAACCCATAAGGAAGGGTGGAAAAATCTCAGTCACGCGTCATGACCAGAACATGGTCTCAACTCAAGTCCACCCCTTTGGGGAGGAGTAGGATTCTGATGCATTCCCAGTTTTACAAAATGTTGTAAATCTGGGCAATCGTCAAGTTCCATGGAACACCCATAGCAACACCCATGGAACGCCCCTTTCACGCAGAGTAATGCATGAAAGGGACCCATATTTACAAGGCCATGAAAAGTCACGTTAGGTCACTTTTTTTGATGCACCGGCGGCGCAATGGGCTTGTAAATAAGCCCCATAGTTTGTAATTTTAAATACATAATTTATTGTTTTTTATTTACTTAGTAATTTATAATGTAGTAGCGGGTTGTTAGTTTGTAGGGGAACAGGGTGGGAAGTTAGTTAAATTATAATGAATTTAATTTCAATGTTAATTCAGTTTTATTGTAAGTTAAAGAGTTGCAATTCTTGTTTTTTCAATGTAAGTTTTGTTTTGTTTATCATTATAATTATTTTAGTGGTGTTTAAATTTTTGGGGTTTTAGGGAGGGAAGTGAATTTTTTTTCACTTAATTTAAAGTTATTTTTTTTGATCACTTATTTTGTGTTTTTCAAATTAATTAATCTTTTTAATTTGTCTACTGTGTATTTATATTTAGAATATGATTTAACATATTCCCTACTGTTGCCTAGACTGGAGTGGGAATAGTAAATCTAATCCTCCAAAGTTCATCATTTTCCCCACTGTTGCTATGATTGAATTGGGAATAGTACATCTAATCCCTTCAAAGTCCAACACATTCCTGTCATGTGGTCACATTTAGGCCCGAGTAGGTACACCACCATTTTACATGCTCACGTTGTAAAGTTGCCCTCTTTTCTTAAATGCTGGCATTTGACACACATTTGTTTGTGTGCCTGTGCATAATAATGTTCTCTGAAATGGCTTTACTTACATTTACACTTCTTCGTAGGCATATTATCAAGTGCCTTGAACCTTCTGTACAAGGGCTAAGTTCACAATGCAAAATGCTGTTGTTTGTTATTGTCCACTCTGCGACTGAGCTATCACAAAAGAATCAACACTAGTGGCCTCACTGGGGCTCCGGCATTATTACATGAGTGCAGTTTATTATATAAACAACATCAATCCTTGGTTAAGACAGAGGAGCATTTCGCGGACACTGCTGATGTCGCCCCCATGCCAGAATTCCAGTCCAGCTGATTCCTGTTTACCTCCTGCGATTGATGATGCCCTGCTGTCCACCAAGACAGGCTCCTTGATGACACTTACAGGTAACGGGTTAGTTAGATCACCCTAGACAGATTCTGCCGGATTCGCCCACCCTAGGCACACTAGGATAGGTAGCAGTAGGTAGGAGCACAAAATATAACAGTACTTATATGCGAGCATATATCCTATGTAACAGCACAACAGTTGATTTGTTTATCTTCTTTACCATTCTCATCAGGCTGATTAAGCTGTTCTATTTCCTTCTATTGATTATTTCAGCGCACATATTTTGCACAAGAATCATAATGCTTCAATAAATATTGAAACGCCACGCTGTATATTTCTTGTGTATCTCTTTGGGTATGCATGAGTTACCAAACGAAAGGGTTCTAGATCTGTTTCCACGATTTCCTTAGGGAGTCAGGGTTGTCATATTCTGAGGTTGCACATTCCACCTGCTACCTTGCCAGGTTAGAGGTACAAATATCACTGTGAGCTAGCAGTACTCAGGAATCAGTCATGCACAGTTTTGACGTTTAGGTGGTCCAACAGACGCACAGTTTTTATTGAGAAAGTGTGAACCGTACGGCATGGCGCCACCAACATTCTAGCTTGGGTTCTTATATAATGGATTGCCTGAGTAGGTTTCTTTTGTTTACCCAAAGACCCCTACTCACCTACTAACCGGACATTTCTGTGGTGTTAGGGAAAAATCCTCATCAGCTGAGTAGGAAACCCCTATGTGTTGGCTGTATGTTGGTTAAGCTTGCCCAAAGAGATTCCATCTCTGAATTCCACATATTCAAATGGCTAATGCAGCACCAGTTAACACATACTGGTGAATTGCAGACATATAGTCACACTGATGTTACAACAAAATGGGCTCCCCCTTACGGGAAGAGATGTGACCTTTGTGAAAGAAGGCCCACAAAGCATACAGGACAGAGGTATTCTATTCATGGGTTACATTCCCAGCAGTAAATCAATCAAGACATTGTCATGCTTACACTGTAGCTCCAGTTCCTAACAACTACACAGCTTATGAAGTATTAGAAATACCATTAACATTTCAAGATCACCTAAATTGGTTTGAATGTGCCTTACCATTTATAAAAAGGAGCAACATGGCCATTGCTAGTCAGTTACATACCCTACCCAGATATAGCAAATCTGACAGCACCAGAGTTACATATACTGTATACAGATCTAGTCAAAATATACAGATGTGTTACGCAATATGTGATGCGAACAATGGCAATAAATCACATAAGCGCTGTTCAAGCTGCACAACCACAATTGGCTATGCCTGTTATTAGTCCAGCGACCATCAATGCAGTCATGGGTAAGGTTCTCAACAGACGGGAAGAGATTCCGTTCTGGATTGCACAAAAAAACAAATCCACTTGAAGCAGTGTTTCCCCATACAGGACCCCAAACAAAACATAGAATTCTCACAATATGCCTGCCAATGGGGATGGCTCAGCTGGCGGAAGACTGCGCCACTTGGGGCACAGTCTTTGCTGCAGTATATACCAGAACACATGGTACACCCTCATTAGCTGTTTTGCCGCAGGTGCTTAAAGAGATCCAAAATGAGTACGAGGCAGCCCCTGCCCCTGATTTGGGGATGAAACTGATGGGCAATTTTGCTGCAGTATCTGCAATAATGCTAACTAATATAAAAGGGGATGCAGCAGCCTTGGCTATATGCCATGGACTGACACAGGTTGCTCTGGGAGATCAGGAACGTGAATTGCCTAAAATTACCTATGCATCAATAGGTAGAGATAATACCACAGATTAAGGTTAATCCTGAAAAGGATAACTCAAAGCAGGCATCCGAGTCTTCTAAGACGAAGTGGGATAATAAGATAAATAAAGAAAATGCTAAACCACAGAGTGGATCTCCTTGACAGGAAACATACACACACCAAGGAGTGGGCCTTAGCGCAAGCGCAAGCTCCGGCATTCTACTGCAACCATGTGGGTTGGGATGACAGATCCCCTTATCACATCATACCTGTGAGGTTCACTCTACAACCACAAAGACAATGCCCCATTAAACATGAGGCCAAAACACAATTTTAGAGAAATACTCCTACAACTTGAATTCCAAGGTGTAATAGAAAGTTGCAACTCACCAATGAATAATCCTTTGTTTCCAGTAATAAAAACAGATCATTCATATCATTTAGTCTTAGATTACAGACACTTGGACACTGCTACATGCAGATTTGTGGTACAAAACGCACATAGCACAGCACTAATGAACAAAATAGTGCGTAAAAAATACAAAACCACATTAGACATATCAAATGGATTTTGCTGCCAAAATATAGCAGCTGAAAGCAGGTACTTGACCGCATTCGGTGCCCTAGGTTCTCAAAAACAGTTCTGTTGATTGCCACAATGGTATAAGAATAGCCCAGGGCTGTTTTCAGCCCATGTAATGGAACTGTTACAAGACTTCAATGATCAGGCATTGTAATATTTCGATGACATATACTTGACAGATGATGACCTATCAATTCACTTGGCTAGAGTAGATTACATAGTTTTGGGATCTGCTCACATGACCTACAAATTACATTTTATTTAAACTAAAATTGTCTATCTCAGTGTTCTGTTTTTGGGATCCGAACGGCTAAGTGAAGGCAGAATCCTTCGATACATTTTCTAGAGAAGTGTGCGCTGTTACAACAACTAAACACATTGAAAAAACTCCAATCAATATTCGGTTTCCTCAATTTCTGTGGAACTTACATTCGAGAATATGCAGAACAGGTAAACCCAGGTACGACTTTATTCATCCAGACATTTCAAGCACAAATTGAACATCTAAACACACACAAATGCTATGCTCAGTACAAGCTGACATGTTAGCTTCGAAACATTTACACATACGTGTTAACACTACAAACCTGGTGATCTGTATAATTGTGGGTGCATCAGGGTACACCTATGTCACATTCAATGAAGGAGACACTGTACCTATTGCATGTAAATTACATTTATATACAAATGCAGGAATGCATTTTGCACTGACAGAAAAAATCCTGATGGCAGTATAGACTGCTGTAGTGAAAGAAAGATCATTGGTTCAGGGGAAACCAATATATGTTCAATCAATCAATCACAGAATTTGTAAAGCGCACTACTTACCCGCGAGGGTCTCAAGGCGCTGGGGAGAAAAAAAGGGGGGTGCTGCTACTGGTCGAACAACCAGGTCTTGAGTAGCCTCCTGAAGGTCAGCAGGTCTTGGGTCTGTCGTAGGCTTAGTGGAAGGGTGTTCCAGGTCTTGGCGGCGAGGTGGGAGAAGGATCTGCCGCCAGTGGTAGTTCTTCGAATGCGAGGGACAGTGGCGAGGGAGAGGTCGGCGGAGCGGAGTTGGCGGTTGGGGACGTAGAAGAGGAGTCGTCTGTTGAGGTAGGCTGGGCCAGTCTTGTGGAGTGCCTTGTGTGCGTGGTTGAGGAGTTTGAAGGAGATTCTCCTGTCGACGGGGAGCCAGTGCAGGTTCCTCAGGTGGGGGGTGATGTGGCTGTGGCGTGGTACATCGAGGATCAGGCGTGCGGAGGCGTTTTGTATGCGTTGCAGTCGCTTGATGAGCTTGGCCGGGGCTCCCGCGTAGAGGGCATTCCCATAGTCAAGTCTGCTACTGACGAGGGCCTGGGTGACTTTTCTTCTTGTATCTGTCGGGATCCACCTGTAGATCTTGCGAAGCATGCGGAGGGTGTTGAAGCAGGAGGAGGAGACTGCGTTGACTTGCTTGGCCATGGAGAGCGTTGAGTCGAGGATGACTCCCAGGTTGCGTGCGTGGTCGGTGGGTGTCGGGGCTGCTCCCAGCGTCGTTGGCCACCAGGAGTCGTCCCAGGCTGAGGGGTTGGAGCCGAGGATGAGGACCTCTGTCTTCTCCGTGTTCAGTTTTAGTCGGTTGATCTTCATCCAATCGGCGACGGCCTTCATTCCTTCATGGAGGTTGGATTTGGCGGCGAGGGGGTCCTTGGTGAGGGAGAGGATCAGTTGAGTGTCGTCGGCGTAGGAGATTATGTTGAGGTCGTGCTGTCTGGCGATGCGTGCGAGCGGGGCCATGTAGATGTTGAACAGTGTTGGGCTGAGGGACGATCCCTGGGGTACGCCGCAGATGATCTCGGAGGCTTCGGATCGGAATGGTGGGAGGCGGACTCTCTGGGTTCTGCCGGCGAGGAAGGAGGTGGCCCATTCCAGGGCCTTGTCTCGGATCCCTGCGTCGTGGAGGCGTGCGCGTAGAGTGTGGTGGCAGACAGTGTCGAAGGCGGCGGAGAGGTCCAGCAGGATGAGGGCTGCGGTCTCACCGTTGTCCAGCAGGATCCTGATGTCGTCGGTGGCGGCGATGAGGGCAGTCTCAGCGCTGTGGTTGCTGCGGAACCCCGATTGGGATGGGTCCAGGATGCTGTTTTCTTCGAGGTATCGGGTTAGCTGTTTGTTGACGATCTTCTCGATGACCTTGGCTGGGAACGGAAGCAGGGAGATGGGCCGGAAGTTCTTGAGGTCTCTCGGGTCCGCCTTGGGTTTTTTGAGTAGGGCGTTGATCTCTGCGTGTTTCCAGCTCTCTGGGAAGGTCGCGGTCTCGAAGGAGAGATTGATGACGTTGCACAGGTGGGGTGCGATGGAGCTGCTGGCTTTGTTGAAGATGTGGTGCGGGAAAGGGTCTGACGGGGAGCCGGAGTGTATTGTGCTCATGGTCTTGATGGTGTCATCGATGTTCACGCTGGCCCAGGCTGGCAGGGGGTCGTGGTCGATGGTGTGCGGCGGGTCTGGTGCATCGATCTTAGTTGGGGCTGTCTGGGTGTTGAAGCTGTCGTGGATGTTGTGACTCCCATTCCGGCCTTATAGGCTGTTACAAAGGCTAGCGTTCCAAACGCAAACGCTTTACATCTGGGATGGATACAATGGGCCAAATCACTCACAGCGACAGATGAAGATCACATATTTTACTCTACATCACAAACACAAGCATATCTCCAATATGAACAGGAATATCCTCTGCCCAATTAAGTTGTGCCTCTAGGCCAGTATGATTAATTAATCTACACTGATGTTTCTGCTCAGCCTGCAGTAGGGACAAAGCACCATAGTGTGCCGCTTGTTTAGTGATAAAAGGTACAATGCAGGATGGAGAATTCCAACCTCATAAAACATATAAGCAGTCATTTGGTGATTGCACGGCACAGCTGTCTGAACTGAAAGCTCTAATTCTGGCACTTGAAAATATGGATCCTGGATTCCCCACACTTTTTGGGACCCATTTACAAAGGTAAACTTACACTTTTATGCAAGTTTGCTACTTTTTGGTATTCACAAAGGTAAACTTAGACCAAAAGTCTAACTTTACTACTTTTCGGTAATCACAAAGGTAAAGTAAAGTTAGACCTTTGTTCTAAGTTTACCTTTGTGAATTTCGAAAAGTAGTAAAGGTAGACTTTTGATCTAAGTTTACGTTTGTGTATACTGAAAACTAGTAAGACTAGACTTTTGGTCTAAGCCGACCTTTGTGAATATCAAAAAGTAGTAAAGTTGGACTTTTGGTCTAAATTTACCTTTGTGAATCTGGCCCATTGTGTGTGATTCATATTATTGTGTCCAGTCCTACAATGAGTATTTACACTACTGGAGCTACAATGGATTCATAGATTCCAAAGGGTACACGCTAAAGCACAAGATGCTTTGGGGACAAGTGGCCAAACTAAAAGCATCTTTGCCATGGACTCATGTGATTCACGCACTGAGTCATCAGCATGTAGGAATACACGTTGTAAGGAAGTGAAGGGCTGCTGAAGCAGCAAAGCAACAGCGCAAACTGCTGCAGTTTCTGCAATTACTTGTTCTAGTATGAGGATAGATGGAGACATCGGATGGCTGTCAATGCTGCGCTCAATGGCACCCTCTTGCCGAAAGGCTTTCCAATGAAATACTCCTACCAGTTAAGTGTGCAGAACATTCCACTTTCTCATATTCCTGAAGTGGGGGATAGGGTAATACCTAATTCAGATTACAGGTTAGGAGTGATCTTGGCAGCACATGAGGGTCTAGCATCTGCTCACACAGGAGTTGGGTCTTCACTTTCACTATTGCAGTAACGCTATTGGGGGCCAGGTTTATACAAACAGACGAAGGACTTTATACTTAAATGTGACATGCGCCAGCAGATGAAAGTTCCCACCTCTATTGATCTCTGACAAGCCTCTGGCTTGAGTCTATTTGGACCATTGCAGACCCTTGCACTCAGAAGGGTCTTACAAGTATATCATGGTAGCTGTGGATTCCTGCTCTCGATTCCTATGTGTATGGCCAGAGCAATCAGCTGACACTCGAGCTGTTATAGATGACTTGCAAGTGTTCATTGGGACATATGCAGTAGCCACATTCCATTCGGACCAGGGTCCAACGTTCACCACGAGGGCTTACAGAGACACCATGGGAAATTTGGGTGTGACTGTGCAGTACTCCTCCCCCTATCATCCCAAGGGAAACACTGTAGTGGAGAGGAAGAAGTAGGACTTAAAGCAGTCTTTAACAGCTAGAGTACTAGGTTCAGGTCGCAGTTGGGTTTATCACCTGTATGGGGTCCAGAGAACCCTTAATAATGTGCCTTGAAATTTGCTGGGTGGTGGACTCCCAATGATATCTTGTTCGGGGTTAAGGTTGGGTTCCATGGGATCCCCTTCCCTTTTAAAGTGGCGTATACAAATGTACTATGATATTTTTGCTAGTCAATACTTATTGTTTACTTCATTGTCTCTTCTTCTTCTTAAAAATAATAAAAAGATCTTTTTTAAAAAAGATTGGGTTCCTGACTTTGACAGTCCCAGTACAGTGGCGGCGGAAACACCTTTTGCTATCAGTGAACCTTTGGGTGTTTTACAGGAACTGAACAACTTCTGAGATACTCAGAGCAACGTCCAACAGAAACATTCCGCCACTAGTGAAGTTGAAGGAAGTACTAGCAACTTCTGGTTAGATTCCAAAGATCAGGGATCTGGTCTGGGAGATAATTGTGGACAAGAAGGAATTCGGACCATCCTACAGAATGTCTGTACCTGTACTGGCTGTTGAAGATAACAGAACTGTACTTTTACTGCCCTTGCTGGTAGCAAACACAAGTGATTTGTGTCTATAGATCTCATCAAACAAAATCATGTGGCCGGTTCTACATAGTAGGCCTCAAGGGCTCCTGGGTAGTTAGCTGTTTCCTCTCACTATCCTACAGGAGGTCCCGTTGGAAGCTTTGACTGATGATTAAGCTTCTTCTCCCAGCTGGAGACAGATAAACCAGAAGTATCATTTCTTCCTGTTACATCAACAAATGCCATTCAATGAACATGTGTGGAAACACAGATTTCAATTCTGCAAACAAACAAGGATGGTGTCTACCATAACGTACCGTCATTATAGTCATCTACCAGTTCTGCACAGCTCTATGAGCCACCCAACATTATACAAACAGCCTCCGGTTACTTTGTTGACTTTGATGATTTCTCTTTGGATTTGCAGACTCAGATCCACCTTTATAAAGGGGACCTCATTAATTCTACATTTGGCTCAAAGAGGCATACTTTATGCCTCCATGGATATACATTTGGATTACAATTTTGTTACTTCTCTTCTTTGTTTGGATTGGTTTTGTGGCAGTCTTTATCTTGCTTCTGAACGGACACTATCTCCTAGAACACTCTGCTGTGGTTAATGAGGTTTTGAAACACCATTCTCCATCACACAAACTGGGAAGAGACCATTCGCTGCAACAGACGACATCCGCTCCCTCCTCAACCGAGGCAAGACTGCCTTCCTCATCCTCCTGTATCTCTCAGCAGCCTTTGACACCATCTCCCACCACACCCTCTGTGCAGAACTCCATGACGCCGGCATCTATGACAAAGCCCTAGAATGGATAAGCTCCTTCCTCACCAGCCAAACGCAGAGTCTTAGACTTCAGCTGTTTAACTCAGAACCCACAGAGATCAGCTGCGGAGTGCCTCAGGGATCCTCCCTGAGCCCCAACCTCTTCAACATTTACATGGCCCCGCTTGCAGCCATCGTCAGATTCAACATTGTCTCCAGTTGGGTGCCGATGACACCCAACTGATTCTCTCCCTCAGACGAACCCATAGCCACCAATAGAAACTTCCACAATGGGATGAAGGCAGTAGCCACCTGGATGAGCAGCCTCAAGCTTAACTTAGACAAGACTGAAGTGCTCATCCGGGCTCCTCCCCCTCCGCCTGGGATGACTCTTGGTGGCTTGCAGCTCTTGAAATCCCCCCAGACCCACAAACCATGCACAAAACCTCGGCATCATCCTAGACTCCTCACTCACAAGGAACCGCCAAATCAACGCTGTGTCATCCGCTTGCTTCCACATGCTCTGCCTCCTTCATAAGATGTTCAAGTAGATCCCCACTGAGTCCAGGAAAATGGTCACTCATGCGCTGGTCAGCAGAAGACTTGACTACTGTAATGCGCTCTATGCCGTCAAAACTCAGAAACTCAAATACAAACTGCAGATTGTCCAGAACACTTCCAGCAGACTCATCGTGAGCATTTCCATGCTGCAACCACCTCACCGGCCACCCGAGAGACCTTCACTGGCTACCTGTCAATAAAAGAATCACGTTCAAGCTTCTCACACACATCTACAAAGCCCTCCACACAGTGGCATAGCAAGGGGGGGTGCAGCGGATTCCCCACGCTCTTACATGTGGCAAACAGCGGAATAGTCGCCAGCACCCCCCGCTCTTCAGTGCGGCCGAGGCCAGGTACCGCCTGGTCGTCAAAGTGCCTAGCTACGCCACTGCCTCCACAATACCGGACCTCCGTACCTCAACCACTTCCTCTCCTTCTACACTACCACCAGACATCTCCGCTCCACTCTGCCTTCCTCTGGCCACCATCCCACAGATCTGCAAGATCACGGCTGGAGGAAGATCCTTCTCCTATCTCGCTGCGAAGACCTGGAACTCCCTGACTCTGCACCTCAGGCAATCAGCATCACTGCCGCAATGCAGGAAGGACCTCAGGACCTTGCTCTTTGACTGAACCGCAGACCCACCCCCCCACTCAGCACCTTGAGACCCTCACAGGTGAGTAGTTGCGCTTTATAAGATCACTGATTGATTTCCCTGGTGAACATTTCAGCTGTTCCATTCCCAACGGAATTGTTTGTGATAAAACAATTCCAAAAGGACTGGAACTTTACAGATACCTTAAATATTCCGTATTTCTCTAAATTATGTTATTACTCCTGGAGCTATCTGTGATAACTGGGATATTCACACAGTTCATGAAATGCTTGCTGATTTAGAGCATTATACTGTTTTAAATAGTGAAGAAATTTATGATGGTACATCTAATTATGATGAAATGTTCTGTTTTCACCATTATGGTCACCATTATTTACATAAAGCAAGTACTCCTCGTGCAGCATTTAATTACAAACAATAGAAACACTACCCTACACCATCACAGGGTAGCTCGAAAACATTTGCACAGAAATGTGCATATTTTTCTGTTTACGATTCAGCAGATGCAGAGCTGTATTATTACAAATTAACACCTTCTCCAGAGAAGAAAATTATGCTCGTTGATATGAATGAATGAGGTCATTTTATTTCCCAGTTGTCGACATAAGAGTATGACTTTTGGGAAACAATATTGCTTTAAAATATATATGGGGACAAAATATTGGCAGGTACAGGGGAACAAGAATTTATTTAGAGCCTGTCTTATACCACACCATTTGATTTTCCTGAATAAAACTGTGCTGCTGACGTCCTGTCTCGGCCTAGCCAAAATAAAGGATTTAAATACACCAAATATTCCCACATTTGCACATTTTGAGACTTGGCAACAGTTCACAATTTACACAGAGGAAGTGTTCGACAACATGCTTATACATTGGACATACAATTCTTCATGTTCCAATCCAGAGGGATGGCTAGTATGGCCGTTAGATAGTAATGGATGTCAGGCATGTTTTCAAGACAGCACGAAGGGTTTGTGGTTAATAGGCCAAACCCACGTTACATTCAGACACAACACGCAGGGGTAGTAACATCAAGCATAGCTGGAAAGTTGTACCTAGAGTGGCCAAAACATTCAACGTTGTCTGAAGTGAAACAGCATTTATCCCTTCTTTCTGATGACATGGGTCTCTAGGATTTTTTACTAGGTCTTCAAAAGCCATGTCTAAAGTGCTTTCTGCATGCAATATACAATGAAGTGTGGAAAGTTTCACAACAGAAAGCTGCTGAGAGACTACGTGGGATTGACAGAGCGAGTTTGGAAAAGGCTCTACCAGTAGTAGACAATGGTATGACTACATTATCCACTAGGAAATATTCTCTGTGTAACATTGTGTCACCTGCTATCGACATCATACAAAGTGACATGTCCTCTTTGCAACAAAGGCAATCACAATTTAGGTCTATTATGCTACTTAATTGAACACTACAGATGCGACAAACTACTCATGTCCCATGAAAACACCTAAATGTCAGTTGCTTGTTTTTACCATGCAATCTAACAAAAGAACAGGCCACTACGGCTAGGAAAGATACAACATACACTATGCTACACATAGAAAAGTTGAGGAAATTACCATTCTCTGGTGCAGAAATTCCATCAGCAGATTTGTTAAGACACAGGTTTATTTCTCTGCCAATCTCAATGTTACGCTTTAAATACTGCTCACAACACCAAGTGGGCAGATATGAAGTGCTAGGAGAGGAGTTTGTACACAAGTCATTGCTCTTACCTTTCACATACAGATGTAGGAATGGTGACACTGAGATTTTTCTTAGTGGTACAGACTGTGAGAATATCCTAGGCCATTCTCAAGTTTGCAGGGAGGTTATACTCCATGGCACATTTATTGCGTCCAAGGCAAACTTGTTGTGTTATCTGAAGGGTTTTCCAGCTGCTGTGATTCATCCGGCATTCAGATTGCTTTCCAATGGTAGCTATTTGATGTTGAACGATCAGGGTTGCTATGGGTTGAAGCAGCTAATTGCCTATCTGGTGGCGGTTTCTGCGGTCGTGACCTGTTGTGCACAAGTACTGTTTCCACCTGCCGGTACAGTTAGTGATGCAACAGTTTGACCTTCGATTAAGGTTTCTAATGTGAGCTTTGATATTTTAACAGACTGAAAGCCTATTTGTTTGAGAAGGACGTGGCCTTAACATCTGCAAGGGAGATGTTTGATCTTCAGGTTGCAAGGTCTTCCTCTGAAATACAGTTGTTACTCCACACCAGTTTCCCACACCATTTTGGGGAACTAGAGCACCGCATTTTTAACATGTCTAATACTGCGGGGTAGCACAATTTTTTAAGACCATTGGCTCTGGGTTGGTTAGCACCTTCCAGATGGTTTTGGGAGTTATATCATCTTTTATAAACTCCATGCTTGGAAGCATTTTTGGAAGCTTACCACTGGTCCTGTTCCTACTTGTTGGGACTCTAATTTTATTTCATCTGCCCCGCAATGGATGCTCCGTCACACGGCCAAATGGGGATGGTACTGCCACGCGTGCTCCTGTGTCGTGAGAGAATGATACATGTCCATATGTATGAAATTTCCATTTTTTGATTCCCAAATAGCTAATCCTTTGGAATAGCTATTAGGAAATCAGAAAATTGAATTTTCTAATAGGAACTTGCACACATTACATTTATCGGCCTATGTCTTTTTCCTGCACCATCTTTTTCCTTGTGTCATATAGCAGAAGGGATCAGTACATAATTACTTCCGAACTGAAGCTTCCTAGAGAGACAGGGATATCACAATCGGCTAGATCCAAGAAGTCAACATGCAAAAACATGTACTCAACAAATAACCAAACCATAAATTCAAAGCTGTGACAACTTGAAATCTATCTACTTGCACACCCTGGAGTGTTTGGAGGAAAGAAGACTCCTCTGCACCCTCCATAATCTGTGGGAGCAATACAAGGAATGCCCTTGGGGTTAGTTAAGAGACCGTGTGGCAGAGGGGTTGAAGAGGCAGGGGTTCACTGTGGTAGGGGCAAGAATAAGAACCTCTCTACCACGGACAGAGCATCATTACTCCTCATGCGTCCAGAATCTCCTACAGACACACTTGTTCTGAACAATTTAAAACATGCTCACTCTCAAGGAAAAACTGTACGGCAACACTATCCAGTCTTTACCAGAAAAAGCACCTGGATTCCAACTGCTTTAAAAACTCTTGAAGAGAAACCAATATGAAGCTCTTGCTTGGTTACCTGCTCTGCATTCATAAAATGGCCTCCAGTTCTGACAGGCATAGAGTGAAGCAGGAAAGTTAAAGCGTGTGCTAACTCACTAGAGGTAGCTACAAATATTTCACCAAAAACAACACTTCTCCCAGACACCAGTCTTATCTGTGCCTGTTCCTGGTTCCTCATTTGTGGACACAAAGGTGCTTTGGGAATTATACCTCCCAGGATATTTTTGATTTACAATGCCCAAGCCTTTCTGGTGCCCGAACCCTGGCAGAACCGCCAGCTCATCTGGTCCTATCAGTGTCCTTTTAGTGCACTTCTCATTTTTAAGGAAGAAAGAGAGGAGAAGTGGGAACTGCTGGAGGGGCGCTAGAAAGGATACTCAGGAGTGTCTTTGTTCCCTTCACTGCAGGATGAGGCTGGGATCTCTCTCTACATGTATCTCTGACCCGTCGCCACTGTAATGCCAATCTGAATGACATTTTAAATTAATAATACTTTTTTTCAGTGCTTGTTGTTCAGTCTATATCATTGGCACCGTTTCACGAATCTTCCTGAAATTTTCCAAAACAAGTGTCATAGTGAGTCTTGTTGTGCATGAAATGTTTTCTGGGTGAACTGTCAACCGGGGGCTGAGAAAAAGGGGATCAGAAAAATAAAATTTCCCATGTTAATTCCCATTGAAGCTTTTAACACGGCTACAGCCCAAACAGCTGGACGGAATTACACCAAATTTGTCAGGAAGGTAGATTTTGGTTTGCAGATCACGCTTTCAGTAATCTGGTGTAAATACGCTCATGAGTTGGGGAGAAATTTAAGGGAAAGCAAATAAGGATATCTGGGCAGAGCCTAAGCACAGATCTTATGGTGAGATCTGATTGACTGCTAACACTTCAACCAGGAAGTGTTGGCAGCCATCTTGGGACTTGGCTTCAGCAGAGTCCCACAGAATAAATTGAAATAAAAGAAAAGAGGGCAGAGTAGGAATATCCTGACCCCCTAGATGTGGCTGTGGGGATCCACTGTGATCCCAACAGGCCAAAAAAGCACTTTAAAAATAAAGATTTTGAGGCACAAACGTGACAGAGCCACAAATCCATGGCAAAAGAAAAAGAAATGCATGCTTGTTTTGAATACAGCCCCTGGGTGGGCCAGGTCCAGGGGGCAATTTTTAAAAAAAGGAAGGGGCGCACAGGCTCCCCTCCTATGGCTCATTGAGCCTCAGAGACCACCACCTCCCCAGGGCTTTATTGATAAAAAGGAGGGGAGCATACGGGCCCCCTTCATGGGCTCTATATGCCCTGGGTACCACCACCTTCCAGAGGCTAAAGAAAGATTAATGGGGGCATGCAGACATCCCCAGCCCAGGGGACCACCACCTCCCTGGGGCTCAATAACACCCACAAGTAAGTCCCCCACAGCGGGATTGCTCAGACCTCATCAGAGGCTCCGCCCCTTTCTCAATATCTCTGCAAATGCACCACCTGGCGCACAATTTGTTGGGGGATGAGGTCCCCTTTGCTGCTGAGGGTCATTGGGGGCCAAGAACCCCTATTGTTGCCACAAGTATGTCCCCCACAGCAGGATTGCTCAGACTTCATCGGAGGCCATACCCCCTTTCTCAACCACTCTCAAACGCAGCACCTGGCGCACTACTGGTCGGGGGATGAAGAGGGTCATTGTGGGACACGAACTCCGATTGTTGCCAACAGTTAGTCCCACAAAGCGGGATTACTGAACCTTCCTCAGAGGATTCGCTCTCTTTCTCAACCACTCTGCAAACGCGCCTCCTGGTGCACTACTGGTTGGGTGATAAAGTCCCTTGGCTGCTGAGGGTAGTTGGGGCCAAGAAAGCCTAATGTTGCAATAAGTAAGTCCCCCGCAATGGGATTGCTCAGACATCGTAGGAGGCCCACCCCCTTTCTCAACCACTCTGCAAACGCGCCTCCTGGCGCACTATTGGTTGGGGGATAAAGTCACCTTGGCTGCTGAGGGTCGTTGGGGGCCAAGAACACCTATTGTAGCCACAAGTAAGTCCCCCAATGCAGGATTGCTCAGACCTCGTCAGGGGCCCACCCCCTTTCTCAACCACTCTGCAAGTGCGCCTCCTGGCACACTACTCTTAGGGATGAAGTCTAGGGGTGAGCGCACTGGTAAACTCTGCTCCACCGGCGTTTGGCAGAGTTTTTTCCAAACTCCAAGTTCCATGCAGAGCCGGGAATGGCAAAACTCTGCTGTCGGAACAGAGTTTACCACCCACCCATATAAAAGGCTCACACACCCACTCACAGACCCACTTAGACACTCATATACCCACTTACTGCCTCACTCATACTCTCGTACCCACTTACAAACCTACTCATACACCCACTGAGACACTCATGCACTCACTTACACATTCAGTGTGAAAGATTAGTGGTTACAGTTAGGAAATAAAATTAAAGAAACCTTACAAATTCACTTAAAAAAATAACGGTTACAGTGACATTACAGTTAGGAAAAAGAATTTTAAAAAAATAGAAATTCATTAAAAAAACAAAGGTTACAGGTACGTTATAGCTAGGCTTAGATTTTACTCGTACAAAACCAGTGAAATTAAGCAGTCATAGTTACCTGAGCTAACTATAACTTATACCCCTGTAATGCACTGCTTATGACCTCACATATTCCATCACTCATGACATGATCAGTGGCATCACTGATGACATTGCTGATGACATCTCTATCTATATAGATATAGATATATCAAAGCAATACTGCAATTATACACAAATGGAAGTAGGGAACAATGGGTAGAAGTGGAGAGCAGCTCCTTATGTGGAATACTGCACAACACCGCCAACACTCTAATACTGCTCACCTCAAATGTTTGTTTTTAAGCATAGCGTTAGCATAGTGCCATCCATGCTGAGCTAGAAAAGTGACAAGATCCTTTGCCATTTTTGCAGCAAAATTTTCAAGCATGAGATTAGCTAGTGCCGTCCATGCCAAAAGCCTTTTACCACTCCAGGCACAGTATTATAATTTTGGATTGGTAAAACAGCATTCAAGCCAACATGGAATGAATAAAAGCAGTCTCTGACACAAGTGTTTCATTCTTATTAGAGCTCATCAGAGGGACATAGCTTTGTCGAGACACAACGAAGCACCCAGTATAAGTCAAAGCAATACTCTTTCAGGCAGGCTATATATATATATATATATTCACTTAAAAAACCATAGGTTTCAGGCACGTTATAGTTAGAAATTAGCATTTAAAAACCTTTGAAATTCACTGAAAAAACCATAGGTTTTAGGGACAGTTATAGTTAGTTGGACATTTCACTCTTACAAAACCCGTGAAATTCCCCCGTTATAGTTAGTTCAGCTAACTATAACTCGCGCCCCGCAATGCACTGCTGATGACGTCACATATTACATCACTCATGACATGGTCAGTGACATCACTGATGACATCACTGATGACATCTCAAATGACATCACTGATGACATCATCCAGTGACTGTGTGTTTCTATAAAGTTTAAATATGTTTAATATATATGCCAAGGTGTATTGAAGAATGAGTGGGTGTATAAGTGTCTGGATGGATGATTTAGTAGGTGCGTGACTGACTCTATAAGTGAGTGATTAAACGTATCTTACTGAATGCATGGTTTAGTGACTAAACTGTGTGAATGTCTGTATCCGTCTGTCTGTTGGTGTGTAAGCGGCTGCATGGGTTTGCGAATAGCTACATGAGTGTCTACATGGGTTATTGATTGGTTGTCTGAGTATCTGCATGGGTGCCTGAGTGTTTGTGTGGGTGGGGTGTGTGTGACTGCACATAGATGTGTGAGTGGGTGATTCACTGGGTGCATGGTTTGAAGAGTGCATCTGTGATGGACTGTATGGGTGGGTGAGTGTGTGTATGGGTGTGTTAGTGAGTGAATGTATATCTTAGTGGTACATGTGTGAGTAACTAATATGTCAAAGGCAGTATATATGTGTGTTGGAGTATATAAATGGCTATAAGTGCGAGTGTGTGATTGTGAGAGTGGCTGTATGGATGAGTGTGTACTTGTATCAGTGATTGTATAAGAGCATAAGAATGTGCTAGTATTTGTATGAGTTAGTGAGCTTGTGTGTGTATAACTATATAGGTGAGTAAATAGCAGTGTGATTAATTATTTGCATGACTGACTAGGTGTGTGAGTACCTCTATGGATGAGTGGCGGTGTGTGAGTGTCTATGTAGGTGTATAAGTGCATATGAAAGTCCTGTACTGAGTGACCGTAAGTATGAGTGACTGTAGAGGTGAGTGAGTGGATGTGTGTGTAGACCTAAGAATCAGTGAGTGTGTATGTAGTTATTGGTGTTGGAGTGTCTATGGTTTTGACAATGGCAGTCTGTAATTTACAGTGGGTGTATCAAAAGTTATATTAGGGTGTGAGAAGATGCATCAAATTATCACATGGATGATGTCATCAGTGATGTCATCAGTGATGTCATTTGAGATGTCATCAGTGATGTCATCAGTGATGTCACTGACCATGTCATGAGTGATGTAATATGTGACGTCATCAGCAGTGCATTGCGGGGGCACGAGTTATAGTTAGCTGAACTAACTATAAC
This sequence comes from Calotriton arnoldi, assembly GCA_963921515.1. Taxonomy (NCBI): domain Eukaryota; kingdom Metazoa; phylum Chordata; class Amphibia; order Caudata; family Salamandridae; genus Calotriton; species Calotriton arnoldi. The sequence goes on from CAWUFW010000188.1 coordinate 936,576, forward strand.
GGGGGAATTTCGCGGGTTTTGTACGAGTGAAATGTCCAACTAACTATAACTGTCCCGAAAACCTATGGTTTTTTCAGTGAATTTCAAAGGTTTTTAAATGCTAATTTCTAACTATAACGTGTCTGAAACCTATGGTTTTTTCAGTGAATTTCAAAGGTTTTTTAAATGCTAATTTCTAACTATAACGTGCCTGAAACCTATGGTTTTTTAAGTGAATTTCAAAGGTTTTTTAAATGCTAATTTCTAACTATAACGTGCCTGAAACCTATGGTTTTTAAGTGAATTTCAAAGGTTTTTAAATGCTAGTTTGTAACTATGCCTACAGAGGTAGGACATGTGAAGAAAGAAGAAAAAACACACAGAAAGAAGCAAAAGAAATGCAGAAAGAAGCAACAGAAGTCCACAAAGACGAAGAAAAGTGCAGGAAGAAGCAAAAGATGTGCAGAAAGAACCAACAGAGGAGCAGAAAGAGGCCTTGTTCCAAAATCATCCTGTGCCCACAACTTTTTCCGACGTGTACTGGTGGTAACTGACTCTGACTAACCAGAGCCAGTGCTATGCTAAAACACACTTAGAATACAGTTAAAACACCTACATACACTAGGGAACACTATGCGTAGGGGTACCCCTGTGATTAGCATGACCTCCTCTGTAAGTCCCTAGTACATAATAGGGCAGGGGGATTAAAACTACCTCTTAAAATGCGCTACAGGGCGCGTTTGCACAGTCGTGAAGGGAGGGGGGCCTGAGGTGACATGTGTGCAAACGCGCCCCATGGCACGTTTTAAGTTGCAGGATTAAGTCCCCTTGAATCCTTAGTGTCCCTGGGGCCCAACTAGCCCCCCAGGTACCTACAGTTAGGACCACAGAGCTGAGTTGCAGAGAGGCGTTCCGAGGCCACGCACCTTTTTTCACCTCTCTGCAACGCAACTCTGTTGTGCTTACTGAAGGTACCTGGTGGGCTAGTTGGACTCCAGGAACCCTCAGTATTGAAGGGGACTTAATCTCCCAACTTAAAACACGCCACGGGGCCTGTTTGCACACATGTCACCTCAAGCCCCACCCCCTCCCTTCACCACTGTGCAAACGCGCCCCGTGGTTCGTTTTAAGTTGGGGGATTAAGTCCCCTTGAATCCTGAGGGTCCCTGGAGTCCAACTAGCCCACCATGTACCTCCAAAGCGCCACAGAGCTGCGTTGCAGAGAGGTGTAAAAAGGGCGTGGCCTCTGTACACCTCTCTGCAACGCAGCTCCCTGGCGCATACTGGAGGTTCCTGGTGGGCTAGTTGGCCCCCAGGGACCCCCAGTATTCAAGGGGAATTACTTCCCTTCTTACAATGCGCCAGGGGCGTGTTTGCAGACTGCTGCAGGGAGGGGCGGGGCCTCCGGCACGATGCCGGTCTTTTTTTTTAATTCTTTTTTTTTTTTGTATGGGAGGGGGGCTGCTTGGCCCCCCTTCCCTGGGCCTCTATTGGCCCCGGGGACCCCATCCCCCGGGGCATGCCCTCTTTTTTAAAAAACATAAATATTTGTAGGGGGGCTGCGTGGCCCCCCTCCTCAGGCCATTTAAGGCCCCGGGGACCCCATCCCCCGGGGCCGGCCTTTACGTTTAAAAAAAAAAAATTATTTTTGGGGAGGGGGGCTGTGTGGCCTCCCTCCCGGGCCACTAATGGCCCCGGGGACCCCATCCCCCAGGGCCTGGCCACTCGTTGGGGACCGTGGGGGGGTCCCCAATCCCCGCATGGTCCCACCGGCTCCCCGCGTCCTGCGTGAGCCGGCATTGCTTTTCCATAAGGGGAGCTGCTGACATGCAGCTCCCCTTATGGAAAAGCAATCTGCTTTGCTTCATTGAAGTGAGAGCAGGTTTCCCTGCTCTCGCTTCAATGAAGCAAAGCAAGTTTGCAATGACAGGACGGGAGCCGCGAGGCTCCCGTCCTGCCATTGCAAACAGCAGTGTCCCGGGGGTAGGCACCCCGAGACACTGCAGGAGCTGGCCCTGGGGGGTGGTGGTCCCCAGGGCCACCACAGGCTCCAGTAGGGGGGCCGCGCGGCCCCTCTCCCACCATCTACATAGCCTTGGGGAGGTGGTGGTCCCCGGGGCTTCAGGGGTCCGAAACGGACCCCCACATTTATTTTGTTAGTGCCCCGGGGAGGTGGCGGTCCCCGGGGCATGTGGGGGGGCTGGAGCCCCCCCACACAGGTCATTTATTTAAAAAAAAAAAAAGCCCCGGGGGTGGCGGTCCCCGGGGCTGCGGGGGGGCCGTGTGCCCCCACCAGCATTATTTATTTAAAGCCCCGGGGTGTGGCGGTCCCCGGGGCTTGGGGGGCTTTAGAGGCCCCCCACATAAAATATAAGGCAACCCCCGCATGCCCCCGGGACTTGGCCCACCCGGGGGCAAAATAGCATCGAAGCGCGGGAGACCGCGCTTTGATTTTTTTTTATCACGGCGGGATCTGCGCACCCTAAGCGCATCCCGCCGATTTAAAAAAAAAAATGCTTTTTTCTGCCCAGGGGGTTCTTGTGGGACCCCCTGAGGAGACCTAGGGGGTCAGGGTGTTTCTAGCCTGCCCCCTTTTTGCGTTTTGCGACTTGTCTCTGTGCCTCGGCTGCCAACACTTCCTGATTTGGAGTGTTGACAGCCACTTGACAGCCAATTAGCATGCAGCTCGTGATCGGGAGGGTGCGCGGACCCTAAGCGGCCATAGATATATATGTGATTTTACTTTTGATTTTCTCAGGAACTACTGAACGGATTTACACCATTTAACAAAAAAGGTTCTTTCTGAACCAAGGGCTACCTCTTTGCCAAATTTGGTGTAATTCCGTTCAGCAGTTCGGGCTGTAGCCTTGTCTAAAGTTTCCTATGGGAAATTGATTTTTTGACTCTTATTCTTTCAATTTCTCCGCAACTACTGAACGGATTTACACCATTTAAAAAAAGGGTCCCTTTCTGAACCAAGCGCTACCTTTTTGCCAAATTTGGTGTAATTCCGTTCAGCAGTTCGTAGAATGTTGCGGATTTCCTATGGAAAATAGGTCCTAACTATAACTATCTACTGGCGACCGCCAGTAGATAATATATATATATATTATATATCGAGTCACAATTTAACAATACTTGCAAGGTCGAAATAACTCACCTGACCCTAAGAAACGAGTCCTTGATAACAACAGTGACTGTGCAAAACAACCATTGCCATCGAGGCAAAAAACAGCTATGGACTGCCAACATGTATTTAACCAACATGCACAGTGCATTATGGGACCGGTAGTATTGGCGATGCAGTCACGTGATTTACTCTACAAATCATGACCGAGCGCACCTGGGCGCTTGCATTCCTGTCCGTGAGCAAGGCATCCAGCCGAAACGTTGGACCAAAGGAAACAGGCGCTCTTTTCGACTTTTGAAATAAAGCCAAATCCAAGGTACTGGGCCTCACATTGTGTGTTTCTTCACAGTGTTTTTTCAGAGTGATGTTGTGGGCTGTTCCGTGCCCATGTAGTGAGGCCACCCTGAAGGGTTTGGGGCTCCGGAAACGGGGAAACGCTTTTGCTTCTTGTGGATATTTATTGAGGAGCCTAGCCCACACGCGCCCCCGACCCACGAGGGAGAGCTACTTCAGCAAAAAGGAACGGCGCGTGGAAGGGATTCAGAGGGGATAACCTCCCGCTTTGATCATGCCTGGAAGAAGCTGCCTTTCTCGAGTCACAATTTAACAATACTTGCAAGGTCGAAATAACTCACCTGACCCTAAGAAACGAGTCCTTGATAACAACAGTGACTGTGCAAAACAACCATTGCCATCGAGGCAAAAAACAGCTATGGACTGCCAACATGTATTTAACCAACATGCACAGTGCATTATGGGACCGGTAGTATTGGCGATGCAGTCACGTGATTTACTCTACAAATCATGACCGAGCGCACCTGGGCGCTTGCATTCCTGTCCGTGAGCAAGGCATCCAGCCGAAACGTTGGACCAAAGGAAACAGGCGCTCTTTTCGACTTTTGAAATAAAGCCAAATCCAAGGTACTGGGCCTCACATTGTGTGTTTCTTCACAGTGTTTTTTCAGAGTGATGTTGTGGGCTGTTCCGTGCCCATGTAGTGAGGCCACCCTGAAGGGCTTGGGGCTCCGGAAACGGGAAACGCTTTTGCTTCTTGTGGATATATATATATATATATATATATATATATATATATATATATATATATATATATATATATATATATATATATATATATTTCTGCTGCAAAGTACAAAGAACAGCACTCGTGGGAAACTTCTACCCAGATTTTATTTGGGTTTGTAGCACAAAAATATATATATAGCCTGAAAGAGTATATTATCTACTGACGGTCGCCAGTAGATAGTTATAGTTAGGACCTATTTTCATAGGAAATTCACAACATTCTATTTGAAATAACTTTGGCGCCGGTTGATGAATCTTCGTGAAATTTTCAAAACTCGTGGGGCGCTCCGGTCCGCTCCTATCTTGAAAGTTTCGGGGTGATTCGGGAAGCAGGGGCCGAGAAAAAAGGGGGTCCCAAAACGTGTTTTCTCCATGTTAATTCCCATAGGAAATTTTAGACACGGCTACAGCCCGAACTGCTGAACGGAATTACACCAAATTTGGCAAAAAGGTAGTGCTTGGTTCAGAAAGCGGCCTTTTTTTTAAATGGCGTAAATCCGTTCAGTAGTTGTGGAGAAATTCAAAAAATAAGAGTCAAAAAATCAATTTCCCATAGGAAACTTTATGCAAGGCTACAGCTCGAACTGCTGAACGGAATTACACCAAATTTGGCAAAGAGGTAGTTCTTGGTTCAGAAAGAACCCTTTTGTTAAATGGTGTAAATCCGTTCAGTAGTTGCTGAGAAAATCAAAAGTAAAACCACATATATATCTATGGCAGCGGAGGATCCGCGCACCCTCCCGATCACGAGCTGTATGCTAATTGGCTGTCAACACTCCAAACCAGGAAGTGTTGGCAGCCATCTTGTTCCTCGGTAGAACCTAGGCACAAGAAACAAGTGCGCAAAACGCAAAAAGGGGGCAGGGTAGAAACACCCTGACCCCCTAGGCCTGCTTAGGGGGTCCCACAAGGTCCCCCAGGGCCAAAAAAACCAATTTTATTTTTTTTAAATCAGCGGGATGCGCTTAGGAAGCGCGGATCCCGCCGTGAAAAAAAAAAACGGAGCGCGGGCTCCCCCGCTTCGTTGCTATTTGGCCCCCAGGTGGGCCAAGTCCCGGGGGCATGTGGGGTTTATAAAAATAATGAGTGGGGGGGCCTCTAAGGCTCCCCCAAGCCCCAGGGACCGCCACCCCCAGGGCTTTCAATTAAAAATGGTGCGGGAGGGCACTCGGCCCTCCCGCAGCCCCGGGGACCGCCACCCCCAGGGCTTCTTTTTTTTAAATTAAAATTACCTGTGTGGGGGGGCTCGAGCCCCCCCACATGCCCCGGGGACCGCCACCTCCCCGGGGAACTAAGAATTTGAATGTCGGGGTCCGTTTCGGACCCCCGAGCCCTAGGGACCACCACCTCCCCGGGGCTTTGCACATGTTGGGAGGGGGGCCGCGCGGCCCCCCTCCTGGAGCCCTTGATGGCCCTGGGGACTGCCACCCCCCAGGGCCGGCTCCTGCATTGTCCCGGGTGCTCACCCCCGGGACACTGTAGTTTGCTATGGCAGGGCGGGAGCCTCGCGGCTCCCGCCCTGCCATAGCAAACTGCTTTGGTTTTGGAAGAGAGAGCAGGAAACCTGCTCTCTCTTCCAAAAACCAAAGACGATTGCTTTTCCACACGGGGAGCTGCATCTTAGCAGCTCCCCATGTGGAAAAGCAATGCCGGCTCCCGAGGGACGCTGGGAGCCGGCGGGTCCATGGGGGATTGGGGACCCCCCCACGGTCCCCAACGGAGAGGGCCAGCCCCGGGGGATGGGGTCCCCGGGGCTACAAGTGGCCCAGGAGGGGGGCCATGCGGCCCCCCTCCCCAAAATTGAAATTAAAAAAATATATATTAAAAAAAAAACAAAGGCCGGCCCTGGGTGATGGGGTCCCCGGGGCCATAAGTGGCCTGAGGAGGGGGGCAATGCAGCCCCCCTCCAAAAGATTTTTTTTTTAAAAATAAGGCCAATCCCTGGGGGATGGGGTCCCCGGGGCCGATTAAGGCCTCGGGAGGGCCCTTCCAAATTTGTTGGTTTTAAAAAAAAAAATTCGGGGGCAGGCCCTGGGGGATGGGGTCCCCAGGGCAAATAAATTACAAAAAGAAGGGGGGCCACACAGCCCCCTTCTTAAAAATAAAAATAAAAAAGACCGGCATCGCGCCGGAGGCCACGCCCTCCTTGCAGCACTCTGCAAACGCGCTCCCTGGCGCGTTTGCAGATGGGGAGCGAATTCCCCTTGAATACTGGGGGTCCCTGGGGGCCAACTAGCCCACCAGGAACCTCCAGTATGCGCCAGGGGGCTGCATTGCAGAGAGGTGTTCTGAGGCCATGCCCCTTTTTACACCTCTCTGCAACGCAGCTCTGTGGCGCTTAATGGAGGGAGCTGGTGGACTAGTTGCACCCCAGGGACCCTCAGGATTCAAGGGGAGTTAATTCCCCGACTTTAAACGCGCCACGGGGCGCGTTTGCACAGTGGTGAAGGGAGGGGGCGGGGCCTGAGGTGACATGTGTGAAAACATGCCCTGTGGCGTGTTTTAAGTTGGGGGATTAAGTCCCCTTGAATCCTGAGGGATTCTGAACAATTTAAAACATGCTCACTCTCAAGGAAAAACTGTACGGCAACACTATCCAGTCTTTACCAGAAAAAGCACCTGGATTCCAACTGCTTTAAAAACTCTTGAAGAGAAACCAATATGAAGCTCTTGCTTGGTTACCTGCTCTGCATTCATAAAATGGCCTCCAGTTCTGACAGGCATAGAGTGAAGCAGGAAAGTTAAAGCGTGTGCTAACTCACTAGAGGTAGCTACAAATATTTCACCAAAAACAACACTTCTCCCAGACACCAGTCTTATCTGTGCCTGTTCCTGGTTCCTCATTTGTGGACACAAAGGTGCTTTGGGAATTATACCTCCCAGGATATTTTTGATTTACAATGCCCAAGCCTTTCTGGTGCCCGAACCCTGGCAGAACCGCCAGCTCATCTGGTCCTATCAGTGTCCTTTTAGTGCACTTCTCATTTTTAAGGAAGAAAGAGAGGAGAAGTGGGAACTGCTGGAGGGGCGCTAGAAAGGATACTCAGGAGTGTCTTTGTTCCCTTCACTGCAGGATGAGGCTGGGATCTCTCTCTACATGTATCTCTGACCCGTCGCCAACTGTAATGCCAATAAATTAATAATACTTTTTTTCAGTGCTTGTTGTTCAGTCTATATCATTGCCACCATTTCACGAATCTTCCTGAACTTTTCCAAAACAAGTGTCATAGTGAGTCTTGTTGTGCATGAAATGTTTTCTGGGTGAACTGTCAACCGGGGGCTGAGAAAAAGGGGATCAGAAAAATAAAATTTCCGATGTTAATTCCCATTGAAGCTTTTAACTCGGCTACAGCCCAAACAGCTGGACGGAATTACACCAAATTTGTCAGGAAGGTAGATTTTGGTTTGCAGATCACGCTTTCAGTAATCTGGTGTAAATACGCTCATGAGTTGGTGAGAAATTTAAGGGAAAGCAAATAAAGATATCTGGGCAGAGCCTAAGCACAGATCTTATGGTGAGATCCGATTGACTGCTAACACTTCAACCAGGAAGTGTTGGCAGCCATCTTGGGACTTGGCTTCAGCAGAGTCCCACAGAATAAATTGAAATAAAAGAAAAGAGGGCAGAGTAGGAATATCCTTTCCCCCTAGATGTGGCTGTGGGATCCACTGTGATCCCAACAGGCCAAAAAAGCACTTTAAAAAAAAAGATTTTCAGGCACAAACGTGACAGAGCCACAAATCCATGGCAAAAGAAAAAAAAATGCATGCTTGTTTTGAATACAACCCCTGGGTGGGCCAGGTCCAGGGGGCAATTTTTTTTAAAAGGAAGGGGCACACCGGCTCCCTTCCTATGGCTCATTGAGCCTCAGAGACCACCACCTCCCCAGGGCTTTATTGATAAAAAGGAGGGGAGCATACGGGCCCCCCTCCATGGGCTCTATATGCCCTGGGTACGACCACCTTCCAGAGGCTAAAGAAAGATTAATGGGGGGCATGCAGACATCCCCAGCCCAGGGGACCACCACCTTCCTGGGGCTCAATAACACCCACAAGTAAGTCCCCCACAGCGGGATTGCTAAGACCTCATCAGAGGCTCCGCCCCTTTCTCAATCACTCTGCAAATGCACCTCCAGGCGCACTATTGGTTGGGGGATGAGGTCCCCTTTGCTGCTGAGGGTCATTGGGGGCCAAGAACCCCTATTGTTGCCACAAATATGTCCCCCACAGCAGGATTGCTCAGACTTCATCGGAGGCCATACCCCCTTTCTCAACCACTCTCAAACGCAGCACCTGGCGCACTACTGGTCGGTGGATGAAGAGGGTCATTGTGGGACACGAACTCTGATTGTTGCCAACAGTTAGTCCCACAAAGCGGGATTACTGAACCCTCCTCAGAGGATTCACTCTCTTTCTCAACCACTCTGCAAACGCGCCTCCTGGTGCACTACTGGTTGGGTGATAAAGTCCCTTGGCTGCTGAGGGTAGTTGGGGGCCAAGAAAGCCTAATGTTGCAATAAGTAAGTCCCCCGCAATGGGATTGCTCAGACATCGTAGGAGGCCCACCCCCTTTCTTAACCACTCTGCAAATGCGCCTCCTGGCGCACTATTGGTTGGGGGATAAAGTCACCTTGGCTGCTGCGGGTCGTTGGGGGCCAAGAACACCTATTGTAGCCACAAGTAAGTCCCCCAATGCAGGATTGCTCAGACCTCGTCAGGGGCCCACCCCCTTTCTCAACCACTCTGCAAGTGCGCCTCCTGGCACACTACTCTTAGGGATGAAGTCTAGGGGGAGCGCACTGGTAAACTCTGCTCCACCGGCGTTTGGCAGAGTTTTTCCAAACTCCAAGTTCCATGCAGAGCCGGGAATGGCAAAACTCTGCTGTCGGAACAGAGTTTACCACCCACCCATATAAAAGGCTCACACACCCACTCACAGACCCACTTAGACACTCATATGCCCACTTACTGCCTCACTCATACTCTCGCACCCACTTACAAACCTACTCAGACACTCATACACCCACTGAGACACTCATGCACTCACTTACACATTCAGTGTGAAAGATTAGTGGTTACAGTTAGGAAATAAAATTAAAGAAACCTTACAAATTCACTCAAAAAACCAAAGGTTACAGGGACATTACAGTTAGGAAATAGAATTTAAAAAAAATAGAAATTCACTAAAAAAACAAAGGTTACAGGTACATTATAACTAGGCTTAGATTTTACAAAACCAGTGAAATTAAGCAGTCATAGTTACCTGAGCTAACTATAACTTATACCTCTGTAATGCACTGCTTATGACCTCACATATTCCATCACTCATGACATGATCAGTGGCATCACTGATGACATTACTGATGACATCTCTATCTATATAGATATAGATATATCAAAGCAATACTGCAATTATACACAAATGGAAGTAGGGAACAATGGGTAGAAGTGGAGAGCAGCTCCCTTATGTGGAATACTGCACAACACCGCCAACACTCTAATACTGCTCACCTCAAATGTTTGTTTTTAAGCATAGCGTTAGCATAGTGCCATCCATGCTGAGCTAGAAAAGTGACAAGATACTTTGCCATTTTTGCAGCAAAGTTTTTAAGCATGAGATTAGCTAGTGCCATCCATGCCAAAAGCCTTTTACCACTCCAGGCACAGAATTATAATTTTGGATTGGTAAAACAGCATTCAAGCCAACATGGAATGAATAAAAGCAGTCTCCGACACAAGTGTTTCATTCTTATTAGAGCTCATCAGAGGGACATAGCTTTGTCGAGACACAACGAAGCACCCAGTATAAGTCAAAGCAATACTCTTTCAGGCAGGCTATATATATATATATATATATATTTTTTTTCTGCTGCAAAGTACAAAGTACAGCACTCGCGGGAAACTTCTACCCAGATTTTATTTGGGTTTGTAGCACACAAATATATATATAGCCTGAAAGAGTATATATATATATATATATATATATAGATGTGTGTGTATGTGTGTGTGTGTGTGTGTGCATGTGTGTATATATGTATATGTGTACACTGAAAAAAACAAAGATCAAAGGGACATTATAGTTAAGTGAAATTGCCAGTTAAAACATACTGTTTTAAACAAATAAAACAACTGAAGTTCACCAGTTATAGTTATCTCAAGTAACTATAACTTGTGCTAAAAAGTAATTATAAATCATGCCCTGCCATGCACAGCGTTGTCCTCAATGATGTCATTTCAGGTGTTGCAGTCAATTTATCTATGATGTCATAGAACATGTCACAAGTGATCTAATATGTGAGGTATTTAGCAGTGCATGGCGACGGCATGAATTATAGGTATTTTAGGGCACGAGTTATAATTACTGGAGATAACTATGACTGGTCAATAACTTGTGAATTTCAATGGTTTTATTAGTTTAATGTGGTGTGTTTTAACTGACATTTTCACCTAACTATAATGTCCCTTTAACCTGTTTTGTTTCCAGAGAATTTTTCTTAATATAAAATACGATACAATTCCTAACTATAACATTACTTTAACCTTTGTTTTTTTCCAGTGAATATCTATGTTTTTAAAGTAAGATGTCTATCACTGTGTAGGGTTGAGTGCATGGTCTGGCCTGTTCCCTGACATTGCCCCCATCCCCCTGTGGGCGCCCACCCCAATACCATCCATGTCCTTTGAGTGTGTGCAGAGTAGGGTTTGGCCCAGAGTCTGCAAACAACCTCATACAGGCCCCACCCCGCTAGCTGTGTGTGGCTATGGTTGGGTGTAGGGCATGGCCTCGCAGACGCCCAATCCCCTTTTTTTTTTAAATAGATAAATATTAGAGGCAAGTTTATTGGCTTTATCAGGAGGTGTGCACATCAACATATATAAAGCAGACCTATTGACTTTGACAAAAAGTCGCCAATAATTATCATCAATATTTATTATTTTATACACATACATATTGCAATGTTCAATAATACTTATTGCCACAATATATTTTAAATAAAGCATTTGTTTTTATTAAAACCACAAACATGTCTTTGAGTCTTTTTTCACATTTTCAAGCCACAAAATGCAGCAATAGAACCAACCAAAAGGGGTCTCTGCAACCCAGCTGTACAGCATATAGTTTCAGCTTGGAGTGCTTTAAAAATTATGGTAAGCTCCCCTGGGGTAATGGATTCAATGACCTAGGAGATCTACTGTGTTTTTTTTTATGTTGCTGGGGGACTTCTGCCCTCCACAACAATATTAAAATGCTTGGTGGTGCCCCAGCCCCTTCTAGGGTTACCACTAGGATAAAAAATATAATTCAAAAGGGCATTATTGGGCTCCCTTCCTGGAGCAGTGAATAATAAATGAGCGTCAGCTGTTGCACACTTATTATTCCTTTAGTTTTGTGTTTTGTTTTAGTTTTTTGAGTCCAGTACACCCATACTTTATATTCACTTTGGAGCTGTAAGGGGAGCCTCAAGGACCACACAGTCCCTGCCAGCTCCCCAGACAGTAACCATACTGGGGTCCAGTGAGAGCGAGCCATTATTTTACTGTGGCCCCCACTGACACTTCGTGCTTCCCAGTAAGCTCCCATCCTAGGTATGGTGGAAGCCAGTGCTGTTGCTTTGCTTCCTTCTGGTGGAAGCAGCTTTTTTCTCTGCCTTCGCCAGGTGAGAACAAAGCTGTGTTCCCTGTCCAGGAGAGTGAGGGCAGTGACTTAATTCTATATTCCCTGCCCACACTCCCTTGGACAGGGAACAAGCCTGTGTCCTGAAGAATGGGGTCCACTGGACTCTGCTCTTTTTGGTCCCTGGGGGATGGAGTCCTTGATGCCCTCCTATGGATCGGGGAGAGGGGCCTGAAGCACACCCCTTCCACAAAATTATTGAGTCAGCCCTTCAAGATGGGGTCCATGGGGCCTCCTAGAAGCTCAAGGAGGGAGGCTGCACACCCCTCACTCCTAAAAATAAAAAACGCTTTGAGGGATGGGGTCTCTCGGGTCTCCTAAAGACCCAGGGAGGTGGCGGGCCTCTGGTACACTACCCATGAATTCTTTTTCTTTTCTTTCCAGAGTCCTAAAATGGCTGCTACCACATCTTTGTTGATGTAGTGGCAGCCAATCAGATCATATCTTTAGGTCTGCAAATCTTCCATGCTCCTGATATATACATACATTTTGAACCTTAATTTCTCAAAAAACTACTGAGTTGATTTACACCAATCTGGACCAAGATGTAGCATTCATCCAAATTTAGTATAATTCTGTTCAGCCGTATTTGCAGTATCAGTTCAATTCCCAAGGAAAATGTATGGCAAAAACATGTTTTGGGACTCCCTTTTATCTCTGCCCCCACTTGACTGATCACCCCAAAATTTTCCAGGAAAGAACTGAGGTGGATAAGACTTTTTTAGAAAGTTTTGTGACGATTATACAAACTGTACCAAAGTTATTCGCAAACAAAAATATTATTTTCCTATGGAAAAGTGGTCCTAACTATAACTACCCACTACCCACTGGTGATATATATATATAAAACATAGTGTATATTAGTAGAGTTTATTGTTGTCATTGTGGCATTTTGGTGACATAACAAACTGAGGTTGAAGGCCGATTGGTTTGTAAATGTTAACAGAACCCCAAGCTGGCAATGTAGCACCAAGACTGATTTGATGTGGCTGATCCCTGTCTAGAGTGACACATTCGGTGAAAAATTATGTACTGGAATGTTGCCTGAGTGATTCCATGTGGTTTAGATTATTTCAAGTATTCATTCCATCACTTTGTTTATTGCAGTTCATGCCCTGAGTACAATGGACTTGTTCAGAAATGTTCACGTGCCACAGGATTTGAGTTATACCTCACTTATGAGTCCTAAGTAGGCCATCGTGGTCTGGGTTTGCATGTTTTCCTGTCGGGAGGGGACGTGGTTCTGTTAGTGCTGCTGTTGTTGCAGTATCAAGACTCATTCCGATACGGCTTGTCTTCATTGTTTAAAGCACATGGAATGCATTTTCTTCTATTTTAGAATTCTGGTTCCAGGAATGGTGCGTGGGACCTCTTGTGGGCATTTTTAGGATTCCATGAGGGGTGATGCCCTGAAACCGGTCCCAGGATGCTTGTTTCTGGTCCAGGGAGGACCTGGCTTGGCAGTTCGGGCTGGACGGTTCCCATAAGGAACAGGGTCAAGACTGATTTGCATATGTCTGGGTCCAATCTGGGGTGGGGTGGTGAGCAAAAGAATGATGGATTAAACCCAGATCCTTGTGACTGGGAGTGAATGTTTGCATTGTCCAGCATTCCGTCCATCAATTGTTTCTTTTACATATGTCGCCCTAAGTGGGAAGGGTATGCCCAGACATGGGTCCCGTGCTCACTACACCACTGGATTCAAGCTAGTCTGGCTGATGAGGGGTTATGCCCTGAAACCGGTCCCAGGATGCTTGTTTACGGTCCAGGGAGGACCTGGCTTGGCAGTTCGGGCTGGACTGTTCCCATAAGGAACAGTGTCACAACTGATTTGCATATGGCTGGGTCGAATCTGGGCTGGTGTGGTGAGCAAAAGAATGATGGATTAAACCCAGATCCTTGTGACTGGGAGTGAATGTTTGCATTGTCCAGCATCCTGTCCATCAATTGTTTCTTTTTCATATGTCGCCGTAAGTGGAAAGGGTATGCCCAGTCGTGGGTCCCATGCTCACTACACCACTGGATTCAAGCTAGTCTGGCTGATGAGGGGCGATGCCCTGAAACCGGTCCCAGGATGCTTGTTTCTGGTCCAGGGAGGACCTGGCTTTGCAGTTCGGGCTTGACTGTTCCTATAAGGAACAGGGTCAAGACTGATTTGCATATGACTGGGTCCAATCTGGGGTGGTGTGGTGAGCAAAAGAATGATGGATTAAACACAGATCCTTGTGACTGGGAGTGAATGTTTGCATTGTCCAGCATTGAGTCCATCAATTGTTTCTTTTGCATTTTAACCTATGGCATATTTTATTACAAAAGGGGCAATAAATCATGGCTAAAGTTTTCTCTTTCCTGCTGTATGTAAATATGTGGTTGATAACCAAACAGCAATCCCCATTTGATAATTTAGAGCTTTTTTTCACTTTCAGTCTGCATGTTGTTTATGCAAATGCTTTGCTTTGGAAAGGTTATGTTTTAAAGAGACTATGGTTTATTTAATAGAAGCATGTCTTTCTTCTAGTGAAGGATAACTACATGATTCTGGTTTAGTGGTAGACCAAATCATAGGTGGATTCCATAGTGAAAGAACTAATTGTGCTGTTATGATCGAATTATGCTCACCACAGTTATCTATTCCGGCTTCTGGGGCTTTGATGAAACAACATAGGTATTTATCTTACTCCTGACTGGCCATGGGATACTGGATTATAAGTGGTGGACAGATCTACTTGATTCCTAATTTTTAATGAAGGCATTCCCGATGCGAGATGCTATTTGTGTACCACAATTTCAAACAATGCATTTGTGGATTGGGAAGCCATGAAGCCTCCATGAATAGTATAACTAAGCACAAATAACTTGACTAATTCTGGTGCCAATAATACTCCCTTTGCTAGTATTTGGTAACTCATTTTAGTGAGGATGTTTACTATTACTAGGATGGTATCAAATCGATGGTCCTTTGGTAAATCCATGATTAAATCCATAGAGATGGTATGCCACAGCTCTAGTGGATTGAGAAGGAGTTGTAACAAACCCGCCAATATGAGGGGGTCTATTTTTAACTGGAGCAAAAATCCCACATTTCATATGAAAATCTTTGCAATCTTTCATTAATAAATACAACCAATAGGATTTCATTACTAACTCACAAGTCTTAGTTATACCATGGTAGACTGCTAATGGGGTGTCATGACTTGGTTAGTAGGAATAGTGTTTCTCCTTGGACCAGTTGGACCAGTTGGCCCTGTTTGACATTCCTTGTGAAGTCTTATAATATGCACTCCTGGTTATCTACTACTGCTTGGAATCAGAGAACTTGATAACTTGATGTTCCTAAGAATCTGCTAGGGCACACACAAAACTTTCTTCAGATAGGTCAAGTTTCTCAGAGATGGAATGTACATAATTCTTGATCTCTACTGGTGTTGATAAAGCATCCACTTAACTTAACAAATTTTGCAACTGGGGTGAAAATGTATTCCAAAATTGTAATGCACAAATAATAAAGGCCACTTGACTTGGCTTCACTGTCCTCAAAACTGTAGATTGCTGTGATCAATATAAACTGTTACTCGGTGACAGACCCCATACCTGAAAAGGTGCATTAACGATTAACAATTCTTTGCCAAAATTGGCATCAAATTTCTCAGTATCAGGTAATTTTCTGGAAAAGGCCACTGGATGTAGTTCAACCAGTCCGACTATGACTTTGGGAAAGAACAGCCCCTAAGTCAACATCTGAGGCGTCTGCCTCAACAAAGAAGGGTTGAGCTTTGTCAAGTTGTAAAAGGATAGGTACAGAGGTGAAGTCTACCTCCAGTACACTTAAGGTCTCATTAGGAGCTGGAGTCCAAGCAAGTGTCAAACCTTTGTCGGTAGAAATGTGCAAACTCCAAACATTTTATGTTGATGTGGAACTCAATTTTCTCACTTAGAGTTTGCAATACCTTTTTGACATGACAAGTGTGTTCAGCTTCTGAAACAGAATAAAGAAAAATGTCATAAATGTAACATATAACAAACTCGTCAAAATATTCTCTCAAAACTTGGTTAACAAAGTATTGAAAGGTCAAATTTGGGGCAAAACATGGTTTTTCATTCATCCCCTTCCCTAATTTGTACTAGATGGTATGCTCTATGTAAGACAATATTCAAAAAAATGATAGAGTACTTAATCTTATCTAGTAACAATGGAATTAAGGGAAGGAAACCACAATTCTTTGTCGTTACATTGTTCAATGCCCCGTGGTCTATGCAAAGCCTCAGTTCCCCTTCTTTTTAGGGAACAAAGAAATAAGGGTGAGTTTACTGGGGATTTAGAATGTCTGCTGTAACTGATATCCATATTCATATACTGGTACTCTCTAAGAGTTCTGCCTCTTTTTCCTTGAGTGTGTAAATTTGACTGCACAGTAACTTTGCTTCTGGCTTCAAATCAATCTGGCATTGAAAGCCCCAGTGAGGAGGAAGTGTTTCTGCCACGTTTTCCCAAAACACATCTTAAGACTCCTGATAATGAACTGTAAGATCAGCCACTGTCGCTATCAGAACTAATTTTAACTTCTGGTAATTTAAAGATGACAAACAATGCTACTGACAGTATGTGAATGTAAAGTGAATCGTATGTTTCTCTCAGTCAGCCAATTGATTGTGTTTTCTAAGCTAAGGCAATCCAAGGATCATTTCATATAATGGGGCATCAATTACAGCAAACTGCATTTCTTCTTCATGATTGTCTACACTGAACATTTTCCCATCTATGATTTTATGAGTGATAGGTCCTGAGGATAGTTGGGACCCATGCCTAGCTCATATCAGTTCAGGGACTAACTTACTCAAAAAAGGAATTTGATCATGACATGCAAATTGTTAATCACAAAAAATATGATTAGACCAGAAATTAGTCATTAACGATACAGTTATACAAGGCAACATTGGGAAGTATAAAGATGCATCCAAAGTCAGGCGTTGATATATTTTCTTGACAGACTTTCGAATCTCCTTTCCAACAGACACTGTTTCAGGGGCTAGAGATGGCTTCCAACTCCTTGACAAATTGTCTGTCTTGACAGCAGTATAGGAAGCAATTAACCTTTCTTATTTCTTGCTTCTCCTTTTTAGTTAATGGTGATCAAATTGTTCCAATTTGCATCTGTTCCCATGTTCTGGTGCTTAATTTGGGCTGTCAAATTTTATTTTTCTTGTTTCTTTCTTTCACCCTTGTGCTTAGAATGACTGTGGTCCAATTGTAAAATGAAGTCTATAAGTTCTTCACAGTCTTTGAGCCTATTACCAACCTCAGGTAGCATGGATCAGGAAATCATCTCAGGGGAACATGGCAGCAGGCGGACACCAGTTGCGGGAGCTCAAACCCATGGGAGGGTGCTCGTGCTTTGGTGTGTTTGGGATGCTTTTCTCCCCGTGTTTTGTGCAGCGGGGGTGAGCAAGGAAATCCATACCTCAAGCAGCGGTCTCCTCTCTGAAGATTTCGGGCTCAGCGGAAGGGTCTGGACACAGGGCAGTGTGGGGAGTTCTGGTGGAGCATGGTGTTGGCTTCATTGTGGCGCTCTCGTGCTGCTGCGGCCCAAGCTGGCTTTCGGATTGGCTCCGGTAGAGTCAGCACAATAGCGTGAGCAGCAGGGAGTTGCCGGCTCTGTGGAAGACCGGGATTCGAGAAAGGTTGCACGCTATTGGAGTAGCTCAGGGTCCGGTTAGTGGTGCCCGGCTCTCAGAAGGGAGACAAGAAGAGTGTGGGCAGTGAAGGGATGCAGCAAATGTCATTGGAAAAAGGAGCTTTCTCCCAGGTACCTTTAACTTCTTTGGGGGGACAAGTAAGGACTGGAGGGGGAACAAATAGTAGCTATAAGTGTGTCTCTCTGCAAAGCCTTGAAAGTACATCAGAGAAGGTCTCCCCTATGGGGGAGAATCCTCAACTATCAGCAAAAAACAGATACCAGCTGAGGTTGGTGTGTGACAAAAAGGTACGGAGCCCAAGTGAACACGGTCGTCCCAATTAAAAAAGGCATCAAAAGCCCTAGTAAGCCAAAAAGTTGCGGTCTAAAAGAAGGTCCTGCTTTTTTGAAGCCTACATCTTCGCATAACTCCTTTTTTAGAATTATGGAGCAGGCAAAAGCCACTGAGCAGATGCAGGGGAGTTATGAGGTGGGGGGCCAGGACATTTTGCTAAGGACCAAAGAGACTTTCAATGCCACTGGCAATCGTTTTGACCCTCTGGCAGACTTAGAGGAAGAGGAGCATGGCCGCAGCAATATAAAGGGTGGGGACACGCACCACAGACATTTCTGATGAAAACAGCCCACGAGTCTCGAAAGATAACCCACAAACCAGAGAAGGGGTGCAAGACCCTTTAGAAAACATATTGCTGAATTTAAGGTCTCATATTTTGAGGAAATTCAAGATATCAGAAGTAAATCAGAAAGGCATATAAGAAAAACGTGTGACTTTATAGGGAAAACTAGAATGTACGTCAACCCTAGAGAAGAATTTGAAAGAAATACAAATTCTTGGGATATTGAGGCCTTGAAGCAACAGAATAGGACCCTGCATGAGGATCTTGAAAGGTTGGGAAATTATTCAAGGCGCAACAATCTTAGATTATTGAATATCCCGGAAGGTGCAAAGAAAGGGGATACGAAGGAGTTTGTCAGTAAATTATTAAGAGAAGGGTTCTTGCTTTATAGACCGGATGTGGACTTGGATAAGGAGATCCATAGAGTTGATAGAGATCCATTTAAATTAACAGCTAACAGGAAATCGCCCAGAAAAATCCTCATAAACTTCCTTACCCATGTAGTAAAAGAGCTAGTCTCTAAAAGAGCACTAAGGGAGAAAACTCTGAAGTATGAGGATTTCACCTATCAAGTTAGGTCTGATATTAGAAAGAGGACTGCGCAGAGGCAATGGGAGCTGGGCTCTAGGATAAATGACCTACAGAGGAAGGGGGCTAAGGTACAGGTGAAATTTCCTGCGATGTTAAGGATCATGTGGAGGAATAAGATGCATAACATGCGGGGCCCCGAGGAGGTTGATGCCCTGATTGCTCAGATGGATGAGGCCTCGACTGCTGCCTCTAAAACCTAGGCATCTTTTTCCGAGATAGAGGGGAGAGAAACTTGACTTGCAATGAAATGTACATAGTTATGTTTGTTAAGCACATGTAATGGAGATAGGCACCTTATCTCCATGGGAGGGAGCTTGCGAATGGCTGACTATATCGCCTAAGGATAGGAGGGCGAGTTGTCCGGGGGGGAGCACTGAGTGTTGGGAGCATAGGGGGAAAATATGTCCTCATCTCACAATTTAGTAATAACACAGCAAGTCTTGGGAAGTTCCTACTATATAAGGTCAAGCAGGAGAGCTCACAGGGAGATCACTTTGGATACAAGGTAATAAAGAATGGACAGGAAGATTAAAATAATAACCTGGAATGTTAATGGGCTGAGAGCCAGGAGAAAACAGGCGATGGTGGCAGAGTACCTTAGAGATGGTTGGGCACCAAGAGACCCACCTAGAGAAGAAAAAAAGTAGATCCTGTTTTAGTAAGCTACGGTGGGTACAGGAAGCAGTGTGTTCAGATCAAAGGGGCAGTACTAGAGGAGTGGCTTTAGTCATCAGGAAAAACTCTGGAATACAATTATTGAAGTATGATTCGGACAGCTCAGATAGATGGTTGGTGGCAAACCTGGTGATTCGGGAAACATATATAGCATGTGCAACTTATTGTGGTCCAAATAGTGATGATCCAGAAGCGTTGGATAGGTTGCAAAGTCATCTTACGGAGATATCTGTCTACATTAACGTTGGAGGAGATTTCAACATTATTTTAAATAAAGACCTTGATAGAACATCAAGAGCTAGATATACAAGTACCCCTAAAACATTGTGTAAGTTAAAAAATATGATGGTGGAATAAACATTTGTTGATGTTTGGCGTAGGAAGATAGGCACCGCAAAGGGAATTTACTTTTTATTGCAAAAAAATATGGACATTATTCTGAAAGATTATTTTTCGGTCTACCATTCCCAATGCGACGAAATAGAGTTAGTGGCCCATGATCCAGCCTTACTTTCAGATCACTCTCCCGTGGTTTTATTCTTAAGAGATCACAATCAACAGGGAGAGAGAAGGTGGACTCTTGATAGAGCTATATACTTGGATGAGGTGGTGGTCGCAGACTCGGCAGACAAGACTGATGAGTTTTTTGTATTCAATAAAGATTCTGCTAGCCTATAAACAGTATGGGATTCCTATAAGGCGTACCTAAGAGCGGTAATCAGGGCCATAATCATTCGTAGGAGGCGAGCAACACAAAGTATCGAAGAGATATCTCAAGCAAAAATTAAGATGAAAGAAATGGAACTTCAAGAGGCTTCATCAGAGGGCTCACCTAGGTTTTCTATCTTGCAAAAGGAATTGGAGGATTTGCAGGCAGAATATGAAAGTCAGCTCACAAAGAACATCCAGGATAGATGGAGAGTTAGTAAGCTGCAACACTTTTCATATGGCGAGAGATGTAGTTCACTCTTGGCTTGGAAAGTCAGAGCAGATAAATCTAGGAACATGATACAGGTTTTGCTGGATTTGAAATCTGGGATGCCTTTGAATGCCAATACAGAGATCAGAGGGGAAGCTCGGAATTACATGAGTAGGCTATATTAAGAAGATATACAGCCAGAGAGGGGGGTAATAGAGGCCTGGCTAAGGGATAAAGATCTCCATAGATTAACTTGGGTACAAGTGGATTCATTAGGGTTAGAGCTCACTGAAGAGGAGATAAAGACTCAGTGTACAAGAATAAGAGGTGGTAAGGCTGCGGATCCTAATGGTCTTCCATTTGAGTTATACAGAGCAATTCTCGAGAAACAAATCCCGATATTAAAGGCGTTGTTCAATGCAATATATATGAAAGGGGAAAAAGCTCCATCTTCTTGGTCATAGGCCACTATAGTTTTAGTGTTAAAATCAGATAAAGACCCTGCTAAAATAGAATCCTATAGACCAATATCCCTATTAAATGTGGATTATAAGATCTTTTCAGGGATATTGGCCTCCATGATGGCTGGAGTAATTAAGAGTATCATCCATTCAGATCAGAGGGGGTTTATCCCTGGGTGGCAGCTAAATGAGCTCACGCACTTGTTGATGGGTGCCATAGATATGGTGGATGTTCCGAAATCTCGTTTAACGGTAGTGGCCATGGATGCGGCTAAAGCCTTTGGTATGGTCCATTGGGAATGCCTATGGGAAGCCCTTAGGAGCTTTGGATTTCCTCAAAATATGACAAGCTCAATACAAAATTTGTATAGGACTCCTATAGCAAGAGTTTTGGTAAATGGAGAGCTATCAGACCGTTTTCAGTTTACTAGACGTACAAGGCAGGGTTGTCCTCTATCTCCCCTCCTTTTCAATCTTTATATTGAGCCCTTTGTACACCAAATTATAATAGATCCTTCTATAGTCCCATTTAAGCTGGCTCGGTTGGAGGTCAAATTAGCCCTGTATGCTGACGATATGTTAAGGTATACAACAAACCGGCAACTTGTAATACCTAGATTGATGGAGAAGGCAGTAGAATTTGACAAGATATCGGGGTACTTGGTAAATGCAAATAAGACTGAGGTCATGGCTTGGAACTCGGGTACGATCAGCCAGGGGGTGAAATCGCAGATGAGATACCTGGGAGGTCTAATAACTCAGAAACTTGAAGACATCCCGCTGGTTAATTTGAAAAAAGTGAGTCAAGAGATAGAGAAACTTTTAGTGAGATGGACCAACCTGTCACTTAATATCTATGGTAGAGTTAACCTGGTTAAGATTATTGTCCTCCCAAAAATTACTTTTCTGTTTAACTCAATACCTCTTACTTTTACCCAAAGAGTGTATCGCTAAACTGCAGGGACAAATTGGGAGTTTTATTTGGGCCTCAAGGGGGACTAGGATTGCTTGGAAAAAATTGAGGACAAAAAGTTGGGGGCTGGGTGCCTGGCTTTGCCCGACCTCCAAATGTATTGCTATGCATTCCATTTTAAGAATTTCTGGATGCTGGCCAACAAACCAGACCTATCCTCAATGGGTAGTCTATATATGAGGCAATGCTTAGTGGATTGGGGCAGAGCCATTTCTTGTTCAAATATGGGGACCCGAAATACTTTTAAAAAAGTCAGGATGAAAGTTTTGAAAACAGCATTAAGAACTTGGGTATGTTATAGAAAGAGATTTAGTATCCCGTATCCCGTATTATACATCTTCAACCCCAATCTGGGACTCCCCGGGCACACCAGAATGTTTGGAGGACCAGCTAAGCCGCCCCCTAAAGAAGGCTGGCTTAAACTGCTGGGCAGATCTGAGAGCAGGATCTGGATTGGCGGAGTGGCAAGTTCTGAGTGCATGCAAGCTAACAAGATTAAAATATTATCAGTTACATCATGGTGGGCAACTCAAGAGTGGGTAGAGGAAGAGGAGGAGGAGGTATGGTTTGAACGGGTGATGAAGGTTGGCCAAATTAAAGAAGGAAATATCGCTGTGGTATTAGGACTTTTTGGAGGCTGAGGATAAGAAATATCCTGGCCTATCTTCAATTTGGGAAGAGGGAATCATGGAGGGGAATATGAGACGGATATGGTGAGTATCTTTTTCTACATTATATGCTGTGGTGAAATCTGCCTCAATTAAGAGAAACCATTTTTTTACGAAAGCACAGGGTCTACTGGTCTCCAAGTAAGCTGTCAAAAATGGTTGTGAAAGAAATTGGATGTCCGAAATGTAAGTCCGCAATGGCAGATGATATACATATGTTTATGCAATGCCCAATCTTGGCTACTTTCTGGGGCACTATATGTAACTTCATCAGCAAAATAACAGGACATCACATTGAGGTAGGCCCTCAACTTATATTTTTTTGGGATCAGTCCTGAAGGATACTTTAGTTTAAACTCTGCCAAAATGAAGTTTGTTTTATGTGGTTTTTCTGGCAAGACAAGAGATATGTAGGATTTGTAAATCAGCAAATGCACCGCTTTTTAGAGATTGTCAAGTCAAGTTAATAAGTCAGATGGACATAACCTGTGACCCCCGGAGCCTCAAGAGGGTCTGGAAACATTACGTGAATTGGCAATAAATAGAGGGTCCAATGATTAAGCCATGCCTCCTGTGTTAATTTGTTTTCTCCTTCTTGAGCCTGGGTAGGCCATTTTTGGACAGCAATAATCTTGTGTGGGTAGATATTCCCCTCCTAGGGAGGGAGACCTACACCAGCAAGAAAGAGATGGCTGGATGAGGACAAAGAAAAAAACTCAGGTAACATGTCCTTTAGCTTATCTGTCAATCCTGTGTAAAATACAGAAACTCTGACGCTGGTCTCCTGCCAATCGGCCTCATCACTATTTGAATGAAATAACAAATAAGCCAGACAGATCACCAGGTCTGTACTATCTATTGTCTGAGTTGTTATTCTCCTGTCAAATATTCTACACAGCTCCCTTTCAAAAGCATTAAAATCAAATAAGTTGTGGCTATCTTCTGTAACCAGGGAAATGGAACATGAGGCCCCATCCTCCTTAGGATACAAACAAACAAAAGCTACCTGGGATTCTGGTGTCAGAAATGCTGATGGACTGCAGAGAAAATGCAAGCAGTACCACATTAGAAATATTAAATTTCTGAGAATCCCCAGAAAAACTCTCTGGAGGGGCTAAACATATAGCTGGATGACAAATAATGCTCAAGAGCAGACATAACCCTTGAGGAAATCCAATTTTATTAGGGCTGCCAATGGTACTAGGAATATTCCTCTGAGAAATCTCAGGAGCAGTCATATTCTGGGAGGACCGAATGTAATCAATCTGATGAGCTAAGCCAGCTAATTGATTGTGTAAAGTCTGGTTTTCATCAAGAGTCAACTCAAGTTGCCTCCAAATGTCCTGCTTTATTTCCAAAGTAGGAGAGGGATGGGTACCTAAAGCCATGTTGCCTGAGCAATTACTTTTTAATAGTTTCGCATTTTGTTCACACCATATTTAGTACACTGTCAGCTTCTTGAAATGAAATGAAAAACAAATACACAGAGCGTGCATACAGCAGATGGCATCATGGCACTCTAACTACTGAAAACCACCTGACCAGGGACAGTCAAAAAAACCCGTAGGAACGTAAGTCCCTACAAAGCAATGAGCCAAGTTTTAAGATCCTTTCTAAAGTCCAGGTGGTTCTCCATGCCTGTTAAATGGGAGGGAAGAGTGTTCCACAGTTTGGCTGTGACTACTGAAAAGGATCTACCTCACCAGCCAAAATTTCAAAACTACCACCAGACTGTGTCCTAGTCAGCAAGTACCATTGTAATTTTGATCCATTGTGTCGAGGTTCTAATCTGAATAGGGCTTTATGCGTGATACAGAGAGATTTAAAGTTAATTTGCTTGCTAACTGGAAGTCAATAGAGCTTAGAAATCTCACACAAGATTGAATTATATTTAGGAATGTCTAAGATAAGCTTTGCTGCTGTATTTTAGACAGTTTGCCGTTTTTTCAAAGAATGTTTATTGATATTTAAAAAAAGCATTGCAATAAGTGATCCTCGAAGAGTTCAAGGCCAGAACCACTGCTTTCCTTGCTGTTGGTGGACTATAAGGGAAACCTTTCCGTAATGTTTTAATAATACTAAAACATGATGACACCGTTCAGTTCATCTGAAGACCAAAGGAAAGTTGTCGATCCACAATGTGTCCAAGAGTTTTGGCAGACTTAACCGTAGAAGGTAGGGCCACCAATGAATCTGACCACCAATTGCTACTTCAGACCGAAGGATTTTCTCTGAAGATGATAACCTCAGTTTTATCTGCATTAAATTTAAGACAGTTATCCTTCATCCAAAAGGAAATGGCCTTCATACAGTTGTTGTAATTAATGGCTACTGAATGCTCATCATCCATGATGGAAACAATAGTCTTAGTGTCATCGGTATTAGATAGGGCGTGAAGAGCATAAGAGTGAACCAATTGCCAAAGGATACACATACAGAGTAAATAATGTGGGGCTTAGCGAAAAGCCTTGGGGTCCCCCACATGGAAGAGAAAAAAAATTAGATTTAAACTCTCCACATATTACTGTTTTTGCTGTGTCTGTCAAAAATGACCTTAACAGATTCAAAGAGGTATCTTTAATGCTAAGCTAAGTTAGATGGGAAGTAAGGAGAGATGGGGAAACTGTATCAAAGGCTGTGGACAGATCTAATAAAATTAGTGCCGCAGTCTGCCCCACATCAGCCAGTGATCTAATACTGTCTACGAGCGAAACCAAGGCAGATTCTGTACTATGGCCACTACGAAACCCTGAATTGTCAGGGATACAACAATTCGTGGTCCTCAAAGAATGTCATAAGCTGCCCATTCAGATCTTTCTTTAAGATTTTCGCAGAAATCAGTAACAAAGACATAGGATGGTACTTTTCCAACTCTGTTGAGTTCAGGTTTGATTTTTTTTTTTAGAAGCGGCCTAACTGCTGCCTTTTTCTATACTTAGGAAAACATCCCATGGCAATAGCTTTGTTCATAGCAGAGGCTGAATAACCTGCAACTGTCCCAGAGATCTGGTGCAAGCAAGGTTCAAAATGCAAACCTGACTTGGTGTCCAAAAGAAGGTTCTCAGCCTGTTCACACAATATAGGAAGAAAAGACGATAGCATTATTTAACTTCTGTAACCATTATTTCTGAGACATCCTGTGGACCTTGTCCTGAAAAATTGGGTAATTCTTCCTGCTCATTGATAGTTGCAAATTCAGAGTGGATAGTTGTTAGACCCTGACTTTTTTGTCTTCTGACTTCCTGTTTTGCTGACTTCAATTTTGCTGGCCTTAGTATTCTGGGCACTATGCCACTACTAACCAGTGCTAAAGTGCATGTGCTCTTTCCCTAAAACATGGTAACAATGGCATATCCACATTTGGCATATTTAATTTACTTATAAGTCCCTGGTAAAGTGCGCTACATGTGCCCAGGGCCTGGGCCTGTAAATAAAATGCTACTAGTGGGCCTGCAGCACTGATTGGGCCACACACTCAAGTAATACTTTAAATCATGTCTCAGGCCTGCCATTGCAGAGCCTGTGTGTGCAGTATTATACTGCCATTTTAGACAGGCAAGTTAACCTTCTTGACAGGCCCAAACCTTCCTTTGTAATACATATGTCACCCCTAAGGTAGGCCATAGACAGCCCCAAGGGCAGGGTGCAGTATATTTAAAAAGGTGGACATTTACTTTTAAGTTTTATTTGCCCAGGTAGTGAAAAACTCTTAAATCCGTTTTTCACTACTGCACGTCCTATCTCTCCTCTAGGTTAACATTGGGGTTATCTTATTATATTTTATAAGTGTAATTTCCTAATGGGGAAAGATGAATATTTCGAGTTTGGTATCTCTGGACTCATAATTTAAAATCACAACTTATGGCAGAGTTGACGTTTAAGTTTCAAGTCTGAAAATGCCATTATTAGAAAGTTATAGAAAAGCAGAATGCACTCCTTTCCTTAATCGTTTCATATTCTAATTTAATAATTGCGTGCGAACTGTTGCCGTGATCCATCCCGAAATCACGGAATGCAGATTAAGCAATCCAAAAAGGCACGCATTTTTGCGCCAAACAGTCGCACTGCGAAAAGTAGGAATTGATCCTCGTAGTAAACATATATATATATGACGTACTCCAAGTTTAATCCAGTTGTGAACCAATATTTCATCAGAAGTTTATTCCAAAATTAATCCTTTGTACATAGTCACCACGAAGACAGCGAGGTTCCACAGTAATACTTTATTTTCATTTTCAAATGCCTTCTGTGTGGCCCTCCGGGCTTCAACATTGACATGTAGGGGTGAACAATTCATACTGATTAACCTCTCGCAAATCCACCCAATGCATTTCGGACTGTTCTAGTCCTTCGTCAGGGGTAACTGAAATGATGACAAAAAGACATCTAAACCGACTTATCAAAAGCAAGTTGACTTTTACAATTTGACATTTACAATTGCAAGCGCGTGCTGCTGCCTCCCCTGTGATTAACCTTTGCCCAATCCCACCCTGTATCTATTAATAGTAGCGTGCTCAACTAAACAAAATCAAAAACATAGTCCCCTTTGCGTGCTACAAAACCCAACATGTAGTGAGTGCTCAATTACACAGGACGTGATACAACAAATATTCCATATTAATTTAAAAACCCCTTCCAATTAGTGCACGAGAATACAAAACAAAAAAACGAACTCACTTAAACCCAAACGACATCCCCTTTCCCAACCTAGTTCCTGCTGTCTAACAACCCGTACCTTAAACCAAAATGTAAACCAATCCAAACTACCTTCAAAGCCACGATCGGCAGCCTTGTCACCTCCTCTACACTTTCTCCAACTGCCGTGAATGCATATACCCTCGTCTTCACGTACACCTTCTCAACTCACCCACCTGTCTACCATCTGTTTATAACCAATCAAGACGATGTAATCTTAACCCCGTGACTCAGTCCCAATTCAAACAGAAAACCTTAAAGAAATACTACGTGGCCTCTCCATGTGGATATACCCGCCCTAAGCAACTCAAAAAACTAATCCCTTCCACTTGTGAATGTGCGTGCCCAGCCTTCTTCCTTTTCACCTTCCCGAACATCATGTTTCATCCAAAACCTTAAAACACATCAATAAACAGCTAAATTATCCCAAATAAATAAATACAAGTGCTGAAATAAATACAACTCGCAAATGTAAACAGGATTTAAATGTCCCTCGTGCCAAGTGTTACAATCCATTTCCATGATTTTTAAACAAAACTACATGAAGTCACTTCTGAATGTTCCCTGTGCTCACGCTGTCTTTGAGGTGATAATTCCTTCACTGTCATTACGACCTTCATCTTTACCTTTAGTCATGGCTTTCAGCAGGGTGCAAACTTGCGTCGGGACAGAACGTTGCAGTGCAAGACTTATAGAAAAGTAGAATGCACTCCTTTCCTTAATCGTTTCATATTCTAATTTAATAATTGCGTGCGAACTGTTGCCGTGATCCGTCCGAAATCACGGAATGCAGATTAAGCAATCCAAAAAGGCACGCATTTTTCGCGCCAAACAGTCGCACTGCGAAAAGTAGGAATTGATCCTCGTAGTAAACATATATATATATGACGTACTCCAAGTTTAATCCAGTTGTGAACCAATATTTCATCAGAAGTTTATTCCAAAATTAATCCTTTGTACATAGTCACCACGAAGACAGCGAGGTTCCACAGTAATACTTTATTTTCATTTTCAACTGCCTTCTGTGTGCCCCTCCGGGCTTCAACATTGACATGTAGGGGTGAACAATTCATACTGATTAACCTCTCGCAATTCCACCCAATGCATTTCGGACTGTTCTAGCCCTTCGTCAGGGGTAACTGAAATGATGACAAAAAAGACATCTAAACCGACTTATCAAAAGCAAGTTGACTTTTACAATTTGACATTTACAATTGCAAGCGCGTGCTGCTGCCTCCCCCTGTGATTAACCTTTGCCCAATCCCACCCTGTATCTATTAATAGTAGCGTGCTCAACTAAACAAAATCAAAAACATAGTCCCCCTTTGCGTGCTACAAAACCCAACATGTAGTGAGTGCTCAATTACACAGGACGTGATACAACAAATATTCCATATTAATTTAAAAACCCCTTCCAATTAGTGCACGAGAATACAAAACAAAAAAACGAACTCACTTAAACCCAAATGACATCCCCTTTCCCAACCTAGTTCCTGCTGTCTAACAACCCGTACCTTAAACCAAAATGTAAACCAATCCAAACTACCTTCAAAGCCACGATCGGCAGCCTTGTCACCTCCTCTACACTTTCTCCAACTGCCGTGAATGCATATACCCTCGTCTTCACGTACACCTTCTCAACTCACCCACCTGTCTACCATCTGTTTATAACCAATCAAGACGATGTAATCTTAACCCCGTGACTCAGTCCCAATTCAAACAGAAAACCTTAAAGAAATACTACGTGGCCTCTCCATGTGGATATACCCGCCCTAAGCAACTCAAAAAACTAATCCCTTCCACTTGTGTATGTGCGTGCCCAGCCTTCTTCCTTTTCACCTTCCCGAACATCATGTTTCATCCAAAACCTTAAAACACATCAATAAACAGCTAAATTATCCCAAATAAATAAATACAAGTGCTGAAATAAATACAACTCGCAAATGTAAACAGGATTTAAATGTCCCTCGTGCCAAGTGTTACAATCCATTTCCATGATTTTTAAACAAAACTGCATGAAGTCACTTCTGAATGTTCCCTGTGCTCACGCTGTCTTTGAGGTGATAATTCCTTCACTGTCATTACGACCTTCATCTTTACCTTTAGTCATGGCTTTCAGCAGGGTGCAAACTTGCGTCGGGACAGAACGTTGCAGTGCAAGAGTTATAGAAAAGCAGAATGCACTCCTTTCCTTAATCGTTTCATATTCTGATTTAATAATTGCGTGCGAACTGTTGCCGTGATCCGTCCCCAAATCACGGAATGCAGATTAAGCAATCCAAAAAGGCACGCATTTTTCGCGCCAAACAGTCGCACTGCGAAAAGTAGGAATTGATCCTCGTAGTAAACATATATATATATGACGTACTCCAAGTTTAATCCAGTTGTGAACCAATATTTCATCAGAAGTTTATTCCAAAATTAATCCTTTGTACATAGTCACCACGAAGACAGCGAGGTTCCACAGTAATACTTTATTTTCATTTTCAACTGCCTTCTGTGTGCCCCTCCGGGCTTCAACATTGACATGTAGGGGTGAACAATTCATACTGATTAACCTCTCGCAATTCCACCCAATGCATTTCGGACTGTTCTAGTCCTTCGTCAGGGGTAACTGAAATGATGACAAAAGACATCTAAACCGACTTATCAAAAGCAAGTTGACTTTTACAATTTGACATTTACAATTGCAAGCGCGTGCTGCTGCCTCCCCCTGTGATTAACCTTTGCCCAATCCCACCCTGTATCTATTAATAGTAGCGTGCTCAACTAAACAAAATCAAAAACATAGTCCCCCTTTGCGTGCTACAAAACCCAACATGTAGTGAGTGCTCAATTACACAGGACGTGATACAACAAATATTCCATATTAATTTAAAAACCCCTTCCAATTAGTGCACGAGAATACAAAACAAAAAAACGAACTCATTTAAACCCAAACAACATCCCCTTTCCCAACCTAGTTCCTGCTGTCTAACAACCCGTACCTTAAACCAAAATGTAAACCAATCCAAACTACCTTCAAAGCCACGATCGGCAGCCTTGTCACCTCCTCTACACTTTCTCCAACTGCCGTGAATGCATATACCCTCGTCTTCACGTACACCTTCTCAACTCACCCACCTGTCTACCATCTGTTTATAACCAATCAAGACGATGTACTCTTAACCCCGTGACTCAGTCCCAATTCAAACAGAAAACCTTAAAGAAATACTAGGTGGCCTCTCCATGTGGATATACCCGCCCTAAGCAACTTACATTTTGGTTTAAGGTACGGGTTGTTAGACAGCAGGAACTAGGTTGGGAAAGGGGATGTCGTTTGGGTTTAAGTGAGTTCGTTTTTGTTTTGTATTCTCGTGCACTAATTGGAAGGGGTTTTTAAATTAATATGGAATATTTGTTGTATCACGTCCTGTGTAATTGAGCACTCACTACATGTTGGGTTTTGTAGCACGCAAAGGGGGACTATGTTTTTGATTTTGTTTAGTTGAGCACGCTACTATTAATAGATACAGGGTGGGATTGGGCAAAGGTTAATCACAGGGGGAGGCAGCAGCACGCGCTTGCAATTGTAAATGTCAAATTGTAAAAGTCAACTTGCTTTTGATAAGTCGGTTTAGATGTCTTTTTGTCATCATTTCAGTTACTCCTGACGAAGGACTAGAACAGTCCGAAATGCATTAGGTGGAATTGCGAGAGGTTAATCAGTATGAATTGTTCATCCCTACATGTCAATGTTGAAGCCCGGAGGGCACACAGAAGGCAGTTGAAAATGAAAATAAAGTATTACTGTGGAACCTCGCTGTCTTCGTGGTGACTATGTACAAAGGATTAATTTTGGAATAAACTTCTGATGAAATATTGGTTCACAACTGGATTAAACTTGGAGTACGTCATGTATATATATCTTTACTACGAGGATCAATTCCTACTTTTCGCAGTGCGACTGTTTGGCGAGAAAAATGCGTGCCTTTTTGGATTGCTTAATCTGCATTCCGTGATTTCGGGACGGATCACGGCAACAGTTCGCACGCAATTATTAAATTAGAATATGAAACGATTAAGGAAAGGAGTGCATTCTGCTTTTCTATAACTCTTGCACTGCAACGTTCTGTCCCGGCGCAAGTTTGCACCCTGCTGAAAGCCATGACTAAAGGTAAAGATGAAGGTCATAATGACAGTGAAGGAATTATCACCTCAAAGACAGCGTGAGCACAGGGAACATTCAGAAGTGACTTCATGCAGTTTTGTTTAAAAATCATGGAAATGGATTGTAACACTCTGACACGAGGGACATTTAAATCCTGTTTACATTTGCGAGTTGTATTTATTTCAGCACTTGTATTTATTTATTTGGGATAATTTAGCTGTTTATTGATGTGTTTTAAGGTTTTGGATGAAACATGATGTTCGGGAAGGTGAAAAGGAAGAAGGCTGGGCACGCACATACACAAGTGGAAGGGATTAGTTTTTTGAGTTGCTTAGGGCGGGTATATCCACATGGAGAGGCCACGTAGTATTTCTTTAAGGTTTTCTGTTTGATTTGGGACTGAGTCACGGGGTTAAGATTACATCGTCTTGATTGGTTATAAACAGATGGTAGACAGGTGGGTGAGTTGAGAGAGGTGTACGTGAAGACGAGGGTATATGCATTCACGGCAGTTGGAGAAATTGTAGAGGAGGCGACAAGGCTGCCGATCGTGGCTTTGAAGGTAGTTTGGATTGGTTTACATTTTGGTTTAAGGTACGGGTTGTTAGACAGCAGGAACTAGGTTGGGAAAGGGGATGTCATTTGGGTTTAAGTGAGTTCGTTTTTTTGTTTTGTATTCTCGTGCACTAATTGGAAGGGGTTTTTAAATTAATATGGAATATTTGTTGTATCACGTCCTGTGTAATTGAGCACTCACTACATGTTGGGTTTTGTAGCACGCAAAGGGGGACTATGTTTTGATTTTGTTTAGTTGAGCACGCTACTATTAATAGATACAGGGTGGGATTGGGCAAAGGTTAATCACAGGGGGAGGCAGCAGCACGCGCTTGCAATTGTAAATGTAAAATTGTAAAAGTCAACTTGCTTTTGATAAGTCGGTTTAGATGTCTTTTTTGTCATCATTTCAGTTACCCCTGACGAAGGACTAGAACAGTCCGAAATGCATTGGGTGGAATTGCGAGAGATTAATCAGTATGAATTGTTCACCCCTACATGTCAATGTTAAGCCCGGAGGGGCACACAGAAGGCAGTTGAAAATGAAAATAAAGTATTACTGTGGAACCTCGCTGTCTTCGTGGTGACTATGTACAAAGGATTAATTTTGGAATAAACTTCTGATGAAATATTGGTTCACAACTGGATTAAACTTGGAGTACGTCATATATATATATGTTTACTACGAGGATCAATTCCTACTTTTCGCAGTGCGACTGTTTGGCGCGAAAAATGCGTGCCTTTTTGGATTGCTTAATCTGCATTCCGTGATTTCGGGACGGATCACGGCAACAGTTCGCACGCAATTATTAAATTAGAATATGAAACGATTAAGGAAAGGAGTGCATTCTGCTTTTCTATAACTCTTGCACTGCAACGTTCTGTCCCGACGCAAGTTTGCACCCTGCTGAAAGCCATGACTAAAGGTAAAGATGAAGGTCGTAATGACAGTGAAGGAATTATCACCTCAAAGACAGCGTGAGCACAGGGAACATTCAGAAGTGACTTCATGCAGTTTTGTTTAAAAATCATGGAAATGGATTGTAACACTTGGCACGAGGACATTTAAATCCTGTTTACATTTGCGAGTTGTATTTATTTCAGCACTTGTATTTATTTATTTGGGATAATTTAGCTGTTTATTGATGTGTTTTAAGGTTTTGGATGAAACATGATGTTCGGAAGGTGAAAAGGAAGAAGGCTGGGCACGCACATTCACAAGTGGAAGGGATTAGTTTTTGAGTTGCTTAGGGCGGGTATATCCACATGGAGAGGCCACCTAGTATTTCTTTAAGGTTTTCTGTTTGAATTGGGACTGAGTCACGGGGTTAAGATTACATCGTCTTGATTGGTTATAAACAGATGGAAGACAGGTGGGTGAGTTGAGAAGGTGTACGTGAAGACGAGGGTATATGCATTCACGGCAGTTGGAGAAAGTGTAGAGGAGGTGACAAGGCTGCCGATTGTGGCTTTGAAGGTAGTTTGGATTGGTTTACATTTTGGTTTAAGGTACGGGTTGTTAGACAGCAGGAACTAGGTTGGGAAAGGGGATGTCGTTTGGGTTTAAGTGAGTTTGTTTTTTTGTTTTGTATTCTCGTGCACTAATTGGAAGGGGCTTTTAAATTAATATGGAATATTTGTTGTATCACGTCCTGTGTAATTGAGCACTCACTACATGTTGGGTTTTGTAGCACGCAAAGGGGGACTATGTTTTTGATTTTGTTTAGTTGAGCACGCTACTATTAATAGATACAGGGTGGGATTGGGCAAAGGTTAATCACAGGGGGAGGCAGCAGCACGCGCTTGCAATTGTAAATATCAAATTGTAAAAGTCAACTTGCTTTTGATAAGACGGTTTAGATGTCTTTTTTGTCATCATTTCAGTTACCCCTGACGAAGGACTAGAACAGTCCGAAATGCATTGGGTGGAATTGTGAGAGGTTAATCAGTATGAATTGTTCACCCCTACATGTCAATGTTGAAGCCCGGAGGGGCACACAGAAGGCAGTTGAAAATGAAAATAAATTATTACTGTGGAACCTCGCTGTCTTCGTGGTGACTATGTACAAAGGATTAATTTTGGAATAAACTTCTGATGAAATATTGGTTCACAACTGGATTAAACTTGGAGTACGTCATATATATATATGTTTACTACGAGGATCAATTCCTACTTTTCGCAGTGCGACTGTTTGGCGCGAAAAATGCGTGCCTTTGGATTGCTTAATCTGCATTCCGTGATTTCGGGACGGATCACGGCAACAGTTCGCACGCAATTATTAAATTAGAATATGAAACAATTAAGGAAAGGAGTGCATTCTGCTTTTCTATAACTCTTGCACTGCAACGTTCTGTCCCGACGCAAGTTTGCACCCTGCTGAAAGCCATGACTAAAGGTAAAGATGAAGGTCGTAATGACAGTGAAGGAATTATCACCTCAAAGACAGCGTGAGCACAGGGAACATTCAGAAGTGACTTCATGCAG
Organism: Calotriton arnoldi; assembly: GCA_963921515.1. Classification (NCBI taxonomy): domain Eukaryota; kingdom Metazoa; phylum Chordata; class Amphibia; order Caudata; family Salamandridae; genus Calotriton; species Calotriton arnoldi. The sequence goes on from CAWUFW010000188.1 coordinate 970,925, forward strand.
TTTTGTTTAAAAATCATGGAAATGGATTGTAACACTTGGCACGAGGGACATTTAAATCCTGTTTACATTTGCGAGTTGTATTTATTTCAGCACTTGTATTTATTTATTTGGGATAATTTAGCTGTTTATTGATGTGTTTTAAGGTTTTGGATGAAACATGATGTTCGGGAAGGTGAAAAGGAAGAAGGCTGAGGCACGCACATTCACAAGTGGAAGGGATTAGTTTTTTGAGTTGCTTAGGGCGGGTATATCCACATGGAGAGGCCACGTAGTATTTCTTTAAGGTTTTCTGTTTGAGTCACGGGTTTAAGATTACATCGTCTTGATTGGTTATAAACAGATGGTAGACAGGTGGGTGAGTTGAGAAGGTGTACGTGAAGACGAGGGTATATGCCTTCACGGCAGTTGGAGAAAGTGTAGAGGAGGTGACAAGGCTGCCGATTGTGGCTTTGAAGGTAGTTTGGATTGGTTTACATTTTGGTTTAAGGTACGGGTTGTTAGACAGCAGGAACTAGGTTGGGAAAGGGGATGTCGTTTGGGTTTAAGTGAGTTCGTTTTTTTTGTTTTGTATTCTCGTGCACTAATTGGAAGGGGTTTTTAAATTAATATGGAATATTTGTTGTATCACGTCCTGTGTAATTGAGCACTCACTACATGTTGGGTTTTGTAGCACGCAAAGGGGACTATGTTTTTGATTTTGTTTAGTTGAGCACGCTACTATTAATAGATACAGGGTGGGATTGGGCAAAGGTTAATCACAGGGGGAGGCAGCAGCACGCGCTTACAATTGTAAATGTCAAATTGTAAAAGTCAACTTGCTTTTGATAAGTCGGTTTAGATGTCTTTTTTGTCATCATTTCAGTTACCCCTGACGAAGGACTAGAACAGTCCGAAATGTATTGGGTGGAATTGCGAGAGGTTAATCAGTATGAATTGTTCACCCCTACATGTCAATGTTGAAACCCGGAGGGGCACACAGAAGGCAGTTGAAAATGAAAATAAAGTATTACTGTGGAACCTCGCTGTCTTCGTGGTGACTATGTACAAAGGATTAATTTTGGAATAAACTTCTGATGAAATATTGGTTCACAACTGGATTAAACTTGGAGTACGTCATATATATATATATGTTTACTACGAGGATCAATTCCTACTTTTCGCAGTGCGACTGTTTGGCGTGAAAAATGCGTGCCTTTTTGGATTGCTTGATTATTAGAAAGTTGGCATTTTCTTACTTTAGCCTTTCTGTGCCTCTGCCTGTCTGTGAATATACATCTGAGATGGGTGACAGATGAGCTTTGTGCATTCCCACTAGACAGCCACACACAAAGAAAGCTTAGGTGGGCCAAGTGGGCCATTCACCTACGGATGGGCCATCACCAGGCTGATGAGCCATCCTGGGCAGAATAGGAAGGAGGAGCTGACACTTGCACCTGAATAGGGCTGTGCCTGTCCCCACAAAAGGAGGTGCATACCCCCCTGTAGTGAGTCTGGAGCCAGAGCAGGAAGGGCAGGGACCTTGCGCACTTCAAAGGCCTCTCTTTAACGTCTCCCCACTTCAAAGGCACAACTGGGTATAAGTGCTAGACCCATGACACTACCAACTCCGTACACATCTGGGCCTGAGGACATTCTGCCAGGAAGGACTGCTGTGCTGCTGAAAGGACTGTCACTCTGCTGGACTCAGCTGGACTCTGCTGGACTTTGCTGGACTCCTGCTTTGATGTGCTTGTCCTGCTGCCCTCCTTGCTTGCGAGTGAGAATGACTGTACCTGCATCTCTACATCACCAGAGCCAAAGTGACTCCTGTGGCTTGCTGTCTTGCCTCCTGTTCTGAAGTTGCAAGGACATCAAAGACTTCCTACAACCCTGCTACAGCCTCTGAACTCTGCGAACTGTGAGTCCTGTCCTGCCAAGTGGCGCCAATCCAGTCCTTTGCCCTTGGAAGTGTGTTTTCTGGCTGTCTTCTGCTAAAAGTCATGCAAAGCCATCGTTGCACCCATCTCACTTCAATGCCGACGCATCGCTGCTGCTGCTAAAGACAAGGACAACGCATCGCCGGCTACGCAGCTCGACAACAATGCATCGCCTTCATCAAGAGGGGTTTGACAACAACGCATCTCCTACTGCATGGACCAGAACTGATGCATCGCATGCATCTGAAAGGATTAATGCTGACGCATCGCCTCCTCTGCTCCTCGCTTCGGGCCTTTGACATCGATGCATTTCCTCCATCCAAGGTACTTTTGCAGCAGGACAAGGTTTGTCCCTGTATCCGACCCACGCTCCATCGCGGTTGGCCTGAACTTTCAGATTTGATCCGGTGAAGCGCAACCAGATAGCCTCGTTTGGTGCTTTATGTTTCCAAGCACTATATTTCAAGATATTTTTCATAACTCCGGCTCTACTTATTGGATTTTGTCGTTTTGGTTTAGTTTTGTTCATTAAATAAAGCTCTGTTTTTCTAACCTGGTGTGGATTATTTTTGTGTGGAGTTTTCACTGTTTTACTGTACTAAGTGTAGCACAAATACTTTACACATTGCCTCGTAAGTTAAGCCTGACTGCTCTGTGCCAAGCTACCAGAGTGTGAGCCCAGGTTATTTTAGGGAGTGTATCTGACTTACCGTGACTAGCATTGTAGACCTTGACTTTGGCAGGGTGCATACCTCTCCCAACTAGAGACCCAATTTCTAACAATAGTCAAGATCTTAGACTGAAAAAGTGCCAAATTATCACAAAACGTCTGAGTAAAATATAAATCCTCTGAGCTCTTGGGAGAGGACATTATGTTAACAATCCAAAACAGCACCTTTGAGCAATCTGGAGCGTTAACAATTTTTTTCGTACAGAATTTTGATTTTCATCCATGATAGCTTGCTTAAACTCCCTAATCAAGGTTCTATATTTGGCTTTTTCCTGAAGCTCATACTTTCTCCCCCAGACATGTTCTTGTTTATGACAGTTTGTCTCAAGGACCTAAGTCGATCCGAGATCCAGGGAGCAAAAGACTTTTCCCTATAAAAATGGGCAGTCTTAAACAGAGTGACTATAACCAAGGCAGTATAATCCATCCCAAAAATGCTTCGGTGGCTAGATTACCACCATAATGGTCTCTTATGTTTATATTATTAAGAGACCTTGTAAAAGATGCCTCGGACATACCTTTCCAATAACGTTTTAGGATTTTCATATCTGATTTCCAGCAACAGCCCTGAGGGGACCTCAAGGCCAATGAAAAACCTACTGCATAGTGGTCCAGCCAACTTAAGTGGGGCACTTCTTCAAACTTCGAAAGCGGATTATTAGAAAATATCCCATCAAATGTATGCCCTGTACAATGCATAGGAGGGCAAGCTATTTGAGGGAGACCAAAGCTTGATAGAGTGTCAATGAGAAAACTGGCATCCTTGCACGTTAAATCCTCCAAATGAAAATTAAAATCTCCCAATTCAGTAAAATTTGCCTTCTCTAATAAAAGTTCAACCAACGGGCCTATTTCCAAACCAAAAATAGACTTGGGTCCCTGTGGACGCTAGACCAGAATCCAAGAGAACTATCACAGTGAGGTGAGTTTTTAAGCTAAACGAGAGAGCCTCGCATGGAAAAGTGCAGTTGATAGGTTTAATCATACAATACAGGGAGTTTCTATACACAGCAGCAAATTCCCCTCCTATCCTAATCTCCGGATCTTGTCAAAGGATAGAGTACCCTGGGAAATTATTTTATGTAAATAACAATATAATTTTCTTTATTGTGAAAAATAGGCTTATGTCACAGTACATGGAAGGAACTGCTAAAATGTACGTGTAGACTTTGAGATGTGTCTGTTGAGATTGATGACCAGGACATAATATGAGAAATATTAATAAACATGATTTGTAAAAAGATATTGCATAAGTAGCATAATTTTATTTGGGGATCAGAACCAACAGCAATTGTTAGGTGTACTTGAGGAAATACAGGTCAAGTGCGAATTTTCTTTAGAATAGTGATTTTTTTCTCCCCCTCATCCCAGACCTAAAAGTAACTTTGTAGGGGATTACCTTTTCTTGTCATGCATGCTTGTGTTCCTGTTGAGAGGGGACCTGACATGGTCCTTTGAGCTACACTGTTACCATTGAAGCAGTGCCAAGACTGATTTGAATAAGGCTGGTTCTTTCTAGTGTCACATAGGGCGAACAAATGATGGCATAGAATGTAGCCCCGAGTGATCACCAGTGGATTAGAATAACTCGAGCATTACTTCCATCACTTTGTTATAATTGCAGTTGACACTCTAGGTTCAACAGGTAGGCTCAACATGGATCACGTGCTCACTGTGCCTCAGGTCTAAAGCTATACTTCATAGATGAGACCTAAGAAGGTTGAAACTGGTGTGGAGTTGCTTGTGTTTCTGGGACCTGGCTTGGCAGCTCAGGCTGGAATATCCATACAAGGGCAGGGCAAAGGTGATTTGGATATGGTTGGTCTTTGTCTAGAGAAGCACGTGGGTGGAAAATGATGGACAAGAACTTTGTTCTTTTTGCTTTTGTCACCCTGGGTGGGAAGGGTATGCCCAGACGTGGGTCCCGTGCTCACTGTGCCACTGGATTCAAGATAGCCTGGCTGATGAGGGGTGATACCCCGAAACCGGTCCCAGAATGTTTGTTTCCAGTCCAAGGAGGACCTGGTTGGGCAGTTCTGGCTGGACTGTTCCAATGGGGAAAAAGGTCTAGACTGATTTGCATATGGCTGGTCCAAATTGGGGTGGCGTGGTGAGCAAAAAACAATGGATTAAACCCAGATCTGTGACTGGGGATAAATGTGTGATTTGTTCAACATTGCGTCATCATCTGTTCTTTTGCATTTGTCACCCTAAGTGGGAAGGGTATGGCCAGACATTGGTCCCATGCTCACTGTGCCACTGGATTCAAGCTAGCCTGGCTGATGAGTGGTGATACCCTGAAACCTGCCCCAGGATGCTTGTTTCCAGTCTAGATTGGACTCTTCCCAAGGGGAGCAGGGTAAAGACTGATTTGCATATTGCTGGATCCAAACTAGGGTGGCGTGGTGAGCAAATAATAATGAATTAAACCCAGATTTGTGACTGGGGGTGAATGTTTGATTTTTTCAGCATTCTGTCCATCATCTGTCCTTTTTGCTTTGGTCTTTCTAGACTCGCACAGTGGATGAAAAATTGTGCACAAGAATTTAGCATGAGTGATTGCCAATGGCTTAGAGTAATTTAATCATCCTTTACATCACTTTATTTGTTTCAGTTTACTCCCAAAGTAAGATGTGGATCCCATACTCACTGTGCCACACGACTCAAGCTACACATCACTGATGAGGCCTAAGTATGCCAAAATCATTCAGGGGTTGCTTGTATTCACATTTGGAAGGGACCTGGCCTAACATTCTGGGCGGAACTGTTCAAATTGAGCTTCACGAAAGCTGATTTGCATATGGTGGGTCTCTGTTAAAAATGGAGCAGTGGGTGAAAAATAATTGACTGGAACATGGCCCCACACAATCATAAATGGTTTAGATTAAGTCAAGCCTTCCTTCCGTCACTTTCTTGTATGCAGTTAAAGGCCTAAGTGTGATTCATGTGCCCAGATTTGTGTCCCATATTCACTGTGCTGCAGGACTCTAGGTGCACCACTGTGAAGAGGCCTAAATAGGTATAAATTGTCCTGGGTTACTTGTGTTCCCGTCTAGAGGAGACCCAGCTTGACAGACTGGGCTTGACCCTTCCTTTTGGAGCATAGATGGTGCTGGTGAGGAACACAGTTCTTTTTTGACTGGAGTAGTTTGCTTGGCACTCCACCCCCTTCACCTTGGCAGCAGTAAACTTCCATCCACTAAACTCATCCTGTGTTGCCAGTCCATGTCCCCATGAAACCTACACCTCACTGTTCCTATAAAAGACTACAAGAATTGTTGTTTTTACCACTTGCATAATGACGCCCCAAAGTGGAAGCTCTAGCTCTCCTCACAGCCACACGCTGACCACTCTTGGTTTCACTGAAAAGGGATGACCAATGAGTGGTAGTCAATGACTTTAGTGACTTTTTAAAACTGTAATGTTCAGAATGGAATGGTGCACTGGGAAAGTGTTCTCCTCCAAATAATTGTTCAGACAGCATTTATAAATATTCCTTTTTTTATTCTTTCTCTTTTATATATACTTCTTCACAAGAAATCCATGAGTGTACATAAACCATCCAGCCAATGCGTTTCGTTCAAAATGTCAGTTTTGAACTTCATCAGGGCTCATACATATCGTGTTTACAGAATATTCATTTTCCTCATCATAAATAACTCAAAGTTTGTTCCAATTGATCGATATATAAAAAGTTACATAGATGTACTTCCTTCTTGGAATAGGTCAAGCAGGTTCCAGAAATATTTCACAATGGCTTAGTCCGTAAGTACGGGAAAGGGGGTTATTTGCCCATCATTGACTTACTCAGCTTACATCAGCTTACTCCAGCAACCAATTAGGCAGTGCTCAGCGCCAGGACACCCTAGGGCAGAGGTCTTCAATCTGTGGGGCGCGACCCCCACGGGGGTCGTGGAGTCATGGGAAGGGGGTCGCGCATTCACGGGCCTCATTTCTGCCTGGACTCTGGAAAAAAAAAGTCCCCAGACAGTTCATTGTGAAATTAAAATACTAAAAGCTGCAATGCCATTCAGGGAGCGTTTTCTTGTGATGTGAAACCGGAGCTGATCAGACAGCTAAACAAGGTTTCCTTCCAGGATGCCTGCTTGCCTGAAAAGAATAGAAATATGCGCTACGAGTTAATCTGCAAAGGTAAAGGGCAATTTGCAGCTGTAAAGAATGCTTGGGAGCCGGTACTGGCTTTCATTGATCAAATCACTGAAAGCTTTGGGATGAGCTGTGAAGTGCGCGCTTCTTATTGTAAATATATTTACATAGCGATTACTATCCTGGAGGAGGTGTTGAAGGCCAGTAAGGAGCAAGAAAAACAAGCATTTGCAATGCAATAGGTCTCGCAATTACGCGAGTTTAAGCTATTGGCATTGTAAATAACAATGCCTTTTATTTATGTTTTGGTTTTTAAAACTTAAATTAAAGGCATTGTCATTTACAATCCAATAGCTTAAACTCGCTTAAATGCGAGACCTATTGCATTACAAATCTATTGTAAATCATAGTGGCCCGTTTATTCTCAAGCACATTTCTGTCAAGGAATTTTCCTCGAGAATATTACTTACCAACTGTGGCAGTTATTCGAGTTTGAAATACCACATAATTAAAATAAATAAAAGTACTCCCAGTATTTCTGAAATCTGGGTGGGCGGCCAGAGCTTTGGGTGTTTTGAAGTGTGCTGTCTAGGCTTAGGGAAGAGATGCGTGGTGTCTTGCATGTCCTCCAGTGCGTCACCCATCTGCTCTGCTCAACGTGGAGCAGAGCGTCGTGTCAGACGTCACACATGGGGCGGAGCACTACCATATGTGTCAGTAGCAGGGATGCCTGGCAGTGAAGTTGTGCTCAGAGCTAGTGCAACACTAAGGCCAGGGTCACTGGAATTATGTGATTATACGGCTGCAGCGATTTTCTTATAATTCTACTTTTGCCACATAATCCATCATCATCTGCAGATTTTAACATAAAATTGTTTCGAGCTCAAACGGTTCAAAAGTTATTAAAAACAAAGCAACAGGTGTTGCTGCGCAGTGGAAGATCCTTTGTAAAGGTTGACTGGTCATAATTCTGTAACTTATGGCTGTGTTTAGGTGTTAACGTGGTACTAATGAGTTGCAACTAATGCCCAGACCGTGTTAACAAGTTTAGAACTGTCGAAATAATTAAGTGATACTTTCCCAAAATGTGCTGCATAATTTGCCTTTGCTTGCCACATAATTTATCCAACCCTGCTGCATAATTTGGGCCTCCCCTGCTGCATAATTCCAGTGGCCCTGACTAAGGCCACTGAAAATAGCTGCCTTACGGCCTGCATAAACAAATGACCCCAAAAGGGGGCCATATAACAATAGTGTCCTCAAAAGCCCTTGTTAGGGAAAAATGAGCACTCAAACGGGAAAATGTAATTTTGCGTAGGGCTCCGCAGATCTGTGCACCGAGGCTGTTTGTGCTGCTCTCGGTAAGGCAGCATTTATAGTCTGTATAAGTCATAAATACGAGGCCTGCTGCCTAAAATATGAGGCAGATTAAGGGACCATGCGCTACCGCTACAACACTGAATCAGTGAACACTTTTTTACAAAACAAGCAAACCTTCAAAAGTCACATAGTCAATCATCTGCCACATAAGCTGCTGATTTTAACAAAAAAAATGTGTTTATAGCTCAACCGGTTCACTAGTTACTAAAAATCAGCGACACGTGTTGCTGCGCACTAAGGGCCCTTGGCAGAGCGGGACTGGTCACCGTTCTGTTGCTTATTGCTATATTTGGGTGTTAAACTTGTATTTATAAGGTGCAATCATAGATTGACCGTCTCTCTGGAGAAAAACAAGCACACTCATCACTTGAGTTCAGAAAGGTGTTATCATCCAAATAAGTTTTGCCAAAATAGGTTTTATTTGTGAAAAAGTACCATTGTGAATTTTTGGGTAATTCTTTTTGAACTGTGTAATAAGCCTCTGATACCAATCCACAGTCACCCACAAACTTTTGGTTTGCTAAACACTGTTTAATATTGTTTCCCCACCATAAAATTGATTTGCTGTGGGAATTGGGGACGTTTATGGTTGTCGAGGATGAGGAGTACCAGGTTCCAGAAATATTTGTCAGGAGGGGGTCCTTACGCCTACAAAATTTTGACAGGGGGGTCTCGGCATCAAAAAGTTTGAAGACCTCTGCCCTAAGGTAACAGTGCGCTTTAAAAGCATCATTAACATAACATAACATTGATACCTTCAATAGTCTTGCTACCATTCTCTGGTTTTCAACAGCAAACTGGAAGCTCTAACTCTCCCCACTATGTTTAAGAAACAAGGGTACCCCAGTGGTAGGACCAGGGGTCGTTAAGGCGGTGTGTAGAACAAGGGTCTAGTAGAGGCCAAAGGGTCCTCAGGTAGCCTGGGCTATTAATGATTTAAAATTAGTGTTAGTCAAATGAAATAATACAAAAAAGTCCCATAGGGACTTGTATACTTAATATATGTTAGGACGCAAGGTCTGAAATGACTACTCATTTATTATCTTCATAAATAGAGTATCATATACTTCAGTAATAGTTCCAGTGCTCACATATAACGTGGACGTGCGTGAAGTGGGGGAAGTGGTAGTGACATTAAAAATACATCGCATTGAAAAAACAACAACAGTAATAATCTGAAAAACTCCTAAATCAATTGAATGCAGTAATGGAGTTTTTGTTGGCGAGATCAACGGCGTTTCGATCTCATAAAATTGAGATCATCATCAGGACAAGAGAATGTGAGCAGAAAAGAATCTATAGGGAGGAAAAAAGAGATTCAAAACCTTGGTCCTAGGAGCTTGTACATGCAAGAGTTGTGCACAAGGCTGTATTGACTAAAAAAGGGGGGGGCCGGTGTCTAAAGTGGGGCCAAGCAAAGATCATTCACGAATTAATTCGGAAAAAAAGGGGAGGAGCGCGTTAACAGATTACGCCGGGACTGCGTTAAGTGCTTCGGGCGTTATGAAAAGGCGTGCGGTATCAGATTACCACCGGGACTGCGTTAAGAGTTCGGGCGTTAAGAAAAAGGCGTGCGGTAGAGCGCCACAAGGCCGACGTGGGCGATAGTGCCGGCATGCATGGATTACAGCTAGGGGCTGGCTCGTGAAGAAGAGGCATAGGGGAGGGACGCGCCAGTCATGGAATGAGGGGGTAGGGTAGTGCTATTGCTTACTGCGAGAGTAGATCGAGTAATAGCTCAGCAGTTCCCGTCAATGGGTATATGTAAAATCCGTTTGGGACGTCTGTAGTTGGCTAATTAGTGCAGACTAGTTGAGGAAGCCGTAGCGGTTAAGGCAGCATAAAGTGCAAGAGGGCATCTTGAATAAGGCCGATGCCATGCAGCAGAAATCTAAGGAGAAAGGTGCAAAAATTACTATTGTGCAGGAGTAGGACGGGCGTGGGCAGTTGCCTGAAAACTAACGCGCACTCAACTTACTTAAGGAGCCGCGTGTGGACGTTTGATTCAGTTCAGTAGTCCAAAGTTATTAAGGCAGAGCCGTTACAGGCTGGCGTTAGCGGTCGTTTACCTGAAACAAGGGGAAGGGAGTAAGCGGCTGCCAGACACTAACCAGTGGGGTAAGCTGCACGGATGCCGAGAAACGACTTACTTGAGTTCCGTGGATGAAGTTGGCGGGGTGCACCGGCGAGACCCGGTGTCAGCGGGGGATGTAATCACGGGGCTCTTCCGTGAAGGGGAGGGGTTTAAGAAGTCATCGCGCCGGTAGGGCGCGCATGTGCGAAGCATGGCCGTGCGCATAGAGAGAAGCCTAACGTTTGATTGCGGCATTCAAAAGGTGCCATGTTGGGGTGGGGGTCATGGACTGCCAGCGGTAGTACTGGCTATAGAGAGCCAAGGCACATGCGTCAAAAAATAGGAAATAAGACAGAGTTATATACATATAGAAACAATCATGACAGAGCCAATTGTATTTACGGAATGCAAGGTAGAAATTAAAATAAATAAACATCATTGTTTCAATTTGTGAAAGTATATACATGTGGAAGGAATTTGCATTTGTGGAAAGCAAGGTAATTAGAAGGAGTTGCGGTAAAACAATTTGAAGCAGAATTTTAAGACACAGTGTTGGTTATAAAAATGCACTCTGTATAGGCGGCATTACAGGGTAAAAGTTCATGAAGGCCTCGTTACTGGAATTTGTAAGTAGCATTACAGAATCATGTTCCATTCATCAAAAGTGTTGAGTCCGTTTTCAATGGACCGACAGTAGAACATCCATTTAAACTCAAGCCTGTTGAGGATCGCTTGAGTATCACCACCTCTGTCGTGAGGGCGTATAGTGTCGATCACTTGCAGCGGAGGTCTAGTTCAGAGTGTTCTTTTTCCATAAAATGTTCCACTAGAGGTGCAGTTGTGACTTTGCAGCGTATCCTGCTCTTGTGTTGACTGATTCTTGCTTTCACTTTTTGGGTGGTCTGGCCCACATATATAAGGTTGCAGGGACATTTAATACAATAGATCACGTTAGTGGAATTACAGTTTGAAAAAAACTTCAATTTGTGTATACTGGTGCCATATTCAAACGTTTTTGTGTTGTTGGTGAGTGGGCATGCAACACAGTTTCCACACTTAAAATGGCCTGTGACAGGAGGTAGACCAAGGCATGATTGAATTGTGTTGTCAGTCCTAGATGGGGTGTGTGCTCGGACCAGGTGGTCCCGAATGTTGCGCCCCCGTTTAAAAGAGAACAAAGGAGCTTCTTTGGAGATATTCAGGGACGTGATGAGGGGCCAGTGTTTTTTAATTATTTTTGTTATCTTGTTACTGGCAGGGCAGAATGTGGTGACACAGGGGATGCGCGACATGGTTTTTTTGGGACTTGGTTCCAGTAAGAATTCTCTGTGTGAATACCATACGCGCTTCATTGATCTTTTGACCAGACGTCTAGGGTAACCCCTCCTCATGAGTTTGTCGCACAGGATGTCAGCTTCCCTTAGGTAGTCCTCTTTCATTAGGCTTCTCTCTATGCGCACGGCCATGCTTCAGCATACGCGCCCTACCGGCGCGATGACTTCTTAAACCCCTCCCCTTCATGGAAGAGGCCCGTGATTAAATCCCCCGCTGACACCGGGTCTCGCCAGTGCACCCCGCCAACTTCATCCACGGAACTCAAGTAAGTCGTTTCTCGGCATCCGCACAGCTTACCCCACCGGTTCGTGTCTGGCAGCCGCTTACTCCCTTCCCCTTGTTTCAGGTAAACGACCGCTAACGCCAGCCTGTAACGGCTCTGCCTTAATAACTTTGGACTACTGAACTGAATCAAACGTCCACACGCGGCTCCTTAAGTAAGTCGAGTGCGCGTTGGTTTTCAGGCAACTGCCCATGCCCGTCCTACTCCTTCACAATAGTAATTTCTCCACCTTTCTCCTTAGATTTCTGCTGCATGGCATCGGCCTTATTCAAGATGCCCTCTTGCACTTTACGCTGCCTTAACCGCTACGGCTTCCTCAACTAGTCTGCACTAATTAGCCAACTACAGACATCCCAAACGGATTTTACATATACCCATTGACGGGACCTGCTGAGCTATTACTCGATCTACTCTCGCAGTAAGCAATAGCACTACCCTACCCCCTCATTCCATGACTGGCGCGTCCCTCCCCTATGCCTCTTCTTCACGAACCAGGCCCTAGCTGTAATCCATGCATGCCGGCACTATCGCCCACGTCGGCCTTGTGGCGCTCTACCGCACGCCTTTTTCTTAACCCCTGAAGTACTTAACGCAGTCCCGTTGTAATCTGATACCGCACGCCTTTTCATAACGCCCGAAGCACTTAACACAGTCCCGGCGTAATCTTTTAACGTGCTCCTCCCCTTTTTTTCCGAATTAATTCGTGAATGATCTTTGCTTGGCCCCACTTTAGATACCGGCCCCCCCCTTTTTTAGTCAATACAGCCTTGTGCACAACTCTTGCATGTACAAGCTCCTAGGACCAAGGTTTTGAATCTCTTTTTTCCTCCCTATAGATTCTTTTCTGCTCACATTCTCTTGTCCTGATGATGATCTCAATTTTATGAGATCGAAACGCCGTCGACCTCGCCAACAAAAACTCCATTACTGCATTCAATTGATTTAGGAGTTTTTCAGATTATTACTGTTGTTGTTTTTTCAATGCGATGTATTTTTAATGTCACTACCACTTCCCTCACTTCACGCACGTCCACGTTATATGTGAGCACTGGAACTATTACTGAAGTATATTATACTCTATTTATGAAGATAATAAATGAGTAGTCATTTCAAACCTTGCGTCCTAACATATATTAAGTATACAAGTCCCTATGGGACTTTTTTGTATTATTTCATTTGACTAACACTAATTTTAAATCATTAATAGCCCAGGCTACCTAACTCTCCCCACAGCCACACGCTGACCACTTTTGGTTTCACTGAAAAGGATGAGCCAATGAGTGGTAGTCAATGACTTTAGTGACTTTTTAAAACTGTTGCCTATGAACTATGATATTTTAAAGGAGCAGTTACTGTGCCTAGGCTGCCGCGGCTGCCTTTCCTACCTTTCTCTCTTCCTCACTGCACCCGGCAGAGCTAAGGCAGCAATATTCCCATCACTGAAACGCAGCATGCTGCTAGACACTGCTTAACACCATCCTGGACTCTCACTCACCCAGTTTTCTGCTTTTATGGGTTGGTATTCACAGTGCTTTATTGCACGTAGAAGAGCCTCGCATACTTGATTCTTGCAGAACGGGCCAAGCTCTACAACCATGTCTACTACCGTCATCAGCCAGCTAGGACGTCACACTATTTATGTTCACACTCAACATTTGCCAACAGTCAGGTTTGTACTGCAGAGGAATGGAGGTTTAACCTGGCCAAGAGACTGTGCATGTACATGGGAACCACATTGGCAATGTACTTACTGTTTGTTCCCTATTCCACTTTCTCCAGTTACAGGAAAAGTACCCGTTATATTGAGTTCCTCCGTGCTGGATGGCTCTGCCACCTTGTCATGCATTCAACATGCAAGTTAAAAGCGGTAAACCAATCAATTGTATAACATCTTACCACATACCTACTCAGAATCTATCTGGGTATGATGGGCCTGGATTGTGCCAAACTGTACATTGCACTCAGCATATCCTCCTCATCCATTGCCAGAAGAACACGCTCTTGTGATGTTCTTGGCCTTATATTTCTGAGCTTTTGTTTACCCTGACTCTTGATCCATCTCTAAGTTAACACTTAAAAACTTCTCTGAATTTAAATAAAACCAGTTAGCACCAGGCCACAGGTGATTCAACAGCTAATTATTGAGCCCAGTGAGAGACAAAATTGTAGGAGCAATGGCTGGGCTTCAAGAGTAGCTGGACAGTGCATGGAAGGCAGAGTGATTTTCAGACTTATGTTATGGTTAATGCCTCCTGCAGAGTGCTGGTGTAAATTGTCAAATCTGATCAGCATTGCCTTGACCTCACTGACAAAATGAGTGAATGGATTCCCGAGCCTGATTTTGGAAGGGGCAAATGATCCCCAACCACATGGTGGGCCATTCTTCGACTCCACCGCCACCAATGGGTGGACAGTTTGGACCCAGAAGTGGTGCACCCTTTCATGCACTCTCCCCAACTCACGACTCCCTAGTTAAGACACTAAATATTGTTACCCTAGGGATAGGAGACATTAAGGAGACACACAGAGTCTTTACATATAAACCACAGTACCCCTGTTATAAATAATAATAATAATATCACTTATAAAGTGCCTGGTTACACCAGCTGGTGTGTCCCCGCGCTGAGACCAATCTTCCAAACAAAAAGAGGAAACAAAAGGAGGAGGTGAAATGGGTCAGGAAACACAGAAGAAAAAACTGGCATAGAACTTAAATCTGGAAAAGCCAGGTTTTTAGTCTTTTCCGTAAAAGGTTCTCCGATGGCTCAGCACAAAGAAACAAGGGCAGTGCATTCCAGTTTTTTGCTGCCAAGTAGCTGAAAGAGTGCGCGCCCATTCTTGCTCTTTTGACCTTGGGAATTTTAACCAAGTAAGTTCCGGTTGATCTGAGATGCCGTACTGGGTTATAAGGGACGAGTAGGTCCCGAAGGTAAAGCGGGCCTTTGCCCTGCAAGTTGCGGTGGCAAATGCACAGGGCCTTAAAAAGAATCGTTTTGTTTATAGGTAACCAATGTAAGGAATCAAGAGCTTTCCTAGAGGAAGCTTTCCTGGGTAGATTCAGGACTAAGCGAGCTGCTGCATTCTGGATACATTGTAACCCATGGAGACACTTTTTCATTGCTCCTAAATATAGGACATTTCTCGTAGTCCAATTGAGATGTTACAAGGGCATGGACCAGGGTTTTTCTAGCGGAAGTAGGTAGAATGTCCAGAGTTTTCCTTAACATTTTGAGAGTTCCAAAACACTTCCCTGCAACCTTCCTGGTGTGAGTCTCAAAAGAGAGGGTAGGATCCAGCCAGACTCCTAAGTTTTTTGCCTCTTTTTTGAGGTTAGGAACAGGGCCCAGGATCGGTGGCCACCAGGCTGAGAACCAGATGGAGGGAGACTTCCCCACTACCAGGATCTCTGTTTTACTGCCATTCAGTCTAAGGCAGTTATTTGCCATCCAAAGAGCCAGGTCCTTCAGGCAGGCTGCAAACTTGGTGGTTGCCTCCACCGAATTATGGGACAGAGTGACCACCAGCTGCGTGTCATCCGCATAGGACACAATGGTGACACCATGTTTTTCCATAGTCTCCGCCAAGGGTGCAATGTAAAGACTGAAAAGGGTGGGGCTCAGAATTGAGCCCTGCGGAACCCCCTGAGGGAGAGCAATGTTTTTGGAGATATGTGGGTGTTGTGTGACTTGGAATCTACGATCCTGCAGGAAGGAAGTCATCCATTTTAAAGCGACTCCGTCCAATCCACCTAATCTGAGGCGGTGTAGGAGTAGTTTGTGGGATACCGTATTGAAGGCTGCACTGAGGTCCAACAGGACCAGTGCAGCCATCAGGCCTTCGTCCGCACGCATACGTATTGTCTCCGTGGTAAAGAGCAATGCAGACTCCGTGGAGTACGTCGCTCTGAAGCCTGATTGCGAAGGGTGGAGTAGATTGTGTTGATTAATATGTGCAACCAGTTGTGTATTCACTACCTTTTCTGCTATTTTAGAGAAATAAGGTAAGAGTGAGATAGGCAGCAGGTTCTCCAATAGATTCACATCTGCTGTGGGTTTTTTCTTAAGAGGGAGAACGATTGCTTGTTTCCACATATCCGGGACCACCCCCCCTAAAAGGAGATTTCCAGCAGCTGCTGCACAAAAGGTAATATTGTATCAAGCCCTACGCTGATTACTTTTGGCGTGGTTGGGTCTATTGGGGAGCCTGATTTGATACTTAGAGCTTCCTTTTTCAGATCTTCCAAAGAAGGGAAGGAGAATTCTGAAAGGCAGTTTTCCCCCCGCTCCGGGGTCCTCTTGGTTTGGCAGGAGGTGCCGTTGCGAGCCTCATCAAGGAAAGCATCATATATTTTCGATACCTTCCCTTCCCACCCAGTTATAACTGGGTGGGATTGCAACGAGAGGCAGAATATTTATCTACAGACCTACCACCATTTGTTTGGCCAGAATACCCTGTCCACTCTCATCTTATGTACTGTATTAGCCGGAGGACCTTGCATTGTTAGTCAGTCCATTACCTGATTGTAGGAAAGTAGGATCTGCTTCTTATGGTTACCCCCACTTTTTGCTGAATGTAATACTGTTTTTGACTAGTCTGGTTGGGATCCTGATAATCAGGACCCCAGCCAATCTGCTTTCTCCTTAAAACTGTTATGATATGTACTAGATACACTCCAGATTGGATACTGGGGTACCCTTGTCAGTCCCTAGTATATAGTACACATGTACCCAGGGCATAGGTACCCCAGAGGCCTCCCATGGGCTGGAGCTTGTATTATGCCACCCATGAGAGGCCATGCAAAATGGAACTACAGGTCTGCCATTGCAACCTGTGTAAGCTGGTGCTTGCACCACTTACGAAAAATATAGGTTTACTATATATATAGGTCACTACACTTAAAACCTATCAGTCACCCCTCTAGCAGGCCTTGACAATCCTGAAGGCAGGGTGCTAGGTTTTACGTGAGAGGGTGCCCCTGGATGAGCAGAAAACCCTTGCAGCCTTCGGAGACCATTCTCCCGGGTTGTCAGTGACATATAGGTAGAGGTGCATTATATGCTCGCGTAAAATGCTATCTCAAAAAAGGCTGCAACAAAACATGTCATGTTTGGTATCAAACACCTTGGAATCATACCTCCACACCGGTAACCGGTGTGGGAGGTATGATTCCACCCTTCTGAACTGAGCTTCGTGGGGTCCCTGGTCTACCCGGTACCAGCCTTCTCGCCCCGGACAGCACAAAATGGTTGCTGCCATCCAGAGACACATTTCTGCCCTCCTACTGCTGAGCCAAGCTCAAGCAGGGGAAGGCAGAACAATAGGCATCCTGTCACAGGGAGGTGTGACCACCTCCCAGACAGGATTTAGTGTATTGTGCGTGGGTGGGTGCACTTCCAAAGGGCCTGAAAGTTTGCACGAGGGGCACACTTGGTGTCCCTGTGCATAGTCCAGCTCAAACCAGTTCTGTAGGCCGTTGGCTCCTGCTCTGGTGCGAAAATGTACAAAAGACATTGGAGTAACCTCCCCACTGTCCAAACCCTCTTCTGAGAGGGGCCCCTGAATCTGTCCAACCCTCTCCCGTGGGTACTTAAGGACTTACCTGGCTGTAGGACCCTAGATTTGACGTGGACAAGATTCTGAACAAGAAACCACTGAACTTCGACCGTCTGGACACTCTGGACTTCGCTGGACTTTGTTTGGGCCCGACTTCGTCTCCCTCCCAGTCTGAAGCATCATCTGTGCCCGTGCACCATACAGGCTCTGTGCAGGACCTGTGGAGCATCATGGACAACCAAAGAGATCTCCCTTGGGGTGAAGGAGTCACTCCCCTGCATTCGCAGGCACCATAATGCAACTGACCAGTCTGCTGATCCTGAGCTCCTGTAGACTCTGAATGCTCCAGCAACACAGGAGGTGGGTTCCTATGCTCCTTGAGGTTGAGCTGCCCTCTCACCAAGTCTGTGGCCAGTATCTCTTGTGGGAATTGCATAACCCGAACCCCTGTGCACCACATACTTTTGCAAGTGCATATGCTTGTTGGTGTTTTCCGAACAAGTGCATTGGGCTACAAATAGCCCCAATCTTTGGGCACATTTCCTACAAAGAACTTTGGCCTCTTCACACTGAGTGCTCTGCAAACTGTCGTTTTGTGAAATCGCTTGAGGTCCTCTTGCGACTCCTGTGCCTCCGGCCTGTGAGTCCACTTGAGGGTCAACTCTGCTTTTCTTGGGCTCCTCTGGTTGCTCCAGGCCTGCCCTGACTCCCCTTGCTGTGGTGAGTCCCCTGGTCCTTGCTGGGCCAGACCGTAACCTTCCTTGACCTTCTTCATGGGTTGCTGCTGCCAAGGCTTGTTGGTGCTCCCGCCGGACACCGACCCCTCAGCACTGGACATCCTTTGTGGGAAAGCTCGTATCCGGCTCCTGGTCATCCTCAATGTCTCCTGTTCCCAGTGGCTGCAGAGTCAAGGTCTCCATCATCACACCTGAAGCACCCGACATCGGTGGTCATTCGTCTACAGTGCCCCTGGTCACTCCTGAGTGACCCAGACTCTGTCCCCTCTGCTTTCAGGTTCCTTTCATCAAGAATCGACTGGTGGGTTCCACCGGACACTTTTCTTCTTTCCGGCAGTGGCTTTTCTTTGAAGTCTCCCATTGAGATTGACGACGGTTTCCGGCACCACTCCAGCCCTATGCACCCGGCTTCCCTGGGAAAGGTAACTCTGGTATTTCAGTATCCACTGGTGGGGTGGCTCTCCAACCTTCTATGATCCAAAGGGTTTCCTCGTAATCCACTGGGAAGGGTCTTTAAACACTAAAACTTCAACCACGACTTTCCCATAGAATTGTACGGAGCACCCGATCGTGTTCCCACACTGCACCCGTCCTCCGTGGGGTCCCTACTTACTCACATTGGGTGGTTCTTTGGGGTCCCAGTGATTCTACGTATCCCAGACACTGTCTTGATTCAAGTCGTGGTTCTTATACCACAATTTGTAGTATATGGTTTGTATATGGTTTGGTCCCACTGTGTATTATTGCTACATACTGTTGATTCTGTGCTATTGTATTGTGTATTGTGTGATTATCTCCGTTTAGGAGATACTGTGTCGTACTAGAGAGTGTTATATTAATAAATATATATTTTTATAACTACTGTGTGGTTCTCCTTTCATTTAACCAATACTATAAGGTTGCATTCTGGTAAAACAAGCTGCTTAACATTCCTTCAAGACTAAGCATGAAGGCTGCTCTCCACAGCTACCACTTGGATAGCTTTCTAAGGTTATCTTTGACCTCTTAAATCACCATAAGGGTTGTTTGGACTGGTGCAAGGTGCCCACTTTAATTAGTGGACAGCATATACCAGGCCAACTTCTCACACTGATGTCCACAGTTATTAGTTACTCTACGACCATCTATGAGGGTCATGGGTGGATACCAGACGTTTTACCTTTTTTCTTTGTTATATTCCATATAGGTACCATAATATAGGCCTCAGTAACTTAATTACCCTTCACCTATATTCTTCCCTACATTACACTTGTCACGGTTTACAGGGACTGACCTTTTACCTAGATACTACACTGCATTCAGAACACAGGTTTCTCCCTGGTTCGAGATCTCATACATTATGCATGAGGATTCTTGGAAGCACAGCAGGACTACCATCTCCTGTATAAAATCTATGTACAAAGTTCATGCCCAACGTCATCCTTAGGCCGACACAATAACACAGCAAGACAGGACCCCTGGGGAGACCTATGGGTATATGAATGAATGAAGGAACATTTCTAAAGCGCGTGGTTACCCGGGGGCATCCCAGCGCTGTGGAGCCATTTATGCTTTGAGCAGATCAGGGAAAGAGAAAGGTTTTCAGAAGTTTTCTAAAATTAAGATAGTTAGGCTCGGAACGTATATGGTGGAGAAGGTTGTTCCAGAGCCTGGCCACGTTATATGTGAACAATTGGCCTCCACTTCGTGAGCGATTGATCTTAGGAACTGAGATTAAACCCTTATTATCGGATCTCAGGGCTCTGTTGGGTCGGTAGGGTTGAATCCATGAACGAATAAAGAGCAAGCCTTTTCCGGAGAGTGCTTTGTGTGTAATGCACAGTGCCTTGAATTGAATTCTTTCCTGAATAGGGAGCCAATGCAAGGTAGCGAGAGAGGATTTCTCTGAGAGGCGTCTGGAAATATTCAGAAGCATGCGGGCCGCACAATTCTGTACCGTTTGCAGTCTTTTGGTGGCGGCCTGGGGCGCTCCCAGGTAGATGGCATTAGCATAGTCCAGTCATTACAGAATGAGAGCCTGGACTAGCAGCCGTCTAGCAGCAAATGGTAACAGGGGGAGTATCCTTCTAATCATTCTTAGAAGGCCATAGCAACTGGCTGCGACTTTACGTGCTTGTTCCTTGAAATCAAGGTTGCAGTCGAGCCAGACCCCTAAGCTTTTAATCTGTTTTTTTGGAACAGGGGGCGATCCTAAGCAGCCAGGCCAAAGAAGATCTATATTTGAGGGGGCGGAATTCCCCAGGAGCATAAGTTCGGTCTTTGCTCCATTAAGTTTTAAGAATGAGTTGTTCATCCAATTGAATACCTTCTCGAGGCAGGAGGCTAAATCAGGACCATATTGGTTGTGTTGTTTCAGGGAGACGACTAACTGGGTATCGTCGGCATATGTGACGATCTGTATACCAAATGGGCATACAATTTCTGCCAGCGAGCTCATGTATATATTGAACATGGTGGGGCTTAGGGAGGATCCCTGTGGGACCCCACATGTCAGGGGTATTTGTTTCGAGGAGGATTCTTCTTCAAAGACTGTAAAGACCCGGTTTTCAAGGAAGGACTGTAGCCATATTAATGCTAATCCAGTCACTCCCGCCTCCCTAAGTCTTTGGATCATCAGGTGGTGATTAATCGTATCGAAGGCTGCGCTAAGGTCCAGCAAAATCAGGGCCGCGCAGCCTCCGTTATCAAGAATCTTCCTAGTTTCCTCTACAACGGCAAGAAGAGCAGTCTCCGTGCCCTGTTGGGATCTGAAACCTGTCTGAGTGGGATGAAGGCAGTTATTGTTTTCTAGGAAGGCTGAGAGAATCGAGTTAGTATGCTTCTCAGCTAATTTGCTTAATCCAGGCAGCAGGGAGATCGGTCGATAGTTTGCCCACTCTTCTGGGTCAAGGTTTTTTTTTTTAGGAGTGCTTTGACCCTGGTATGTTTCCATAGGGATGGCACAATCCCTGCCTTGAGTGATGTGTTTATCACATCAAGTATAACTGGCGACACAACCTCCGCGATCTGATGAAGAATGATGGGGGGAGCGGGGTCTGTGGGGGAACCCGATTTTAACTCTCTCAGGAACCCTTGTAGGGTAGTAAGATTGAGAGGCGGGAATTCTTCCAACAGAACCTGTGCTTTCGGGATTGCAGTATCTGTTGATGAAAGAGTTTGATCATCTATGATTTGAGGAAAGGACTTGTAAATGGTTTGTATTTTTTCAGAAAAAAATTCTGCTATTTGATTGCACCGATGTTGGACATTGTCAAAGGTGGTAGGGGGGCTGAGGGGTGTGAGGAGAGATTTGGCAATCTTAAATATTTCATGTGGGAAGTTTGCAGCTGATGTGATTTTTTCTTGATAGTAGAGAGCTTGGGCATTTTTTATTTCGGTTTTATAGATTTTGATAGCTTCTCTATATTTAGCTTTCCTGGAAGCGGAAAAGTCCTTCCTCCAGCTTCTTTCGTATTTTTTACATAGCTGTTTCAGTTCACGTAGTTTCTGGGAATACCAGGGATTTTTCTTTCCTCCCACCTTTTCTGAAATCTCTTTCCTTGGGAGGACTCGATTAAGTGAAGACTCCAGCCAATTATTGAAATTGTCGTTTGCAACAATAGGGTTTGAGTGAGATAATGGAATAGTGTCTTTTAGATAACTTATCCAGGAATCCAAGGGGAGCTTAGACCATTTGCGAGCCAGTTTAGTGGTTCTGGCAGCTGGTGAGATGGAGTCAGGTAATACCCAAGTTAAAGGAAGTAGAAAGTGGTCTGACCACGGTAGAGGGACAGACTTACCAACCAAAAGGTTATGTATATTTGAAAATATAGGGTCAAGCAAGTGACCTTTCGTGTGGGTGGGGCCATCCACTTTTTGAGTGAGTTGGAACGTTGACAGTTCGTCGGTAAGTTCCAACGTGGATGAGGATTGGACATCATCGAAGTGCATGTTAAAATCTCCCAGAATTGTGAAGTTGGGGGAAGAACTGGCAAAGTTTGCTACAAGATCGGGAAGGTCTTTGTTAAAAAGACCGAGGGGGGCGGTAAACTAAGATCCCTGAAAAGGTGTAAGTGGGTGATAGGCTGATTACGAAGGTCATACTTTCACAGTCAGGAATAGGATTTATCGTAATCCGGCATATAAAATCAACTTTATGAATTATAGCTAAGCCGCCTCCACGGCCTAGATTTCGGTCAAGTCTCTGAATTGCATAATTCGGAGGAAGGGCTTGAACAATGGCAGGGTCTGTCTCTTTATTTAACCATGTCTCTGTTAAAAATAAAACATCTGGGTTCTTCTCTTCTAGGAGTAAGTACATTTCAGTAGAGTGTTTAGGAAGTGAGCGGCAGTTAAGTAAAAACATCGTGATCTGTTTCTTGTTGGGGGTGTCTACAGGGGGTTGAAGAGTGGCATGAAGTTTAAAACTACAGTGTGTGCCTGCGTGCTGGTGCTGTCTAGCAACATAGTGTGAGCACACTTACTTCCCACTTCTCTTCTAAGGTGGTGGAGTTGCTCCGTGTTATAGGAGCGCCTTTCCCTCACAAAACCGGCAGGGTGTCCTGCCCCTGGCCCTGATTGGGCGCAGACAGGCTTGCCTTAGGCGCGCCCACTGCGCGCGGCCGCTGTGCGGTCGCGCCATCGGCAATTTTATGGAGCCGAGTGTTTGCGTCAGCGTCAAAGACTAGAGCGCTGACTTGCCAAACGTTTGTATAACCCCCCCGGAGCTATAACACAGCTCTTACGTACAGTGCACAAAATACAGTTTTAAAAGTAATCTCTAAAACATTAGTTAAACACTTTCTAAGATATTTAAATCAAGAAGTTTCCTTAGGACAAAGTGGATTCTGCCCTATCACCACTCGGAAATGGCAGAAAAGGCGCCACTGCGCGGTCGCGTCATCGGCAATTTTATGGAGCCGAGTGTTCGCGTCAGCGTCAAAGACTAGAGCGCTGACTTGCCAAACGTTTGTATAACCCCCCCCGGAGCTATAACACAGCTCTTACGTACAGTGCACAAAATACAATTTTAAAAGTAATCTCTAAAACATTAGTTAAAAACTTTCTAAGATATTTAAATCAAGAAGTTTCCTTAGGACAAAGTGGATTCTGACCTATCACCACTCGGAAATGGCAGAAAAGGCGCCACTGCGCGGTCGCGTCATCGGCAATTTTATGGAGCCGAGTGTTCGCGTCAGCGTCAAAGACTAGAGCGCTGACTTGTCAAACGTTTGTATAACCCCCCCGGAGCTATAACACAGCTCTTACGTACAGTATAAACAAAATACAGTTTTAAACGTAATCTCTAAAACATTAGTTAAAAACTTTCTAAGATATTTAAATCAAGAAGTTTCCTTAGGACAAAGTGGATTCTGCTCTATCACCACTCGGAAATGGCAGAAAAGGTGCCCTATATATATACATCACATCTTGCTAAGATAAGAAAGAGGAGACCGAGACTTCCCGGCCGACACACTGACCAGAGACGCTGAGGTTCCTGCATGCAGACACTCCAGCTCGCAGTGATCTAACATCCCTCGCGGGGTGTCCAACTCAAGACCAGGACGGGGTCCCACAGTCTCTCAATTCAGGTAATGGGGTTGACTAAATCCTAGAGGGATTCTTGGCTTAACACCTACATACATGCTAGGTACACATAGGTACATCTAGTTAGGAGGCATCGTAGGAATACGCATCTTTTATCATGTGTCTTATATACTCTAATGTATTCATGATTATTGCAAGATGGTAGAGCTATACCATCCATTCACCTTTATAGTACTGCTAATCATTTATATCTTATACTGTCTAACGGTTGTTGCAGCTCATTTATTTTACACCAGAATAACAACTGTTCAATAAATACTTATTGAAAAACGCCCAGCCTGTTTATTCGGTGTATCTCACTGAAACAGACTAAGTAAGCACGAGTGACTGAGCAAAAGTTAGTATATTGTTTCCACGGTCCTGAGGGATCAGGATTGTCATGTTCGATGGTTGCCAGGAACTATTCTCTCCTTGGTAAGAGGAGAGTCTAGTGGCACTGTGAGCTAGTTGGTACAAAATAGCCAACATACCCGGTGGGGGTGTTCAGAGTCAGTCTGACACCAATCCTACAGTGTATGTTGTCTAAACGTGCAGATCCTGTATACTTTTTATAGGAATTATATGACATGGCACCGCCAACATTGGTTAGGTACTTATTTAACAGTAGAATCTGAGTAGTTCAGTCGTGCTATTCTCAGAGACCCCGACTCACAAATCCCCAGAGACGTCTGGAGTGGGAGGGCACAAACTCCGCCACAGCCGAGTAGGCGAAAAATACTATTTATTAGCTGTTGGTTAATCAAGCTTGAAGGTCACAGTGTTCCTAAAAATTGTGCAAAACACCTTATCTTAGTTCTCTTGAAAAGTTATTTCGTGTTCTAAACACAATGACTAATCAGGTCCTAGACCCACTAAACCAGCCATTGCCGCTCTCGGAAGATGAGGAAGATGCAGACGCAATACATATTGCGGCAAACATTAGAAACGTAGTCACCCTGAAACTGCTTGCGCATGGTTTAACGCCTAGGGGTGGCGTAGTAGCTTTCGTGATTGAGGCACACGAATTATACAGAACAGAGGTATTTTATTCGTGGGTTACATTCCCAGCAGCAAATGCAAGAACAAAAACATTTCATTACTATACAGAAGATGAACTACCAGCGGAATATTGTCCGTATGAGGACATTGAGGTTCCGCTCACATACCAGGAACATTTATAATGGTTTAAAGGCGCCCTACCCCATACAAGAAGTAGAGTAAGTCTCGGCCCGCTCGGAAGAGAGGGAGCAACATGGCCAATATTAGCAGCCTACACACCACATCCTGACATCGAAACAATGCCCAGACCAGACTTACGAATACTTCACAAAGAATTAATAAAACTTGACAGGAACATGAAGCAATTCGTCATGAGGACACTTACAGTCCAGCCAGCGATGGTAACAACAAATACAGCTCACGTTCAAAACACAGCAACTAAGATTACACCACAAACGTTACACGCAGTAATGGGTAAAATGCCCGCAAAACGTGAACAGATGCCATTCTGGGAAGCTCAGAAAATAACACAGTAAGAAGCGGTATTTCCGAATACTAGCCCTTATGAGAAACACAGAATGCTGACAATCTGCTTGCCCATGGGGGTAACGCCACAGATAGAGGATTGTACCTCTTGGGGTACAGTTTTCGCTGCCATATATACCAGAACTCATGGTATACTGTCCTTAGCAGTAATACCAGATGTATTAAGACAAATACAAAATGAGTACGGAGCAGAGCCTGCTCTGAACTTAGGGATGAAATTACTAGGTAATTATGCCCAGGTATCAGCCATAATATTAGCAAATATTAAAGGGGAGGCAGCATCAGTGGCTATCCGCCAATGCCTAAGGGAGTTCAGTCCTTTACAACAGGAGCACGAACTACCTAAAATAATTGAAACTTCATATGCAGAATTAGGCAGGGAGAGTTTAGGTGGAAAAGCATTAAATCCGCAACTGATGGGTAATACCGAAAAGGAGACCATCAAGCAGACACCTGCTTCATCAAAAAAGAAGTGGGACAATGACAAAAAACAAAAAGTTAAAGAAAACAGATCTCAATCCAGAGGTAGATCTCCTCCACAGGAGCCCTCCGAAAGGAGGTATAGCCTTAGGAATAGGGACAATATTAGGAAACCTGGCAGGTATCAGGATACTGATACACGTTCCTCTCATTCCTTTCAGGGTTCAACGAAAAACTCAGAGAGGGAATGACGGTCAGACAGACAAGAAGAGCGTACAAGGTCCAGAGACAAGCAGCACGCTCAAGAATATACTTCCAAAAAAGAAGATAAACCAAAACAAAAGCCACACTTCAAGAAAAAGAAGGTTGCAGGTCTAAAGATCAGACATGCCCAGAATTCTGAGGACTCTACTACTGAACGGGGAGTGGGCTCTGACGATGCTAGACAGTGCGGCAGAAGTAACAATAGCTCACCAGAACCTGATGGAATTTCTGGTGACAGCGGACTTGAATGATTATATCACAGTGGAAACCCCTGATACTAGGATAAGTGTCCCACTTAAATTGTATGAATTAACACTCCAAATGGAGGGGGACAAATGCAGGACAGTTAGAGGTCTCTTTTGGGAGAACCTAACGTTTGGCTATGACATTTTGTTAGCTGAACAAGATTGGCCGCCAGCATTCGTGATGGATTGCCCTAGGGGAGAAACAGTAATTTTACCAGCATTCTCCGACCATGTTCCCAAACTTTTGAAATATACATACGCGCAGGACTGGGCGGTAGCACAAGCTCCGGCATTATACAAAAACCATGTTGGATGGGATGAGGATTCAACCCACCACATAATTCCATTGAAAAATACTCCGACTGCACAAAGGCAGCATCCAATAAAGCAAGAAGCTAAAAAAGAGGTCAGTTAGATCTTAGATCAACTTGAATACCAAAGAGTGATTGAAACATGCACCTCTCAAATGAATAACCCTTTGTTTCCCATATCGAAACCGGACAACACATACCGTCTAGTGTTGGATTACAGACATTTAAACACTTGCACTAAAACATTTGCAGTACAGAATGCACAGTGCCGCATTAATGAATTACATTGTGTGGAAAAAATACAAAACAACGCTAGATATCTCAAATGGATTTTTCTGCCAAAATATAGCGCCTGAGAGCAGATATTTGACAGCATTCTCAGCGCTAGGCTCGCAGCGTCAATTTTGTCAACTCCCCCAGGGGTATAAGAACAGCCTGGGGTTATTTTCGGCTAGGGTAACTGAATTGCTTCAAAATCTAGATGAGGAGGCATTGTCCTACGTAGATGATATTTATCTAACGGATGATGACCTGGAGGAACACTTAAACAGAGTAAACACCATAATTTTGGGATTTGCCTCTGAGGGTTACAAATTCAACTTCAAAAAATCGAAGATTGCCCACCTTAATGTCCTTTTTCTAGGGTATGAGCTTTCAAGTGAAGGGAAAAGCCTAGCAGCTAACTTTTTGGAAAAATGTGTGCTGCTCCAACCTCCAAAAACATTAAAAAATGTACAATCAATCCTGGAATTCCTGAACTTTGGCAGAACATACATTTTAGATTACTCAGAAAGAGTAAAACCTTTCTACGATTTAATAAAACCTGATTTCTCAATCAGACAATGGACACAGGAGCACACTGATATCCTTCGTTCTTTACAAGCTGACATGATTGCTTCAAAACACTTACTGTTACCGACCAGCGAGGTACAGAGTTCGCTCTAGGAAGCGGCCCCTCAAAAGAAAGCGGTTGATTTACTCACCATCTGCTCTCACCAGGATTTCTATTATAGCTACTCGACCAAATACGGATGGCGGATGCCACCGGATTGGTGATGGATCACTAATCAGGATCCTTCCCCTCAATACAAGGTTGGGGACAGAATCCGCAACCGGACTGTGGGCTCCAACCACCCGGAAGCCACGACCTGAACACATCCAGATTAGGTTGCCTCCCCACACCCCCCTTGTCCTGAAGAAGACCCGCTAGCTGAGGAATGAAATTCCCTCTTGATCTTTAAGTCGGGTCGAAACGTCGACGCTTAACCCCCAATGGGCCTGGACCAAACGTCACTCCTGCCCCTCCTGAGATCATAGACAACATTTATCTGTCAGCTCGCAAGCTATTGTGAATTATTGTTCAAAGCAAATTTATTCTGGACAGGCTTTAGATAATTGGTTCCTTGATAAGTCGTGACCAGTTATATACTTTTTGCATTGATTATAAGGCTGTATTTGAAAACGTCTCTTAATAGGTTTTTCTTTTTCTAATTTCCACTTCTTTGCACGAGCACTGCCTTCCTCTCACCCCCTTTTGGATCAACCACTCCTTCTTACCTATGGAGTATAGTTGAACATTCATCAAATTGTGTTAATGAATTTGAAAACATTAAATAAATGTTTGTTTAGATATGAATTTGAAGTCTAAATCTGTGTGTCAATTGGGTGCACATTCTAAACAGTGTTTTGGGATTTTGTTTACCCACCATTGCTGACTATCTGTATGCATGAAATTGTAGTTTAAATCTTAAATTTTCTTGCAATTGTGCTTCTTCTGATACTGAGGTCTTGGACCAATTGTTTTTCGTATCAAAACACTTACAGACATGCGTAAATGTACGCAACCTGGTGATCCGAATAGTTGCAGGTCAATCTGGGTACACCTATCTGACATATAATGAAGGTGAGACAGTACCAATAGCGTACAAATCACATTTGTACACAAATGCTGGGATGCGATTTGCATCAACAGAAAAAATTCTAACAGCAGTACAAACTGCTGTAGTAAGAGAAAGAGCGTATAATAGTCGTTACCCCAGTTCCAGCCTTAGAGGCTGCGACAAAGGCAAGCGTTCCCAACGCTAAAGCCTTACATCCAAGATGGATACAATGGGCTAATTCTCTCACTGCAACAGATGTAGACTACAGGTACGACCCAAATCTAAAAACACAAGCATTTCTGCAATACAAACAAGAATATCCTCTACCAAATGAAATAATGCCTCTGGATCAGTATGAATATATAATTTACACTGACGGTTCTGCTCAACCGGCCATAGGGAGTAAACAGCAATACAGCGCCGCGTGTTCTATCGTTAAAGGTTGCATGCAGGATGGAAAGTTTCATCCGAGTTGTACAGAAACGCAGTCTCTAGGAGACTGCACGGCACAGCTAGCAGAACTAAAAGCACTAATACTGGCACTGGTAAATACAGATCGAGAATTCCCCACACTAATCGGGTGTGATTTCTTTTACTGTGTACAGTCATATAATGAATATTTACATCACTGGGGACAAAACGGGTTTAAAGATGCAAAAGGTGGCACAATTAAGCATAAAAGCTATGGGAACAGGTAGTGGAGTTGAAAAACGAACTACCAAGGACTCACGTGATACATACACTGAGTCATCAACGTGATGGCTTTCACGTTGAAGGGAATTCATTGGCTGATGAAGCCGCAATGGGGCTGTACTCACAGCTTCCGTAGCTGCAATCACTTGTTCAAAAATGAGAATAGATGGTGAGATAATGGTTGCGATTATTGCTACATGCAATAACTCAGCAGTACCGAAAAGGTTTCCACTCAAATACTCCTACAAGTTAGATGCAAACAATGTTCCATTTGCTCAAATTCCTGGAGTGGGGGATAGAGTAATACCAAATATGGATCGTAGGTTAGGATTAATTCTAGCAGCACACGAGGATATAGGGTCTGCACATGAAGGAGTTACAGCAGCTGTTTCTTTATTGAAATAGCGCTATTGGTGGCCATGCCTAAGAAAGCAAACTAAGGACTACGTCTTGAAATGCGACATCTGTCAGCAGATGAAAGTCTCCACAGTAACACGTCCAGTGCAAACACCATTACTAATATCAGACAAGCCACTGGCGTGTGTCTATTTGGACCGCTGCGGCCCCTTACAATCTGATGGGGCTTACAAGTATATCATGGTTGCAGTGGATTCCTGCTCTAGGTTCCTATGGGTGTGGCCCCAGCGCTCGGCTGATGCTCGAACTGTTATAAAAGATTTGCGAGTCTTTATAGGGACATACGCAATTGGCACATTACATTCTGACCTTGGCCCCGCGTTGAGCTCTAGGGCTTACAAGGAAGCCATGGGAAGTTTGGGTGTAGTATTGCAGTACTCCTCTCCATACCATCCCAAGGGAAATTTGGTTGTGGAGAGGAAAAACCGGGACTTAAAGCAGTCTTTAACAGCTAGAGTATTAGGCTCGGGTGGAAATTGGGTAAAACATCTTTATGGAGTTCTAAGGGCATTAAATAATCAGCCAAGAAGTTCTCTAGGGGGTGTCACTCCTTATGAGGTCCTATTTGGGACCAGAATGTGGGTACCTGATCTTGATTGTGAAGGCACAGTGGCGAATGAAAAACCTTTTGACATCCATAAACGTTTGGCTGTTTTACAGGACCTGAATGAATCCAGGGCACTACAGAGTAATGTCCAGGTGAAAAGGACCACCACCTGGGAAGTAAAAAGTGTCAAGGCAACACCTGTCTGGATCCCTAAGGTTGGGGATCTGTTCAGAGAGAAGATAGCGGACAAAAAGGAATTTGGACCATCATACAGAAAGCCTGTAGCTGTCCTGGCAGTTGAAAGAACAAGGACAGTACTTCTGCCACCTCTTACCGGTAAAAAGGAGAAAAGATTTGTCTCAATAGACCTGATCAAACCACACTATGTGGCCGATACTGAGTAGTAGGCCGCGTGGACTTCGGAGTAACAGACACCCTCCTCTCACAACTATACAAGAAGTTCAAACAGAAAGACTAATCACGTTTGAAGGGTCACCTGCACGGAATGATGGACTAAGCAACAATGCAATGGAACTCGTTCCTCTTGAAACTGAAGTTCAAAATGAGAACTCCACTGAAAGACAAATTTCAATTCGGCCAAACACGGATATCTACGTCAACATGCCCCAACAAAAGCAAGCTACAGTTTCCACAAAACCTGCGGAACTACCGAAAATTGATCGAACTACATCTGGCTATTTCATTGACTTCGATGCCTTTTCATTTGATCCAAGTGAACCTGAAACGATGCCAGCCCAAAAATCTCGTCTACAGCGATTCAAAGATTTTCTGAACTTTCTTAAAAAGACTTACCTGGTATCACCTTGGGTCGAACTCTGGGTAACTACCGGGATACTTTTCTTTCTTTTCTGGATGGGCCTAGTGACTGTCTTTAGTATGCTTATTAGTGGAACTTATCTTAGACAAACCTCTGCAGCACAAAAAGTGAATGTGATTCTGAAACCACATCTATCTTCACATCGTGTAAAAAGAGACCTATCATCAGTGAACATTACAGAAGTTCCTATACCTGATGGTATAGTGTGGGACAAGGTTGATTGCGATATATTTGGACCGACCAAACTTTTAAAAATACCACATTTATTTAAAATTTCATTGAGTGATATCATTACCTCCAGTGCATTTTCCGTTGATTGGGATTATGAAACTATAAATAATATGTTGTCTGATTTAGAAAAATCTGCTGCATTTTCTAATAATGACATGTTGGAAGACACATCAGACTTTGAAACAATGTATTGCTATCAACATTATGGTCATCACTTTCTGCATAAATCTGCTAATACCAGAAATGTTTTTACATACCACCAATGGGAACATTGCCCGACTCCGCCGAAAAGCAGTTCAAAAATATTTGCACTAACATTTTTGTATTTTTTGGGGTTTAACACATCAGACCCAACCTCATATTATTATAAGGTTGCACCAACACCAGCACAGAAAAATATGTTGACAAACACCAAACAGATTTATTCTGCTTCCTTTATTGCCCAGTTGTCTGAACAAGGTTTTGACTTTTGGAAAGACACCATAGACTTAAAATCTGTCTGGGGTACTAGAGACTGGCAGGTCTAGGGAACGGAGGCGCTATTTAGAGCATGCCTTATTCCTCAGCAAATAATGTTTTTGAATGAAATGGTGCAACAAACAACCTGTCTTGGACTAGCCAAAAACAAAGATTTGAATACACCTCGAGTGCCAGCAGCATCACACACTGAGGGTAACACAACATCACGGGAAGAGGTTACACTAGATGCCATCATGCAATACAATAGATCGGACCCCGATTGGAAGGGATGGTTGATTTGGCCTACAGACACCAATAACTGTCAAGAAAGATTCTTGGGTAAAACTAAAGGATTCGGTATCAATAGGCCAGATCCACGTTACGTACAGAGACAACACCCAGGGGTAGTGACATCATACAGTGTTGGGAAGTTATGACTAAAGCTGAACACGGTCAAGACGGAGGTCCTCATCCTCGGCTCCAACCCCTCATCCTGGGATGACTCCTGGTGGCCAACGACGCTGGGAGCAGCCCCGACACCCACCGACCACGCACGCAACCTGGGAGTCATCCTCGACTCAACGCTCTCCATGGCCAAGCAAGTCAACGCAGTCTCCTCCTCCTGCTTCAACACCCTCCGCATGCTTCGCAAGATCTACAGGTGGATCCCGACAGACACAAGAAGAACAGTCACCCAGGCCCTCGTCAGTAGCAGACTTGACTATGGGAACGCCCTCTACGCGGGAGCCCCGGCCAAGCTCATCAAGCGACTGCAACGCATACAAAACGCCTCCGCACGCCTGATTCTCGACGTACCACGCCACAGCCACATCACCCCCACCTGAGGAACCTGCACTGGCTCCCCGTCGACAGGAGGATCACCTTCAAACTCCTCATCCACGCACACAAGGCACTCCACAAAACTGGCCCAGCCTACCTCAACAGACGACTCTTCTTCTACGTCCCCAACCGCCAGCTGCGCTCCGCCGACCTCTCCCTCGCCACCGTCCCTCGCATTCGAAGAACAACCACCGGCGGCAGATCCTTCTCACACCTCGCCGCCAAGACCTGGAACACCCTTCCACTAAGCCTACGACAGACCCAAGACCTGCTGACCTTCAGGAGGCTACTCAAGACCTGGCTGTTCGACCAGTAGCAGCACCCCCTTCCCTCTCCCCAGCGCCTTGAGACCCTCACGGGTAAGTAGTGCGCTCTACAAATTCTGTGATTGATTGATTGATTGATTGATTGATGCCTCGATTGGTTGAAGACCTCAACACTTACACATGTGAAACAACACTTATCCTTACTTACAGAGGATGTGGACCTAAGGGATTTTTATTAGGCCCTAGGAAGCCACGTCAGAAACATTTCTATTATGCTGTCTACAATGAGATTTGGAAAATATCACAACAAGAGGCCGCGGAAAGAATACGAGAAATAGATCGTATAAATCTAGAAAAGGCTCTAGCAGTGGTCGACAATGGGTTAAGGACCCTAACTTCCAGGATAGATTCTCTAGGCAACATTGTATCTTCTGCTATTGATGTACTAGAACAGGATCTCTCCATATTACAACACGGGCAATCAAAATTGCGTTCTATTATGTTATTAAGCTGGACGCTGCAATCTTTGCGCGCAGGCTATTTGCCTTGGCGTTTCATAAACGATACGTCTCTGTTTTCTTCGTACAATCTGACAGAAAAACAGATAGAAATTGCACAAAGGGGAGCAAAATATACAATGCTGCGTATTGAAAAATTGGATAGATTAGCATTTACAGTGGCAGAGTCACCGTCCACGGAATTGTTAATCCATGGTCACATAACTCTTCCGGTCACTACTTTTCAATTCCAATATTGCCTTGAACAAATGCAGGCAGGCAGATATGAAGAGATGGGTAGGGAATTCATCAAGGAATCCTGGGAATTACCGTACAGATTTCGATGACGGAGTGGGGAAAAAGAAGTGTTTCTAAGCGGTACTAACTGCGAGAATACTTCAAGTGGATCACTTATATGCCAGGATATAATGCTTCATGGGGCCTGTAACGGTTCGGTAGCTAACTTATCCTGTCACTTAAAGGGTACCCCAGCTGCCGTGATCACTCCAGTGTTCAGGCTACTTTCGAATGGGAGTTACTTGATGCTGAACAATCAAGGCTGCTGTGGGATGCTTCCGGGCATCGCATATCTAGTAACCGTGAGCTCCAGGGTTACTTGCTGTATGCAAGTATTGTTTCCACCAACACATATAGTCAGGGAGGCGCCGTTATGGCCTTCACTAAATGTTTTGTTAACACGGTTTGATGCTTTGAGCAGGATGAAAGCCCTGCTTATACAGAAATCTGTGCCCTTAACCTCCGCTCGAGAGACCTTTGATCTTCAAGTTGCAAGATCTTCAGCAGAGATACAGGCACTTATACGTACAAATTGTCCCTTCCATTTCGCAGAAATGGTAAATCGTATCTTTAACATGTCTGATACGACAGGCATCGTCCACCTATTTAAGACCAGAGGTTCTGGACTATTAAGCACCTTTCAGACAGTCCTCGGAGTTATACCAAACTTTATACACTCCGTATTTGGAAGCATATTTGGAGGGCTGCCGCTGATCCTGTTTCTAATAGCAGGTATCCTGATTGTCGTTTTTCTGCTATGCAGTGGATGTCCCAGTCACCAAGGAGATGGGAACAGTACTCCTGGAGCGAAAATACTGTGATCGCATGGTACAACTACTAGGCACACCTCGCCTAAGGGAACTAAGTGCTTCTTGGTTCTTGTCATTTAGACCAGTCTGGATGGACTGCATCTTACCAACTTATCAAAGTGACTGTTCAAACTACTGCATACAAGACCAAGTTAGCAGAGATCAATGCGGAGATCGCGGACAATAGGGAGTACCTTATGAAACAAAAAATCTCCAAACTTCAGAAGGACATACAGAAGTTTGACAAGGAGAAGGTTTACCCCTATCTGAAAGCAGACTATACCGCACCAGGGGCAAGCTTTTCTTCTGATGAGAACTCCAACCCCTTTAGGAGAGGCTCCTCGTCAAACAGCGACTCCAGCAATGGAAGCTGGAGTGGGAAGAACGTGAGACATAAGACACGCCCCATGTAGCCACCATATAACATGCCACTTTATCAGGGACCCCAATTTTGGCAGTACCCGATGTATCATCAGGGCCCACCGCCCTTCTTCCAACAAGGTAACGAACCCCCTTTTTTAGACAGAGGTTGGGGCAAAGGAAGAGGGCGCAGAAGAGGGTACCAAAAGAGAGTGCAGTGGCAGGAACAACCGACACACTCGGTGGAGACAAGGAGCCAGACAAGAGGGAAGAGAAATTGATCATCAATCTTTCCTCAAGGCTCTTGACACCTGCAGAAGAGAGTGTATTACAGAAGGGGTTAGGTTACGTACCCACCCCCAAGATTGACAAATTCCGCGTTACCTGTGAGATTCAAGGTTTTTTCCGTAAAATCCACTTGAAAGCCTTCTTTCAAGACAAACCAATGACACAAGAGGAAGGCTCGGGGCTGCACAAACCATCCACTTTCACACCTAACAGTGGGATGGTACCTCACGAGGTTTTGACCTTCGAACAAGCTGTGCTAAAAGATCTCCAAAGCATGACTACACCTGCACCCTTCCACAATTTATCCTCAAACGAATTATCAGCTGTCAGGGCTCTGGCAGATGATCCGACGATCACCATCAAGCAGGCTGATAAGTGTGGGGCCACAGTCATTATGTCCACCTTGGACTACGACGTGGAATGTCTAAGACAACTAAGTAACCAGAGGTACTATACACCTTTGAGAGAAGACCCTTCTCCACGACTCAGTACCATTATTTCCACCATGGTATTCGCAGCTGAGACTGAGGGTTGGATCACCAGAAAGGAGGCTGAGTTCCTCATTACAAAAGATCCGAGGACCCCCTACTTTTACACATTACCGAAAATTCACAAGGGGGTCACCCCGGTCCCTGGCAGACCAATAGTCTCAGGGATAAGGTCTAACCTGGAACCATTATCCAGGTTCTGCGATTAATTTGTCCAACCTCTAGTGAGGGCTACTCCATCATTTGTGAAAGACACTACCGATGTTCTTCGGTTACTTGAGGGGGTCCAACATCCAGAGGAAGTTAACCTTCTAGTGACCCTGGATGTTGAGGCCCTCTATACTAATATCCCACAACGAGCAACTCTAGAGGTGATAGAGGATGCTCTGAGCCAACAGGACTGGGACTCACCCACCCCGGTAGCCTTCATACTCGAATGTGCCACTTTAGCGTTGACAGAAAATTTCTTCGAGTACAACAAACAGCTGTACCATCAAACCCAGGGCACCTCGATGGGTAGCACCTTCGCGCCAAGCGTGGCCTGTATGTACATGTCAGCTTTTGAGGAGAGGGAGATCTATAATCCTAACAACCCCTACCAGGCCAATGTGATTCTATGGAAGAGATTCATCGATGACATTCTGATTCTTTGGAAAGGGGATCGCACGAGGTTTGAGGAGTTCTGTACATGGATCAATACCTTGAACCCCTATTTGAAATTTACTAATACCATCTCAGAAACCAATATACCCTTTCTGGACTTATTGGAGCGTTTGGAAGAAGGGCAGATTACCACAACACTCTATCGGAAACCTACCGATAAGAACAGCCTATTACTATTCAGTAGCCACCACCCTAGAGCATTGAAACAGAACTTACCATTCGGTCAGTTCCTTTGTATTAGAAGGAACTGCAGCTCGGTGTCAGACTACCAAAGAAAGTCTGAGGTTTTGGCTGCAGATTTACGCAAGAGAGAGTACCCCAAACAGAGCGTCTCACTCTCTCGTAAGAGAGCAAGAAACAATATTCGAGAAACCCTGTTGGAAAAGAGACAGAAAGAACCTGGGGACTCATTGACTTGCGTTACCACGTTTACCCCTGACTCTAACCGGGTGAGAAATATCATCAGAAAACATTGGGGAATTCTCAATACTGGCACACTTGATCTCCCTGTACCGATATTTGCGTTCAAACGCACAAGCAATCTAAAAGACAAGATCATACATACCAGACCCAAAAATCAACACAACAATGTACAAAGATCACTGTGGGACCTACCACCAATTATGGGAGATTACCCATGTGGGGCATGTTCTGTTTGCCTCTTCACCAAAGTCACAAAAGAGATTACATTTAAGAACGGGTTTAAGTGGGACTTTAAGAAACATACTAATTGTAACACTACTAACTGTATTTATGTACTGACCTGCCCATGTGGACTCCTATACGTGGGGATGACCACGAGACCGGTAAAAATCCGGATTACAGAACATAGGAGTAACTTCAGGTGCCATAAAACCAATACAAAGATGACGACACATTTTGATCACCACAAACACTCACCTGACTCATTGCGCTGGGTTGTACTTGAAGCACACCCTGGCATGGACAAGAAAGCACTGTTCCGCATTGAACAGAGATGGGTACTGAGATTATCCTCAGACAAGGAGGGCTTAAACAAAGACATTCCTTGGTGTTTGTTGACCAGATGATCACCAATACCCAGACCTGTGTTACTAGAATTGCCAGTCACTTCAACTTTGGAACTGTGGCTACCACAATTACACACATTGCTTACTAGTATAGATACTGCTATTAGGAGCCGCTGGATTACAGTTGTACCTGGCTTTGAACATCTACATTGATGCACCAGGTCTCTTTCTTGGAATACCATCTTGTATTACAACTACACGTGTTTAACTCATATGTTGAGCGCCACTGTGCCCCTAGAAACAAGCAATTTCTTCCTAGTTAAGCGCCCTTTTCCATTACTCTGATGGCAGGCGAAATATATGAGAATTCGATCCGTGAAATACCTCTGTTGTTGGCTTGCATGGACTCCCTGATCATTTGATCATTGTCAGTAGGCTCGGCAAGTGACACAATAGAAACCCCTAAACTGATTGCTTGCTTGCGCACACATGTCCTGTTTCTCTACTAAACATTCACCCAACACGAACACGAGTGCGATATGGAGCGCGACATCTCCAATAGGGCGCCTACCTACACATTGGGTTAACACGCTAGCGTTCTGGATGTTGCGACCGGAAGTCCCGCCCCCTCTTCAGGTCGACCGGAGGTTTAACCAAGCAAGCAAACGCGAGTCGTCACCTCCCGGGACCGGCAGAGTGAGGGGTAGGTCGACAGTCACAGTGACAGAGTCTTGCACGTGAGTACCGAAACCACTTTTGTTCATGCAACAGAGATGGCGTGATCCTACTCGATACTCCACAACGAGTGAGTGTGTGAGATGCAGGTTTTTACGGATAGGACGCCCCGCTAAGCACAGTGTCAGACGGCTTGGGGTCCTGTTGCTGCCCCGGCCGTAGATACCACCTTTCTTGGGATATTAGCATTCCTACGAATTTTATCGAGGTCGGGGGAGACAGTATTCAGACCTGCTTTGGCATTTGGTTACTAGAGCGCCCTAAGTGACGCTCGTATACGGTGTAACTCATGTGCGGCTATGTCCTACAGGAATCATCTGATGGGGTATGGCAGTATGTATTTCGATCCTACTGCACACTGTGTTGTGGAAGCGAGTGTGGCTCTAGGGATGCATTGCTTGACCCCTGATTGGCCCCTGAGGATGACAGCGCTTAGGGATTACACATGCTCATACTCCATACTGTTGGTGGCTGTATAAGGGATTGCACCGACTTGGTTAACCACGAGTTGAATAATTGCCAACAGTTATTGAGCTTTATGTACTGACTTCTATCCCCCCTTTTTAACTTTTCACATCTCTCCAATTATTAGGACACTGCACTACTCAGTGTCCACACCTGCCGGTACACGTTGCCATACAGTGTTAACCCTAATCGGGTGAGTCCTAATATGTGTCCTGCTCGTGATTATCCTGTGGTTGCTATTGTCACTATGTTTTTAGACGCCTTGAGCATGATCACGGACACCTGAGTGTGATGCATGCTTTTACGCACTTTCATTAAGGTATAGCGTGATGATTTTAGAGATACAGCACTGTATTGATACAGTAATCTTTATGATTCTTTCCCTCTACAGGTGATGTTCAAGGTCTACAGGTACCACTTTTTAGGGTGCTGCAAGGGTGGTCACTAATTTTCACAATCTTTGGACCACCACCAAAAAGTGTAGATAGATCTTTCATCGGTCCTGAAGAATTGCCGTCCATTTGACTTTTGGCAAGAAACATGTTGGCCTGATTTCAAAGCGCAATACCCTGTAACCTTAGAACAGGGGTAGGCGCACTATTATTTTAATCAGGATAGTGGCCACATTCATTAAAGTTGTTCTGAGTGGACCACTATTTCCTGTTTTAATCTCACATTTCCACATCTACACTCACTAGGGCCCTCACACGCACTGCACCCAACGGCGAGGAAAAAAGATCTCCGCTAAAAGGCCCTATCATGGGTGCCGATCGGGTATTGCAGCGCCGACCCGACGAGGAGCAGACCCAATGATGAAGCAAGACACCTAGCTGACTGGGTGTGTGAGGGTCTCTTTCCGAAAGGAGGACTACTTTCTCCTGCCTTGAGTAAACATTTGCATTGCTCGATACACACATCTACCTGTACTATTTAGGAGGAACAGCATACCATTCTGGTTTATTATTGCGTTTGGGCTTGTATGCTGGACCAAGTTAAATATTAGCCCAAAGTCCCTCTCCCTTTTGTAGACACCAAGGAGATGGAAACAGTACTCCTGGAGCGAAAATACAGTGATCGCATGGTACAACTACTAGGCACACCTCGCCTAAGGGAACTAAGTGCTTCTTGGTTCTTGTCATTTAGACCAGTCTGGATGGACTGCATCTTACCTGTCCTCCGATGCCTGTTTTGCAGAGAAGAATGCTTGTTAGATCTCTGTCTGACACTCCCATCATGTGCGCAACCGGCGGTTGATGCTTTACTGGACCCGATAACGGCCCATGTTCTGCAGTGTCCACAGCTTTTTCCCATGTTGATGGCAGCATTTCTAGAGCCACCACAGGTAGTATCTGCTCCTGTTGGTATGGACACCAGCTCCTCCTCTGACACCCTGGCCTTGGATGGGGCACAGGCTGCCCCAGCACCAGCTGTGGACAGTACGGAAGATCATCTGTGCTCAATTGACATAATCTGCGAGGTGTTACAGGGACCGTCGACTACGGAAGCAAGCAACAAAAATGTTGTGTCTACCAGCCGGGACACATAAACATTTGACTCATTTCGCCCGTCGTGTGCTGGGAAAAATAATTTGACTTTTGGAAAACAAACTGAAAATTTGAACTCCATATCAAAATTGACATTCCTTTTGAGCAAGTATGGCTATCAAATGCTTGTAGTAGTTCGGACTATACCTACGGACACATTAGAGCTGTAGCTTATGTGTCAAATTCTAATATTTTTCTTTTTAACACTTTTTAACACCTTTTTAACAATTTTTAAAACTATGTTTTTTTTTTATCACAACGAGAAACTAATGTTTTAACTATTTGCATACAAGTATCTAATCCACCTAGTAGTACAGTTAGAATTAAACTATGTCGTCCATTCGGAAGAGGAGTGGGTGTTATATTCCATATAGGTTCCATAATATAGGCCTCGGTAACTTCATTACCCTTAACCTATATTCTTCCCTACATTACACTTGTCACGGTTTACAGGGACTGACCTTTTACCTAGATACTACACTGCATTCAGAACGCGGGTTTTTCCCTGGTTCGAGATCTCATACTTTATGCATGAGGATTCTTGGAAGCACAGCAGGACTACCATCTCCTGTATAAAATCTATGTACAAAGTTCATGCCCAACGTCATCCTTAGGCCGACACCGTAACACAGCAAGGCAGGACCCCTGGGGAGACCTATGGTTATATATACATCACATCTTGCTAAGATAAGACAGAGGAGACCGAGACTTCCCGGCCGACACACTGACCAGAGACGCTGAGGTTCCTGCATGCAGACACTCCAGCTTGCAGTGATCTAACAACCCTCGCGGGGTGTCCAACTCAAGACCAGGACGGGTTCCCACAGTCTCTCACTTCAGGTAATGGGGTTGACTAAATCCTAGAGGGATTCTTGGCTTAACACCTACATACATGCTAGGTACACTTAGGTACATCTAGTTAGGGAGGCATCGTAGGAGTACGCATCTTTTTATCATGTGTCTTATATACTCTAATGTATTCATGATTATTGCAAGATGGTAGAGCTATACCATCTGTTAGATTTGGGGGTCTCTAGTTGGCAGAGGTAGATACCTTTGTCCAAATAGGGACCCTTGAGTCTAGTCAGGGAAAGTAGGTACACTCCTAAAATAACCCCTGCTCACCCTCTTGGTAGCTTGGCACGAGCAGACAGGCTTATCTCAGAGGCAGTGTGTAAAGCATTTGTGAACACATACAGTAATCAAGTGACAACACTACAAATGGACACCACACAGTTTGTATATTTATAAAAATAAGAATATATTATATAGAATTACCCCAAGACCATAAACGACAAAAATAATCCACAATACTGTCAAAAATCAAGAGTTCTGGTTAAAAATGCTTAAATCAAGGTTCTGTGCGAGTCGGTAGCCTTCTCCGGCTACTGCGATGTAAAGAACAAACAGAGTCTATCAAATCCAGCTGACCGCGTCGATACGGGCCAACACAGCGTAGACGGACTCGGTCACAGTACCTTTTACTTGAAGCGGCAGGCATGGGCGTGCGAGCCGGACGGCTGAACGTCGTGGTCGCGATGCAAAAATGGAAGCGTTGCAGGGCGCGTTGTCCCTCGATGCGGTGCAGGCAGCGGCTCGTTGACGGAGTCGGTGAGACCAAGGCCGTGCGTTGCAGGGCGAGACGGTGCTTCGATGCGGTGCTGGCACGTTGCGGTGCGGCGACGGAGCCGGATTCAGGAGCTGGCGTCGATCAGTCCGGACAGCGGTGCGAGTCGGGCGGTGCGTCACGAAGCTTGCGAGGCAGTGCCCAACTCCGGTGCGGTCACAGGACTCGAACTCAGCAACAGTGACCGTGTCGGTCGGACCAGATGGATTCGGTGTAGCGAGGCATTGCAAGGTGCGGTGCTCACAGGTTACGGTGCAGGCAGCGGCTCGTTGACGGAGTCGGTGAGACCAAGGCCGTGCATTGCAAGATGCAGGCGTTGCTCGATGCGGTGTCAACAGGACACCGAGCCGGTCGGGAGAGTCGGTCACAGCTCCCTACCTCTGTAGCCACTGAAACAGAGTTTCCAGCAGCAATTCACAAAGGGGGTGAAGTCCAATGGTCCTGGGACTTCGATCAGGGGGCAAGCTCTCTTCCAAGCCCTTGGAGATCCTTCACAAGTTGATGAAAGTTACAGCAAAGCAAAAGTTCCTTTCTCCTTTCTTTGGCAGTCAGGCAAACCACTGAAGGCCAATCCCCCAAGCAGCACTTCAGGCTTAGGGATAGTCTCTCCTCAGTTTCTTCTTGGTTCCGCTCCTCAGCAAAGGTTTCTTCTTGTTCCCAAAAGTGATCTAAAGTTCCTGGGTTTGGGCCCCAGTACTTA
This sequence comes from Calotriton arnoldi, assembly GCA_963921515.1. Lineage (NCBI taxonomy): Eukaryota > Metazoa > Chordata > Amphibia > Caudata > Salamandridae > Calotriton > Calotriton arnoldi. The sequence continues at coordinate 1,013,023 of CAWUFW010000188.1, forward strand.
TACTCCTTTTCTCTTTGTTCTCTGAAGGCAGAGAGGCCTTTGCCTAGTTTAAACCAGTTCTGTGCAGCTTTGGAGCACTCTGTGTACATGTCTCCTTCTTTTCCTTTCAGAATGTGGGGCAGGGTACTCAGACGCCCGGCAGGAGGTGGAGCCAGCATTGTGGAAGGCAGGCACAGCCCTATTCAGACCCAGATGCAACTCCTCCCTCCACTCTGGATGCAGATCTCTCTATTCAGCCCTGTGCTGCCTCACCCTGTCTCCTGTAGCCGCCCCCAGCCCCAGTTACGCACAAACCAGACACACAATACACAAGCTGGCAGAGGCAGGCTGGATAGTTAGGCAAGAAAATACCTACTTTCTAAAAGTGGTATTTTCAAACACAGAATGTTAAAATCAACTTCACTAAAAGATGCATTTTATCATTCTGAGTTCAGGCATACTAAACTCGAATTTCTACCTAGTTCCCTGAGTCAGTTAAGGATTATAAGATGTTACAATCAAACTGCGCATTCTGGCCTAGGGGGGAACAGGTAGCCTTGCAATAGTGAAAAACGAAAATGGCTGTAATTCACTATTAGGACATGCCACACATACCAGGCATGTCCCACCTTATCCTTACAATGCACCCTGCCCGTAGGCCTACCATAGGGGTGTCTGATATGAAGAAAAGGGAAGGTTTGGGGACTGGTAGGTGGGTGCACTTACCAAGTCGACATGGCAGTCACAGACTGCAGGCAGGCTCTGCAATGGCAGGCCTGAGACACACTTTACAAGCTACGTCTGTGGGTGGCACAACCAGGGCTGCAAGCCCACCAGCAGCATTTGATTTACAAGCCCTGGGCACACTCAGTGCACTGTACTAGGGTCTGACAGTAATTCAAATAAGCCAAACATGGAGTCACTAATTCACATCACAATTTACAATAGGGAGCACTTGCACTTTGGCACTGATTAGCAGTGGCAAAGTGCCCATGAGCATCTAGTCCAGCAAAAACATATCGACAACAGTGGAGGCATTATGAAAAAATGGAAGGGAGACCCACGCCAAGGATGCCAGGTCTAACACGTGTCCCCTCCAGCTGAAATGTGGGGAGAACTATCCTACCCCTAGGGAGTTCTCATCACTAAGGCGGAAAAATCTGGACAGACCATCAGCATTGGCGTGTTCTGTACCAGGGCGGTGTTCCACCGTAAAGTCCATCCCCTGTAGGGAAATGGACCACCTCAACAGCTTTGGATTCTCACCCCTCATCTGCATCAACCATCGGAGGGGCCTGTGGTCTGTCTGAACCCGGAAGTGAGTCCCAAACAGGTATGGTCTCAGCTTCTTCAGTGCCCAGACCACAGCAAATGCCTCACGCTCAATAGCACTCCATCTCTGTTCCCGGGGAAGTAACCTCCTACTGATGAAGGCTACAGGTTGGTCTAGGCCCTCCTCATTGATCTGTGATAGAACAGCCCCTACACCATGCTCTGAAGCATCCATCTGAACAATGAACTCATTGGAGAAGTTGGGTGCCTGGAGCACAGGCGCCGTGCACATGGCAGTCTTCAAGGTGTCAAAAGCTTTTTGACAGGCGTCAGTCCAAATCACTTTCCTGGGCTGCTTCTTGGAAGTCAGCTCTGTCAAGGGGGCAACAATGCTGCCATACCCCTTGACGAATCTCCTGTAATACCTGGTGAGTCCTAGGAAGGCTCTCACCTCTGTCTGGGTCTTGGGGGCTCCCAAGCCAGAATGGTATCAATTTTCGGTTGGAGGGGCGCCACCTGGCCGCTCCCAACCTGGTGTCCCAAGTACACCACAGAACCCTGCCCAATCTGGCACTTACTTGCCTTGATTGTGAGGCCTGCCCTCCGCAGCGCCATCAACACTTCCCAGAGGTGGCGCAGATGTTCTTCCCAACTGGCACTGAACACTGCGATGTCATCCAGGTAGGCGGCACTGAAATCCTCCAGTCCAACCAACACCTGGGTGACCAACCTCTGAAAGGTGGCAGGGGCATTCTTCATCCCAAAGGGCATCACCCGGAACTGGTAGTGCCCATCTGGTGTGGAGAATGCTGACCTCTCTTTTGCCCCATCAGTCAAGGCGATCTGCCAGTACCCAGACGTTAAGTCAAACGTGCTGAGGTACTGCGCAGCCCCTAACCGATCTATGAGCTCATCAGCTCTGGGGATGGGGTGGGCGTCAGTCCTGGTGACGGAATTGAGTCCCCTGTAGTCCACACAGAACCGGAGTTCTGGTGTGGCACCAGGCGCGGCAGCCTTTGGAACCAAGACCACTGGGCTGGCCCAAGGGCTGTTAGAGGACTCAATCACCCCTAGCGCAAACATCTTGGAGACCTCCTCCTTGATGCAGGCTCTGACCCTGTCAGTCACCCTGTAAGCCTTGTGCTTCACAGGAAGACTGTCCCCAGTGTCCACATCATGGACGCACCAATGAGTGACACTGGGAACCAGGGAGAACAGGTCAGGGAACTGTCCCAACAGCTGGCGACAGTCACCCTGCTGCTCAGGTGTGAGGGAGGTAGAGAGGTTTACTCCCTCCACTGATCCATCTTGCTCTCGGGCTGACAGGAGGTCAGGAAGAGGCTCGGTCTCCTCCTCCATCCCATCATCTGTAGCTAAGAGCATGCCCACTTGGGACCTCTCCAAGTGGGGCTTTAGGCGGTTCACATGCAGGACCCGCAAGGGGTTCCTGGGAGACTGCAAGTCCACCAAGTAGGTAACTGGACTCTTGCGCTCCACCACCGTGAAAGGGCCGGTCCACCTGTCTTGGAGCGCACAAGGCTCCACAGGGGCCATGACCCACACTTTCTGACCAGGCTGAAGCTCGACCAGAGTGGCATTCTGGTCGTACCACCGCTTCATCTCCTCCTGGCTGGCTTCCAGATTTGCCTCAGCAAGTTCTCTGAAACGCCTAGTCTGGTTCCTGAAGGCCACCATGTAACTGTATACATCCTGGGGAGGTTTCCTGGGAGATTGCTCCCAGCCTTCCTTGACCAAACTCAGAGGTCCTCGCACTGGGTGTCCGTAGAGGAGCTCAAAGGGGCTGAACCCTAGAGACTTCTGTGGCACCTCCCGGTATGCAAACAACAGCCAAGGTAAGAGGACGTCCCATTTACGCCTCATGGGTTCTTCCAGACCCATAATCATGCCCTTTAGGGTCCAGTTGAATCTCTCAACCAGAACATTTCCTTGAGGGTGGTAAGGAGTGGTGAACTTGTAAGTTACACCGCACTCCTGCCACAGGGACTTCATGTACTTGGACACGAAGTTGGTACCTCTGTCAGACACCACCTCTTGAGGGAATCCTACATGTGAGAAAATTCCCATCAGTGCCCGTCCCACCACGGGGGCCGTCACTGTCCTCAGAGGGATGGCTTCAGGGTACCGGGTGGCATGGTCCACCAAGACCAGGATAAACCTGTTGCCCATGGCTGTCTTGGGGTCCAGTGGCCCCACAATGTCAATACCCACCCGTTCAAAGGGGGTGCTGACCACAGGGAATGGCTGGAGAGGAGCCTTGTGCTTCCTCCCACTCTTTCCACTTGCCTGGCAAGTCTGACATGTCCTGCAGTGAGTGGCGGCACTCCTGCGCATCTGGGGCCGATAGAAATGGATGACAAGCCTTTCAAAGGTCTTGTCCTGCCCCAGATGTCCTGCTAACGGTACATCATGAGCCAACCCCAGTAGGAAGGCTCTGAAGCGCTGGGGTACCACCAGCACACGGGCTGACCCAGGCTCAGCAACCTTAGGCTCTGAATACAGGAGACCATTCTCCCAGTAAATCCAATGTGATCCAGACTGATCACCTGCTGCCTGGTCTGCGGCCTGTTGCCTCAGACCCACGAGAGAAGGGCATGTGTTCTGCTCCTCGCAGAACTCATCCCTGGAGGGTCCCCCTTCTTGCTGCCAATGGGTCAGCTCAGGTAGGTCCCCCAGTTCAGCTACCTGTTCCCCTGTAGGCTCCAGAGCATCCCCCTCAGGGTCTGCCTCCTCCTGGACCGTGGGAACTTCGGGGCCGGTTTCCCGCGCCCCCTGCCTCCTCTCTCTCCGGCAGGCACCTGGGCCTCCCTTTCAGGCTCCAGGTCCTCTTGAACATCTTTAGCTCCATTGACCGGGTGGTCACACATGCCCAATCAGGCAAGCCCAACATTTCTAAATGCACACTCCGCTCCACCTTAGCCCAAGGTGAGCTCTCCAAGTCGTTCCCTAACAAACAGTCAACAGGCATGGCTGGCCTCACAGCTACTTGAAGAGTACCTGAGACCCCCCACTCAAAGGGAACCTGAGCCACCTTGCAGTGACTCTCTGTGTTGTCCGCGGCAACAACTGGATAGAATGCATCAGGGATAACCTGCTCTTTAGACACCAGGTGACACTTGACAGCTGTCACACTGGCTCCTGTGTCTCTCAGAGCCTCCACCCTATGGCCATTGATGGTCACCCACTGCCTGTATTTCTTAGTGTTGTCAGGCAGCTGGGTCCTAGGGACCATCTCAGAGTCTCCTAAGGAGACAAGGGAAAACACTGTGGGATCCCCCCACCTTGGGCACCCCACTCCTCCCCCAGGGCTACACTAGCCAACTGCCGGGGGACTGCACCAGTGGGTGCTGGTTTTCCATGCAAAGGGCAACGAGGATCGTTTGCCTTGTGGCCAGGGGCGCCACACTTGTAACACACCAGTGGTCCCTGGTGAACAGGGGGCCTGTCAGGGCCACTGGCTTCTTCTCAGGGGAGGCTGGGAACCTTTCCCTTGGTTCCCTTGGGGTCTACTTTGGGGCCCTTTATGGAACTCCCTCTGTTTGCCCTTGTCCCCCTACTCTTCTGCTGGGGACCCTGCCCACCCTTGGCGGAGTCTCCCACGTGACCCTTGTGGACCCGGGTACTCACCCAGCGGCCCGCCTCCTCAGCAAGCTGCCTAGGGTTAGTCAGCTTACTATCAATCAGGTGCTGGCGTAGCTCAGGAAAACAATTACTGGACAAGTGCTCCCAGGCAATCAAATCAAAGAGCACCTGAAAATCAGTCGCTTTGCTACCCTTTACCCAACCATCCAAGGCTCTGCAAAGAAGTCAATGTTCAACAGGTATGCCTCAACCTTCTTACAGTTCCTGAACCTCTGCCTATAAAGCTCAGGGGTTAAACCATATCTAGTCATCAATGTATCTTTCATGTGGCTGTATGAATTATAGACTTCAGAGGGCAAATCCAACAAGGTATCCCGCCCCTCACTAAGGAACCGTCCCCACAACCCCGCTCCCCAATCCTTCTCAGGGACCCGGTGGGAAGACATGGCTACCTCTTAGGCTTTGAACCACTGCCCAATGTCATCATTTTTAAAAAATTCCTTAACCACATCTTTTGGAATATACACCCTAGCTTCAACAGGCACAGGCGGTACACTGCCACCAGAGGGAGTAATCTCTAAACTTTTGGCCTACAATTCCAACTCCGTCAAACTCCTCTCATGCTCAAACTGCATTCTCTTCTCTTCCATTGCTAATGCCCTACCCTCCATCTGCACATTCAGTTTAAGTTTCGCCATCTCCATCTCATGCATCCTGCTCTTGGCTCTGTCTTCCAGCTCCTCTGGAGACAGACCTCTGGCAGAAAGACTGCTACCTGCTGGGGAGACTACTCTCTTCCCCCCTGGACCCACTGGCCCTTCCAGCTGCTCATCTGCATTCTCATCCCCTTCCTCATTCTCAGGGGGGTTCCTAGCTTGCATCCAGGCCCTCAGCGCCTTTTGGTAATCCTCCTTTCTGGAGATGCCGGCCATAGAAACTTTGAATTTCCTGCAGAATTGCTTGAGCTGGTTAACAGTGTAGCATTCCAATTTCTCCTCAACCCAATCACAATCGACAGATGCTACAGATGCTGGTTTATCCATGGTGATTTAAACTTGGCAGTGGCAAAAATAGGAAATCCCAGAAAAAAATGCTATAAAAGTATGTGGTTGCGTTTTGGTCTGCACTCACTAAGTAGTGTTCACCAATCACTGTACACGAGTCACAAATGCAAGTCCAGAATCCTCACCCCTGACCACCAAAGTTAGATTTGGGGGTCTCTAGTTGGCAGAGGTAGATACCTTTGTCCAAATAGGGACCCTTGAGTCTAGTCAGGGAAAGTAGGTACACTCCTAAAATAACCCCTGCTCACCCTCTTGGTAGCTTGGCACGAGCAGACAGGCTTATCTCAGAGGCAGTGTGTAAAGCATTTGTGAACACATACAGTAATCAAGTGACAACACTACAAATGGACACCACACAGTTTGTATATTTATAAAAATAAGAATATTTTATATAGAATTACCCCAAGACCATAAACGACAAAAATAATCCACAATACTGTCAAAAATCAAGAGTTCTGGTTAAAAATGCTTAAATCAAGGTTCTGTGCGAGTCGGTAGCCTTCTCCGGCTACTGGCGATGTCAAGAACAAACAGAGTCTAATCAAATCCAGCTGACCGTGTCGAGACGGGCCAACACAGCGTAGACGGACTCGGTCACAGTACCTTTTACTTGAAGCGGCAGGCACGGGCGTGCGATCCGGATGGCTGAACGTCGCGATGCAAAAATGGAAGCGTTGCAGGACGCGTTGTCCCTCGATGCGGTGCAGGCAGCGGCTCGTTGACGAGTCGGTGAGACCAAGGCCGTGCGTTGCAGGGCGAGACGGTGCTTCGATGCGGTGCTGGCAGGTTGCGGTGCGGCGACGGAGCCGGATTCAGGAGCTGGCGTCGATCAGTCCGGACAGCGGTGCGAGTCGGGCGGTGCATCGCGAAGCTTGCGAGGCGGTGCCCAACTCCGGTGCGGTCACAGGACTCGAACTCAGCAACAGTGACCGTGTCGGTCGGACCAGATGGATTCGGTGTAGCGAGGCGTTGCAAGGATGCGGTGCTCACTCGGTTACGGTGCAGGCAGCTGCTCGTTGACGGAGTCGGTGAGACCAAGGCCGTGCGTTGCAAGATGCAAGGCATTGCTCGATGCGGTGCCAACAGGACACCGAGCCGGTCAGCAGAGTCGGTCACAGCTCCTTAACCTCTGTAGCCACTGAAACAGCGTTTCCAGCAGCAATTCACAAGGCTGGATGAAGTCCACTGGTCCTGGGACTTCGATCAGGGGGCAAGCTCTCTCTCAAGCCCTTGGAGATCCTTCACAAGTTGATGAAAGTTACAGCAAAGCAAAAGTTCCTTTCTCCTTTCTTTGGCAGTCAGGCAAACCACTGCAGGCCAATCCCCCAAGCAGCACTTCAGGCTTAGGGATAGTCTCTCCTCAGTTTCTTCTTTGTTCCGCTCCTCAGTAAAGGTTTCTTCTTGTTCCCAAAAGTGATCTAAAGTTCCTGGGTTTGGGCCCCAGTACTTATACTCCTTTTCTCTTTGTTCTCTGAAGGCAGAGAGGCCTTTGCCTAGTTTAAACCAGTTCTGTGCAGCTTTGGAGCACTCTTTGTACATGTCTCCTTCTTTTCCTTTCAGAATGTGGGGCAGGGTACTCAGACGCCCGGCAGGAGGTGGAGCCAGCATTGTGGAAGGCAGGCACAGCCCTATTCAGACCCAGATGCAACTCCTCCCTCCACTCTGGATGCAGATCTCTCTATTCAGCCCTGTGCTGCCTCACCCTGTCTCCTGTAGCCGCCCCCAGCCCCAGTCACCCACAAACCAGACACACAATACACTAGCTGGCAGAGGCAGGCTGGATAATTAGGCAAGAAAATACCTACTTTCTAAAAGTGGTATTTTCAAACACAGAATGTTAAAATCAACTTCACTAAAAGATGCATTTTATCATTCTGAGTTCAGGCATACTAAACTCGAATTTCTACCTAGTTCCCTGAGTCAGTTAAGGATTATAAGATGTTGTAATCAAACTGCCCATTCTGGCCTATGGGGAACAGGTAGCCTTGCAATAGTGAAAAACGAAAATGGCTGTAATTCACTATTAGGACATGCCACACACACCAGGCATGTCCCACCTTATCCTTACAATGCACCCTGCCCGTAGGCCTACCATAGGGGTGTCTGATATGAAGAAAAGGGAAGGTTTGGGGACTGGTAGGTGGGTGGACTTACCAAGTCGACATGGCAGTCACAGACTGCACGAAGGCTCTGCAATGGCAGGCCTGAGACACACTTTACAAGCTACTTCTGTGGGTGGCACAACCAGGGCTGCAAGCCCACCAGCAGCATTTGATTTACAAGCCCTGGGCACACTCAGTGCACTGTACTAGGGTCTGACAGCAATTCAAATAAGCCAAACATGGAGTCACTAATTCACATCACAATTTACAATAGGGAGCACTTGCACTTTGGCACTGATTAGCAGTGGCAAAGTGCCCATGAGCATCTAGTCCAGCAAAAACATATCGACAACAGTGGAGGCATTATGAAAAAATGGAAGGGAGACCCACGCCAAAAATGCCAGGTCTAACACCATCCATTCACCTTTATAGTACTGCTAATCATTTATATCTTATACTGTCTAACGGTTGTTGCAGCTCATTTATTTTACACCAGAATAACAACTGTTCAATAAATACTTATTGAAAAACGCCCAGCCTGTTTATTCGGTGTATCGCTCTGAAACAGACTAAGTAAGCACGAGTGACTGAGCGAAAGGTAGTATATTGTTTCCACGGTCCTGAGGGATCAGGGTTGTCATGTTCGATGGTTGCCAGGAACTATTCTCTCCTTGGTAAGAGGAGATTCTAGTGGCACTGTGAGCTAGTTGGTACAAAATAGCCAACATACCCGGTGGGGGTGTTCAGAGTCAGTCTGACACCAATCTTACAGTGTATTTTGTCTAAACACGCAGATCCTGTATACTTTTTATAGGAACTACACTCTTTGCATACACCTTCAGTACTACTGTGATACTGTGGTACTTCAGGCATTTCTGTGGTACCAAATGATGCTATTATGCTCTGCCAGATTTAATTGTAAGATAAAAGTATGATTAGGCTACAGAGCAGAAATACTTCTGCCCCTCTGATGAAAAATGGGGTGCTGAATTTTATTGTTTGACAAGGAGAACTGGGTTTCAATGGTACATTCACTAACCAACTAGTTAATCTGCCTTTGTTTCTCGTCGAATTTTTTGCGTAAAAGAGAAATTACGCAAAGGACAAAGGTCCTCCCCACAAATGTTCTCCAAAGAATTTGTGAGCACCATTTCCATTTTTCTTTTGTGACTTTGATGCACATAGTACAAATTCCCAAGAGGTAAGTGAACTTCATGGCATAAACAATTAGATACATACATTTCTAAGTTAATAGTTTAATTGGAAAGTGGAGCACGAGGAAAATGACATTAAATCCGAGGCAGTGGAAATATACCGGGTATTCAGGCTGCTGGAACGAAGATGGATTTTTTTGGCTTTGTTCGCAGTGTTTTGGGAATGATCCTAAACATGCTAAATGGTCCAATTACAGTTTTGGGAATTGTTCGCTCTTTTCTCCTGCCGCGGCGAACTTTTAGCACAGGAGACTGAGGAGCAGAGGATGTGACTTGGCTCTCAACAGCTGCTGAGACGAAGCCGCCCTTAGCGCTGGCAGGAGCAGAGCGAGGTTCGGCCCTCACTTTTATCCCACACAGATAAACCATGAGGCTTCAGAGCCAGAGATCAAGCAGAATGAACGCCGGATTCCATATCCGAGCCCCGTTGACACAATAGTCAGACATCTGTTTGTCCATAACGTGCATCTTCAGAGTGTGGGATGCGGCCAAAACAAGGAAATGGTCCATAGAAATCACTGATGAGTCTGTAAATATACATTGCCGTCGTCTTGAGACTGTGAAATTAAAGCGCGGATTTTTCTTAACTCGAAGGGATGTCCAGATTTTATGAAAGTTGAAAAGGCAAGTAGTTATTTTTCTCTCTCTAACAACAGCGATTGAAACACCTACACAATCCAGGCCTGTTTTACTAATGGGTTCCAGGATTAATACTGTCAGCTGGGAAATGCACGTAATTTAGGTTTGCTGAATTAACACCGAGATGTTCAAACTGGGGCAAATCAGTGAAACAGAAGCGTGCATCTTACGCCTGCGCAGTTATTACACTCGTTAAGTTTTATTCATACTTACAATTGTGGGTGTATGAATGGGTGTGTCAAAGGGATGGCCACGAAAATCTTTTTGAAAATCTGTTAGAAGTGTTCACTAATGTCACACTTTTCAACACACTCAAGTTATACATGAAAGGTCCACGTGTAAATGCTGCACAAATTATAACAAAGATCACAATTTACCCCATTTTTCTTGGAAGGGTGGGTGTGGGCGTTTAGGGAGAAATTGGAAAGTGAAAACATATTGGAAGTTACATTTAAAAAGTGTCTATCCCACAAGCTCTCAGAGGCTGACCTTTACGAAGTACATCAAATATGCAAGTGCAGGACTAGAAAAATAGACGTGTTCTTGTTTAGTAAATACTGTACTTTGTTGTCCTGATCCTTCTGACAGTTGAAAGTTATGTCTGTCAGAGTGGAAAAGTTTTGAGAATACTCCAAACAAGTGTAACATATGCTTACATATATTAGTACTTTTCACTAGATGTAAGTTATGAGTGCATTTGTAAATTAGGCCTTACATTTCTTTTAAATCTCTAGTTAAAGCAACTAGTTACGTAAGAGGAGTGAGTGGTCAACCATTTTCCAAGTAAGATGCACCATATGATCTTTGCTGCAGGTCCCGTGGTTTTTCCCTCCTGTAGAGCTTTTTGCCCGTTGCAAACATTGAAATTGTCCTTATTTTCGTAGTCTTATAACAGCATGCCCTAAAGACCCGAAAATTAGGTTGTGGGTAAAATTCCGCAACCATCTGTTTTCGTGGGTCATTTAATGGATCAGCACTTTTCATGAAAGAATATTGTGGATACATATACTCTTGCCTACCTTCAGAGGCTGACAGGAGAATTGCATTTTCCATTCAAAGATAACAAACCGTAAAGCTTCCGACCTCTGGGGGTCCCATTCATGCAGTTCAGCAGGGGTATTGTATCGATATGTTACTACTTTTACAATTGCATCCCTACCTATTATGCTTTTGGATGTGGTGCGACTAATAAGGTGGATGTCTTCTTAATCTTCCCCTTGAGTGTTCTACCTACTTCTGTCTCCCATCTTCTCTTCCCTGGTATCATTTCCTGGCTATTCGTGCCAATTAGGAGTTTATATGTGTCTGGTTTGAGACGTTTGTCTCTCTTTTCATAAATATTCATTCTGTAAATGGCATCAATGTCGGCTATCAAGTGGTTTGATAGTGTCATATAGTATAGTATTAAAGTAGTGATGCCTTTCTGTCTCTGAGAGGTCAAAGCCTTAAGTTTTCTTTTTTTTATTCCTGTTGTAAGAAATTGGGGGGTATATTCACAAGAATGTGCGATAACTACCGCAAGAGTAGCGTAACGCAACTTTCAATATCGCAGCCTATCACGGGAAAATAAACCCGTGTCAACGTGGAATTCACAACAAGGCGGTAGCAAGCGATAGTCTGCCGAAACCGCGGACAATGTCCGCGATACAACCACCACGATGGAGATAAAAACACAAACCACAACACCAAAAAACACGCGATGGGCCAAAGTGCGATGAGTAAATCAGCGACAAGCAGCGCCAGGCCTGCGACACACACCTGGCAGGCTTAAAAAATCACCATAAAAGTAGAAAAAACACCCACACACAAACTGACCAACACCCAAGCACCATGGAGGCAGCCGGAGCAGGCACAGAGAACGAGCGCAACCCCACAAGCACCCCGGACGACCAGCCTGGGACCTCGGGGACAGGGAAGGGCAAGGACAAGAAGACGAGGAAGACCAAGTTCAGTCCGCAGGCGAACAGGATCATAGTCACGGAGGTGATGGAACACCATCAACAACTCTTCGTCACCTCCAACCTGTCATTGGGCACCAAATCTGGAATATGGCGGGACATCGTCGACAAGGTGAATGCCGTCGGAGAGCACAAGCGGACAATGCACGAGGTCAAGAGGCGATGGAATGACATCAAGCGGAAGACCAAGGAGAAACTCACCTCCAACCTGAAGGCAGCAACGCAGACCGAAGGTGGGGGCCCAGTGCCACAGCTGGAGCTGGATGACATGGAGGAGCGGCTGTCGACAGTCATCAGTGTGGAGACTGTGGCTGGAGTCGGGGGACCGACACTGCTCGACAGGACACAACACAACCGCAACAGGGTGAGTGACCACCAGGTACTGGGGGGACGGGTGGAGATGGCCACAATGGCACACATGCACAAGCAAGCAGGGCACAGGGAACACCCACAATGACCCTGGGTCCTCGCCCAGACCCACAGACTGTCACAATGTACAATGCCATGCTGTCTGAATGTCAACCTGTACCATGCGGCTACATACATGTGGACACATTGTAATACACCATCTCCCCTTCACATCACAGGGGCATCGTCAACACCTCCTGCAGAGCAGTCCCAGCCACTCTTCACTGATGACGAGGAGGACAACACCAGCATCGACACCCAAACCATCCAAGACATCATTGACCTCATCCGCCACTCACCTCCAGGATCAGGGCAGCCCAGCCACATCGATGAGACCCCACCCACCACCCAAACCACCCAGCAGGAGGCACCCACAGCCCCGGCACTCTCCCAAGACCCCCAGGAACAAAACATGGCCTTCCAACGCCGTGTGCTGGAGGGCCGGAGGGAGACGGCTGAGCAGGTGCGGGTGGGGTTCGACCTCATGGCTACCAAACTGGACGCCATCCATGGGTGTCTACGTCCGCCCCATGGTCTCCAACCAGACCTGACTGACATCACTGGAGTCATGACGCGGAGAGAAGAACACCTGTCCGCTCAGAGTGGCTCCAGCGATGCCAGCCGAGAGCTGGCACACATGCGGAGGCTCATGGAGGACATGGTGCGGATGGAGGCGGAAAGGATGGCAGCCACCGCTGCACACCATAGTAATGTAGAAGGGATCTACCATGCCCTGCAGTACTTCATCATGGCATTGCTGCCACAAGGCGTGTCGCTGATGAATGCGGCTGCCCCCACACCAACCACAGCTCCGCCCCCTGGTGTGTCAGTGCCTCCCAGTGTGGCAGGCGTATCCACTCAGGCCCCTGATGTGTCAGTGGCCCACAGTGCCGCAGCCGGTACTGCAACACCCACAGGTGGGGCAGAGCACACATCCGAGGACGAGGACGTGGATGGGTTGGCTCTCAGAAGGAGGCACTAGCATACATTTCCACCACCTGGCCTGTTTCTGCTTGGTCCCGCACATGGCCTCATGATCTTCCACTGACCCCCGATACACTCCGATGCACTCACCTTGGACAGCGACATGGACTGCCACATCCTGTTTGACGACCAATGACACGGCGACCAGACTGCGGACTGTACCCTTCCTCTTCAGCAGTACATGTCATCCCCGGATGGACTCTGGCTGGCCCTCCACCAGCCCATATTGTGTAGTGTGCTCGGCATTGCCCTGTACCGCTCCAGCTGCATAACTGCACTGGATGTGCAATAAACATCAAGTGACGCACTGCTGTGTCATGTCTTTCATCATTCATGTGTGAATGCGTGGATGAATGTAGGGACAGTGACTTCCCTTGCGTCAATGATGTTCATCCTGTGGGATGCCAGTCAGAGGGTGCTACATTGCATTTTGTGTACCCGGTCCCATGAACACTACAACAGGGACACACGCATCAGTCACTTCCTTGTCCAGACATGGACTGAACCACGCCCAGAGCCCACGAGTCATTGTTGCAAGCCCTGCGCTGGTCCGGCGTACGGCAGGCCAGACCACTCCGCTAACGCGCCGAGGGGGGGCCCTCATTGCTACCCGTCGCAGGCGTACTCGCTGGTGGTGTGCAGGTCACTGGTCTAGTTGTCAGCATGTCAGAGCCACTCCCTGAGGGCAGGTTTGCACGCACACCACACCCATCCAGCACATGCGTCACAGGCCATGTGACTCCGCCAACATAAGGGGCCGACGACGTCACATTCCCCTCTGCCGGTGGTGACTGGATGACGGGCGCTCCACGGTTCTCAATCATTAAGGGCCCATGAGTTTTTGCGCACAGGGTTAGTGGCACACGAGGCCTTGTGGACGGCACGGGCCTACCACCACGTGGCGCAGACTGGGGTTGCACAGGGTTAGTGGCACACAAGGCCTTGTGGATGGCACGGGCCTACCACCACGTGGCGCAGACTGGGGAAGCACAGGGTTAGTGGCACCCGGGGCCTTGCGGATGGCACAGGCACCCCGCCACGGGACGGTGACTTTGGGTGCACTGTGTCAGTGGCACCTTGAGCTGCTGAGCGGGTGTGCAGCCTGCGATGATGCCCCGTCCCGGCGGTCCGTACAGCTCAGGTTTTGTGTGCCCTGCTGGACCGCAGTGTAGGCCAGAGCCAGCGGGCAGCGCGGGCCTACCGCCACGTGGCGTCGCTTCCGGGATCCCAGAGTTGGTGGCACCCATTGGGCTGAGCGGGTGTGCAGCCTGCGATGGTCCCGGGTGCACTGGTATGTCCTATGCCATGGAGTAATCAAGCCCCAGCACCAAACGTGAGACCCGGTGGCCTGCGGAGCGGGACTGCATGATGTGGATGGTGCCATGTCCGCGGGCCCTGGGCTTGTGGCTTGCAGCGGCACGGGTGGGACCTCCGGTCTACGCACCGGTGGCAGAAGGTGAGCATTGAGGCCTGGGTGTGCATGGGCGGGCATGCTCCGATGGGCAGCGGGAGGGGTTGGGGTGCCTCTGCCTGGGTGTGCATGGGCGGGCAGGTGATGTTGTCTTGTGCAAGTGTGTGTACTGTGCCAGTCATGTATCTGGACTCTGTTTCAGCTGACGGCTCTGACTCAGATGTGTGACCTGGTGTCCTGCTATACATACCGGCACGTGGTTGGAGACACACCGGTGGCAGTAGGTGAGCAGTGTGGCCTGGGTGCACAGGGGCAGCACTCTCTCTCTCTCTCCCTCTCTTCCTCTCTCTCTCCCTCCCTCTCTTCCTCTCTCTCTCCTCTTCTCTCTCTCTCTCTCTCTCCTCTTCTCTCTCTCTCTCCCTCTCTTCCTCTCTCTCTCTCTCCCTCTCTTCCTCTCTCTCTCCTCTTCTCTCTCTCTCTCTCCCTCTCTCTCTCCCTCCCTCTCTTCCTCTCTCTCTCTCCTTCGCTCTCTCTCCTTCGCTCTCTCTCCTTCGCTCTCTCTCTGTCCTCTGATGTGCGCAGGACACACCTTCTCATCATGTTTTTTGTCTTACAGTCTGTGACCTACGTATTGTCCCGAGGGGAGCGGCCATGTGTCTTCATTTCATTTCGGTGTTCATTTTAATAAAGTTTCATTTGTTGCTTCGAAAGTGAATGTGTGCTGCTCATTTCTGTGACGACACATGCATGTCACCAGTTGTGATTGTGCGACATCAAGCGGAATATTTTGTACATGTTTAGGTGTGGCAGATGTGGCATGTCTTTGGTCAGGGGGGGTGCCAGAGAGGGGTGGTCCTGGGGGTGGTGGCGGTGGGTGATGTGGCCCTCTTGGGTGTCCGGGCCGCATGATGGGTGGCTCCATGGCATCTGTTGTCCTTCCGATGTAGCCCTGGGCTGTGCTCCCTTTTGGTTTGCAGGCTGCCATCCGACTTTACCCCAGGTCAGGGCAGGTGTAGATTTCCTGGTGCTGACGCGCCTTATAGCCTGTTTTGTGTTTTTATCGCCGATGTGGCTGGTCGTTGAGAATGTTGAGGTGTGATGTTGTCGCGCCTTTTGGCACGGGAACGCCCACTCTGCATCTCATTAGCGATAGTTGCACGGGTCCTCTGTGGCGATGTTTTTTGCGGCTGCTATCGCGGGTAAACTGGTGCTGTGGGCTGTTTGCGCCAGCTTGTGAATGGGGAGGTATATTTATCACGACTTTGGCTGCGATAAAGTGCCGTTAATTCGGCAATAGCTCCTTGTGAATATGCCCCTGGGTCTCTAGTTGGCAGTGGCTTGCACCCTGTACCAGTAGGAACCCTTCCTTCTAGTCAGGATAAGGGAGTTACACACCCAGATAACTCCTGCTCACCTCCTTTGTAGCTTGGCAAGAGCAGTCAGTCTTATCTCAGAGGCAATGTGTAAAGTATTTGTATATAACACATAGTAACACACTGAAAATGCTGCAAATAGACACCACACCAGTTTAGAAAAAAATAAAGAATCTTTATCTAAACCAAACAAGACCGAAATGACAAAAATCCAACATACACACCTCAAAATATGACTTTTAAAAGGTTTCAAGCAATTGTGTCTATAGAACTCTATGGATGCGGTGATTTTACACAAAGTACCTCAGATGCATCAAAATCCACAAGGCAAAAAGGCGCAGAGGAGGGAAGCGTTGGAAACCACAGCGAAGTGTCGGTTCCTGAGTCCACGGGGAGGCGGTGCGCCAGTTTTGCTGCCTGCAGGCGAAGTGTTGCGTCGAATTCGGACTGCAGGGGTATCAATGCATCGAAATCGAAGACGGGGTGTGTATGGTTACGAGGGTGTAGAGGCCCCGCCATTCGGGGATGAGCTGGGTGTAGGCAAACTTGCCACACTGCCAATAAGTAGCCATCTATATGGAGGTGCCCCATTGCATATCTGGTACATGCAGTATTGCTTCACAATTCTCATCTGTACCAAGCAGGATAGTTCCTTTGCCTCTGAAACACAAAGAGTACAGTGTAAGTTTCCGTACGATTAGGGGTTGTCCCTTCCCTTCTAGCCATGTGCACCTATCTATCTTACTGTCCCAGAATTCCTGAAATGGGGTATCTATGCTGGCATTCAACCCTTCCCTTCTAGCCTCATTTCCCTTGGTATCATCAAGGTGAATGTCCCTGCATTGGAACTCCATGTCTGGGGTCCACTTGTTATTAAAGAATACTGACCCAGATATGCTAAGGACCATCCTGGGACCACAGACAGAGGCGGGAGCTGACATGTTTATGCATTGGTGTGGTGGACTTGCCAGCTCCAAGAACCTCTTCTCTGGAAAATCTCAGGGCCAAACAGTGTCCTCCCCTATGGTGCCCCACCTGCACATCCTGTCTAGCTCAGTTTGAATGTCGCTAGGCTCAGTGAAAAGGTGTAACACTGTGGGACTGTTTTTATACCGGGTAATGCTTACCACTACTCTATGTGGGTCTACTCTTCTGGGGTGTATCTTGACCCTAATCCTACATAGGTACAGGTGAATGAGACATTTTGCTTTTTCTGGAGCTATTTCTTGTGATGGGTAAAGTCTGTCTGCACCCACAGCATGCGGTATCAGCGAGCAGACATAGCATGACCTAGCAGACGTCTGGGCGCCCACGGCAGTCATGTGTTGGTACCACGTGTTGTGCAAACGTATGTGTGGAATACTAGCATTTAGTTCAGTGTAAGTGACGTGGGAGAGGTCCCTACGCAAGCACTGTAGAAATGTTGAGGTACGCTCCATGTGACTAGGCAAATTTCTCGCTGAGGATGGATGCGGACACCTCATGCTAAGCAGATGGTATACAAAGATGCAATAATATGTAACTTTTGGAACATTGCAGGTTCTTGGGATGGTGCCTGGAGAGTTCATCTGCAGCTTTCTGGCATCCGGGGGTGACTTTGCTTAGCACAGTGTAAAGGGTCTGTTGTCAGAAAATTGTTCGTAAAAAATAGTCTGTGGTCTTTTTGGCTTGGACCCTTGGGCCTCGTTTGGACTGCAGAGGCTGTTACTGAAGAAGTGGCGCTCTGCCGTAAAGATGGTGCACGTATGGCTTGACTGCAGACCTGGTGGATAAGAACTGTGGGTTGTAGGTTACGTTTTAGAAAAACATACATCAGAATTCAGTCTCGGAAATTCCTGTGCCTGTATGTTTTGGGGAATATTCAGTAGATCCATTTTGCACAACCTTTTAGTGGGGTACTGGAAGAAGGCCCCAGTTAGGGAGTCATTTTAGGAGACAATGAACCATTAGTCATGGAGCACCTGAGTTTTATTTTTGTGGGTCATTTTGGTCCTCCCCTCCTCCATGACAGAGGTGAGTGTTTTAGTCGGGTGATCTTCGTGGGTGCGTGGATTATTGGGTTTACCTAACTATTGTTTTATGGGCATTGTCGGCCCCTTTAATACCCTACTTTCCCTAATGTGTTTGTGTGTAGTTTTAAAAATGCAGATGGAACCTTTTGACCTACATATCACAATGCGCCGTGTAAGGAAGGGAGAGTGTAGCAATTTGGATGTTGTGGGTAATTGCAATATGTCCTGAGGACAAGTGTATGCCCCTCTGGTCCCTTCACGTGGCATGCAACTAGGTTTTCTCTAATGGAGTTGGGTGTTTTGACTACGCCCTTTTTCTGGAAGGTTCATTTCTGGGCTACTTTTGGGCTGCTTCTTGCAGGTCGTTGGGCGCCTTCCTAAGGTCTCATCTAGTGTGGGTTTTGTTGTGACATACCGGTGGGGGTTGAGAGGCTGCTCTGTGGCCCCCATGTCATTTGAATGTGGCAATGACTTGGATCAGGCCTATTGCTCCCTTGGATGATGTTCGTGAGGCCCTGTGTGTCTTATTCGACAAACTGGGTGCAGTGGTGAGTATATCCGTGTACCTTGTGGGGGGACTGCGATGGTCATCTACGGAACCCCCTTTCCCTTCCATTGCCCCCCTCTCCCTCAGATCAAGGATGTTCAGGGACATCCTACCCAGCGACACGCTACTCCCACTGTTTTGGAGGGACATGATCCTATGAGCAGACTTTGGATGTTTGGAAGCATTAGAGGAGATGAGGGGGCAGCATGTCCTTCTTACAATGGGAGTCAGGTGCCCGTCAGGGACTTGTCGTGCTGAGAGCAATGAACTAAGATGGCTGATTGCCCTGGTGAATTTCCTTACTGACTTGGTGGCAAATGTTGCGTGGACTACGGAGTTCTATGGTGGACACCATTATCCCACGTGTGCGGAAAACCTGGCTTCCGGCACTGGAGCGTCGCCTTGTTTTGGAACTGAAAGGGGGCCTCCACTAGCTGGAGGCCTAAAAATGTTGAGGAATGGGGTCATTACGACCTAGTCATTGCAACCCGTCCTCTTTGGACTTGAACGAGGGGACGTGGGTGCCTTTTTTTTGCACTGGTCGGAAGGCGCCCTGCCCCCTTGTCAGACAGCTCTGCCCCTGGGGCATGGCCATCAAACCCTGCCCTGGGGGACTAGCAGCAGAGTGGGGCCTAGGCCCCTGCTGGCACCCAAAATTGTTGATTTTAGCATTAATTTAGCATTCAACGGAACATACTGTAGCCCTGAGTTTTTCCTCTACACAAGTAAAGGCTTGAGTTTTCTTTTAATGCTGTGCCACTAGTCTTTATTGTTGTGGTGAGTTTTCTGAAGTGGATATGAAGTGGATGCATCATTTTGGGGGTTTGAATTTACTGTGTATTTGAAATGGGCGATTGAGTGAAGGCATTGCCTCCGCAGACGGTCACCCCTCCCCACTGTGGCTTTGGCCTAAGCCTGGGCAGAGTTCCGCCACGCGGAACTCCGCGAAGTGCAAAAAAAACCTCAGCCGCGCTATGCGGAGCTCCGCAAGCAGCAGAGTGCGTTAGATAAATGTTGTTCACGATGATTTTCAGTGCCAGGTGCTTGTCCGCACTGTGCAATCATCGCAAATGGCACCATGCACTGCGCAAGCGGGCGCTGCTTCCTTTCTGCCGCTCGAGTAGATTTTTACTCGAGCTGCAGCTTTCTCAACGCGAACGGACAGTTTCTCAATGCGAGCAGTCGCGAGCATACGTGACCACTCGCAATGAGAAATCTGACTGCCCGCGTTGGAAATCTCGCCGGGAGGTTGATTTTCCACGCTCGCGCTCGCCAACTTGATGTTGATGATCAAGAACGAGGAAAAATCTCACAGGAGGGTGGATTTTCCTCACTCGCGCTCACCAACTTGACGTTGATGAACGCGAGCGAGGAAAAAAACTCTGCAAACTCCGCGAGCGGAGTGGAGTACACCGCCCAGACTTCCTTTGGCCCCGGCGCTTGCTGGGCTGGGTTCCCTTCCTGCTGCGGTTGCCATGTGTTTGGCCAACCAACTGGTCCTTGTTGAGGTAGTGTGTTTGCTGATTGCTTTCCTTGTAGCTGAATGTGCTGTGCGCTCGGGTTGATCTGGGCTTGGTTTTGTGGATGGGGATTTTGCGTGGACTGGCCCAGACTTATTGTCTTTGATCATGATAAGCTTACAGACGGCAAAGGTCAGTCAGGTGGCTGATCCGGAGGCAGTCAAAACACTCTCTGATCCCTGCCATTGTAACTGGGTCGGAACCCTCTGGGGTTCCGTAGTAGAGTCCCTCTCAAGACTGGTGTCATGCACACGCTCGCTGCCAATGTGGCCCACTTGGGGGTGGTTTTACTCAGTTTGTAGGGACTCAGCTTAGTTGAGGTTTTCTGGGATTGCTCCTGGTTCTGGCCCTTCCTAGTGGGCCATTGTGTGGGTGTGGCGTGCGGTGCCCAGTACCCCTCCGGCTATGGGATTGTCCCCACGTGACCGATGGGGGCACTTCCTTGGGGTGGTATATCATTTGCTGGGTTGGCCGAGTTCCCTCCAATGGTCTCTTTCGATTGGGCATTCTATTCAGCAGCAGGTAGGGGGCTTTGGGCATGGAAGATGCACCGCACAGTGTGGGGCAGCCTTGACTGTGCCACTTTCTCACTCGGGGAGGTGCCAGAGTGTCGACAGAGGCTGAGCTTGGTAATCATGGGGGTACACATGGTCTGTTTGCCACCGCCATTGCCCCTATGCACCTTGGGCCGGCTCCCCACCTAGCCCCTGGGGACTCAGGAGGCATGCACAAGTCAAGGCCCAGAATCTCTGGCCCCTTGTGTACACTACTTTACTGGCTAACAATGTCTTAATTGTAGGAGAGTAGGATCTGCTTCACAGGGGTACCCCCACTTTTTGCTGATACTTCACTGGTTTTCGACATTAGTCTGGCTGGGGCCCTGCTATTCAGAACCCCAGCCTAGCTGTTTCCTCTTTAAAAGGGTCTCCATGTGCCTTAGGCACATCACTGATTGGGATCTGGAGTGCCCTTGTAAGTCCCTAGTATATGGTATACTATGTACCAAGGGCATAGGTACCTCAGAGGCCTGCCAGGGGCTGCAGCATGTATTATGCCACCCCTGGTAGGCCATCCAAACTGGCACCACAGGTCTGCTACTGCAGCCTGGGTAAGGTGGTGCATGCACCCCTTGCTGTGGTATAGGTTACCTATATCACTAAATGCATACACACATATAAACCTATAAGTCACTCCTAAGGCAGGCCTTATCAATCCTAAAGGCAGAGTGCATGGTTCCTATGTGAGAGGGTGCCCCTGCATGAGCAGGGCCCCTCTGCAGCGTTCGGAGACCATCTCTGATGCTGTTTGTAGTGCAGCCTGACCATATACTCTTAAACGCATTATATCCTCGCGGTAAAATGCTAACTATGGAATGGCTGCACCTAAACATGTCGTGTTTGGTGTCAAACATCTTGGAATACTACCCCCCCGCCAATCCTGGCGGCGGGGGTAGCATTCCACCCTTCTAGAGGGAAAGGCATGTTAACTCTGACGAGTCCGGTAACTTCTTTCCAGAGCCAGGCATCACAAAATGGATGCTGCTGCCACAGACACGAGTCTGGCCTCCTGCTGCTGGACGAAACTCCGGCAGGGGAGGCCTGGACAATAGGTTTCCTGTCCCAGGGAGGTGTGACCACCTCCCCAGACAGGACAATGTGTATTGGGGCTGGGCGGGAGCACTTTCGGGTGCTTTGAAGTCCTGCACTGGGGGCACATTTGGTGTCCCTGTGCATACCCCAGTTCAAACCGGATCAGGGGCTTGCAGCCCCTGCTTTGGCGCGAACTGGACAAAGGGAAAGGGGTGTAGCCACCCCTCTGCCCTGACCCACCCATAGGTGGGGCCACAGAGTAGTCCATCCCCTATTTTTAGAATAAAGGTAGGAACCCAGTCCCTAGGACTTTAGATTATACCTGGACGAAACTCTGAAACAGAATCCTGGACCTTCGACGCTCTACTCACGATTAGAGGACTGAAGAATCTCCCTTGGGGTCAAGGAGTGACTCCCCTGCTTGGCAGGCACCAAAGAAGCATCTGTCCGGTTCGCATCACTGAAGCTCCCGTCGGACGCCGAAGTCATCGCATCACCAGAGGTGGATTCTCAGACTTCCCCGAGGCTACCCTGAGTCCCCAGCAAAGCTGAGGCCCGTGGCTATCGTGGGTGACTTGAGACCGTGACCCCTGGACACCGAGCACATTTGCAAGTGCACCATCTTCTGGGTCTCCCAAGAAGTCGTGCTTTGGGCTCCGAGTAGCCCTAGCCTCCAGCACCACCTGCACCGAAGATCACTGGCCCCCACTCCACGAGTGTCCTGTAAGCCAGCTCCACGTGCGGCGTCACGAGGCTCCTTCGCGGTCGCTAGCCCGTTGGCTAGTAGCCCTTAACGAAGGCCAATCTTTTCTTTACTTGGCAGTCTGGTTGCTCCAGGCCTGCCCTCACTTACCCTCGCTGGGTGAGTTCCCCAGACCTTGCTGGTCTGCATCATCGACGATCTACATCTTACTCGAGACTTGCCGTTGCCAAGGCTTGTTGGGTCCAATCTGGTCGCCGACACCTCTGCACTCGACAGACATCGAGCAACAGCCCGAATCCTGCTCCTGGTCGCCGACAACGCCTCCCGGACCTCGTGGCTGAAGAGTCAAGACGACCGTCATCGAATCTGAAGCACTCGACATCGGTGGGCATCTGTCCATCGCCTCCCTGGTCACTGGCTAGTGACCCAGACTCTGTCCCCTCTGCTTTCAGGTTCTTCAGAACTCCGATCCACTCTTGGATCCACCCGGACACTTTTCTCCTGGTCGCCAGCAGCACTTTGCAGCAGATCGCCATAAGAACCGACGACGAAACCCGACCCCGAAAGGCACCTATGCACCCGGCTTCCCTGGGTGAGGTAACACGAGTACTCCGGTGCTCCCGTGGGTAGAGACTCTTCAAAGTCCTAGATCTCAAAGGGTTTTGTCCTAGTCCTCTTCTAAGTGTCCCTTTCCTCTATTTTCCCGATCCCGACTTTCTCCATAGAAGTTAACGGCGTATCGCGGTTGTGTATTTACACTGCACGCGTCTCCCGTGGGTCCCCTGTGTCACTACCTTGGGTGGTTCCTTGTGGTCCAAGCACTTCTAGAGGCTCTAGGCCTAGTGTCTAGTTCAGTCGTGGTTCGCATACCACTTTATTGGTATATGGTTTGGTACGCCCCTAGGGCCCAAACGTGTATTTGTGCTATTACTGTGATTTAAGATCTTATAACCTATGTATTTCGAACTCTAGCCTCATAAAGAGACTAGAGGGGTGTGTTTAGTAATAAATACATATATTTTGAATATATACCTGGTGTGGTGCTCTTTCATTTGGTCACTCAAGAGATTATAGACTGGTAAAACAAGCTGCTTTACATTCCTTCAAGACTTAGCCTGAAGGCTGCTCTCCACAGCTACCACTAGGATAGCTTTCAATAAGGTTGTCTTTAACCTACCTACCATAAGAGTCGATTTGGACTGGTGCAAGGTGCCCACTATAATTAGTGGACAGCATATGCCAGGCCAACTTCTCACATTGGTGTGCAGCGTGTGGGATTCCAGCTTGCTATTGTTTTACCAGATAATCTCAATTGAATTGATCAACTGAAAACCACTAAAGGTACCTAAGGTACATATAATTTAAGCTTAGAATATCAGTAAGTTCTACTGAACTTAGAGTTGTGTGTTAAGGGATAGCACAACCCTTTCTACAACTCAAGAGAGTTTAGTAGGCCACACTAGAGTAGGTAGTGCATACACCACACCACACTAGTAATGTCTTTAAAAGCAGGATCCAAAGATGCCCTGCAGGAAGCCATTGAGCTTCCCCCTCCAAGTATGACACACTCCCATTCTTGGAACTGAGAGCTTTGTGTAACGTGAGGAAATTAAGGACAGGCCAAAGTCCCACCACCCAACACCTCCAGGAGTTGTTGGTGGCTTATGATCTTAGTAAGTCCTCAGAGACTGAAGGGGTAGGAGCAGAGGGTGGGCCAGCAGATGAGGAAGGGGCCAGGGGTACTACTACCCCCAGCCCCCCTCTGAAACTGACCAGGAGGGTGACAATGACCCTGACCTGGAAAACCCAATCCCTTCTGGGGAAGATGAAGATGAGGATCTGGAGAACCACACCTTTGTCCCCCCAGGAAGGATTATGAGTGTGCTCAGAAAGTCTAGGTCTCCTTCTCAGGAGTCTAACCACTCTGGCACCTCAATAGGGAGCTCTGTTTCTTCTCACAGGAGGGAATCCTCTCATGAGAGAAGAAAGAGACTGGTCCAGTATGAGGAAACTCAACTGGAGATCAGGAAGAAGCAATTGGCTTTAGATAGAGAATCCCTAGATCTCCTTAAAGAGAGAAGAAAGTTGGGACTAGAGTCCCATGGTGGCAGCCATGTCCCTAGAGACAGGGAAAGGTCCTATGACCATAGGAACCTGAGCAAGATTGTCCCTCCCTACCAGAGTGGGGATGATATCCACAAATGGATAACTGCTTTAGAGAGGGCCTGTAAAGTACAGAAGGTCCCTCAGGAGCAGTGGGCAGCAATCTTGTGGCTCTCCTTTGCTGACAAAGGTAGAGACAAGCTCCTCACTGTTAGAGAGGAGGATGCTGACAATTACAAGGTCTTGAAGAGTGCTCTTATTGATGGGTTTGGCCTAACCACTGAACAGTACAGGTTGAAGTTCAGAGACACCCAAAAAGCACAGACTCAAGACTGGGTAGACTATGTGGATTGTTCTGCCAAGGCTCTGGAAGGCTGGTTGATGGGCAGTAAGGTGTGTGACTTCTCAGGATTGTATAATCTGATAATGAGGGAGCAGATTCTTAATAACTGTCAAAACCAGCTGTTGCATCAGTACCTGGTTGACTCTGATCTGACCTCTCCCCAAGAATTGGGAAAGAAGGCAGACAAATGGGTCAGAACCAGGGTGAAGCAGAAGGTACAGAACCAAGGTGGGGAAACCAAGAAGCAAGATGCTAAGAACTCTGACAAGGGTGGGGAGAAGGGTAAAGATCAAAAGTCTTCATCAGGCCCCCAAAAATCTTCTTCTGGTGGGGATTCCCAGTCTACCAAGGGTAAAGGCCAAAGAAAACCATGGTGCAAGGTCTGTAAGCAAAAGACCCACTGGACCAGTGATTGCACCAAGTCCAAAGACTCCAGTCCAGCACCCACCAATGCCCCTAAGGCACCTGTTCCCCCTAGTACAGTTGGTGGAGGTGCTCCAGCAAAGGGTTTAGTAGGGTTCACCCTGGGAACTGAGTTGGGCTCTGACTTAGTCAGGGAACTGACCCAGGCTGTGTTAGTCTGTGATGGAGGCATGGATGTGACCTCCACTGTGAGTCCCAGTAATCTGGGCAAGTACAGACAACAGCCTTTAATCAATGGACGAGAGGCTTTGGCATTTAGGGACACAGGGGCAAGTGTCACAATGGTGACACAAGACCTTGTGCTACCTGGGCAAGTTATACTTGGTGAAATGTACCAAGTGACCAATGCTAGCAATGTCAGAACAGACCATACTCTGGCAGTTGTTAACTTCTCCTGGGGAGGGGTAACTGGCCTTAAGAAGGTTGTGGTAAGTGCAAACCTACCAGTCGAATGCTTGCTTGGCAATGACTTAGAGACTTCTGCTTGGGCAGAAGTGGAGCTCAGGACCCATGCAGAAATGCTGGGGATCCCTGCAGATGTGTTTGCTGTGACCAGGTCACAAGCTAAACTGTCTAAAACTGAACAGGCCTTGGATTCTGGAAGAATGGACCAAGTGCCTTCCAAGAGGAGGAGTAGTAGGGTTAAGGCAGTGCCTTCCCCTTGGCTCAGGAGAGAGATCAGTCCCTTGAGGGGGATGATCTCAGCCCTGAAGAAGGAACTGGCCCAGAGGAACTTGAACCTGAACAGGTTGAGTTCTTGGGGACAGGGGGACCTTCTAGGGCAGATCTGAGCCAGGAGCAGCAGAGCTGCCCCTCCCTTGAACCCCTCAGACAGCAAGCTGCTGCTGAGGCTGCTGGGAAAGCTAGTGGTCCCCATACAGTGTATTGGGATGATGGACTCCTGTACTCAGAGAGTAGAGACCCCAAGCCTGGTGCTACCAGGACGTTGGTAATACCTTTGAAGTTCAGGGGCTTCCTATTGACCCTAGCCCATGATATTCCCTTAGCAGGACACCTGGGCCAGAACAAGACTTGGGACAGAATTGTCCCTCACTTTCACTGGCCCCACATGTCTGAAGACAGTAAGGAGTTTTGTCGCTCCTGTGTAACCTGCCAAGCCAGTGGCAAAGCAGGTGGCACTACAAAGGCCCCCTGATACCACTACCTGTGGTGGGGGTGCCCTTTGAGAGGGTAGGGATTGACATTGTTGGTCCCATGGATCCCCAAACAGCCTCTGGGCACAGGTTTATCCTGGTGGTAGTGGATCATGCCACCAGGTACCCAGAAGCTATTCCCCTCAGGACCACTACAGCACCTGTGGTGGCAAGGGCCCTCCTGGGAATCTTCTCAAGAGTGGGCTTTCCTAAGGAGGTAGTATCAGACAGGGGTGCAAACTTCATGTCTGGTTACTTAAAAGCAATGTGGAAGGAGTGTGGAGTTACTTATAAGTTCACCACACCCTATCACCCACAATGCAATGGTTTAGTTGAGAGATTCAACAAAACCTTGAAGGGCATGATTAAAGGGCTCCCAGAAAAGCTTAGGCGTAGATGGGACATACTCTTGCCCTGCCTTTTATTCGCATATAGGGAGGTGCCTCAGAAGGGGTTGGTTACATCCCTTTTGAACTTCTGTTTGGCCACCCTGTGAGGGGTCCACTGTGCTTGGTGAAGGAAGGATGGGAGTTACCTCTCAAGCCCCCAAAGCAAGATATAGTGGACTATGTACTTGGTCTCCGCTCCAGGATGGCTGAGTACATGAAAAAGGCAACCAAAAACCTTGAGGCTAGCCAGGAACTGCAAAAGGCCTGGCATGACCAAAGGCTGTTCTGACTGTTTACCAGCCAGGACAGAAGGTGTGGGTGTTGGAGCCAGTGGCCCCAGCAGCTCTCCAAGACAAATGGAGTGGACCCCACACTATTGTTGAACAGAAGGGTGAGGTCACTTACTTAGTGGACCTAGGAACACCCAGGAGTCCCCAAAGGGTTCTCCATGTCAACAGACTTAAGCCATATGTGGACAGGGCAGACATGGGCTTGCTCATGGCTACTGATGAAGGGCAGGAGGAAGAGAGTGACCCACTCCCTGACCTGCTCTCACAGAACCCTGACGATGGGTCAGTTGATGGTGTAGCCTTGGCAGGCAGCCTCACTACCCAGCAACAAACTGATTGCAGGCAAGTCCTCAATCAGTTTAGACATATGTTTTCACTGACACCCAGTCAGACCACCTGGTGCACTCATGAAGTGGACACTGGGGACAGTCTGCCTATTAAAAACAAGATTTATAGGCAACCTGACCATGTCAGGGACTGTATCAGGACTGAAGTCCAGAAGATGTTGGAATTGGGAGTGATTGAGCCCTCAGATAGCCCTTGGGCTAGTCCAGTAGTTCTAGTACCCAAACCTCACACCAGTGGTGGGAAAAGAGAGATGAGGTTTTGTGTAGACTACAGAGGCCTCAATGCAGTCACTAGGACTGATGCCCATCCAATACCCAGGGCAGATGAGCTCATAGATACTTTGGCCTCTGCCAAATATCTCAGCACATTTGACCTAACAGCTGGCTACTGGCAGATCAGACTAGCTGATGCTGCAAAGCCCAAAACAGCATTTTCAACCCCTAGTGGGCATTATCAATTTGTGGTGATGCCCTTTGGTCTGAAAAATGCACCTGCCACTTTCCAGAGGTTGGTGAACACAGTTCTCACAGGACTGGAAGCCTATAGTGCAGCTTATCTAGATGATATTGCTGTCTTTAGCTCCACCTGGGAGGATCACCTGGTCCACCTCAGGAATGTTTTACAGGCCCTGCAAAAGGCAGGCCTGACTATCAAGGCCACTAAGTGCCAGATAGGGCAGAGTCAGGTTGTGTACCTGGGCCACCTTGTGGGTGGAGGCCAGGTTCAACCTTTGCAGAGCAAGATCCAGACCATCATGGACTGGACTGCTCCCACTACCCAGACTCAGGTGAGAGCCTTCTTAGGCCTGACTGGGTACTATAGGAGATTTGTCAAGGGGTATGGATCAATAGTGACACCCTTGAATGACTTAACTTCTAAGAAAATGCCCAAAAAGGTTCAGTGGACAGTTAGCTGTCAAAAGGCATTTGATGACCTCAAGCAGGCCATGTGCACTGCTCCAATTCTGCAGAGTCCTGATTACTCCAAGAAGTTCATTGTTCAAACTGATGCATCTGAATTGGGGGTAGGGGCTGTACTGTCACAATTGAATGAAGAAGGTCAGGATCAGCCAGTAGCTTTTATTAGCAGAAGGCTGACCCCTAGAGAGAAACGTTGGTCAGCCATAGAGAAGGAGGCCTTTGCTGTGGTCTGGGCTCTGAAGAAGTTGAGGCCATACTTGTTTGGTACACACTTCCTGGTTCAGACAGACCATAAGCCCCTCTTATGGCTAAAACAAATGAAGGGTGAAAACCCCAAACTGCTTAGGTGGTCCATTTCCCTACAGGGGATGGACTTTACAGTGGAACATAGGCCTGGGAGTAACCATGCGAATGCAGATGGACTCTCTAGGTATTTCCACTTAGAACATGAAGACTTAACTGGGCAAGGTTAGTTTAATGTCCCTACGTTTGGGGGGTTGTGTAGGAGAGTAGGATCTGCTTCACAGGGGTACCCCCACTTTTTGCTGATACTTCACTGGTTTTCGACATTAGTCTGGCTGGGGCCCTGCTATTCAGAACCCCAGCCTAGCTGTTTCCTCTTTAAAAGGGTCTCCATGTGCCTTAGGCACATCACTGATTGGGATCTGGAGTGCCCTTGTAAGTCCCTAGTATATGGTATACTATGTACCAAGGGCATAGGTACCTCAGAGGCCTGCCAGGGGCTGCAGCATGTATTATGCCACCCCTGGTAGGCCATCCAAACTGGCACCACAGGTCTGCTACTGCAGCCTGGGTAAGGTGGTGCATGCACCCCTTGCTGTGGTATAGGTTACCTATATCACTAAATGCATACACACATATAAACCTATAAGTCACTCCTAAGGCAGGCCTTATCAATCCTAAAGGCAGAGTGCATGGTCCCTATGTGAGAGGGTGCCCCTGCATGAGCAGGGCCCCTCTGCAGCGTTCGGAGACCATCTCTGATGCTGTTTGTAGTGCAGCCTGACCATATACTCTTAAACGCATTATATCCTCGCGGTAAAATGCTAACTATGGAATGGCTGCACCTAAACATGTCGTGTTTGGTGTCAAACATCTTGGAATACTACCCCCCGCCAATCCTGGCTGCGGGGGTAGCATTCCACCCTTCTAGAGGGAAAGGCATGTTAACTCTGACGAGTCCGGTAACTTCTTTCCAGAGCCAGGCATCACAAAATGGATGCTGCTGCCACAGACACGAGTCTGGCCTCCTGCTGCTGGACGAAACTCCGGCAGGGGAGGCCTGGACAATAGGTTTCCTGTCCCAGGGAGGTGTGACCACCTCCCCAGACAGGACAATGTGTATTGGGGCTGGGCGGGAGCACTTTCGGGTGCTTTGAAGTCCTGCACTGGGGGCACATTTGGTGTCCCTGTGCATACCCCAGTTCAAACCGGATCAGGGGCTTGCAGCCCCTGCTTTGGCGCGAACTGGACAAAGGGAAAGGGGTGTAGCCACCCCTCTGCCCTGACCCACCCATAGGTGGGGCCACAGAGTAGTCCATCCCCTATTTTTAGAATAAAGGTAGGAACCCAGTCCCTAGGACTTTAGATTATACCTGGACGAAACTCTGAAACAGAATCCTGGACCTTCGACGCTCTACTCACGATTAGAGGACTGAAGAATCTCCCTTGGGGTCAAGGAGTGACTCCCTGCTTGGCAGGCACCAAAGAAGCATCTGTCCGGTTCGCATCACTGAAGCTCCCGTCGGATGCCGAAGTCATCGCATCACCAGAGGTAAATTCTCAGACTTCCCAGAGGCTACCCTGAGTCCCCAGCAAAGCTGAGGCCCGTGGCTATCGTGGGTGACTTGAGACCGTGACCCCTGGACACCGAGCACATTTGCAAGTACACCATCTTCTGGGTCTCCCAAGAAGTCGTGCTTTGGGCTCCGAGTAGCCCTAGCCTCCAGCACCACCTGCACCGAAGATCACTGGCCCCCACTCCACGAGTGTCCTGTAAGCCAGCTCCACGTGCGGCGTCACGAGGCTCCTTCGCGGTCGCTAGCCCGTTGGCTAGTAGCCCTTAACGAAGGCCAATCTTTTCTTTACTTGGCAGTCTGGTTGCTCCAGGCCTGCCCTCACTTACCCTCGCTGGGTGAGTTCCCCAGACCTTGCTGGTCTGCATCATCGACGATCTACATCTTACTCGAGACTTGCCGTTGCCAAGGCTTGTTGGGTCCAATCTGGTCGCCGACACCTCTGCACTCGACAGACATCGAGCAACAGCCCGAATCCTGCTCCTGGTCGCCGACAACGCCTCCCGGACCTCGTGGCTGAAGAGTCAAGACGACCGTCATCGAATCTGAAGCACTCGACATCGGTGGGCATCTGTCCATCGCCCCCTGGTCACTGGCTAGTGACCCAGACTCTGTCCCCTCTGCTTTCAGGTTCTTCAGAACTCCGATCCACTCTTGGATCCACCCGGACACTTTTCTCCTGGTCGCCAGCAGCACTTTGCAGCAGATCGCCATAAGAACCGACGACGAAACCCGACCCCGAAAGGCACCTATGCACCCGGCTTCCCTGGGTGAGGTAACACGAGTACTCCGGTGCTCCCGTGGGTAGAGACTCTTCAAAGTCCTAGATCTCAAAGGGTTTTGTCCTAGTCCTCTTCTAAGTGTCCCTTTCCTCTATTTTCCCGATCCCGACTTTCTCCATAGAAGTTAACGGCGTATCGCGGTTGTGTATTTACACTGCACGCGTCTCCCGTGGGTCCCCTGTGTCACTACCTTGGGTGGTTCCTTGTGGTCCAAGCACTTCTAGAGGCTCTAGGCCTAGTGTCTAGTTCAGTCGTGGTTCGCATACCACTTTATTGGTATATGGTTTGGTACGCCCCTAGGGCCCAAACGTGTATTTGTGCTATTACTGTGATTTAAGATCTTATAACCTATGTACTTCGAACTCTAGCCTCATAAAGAGACTAGAGGGGTGTGTTTAGTAATAAATACATATATTTTGAATATATACCTGGTGTGGTGCTCTTTCATTTGGTCACTCAAGAGATTATAGACTGGTAAAACAAGCTGCTTTACATTCCTTCAAGACTTAGCCTGAAGGCTGCTCTCCACAGCTACCACTAGGATAGCTTTCAATAAGGTTGTCTTTAACCTACCTACCATAAGAGTCGATTTGGACTGGTGCAAGGTGCCCACTATAATTAGTGGACAGCATATGCCAGGCCAACTTCTCACATTCATGTTTTTGACAGTCTCCACTATGAGGTGTTGTGGGCGGTATGCCCACCACCGAGCTAATTCGCATAGCTCAAGGAGATTCCCCGTATATTTCAGGACCGTCCCTGTTAGGTGGGTCTGACTGGCCAGGGCCACCCAGACTGGCAACCATTTGCCATGGGAGTGTATTGATGGCCAGTGCCCTGAGGTGGGACCCCATGGGAAGAGCAGGCTATAGCCCCATCCTCAGCAAACTGGATTGACATTTTCAGTTTGGTCATTAGTTACTGTCCCAAGATATTAGCCGGGGAGGAGGGAAAGTACAACAACAACAACTGTTCCTTTACCCTTTTCCCCCCTGTGAAGGGAATCCCTGCCACCATGCCCAAGACCCCTTGTATGACTGCAGTGCCTTTTGATAGGGGGGACTGTCCTCTCCCATAGGCATGACCTTGTCACCCCTGTGTCTAGTAGAAAGTCGTAAGGTGTCCCGTATATCAGCACCGCAACAACAGGGTCCTCCTCAGGGCAGTCTGGTGTGGGCAGTAGTGGGTGTGTGTCTTTGGGAGTCCTTTCGGTCCCTGTTGTGATTATTTCTGTACCTTCGCTGTCGGATTCTGGGGAACTGGTGTTCTCTTCCTTGCTATCGATAGTCGTGCTATTGTTTAGTCCTGCGATGAGGCTCATGGCTGCCCGTGGAGTGTATGTTTTGTGGGCAAAACATGGCAGACGGGGGGTCGAGCTTGGGGGAATTCTAACACCAAGCTGGGATAAGGCCAGACCTGCCTGGCACCCTCCTTGTCCTAGATCTAGTGGTCTGCTGACCGGTGGGGAACTCTTCGGACCCCTAGAACAGTGGATTGGTGTAACTCAGTGCAGGAATGGCAGAGATGGCAGGCATTAGAGAGAGCACCTCTTTGTTTGTGCATGGTGGGGGAGGTGCGGATGCCTTGCTTGCGGGTTCTGGGGCAGAGGTAGGTCAGGGCCACCTTGAATATGGCCCATAGTTCTAACAATGCCTCTCTTTCTCTTCCCTATGTATTTGGTCTGACCATGCGCCCTTGTGTGTTTTATTATGTTGGTGTTGAAGGTTCCCCCCTCTGGCCAGGGGAATGCATGCATCTTAGTGTGTGCGTGTCA
Organism: Calotriton arnoldi; assembly: GCA_963921515.1. Taxonomy (NCBI): domain Eukaryota; kingdom Metazoa; phylum Chordata; class Amphibia; order Caudata; family Salamandridae; genus Calotriton; species Calotriton arnoldi. The sequence continues at coordinate 1,045,741 of CAWUFW010000188.1, forward strand.
TTCACAGCAAAATGTATCTAATTTTTTAACCTGCATGGGGAACCTTGTTTGCATATGGTTTAAAGGCAACTCCATGATGGGTTGGGATCTTTTTAACGGCTAGTACACTTCCAATGTAACTGGTATTTTAAACAAACTTAAATACTACTCTGATTGTGGGGAAAATATGTACAAGGGTTTATACCGGCAATAACTGCTTTTACTATGAGCTCAGCTTAGGATAAAGATTCATCAAACTTTCACAATACATAAAAAACACATATGGAATATAACAACCTGTAAGAAAGTGCATTGGTTAACTCAAAAACATCATGAATTGTACTTTTTGGCAGCAGAATAGCAAAATGTAGACAAATGATGACTTTTTCATACGCACATAGAATCATCAACTGGACATGACATTTAACATGGAACACAGTTGCAATAATTTTATCAGCACCACAACCTCAATAAAAAATGCATTAATTGAAAACCACAATGAAAATGGAAGAGAAAAAAGTGACAGGGGAAAAAATATGACTTTGTCCAAAAACCTCAGCCCGCTCCTAGTGCATGCCACTCAATGACGAGGGGAAGCTCTGTGTGTGACGAGGGGAAGCTCTGTGTGGTACATGGAATTAAGTGAGGCCGATAGTCTGTTAGTATTGGCTCAGGGACTAAGATAGCAACAATTTATGTGGAGAAGAAGGAGCAACTTGACAACTACAGGCCCTCCTTGTTCAAGCAGAAGCTGCACCTTGCTCTCCAAGGTCCAAATTTTTCTCTAACATCTGAATTACACCCTATATCACACCCAGTGGTCATGCGTACCGGCTGTGTCACGCCCAGTGGGCCAAGTGAATAGCACCTCTCACTTCTTTCAGATACTACCAATGTTAAGAAACTGACAGCACTGAGAAAACTCCTTTAGACTAAAAAATAAGATTGAGATGCTGGCTCTATATCACACCCAGAGCCTACGTGTACCTTCGGTGTCACACCCAGTGGTCCAAGCGGTGAGGCCCCACCCCTGTATCACACCCAGGGATCAAGCGTACCCTCTGTATCTCACCCAGCAGCCCAAGTGGTCCCCGTATCACACCCAGAGACAAGCATACTCTCTGTGTCATGCCCTGTGGTCCAAGCGATAAACAACCTTTCCTAGTTTGCCACATGCCAAATGTTGGGACTAAGGAAAACTGACGGCGGCTTCTGGATGGGCATGCGCCACATGGATTCACCAGAGCTTCCAATCAATTGCAGCATCTGCTCACCGTTCTTGTTGCGCAGATGTGAATCCGTATGGGAGGGGTCCTTTTCCTTCGACTGCAGTCAGGCTCGAAGGACCAATCTCTCCTGGCTGGCTAAGCCAAAATGTTGCACGAATATGAACTTACCCTGAAAAATTGAAAGACAAGGCATTTGGCAAAATAGGAACAATTGGTTTAATTAAATGCTGCCACCAGTAGAACAGGCAACAGAGTCGGGGTCTAAATACAGTCTCAAAGCACATTGGTTTCAGCCATAATTTTATACATTACATGAGGTGTAATAAAGCATCTGTACATTCCTTTGGAGACAGAAATCCAGGCCTAGTCACTGGCCATTAACCTGGCCTTTTGCTAATAAGTGCACGTGGGCCTCAACTTCATGCAGACACCATGCACGGCCAAGGGCTACATGTCCAGATGTCGCATATGGGGAGCGCATGATCACTGCATGTAATGTGCATGCTGTGTTCTGATTGGCTGTGTGCTCCTACCATAGTGTAGCATCTGACTTTATGGTGTTTTTGGGAACGTGCTCCCCACCGGCCAAATGTGCTTTATTGGGGCCAATCTCTTGAGACCATTGTGGTGTTGCTGCCTATCTGTGGGATTTATCTGCGTTTTCCTGTTCGCACATTTGTCTAATGGTTACATGTGATATGTCAATCAGTTGCTGCAGGCCAGGTCACAGTGCCTGCCTGACCATGTATTTCTGACTCAGGGTTGAGAGGGAAGTTATATCGGGTGAATTCAACCACGGAGATGCGAGTTCGTTATTATACGTACATAGATCATGGTGTACATCGACATCTTATTTATCAATATTAACATTACGACATTAAAATCGGACGAGACGACTCAAGTGCAAGCCCGGGGGTTGTGCTTGCGGAGGATCTGCAGGGTGAGACGAAAGCTGTCCGATCAGCACATATTCACAATGGCGGCAGAAGGGAGTGCGAAATACATGGCAGTTGCGTTCCTGAAACCATCACCACCATTCGACACTGCCAAGAAGCAATATATTGGCACCAGATGGACTACATGGATCGAGACGTTTGATGATTTCACAGAGATGCTGCAAGAAGTAGATAATAAGAAAATCATGAAATACTTAAAGAACCTTGCCGGTGATGGAGTAAAAGAAGTGCTGAATAAAATATTACATGCAACATCGTACCGTCAGATCAAAGAAGCATTAGGAACCAAGTTCAATCTGATGCCGAATGTCGACTATGAAAGATACATTTTCAATCAAGTGAGACAGGAAGATGGTGAAAAGATGGATGAGTTTGTTGAGAGACTTCACGTACCTATCAAACACTTTAAGTTTAATGAGTTTAATGATGAAGCGGCCATACGACTCAGAGTCATCGATGACTGTGTTTCAGACTCATTCAGAAGAGACATGTTTAGAGAGACGCTCACTTTGGAGAAAGTACTAATGACTGCAAGGACCAATGAAAGAGTGGATCGACAAGCTGCTGATATGGAAGCTGGAACAGCGAAAAGTAAATCAGCGTTTGTCATAAAAACCAAGCACAAGGTAGATGCATGCAAGTCAACGTCTCCAAAGAAGAAAAAGTTTTGTTTCCAAAGTGGGTTTTCATTTCCCCATGAAGGTAAATGTCTAGCCATAGGACAGATGTGCAAATGTTGTGGGAAAGAAAACCACTACATAAGGCAAAAGGAAACCAATTGCATCACAGCAAGAAGATACAATGGATGCCTGAAGGTTCCACAATTGTTCTAGCCACACCCACGAGGCCAAAAAGGAACATCAGTTAAGACAAGTAGAACCCAGACAAAGTTGCTCGTCATCAAGTTCTTCCTACACAGGCTCTTCAACATCATTATCAAGCACCAGTGAAGATGAATGTGCGATGATGATATCGACCAAAGAACAACATGCACATGTGGGTTTGGCTGCTTGTAGAGAAGAACAAAGGGCAAAGACAAATCAACAAAGGAAACAACAGAATTCAGTTGGACACTACCCCAAGATTACAATAAAGATCACCGGTTGCCCCATAACCTTTATCATAGACAGTGGTTCATCAACTAACATCATGCCAATTGAAATGTTTAACAGACTGTCTCCTGTGCCACGCCTCAACCCATCAAACACAACGGTATACACATGGGCTGCTGCCAAACCATTGCAGAGTCAAGGGTCGCTCACAGAAACGATGCAACATAAAACTCTTTTGAAACATGACATCATTGAGTGCTCCACCGGTCCTACGCCCTGGGTCTTGCCCATAGTGTTGTTGCCAAAAACGGACAGTGGAGGTGCGGTGCGCATCTGTGTTGATATCTGCCAGGAAAAAAAAGAAATTGACAGAGAAAGACATATTGGTCCACACAAAGCAGACATGTTCATGCAGCTGAACAGAGCCAAAGTCTTCTCCCATCTTGACCTGAACAAAGGATACCATCAACTCAAGCTGTAAGAGAACTGGAGGTACATTACTACTTTTTTGACTCATGCTGGTTTGTTCAGATACAAAAGGTTGATTTTTAGAGTGTTGTCGGCTGCAGAAATATTTCAGGATGTTGCATGTCGAATAATTCAACCTGTTACACATGCTTTTAACTTGTGATAACATACTGGTATTTGGAACAATGCAAAAGGAGCATGACAAGGCTCTTACACAAGTGTGCCAGCTACCTGCAGATGCAGGTCTCACTCTGATTGCAGCAAAGTGTGCATTTCACAAGACCAAACTTAAGTTCTTTGGGCACATATTCTCTGATGGGGGAATGACTCCTGACCCAGATAAAGTGCAAGCACTGTCAGCTACCTGCCCCCCACAAGATATCACCATGCTGTGATCATTCTTAGGCATGGCCAGTTATTGCTCAAGGTACATTTGTGAATTTGCTACAGTAAGTTCCCCACTGAGTTTCAGTTAAGTTTGTAGATTTATATAGCGTGGCTTATCACCTGTGAGGGTATTCAGGCGCTGTCCATAGGCACGGGGAGATTAAGTGATTTGCCCCGAATCACAGGATGTAGCGCCAACGCCAGACTTGAATCCAGCTCCCCAGCTCCCAAGTCAGCAGCTCTGGCCGCTGCGGCGCATCCTCTCATAAAGAGACTTGACAAAATGGAAGTCCCTTTCCAGTGGTCTCCTGAATGTGATCAAAGTTTCAAAAGAATAAAGCATTTGATTGAGAATGTAACCAAGATGGCCTATTTTGACCCCAAGTTACATACTGAGATCACAGTTGATGCAAGCCCGGTGGGGCTAGGGGCAATCCTTGCTCAACATAATGGTCATCCGAATGCTCAGAGACACATTCTGGCCTATTCCAGTTGAAGCCTGCCTGACAGAGAACTTGCCTACTCTCAGCCGTAGAAGGCGATTCTGGCTGTAGTGTGGGCCTGCGAACATTTCATGTGTTTTTATGTGGAAAACATTTTACTATCATTACAGACCACCAAGCATTGCTCACTATTTTTGGAAACCCGAAAGCCAAGATGCCCCCTCGTATTGAGCAGTGGGATTGCGGCTGTAAGACTATAACTATCCAATTGCACACAAGCCAGGCAAAGAACAGAACCCTGATGATTACTTTTCACAAGTACTGCTACATCGCCATAGTTTGACATCCAAAACAGCGGAGGAATACATCAATTTCATTTTGAGATCCAGCACGCCAGTAGCTGTATCCATTGGACAGACTATTGCTGCCACTAATGCTGACAACATTCTAATCCTCAAAGACATTATTTCAACTCCGTCATGGAAGAAAAGCACTCAACCTTTTGCTGATGATGTTGAATTTCAAAAATTAAAAAATGTACAGAATGAACTGTCCATTACCAGGGAAGGTGTTGTTTTGAGAGGCTTGAGAATCGTCATACCTGGGAGCCTAAGACAACAAGTCATCGCAATAGCCCATGAACGATATCGTGGCATTGTAGCCACCAAAAGAGCCATCAGAGACGGAGTGTGGTTCCCGCGCCTAGACAAGCGAGTTGAGAGGGAACTAAAAGAGTGGCATCTTTGCAAATGCCTTTCCCCAAAAGTGATGCAGCATCCATTGACAATGTCGGAACTTTCTGCACATGACTGAGAAAGAGTTGCAGCTGATTTCTTTGTGCCCTTAGAAAATGGACATCATCTCATGGTAGTCATTGATGAGTATTCTCATTTTCCTTTAGTGGAGGAGCTATCATCAACAACCCATGACAAGGTCATCAAGCAGCTGGATAACATCTTGGCAGCATGGGGTACACCCACCATTCTCCAAACTGATAATGGCCCACCACTCCATAGAAAATAATTCAATGAGTTTCTAGTAAGACTCAATGTTAATCATCAAAAGAGTACACCTCTGTGGCCCCAAGCCAATGGTGTTGTGGAACGATTCATGGGTACCATCAAAAGGGTAATTCAACGAGCATCAATGGAAGGAATCGAGTTAAACCAGGCCCTATATTCAAGTCCTCCGTGCATATCGTTCAACTCCTCACTCCACAACTAGTGAGAGTCCTGCCACCTTGCTATTTGAGAGAGAGCTATTGGAACCAAACTGCCACAGTGGGCAGCAGACTGATCCATGAATGCTGATAAGGTTGCTGTCACAGACACTTCTCAGAAGTGCAAAATGAAAATGTATGCAAATCGACGTCAACGAGCTCAGGAAACAGTCTTCGATGAAGGGGACTGGGTACTTATCAAGCAGAAACTAAAGTGGAAAACAGACACACCGTTTGCTGTCTGAGGGCTGTCACGTGCAAAGGGCACATGGGGACAGTGCATTGTCTCGGAAAGTCCATCATAAGGGACTCATTACACTTAAAGATGTTTGCCAGCTCCTTCAATCATTAATGAGGCAAGCCCGCCTAATAGTCCAGATCAGGCATCAGAACCTGTGCCATCGATTCACAATCAGAGTGCATCTCAACTACTTCATACCACACGATCTGGCCGACTAGTGCGAGAGCCTCAATGACTTATTGAAGAACTATAATGTGACTGTTTTTTATACTTTTTATGTTACAAAGATTGGAGATGTATTGTCGTGAGTCTATGTGATCTAGGACCTTTGTGGTTCTGGGCGGACTCAACAGAGGAATTACGTAACTTGCTGAGAGATGTTAAGTTATGGTTATTAATGGTTATGATGTAATGAGAGTGCAGTGTGTGACTGTATGCTGAGGAATAAAGACGTCTGTTACAGAGCTCCATGTGTGGCGTGTTTATTTGCATGCTCCTGGGCTGGGGAGGATGCTACAGTAGCCAGTGTGATTTGCGGTTCTCAAGGGCTACACGATACAGTTTGACAAGTATTTGTTAAGTGTATGAATACGTCTGTCTGGTTAATAATAACTCATCCTGTCAGTGACATAATTTACTTAATAACTTCCTTCTAGCTTTAGATCAGATTTTCATTCTCATCCAAGCAATTCTTCTGAGCATTTAGTCTTCTTTTACTTGCCAATGACTGAAATGGAGCTAAATGATTAACAGCGACACTGCAATGTGTGATTTACCTTTAGACAAACTAAGTGCTCAGTACATTATGTTGAACATAAATCCCACTTCTCACTAAAATACAGGCACTGACAATAATATGGAAATGTAGAGGCAGATTTTATTTTAGGAAAGTCACTGGAATGGGTTTCGTTTCCATAAGCTTGTTAATAATTATGCAAGGGGAAGTGGCCAATAAATGAGGAAAAATCAACTCAACCAATTGAATTGTGCACTTGTTCATTCTATTATAGCTGGTGAGAGCAAAACGTTACCACTAGCAGTTCTCTCTTATAAAATTCAAAAATAAAATTTGAACCTACTTTTTCCCATGAGAAATAAATAGAGCGAAAACAGAGCTAGCTTGTATTCCAGAGAGATTGTTGGTAAGTACGTGTCGATTTATTTGGACACAGATTAATTGTAGATCATGTTTTATCACGCTTACTCTAAATCTACTCCAGGTTACTCGTGACATTCATTTAGCAGACTCCAGAGTGACACAAGAAGGTAAATCCAAGGTATACATTTACTGCGGATGGTAACGTTTCTATTACTTACAGGTAATCTTCATTAACCTGAGTCCAAATGCTCTCCGTCCCAGTATTATGAGATTGATGAGGTCCCCGCCTCCAACAGTGTCTTCCTGTAAGTGTTTCAAAAGGAAACAAAAGATATTTACAAAGTTTTTCCCCTATGCTCGACCCATTGGCCTAAATCCCTCCCCTCCTCTTCCCACCGTGCCACCTGTACAAACCTAAATTGTATTGGTGGTACACGTTTAAGGAATTTGGGAGGGAAGGGCAGCATGTAGCACTGGGATGGGGAGCACTTGGCTTCAGGATAATGCAGATTACCGGTAAGTAATATAAACATTAGGCCATTGTCCGTGCTCCCCGTCAAAGTTTGAGGATGTGCCCAAGCTTTCAGGAATTGCCAATAGAAATTCTTCATGCATATAAAAAATGTTTATAAAACTGAAAGAAAAATGTCTTACACACTTACTTCATTGCAGGTTTTAAAATTCCTGAAACGAACTTCTTATCTTCTTCCTGTTGAAGGCCAATTTTATAATGGGAGACAAAATTAATTGGTGTGGACCAGGTTGCTGCTCTGCAGATCTCCTGCCAAAATATACTGCCCATCTTAGCCCAAGATGTGGAAACCATCCTGGCTGAAAACAATCTTGGTCTTTTCCTGGTACTGTATCTACTGCTGAGATGTAGGCTTACTAAATCATTTGCTGAATACAGCGACTCAAAGTGGGTGTTGAGATTTTTTTTACCCCATTGGTCAAGTCAATAAGATACAAAATGCTAATTCGTAATACAAGATCTTTAGTTTTAACTAGATAGTTGTACTTAGCCCTCTTTGCAGGGTCACCCCAAACATTTTGTCTTTACCCCTCCTATTTGTGCTGAATTCGTTTCTGTTGGCTCTAGGACTCCGTGCACGTAACCACTGCAAACCAGTGCTAAAGTGCTTGTACTCTCTCATTGAAACATGGTAAAATTGGCTTAAACCTGATTAGCAACATTAATTTACTTACAAGTCCCTTGTAGAGTGGTATACCATATACCCAGGGCCTGTAAATTACATGATACTAGTGGGCCTGCAGCACTTATTGTGCTACCCACTTAAGTAGCCCCTTAAAACATGTCCCAGGTCTGCCATTGCAGCTTGAATGCAGTTTTAAACTTGCCATTTGACTTGGCAATATAACACTCTTGCCTCCCCTTTTCTTACGTAGATTGCCCCCAAGGTAGGCCCAAGGTAGCCCTTTGGACAGGGTGCATTGAAATGTATAAGTTGGACATGTACATTTAGGTTTTACATGTCTTGGTAGTGAAAAACTCCTAAATTTGTTTCTCTCTACTGTGAGACCTACCTCTCCCATAGAGTAACATTTTGTAATAAACGTAATAACATTTATTACATTTAATAAGAGCTAATTTTTGATTGGGAACAGGTGAACATTTCATGTTTGGTGTCTGAGAAATTGTAATTAAAAATCCTCATTAACGGTAAAGTCAGATTTTAAGTTACAATTTTTAAAATGCCACTTTTAGAAGGTTAGAGAAGTAGAGGGTGTTTTGGACGTGTACTGAATAATGATACCTTCAAAAATATCCACCTATCATCTTTAAGTGGTTATGGTGCTTTTTTCCACCTTTTCTTATTTCATACCAAGTACAAACATGTTAGACATTTAGTTCATGTCATAGAGAAAGATACTGTACAATATTAATGAAAACAAATGAAAAAAGGACGTAAGGCACATTTCAAACAAAAACACATCAAAAAAGCACATCAGTGAACAAACAAATGTATACAAAAAACACAATATAACGGACAACAGACCAGTCCTTATTCAAAAGGCAGTGCAAAAAATTAATGCTTATTAAGCTTGCGACATGCCAGGTACAGCTAGATCACACATAGATTACAACAGACAGAATGTCCTGTTTGTGTACGGTGCATTCCATAAGCTGGTAGTGGCTGTTAATAGCTGAGAGGGGGTCGACGCATTTCAGAACCTAATTCAATTTAAGGGTTCTCCTCAGGACCAGGACAAGGTCAGACACTACAAAATATAAAAGGGAAGTGTTTAGGATTCGGGGATCCCTGCGTTGGAAAAGGGGGGGGGGAACCATTTCTGAATGGCGCAACATATGCTTACCTATTACGGTGGAGGATTCAGTTATTGCCTTCAAATTGGTAGAAGATTTTGAAGATTAGATTGAAAAGTGTACTAAAAAAAGAGAAAGATTGACTGAATTGTATAAGGCGAGTATTCAATAGGCACTCCATAGAATTTGCCATATTTGGCCACAATGCCAATAGATTTAAAGATATAGGAAACCAGAACTTGCCTCCTGTAAGTGATTCGGTCTCAACAGCGATTGTTATTTTCTGTTCCCGGTGATATGGTGAATATGCGACTGCGTGTAACTGGTGAAAAGGATATGAGCCCACATTAACTAACAACCGAAAAAATTGTGTGGTATGACTGAATAAGGAACAAAGTTTATAGATCTTACTTGGAAGAGAAACGGGGGTCAGTGGGGTCGCAGACACCGAGCACTTGTGTGTTGCCTCAATTCGTAAGTGCAATCCGTAACTGGTGAAGGACAAAGTGACCGATTAATGTGTTGCGCTGATAAACATGAAGAAAACACTGTGTTGGAGCTTACGGGGGCATACCTCACTTTTCAGACTGCCGCTGTACCGTAACTTTGTGGCCTTTGAGTGGGTAACAAACTGCCCAATTTGCGTCTGAAGAAGATAAGTGAAGGGGGAGATGCCATTAATCATAAAGGGCCAGATGTAGGAAGCGAAATAGCGATCGCAAACGCTGAAATTCGCAGAATTTCAACGTTTGCGACCGCAAAACAGCCCTGTGCAATGTAGGTAGGAAAAACCTACTCGCAAAATAAGGAATCACAAATTTTGCGATTCCCTATTTTGTGACTGCCTTCAAGGAATCGCAAATTGCGATTCCTTAAATGCAATGCAGGAAGCCCAGAAAGTCTGCGATTTGGGCTTAAGAAATCGCAAATTACCACCAACTTCAAGTTGGTGGTAATTTGCAATTTCCTTGAAAAATGCACTTTTTGCATTTTTCAGTGCCATGTGGCGCACATACATGCCCTTAGGGCATGTATGTGCGCCACATGTGCACGCATACATATTTCAGGGGTGCAACAGGGTGTCCTTTGACACCCTTGCACCCTTGAAAATGCATTCGCAATTTGCGAGTACCTAATGGGTACTCGCAAATTGCGAATGTCTTCCCATTCATTCCTATGGGCCTCTAGGCCCATAGGATAGAATGGGAAGGTATTCCTTAATTGCGAATCGCAATTTGCGATTCGCAATTAAGGAATATTAAGGAATCGCAATTAATATTGCGATTCCTACCTACATTCCATTTTGAGAGTCCTTAATAGCGATTCGCTAAAAATCGCTATTAAGGACTCGCAAAAATGAGTTTACCTACATCTGGCCCAAAGGGACTTTGGATTACGATAAATCTCTGTTGTTTGACAATTAATCATTCTAACAGAACTTGCCTTTGTGAACGAGTTAATCTGCAGCGTATTTGCTCGCCAGTTCTTTCCTGCACCATCGGAAACCGGAAGAAGGCGGGGCCATTGGGACGCGAGGGCTTTAAATCCGTGACCTGCAGAGTTCCTTATGTTCTCGCAATGCATTTCGGTATGTGTAGTATCAGCCTTCACATAGTAAAATTTTTAGAAGGTTGGCATTTTCCTGCCCTTTTCTATTTGGTTCCTGAAGCCTGTCCTAAATCACATGACTGGGTGTACTTGGCAGTTTTTGGGAAGGCTTCGGATACATAAGCAGCATGCGTTCTGGCACAAATGGCAACATTTGCTGCTGAGTTCTCCCTCTTAGAAGAGGATTCTATTTTTCAATCCACAGTTTCCGGGAGATATGCTTCTGCTGAGGCCAGGGAGGATTGATGAAGTGATACTTCCTAAAATAACGTTCACCTTTGCAAGCTGTAAAAATTCTCATCAAATGACTGCAGAGGATATCTGTTCCTTAGAAATCTTTGGAATATGACTTTATCCACATCCTTCCATTCATTTAATAACATATTCCAGATGACATCATGAAAAAGCAAGTCCTTTAACTTGAGCAAACTATATTGTGCAAAGAATTCATTGTGCTGCTGGGGATATTTCTCTTGGAAGCTGAGCACTAACGAATATGTTTAAGTAGCTCCATCAAGTGCTGTCCTTGCACATATTTTCCTTTCAGACCTTCCTCCTGGTCCTCATCCTCATAAGACTTTTGCCTTTTCTCTTGGGGCTCTGATAATGCCGCATTGACTGTTTCCCTAAGTAAGAATTCCAGTTCTCCTCGAGAAAGAGTCTGTCGTCATCGTAGTTAGATCGGTGCCTTTTTTCTGAGTGCTTAACTGCTCCATTTTCCACATACATAAACATAGGTTAGTTAACAATGAAGATTTCATCTCTGGAGATAAAAAATCAATAGTAGTCCCCCTGGTGCAAGTCAGACAGCACACGTGACCCAAACACACAGAAAGCTGTCAGGACTGCCACTTCTGGCATTCACACAGCGCAATATAGCAGATCCTGAAACCTCCCCACCCCAGCTCAGCACATGAGCATATATCCATCTGCTACACACTGCATCGACAGAAACAACAGGCAAGAATACAAAAATATGAATAACTTCCTTTACTTTACATTTCCTTGCCCCAAGCACTGTGGGAAGGGTGTGACAGCGAAAACAGCAGGACTCTGGGACGGGAAAAGGAGGGATTCATGCCTTCCTTTCATTTTAAAACATTTATAAGAAGAGGCTTTCGGGGTGTGGATACCTCAATCTATTAGGACTTGGACGGGAAGCGCGGACAATGGGGTAATGGAACAAGTAGTGCATGCGGTGTTGCGTTCAGTGATCAGTAAACACGTTTGAATCAATGCAAGTGTTTTCCAACATAAACAAGATTAAAGTTAACTTCCATTTGGCTGAGAAAATACTTATACACCAAGAAGACTTCAAATATAGCTTGGTGGGGCAACAACAGAGCCAACCGAGAGAACCTACTGGAGACAGACCAATAGGGACAAGGTAATGATTTGACCAAGTATAATTGATAAGCTGGAGTTCATGACTCATCATTCACCACTGTAAAACCTTCAAATGTGTGTACTCTGTGTTAAGTTTTCCTGCATATAAAAAATGAGAGATGCAGGCCGATCCTGCCTGTCACATGAGCCCAATGCAAAAGCCATTCAGCATTACCTCAAAATTCACTCAATAAAGGACAGGTTCTCATAGATAGTAGAGAACTCAGAGGTGAGATAGGGCAGGCCCTAATGCTTTATGAGAGCATACCTTAATGAACCGCACAAGAAAATGTGAGCCATACTGTTAGACTTGGCATCTTTTGGCGTGTTTCCCCTGAGTTTTTGCTTTCTGACATCCCGGTGTTGACTCTGTTTTTGCTGGCTTAGTGCCTCTGCGCACTTTCTCACTGCTGATCAGTGTTAAAGTGCAAGTGCTCCTGTTGTAAATTGTATTATGGATTGATGTTTCCATGATTGGCATGTTTGATTTACTTGTCGGTCCCTAGTAAAGTGCACTGAGTGTGCCAGGGCCTGTAAATCAAATGCTGTTAGTGGGCTGCAGCACTGGATTGTGCCACCCACACCAACAGCTTGGAAATGTAACTCTGGCCTGCCATTGCAGAGCCTGTGGGCAGTCTGGGACTGCCATGTCGACTTGGCAAGTGTACCCACTTGTCAGGCCCTTACCTTCCCTTTTCTTGCATGTCAGTCACCCCTATGGTAGGCCCAAGGTACCCCTGTGGGCAGGGTGCAGTGTATGTGAAAGGTAGGACATGCCCTGGTGTGTGTGGCATGTCCTGATAGTGAATTACTGCCAATTTCGTTTTTCACTATTGCAAGGCTACCTGTTCCCATAGGACAGAATGGGAAGTTTGTTTATAACATCTTATAAACATAACTGGCCCTAGGAACAAGGTAGAAAAAGAAAGTTTAGTATGCCTGAACTCTAAAGATGCATCTTTTAGTGATGGTAATTTTTACATTCTGTGTTTGAAAATACCACTTTAGAAAGTAGGTATTTTCTTGCCTAATCATCCAGTGTGCCTCTGCTAGGTTTGTGTATTGTATGTCTGACTTTTGGATGACAGGGGCTAGAAAGGGGCAGCGGCTCCAGGAGTCTGATGGGTTAGGGCTGGGCTGAATAGACCTGGGTTGCATTTAGAGTAGTGGGAGGAGATTTCCTTGCACCTGAATGGGCCTGGTCTGCCTTGCACAATGCCGTCTCCACCCCCTGTCAGGAAGCTGCACCAGTGAGGACAGAACTGGTTTTGGCTGGGTACAGACACTCTCTGACTTCAGAGAACAAAGGATTTGGTGGTATAAATATTGGGGCCCAGACCCCAGAACTTTAGAACTTTTTTGGACCAAGAAGACTGCCAAGAAGAAGAGCTGGAGAAGCTGTGAGAAGGAACTGCCACTTTGCTGAGTTCTTTGCTGGGTTGGCCTACAGTGGCTGCTTCTGTCTTGGGCAGTGAAAGGACTGGACTGAACTTTCTGCACTCTATTTTTGTGAGTTTCTCCAAGGATTGAGGTAGAGCTTGCCCCCTGTTCAAGAAGTCTCGGGAACAGCAAAGACTTCAAGTTCTTCTGCCCTCAGCACTGGAGACTGTGTTGTGTGCTGCAACAGAAGAAAAAGCAACCCGACGCCATCGACGATGCCGCTGCCGACTCCGTGTCCTGAAGGCACCGCAGAGGGCACCGCTGCAACGCCGCACCGTGACCCTGGTCTCACCGACGACGCCTGCTGACGCCGCCACCGAGCCGCTGCTCGCACCGCGACCTGTGGGCACTGCACTCCCCATCGCCTCACTTCACAACGCCGCCTTGGTATCCCCGACGACGACGCTCCACGCCGAAATCGATGCCGCTGCTTGCACCGTGGTTCGAGGGCACCGCTCGTAAAGTTACTCGACGCACCACCCTCATCCCACACCGCAGCCTTGGCCAACCGACATCGGCGCCATCGACTCCAGTTCGTCAGCCGACGACAGCACTTCAGCAACGACGACGCAGCTGCTTGCACCGTGACCTGCCAGCACCGCGACGAGCACCGCATCACTTCGCACCGCGACCCTGGTCTCACCGACGATGCCATCTGACGCCGCCACCGAGCCGCTGCTCGCACCGCGACCTGAGGGCATTGCACGCCGCACCGCTGCCCTTCGCACCGCACCACCCGACGCCTGCCGACGCCAGCGCTCCTGACTTCAACCACAAGGAGTTCGATCTGCAATGCGTGTGACTTCAAGGGCCCGACGACTCCTGCACCGACCTCCGGAACCAACGCCTGCGCACGCCGTACTTTCGGAGCTCAACGAGAGGTCGCCGACGTCCTGCATTTCTAAAGGTACTGTTATGCGAGTCTTCTCGACACCGTGGCTGGCCCGCGATGCCGAGGTCAGCCAGAACTGTTTGGATTTGTTTGTTCACGACGCCGTGATAGCCCCAGAGGGAGCTATCGACTTCAAGGAACTGTTTTTCAAGGTTATTTTGATAACTGAAGATTTCTAAACACTGTAATGTGGATTTTTATCGTTTATGGTCTTGTCTTAAGTATATAAAAATATTGGATATTTTTCTAAACTGGTGTGGTGTCCTTTTGTAGTGCTTACACTGTATTATTGTTGGTTATGTGCACATGCTTTACACACTGCCTCTAAGATAAGCCTGACTGCTCGTGCCAAGCTACCAAGGGGGTGAGCAGGGATTATTTTAAGGAGTATAACTCCCTTATACTGACTAGGAAGAAGGGTCCCTATTTGGACAAAGGCACCTACCTCTGCCTACTAGAGACCCCAATTTCTAACACATACCTGCAATTGGATTGTCCCCATCATCGGAATAGTAAGGAATGAAGCAAGGAGTGCAGCATGCATTAAAAAAGCTCAAGGCTAAAGCATGCCAAATATACCTGGGCACAGTAAACGTTATTTGTGTAGCTCAAAAAGTTTGTTCATTTCAAAATTGCTATAAAAATAGAAAAATACCATACATTTTAAGCACAAACTATGAATATTATGATTGTTTGTTCAGGTCAAATGCAAGACGGGCAGCATGAAACATAGACATCAAAAATAGTAAATGAAGGAAATCACTACTATTTTCACCCTGGTGTTTTACAAATAATGAGAAAGATTACGAAAAAAAATCAAACTCATCAGATGTTCTTTCTTGAAAAGTGACATAGTACGGCACTTTTAAAACAAAATCTCTTCTGTGTTTGCAACAATGGGAGAGATTAGCTAACCAAAAGCTATTTTTGTCCTCAAATTTAAGACATTTTACTCATGTTTTCTTTGGAGGGAGAGGCCACAGAGCATTTTAGACAACAGGGTGGCTGTCAGCTAACACAGGGCTCCCTCACTATCCAGAAAACAAAAAAGGACTGTGAGAGCTCAAGTGTTATTAAAGGGACATTGAACACTCTCCTTACTTGGGTATTGCCATTTCCAGTGACACTGATGTTCATTATTGCTTGAGACTCATCAATGTTGCCTCTGCAGACACCCATTGCTACTTTGTGCCCATTCATGCTCATTACTGTACATGCCAATTCCTACCCATTGATGTCTGTGATCATTGCCATTTTTCAATGCCTGAGTCTATTAAGGCTTATGATGTCTGGAGAACATTGAAGTCTGTAACTACCTGGGGCCAAGTAATGATACCCCTTACTGGCTGGGTACACTAATGCTCATTGATAACTGGGACAATTGCAGTTCATTTATACCTGAGGACATTGCTCCTAATTAAGACTCATTTCTGCTTTGCAACATTAATGCTCATCACAGACTGCACACATTGGTAGCAACATCAGTGATTATTACAGCAGCGGTCATTAATGCTCATTACGGCCCAGTGTCATTTGTTCTCATTAATGCTTATGTCTATTAAAGTTCCTCACAGGCTAAAGCCATTAATTCAGGGGTCATTCTGGTTTCTTACTCACTCAGAACTTTGACACTCAAAGTGTAGAACCATTAATAGCCACTTCTAGCAGCATATTATTATTAAAATTATGTTTTGCTTATGGCTATCAACAAGCATGTAAACAGTAAAGAACTAAGGGTCTGATTATTAAACTGCCAAACCCAGGGTGGCAGTACGGCAACCGCCTCACCAGTGGTCTGACCTCTGTATTACTATGACGCCGGTCAGACCGCCTTTGGACCACCGCAACCACCAGAGATCCGCGATCCCTGGCAGTGGCGCAGCAGTCAGAGGCTCGAAATATGCTGGCTGTGCCCCTGCGGCATCACCAAGCACATTAACAGTTTCGTCACTATCACACTTTTCATGACAGTGAGCCTGCCATGAAAAGTGTTGCGGTGAGGAAACAAAGGGGGCCCTATAGGGCTACCTTTTGTCTCAGGCCTGGGGATGGATGCATGCAAAGGGGTACATGGTGTGCCCCCTGTGTGCATGCACCCCCTGTGCCAGCACGGTATGAACTTTACAGTCCATGCCGTGCTGGAACGCGCTGAGGCGGTCCCACAATGCTGTCTTTCACAGGCTCTTCTATGAGCCTTTGAAAGGCAGCATCGTGGGCCAGCCAACGCAGGACCACCCATCTGGAATACAACTTGTAATCTGGCAGTCGGTTGACGGTGGTGTTTGTCAGTGTGAGAGCGAGGCGGTGATGTGCCGCCCCGTTCCCACACCGCCAAACTCATAATTAGGCCCTTAATATACTTCATGGGTCCAACATAATTACAGTGTCTAATAATCAATCACGGTATAATCGTAATAAAATCATCACTTTTGATTTCAGAACAGATCAAAGAATTACATTTACAGATATTATACATTGCACTGTGAGGGTTTACTACGGCACAATAAGTGATATACCCGCCCATTGGAAGGTATGGAAGCACTAGGCCCGGCAGTGTGAGGGGAATCTGTATTTTTTTCTAATCAAAAGTGGGCAATGCAAAACATCTTTAAATATCTGAAATGGGAAATTACAAACTAATCCATACTACATGCTATATAATAAATGTTAGTGCTTTTTGCCCATGCATTTGTCTCTGCTGATTGGCTCCCCATCAAGCAGAGAGTACAGTTTAAAAACCTCTGGCGTGTGGATAGGATCTATCACAGGCTCAATACTCCCTGCTCATGCTCTTTTTCATTATTGCTCATGCAAATAGTGAGGATCAGAACTGCTCATCCGGAGGGTCATAGAGTGCGCATACATGTACCCTAAGCTTGGAATAGCCTCCCTCTGACCATTGAAGGATGCACAACCATCTTGCAGTTAGATTATTTGAAAAGTGCACAAACATCTTGTTTTTAGAAGAGCCCTTAAAACGTTTTTTTTTTAATTGTTTATTTGTTATTTTTTTCTGTCATACTCTTTTGTTTTATTCTCTCGAGGCAAGATGCTCTTGAGCGCTTCATAAATAACAATACTATTAATAAAAGGTGCATTGCCCTATTCAAAACATGATTAAAGTCAAAATGTTGCATGTTATTGACAAATCTAGAAAAAAGTGTTAAAACACAGCCATCGTACTTAGTTAAATCCAGTGTTATGCAATAATCATCCATCAAGGCACAACTCAACAAGAAAAACCACCTTAGTAGTGATACCAAAGTGGCTGACCAGCTAGATTTGGCAACTGACTCTTGTCTTAGCGGGTCGATTAGAGTATATTTCTTAGCTCTCAATACTGAGCATCACATAGAAAGATATTTACAGTAGAGTCCCATATTTAAGGATTGGAAGCACCTTGGCTTGATGGCCATTGGCTAAAGGTCAGAGGGAGTATGCCAAAATTAACTTTAAAGCTCTTTGAGGCATTTCAAAGGGTCTTAGGGGCATATTCACAAGGACTTATCGCCGAGTTATCACCACCTTAACGCATCAAAAGTGGAGATAGATTTAACGCCCCATTCACAAGCGGGTGCAAACTGCAGACATCGCCAGTATTTCCGCGATAACTGCCGCAAAATTTATCTCTACGGGTGACACCACCAACTAACCCTAATGAGATGCAAAGTAGGCGTTCCCGTGCAAAAAACTCACGAAAACACCACAACACCACTTTCACAGCGAACTGCCAGATCTGCGATGCGAACCAAAAACAGGCGATAAGCCGCGGTAGCAGCAGGGAATTAACACCTGCCTTCTGCTGGTGTTAAGCAGGATAACTACCTGCAGTACGAAAGGGAGCCCAGCCCAGAGCCACATCAGAAGACCCACAGATGCCATGGAGCCAATGATCATGCAGCTCGGAGACCCAAGAGGGCCACAACACCCACCGCCACCACTCCCAGCCCCCCCCCCCCGGACCCCAACCACCGGACAAACACATACCGTGCACGACACAAGAGCCACAAAAAGCGCATGATGTCGCACAATGACAAAAAGAAACACACATGTGTGGTCAGAAGAACGAGAAACAGTCACTCATCATTGAAGTAACAACCAAAAACTTTATTGAAATACAACACAAAACACCAATGCGGAAGACTCCTGTTGGGTCCGTCCGGGACAATCTTGATGTCACAGCCTGGAAAATAAAGCACAAAATCAGAACGTGTGTCATGCGCACATCAAAGGAGCGAGACATAGAGAAACAGAGAATGGCAGAGAGAGAAAGAGAAAGAGAAAGAAAGAAAGGGAGAGAGAGAGAGAAGGAAAGGAAGAGAGAGAGAGAGAGGGAAAGGAAGGGAGAGAGAGAGAGAGAGAGAGAGAAGGAAAGGAAGGGAGAGAGAGAGAAGGAAAGGAAGAGAGAGAGAGAGAAGGAAAGGAAGGGAGAGAGAGAAAGAGAGAGAGAAGGAAAGGAAGGGAGAGAGAGAGAGAGAGAGAGAGAGAGAAGGAAAGGAAGGGAGAGAGAGAGAGAGAGAGAGGGAGGGACACTGCCGCCCCCGCGCACCCAGGCACCACTGCTCACCTGCTGCCACCGGTGTGTCTCCAACCACGAGCCGGTATACACTGCAAGCCACCAGGTCTGCAATCTGTAATCGAGGCCAGAATCAATCATGGCAGAGTCCATCTCACTGCACACGGCAACAACGCCTGTCCGTCCCTGCGCACACATGCAGCCGCACCCTACCCCCTCCCGCCGGCCAGCGCTGGCTGTCCGCCCTTGCGCACCCAGGCCCCACTGCTCACCTGCCGCCAACGGTGTGTCCACCAGTGGGCACACCACATGCCCGTGCAAGCTCCAGGCCCCGGTCCCGCCACCATGGCATGCTCCACATCATGCGGACCCGCACCGCGGGCCAGCAGGTCCTGCACATGACGCTGAGTCCTGAGGCATCAATGGCAGAGACGATACAAAAGGGGATGATGGACGGAACGTTTGAACCAATCAAACACTCACCCCCAGTCAACTGATCTGGGTTTAATCCATCATCATTCTTTAGCTCACTCCACCACCCCAGTTCAGTTGGCGGGGGTATGCCCAGACGTGGGTCCCTTGCTCACTTTGCCACTGGATTCAAGCAAGCCTGGCTGATGACGGCTGGAATGCCAGAAACCGGTCCTAGGATGCTTGTTTCCGGTCCAGGGAAGACATGGCTTGGCAGTTCGGGCTGGACTGTTCCCATGAGGCACAGGGTCAGACTGATTTGCATATGGCCATGTCTGAACTGGGGTGGTGGAGTGAGCTAAAGAATGATGATGGATTAAACCCAGATCAGTTGACTGGGGGTGAGTGTTTGATTGGCTCAAACGTTCCGTCCATCATCCCCTTTTGTATCGCTTTGTTCGCCCTAAGTTGGCGGGGGTATGCCCAGACGTGGGTCCCTTGCTCACTTTGCCACTGGATTCAAGCAAGCCTGGCTGATGACGGCTGGAATGCCAGAAACCGGTCCTAGGATGCTTGTTTCCGGTCCAGGGAAGACATGGCTTGGCAGTTCGGGCTGGACTGTTCCCATGAGGCACAGGGTCAGACTGATTTGCATATGGCCATGTCTGAACTGGGGTGGTGGAGTGAGCTAAAGAATGATGATGGATTAAACCCAGATCTGTTGACTGGGGGTGAGTGTTTGATTGGCTCAAACGTTCCGTCCATCATCCCCTTTTGTATCAATGGCAGAGACCACATCAGTGCACACGTCATCATCGCAGGCTGCACACCCGCTCAGCAATTTCGGTGCCACTAACCCTGTGCAACCCCAGTCAGCGCCACGTGGTGGTAGGCCCGTGACGGCCGCAAGGCTTCGGGTGCCACTAACCCTGTGCAACCCCAGTCAGCACCACGTGGTGGTAGGCCCGTGACGGCCGCATGGCTTCGGGTGCAACTAACCCTGTGCGCAATAACTCATGGGCCCTTTATGATTGAGAATCGTGGAACGTCGGTCATCCAGTCACCTCCGGCAGTGGGGAATGTGACGTTGTCGGCCCCTTATATTGGCGGGGTCACATGGCCTGTGACGCCTGTGCCGGATGGGTGTGGTGTGTGTGCAAACCTGCCCTCAGGGAGTGGCCGTGACATGCTGACAACTAGACCAGTGACCTGCAGACCACTAGCGTGTAAACCTGCGACATGTAGCTATGTGGCCCCCCCTCGGAGCGTAAGTGGAGTGGTCTGGCCTGGCGTACACCGGACCATCG
This sequence comes from Calotriton arnoldi, assembly GCA_963921515.1. NCBI lineage: Eukaryota > Metazoa > Chordata > Amphibia > Caudata > Salamandridae > Calotriton > Calotriton arnoldi. The sequence goes on from CAWUFW010000188.1 coordinate 1,066,661, forward strand.
CAGGACGTGCAACAATGACTCGGGGGCTCTGGGCGTGGTTCAGTCCATGTCCGGACAAGGAAGTGACTAATGCGTGTGTCCCTGTTGTAGTGTCTACGGCACCCGGAATGCAATCGGCAATGTAGCACACTGTGACTGGAATCCCACTAGATGAACATCATTGACGTTAGGGGGAGTCACTGACCCTACATTCATCCACACATTCATACTTGAATGATGAAAGACATGACACAGCAGTGCGTTTCTGAATGTTTAATGCACATCCAGTGGAGTTTTGCAGCTGGAGCAGTACAGGGCCATGCCAACCCCACTTCACAATATGGGCCCGTGGAGGGCCAGCCAGAGTCCATCGGGGAATGACAAGTACAGCGGAAGAGGAAGAGTACAGTCCGCAGTCTGGTCGCCGCGTCATTGGTCACCAAACAGGATATGGCAGTCCATGTAGCGGTCCAAGGTGAGTGCAGCAGAGTGCATCGGGGGTCAGTGGAAGGTCATGGGGCCATGTGCGGCACCAAGCAGCAACAGGTCAGGTGGCAGAAATGAATGCTAGTGCCTCCTTCTGATCTCAATCCCATCCACGTCCTCGGATGTGTGCTCTGCCTCACCTGTGGGTGGTGCAGTACTGGCTGCGGCACTGTGTGCCACTGACACATCAGAGGCCGGAGGTGGATTGTCGGCCGCACTGTGTGGCAGTGACACATCAGGTGCCGGAGTGGAAATGTCTGCCGCACTGTGAGGCACTGACACACCAGGGGGCGGAGATGTGGATGGTGTAGGAGCAGCAGCATTCATCTGCGCCACGCCTTGTGGCAACAATGCCATGATGAGGATCTACAGGGCATGGTAGATCCCATCTACATTTTGCTGATGTGCAGCGGTGGCTGCCATCCTTTCCGCCTCCATCCGCATCATGTCCTCCATGAGCCTCCGCATGTGTGCCAGCTCACGGCTGAGATCGCTGGAGCCACTCTGAGCGGACAGGTGTTCTTGTCTCCGAGTCATGACTCCAGCGTTGTCAGCCAGGGCTCGTTGGAGACCATGGAGCAGCCTGTGGTTGCCTGATGGGACTTAAACACCCATGCATGGCGTCAAGTTTGGTAGCCATGAGGTCGAACCCCACCGCACCTGCTCAGCCATCTCCCTCTGGCCCTCCAACACACGGCGTTGGAAGGCCATGTGTTGTTCGTGGGGGTCCTGGGAGACAGCCGGGGTTGTGGGTGCCTCCTGCTGGGTGTTTTGTGGAGTGGGTGGGGCCTCCTCAATGCAGCTGGGCTGCCCTGATCCTGGAGGTGATTGGCGGATGAGTTCAATGATGTCTTGGAGGGCTTCGGTGTCGATGCTGGGGGTGTCCTCCTCGTCATCAGTGAAGAGTGGCTGGGACTGCTCTGCAGGAGGTGTTGACGGTGCCTCTGCAATGTGAAGGGGAGATGCTGTATTACAATGTGTCCACATGTATGTAGCCGCATGGTACATGTTCACATTCAGACAGCATGCAATGTACATTGTGACAGTCTGTAGATCAGGGCCATGATCCAGAGTCATTGTGGGTGTGCACTGTGCTCTGCTTGATTGTGCATGTGTGCCATTGTGGCCATCTCCCCCCGTCCCCCCAGTACCTGGTGGTTACTCACCCTGTTGCTGTTGTGTTGTGTCATGTCGAGCAGTGTCCACTCCCCCGACTCCTGCCACGGTCTCCACACTGATGACTGTCGACACCAGCTCCTCCATGTCATCCAGCTCCAGCTGTGGCGCTGGGCTCCCACCTCCAGTCTGCATTGCTGCCTTCTGGTTGCCTGCGAGTTTCTCGTTGGTTTTACGCTTGATGTCAATCCATCGCCTCTTGACCTCGTCCATTGACCTCTTGTGCTCTCCGATGGCATTCACCTTGTCCACGAAGGACCGCCATATTCCATTTTTGGTGCCCAATGACACGTTGGAGGTGACGAACAGTTCTTGATGGTGTTCCATCACCTCCGTGACCAGGATCCTATTCTCCTGCAGACCGAACCACCTCTTCCTCTTCTTCTTGTCCTTGCCCTTCCCTGTCCCTGAGGTCCCAGGCTGGTCGTCCCGGGTGCTTGTGGGGTTCCGCTCGTCCTCTGCGCCTGCTCCGGCTGCCTCCATGGTGCTTCGGTGTTGGTTATTTTGTGTTTGTGTGTTTTTTCTACTTCTGTAGTGATTTTCCCGCCTGCCGTGTGTGTATTGCAGGCCTGGCGCTGCTTATCGCTGATTTCCTCATCGCGGTTTGGCCCATCGCACGTTTTTTTGCGTTGGGGTTTGTGTTTTTATCTCCATCGCGGTGGTTGTATCGCGGACATTGGCCGCGTTTTCGGCAAACTATTGCATGGTACCGCCGTGTTGTGAATTCCACGTTAACACGGGGTTATTTTCCCGCGATAGACTGCGATGTGTAAAGTTGCGTTAACATTTTTTGGAGATGTTTAGCGCACGTTCTTGTGAATATACCCCCTAGTGTTTTCTAAGGGACCAAGGCAAGCATATTGTTAAAGGGATATGCTAAAAAACCTATGCGCTCTAACTTTTTTTGACAATATTTCTCAAGTACCCTTGGTCGTTTTAAATACTTTTGCTGAATATCATTATTTGGATTTTTGAGTTATTTATTGTAATCAAATGTTTAATGCATAATTTGGTATCCAAGGACTGCTGCTGCCCAACATGCATCAAAACCCAAGCATCAGCTCATGGGTAGTAAAGAGCATCCTCATTTTACAGATCCCAAAGTAAACAGAACATTGTGAAGTTTCTTAATCAGAGCATCACTGTAACTAAATAAATAAATGTTACATAGGGTTTGCACCACTACTCAGCCCTGTCCAGCCAGTCTTTAGGAACAAAATGGATATCATTTAGAGTCTCATTCATGTCTTGCCATTTAACTTAGAAAGTCTTAGGGCCTGAGTCACAGAACTAACTTACGTCAAAAACGTAAAGTTAGTACTTTTTGGTATTCACAGAATACACTTACTCATTTTGGTATTCACAGAATGAACTTACTCATTTCGGTATTCACAGAAGTTAGTAGTCCTATCTTTAGGACTCCTAAATGCCTTCTGTGAATACCGAAAGTCTTAAAGTTAGGATTTTTCTCAGTTTAGGAGTAGTAAAGTTAGGAGTCTCTTTACTACTCCTAAACTGAGAAAAATCCTAACTTTAAGACTTTCGGTATTCACAGAAGGTATTTAGGAGTCCTAAAGTTAGGAGTCCTAACTTTACTACTCCTAAACTGAGAAAAATCCTAACTTTAAGACTTTCGGTATTCACAGAAGGCATTTAGGATTCCTAAAGTTAGGACTACTAACTTCTGTGAATACCGAAATGAGTAAGTTCATTCTGTGAATACCAAAATGAGTAAGTGTATTCTGTGAATACCAAAATGTACTAACTTTACGTTTTTGACGTAAATTAGTTCTGTGAATCAGGCCCATCAAGTTTTTTTGAATGTGCAATTTTGGCTAACAAATAATTTGTAAGACCAATATAGTTGTAACTGATGAATTAATGATGTTTTACTTCAAATTAATTAATTCCAATGTTTAAAAATTTGGGGCCATATGTATCATTATTAGACATAGCGATAACCTTATTGTGATTCTCTGCGAATCGCAATTAGGTAATCGCTATTTGAACGTATGAAACTCCATGAGTTTCATTTAGTTTCCTAATGGGTCCCAAATCGACCTACCTCAGTAATATTCATGAGTTAGGTCACAATTTGCGACCCATTACGAAACTCAAAAATCACAGGGATGGTGGCATGTTGGGGTCAGCAGACCACCATGTCTGTGATTGCTTTTGAATAAAGCAGTCTTTTAAAAAAAATGCAGCCCGTTTTCCTTAAAGGAAAATAAGACATGTTTAAAAAAAGAAAAATGAAAAGTATTCTTTTAATTTTTTATGAGTAAGCAGTGGTCCGTGGGACCCCTGCCTACTATGAAAAAACGTTGTTGGCAGCATTCACAAAGGGGAAGGTTTCACTTTGGGGTCCCTTCCAATTTGCAAATGGGTTACCACCTACTTGAAGTAGGTGGTAAAATGCAAATGTTTTGCGACCGCAATTCGGTCACAAAACATTCCTGCATACTGGTACGAATGGCTATGAGGAAGGGATGCCCTGAACACGCTCCTTCCTAATACCGAATCGGTATGTATTGGCAATTCCCACATTGAGATTCGGTAACATGATACAGAATCGCAAATTGGAATTCATGCATACCAAAATGCATTTTTGCTGTCGCAAAGGGACCGATCGGGCCATTTGCGACCACATAAATGCATGATACATATGGCCCTAATTATTAACGTTGTTTAGCTATGCCACATTTTCTTAGAGACACTATTTTATTAAAATAGATGCTGTTTTTTGTGTTTTGCTCATCTTGCTCCTGCTCATTCCCCTCCCCCAAACAATGTCCCTCTACGTGTCTTCACTCCCCCAGTTTTTGCGGAGCATAGCACAATGTTATGCAATTGGTTATTTTCCTTAGAGAGAATGTATTGTGAATGAAACTTCTATCGTGTACCTGATGTATCCTTCTGAAGGACACTTCCTCTGGAAGTTCCGATGCAGGCTTGCTAGCACACTAGTGTATTAGATTTTGTTTGAAAATGTTTCATATTGTATTTGACATCTTTGGACTGCTGTTGCTGTGAAAGTTCATGGAAGATTCCTGTCTACTTTAGAAATGGGTTAGTGTTCTAAACGTTTAATGATAATCGTGCTTCTTATTTGTCAAATATATGCTGTTGCTAGTCATGGTATGCTGAATATGGAGTTTTGCTCATTGTTTATGTGTACATTGTCCATAAAGACTCCTGGTTTTGGGGTTAAGAGTAGAGACTTTTCTCGATCTACTAGAAACCCTGTTCTGTATACAATGCAGCAGGCATCAGTTCTAGCCTGAGCTTCACAGGTCAGGATAACTCTAGTGAGGCTGCCTTGTGCATTGTGTCCTTCACCTCTTACAAATGCCTGGTTAGGTACACTGTAATAAAACTTCTCTCTTTGAGTGGATGTTCCAATGATCTAGCAAACTCTAGCACTACTTTTGCCTGGAGGACATAACATGGCCAAAAGTTGATAGTCTGACTGTCTAGAAACATTCCCGTTCTCAAATAACGAAATCAAAATTGATCCAATGCATTACATGGGGAGTTCACTGCCATCGGCAATTAAATAGAAAAGTCAAAATTGTAGCCCCTCATGGTGAATTAAGTATAAGGAAACTGTTTGAGACACCTTCTGGGTCAACAGCAGTGGACACCTTACTTTTCATGATGGTATCAATCATTTTATTATTTGTGATAACAGCATGCAGTACAAAAACTACAATCACGTATTATAGCACAAGAAAGTCATACTATAGGATTAGAACACATCATGAAAATACCACCAACTATATTGATCATTTCATCACTGTTACAAGTATTCAACAATAGGAACATGTACCAACCGACTGCAAACCATTTTGCAATCTAAAAATGTAAATAAAATCTCAATTCATGGACATTCTGACTGAATAATTCACCTTCCTACACACTGACAAAATATTCCCCCTCAGTCTCTTTTTTACACATACTTTGCACCTTTCACCCGGGGTGTTGTGTAGAAGTTAGTACTTTATCTTGTGAATTTTTATATTATTTTTGTATTGTAGTTATTATTTTCTGTGTTGTTTTTTTATTTAATCCATGCAGACTCATGCGATCCCATGGTGGCTAATTTATTGAGCCAATAGATTTCTTTCTGTGATAAAATGATGTTATCATCTTCTATTCCCCGTATGAATTTTACCTCATCCTCACTTTAGAGCCTCAACTGTGTGAAAGAATGACGGTGTACCAAAATATGTCTTGCCTAAGGTCTTTTTGTATTTCACTTCCTAATGGAATTATGTTCTTGCCACTGGCGTTTCCTCTTTCTGGTCATTTATCCAATATAGTACGATCTTCAAGGTTGCTGTATAATGTACAGTTCTCAGCTGCTCTTACAGGTAAGCAAGAAGGACATGATGAGGGTATGCATGGTCACATGTTCAATAAATGTGGTCATACCAATCTTAATATATTACAGAGAACACATTAAATTATCTTTTTTTTATTTAATCTATGTGGTCCCGTGTTGGTCGTTTTATTAAGGCAATAGATGTATTTCTTTTAAATTTTGTTCTCATCTTGTCTTTGCAGGGATTTCACCTCATCCACAATTTGTACCTTAATTGTATTAAAATATGACGATGTACAAAATATGTCTTGCCAAAAGTACTTGTGTATTTCCCGTTCTAATGTTAGACATGCGTTCTTGCTACTGGAGTTTCATTTTTCTAGTCATTTGCCCAATATAGTGCAGTCCATATTTTCCCCAAATCATGCGAATTACGTAGCTGCTTTCACAAGCAGGTAAGAAGGACATAATGAGGTTGAGAATGGCCAAGAGATGTTGGCACGATCTTTTTAAAATTTGGTGTTCAGAAGATATGAGAAGTGAGTACAGAAAAGAATGCCCCATGGATACAACTCAGATGTTGAGATTATACATTCCTTAGAGCTAAATGGAGTAAAAAATCAAATCTGGATAAGCATATGTCTACACAAAGTTACTATTGATGAATGTGATTTATGTAAATCCCCAAAGTGTTCAGTAAAAAAACACAGTTCGTAAAGAAAGTTGGAAATGTAACTTTGAGTGTGAATTGTTAGTCCATAATTTTGAGAAGAAAAGAATGCAAACGTTAATGAAGGTATGTATACTCTGAACAGGGGTCGTCTGCCCAATTCACATACAAACAAAACAACAGCTAACCAATAGAAAAGTATAAAAACTAATGTGAGTAAATATTTTAGAGGCTGCTAAGCAGTTGTCAAAATAAGCAAATCAAATTACTTTCCAGCACTTTTTCATACCTGATATATGGGAACCCTGTTAGGTAACTGCTATGATTGGACATGATTATCCTTTAGATTGTTGAAAATGGCCTAAAGTGTATATATTTTCTAACCTGCAGAAGTTATCAATTTAAAATATGTATGCATTTCACTACTATGCTATGGTCCCTGTGAAAAGGAATTTCAAGGTTCAGGCTGTAGCTGGGCGTTGCTGGCAAAGTGCTCTAATGAAACACCCTCTCCCCATAAGTTTCTTGGCCACATGTGCAAAAAAAAGTAACATCATTCATAGAGAATGGCAGTGGAATAAAAAATGTCATGCTGTGCTAATTATGTTATATCTATTACACAGGGAAATAAGAAATGATACTACTTGTGTGGAATCACAAGTACTAACCTATCTGAAAAAGCCAAAGGACAGTTAATACATCCCTTCCGTATATTAGGTATGGATAAAGTTACAGAGATGGTTGAGCCACTCATTTTAATATTCATCAAATTTAATGGTGAAGTTGTTTTTTAAAATACATTTACAGGAAAAGTAAAAGTAACTTTAAAAAAGTTATACATTCTCTACCTGAAGCCCCTCCAGGCTAATTAAGGTTGGTCTGCTGCAGCTGGCCTGTCAATGCTGCTGTAATACAGTGTGAAATGCAATACTCAGAGCAGAGATAACGGCTTGGGCATGGCAGGATGGCATGAGTGGGGTGGGGAAAGAGTGTGACCCAAACATGCATAGCAGTTTAATAGTGTCCAGGAACTGCACTAACTTAAAAGTGACCAAAGGAGATCGGTACATTTATAGCTTAATGATAAGGGAAGCATGGAGGAGAGATATCTTGTAAACGTAAAACAGACTTTAGCTTACTGGCTTTAATTTCAGTTCCAGACCCATTTTAGAGTGGTTGAGTGGTAGGGGACTGCTCTTTCCCTTAAACACACCGTGGATTTTGCCATGTTGGGTTTTGCTGAAAGTGGGACACAAACTGCAAAACTGGAAAAGTTTGCCCTTGAGAAAACATTTTTTCCATTGGTTAGGGAGTGTCCAGTAGTCGCCAACACCCACTGAAAAGTGAATTGAACAAAAGTTCCATTTCACCCCGGCTCCTCAGAACACTTTCTGAACATGTGGCATAACAAAACAGGAAAGGACTGGCTGTTCACAACCTGTGAGGAGGCATGAAGGGTTGGACCTGCTTCAACTTGTGCCTAGGACTTGCCTCCAAGGCGTAGTTGGTTGACTTCATGTGGCCAAAAGCTACAAGAGGCCTTTTTCCTATACTGACCAGTGGACCAGTTTTAACTGGAACTGGACTGGCTCTTGCTGGTGGCCTGTGCTGTAGTTTGCCCTGGTCCCTATGTACTGTTCCGGAGGTCCTGGTAGCCTTAGAACTGGCTAAAAGGAACTAGGCCAGAAAGACTAAAAAGTTGGGACTTAAAATAATTTTAGGCTTCCAAGATGTGCCAGCTGGACTTTAAGGCAAAGTTGTGCTATTTTCATGACACTTTGTCGGATACAGCTTCAGGCTTTCCCCCGCTGAAGTATTCAGAGACCCACAGAAAAAAGACTAAAGAGCTGATTTAGATGTTGGTTGAAAGGGAACTCCATCGCAATGGCAATGGAATTCCCTCCCAGCCAACAGAGTGGTCCACTCACCCAATTTAAATGCGGGCATACCATAGGTTTGGCTACAGCACTGACTAACTCATCATTGCCATAGTCAAACTTCTCCAATGGCCCAATGGACTAAGGGCCGTTGGAGGATTGGCTATATGTCCATCCATCTAATTAAGATAAGCAGATATGTAGCTGTTTTTTACTGTATGTCACTGCCAGGCAAACCTTGGCAGTAAGGAACAGTAAATTACAAACAATGCCTCCATCGCCATAGTAGATGACTACCATGGGAAGGGGGTGTGAGAAATCAGGACCTGTTAGCAGTGCACCTCCCCCCCCACTTTGTACCCACATTTTGACTACTAGGACTGTGCCTTGGGCTCTGCTAACCAGACCCAGTGCCTGTGCTCTGTGTAAAAAGTACAATGCAATTTTGTATTATTACGATTGGCAATGACAGACCCCTGTAAGTCCTTAGTATATAATAAGGCAAGGGGGATTCAAACTACCTATAAGTCTCTAGTATATAATAGGGCAGGAAGGTTTAGAGGTCCAGTAGATTTCCTGCATTGGAGTCTGCACTACGGTGGTGCCTGCTGTCATTTTAAAAGCCAGCCCTGCCTTGCAGCCTGCTTTTCAATTGAAATGATATGCAAATTCGACTTTGGATTTAAAGGTACTTCCAAAGTATTAATCTACCATATTTCTTCATATAAGGTCTCCCCTAGGTGCCCCAGGGGGTAGGGTGCTTTGTAACTATAAGCAAGGACATTATAAAAGATGTTTTATAAGCTGGTGAGGGTAAAACTGCCAATTCCATTTTTCCCCTTTGCACTGAATGGCTCCATAGGCTAACATTGAGCTATTTTATTTAAGTATAAATATTGTTAGGAACCACGTAGGATATATTTCAAGGTATCAAATTAATAGTTAAGATAAATCCAACAACTTGCCACTGTAAGATTTATAATAACTATGAAAGAAAATAAGTTATTAAACTTTATTTTTTGTGAGCCAAAATCCTGACTTTCAGATGCTCCCTCCTGATTGGCCAGCCTCTGCCCAGACTGGCCAGGCTTTTCTAATGAGTGTGAAAAGCCCTGCTAGAGATACAATGGGTTTCCTGTGGCAGAGAAGTACAACCTGCAGAGCAGATGGCAGGAAGGGGGTAAAGAGTAGCCTAACTGGTCTTCAAAGGTAGAATGACACTTTAGGACAGCACAGGATGACCCCCACATCCTACCACCCCAGCCCAAGAAGGATTAAGGAGTGGACTCCCTGCAAGCTATAGGTTAACAGAGCCCACGTGCATCATCTCCACCAAGAGTCCCCATCTTGGAGTGTGTCCAGTAGACTTTTAAGGATTTTTGCATTGTGGGTATTGAAGTCCAGGCATCCAATAGACCATCTAGGAGATTCCAGACCCTTGGATTTGTGTTTTGGACACTTTGAACACTCAAGAGGAATTTCAGGAAGAAGTTCCAGAAGTTTGGAGCAACTTTTGGAAAAAGCTCCATAAGGTGACCCACTCGACATCTAGAGTCAAACCGGCTACCTTCAACCGCGACCCAGCCTGGATTTCAGGTTTGACCTGCTGAAAGCTCCGAAGCTCCAGACTTCCAGGATTTGACTTGGGCCTCACAGAGAAGCAATCTGATGATGTTGCATTGAAATCAGCCTGCTCGAGGGGACCGCTCAACATTGAGAGAAAATCCTCTAGAAACGTTTCTAAGTCCAGAGGTAAAATTTTGACCGAAGCCTCCCACTTATGTACCCGAACAGGGCTCCATCGCGGTCAGCCTCAAACTTTGACTTTGTCCCGGTAAAACGTGACCAGATGTCCTAAAGTGGTGCTATATGTATTTAAGCTCTAGAAAGTGTTAGTCCTTTAAAAAGTCACATCTCCAGTTCCCTACATTGGATTTTTGTTGTTTTGGTGTCTTTTTGTTCATAAAAATATATATTGTTACAAACTGGAGTTGGATTTTAATTTTGTGTTGTGTCTTACTTATTTAATGTATTGGTGCTTTTAAATGCTTTACACACCTGTCTCTTAAATTACGACCTGCTTGCTTGTTGCCAGCTACCAAGGGTTGAGCAAGAGAATAATTTATTGAGACCTTGTCTGAACCTTTTATTGTGTTTGTGGCCACATTACTAGTGGTAAGTCACTACGTAGAAGACTCCATCATGTTGATTAAGCACTACACCAAGCCGCGAAAAGCATTGTCAGGAACTGCCATGAAGGCAGTTCCTGACAATGCTTTAAAAATGCCCATCATTGGCAGTCATTTCGAAATTTAGAGGGCAACATCTCCATCAAGGCGATGGAGTAATTTACTCTGTCTCTCTGACAGAGAAACAGGCTTTCGGCCAATATCTAATTTGGCCCCTATGTTCAAAAACCGAATCTTGACTGGGCGATGGCACGAAAAGTATCCACCCAATGACAGAATTTTGGCGGCTGAGAAATTTGAATTTCTTGGGCTTGTACTTCTCCCACCAAAACCAATGGCATTTAAAGGAAACTCATCCAGTGGTTATCTGGCTTCGAAAGGTGTGTGGTGGATACAGCCTTCAACCTTGCCCCGCTGGAGGTTTTCGATATCCATTAAAAAAGACTAAGGGGCCGATTCTGATGCGGGTTGGAAAAGCTTCCCGACCGAGGGCCTGATTCTGATGCGGTTAGGAAGGCCTCCTAATGGCATTTGCTCCTTCCAAATCGGATCGGGAATGTGTCTTCCCGACCGACGGCCCAATTCTGATGCGGTTAGGAACAAATGTTCCCATTGAAGTAAATGGGAGTTCAACCAAATCGTATCTGGAAGCATCCGGATGCATCCTACTCCGCCGGTCGGACTTTCCCGATCCGAGTGGGTCGGAAACCATTTCCCAACCGATTCGGTCGGGAAGCTTTTCCAACCCGCATCAGAATCGGCCCCTAAGTGAGAAGGTAAAATCTTTGATTGGGAGGACTCAGTTGATATATTGGAACTGTATTATAGTGCAGTTGGCCTGAAATTGCGCTTAGGTCCAGGTCAATCACAAACAGTTATTTCTAGTTGGTGCTTTACTTTTCTTGGTGCTTTTTGCTTTAAAACTTTAAAAAAAACATGTCGCTGGTACCACTTATTGGTTTTTAGTAATTTTGGTGTCGTAGATCTGTTTGATTTGTGTCTATGTTTTGGAAATTGGCTGTAGGATTTTTATTGAGTTATTTTATTTTTGCTTTTTGACTGTTTTAGTGTTGCTATATAATTTTCACATTTTCCTAAGTTATGCCTGTCTACTCTGTGTCATTGATACCAGGGGTTGAGCCCAGATTTAAAATATTAATACTGGGTGATTGACCTTGCATTATTTTGGGACTTATTATTTGGGTAGGACTCACATCCTCCCCAACTAATAGCCTATTTTCTTAAGGAGGTGTAAACGGAGTGTGCCCCTTTTTGTCTGGTCACTAGCATTTGTTCCTGAATTATAATGCTGATTTTTAGACTCATACTGGGGCACTGCTATCCAGTGCCCAGTGCCTGTGCTCTGACCTCTAAAACATAAAAAAACATTGGTTAATCCCTGACTGTTATATTTAACTATAAGGATATAGTATATGGTGTGGAAACTACACCCATGGCATGGAAAGTTGAATTTCACCTGTGGCCTGCAGCACTTATTTTGCCATCCAAGAGTGTGACACAAGAAAACATAGCTTCAGATTTACCATTGTAACCTGACTGCTTCAGGTTAAATAGGTAACCCAACTGTCAAAATAACCCTTTTGACAGGGGAAAATCTTCCTTTTAAATAATAATAATAAGGAACCCCTGTGTAGACCTGGTGGCCCACAAGGTAGGGTATACGGTATTTAAAAGTGAGACATGTAGAATGGTATTGTTATTACGACGCTAAATTGTCAAGGCCTCAAATGCTATTTTCACTGTGGAATGCCCTGGCTGTTGTAAGACTACAACTGGACTACAGAATAAATTATTTCTTCAGTTATCTCAGGTTTGGGACCACTTAGAAAAGAATAACTCAACCACTATGTTAAATATTTATAAAAAATCCAAATTCAATGGTTAATTTAGATTTTTAATAAATAGTTAGGAACTGTAACCCCAAGAAACTTATCTTTTCTCTGCCTGAAGCTCCTGCGGCTAACTTTCATTAGCATGCTAGCAGCTGCCCTGTCAGTGCATAATGAAGTGTGAAAACTGCTGCTAGAGCAGAAACAAAGGACTAGGTGTGGGGAGCTGGTTTCTTCCCCTTTCAAGAAGAGACCAGTTAGGGTGGAACCAGGAACTTAATAACATTGTAAAGGGCCTGCCCTTTCACAAGTATATGTAAGGTGATACCTGGAGAAGGCAAACCTTTGTTCCCACTGGCATGCTGGCTCCAAACCTAGGGGGAGAGCTGACCAAGTAGCAACTAGAACTTGGACTGGACTAATGGCCTCTGCCTGGCACTCCAAGAGTCTCAAGATACTCTCAGAAATAGTTTGAAATGTTTTGAAAGCTTTTGCTCCAGAGCCAAGGGGATATACAGCTAAAAATACCTGAATTGGCTATTAAGTGAAGTTCATATTTATCCCCTGAAAGGCATCAGCATTTCTGAAAGAACGACAAAGTCCCTTTCTGTTTTGGGACTTAAACATTTTCAAGGAAAACCCTCAATACCTACAGGACCTTATTGGGCCCAACCATGTGACAACCCTCTCTGTTTTGGGACTTAAACATTTTCATGCAGAACCCTCAAAAGCTCCAGGGCCTTATTGGGACTAACCTGTGAGAAGTTCCATTGTAGCAGCTACAATTTCAGGTTCATCCCACGGGGAGACAGCTTTTTCGTCTCAAAAAGTAATGTTTCTTTCTGCTGTAGGACTGCAAAACGTTTTTGAACTTTTTGACTTCCAGACTTTCACTGGGACCAATCCACTTGGTCCTGGACTAAGGTACCATCATAATTGACTTCAAATCGCACCCAGGTACTGGTCTACCACCTCCATAGACTATCATTGGTGCTTTGCACTTTTTGGCTTTATTTTCACTTACATTTAAAAAAAATCATATCTCTTTTTCCCATTATTGGATTTTTGTCATTCTGATGACATTTTGTTAATTACCCCTTTCTCTATTTTTCTGATTTTGTTTGTGGTTTTTATTATTTGGTGTTTGGCTTTATTACTGTTTTGGTATTGCATAAATACTTTGCACATTGCCCTAAGTTAAGCTTGTCTGCTCTGTCCCTGTAGCTACCACGGGGTTGAGCTCAGATTAATTTAGTGAATTTGAGGGTTCACCCTGACAGGAGTTGTGAGCATTCCCTGACATGGGCAGTCGATCACAGTATGTCATTTCCCCTTTCTGAAGGATTACCCCTGCTATTTCCCCTTTTGCTGGATCATATATATGTGCCACCTTTAGAACCCTATGCACTTTACCCCTGCTAATCTTTCAACATGATGAAATTGGCATACGCTTGATTAGTATAATTACCTTACATGTAAGTCACTAGTATATGGTGCCAAGGGTACCTTGGGCCTGTAAGTTAAATGTCTCTAGTAGGTTGCAGCACCCATTGTGCCACCCACTGCAGTGACAGCGCAAACGTGACTGCAGGTATGTCATTTGTAGTAGCATAGTCTGTGCAGCTTCTAAACTGCATATTTGACCTATCAAAATAGCCCCTTTTGACAAGTCAAAATGTTCCTTTTAGATTTTAGTTAACCACCCCTGAGTAGGTCTTATTGCCCATAAGGCAGGATTCATGGTATTTATAAGTAAGGCATGTAAAGGTTTAATGTTGCCCATGCTCTTATAGTAAAAATATCCCAAAAGGTTTTTTCACTATAGCAAGAGTGGCTGAAACATTGTGTTAAAATACTAATTTAAAAAATGTTATCCTGGGCTGGGAAACACTTACAAAATTCATTCTTGGATTTTTGAAATATGTAGCAAAAGCGCAATGCACTGGTAAAGTTGGAGTTTGAGAAATATTTTGGAAAAAGGTACTTCTAGAAAGTCACCTTTTTATTTTCTTGAAAAACATATATTTTTATTAAAGATTTTGTAGGGGGTCACAAAAATAAATACATAAGGAGATTCGAGACTAAAATAGTAAGATCATTTTCAATTAATAAGCACCATCATATTAAATACAATTAATACAAAAATCTTATATTTCATCTAGATACGCCCCAGCCACAGTCTTTCATGGGTAAATCAGTGCGCATATATTCTTTCCTAATATTTTACCCCTCCCGCCCTTTCGTTCGTAAACCCCTTTTTCCTAATTAGATGTAGATAAGAGACGAGCAAGTCATTGGTGAAAGGAGGGGGCTATTGGGTCCAACCAGGCTGTGGAGATGCAAATTCTAACTACTGCCATGGTCAGAAACATAATTTGCCCCAGAGCTGCTGACCCCCAACAGCATTAGCTCGGGTGTTAGGGCTACTTTCATCTTCAAGGAGAGATCTGAAAATTTCTGTATGTCTTTCTTCAAAGTTTCCAGATGTGGACAGGTGGAAAACATGTGAACCGCATCTGCCACAGAGCTTTGACCGCGTGGACACCTAATGCCAACTAATCCCCCCCACCCTTTTCGCTATTTTAGCCGGTGTGTAGTAGAGGTCTAAGAATATTTTATAATGCTCTGCCTGCAGCCCTGACAAACACAATATTGTCTTACCAAGATTTAGGGATTCTAAAAAGCCTGATCCCTTTATGCCCAAGCTTTGATCCCATTTATCAGCTTGTTTCTCAAGGTCTTCTTGTCGTAAACTGCTCAACTCGCTGTAAATCCAGCTAATAGTACAGCCCTCTTTATCCCTTATTTTTTCCAAAATAGCATCTTTAGTTATTCCTCTTGGCCCCCCAGTTGTCTTGACTAAGAAACTCCGTATCTGCAGGTATTTAAAGAAATCCTTCTGGTCAACCCCATGGCTATCTTGGATCTCAACAAATGACTTAAGTCCCGCAGTATCAAAAAGGTCCCCATTCGTCTTCACACCTAGAGCCTCCCAGCATTTCATAACAGTATGATGAAAGATTTCCAGGAGTGATGGATTCATGAAAAGCGGGGTGTAGTAATTCATTCTTCCGGCGGCTATCTTTCTCTTTACCACCTCCCACACCCAATATGCTGCCAGAAGGGTCTTAAACCTGACTCTCTTATTGAAGCTTGGTTCACTAATCTTCAAAAGCAAATTATTAGCCATATCTCCTGTCAGTAACTTGTAAATGGCCTGTACCCATCCCTGGTTCCAAGGATCTGAGGTGTTTCCCCCGACTAATGTACACATATACTAGAGGGCCACTGCCAGATAATACATATTGAAATCAGGAACGGCCCATACTGATCTCTCTAGGGAGGGTCATGTATTTCAAGGCCCTCCTGGCCTTCCCGTATGCCCAAATAAATCTGTTGCCATGTCCTCCATCTGCTTAAACCAAGATTTTCTAATTTCCAGAGGTATTGATCTAAGAAGATTGAGGACTTTGGGCAGGAAAATCATTTTAACGATATTTCATCGACCGACTATTGACAGATGTAGATTATTCATCCTGCCAAAGTCCTGCCTCCCTTTCTGTATAACAGGGGTTATGTTCAGTTCTACAATTTGGTCTAATTCAGATGATATATTAACCCCAGATAAATTGCCTATTGCATTACCCGGGAATCAACTAGGTTTACCAGTCCATTTATAATGATTTGAGTTTTATGCTGTGTGAGTGAGTACTCCGAGATCCTCCCAAATGACATCACTACTTTTCCAATTTCTTCCAACGCCACTTGAGGGAGAGGTGTTACTACAGCTAAATCTTCCGCATAATCCAGAATCTTAGTATCGAACCTTTGGAAATGGACAGGTTTAATACCTGAGTTTGCCTCGATTTTACGTATCAATGGGTCTATATAGCAGGCGAACAATAGCGGAGAGCAGGGACACCCCTGTCTAGTCCCTCTTTTGATCTTGAGCTGCTCCGTTTGTCTTTCCATCATTAGTAGGCTAGCTGTAAGTGCCATGTACATTGCGCGCACAGCATCGATAAAGCCCCTGTCTTGTACTTCCTCCAAATCTGCAGAATCTGCGCATTTGTTGGATAACATAAACTGAGGGATTGATGTCTAGACTGATTCCGGACACCCCCACAGGATATGTTAGCCTGTAGAGCAGCTAGCTCACAGTGCCACTATAAGCCCCTGAACCTTACCAAGGTTTCTAGCAACCTTTGAACATGACAACCCTTTACCCTCCAGGGATTGTGGAAACAGTACAGTACTTTTCGCTCAGTCACTCGTGCTCACTTAGTCTCAGAGAGATACACAGAATAAACATTGGGGACGTTTTCAATACGTATTTATTGAACCAGCGTCATTCTAGTATAAAACATGTTTGCTGCGACAATCATTAGACAGAAACAAATGTAAAAGATTACAAGCACAAACAGAATAAATATAAGGTAGAATTCTACCATGGTGCTAAAACAGTGAATATATGCAGGCATATATAAACATGACAGTGATCAGGGGTACTCCTACGGTGTGGACCCTACCTAAGTGTACCTAAGTGTACCTAGCATGTATGTAGGTGAAAAGCCAAGAATCCCCTAGGAAAGAGCCAACTCCATTACCTGATGGGAGAGAATGAAGGACCCCGTCTTGGTCATGAGTTGGACACCCCGCAAGGGATGTCAGACCACTGCATGCTGGAGCTTCACATGCAGGACCTCAGTGTCAGCGTGGAAGCATCTCCTTTCCTTCTCTAGTGAAGGTGAGGTTCTTTTATACCAAAAGGCTAGCCTCAGAGTTCTACCACAATCGATATGTTGTGAGTACGATTATGTACATGAACCCAAATCAAACATTGCAATTATGCAAAGTAGCCTTGTCGCTCAAGGATGAAAATTGCGAATCTGGCAGATCTGGAGACTGGGGTGCTCTTAGAAACAAATGTAGACATCAGAGCGGAAGCATGGAGATATATGAGTAGTTTATATAGAGAAGATCTGCATCCAGGAAAGGAGAGTATAGTGACCTGGCCAAGGGAGTTAGATATTCCAATATTAACAAAGGAGCAAGTAGATATACTAGAGTCGGAGATCACCGAGGAGGAGATAAGGGCACAATGTAGGAAAATGAGTGGTGGAAAGGCGGCTGGCCCAGACGGTCTTCCAGTAGATCTCTATAAAGGAATTATTGAGAAGTAAATCCCCTTTTTAAAGGGAGTTTTCAATGCAATATATATAGAGGGTGAAGAAGCGCCGGCATCTTGGTCAGAGGCAACTGTGATCCTCGTTCCGAAACCTGATAAAGACCCTGTAAGAGCAGAATCGTATAGACAAATATCTCTATTGAATACCGATTATAAGATCTTTTCTGGGTTGCGCAGGTTATCAAGGGCATTATCCACTCTGATCAGCCGGGTTTTCTCCCAGGGAGGCAGCTAAAGGAGCTCACATATTTGATGATGGGGGTCATTGATATGGCGGAAGTTCAGAAATCCCCTTTAACTGTAGTGGCGGTAAACGCAGCTAAAGTCTTTGATCGAGTACACTGGAAATATCTTTGGGAAACCCTTAAAAGCTTTGGATTCCCTCAAAATGTAGTAACCACAGTACAAAACCTGTATAGGCTGCCCATTGCAAGGGTGTTGGTTAATGGTGAGCTCTCAGACTGGTTTCACATTACTAGGGGTACAAGACAGGGCTGCCCCCTGTCTCCTCTACTTTTTAAACTGTATATTGAGCCTCTAGCACATCAGATTAGAGCAGATACCACCATAACCCCCTTTAAGTCAGCTGGGTTGGAAGTTAATCTAGCTCTGTATGCAGACGATATGGTGGTATATAAAACCAATCCACAGACGGCAATACCCAGTCTGATGGCGAGGGCGGAAAGCTTTGGCAAGATATCGGGATATAAGTTAACTGTGGACAAAACCGAAGTTATGGATTGGAACCAGGGAAAGATCAGTAAGGGGTAAAATCCCAAATGACATACTTGGGCATTTTATTAACTCAGAGGTTGGATGATATTCCACTGGTCAACTGGAAAAAAGTGAGCCAAAAGGTGGGGAGACTTCTGGTAAGATGGGCTAATTTACCATTCAACAGTTGTTACCATTTACCAGTAACTACAAACCACTATGTACACTAAATGTGATCTACCACCCTCCACGCGACAACCTCTCGTTCATCGAACAAATCATGGAAATCATTACTACCAACGTTGGACAACACTGCTCCCAGATCTTCCTCGGAGACTTCAACCTTCATTGGAATGATCCTAATGACCCCTCAGTTAACAGCCTAAAATCCTTTCTAGTGGACCTTAACCTGAACCAAATCTGTGACAGCCCTACGCACAACCTGGGTGCGACCCTGGACCTAATCATTGCTAAAGCAAACTCCATTCAACTCAAGTCTATCGTCCCATGTGACTGGACAGATCACCACTGCATCACCTTTCTCATCACCGAATCAGTGAGGACACATAAACCACAACTTCAGAAACCCAGACAATGGAAAAGGATCACTCAAGACAGACCTTAATGGCTTGACATCCCTCAGCAATAACGTTTTGCCTCCTCCAGCGGACATGTCTGATGTCAATGACCTTACAAACCACTACAACAACTCCATGACGACCATTCTTGATACAGTTGCGCCCTTACAGCTAAAAAGACTGTCCACTAGAGACTCCAAACCATGGTACAATGGGAGCCTAAATGAAGAAAGACGCAATTTGAGACTAGCCGAACGAGTGTGGAGATCCTCGCCGTCACTAGAACAAACACCTCAAGCACCTGCGATCACTGAGGAACACCTACAATATTCACATCAGAAACTCCAAAGCAAATTTCTTCAGAGTTCAACTAGACAAAGCCAAAAATCGTCCAAGAAAACTGTTCGAAATTATCAAACATCAATCTACTCAAAAGCCCAACCCCTGCACAATGGGATCCCTTCCGCTGCCAAACTGCAACATATTTGCCTCCTTCTTTCTTGAAAAGTCTAAAAAGATTGAAAGTGATCTCCAAACAGCAATTGAGCTCCTCCCGATGATACCCCCGAATAGCCCATGCCAGCATATGATTGTTCAGCACCCAGACCTACATGGACTCTCTCTCAAAAACAACGCATTGTGGGACACTTTCAAAACCTTTGATGAAAATGCCATTCTTAATATCTTAACAACAGTTAAACCGTCAAACCACTTCTGCGACCCTCTACCAGCTAACATCTTCAATGAGATTAAAACCTCTTTACTCCCTCTCTGGACTAAGATAGTGAATGCTTCACTACTCCAAGGGGCTTTACCAGACTGTCTAAAATCAGGGCAGGTAACCCCCTGTGGCAGAGAGCCCCAGGGGAACGGCCGGGAATGCCCCGAGGGCACCAAAGGACGAGGACCAGTACCGTCTCCAGGGAAACCAGAGAGGCGGAGCATGACGGGAATAAAGAACCAGGAAGACGCCGAGGGAGCGTTTGAGGACCGCGACCGGGAGTGGAGAGGCGGAGAACCACAGCAGGAGGAGGACACGAGGACGGCTACGGACGAGGAAGCAGAGGCCGCGGAAGATGAGATCGAAGACGTGGGAGATCCACAGGATGGCGGACCAACAGACCAACTCTGGGAAGAGGCGTCCCCTGTGGAAGGCAAGCTGGACGAGGCGGCCGCGACCCTGTCAGCGGGTCACGGCTTCAGGTAAGTGCTCAGGGGGACCGGGCGCCGGCTGTGAGGGTGGCTGCACACACAAGTGCTCTTTCCAGGGTTATAGAGCGTAGTGGAGCGAGCAGGAGAAAGTGAAGGGCAGGGAGAGAACAGAGAAGGCTTCCTCTCCCCTTCTCCCAGTATTGTATGGGCAGTTTTCTTTGTTGTGTGTTTTGTTTTGGTTCGTTTATTCACCACTGGAGAGAGAGACCGGGCAGTACAAGGCACCAACCGCAAGGCAAGCCAAACAGGGCATTAGGACCTGGGGACATACCTGCAGGAAAAGGCTCCCCAGGTTTTTTTTTAGCTGACTAGCCACTGGGGTGGGTGTAAATCCGTATGTAAAGCGCGAACTACTCACCCTTACGGGTCTCAAGGCGCTGAGGGCCGTCGTGGAAATTAAGTGAGCTATTGCCCAGAGTCACATGGTGCTGAGCTGAGCTGCCGCCGGAGCCAGGGATCGAACCGTGAGCCCTGTGCTCCGAAGTCAGCTGCCCTGGCCTCTGCACCACACCTCTCCACCCCAGAACCGTGAGCCCAGAGACGTCCAGGAGAAAGTGGAGGCTAGAAGAACAGGGAAGGAGAGCGCAGGCAAGCAGAAGGCCAAAAGTTAGAAAAGGGACCCCCTACTAATAGCCTCTCTCTCTTCTTTACCGAGGGGACGACCACTGCCCAAGGAGACTGGGAGCCGGAAAGATGAGAGGACCACAGGGACCCGCAACAGCACAGGAAGCCGGGACGAACCAAAAACACCTACCCACCCTGGGAATCCCGTAATCAGTCCAGTTGTGCCCTAATAAACATATATATCAAAAGCAGTGCAGTCGTCCGTGGTTATTGGGCCGGTGACAAGTGGTGTCAGAAGTGGGATCTCCCTGACCACTGCCCAACCCGGACCGGCATCTAGAAGACATGACCCAATCAATCAGCCTCGACGACATATTGAAACAGCTGGCAGAGGGCCAATGCCACCTCCAACTGGTGGTGGAAGGACAGACCGCGGAGGCTCAGAAAGACAGAGAGGACCTACAGGAAGCTCTGCAGGCCCAGGCAGGCCTCATGGCCCAAAACCAGGTTATACAGGACTCCGCCATCCAGAAGCTGACTGACACCATTGCCAGCAGCAAAGTACACCCTAATGTACCGAGCTCAGTACTGCAGAAGTACCTGCCGGGCGAAGACCCCGATTTTTTCTTCACGAACTTCGAGAGGGTGGCTAGCACGGCCCAGTGGCCAGTTGATAGGTGGGGACAATACATCGCGCCCCTTTTGTCGGGCGAGCTACAAACCGCGTACCAGGCCGCCAACCCGGCAGGCACCACACCGTATGGGGCGATCAAGAGGACGATACTTGAACAACTTGGATATGACCAGGAGCATTATCGCAGCCGGTTCAGGAAAGAGAAGTGGCTGCCCCAGGACAACCCACGGGCATTCTTCTACCGACTACAGGACCTGGGGAACCGCTGGCTACAGCCACACGCTTCTACTATGGAGGAGGTGATGGACAATATCTTTATGGAACAGTTCATTGAAGGACTCCCGACGGCTACACGGGCCTGGGTGAAACAGTACCCAAACTTTACCATCACCAGTGCCATCGAACGGGCATGTGCACACCAGAGGGTGCCCGAAATGCGAGCATTCACCCCACGTATACCAACCCCAATAGTCCACAGGTGGAGGCTCTCTACACCGGGTCCCTCGAATCCCCCTCCCAGACCACTCATCGACCCACGGTTTTTGCCAAGGCCTACCAACAAAGAAGGCAGTCAGGGCCCCCAGTGCTTTCAGTGTGCAGAATGGGGCCACATAGCGCGTAACTGTCTGCAAAAGGCCACTCCAGTCGAACCCATGGAAATAGGGTACACAAGAGGCCGGGTTTTATGGGCAGGAGAAGGGAAGGAAGCATACCATCTGTTCCTCTCTGTGAATGGTGTCGAGACCAAGGTCCTCATCGACTCCGGTTGTCGCCATTCAGTCCTCACCCAGGAAAGTATACAGGAGCACCAATGGCAGGAGGGGGAGAAGGTGACCATAACGTGCGTGCACGGCGACCAGAAGACCTACCCCGTGGCCATAGTAACCCTGGGGGACAAAGGCAAGGAGAACCCAATCAGGGTAGGAGGGATACCCCGTTTAGTCGAAGAAATGATTAGTGCTGGGCAGCAAATTCCGTTCCGCTCGCGGAATTTGCGAAATTTCGGCAATTCCGCGTTCTGCGCGGAACGCGGAATTGCCGAAAATTCCACGATCCGAGGCGGAACCGAATGAGTAGCAGAGGTATTGCACAAAACGGTGGCATCTTCTTGGATAAATATGCAGGCAGGGCAGGATTCATTCTGGCACGATGCTCCTGTCACAAAACAGATATAAATAAAGTAGGTGCCCGAGTTGCAGCTCAAATTCAGTAACGCATTATTCAGCCCAAAAAGTTCGTGAGCACTGTCGAGGCTGGGCAGGTGGGCTTTCTTCCCACATCCACTGTCAAAAATGAGCTGTGATCCTTGATGGAGGTCTTTGCATCCATGAGTTTCTCGAGCGCAATCCTCGTGTAGTTCTTGTGACCAGGAGGTTCTTTCTCCTCATCTCATCTGCTGCTCTGATCGGTCTCGCTATTCACCAGTAAGTGCTGTTGTCACTGGTGGAGTGAGTGATGTCTCCCCGTCTTGCAGCAGCAAAAAAATCGATGCAGCGCCGATTAGTTAAGGGTTGAGCATGAGGTAATTACGCACAGAGATGTATTTACGTTTTTCTGAAAGGATTTCGGGTCTTTCGGTCATTGGCTGTGGCTACGCTCCTCTCCTTGCTACCCACGCACTGGATAATTTGCAAATGTTCAGCTTTTTGCCTGAGTGATCTGATAACAACCTGCCTCCTCCTACTCCCCCTGCGTCTTCCCCCAACCCCCTCCCTTATTCTCACAGTCTATTTCTCCTACTCTCTCCTTCCCTCTTTCTCCGTGGATCAACGCCAGCCCTGGGTCGAGCGTCGAAGCGCCACGCAGCCTTTCAATTGCCCATGAAATGAAGCTGTGGATCAGATGGCTTTTCGCTGGGGAGCACCAGTCAAGAAGACCTACCCCTACAAATCACATCCTGGGCGGATATTGCTCGCCTCTCGCTGCTCGAGGGGATACAAAGAGCGGTGGAGCCGTGGCACTAAAAGCAATATCTCAAGATTTCAAGCGCCCTGCCGCTGGAAAGGTTCAAACCCGTCTAAAATAGAGAACGCGATGCAATGCCGTATTTTGCAAAGACATGGACACAATAACGACAACGAATGAACAGCACCTGTGTAGTTCTTGTGACCAGGAGGTTCTTTCTCCTCATCTGCTGCTCTGATCGCTCTCTGACCCTTTATAAACAAGAGGCATGTGAACTCGCATAGAAGCCCCACCCGTTTGGCCCCGCCCCACATACACTAGTGGTATGCAAAGTCTTCCCGCCCTTTCCCCACTATGATGGACAGCTCACTCAAGGGACCCCGCCGCCTTTCGGCTCGGCGGCAAAGTTACAGACACACATGGTCACTGGAGACAACTCTTCTGGCCCGCAGCTGTAGTGTAGGAAAGGCACTATACATTTACCCAACGAGGTAGCACTTACTGATTAGCCAGTAGTACTCCAGTTGAGTAGAGGTATTGCACAAAACGGTGGCATCTTCTTGGATAAAAATATATGCTGGGCAGGATTCATTCTGGCACGATGCTCCTGTCACAAAAATGTATTCCGTGAGCTCGCGGAATTCCGCGTGCTCGCAGAGTTTTTTTGCCGTTTCGCTGAACTTTGCGTAGCGCGACTACGCAAATTCCGCCCACCCCTAGAAATGATCATTGGGACCGATTACGTGGGGTTTTCTGATCTCCTGGCCAGGGTCATCGAGGAGAGAGACAGACAGAGCTGGCTGAGTGAGGCCCCGTTGTCCACAACCAAGATAGACGGGGGTAGGTATAGAAAGAAGAAAACCCGCAAGGAAAAGAGAGAACAGAAAAAGATGATGGTACTTAATAGGCTATCTGATACTCCTTCTACCTCCACAGGTACAGACGGAGACCCAGGACCAGCGCGTAGTTTCAGGGCAGCCCAGAAGGAGGACCCCACCCTGGGAAACGCCTGGGCCCAGACGAGATCAGAGGAGGACCCACAGGTAGGCCCTTGTTTCATTATTTTCAGGGGTCTGTTGTACAGAAGGGTGATAAAACCTACTGTGACCGTTAAACAGCTCCTTGTCCCCCTTTCCTATCGCGACCAGGTCCTCTGCCTAGCTCACAACTAGGTGGGTGGGGGTCACTATGGGAGGGAGAAAACCGAGGAATATCTCTTACTGCGGTTCTACTGGCCAGGTGTCTTCATGGACATCAGGAGTATTGTGCGGCATGTCCACGGTGTCAACACTATAATCCGCCACATGTCCCTAGAGCGCCCCTGCGTCCCCTTCCGATTATCGAGATCCCCTTTTCCTGAGTAGGGATGGATCTCATAGGGCCTCTGGTTGCCTCCGCAAGGGGGTACCGTTACATCCTGGTGTTAGTCGACTCTGCCACCCGCTATCCTGAAGCGATCCCTTTGTCTAGCATGACTACCAGCAGTGTGGCGCAGGCCATGATAGGGTTCTTCAGTCGGGTCGGGTTCCCATGCGAGCTACTCACCGACCAGGGAATGCCCATCATATTGATGGCCCAAATATGCCACTTGTTAGGAGTAGGCCAAATACGTACCTCCGTATACCACCCCCAGACAGACGGGCTAGTGGAAAGGTATAATCACACCATCAAAAACATACTAAGGAAAACGGTCTGCGACACAGGGAGGGATTGGGATAGACAGCTACCGTTAACCCTCTTCGCGATCAGAACACATGCCCAGTCCTCCACCGGTTACAGCCCCTTCGAGCTGGTGTTCGGGAGAAAACCCCGGACTTTGGTGGACATGGCGGCAGAAAGATGGGAGGAGGAGGAAGGAAGGACCCTCCTCGATTACGCAGCACACCTCAAGGGCCGTTTGTCCACCTTGTGGGAAGAAGTCCGACCGAACCTGGATGCAGCCCAACAAAAACAAAAAAGGGGTATGACCGTCACACTGCCCTCAGGCAGTTCTTGGTTGGAGACAAGGTACTGCTCCTTCTTCCCTCCTCAGACAACAAGTTAATGGCACAGTGGTAGGGCCCTTACGTAGTACTCGCCCAGGTCACCCCAGTTACCTATAGAGTGGCAGTCCCACACACAGGGAGGGTGGGGCAGATCTACCATGTTAACCTTCTTAAGAAATGGGTGGACACCGCAGGGGGGGTTGCGGACCCTCCCACGGACCTGATGGTGTCAAACAGCCAACCCCTAGTCATCCCGTTTCCACAGGTCGGCACTGTCCCGGAACATAACACGATTCCCCTGGGCTCTCAGTTGTCCCTGGGACAAGAGGAGACGCTCATGTCAGCCGTGAACGACTTCCGAGACGTCTTTTCCCCAAAACCAGGGAGAACCCCCCTTGTACAACATGACATCGTGACACATGAGGCCGCCCGATCAGGCAAAGACCATATAGGATACCAGAAGCCAGGAGGCAGGTGGTCGAGAAAGAGATAAAGGACATGTTGAGTAGCAACATTATTGAACCCTCCCATAGCCCTTGGTGCTCCCCAATAGTCCTAGTGCAGAAACCTAATGGCAGGGTTAGGTTCTGTGTGGATTACAGGCGCCTAAACGCCGTCTCCCGTTTTGACTCCTTCCCAATGCCCCGAGTCGATGAAATGATAGAGAAACTGGGCGCAGCTCGATACATGACGACCCTGGACCTGACAAAGGGGTATTGGCAAATAGCGTTGGCACCCACGGCACGAGAAAAAATGGCATTCGCCACCCCTTTGGGCTTGTACCAATTCAAGGTCCTGCCCTTTGGTCTCCACGGAGCCCCTGTCACCTTTCAACGGCTCATGGATGTGGTGTTACGACCACACGGTTCCTATGCCTCTGCATACCTGGATGACATTGTGGTATACAGCCGTACATGGGAACAGCACATCACCCACCTTACAGCTGTATTGACCAGCCACAGAGAAGTGGGACTAACAGCAAACCCCGAAAAATGCATGTTGGCCACAAACACCATTCGTTACCTCAGATACCACATACAGGATGGCCTGATACGGCCCCAGGTGGATAAAGTGGACGCCATTAAAACCCTAACAGTCCCCTCCACAAAGAAGGGCATCAGGGCCTTCCTCGGACTAGTCGGGTATTACCGGCGATTCATACCCCGCTTCTCGGAGGAGGCTGCTCCCCTCACTGATATGCTGAAAAAGGCATGCCCGAACACCATCAAGGAATGGACCCCTGCTCAACTGCACAGCTTCAATCACCTCAAAGGGCTCTTGTGTTGCAACCCGGTCTTGGTCTGTCCCGATTTCGGGAAGGACTTCACCCTACAAACGGATGCGTCAGACAGGGCCCTGGGTGCTGTCCTCTCCCAAGAACTCGACTCAGGGGAACTACACCCCGTGGTCTATCTCAGCCACAAACTACTACCCCGGGAGGCTCGCTACTCCACGATCGAAAAGGAATGCTTAACGATCAAGTGGGCCGTCCAGGCCCTTCAGTACTACCTGTTAGGTCGTCCTTTTCTTCTTTTAACGGATCATGCCCCTCTGGTTTGGTTGGCGCGCCATAAAGACTCTAACGCCCGTGTTCTTTGCTGGTTTTTGGCACTGCAACCTTTCTCTTTTCAGGTGTCCCACCGCCCTGGTTCCCAACAGGTGAGCCTGGACTATCTCTCCCGGTCGGCTGCCCTCCCATAGCCCAATCGGCCATGCCTGGATGGGAGGCTCTGTGGCGGGGAGCCCCAGGGGGACGGCCGGGAATGCCCCGGGGGCACCAAAGGACGAGGGCCAGTACCGTCTCCAGGGAAACCAGAGAGGCGAAGCATGACGGGAATAAAGAACCAGGAAGACGCCGAGGGAGCATTCAAGGACCGCGACCGGGAGCGGAGAGGCGGAGATCCACTGTGGGAGGATGACGCAAGGACAGCTACGGACGAGGAAGAAAAGACCGAAGACGTGGGAGATCCAGAGGACAGCGGACCAACCAACCAACTCCGGGAAGAGGTGTCCCCTGTGGAAGGCGAGCTGGACGAGGCGTCCGCGACCCTGTCAGCGGGTCACGGCTTCAGGCAAGTGCTCATGGGGACCGGGCGCCGGCTGGGAGGGTGGCTGCACACACAAGCGCTCTTTACAGGGTTATAGAGCATAGCGGAGGGAGCAGGAGAAAGTGAAGGGCAGGGAGAGAACAGAGAAGGCTTCCCCTCCCCTTCTCCAAGTATTGTATGGGCAGTTTTCTTTGTTGTGTGTTTTGTTTTGGTTCGTTTATTCACCACTGGAGAGAGAGACCGGGCAGTACAAGGCACCAACCGAAAGGCAAGCCAAACAGGGCATTAGGACCTGGGGACATACCTGCAGGAAAAGGCTCCCCAGGGTTTTTTTTAGCTGACTACCCACCGGGGTGGGTGTGAGCCCAGAGACATCCAGGAGAAAGTGGAGGCTAGAAGAACAGGGAAGGAGAGCGCAGGCAAGCAGAAGGCCAAAAGTTAGAAAAGGGACCCCCTACTAATAGCCTCTCTCTCTTCTTTACCGAGGGGACGACCACTGCCCAAGGAGACTGGGAGCTGGAAAGAAGAGAGGACCACAGGGACCCGCAACAGCACAGAAAGCCGGGACGAACCAAAAACACCTACCCACCCTGGGAATCCCGTAATCATTCCAGTTGTGCCCTAATAAACATATATATCAAAAGCAGTGCAGTCATCCGTGGTTATTGGGCCGGTGACACCCCTATTCTAAAAAAAACCCACAGCGGATCATACGAACCCCGATAACTTCCATCCCATCTCCACCATTCCCTCTCTGGCAAAGCTCCTTGAGAAATGCGTACATACCCAGCTATCAATCACATTGATCAGTTCCACTTTATTGACCAATTCCAATCTGGTTTCCGTCCCGGTCACAGCACGGAAACAGTCCTTACCCACATAGTTGATGCCGCACTTAAAATGCTAGATCAGAACAAATCTTGCCTCCTAATCCTCCTAGACCTAACCTCAGCCTTCGACCCGGTCAAACATGACAGCCTCCTTGAATTACTTGAACACAGAATGGT
Organism: Calotriton arnoldi; assembly: GCA_963921515.1. Classification (NCBI taxonomy): domain Eukaryota; kingdom Metazoa; phylum Chordata; class Amphibia; order Caudata; family Salamandridae; genus Calotriton; species Calotriton arnoldi. The sequence continues at coordinate 1,095,047 of CAWUFW010000188.1, forward strand.
ATTATATGGTTATCCAATCCTTGTCCACTACCACTCCTGTCACTTTAGGGGTCCCCCAGGGGTCCACCTTATCACCTACTCTCTTTAACCTGTTCATGGAGCCTCTAACCGAAATTCTGAAATTTTTCAATGTACAATACCACATGTATGCAGACGACACCCAACTATACCTTAAAATCTCCTCCCCTGAGGATATCCGTCAACTCAACACAACTCTCCAAAAAACCCAAAACTGGCTAACCAGAAACCACCTTAAACTAAACTCGCTCAAAACCAAATTCCTCTTAATTGCCCCACCAAAAAGATCCCTCGACATCAAAGATTGGATGAAACACCTAACAGTTTTCAACTGCATTCCGCACATTATAGATTCCACAAGATCACTAGGAATTACACTTGACAAGAATCTCAACATGCAAGAGCACATCAGCTCAGCCACCAGAGGAGCAAACTCTCAAATGAGTATTCTAAGAAAAATAAAACCCTTCCTCCCCTGCGACGACCTTAAATCAGCGGTGCAAGCGCTAGTTATCCCCAGATTAGAATATGGGAGTGCTACCCTATGTGGTCTGCCAAGATCCAAGTTGGCTCCACTAAGGGCATCCCTTAACTCTGCTGCAAGGCTTATCACTGGATCGAAAAGGTACAGCCACATCACTCCAGATCTGAAGGCACTAAACTGGCTCCCTTATGAGGCAAGGATTCAGATGAAAATTGCTTGCATGACCCACAAAGCCCTAAACTTCAATACACCGAAGTACCTAGCTGACAAACTGGAACTGTCCGGCGGTGGCAGATCATCTAGAAGCACCAGCACTTTTCTGTTGAAACCTCAAAAATTTCGATAAAAGAAAACCTACAACCGAGCCTTCTCTGGATTGGCCCCTAGAATCTGGAACTCCCTGCCCCCTGAAATCAGGCTGATCCCTTCAATCACTTCATTCAAAAAAGAAGACAAACTGCTTTTAATGAACAAATCTCTACCCTGAACCCACAAACTCATTCTCTGGATACTGATCTGACCAGCTGTTCTCCAACCAGGGCTTGCACGCCGTCTAAGTACTGGTTTATAACTCACTGTCCCACTCCTGATTGCAACAGACATCGTCATCGTTTATGTTTCTTGGTTATCTATTTTCTACTTATTTAACTAATCTGTAAAGCGCCCTGATACCCTCTAGGGTCAAGTTCGGCTATATAAAGCTTGATAAATAAATAAAAATAAAATCTATGGTAGCGTTAACCTTATTAAGATGATTATTCTTCCAAAAATCACTTTTCTCTTTAACTCTATACCGTTTACTTTCCTGAGGGAGGATATAGCTATGTTGCAGGGCACAGTTGGGAGTTTTATTTGGGTGGTGAGGGACCTAGGATTGCCTGGAAAAAATTGAGGAGAAAGCTTGAGGTGGGGGGACTAGCTCTCCCGGATCTGCTGATATATTGTTATGTTTTCCACTTTAAGAATTTTTGTATGGTAGCAAATAGGCCAGATAGCTCATCAGTGGGAAGATCATATGGGGCTATGCTCAGTGATTTGGGACAGAGTCACTTCTTGTTTATATATGGTGACCCGAAATACTTTAAAAAGGTTAGGTTGAACGTTTTGAAAACGGCATTAAGAACATGTCTATATTTCCGAAGGAGGTTTGGTATACCTATTATACGTCTTCAACAGCCGCGGTCTGTGCAGGTAACAGCGGTGGGGCGGTGGGGCCGGGTAAGGGGGGATTTCGAGGGACGGTGCAGAGGGAAAATTAATTATTTATTTAATTTTTCCTCTGCATCGTCCCTCAAAACCCCCCCTTACCCGGCCCCACAGCTGTTACCTGTACAGACCACGGCTGGTCTTCAGCACCAATTTGGGATTCCCCAGGCACCCCCGATTGCTTGATAGACCAGCTCAGTCAACCCTTAAAATCAGCAGGTTTAAGCTACCGGGCTGATCTTAGAGCAGGGCCAGTCTTGGTGGAGTGGGAGGTGTTAAAGACTTGCACCAAGGGTCAGCTAACGAGCTTCAAATACTATCAGCTGCGATCATGGTGGGCTTCCCAAGAGTGGGCTGAAGAAGATGATGAGCCCTGGCTTGAACAGGTGATGAAAGTTGGCCCCCTCAAGAAGGAAGTTTCGATCTGGTATTGGGCTTTTTTGGAGGCAGAATATAAGAGCTTGGGAAGATGTGGGAAGATGGAGATTTGGAGAGAAATTCAAAGCAAACATGGCAAGTATCCTTCTCTACTTTATGTACAGTGGTGAAACCTGCCTCACTTAAGAGGAATCACCTGTCTACTAGACACAGGGTATATTGGTCTCCAGCCAAGCTTTCAAGAGTCACCGGGAAAGAAATTGGATGCCCGAAGTGTATGTTTCCATCAGCGGATGACGAACATATGTACATTCAGTGGCCGAGGATTGCCCCCTTTTGGATATCAGTATGTAATTTTATCAGTGAGGTGACTGGACATCAGATAGAGGTTAGCCCTCATATTTTTGGGCTTCATCCAGAAGCAAGCTTACGGGCAAGCTCTCCCATAACAAAATTCTTCTTTTATGTGATCTTGTTGGCGAGATGGGAGATATGTAGGCTTTGGAAATCTGTAAATCCCCCACTTATAGTGGACTGCCTTAAAAGCATTAAGTACACGAGCCAGGTCGATATTGCTAGTGACTCGAAAAATCTGGAGAGGGTCTGGGCGCTTTAAGTAAACCTGCAACAAACAAGTGGGTCCAATGATTAAGCCATATATGCTGGAGGTCCCTGTTTTTTTCTCCTCTTTTCTATGTATATGAGGGAGGTTACTGTAGAAACAGCATTATCTTTGCGCAGACAGACTTACCCTCTCCGACAGTAGAGATGAGAGCTGTACTAGCAAGAAAGATGGCGGGATGAGGACAAAAAAAAAAAGAAAATGCCGATGACTTTTGTACAGAGTATGTTAATCCTGTTATGTACATAATGTGCAGGGGTTTAAGATATGGTACTAGGAATCCTTATGAATAATAAATGAGGGAAGTTCCAAGGAAACCAATCGATATTGTATTCAGCACATAACTGGGAAAAAAGGTCATTGCTAGAACCGTTATGTAGCGCAAGGTAGGATAAATGTAGGTAAAAGGTCGCTGTGCTACTTGGGCCTAGGTTAGGGGACTTAACACCCCTTCCCACCCCGAGCCATTCGAGAGTGACCCACAAATAATCCCAGGAGACCCTATCAAATGCTTTTTCTGCATCTGAGAGAATCAGTGCCATAGGGTCTCCTGCGATCGAAGCAGCGACTCTTCTAACATGATATGTGGTTCCTCTGCCAGGGATGAAGCCATGCTGTGTAGGTGAAATAACTTTCCCTGTGATAGGACTCAACCGATTCGCTAGGACTTTAGAATATATTTTGGTGTCACTATTCATAAGCCTGATTGGCCGATATAATCCTGGATCAACAGCTGGTTTCCCCTTTTTCAAAAAAACAATAATGCTGGCCCTGGCCCATGAATCTGGGGGGTCCCCCCTTTCATACCTGACAGAGGGTATTAATAAGATCGGGCCCAAACAGATGCCAGAAAGACTTTATAAAATTCAAGCGGGATCCGATCGGGTCTCGCTGCGTTACCCGAAGAAAGCTCATTAAGTGCCTATATATTTCTTCCGACATGAAGGGGCTTCTAGAGATTCCTGATATTCCTGGGAAAATTTCTCTATATGGACAGAGCCCACATATGCCCTGATTGTGCTCTCCTGAACATTCCTCCGTGAGTCATATAGCTTTTCATAAAATCTGTGATATGTTATGTTATGTTACCGTGACTTATATAGCGCAAACAGCTGCCCCAGCAAAGGGACGTCCCGGCGCTGACAGCAGAGCAACTGACACAAGCGGGTGGAAATTGATAGCCGGACTATGGTGCAGGGAAAAGGTGAGTTTTAATGGCCTTCCTGAATTCTAGGTAGTTGTTAAGGCCCCGGATGTGAGCTGGAAGTGCATTCCAGAGGAGGGCCGCTCTACTACTAAAGGAGCGGCCTCCAGCGCGGACTCTCTGTGTACGGGGGATCACTACCAGGTGGTGACCTTGTGAGCGGAGGTGACTTGAGGGCACATAAGGCGAGAGGAGGTTGGCCAAGATGTTAGGGGTGGTCAATTTCAAGGCTTTGAAAGCAATGCATAAAGCTTTGAATTCAATACGCCTAGCCACAGGCAACCAGTGCAGACGACGGATGGCGTCAGACACCGGGCAGATCCTGCGCAGACCTAGAAGGGTTCTTGCTGCTGCATTCTGTGCCCTTTGCAACCTCAAAATTTCAGACTTATTGGACCCCAGGTACAGAGAGCAGGCATAGTCCAGTCTTGACATTACAGACACCTGAATGATGACCTGTTGTGTGGGTGCATCAAAGAAACCCAGTAGGGGTCTGAGCCCCCGAAGAAGTCCGAAGCAGGTCCCTGCCACTTTTTTGGTTTGGACTCGAAAGTTGAGAGACGAGTCTAGCCACACCCCCATATTCCTCCCTGATACCCACAAGAGTAGCTACTGAACTCCCCATTTCATTCTTGATCTGCGCATTCTCACTGCTCACTGTTTTCTGCCTTATGCGTACTGCCAACGTGTGCCCCACTCGCTCGTTGTACTCATAACATTCATGTCGCCATGACATGCACTTCTCTGTCACTTTTGCCGTTGTAACCTCCCCAATTGCTGCTTTGACAAGAGCAAGTTTGCCCATTATATTCTCTGTACAATCCCCGGCAGCTATAGTGCCTCTCCTGTTTCCCTCCATTTTTTATATAGATTGTCCTGATGTTGGTGCTGCTTTTTTTACGGTGAAGGCTAAATCTCAGTGTCTCCCCCCTTAAACCTGCCCTAGAGGCATCTCAGACCATGCCCATATGAGCACTGCCTCTATTATTCTCCTTAAAATCCTCTATCCATTTATTCATCTGGGTAATGTATCGCTGATCAACCAACAAACCCCTTTCAAATGTCCAACTTTGCTGTTTACTTTCTCCTCCCATATGTTTAATTCCCAATACCAATGGGTTGTGATCTGACATTATCCGGGGGTATTTTTCAATGCAACAGTTTGACCGGGCAACAGTTTTGTGCAGAGCCGAGAAATACGTGCTCCCTAGGTCTAACACCTTTAAGTGCGGCCAGACATCTATAAGCCCATTATCCTGGATTAAATAAGTAAGAGCTCTATGAGCCTTGGGCTTATGGCCTACGTATTTCCCTGCGTTGTTGCCCCTAAGCCCACCCATCCCATTTATATACAGGTCTCCACACATTATGATCGGAGTGGGCCAGGCAGCCAACTAAGTATTTAAAAAATTCAAATAACTCCGCATCATCTCCAGTTGGTGCGTATACTGAACAGATGGTAAAGGTGAGTGCGGTGTTTCATAGTTCTACCATAGCCCATCGCCCATTTTTATCTGTCAATTGCCTTTTACAGTTAATTTCTTTCTTCCAAACTAGGATAGGCACCCCCCCTTGTTCTAGTTCCCTGTGTAGAATAGGCAATAAGGTTATATCCTAACTTCTCCAACACCCTTTTATTTGTCCCCTCAACATGGGTCTCCTGCAAACAAAGAATATCAGAGCTTAGAATCTTTAGATCCTCTGCCACCTTACGCCTTTTACCATAATCATTTAGGCCACAAATGTTTACTGAGGCTATTCACAGATTAATCATGGGGTACTTGCTACTTCTTTCCTTATGTAATTTCTCCCTTCATTAAGCACTCTTTGTCCTCCTCCCCGGACCAACACCTCCATTCTACCATAGAATCTCATAAATCTCCTCATGCCCCATTTTTTCCCCATTTGCCCCCTCCCTCACACACCACCCATCGGCGACCCCCCTCTGCCCCTCCCTAACCCCCCTTCCCCCCGTTCCCCTCTCCACCCAAACCGTGAGGCAAGCAGACCAGGTGAGGTCTGAGTGAAGGAGTCTGTGCTCTCCCCGCTGCTCGAAGCCCAAAAGACTACAAACCCAACTGTGCAACCGAAACATCCCCCTTAAATATTGCTTTGGATGCGTCCCATATGCCCCCTTGAATTACAGATCAAAGGCTTATTTCACTATTCAATCTTGCCCAGTCTCTGTTTATGAATTTCAACCATTAATTCCTTCGCCTTTATTTCTGACGAGAAGATTCTCACCTTACTCTTATATATTATTTTTAGGCAGGCTGGATTGAGCAAATAAGCTTTTGCGACAAGTGCTTGGCATGGTTGAGTCAATCGCCTTAGCCGCCATCGTCTTTCCACCGTTACATGGCAGAAATCGGGCCGGGAAAGAAGAATTTCCCCTCGTAAGACCGCTTAGAGTCAGGGCGCACTTTGGAAAAAACTGCTTCACGGAGAAGTAAGTTCCCAAAATAAACTATTATGGTTCTTGGCTGCTTTATTACTCTTGGGTGGGCCTGTCCTGGCTTTTCTAGTGTGAATGGGTAGCGATGCACTAGCTGAATTTCCGTGTCCCAGTTCCATTGTTGGAGCTCCGGAAAAGTCCCCTTCATCAAATTCATCACGTAAACTCAAATATCATCCCCTTCTGCCCCTTATTCAATACCTAAGATTCTCAAGTTATTGCGCCGTAGCCGATTTTCGTAATCTTCCAGTTTCCACTGCATATCCATTATTTGGGATTCTTGAGCTTCTGCAGGGTTTGGCTTCTAGCAGCATCGTTCTCCAGAACTACAGTCCGTTCTTCAACTGCCGTTAGTCTTTCACTAATTTCTGTGCAGGCTTTAGCCACCTTTCTAACTGCCCCTTGGAGTTTCTTTGTTGGCAGCCGGGTTTTTTTTATGATCCACCTGTGTCTCTTCTTGGTGCTGTTTTATTGATTCATAGATGAACTTCAAGGATGGTACTTCAGGGCCATGTCCGCCTTGTCCCCCCTTCGCCACCATGTTGGTATCCACGTATGTTTTCTGCGTAGCTCAGGAGTCCCACTTTAAAGTGGCACCGGGTGCATGTTTTTTCAGACCATCCATAGCATGTCCTTGAGGGATGCCTTCTTTGCTTCTCCTTCTGTCGATCGTACCAGGACCATCATATTGGCTGCTTGTGCTAAGTAAGTCACCGAGATACTCTCATACTTACATTCAGCAGCACTTATGCCGGAGCCATCTGTCATGAAGAAAAATGCATTCCCTAGAACCAGAGAGTCCTCTAAACTTCTAGGCCCCACAGCCCCCTCTATTAGAGCCTTAATTTCAGGATTTGACCTTACTGGGGAGGGAGGTCCTGGTGTCACCTGCTTACTATTTGCATTGCCAGCCGTCTGCCCCCCTTCCTCCGTTGAGATTATAATATGCTCCTGTGAAAACAGAGGGTCTACATCAGTACTTAATTTGAGCCGGTGCTTTCCGGTGCTCAGCACCAGCACTTAATTGGTTTCTGGTGCTCGGCACCGGCACCTAAATGTCAACACCATACTTAGAACAGTCCACCACATGGTGGCGCTGCTCATCTAATTTAGAGATGAGCAGATCAACCGTAGTTTACGACTACATTATACATTAAAATTGCTAATACCTGCCTCCCCAGACATTCCTTTAGGTTTGGGGGACCTGGAATAATCTGAACTATCACATTTACATGCGAGAGAGATGGTTAGTAATTATTTTGGCAGCAATGACAAGGGCGATGGGTGGTGCAAGCTACAGTGGCCTCCTGGTCAGAGCCCTGGCACTTAATATTTTACAAATTAAGCACTGGTCTACGTGGTTAGGAGCATACAGGAGCATTTGCCCAGGCGAGTTATGGCTCATATATGGGGCCCGAGGTCACCCACCTTAAGTGCAACAGGGTTTTTAACCGTCCAATCCACTGCCGGACTTGCAAGCCCTGGTTCTCTCACCTGGGCCTTGTGCTGCAGGCTGGCCCCTACCTCTCTTCCTACCTCATCTGAGGAAGCCGGCTGCAACCCTCCTACCGCTGGCGCCATGGGAGGGAAAAATTCTGTATAACCTGCTGTTGATGTGAATCCACCTTTGGTCCCGGTGCATCTTTAACTCCACTTACGATATCTTTACAAGGTACGGGCTACGAGCCCTTCCTGCCCTTTGAGGTAGTTTTGGTCACGCCGGTCGACACCACCTTAGCTGACTTGGTACGCAGGGAGTGAGAGGAGCCAGCGGCAGCCAGCCCCACTTGTGCAGCCTCGGTGCTCCAGTCTCGGATCGTGTGGGCCGCCTTGGGTGGCATCCCAACCCTAACGCAGATCCAGGACGGGAGTCGCACACGTCCAGGAAGTAAGTGGTAGCTGAAACTCAAAGCTTCGCCCGGACGTGCAAGTACGGTTCCGATCGCCGGCTATTTAACATCCCACATTTTTTCTGCCACCCGATAAGGGGATTGCTGGAGGCAGGTTAAGTTGCTTAACTCTGAGTCAGGCTCCAAGCAGCGTGGAGCGACCGCCACGGCCTCTCACGCAGACGCCATCTTGCCCCAAAAAGTTACCTTTTCCATGCCTAAAGCTTCTGTAGGCCTATTTGTATGAGCTCCAACTGTCATCTAGCAGCTGAACAATCCCCTTGAAGAGGTGTGAACTTGCTCCCAGAGCAAGGACAAAGGGCCTTGGGTGTGGGGAGGCATTGTTGTCCCCTTGACAGGATGGCCAATGGGCTGTGCCCAGGAACTTGATTAACTTTAAAGAGTTCTACCCTGTCACAGGCACATGTTTTCTGACACTTGGCCATGCCCTCCTTTGTTCTCCCAGTCAGACAGCCACCAATCTCAGTGGGAGATAAGTTGCTTCCAAAACTGGTTTAGAATGCCCACAGAAGAGATTACTCATTTCCTCGACCACACCTCTGGGGTGGGCATACAGGCTCTGCACAAGGGGAGAACAGGGCACTGCTTGATTGTTTGCAGAAGTGCACATGGAAAATGCTGCAAAAGGGGATTGGGTTACCCTTGTGGACTTTTACACCATTGGTTACAGAGTGGCCAGGAATTTCCCCACCCACAGGCTAGTGCCAGGCTTAAATGTGGCATCCCCAGTACCCTCCACAGAACACTTCCTGGACCTGTGGAAGAACAGAGGAGGACTGAACCTACTGTCTCTGACCTGAGAAGAGCCTATAAGATTGAACCTGCTCTTCCTCTTGTTCCCAGGGCAAGGACGTGGACTCCAATGGTCATAAGGCGGCTGGTCTCCTGTTTAAGCTACAGGGACAAAACAAGCTACAAAAAGCCTTTTTCCACAAATACCCAGCTGACCGGTTTTAACTGGACATGCCCTGGGCCTTCCTGCTGCTAGCCTCTGCTGGAGTGAGTTTTGACCACCACCAGCTGTCCCCAGGGTCCTGGACCCTTGGTTGGTGTCAAAGGATACTCCTCCTATCATCTCCTGAAACCTGGAACTTAGAACTTTTTTGGACTTCAAAAACCCATGGGGGACCAGGACCACACTGCTAAACTAATCTGAAGAAGGTGGTTTGCCACTGGGCCAAAGATTTAGGTTGCTCTTGTTCAAAGCTTTTACATCACAGCAAACCTGATTCAGTGGCCCTCGCAGAGAGGGTATCCAGTCTGTTGATACCATCTTCGGCTACAGCCTGCAGTCTAACCCCACTGGAAGACAGGTCCAAAAAAGTGACTATGTCCAAACCTGGAAATCTTCTCCATTCTCTGGGCTTGAAATTAAAATTCCTTCCTGTTAGAGCTTTCCTGCCAAAAGATAACAGCTTTACAAAGACCTTGTCAAGCATCTAACCAATGATGTGTAACCCTCTTTGGCCACAGCCTGCTGCTGCCTTGCTCCACCGAGGATTTTTTACTTCATTTCGGCGACGAAGGGCCTGATTCACAAAGGTATTATAATTTTTAACAAGTTTACACTTTGGAGTAAGTTTAATACTTTTGGTATTCACAAACTCAGGACCTGATTCATAAAGGGCCTCTGCACTCATTGTGGAGACTTCGCAGTTGTGGGAGAGTTTTTGCAGTTGGGGTGGAATCTTCACAATAAGAATTCTTGTTGTTGAGATTCTGTCCCAAGTGCAACGACTCTTCCATGACTGCGGGCCTCCACCACAAGTGCAGAGGCCCTTTGGTAATCAGGCCCTCAGAGCGTAAGCTTACTATATAAATGTAAGTTACATGTCTCCACACTGTTACTCCTCCCTACTCACAACCCCAGTAGGATTAAGTCTGTCCCTTTTCCCGCCCACTGCCCTGTGTCCCTTCAACAATTTCTATTTAACCCTATTCTTATATGTATGAGGACTCTGTAGTTTGGGTGTATGGGTAAAACATACCTTTTGTAGTACATTTTGCCATACTACAAAGTGCAATTTGTGAATCAGGCACTGAGTTTGCAGATAAAACTTCTGCACAGGTCGAACCTGATTGTTGTGTCTGACCCATGATCTATCACAGTCGGCCCTAACTTGTACCTAGGTTTTGGTCAAGTGCAACCAGATGACCACAGATGGCACTTACAGCTTTTTGGCATGATTTTTATATTTAATCAGCAAAATTTCCCTTATTGGATTATTGCCATTTTGGAGTCATCCTATTTATCTTATTCATTACAATTTACTTAATTTTTTTAATTGGGATGGGATTTTTTAAATGTTGTGTTTTGATTTAGTACTGTTTTGGTTTTACATAAATACTGTACACATTGGGCCGGATTCTCAAAGGTAGACTTACGCTTTGTAGTAAGTTTACAAATTTTTAGTATACTTATGTGTGTATAAAACTTCACACATAGTTTGTAAATTACATTTTGTAGTACTATAAAATGTACTACAAAGTGCAGTTTGTGAATCAGGCCCTAGGTCTGCAGGTAAAACATCCAATCGGATCAAACCTGATTGTTGTATCCAACTCATGTTCTATTTCCGTCGGACTTAATTTGCACCTAGATACAGGTCAAATGCGACCAGATGTCCACAGTTGGCACTTACCACTTTTTGCCACTATTTTGATATTTACATTTTGTAGTAAGTTTACTTATTGTCAGTATACTTATGTGTGTGTAGTTCTCCGCACCCCGAAACTCCGCAGTCGGTGTAGGGGAACTCGACACACATAAGTATAGGGAGTGCTACAAAACATACTACAAAGTGCAGTTTGAAAATCAGACCCATTGTCTCTAAGTTAAGCCTGCCTGTTATGTGACATAGCTACCAAGAGGGTGAGCTCAGGTTAATTTAACGACTTTACAGTTCCACCCTGACAAGGGCTGTGGTTATTCCTTGAGGTGGGTACTCATCCCCATCAACTAATACCCCAGTTTCTCACAACCACCAAAAATAATAATACAATTTCCCACAGCAACCATATTGTTTCCACTCAGCAAGGGAGTGATTAAACCTGCTCCTCTAAACCTCACTAGCCCATCCAGGACTAGACTAGGGTTCAAAACACACTCTGGCCTTGCCTGATGGCTAGGGTTTTCAAAAGGATCCCATTGACATGGGAGGCTTGTATTAGCCCCACCCCACACCTCCCTTAGCCAAGGGCAGGGGTCTGTGTTCACAGGGCAGACTTTAGTTGGCTCAATCTTTATTGACCCTTCTGGACTTCCATGTGGTGAGGTGTGTTCCTCTAAAGCTATACATTGCCATGAACTATGTAAACACTGTCAGCGAGACCCATAAGAAATTATTGTTTTGCCTGAAAAAATTGTGAATTTTGCTTTGACCACATTTTACAAACATTTTTAAGATTTCACAGGTGCAAAAATATGCATACTTTTCCTCTACAAAAGACTGGTTTGAACAGAAGCAAGTACCTTGTGGGAAACATTTCTTTATTAAACCTGTCCCTTTGTAAATGTCTTGAGTCACTTTCTATCTTGAGATACAACTTCACATTCATTTTCTCATGATATGCCGCTAATTTTTCTCATTTAATCTGTGTAATTGTTTTGAAAAAAAGTACTTATGATTTTCCACATCTCTGCTCTCAGCTGTCCATAAGAAATACAGTGTTTTTCTGCATCAGACCCAGCTTTCCCAATGATTCACTTGTGTTGTTCGCCCCTTCCCATCCTTTCTTGAGGGCTGGAAGGGTCTTACGCACCAACTCACCTCACCTTAGGGTGATGGTCGTGCCTTGCTCCTCAGTTGGAGGGTGTTGTGAGCCCCATCTTCGTCCAAAGAGAGATGAGTTTTGCTTGCTGCCTATAGCCTTTCCTAAGTTCTGGGTTGTGTTGTGTGGCCTCCATCTTGACCAGAGCTGGGAAGGCTAGTGTTCTTTAAAAAGAAAACTAGACTGCACCTGGGGAAAATGAAAGGAGCCCCGTTCCCTGTTTGCATTTGCATTGTGGATGCCTGGAGTCTCCGTAACCCTCACTAAAACAAGAATGAGGGAGGCCCAGGACAGCTCACTGTTGAACAGTGTGTTCCATGAATAGTGCTCTGCACTAGACATCATCAAATTTGTGTGGGTAAGAAGGACTAAAACGTCCAGGGGCGATTCCGAATATTTGATATTCCCTATCGACAGTTGACAAAGCAAACTAGAGTGACGGGGCTTGGCCAGATTGAATAATGACAGCATTTCATTGAAGCTCAGAAGCCCTGCACTTTAAAGGGTAATGTGCAATGCTTATTGATTTCCCCTTCGATCTACATTTTGAGATGAAAGTGGAGGAAACAATTGAGCACATATACCCTATATATCTGTTACATCTGTTTCACTGTTGCTGGAACTGACCTTCTCTCTTACCCTGGGTCACCTAGTATAGGATGCATGCCACAACAGTGGGCCATGCTAAAATGAAGATAGCGGCCCCTTTCTCCTTTGACTATGGTGCAGTGTATAGCTCTTGAGACGTGGAGCGGATCTCATTCAGTGGCGTTAGGCTCAGCTGACTCTCCTTCTCCACCTCTTTCACACAGGATCACTAACAACCATGAAACCGACATCACTTGCCCCATTAAAGTTCCTAAACCTACCCTTGACAAGATCAAGTTGATATATTAAGATATTACCCCATTCCAAATGGTGGGTAGACTTCTCAGAAAAGTGGTCTGACAGTGTAGAAGACAGATTGGATACAATTCTGGATGGGAGCTAAGAACTTTAGTATCCAAACTGATGTAATGTGTAATTGCAAAATAAAAACAGAAGAGCAACTTTTTTATGGCATTGCAGACGAATCAGAAAATGCTGACCTGCTTCTAGAGAGCCTCCTACCTAGTCTGCTGGATTTGGACTGCTCTCATCCTAATGAATATCAGAGCACTCACAGGTTGCTGTCTTGTAATTCTAACTCTTACTCTTCCCTGAGACTGATTATCGCAATCTTCTTCAGATGCCTGCAGATCAAACAGATGATACAGGTGGCTAAGGCAAATGACGTGTTGTCATTTGAAGGTCATACTATATACATATCTGCAGACATTTCCTTTATCACTAATATCAGAAGAAGCGAATCCCTGACTTTCTACCATGTACTCTGCAAAAAAGAAAATTGTATATGTTTTTCTTGAATTGGCCATAGTGGTTATCATTATGAGTTGTAAACCTAATGAACACACTTCCCTTAATGTTTTAAAATGTTTTTTTGATATCCTAGATGGTTCTCCTGTAAATGTCTTGATCTCCAAATGTGGGAGTCAAGAGGGTAATTCTTGAGAGAGACCGGTTGTTCCATTTTATATTTGGTTGAGTGATGTCTCTAAGGACATAAAGGTCCATCACCAGCAAGACAAAGCAGACCATGACCAAGTTCCAAGAGTACCTTCAAAGGTCAGGGACAAGCCCTGATTATCTTTAATGTAAAAAGATACCCCTATATCCCATCCCCCACCTGTCCTGGAAGCCAAGACACAGGATGAGTAACCAGTCTAGCATGCCCATCATAGGTTTAGCCCTCTTCCTCTGGGGTCCCTGGAACTTTGCTTACCATTCTCTTGATAGATGCATATATCACTTTAATGATATACTCTTGTGCAAGAGTCTTGGCTGACATTAACAGGGCAGACTTTAGTTGGCTCAGTCTTTCATGACCCTTCTGGATTTCCATAATGGCTATGTGTGCTCCTTCACTGACTCCTTCACATTCAGAATTCAAGTACTCATGTGGCTCCCCATCGCTAATTCACGGATACACCTCAACAGTCCATTTTCACCCATGCACAGAAATTCCTTCCTATTGACTCGCATCTTTAAATGGGCCACTTCCTATTTATCACCCACTTCCTCTTGGTCAAAAAATGGTGTTTGCAGAAGGCTTCTGTTACAGGTCTCATTGCAATTAAAATAAGATTGATAATTGAGCCCTTAATGGGTGGTACTCCTGAATATCAACTAGAAAATACCAACATATCAAAATATCCAGGTCAAAAGATTCACTATCAAAATACAGTGAACCTTATAATGAAAGTGCCAAAAATATTGAATTAAAAATATTGTCCTACATAGGTATGAAAAGTTAAAAAATACTACAAAAATATAAAGTTTACTGCATTTTCCATTAATATTAGTGTTAACAAAAATATTGAAAAACAAAATATAGTGTAAATATTAACGATGATATAATTTATTCTACTTCCAGTACAACTAACATTGGGGAAAATGCATGTATTTGGGGTGGGTGATATTTTCTTTTCTAACTCCAGACCTAGCATTTGGTAAAGTATGTATAATTGAGGGATCAGATGTACTATTCTAACTGTAGTCCAAGCAACTTGGAGAAAGTGCATGTATTTAGGTACTGTAGTCAAATGTATTATTATAAATCCATTCCAACTAACATTAGAGAAAATGCATCAGTTTAAGGGGGGTTAGGTTTACTCGTCTAACTCTAATCTTACTCACATTGGAAAAAGAGTAGATTTACAATTACAAGTCCAGTCCAACTAACATTAGGGTAAGTGTATATAATCAGGATAAGGCATATGTACTATTCTTGCTCCAGTCCCACAAAGACTGTGATAAGTACATTTAATTGGCATGGGAATATGCCACAGTTTGCCTGGTTGCCCCATTGTCTTGCACTGATGCTGCTGTTTTTTTAACTCTGCACATTCTGGCTGTACTGTAGTGTTCTGACAGTAAAGAACCATGCTTTTAAATAATAAATAGGCCACCCCTAAGTAAGCCTTGTTGCCCACAAGGGATGGTGCCTAACATTTAAAAGTGCTCCATACAAGTTTTTTTTGTTGGCACGTACCTATTTTTGTTAATTTCTCTTAAGCCCCAAATGCTAGTTTCACTGTAATGGGCAGTCGCTGTCCTAAGAGAAAAACAATAGTTCAGAATAAAATCATAACCCTGCTTGTCCCAGTTTGGAACAAGCTACTGGGATCATTCAAACATTTAATAAAATGTAGAAATTGTACTAGACAAGGTGAAAAACGTGTTTTTATTATTGTAAAATCAATGTTAGTTTTAAACTTAAATCATTTCATATATTTATTAATGTAACATTTCCCTTGTCTAGTGCCTTTTCTGTATATTATCAAATTTTAATTGTATCTTTATTTTTTAAGGTGTAATGCATATATTAATATCACTTATCAAGTTCAAATAAACACATCTGTATTAACACTTTAAAAAATATATAAAAATATTTTTGGGTCCAAGTGTCCATTATCATGATGAATGCTTACACCATAATTTAAATGTCCATCGCATTCTCTTTTTACTAGTGTATGGAATTTACAACTTAGACATTTAAAAGGAGATGTTGCATTTTCTGTCATTATTGTAGATAAAAATATGTAATTCACATTTTCATCATTAACATTTCTAGGAATCAATGAATAGTAAATGAAAAATAATGTTAGGACAAACTTTGTCAAAAGAATTATTTTTAATTAATAAATGAGATACTTCTCTCATATATATTTTATTTAATGCAAAACATAAAAGGGTAACAAAAAGACATTTCAAAGAACAACAGGCTGTCGTAGTGTTGCCCAAAACTTGCCTCCTCTACATGCTGCCAAAGGGTAACATCCTTAGGAAGGGGCATTTATTGGACACATACCAGTCACCTCAAGACTCTTTCTTGGGAGGGGTGGGTCTGGGTTTGACAGGGGTTAAGGACAGGTAAGATGTGAATTCTTCTTGAGTAGAATAGGTAGGAGGGGTGTGAGAGGATTGGGTTTTGGAGGTAGAGGGAGTTGGAGTGGGTGATGTGTGTGTGTCTGTATGTGTTGCAGTTGCCTGTTGGTCTGGTGTATGTTGTGTATGTTTGGATGTGTGTTTTTTGGCAGGTGTTTGGTGTTTGGGTGAGAGTGTGGGTTTGGGTTTGGTTGGTGTTGTTTTGCGTGCAGGTGTTCTTTTGTATGAGGGTGTTTGTTTGGATGAGTGTGCTGTTGAGGTGGTTGGTGTGGTTGTGGTTCTTGTTGGTGTGCTGGTTGTTGTGGGTGTGGTGGTGGTGCTTGTGGGTAGGCTGCTGTTTGTGGTGGTGGTTGTGGTGGTTGTGGGTGTGCTGGTGCTTGTGGGTATGATGGTGGTTTTGGTGCCTGTAGGTATAGTATCAATAGTGTGTGTATGTTGTCTGTGTGTTTGCTTGTGTTTCGTTGTGTGTTTGTGTTTATGTGCGTGTGTGATTTTTCTGCTTGTGTATGTTAGAGTGGGTGCCTGCAAAGAAGTGAGTGTACTTGGGATTGGCATGGGACTTGGGATTTGGGTTGAGGAATGGACCTGAGTTGGGACACAAGTTTGGGCTGGTTGGGAGGCTGCAGTGAGTGAGGAGGCTATATTTTCAAGCGATCTCTGCATGCCAGACATGGCACTGTGAATGGCATCCAGAGAGGCAGCCAAGGCCCTGGATGACATTCACTATTGAAATCTGGCCTACAGAGATGCTGCGTAAAAGGTTAATAGCCTCCTCACTCAGCGCAGTCTGGGTGACAGGAGCAGGGGGTGAGGCGACTGTGACGAAGAAGACCCCAGCCCTTTTATGGAGTTGGGTGTGGCCAACTGGGGGGAGTAAGAGAGAGGATGGAGATGAGTCTCTGGGTGGCGGACAAGGATACAGTTGGTACAGTTCCTGTATGGTCCACCACCACTAGGGACTGCTCACGTGTGGAGGCCTCGGTAGATGATGACCAGGTGGTGGCCTCCGTTCCAGTCCCCTCACCCTCCATGACACTGTGTCCATCGGTGTCCGATGTCTCACCACCCGAAACAGTGTGGCCAGGTGCTTCACTGCCTTCGTGGCCAACATTCCCTTTGCCTGCTCTTGAAGATGCTGAAAAGACATATACAATAGTTTTATTGCATCTGTGTAAATAGAACTGATCATGAACTTTTTTCTCAAAACATTTTCCAATTTTTCATGTTTCACCTGTTTCAAGGCTTTCAAACTTTGGTTAAATTTTATGGTTATAGTATGCATGAAGGGAACATCTTCAGAAACACAGGGGCTCATTACGATGGCGGGCGGAGGCACAACCGCGGTGCTGGCGGAAAATGTCTTTTTCCGCACTCCAGTAGCGGTCCTCGCGCCCGCCATATTACAATGTGCAAACATAGCCCATTTTCCGTCCGCTGCGGAGTGACGTGAACCGCCAGAAATTTGCGCCCGCCACCGTGGCGGAGGCAGCCAAGAGAGACACACCGCCATGCGGAATGGCGTTCCGTCCGCCGTGCAAATCATGATGCGGCAAACAGCCCATCACACCGCAGCGGAGAAGCCACCCACCCGGAGAAGGCGGAAGCACTACAGCGGAGGACGAAACCAGACTCCCGGTCCCCTCCACCCGGTCCTGACCGCAATAGATCCAGCTCTCCAAGCCCTCCTGTGCTGACACACGAATCCTGTCCACATCAGACACTCTGGTGGGGACAGGAACACATCTCCCAGTGTACCCACACATCTCCCACCTGCCAGAAACTCACCCCTCCGCATCCGGGTCACCCTTCAACCGCGAAATCATAGCAATGTCCCGGTCACCTCACCGCAGCGGTGAAGACGTGGGAAAACCTGCACACAATGTATTAGACAGGGCCTGCGCCAGGCATGGGCAGTCCACAAAGATTCACAGGGCTCCACCTTCACCCTTCCCACACTACTCTTCCCACACCCATTTGGGAACATGCTGTGTGCTCCTCCTGTGCCCCCCCTGCACAATTAATCTGCCAGGTGTAGCCAGACCTTGCACCTCACACATCAAAGGACAAGGGAGATTGACTGGGAAGGTGGGGGTGAAGCGGAACACCCTGCACAGAAGCTCCGGGGCTGGACAACCCTCCTCCTCACACCAACCTTCCACTCATGTGAAGCAAACTGAGTATGAACACAAAATGAAGACTCACACTGCCTATGAACATCCAATGAACTGTTCACATGCCTGTCAAGTCACTCACAAACACCCCCACACTGACACCCAGCCACATACTCATACCATAGGTCAGCAGCAATGGAGGACAATAAATGGCCCAGCCAAAAGCGAAGTGTACAGTGCTGTAAAACCATGGAGCAAGCCACATAGCATCTGTACATCACATGCAAGAGAAGGAACATATCACACCACCCTTAGACCATCAAATCAGACATGGGTGGCACAGTGAGTGAAATTAAGCCAAAGTGACCTCTGTGCAACAACTCAGGGAGACATCAAGGCAGGCCATGCATAGGCACAGGAATGATAGGAAGTGTCTGAAGTCATACAGTGACCAGCCACACATCTGTCTCCACTTACTTGACATGTGTATGTCATCAGCACAACACACATGGCTCATTGTCACATTCCTTGACTGTCAAACACAAGTAGGACCTTCACACATACCCCTCCTCTACCCACCCCACACCTGCAGCACACAGCACCTGTGAGAAACACACATAATGGTCAAAATGATGTCCTGTGAGTCCAATGACAACCAATCACACTCCCTGTGGTGCATCCACAAATTCCACACTCACACTCAGGGATGACTGAACCGATGCTGACACAAAAACAATAGCCAAACACAAAGCTCACAAACAACATCCACAGAAGTCCAACAAGCCCAGACATGTGCAGCCAAATAGTGGAAAGGCAATGTGACCACAGACAGAACAGGAGTACACAACATTGTCACTCAGGGCCAATACACCATACCCCAACACAAACAAGAATAGCATCATCAAAAAATAAACATGAACAATAACTGGGATCAATGGGACAATCAGCTGACACAGACTGAGACACCACACCGCTCATCAAGTGAACATGGTGTCACAGTGTACCACAAGCATGACAAGTGACAGGTCAAAAATAAGAGGAGAAACCACCAATGTGCACTCAAAACAAGCTCAGGAACAAAATTCCACCTTGCTGCATGTGCCACACACACAAGTAATGCACACTACACTTGCAACACACATCTGAATGTATCACACAGCAACAACTACTCACACACAATCTCATGCTAATAGAACATCACACACACTTAGCATCTGTCAATAGAAAGAGCCAACACATGCCAAACACTGCATACATCCACAACAAAAACACAACAGATGCACATACCAATCTACCACATAGCAAACTCAGCATGACATCAGGGGGATGCACACCAGGCAAGTACAAGGCAACACACACTGACGGCACTGCAAGCACACCAAGCATTGTGTGCACACCAACCAAACCAGTAGCACATATATCTGAGTGCCACACCATGAACTCCCACAACACAAATCATCACAGCACACAGAGAACATCACACTCAGGAAGGGTAGCAGTACCCAGCAAACACACATACAGCTTAACCATCACCCACAGATGCACAACTAAGCATCATCAAAAAACAAACATGAACAATAACTGGGATCAATGGGACAATCAGCTGACACAGACAGAGACACCACACCACTCATCAAGTGAACATGGTGTCACAGTGTACCACAAGCATGCACATGCACAATCCTGACAAGTGACAGGTCAAAAATAGGAGGAGAAACCACCAATGTGCACTCAAAACAAGCTCAGGAACAAAAATCCACCTTGCTGCATGTGCCACACACACAAGTAATGCACACTACACTTGCAACACACATCTGAATGTATCATACAGCAACAACTACTCACACACAATCTCATGCTAATAGAACATAACACACACACATAGCATCTGACAGTAGAAAGAGCCAACACAGGCCAAACACTGCATACATCCACAACAAAAACACGACAGATGCACATACCAATCCATCACATAGCAAACTCAGCATGACATCAGGGGGATGCACACCAGGCAAGTACAAGGCAACACACACTGACGGCACTGCAAGCACACCAAGCATTGTGCGCACACCAACCAAACCAGTAGCACATATATCTGACTGCCACACCATGAACTCCCACAACACAAATCATCACAGCACACAGAGAACATCACACTCAGGAAGGGTAGCAGTACCCAGCAAACACACATACAGCTTAACCATCACCCACAGATGCACAACTAAGGGAAACCCAGGGGCAAACAACATGACTAGAGGACTGTGCTGCTCAAACATATACACTGCACATGAGCAACCATGACTGCAAAACAGTTGAAGAAAATAACACATGACTAATTCAGGAAACTGTCCTGAGTGGCACATTGGTCCTGTACACATTTCAGCCTCACACAGCATAGTGTCACACTATGAAGTGGTGGGGAGGCTCACACACTGGCAAGGCTTGGGGTGGAAGACATGAGATTGAAGTGGTGTGTATGTCAGTAGTGGACAGGTGAGGAGTGAACAGTACACAAACACATAGAGGAGTAACTCACAATGTGTAGGCATCAGAAGCACATATAGGGGATGGCATGACTCCACATACCACATACCATACTGGAGCCAAAAATGGGTCAAGTGACAGCAATGCATGAGAAAACTCACATATAATGTCAATGTGGCTGAGCAGGTCTGCACAGTGAGCACAAACAGTAACAAGACACATGGCTGATCAACAAAACACAACACAGACTTGGCAGGCACACACACTGCATACTCACAACTGGCAGCGACAACAAGTAGGTGTCCCCCAGGAGTGCAAGGACACACCAACACACTGCACAGTGCCCAACCTACAACTCCTACATGTGCCCACAATCTGAAGCACATGGCACACAATTGAAACAAACAGGCACTCATTACCTGGATCATACATGTGTGCAGTTGGCATTGCAGGGGCACACACACATCAACACTACTGCCAATGACAGCCCATTCACACTGTATGACCATTGAAGTTCACATATTCAAATGTACCCTGTGTGACTCGGAAGACAGGCCTACACAAGATGACCACACATCAACACTGCTGTTCACACATCAAGAAAGATCACATAGATATGATGGGCCATGGCCACCCCGCAAGTAATTCTGTGGATCGAAATCACCTCTGTTGTGGTATTGCATCATAACATGACATGTGTACAATGTAGCAAACCTGACCATAGAGTGATTAGGATAAGAGTAGATCCTCACAAACAACCATCATTGCACCCTCAGGCCTCACAGTCTTGAAGAACTAAAGTGCCTGTCACCTCTGCCAAACTCTGAAAAAGTAAAACAACCAATTGGCAATGTTGAAGTGGCATATGGAGCATGTGTCACATGAAACCATACCCATACATAAAACCTTTTATTTAGCAAGGACACAGACAAAGCAGACAACAGGAGTAACTGTCTTTATTACATATTACTCAGATAGGCACCAAAAGTAGAAAACAGCAAGGCCATTGGCCAGTCCATAGTTCAAAGTATGTACATGTGTGCATGAGAACCTGCACAGGGAATGGGCATCCAACGTGATAAACAGCAAGGTCAGTGGCCAGTCCATAGTTCAAAGTATGTACATGTGTGCATGAGAACCTGCAGAGGGAATGGGCATCCAAAGTGACAAACAGCAAGGCCAGTGGCCAGACCATAGTTCAAAGTATGTACATGTGTGCATGAGAACCTGCACAGGGAATGGGCATCCAAAGTGACAAACAGCAAGGCCAGTGGCCAGCCCATAGTTCAAAGTGTGTACATGTTTGCATGAGAACCTGCACAGGGAATGGGCATCCAAAGTGACAAACAGCAAGGCCAGTGGCCAGCCCATAGTTCAAATTATGTACATGTGTGCATGAGGAACTGCACAGGGAACGGGTAACACCGTACACTGCCATGGGAATCAGCACAGCTCTGGGGATACAAATGGGCAGTCCAGGCACCGCTGTGGGAGAGATGGGTTTGTGAGGGGGACTTTGCCTCACACATGGCTGTCAGTTGAACTGGGAGGTGGCTGATTGTCGGGGCCAGTTGGAGGACTGGACTTGGGAGAGAGAGGACCAGCTGAGGTAGAGGCATCAGTGGCTATGTGAGCCGGAGGGCTGCTTGGACCGGGTGGCATGGTGGCACGGGGAGGCGGAGACCTGCTGCCATGAGACAGTGTGTGAGGGAGAATGTGGAGGGCTGCCTTTCCACGTCTTGGGGATTCGATAGGTAAGAATTGTCTTGGTAGGAGTGGGAAGTGGGGCAGGCACAACAGCCTCACTCACAACCAAAAGTGCATCAGGTGCAGGTGGCTCTCTCTGTGGGGATTTGCTGGATCTGGTGTTACGCTTGGGCTGGCCTTGCCTTTTCCC
Source organism: Calotriton arnoldi (assembly GCA_963921515.1). Lineage (NCBI taxonomy): Eukaryota > Metazoa > Chordata > Amphibia > Caudata > Salamandridae > Calotriton > Calotriton arnoldi. The sequence continues at coordinate 1,117,574 of CAWUFW010000188.1, forward strand.
CTCCATCCCCTGTTGACCAGGTGAACCTCCCACATTGCTCTCCTGTCCCAGCTTCACAGGGGTGTGGGTGGGAGTTGAGGTTGTGGGTGAATCTGCCTTAGAGAGCTCTTTGTGCGGACTCTTTGCAGGCACCAGCTTCACAGCAGGCAGGGAAACTGTTTGTTTGCCTTTGGGAGCAGGTTTGGGGACGGGAGTGTCCTTGGATGGGTGTGATTTGGATGCATGTGAGCCTGAGGCCTGCTTCTTGGCCCGAAGCCCCTGAGTGTCACCAGAAGGGCTTTTGCCTTTGCGCTCCTGTGTGCCTGTTTTTGGTTTGGGGGATGGTGTCTGTGCTCTGGGCCGCTTGGAGTGCTCCTGTTGTGTGCTGCGTGTTGAGTACTTGGAGCCTGAGGGCTGTGGTGTGAGGTCACTCTCATCAGATGTTGCCACTGGCAGGGTGGTTGCCGAAGGGACTGGAGCTGGACTCTGAGCCTGTGACAGCTGAATGGCTGCCGTCACTGTGGAGGACAAAGACTGGACAGGTCTGTGCAGCCCACCCACGTCAGAATTAATGCCCTCCATGAAGACAACCACCTGTGCAAACTTCTTGTCATGATCCTGGAAGGCATGCAGGAGAGTAGTCTGACCCACACACAGCTGGCGCAGAAGGTCCATCGCCTCAACACTGAGGGCAGCAGGGGAGACAGGGGCAGGGGCAGCGGTGCCTGGGGGGAAGGGCACTCTACCCTTCTTACTGCTGTGGGAACGGGCAGCACTAGTGGTAGTAGCCGGGAGGGTGGGCACAGGACGATGTGTGGTAGAAGAAGAGGCAGATTTCCCACTCCCTGTGCCCGCCAACATCGAGGAGTCACCACTGGAGTCAGATGATGTTGAGGTTGGTGTTTCTGGGCGTGATTCTTCCAGGACACTCCTGTCCCCCTCCGAGGCGCTTGTCACATCAGTGTCAGTGAGCTCATGTGTAGCAGTCGTGCCAGATGCCTCACCACTGGTGTCCGTCCCCTGTCCTTCTGTGCCCTCGGTAGATGCTGCAAAAGACAGCGACGTAGGTTCAGTATAGTGCCCTACTCACAAACATCATATGCAAAAAATGCGCAAAACTAGAATATGATACCCCCATGTTGCACACCACCCTGTGCAGTCTGCATGTGCAAGCTTTATGCAAAAGTCAGAAGATGCATGGAAACATGCCTAGTTGGCATTAATGAGCCATGTGACGTTCACACTGCCAAATAGCTGCCCTGTGCCTCCTTGTTACCTGACATACTGATTCCTGTAAGCATTCCTACGTGCCTGTAGGTGAGATAGATGTACATCTCAACATGTTGTCACAGTCACATACGGAGTCACTTTAAGGGGACAACACAGATAATGACTACAGAATGTCCTCATACTATGGCCATGAGCTACTGATGTCCACCATGTTGTGCTTTGAAGCACAACGACCCTTGCACATTGTTGTCAGATGTGTAGTTCTCACAATTTCAAAGTCAGTGTTAGATTTGGGGGTCTCTAGTTGGCAGAGGTAGGTACCTTTGACCAAATAGGGACCCTTGCGTCTAGTCAGGGTAAGGGGCTACACTCCTAAAATAACCCCTGCTCGCCCCCTTGGTAGCTTGGCACGAGCAGGCAGGCTTATCTCAGAGGCAGTGTGTAAAGCATTTGTGAACACATACAGTAATACAGTGAAAACGCTACAGATGGACACCACACATGTTTAGAAAAATAAGTAATCTTTACTAGACTTAACACAAGACCAAACGACAAAAATCCACAATACTGTAATCAAAAATAGACTTGAAAATGGTAGGAAGTAGCTTAGTTCACTTTAGATTGCAAATGCGACACTTTACTCTCAAAGTACCTTGGATGCGTAACGCAAAACAAACAAAAGGGTCGCAGGGAAGGTGATGCGCCGGTTCCTTACACTCAGGGGAGTGGATGCGTCAGTTCCTTACTGCTGCGCAGGGGAGTTGATGCTCGCTTCCTTACTGTGTGGGGAGGTGATGCGTCGGTTTCTTACTGCGATCCGATGCGATGACGCTCCGGTGCGATGCGACAAAATGGTGTCTTGGTTACGATGCAACAACGTAGATGCGATGGGTGCACGCCTGACGGCCGTGCGGCGACTCAGTAATCTTCTGAGCCGCGACAGGCCCTGCGACACACTTCTACGGTGATGTGACGCGACCTCTGCGGCGGCGGCACGCTTCTCCGGTGATGCGACGCGCTTCGGCGATGCGATGGTGACAGCGGCAGCACGCTTACTCGGCGATGCAATGGCAACTGCTGCGGCGGCGACACACTTCTCGCTGTTGAGTCGTGCTTCCAGCTCCCAGCGACACGCAGTCTCTCAGAAGGCCCAGCACAACAGCAGGCACTTAAATTCCCAGCAAGGGAATTCAGGGGGGAGCTGGTGGTGAAGTCTTGTATCCCTGAGACTTCAAGCAGGAGGCAAGCACAGTTCAAGCCCTTGGAGATCTTCTTCAAGACGATGAAAGCACACTTAGTCCTTTTCTCCTTTCTTTGGCAATGAAGCAACCACTGCAGGCCAACCCCCAAACACACAGCACAGGGGTTGTCTCCTCCTTCAGCTTCCTGGTTCTTCTCCTCAGCAAAGGTTCGTCTTGATTCCCAGAAGTGATCTAAAGTTCTGGGGTCTGGGTCCCCCTTTTTATACACACAAATCCTTTGTCTCTGAAGGCAGAGAGTGTCTGTACCTAGTCCAAACCAGTTCTGGGTGCATTCTGCCAGTGCACAACTTCTTCCTTTGTCAGTGTGGGCCAGGGTCATCAGACGCACCACAGGAGGTGGAGCCAGCATTGTGGAAGGCAGGCACAGCCCTATTCAGGCCCAGGTGCTACTCCTCCCACCACTCCTCAGGCAGGTAGGTCTATTCAGCCCTGTGCTGACTCACCCTGTCTCCTGGAGCCACCCCAGCCCCTGTCACTCACAAACCAGACATGGAAAACACAACCTAGCAGAGGCAGGCTTGGATGGTTAGGCAAGAAAATACCTACTTTCTAAAAGTGGCATTTTCAAACACAGAATGTTAAAACCAACTTCACTAAAAGATGTATTTTATCATTCTGAGTTCAGGCATACTAAACTCGAATTTCTACCATGTTTCCTGGGTCAGTTAGGATTACAAGGTGTTATAATCAAACTGCCCATTCTGGCCTATGGGGACAGGTAGCCTTGCAATAGTGAAAAACGAAAATGGCTGTAATTCACTATCAGGACATGCCACACACATCAGGGCATGTCCTACCTTTCACATACAATGCACCCTGCCCTTGGGCCTACCTTAGGGGTGGCTAACATGTAGCAAAGGGAAGGTTTAGGGACTGGAAAGTGGGTGCACTTACCAAGTCAACATGGCAGCACTAGGCTGCACACAGGCTCTGCAATGGCAGGCCTGAGCCACAGGTTACAAGCTGCTCCGGTGGGTGGCACAATCAGTGCTGCAAGCCCACCAGCAGCATTTGATTTACAAGCCCTGGGCACACACGGTGCACTGTACTAGGGGCTGACAAGTAAACCAAATAAGCCAATCATGGAGTCACTAATCCATTACATCACTTTAACATAGGGAGCACTTGCACTGTGGCACTGAATAGCAGTGGCACAGTGCCCAAAGCATCTAGACCAGCAAAACATATAGCAAAAACACAGGAGGCAACAGCAAAAAAATGGAAGGGAGACCCACGCCAATGGTGCCAGGTCTAACAGTCAGGCACTGCACACATCGACGAAAGCACACTAAGATGAGGAACACAGCTGTTCACTTCCCGGTGATGTGTATGACACCCATAATGCAGCAGATGGCATGAGGCCACATCTCATCTTGCAATGTCAAGGGCCATTATATTAAACACATGAGAAAGTACATGTAGCAAAAATGCATGACAGCTGCACTCAACACAGAGGCCACTTTCAAGCCATTGCATCACACTAGAAACATCACAGAGCTCAACACTGGCGCAGGGTTGGGATACATGCAGTCACTCACACCCAAAGTCACCCTTCGCAGAATACTCACCCCCAACTTGCTGCTGATGGGCCCTCAAACGTCCATCCAGCTCTGGCAGTGTCACAGCCAAGATGCGGGCCATTAGTGGTGTCATGCTCCTGTGCGACAACCTTCCAGTCCGAGGGAGCAGCCCCAGCGTCATCTCTGCCACGTTTTTACTCAGCCGGCAGATGTCATCCCACCTCTTGTGACAGTGTGTGTGCTGTCGGTTGGAGACACCCAGAGCCCGCACCTTGCGTGCAATGGCCCTCCATAAGGCCTTACGCTGGCGGACTTTAAGCTGCAGGCATGGGAGACAAGAAGAGGAAGTTTCAGGGACACTGGGTCATGTTCCACTGTGTCTCAGTACAGGAGCATGCAAACACTTAGCACAGCTGTACAGAAACCTTGAGCAGAGGCCATACAGCATGACACGTAGTACATTTGCATCAGATAATCGGATTGAAATGCATTTAGGTATGAGGATGGACACAGGACCTGGCAATCTCATACACATGCAGAATGGCAGCACACAAAGCAATGTGAAGAAGGCCCTCATCTGTGATGCAGTATGTGAGGGAGCAAGACATACATCATGTTGGAAATGATGTGTTGGGGAAGACTCACTGTGTCCAACACTACACACCCCTCAATGTCCTTGGCCTGTGAGTGGCTCACTGTGTCGTGGATGTCACATCTAGGGACATGATCTTACATTCTCACACCCTTCTCACAAGGTCTGTCTTGTGCAATCAACAGGCCTAAGATAGCTCATTGAGAAACAGGGTGGCAGACAACACATATGTCTCACTCTGTCCATTTACTGATGGGTCCCTGTCAAATTGGGCAGTATCTGTGCAGGCCAGGGGGACTCACACTGAGGTTAAACCTGGCCCATCTGAACATTCACATGCATGTACAATATGAGAGGGCAAACAGTGCCTAAACATGCGAGTCAGTACACATTATGAAATCAATGGAAGGAGGATGTTTCAGAAGTACATCAATCTGATGTGTCATAGGCGATTTTCAACCAAGAGTGTCACCCTCAGGCATTTCAACCTTGTGCATAATGCTCACATATCCATGGTGACAATATGAAAAGTGTACACACATCCTTCAGCACCCTCTGGACGAAACACATTTGTAATGTCACAAATGAGCGTGTGAAAAGCGATGGGACTCTGACATCCATTAGCACAGGCAATGTTTGTTCTGACTTCTACTTTCCAAACCAGCAGTGTTACTGTATGTCTGCAAAAACACTGCATGTCCCTCCCATCCTTCAATGCAGCCATGGATCTGTGGTAATTAGGCTACACACCCCATTGACATGAAGTCAGCATGCTAGGCAGTGTATCACACAAACTTGCACTCACAGGCACATACTACAGCAGAGCAACATCATTTGAGCACTCTTTGCACTCTCCAAATTTCACTCTGAAACACTTACCATTACATCAGGAGCACCATATAGCCTCCCGTAGTGTGTAAGCACCTCGTCCACCAGGACCTCCAGCTCCTCTGTGGTGAAGGGACTGGCCCTGATGTTCTCAGTTCTCACTATCACTGGGTCCAGGAGACAGGAACAGCAGCAGTTGGGGATGAAGAATGGCAGGCAGCAGTGTCTGGATGCAGTGGAAATGTGTGGCTCTCTCACAGACATATATAGCCCCCTGGGGTTGTTTCACTGGTACTCAGCTGCTGCAATTGGTGTTCCAGGTCAGCTTCTTTCAAATGTAACCAATGACCGGCCCCGCGGTAGCGGAGCACGCCTACCGCGATTTTCAAATGTGTATTCCACTAGCGCGATTGCGGTTCCCATTGGCTGAATGGGCATGGGCATTGGCGGTGTCACACCGCGGGGCCCAGGCGGTCGCTACCGCAATCGTGCATCTTTCAATTGTATCCAATGTCCGGCCCGCAATAGCGGAGCATGCCTACCGCGATTTTCAAATGTGTATTCCACTAGCGCGATTGCGGTTCCCATTGGCTGAATGGGCATGGGCATTGACGGTGTCACACCGCGGGGCCCAGGCGGTCGCTACCGCAATTGTGCATCTTTCAATTGTATCCAATGTCCGGCCCCGTGGTAGCGGAGCACGCCTACCGCGATTTTCAAATGTGTATGCGCGATTGCGGTTCCCATTGGCTGAATGGGCATGGGCATTGGCGGTGTCACACCGCGGGGCCCAGGCGGTCGCTACCGCGATTTGTCCATTTTTCTATTGGTGCCAATGACCGTGATTGTGGTGGCGGTGCACGCTTAGGGCACCTATGGACACATCATGCTGTAGCAATGGCAATGGCCAGTTCTCATCATTGAACACTCCACACTTACAATGAATCATGCCACCAGATAGTTAAATTGAATGCTAGTGTGACATTTAACTCACTGATGTCTACACATGTCAGTGCACTGGATTACATGCATTGGCATGTACTCCCTCACATGTCACTTATGATGTTGTTGTGCATGTACACAGATCTGTTGTGTGATGGACTCTCAAATATGGAAACATGTCAATGTGTGAGATGGCTAAGCAACACACAGTAATGATGGACTGACTACTTAATGTGCCTACGTCACTGTGTAGATTGCTGAACTCATGTTGATACTTGATCTATATGCACACACTGTGCTCATTGTGTTGTTAATGTGTGCCCTGTCCGACTCACGCAAGAAGGTGTGGCAGGTACAGCAGCTAAGTAGAAGACACCAGTGTTGCAGTTTCAGACATGTGCTGTGTCAAGTACTCTCAGGGCTGGTGACATAAGATGTCGGAATGTCCCATTTTACATTCACATAGTCTGAATCTGTCTCGGGTGTACTCAGTATGTACATACTGAACACGTGTACAACTACTTGGGGTCAAGTTGTCTCTGCATGTGACTTGTGCTGTAAGCTGTTGTTTCCGGCCAGTCATTGTTGGCGCTGTGTCAGTCAAGATGTAAGATGTTGGACACATCTCATAGGGGAATTGAATTGACAAGTGTCCCCTTTTATCTTATGTAGGAGGCGACCAAATGTGCATCGTCCATTCACATTGCTGGCGGACATGGAGGATGTGGACATCATCCGAAAGTTTTGCTTGGATCGGCAAACCCTCCAAGACCTATGTGCTCAGTTCGAGCCCCATCTGAGGGCTCGCAGAACATATCCAACTGCTGTGTCACCAACATGTAAGGTGATGGCGGCCCTGCATTTCTTTGCAACTGGTTTGTTCCAGTACACGGTGGCCAGCGCAGGTGGGATGTCACAGCCAATGTTCAGCATGGTGCTACGTGATGTCCTGTCCGCTATGATGGTATACAAGGACACCTACATCCATTTTCCACAAAGACAGGATTTGGCAGCTGTGAAGGAAGATTTTTATGCCCTTGCCCACATCCCTAATGTTGTTGGCGCCATTGACTGCACCCATGTTGGCCTGGTTCCGCCACAGGCACGTGAGCACATCTACAGGAATAGGAAGCATTTCCATTTCATTAATGTGCAGGTTGTGTGCCAGGCAGATATGATCATCTCACGTCTGTGCCAGATTCCCTGGCTCAGCCCACGACTCCTACATCCTGCATAACAGCATCGTACCACAAATGGTGGCAAATCTGCATCCTGACCGTGCGTGGCTTGTAGGTGAGTGAGCTGAGTCAAGTATTGTGCTGTATGTGTGACATGCTGTCCGCAGCTACAGTTATATTACAAAATTGTTCTGTGTATCTGACACCTAGGTGACTCTGCATATCCCAACCGGCCTTGGTTGCTGAGCCCACTGCGGAATCCCAGGACCCCGGGTGAAGTCCGCTACAATGATGCCCATGGGAGGACACGTCGTGTGGTGGAGCGTACTTTTGGGCTTCTGAAGTCTCGGTTTCGGTGCCTGGACAGGACCGGAGGTGCACTGATGTACTCTCCTCAAAGGTGTGCCAGATAATTGTTGCATGCTGCATGCTCCACAACCTGTCCTTGCGCAAGGAGATCCCCCTGCTCCTGGACGATGATGCGCTGCAGATGCCCCCCCCTGCAAGCCCACACATGTCCAGTGACGAGGATAGTGGAGAGGAGGAAGGTGTCGACCTGCGCCAACAGATCATCGACCGCTACTTCCCTTGAGAGTGAGTAACATTGTACAACAGTGCCATTGTCTGCTGTCTTTGATGGTGGTGTTAAGGCCGAGAGGAGCTTTTTTGACTGCTGCCTGTTGTTGGCTCTGTGCTGATGGCTGATGTTTGTGGCACAGTGTAGTCCTGACCAGCTACATGATGTCTATGTTGAGATTGTTTCTCCTTGTGATGTGTGCTGGTTTGTGTACCTTGATGACTAGTGTTGTGTACTGGCTGTGATGCCAACACCTGACAAGTAAATGTTGTTCTCTTGTGTCTCTCTAGGTCCCTTCAGACTCTCACTGCCTCGTCACGATCTGAGCTTCTGGTACATTGTGTTCTGAGTCATCATTGTACATGGAGCTGACACAAAGACATAGGTGTGTAAAGAGTGTTTATTTACATTGAGTGGTTGTGACAGACAAGTGATGTTTCAAGAAATGGTGCAAAGTGAATCAATGAGTTGTCAGTGATGGCAAACAAGACAATAGAGTAGTCACCACATTGATGAGGTGACACAGTCCAACAGACACCTGCCATCAACATGGCAGTGTGGGTAAGGATAGTCAACAAAGTCAATGTCAAGGTGAACAGAGGTGCTATCTTGGCTGCCTCTTTGACTTGCGTTTGGCTGGTCCTTTGCCACGTGATCCTCCTGTGGTGTTTCTCGGACGGCCCCTCTTGCGTTTGGCAGGGGGGCTCCTGCTGCGGGATCAGCGGTGTCTGAGGAGTCATCCTGTTGCTGCTCACCCCTCTCTGTGACCACAGCTGGGCTGGTGGCGGAATCATCCTGCGGACCACTGGAGGGGGGTTGAGCCATAGTTTGGGCCACAGGTCTGTCCCTCAGAACACCCACAAGCTGGCCCAAGAGGTCCACAATTTGGCCCATACGCGTGTCTATGGACCTCAGCAGCAGGCGGAGCTCTCGCGATTCTTCCAGAGCCTGGCCCGTGTGTCCCTGGGCTTGTTCGTATGCCCCAAGGACTCTGGTGATGTTGGCCAGGGCTTTGGTCCCAGTGTCCTCTCGATTTTGTCCCCCAGTTGCCCTCCCACCTGCCCTACTGTCCCGGACCTGTGGCATTGCCACTCGACGCACCCGCAGACTCTCCCTGCCCTCCTCTGATTATGTTGGTAACCACTGAGGCAGGGCGAGTGTTGCAGGCAGCGGTGGTGGTGGTGGTTGAGGCCGCACAGGTCGTTGCAGCAGGGGTCAGCGCGGTTGTTGTTGCTGAGGTGGTGGTGGTGGGGACAGTGGGGGCCTGGGACGTGGTGCACCCTGGCAGTCTGGACGGGCCAGGTTGGTGCTCCTCATCCGAGAAACTTATGGAGTCTGCATCCGAGAGTCCATGTTCCGAGTGTGGAGACTGGCTCTGCAGGTTGGTGTTGTCTTCTGTAGCAGTCAGTTGTTGATCTCCTGTTGAACAGAGGTGAAATGGTCATTTCAGTGCACCCCACAAGCATGGTGTTAGATGTTTGGATGTTACATGTGTTACACCACACAGTTTACATTGATATCACTTTGTATGGCTGCAAGGTACTGCACATCATGCCATGATGTGTAGGTACATACATTACTTGTCCATGGTGTGACATGTAAATAGATACCATGTTCCACGTACAGATTGTGTGATTACAAGGACATGTCGTCATCTACCGACTTGCAGCCCATCAACTTTATGTGATTTGTCTTTTTGGTTTGCTCTGCAATGAAGACGTTACATCTGAGCAAGAACTAGCCATTGTAATCTTCTGCATACCTTTGTTATATCATGTACTTTACTTTCTTTAAACAACTGACCATGCATGTTTTGTGTTCATATGGGCCTTCATGCTCTGCCACCATGGCACTTACACATAGCATTCAGTGCTGGACATGATTGTGCCATGAATGTCTGCAGAATCTGACTTGCTGGCTTAACGTTTCATTTCTGTGACAGTTATAGACGCTTGGCTGTCTGCACACAGGAAGTGACTATTGAATGTATGCCATGTAGGGTGACATGTGAGGGGTGGTGTGGTCATATGACTCCATGCTTTTTGAGAGGAATGGCAGGGTGCATGCACTGTCTACCTACCTGTCCTGTGACACAATTGAGGGTCTTGCTGCCACATGGTTGTGGGGAGTGCTCCATCCTGCTCAGAGGTGGGACAAGAGAGCATGAGATGGCTACCTACCTGTAAGTTTGAAGGGAGCATTGCAATGTCTGCCACATGCTTCTGGCTGGGGGGTAGTGCTCCATCCTGGTGAGCTTTGGGACAAGGGGGTCTGGTGGGAGTTGTAGTACAGGCTTCCCAAACACAACCACCAAACACAACCACCCCCTCCCTGTTAAGGTGGCTACCTACCTGTTAGGTGAAGGGAGCATTGCAATGTCTGCCACATGCTTCTGGATGGGGTGGGGGAGTGCTCCATCCTGGTGAGCTTTGGGACAAGGGGGCATGGTGGGAGTTGTAGTGCAGGCTTCCCAAACACAACCATCCCCTCCCTGTTAAGATGGCTACCTACCTGTTAGGTGAAGGTGGGCAATGCAATGGCTGCCACATGGTTGTGGGTGTGGGGAGTGCTCCATCCTGCTCAGGGGTGGGACAAGAGAGCATAAGATGGCGACCTACCTGTAAGTTTGAAGGGGGCATTGCAATGTCTGCCACATGCTTCTGGGTGGGGTAGGGAGAGTGCTCCACCCTGGTGAGCTTTGGGACAAGGGGGCATGGTGGGAGTTGTAGTGCAGGCTTCCCAAACACAACCACCCCCTCCCTGTTAAGATGACTACCTACCTGTTAGTTTGATGAGGGGAATGCAATGTCTGCCACTTGCTTCTGGGTGGGGTGGGGGGACTGCTCCATCCTGGTGAGCTTTGGGGCAAGGGGGCATGGTGGGAGTTGTAGTGCAGGCTTCACAAACACAACCACCCCCTCCCTGTTAAGATGGCTACCTACCTGTTAGGTGAAGGTGGGCAATGCAATGTCACCCACATGCTTCTGGGTGGGGTGGGGGGAGTGCTCCATCCTGGTGAGCTTTGGGACAAGGGGGCCTGGTGAGAGTTGTAGTGCAGGCTTCCCAAACACAACCACCCCCTCCCTGTTAAGATGGCTACCTACCTGTTAGTTTGATGAGGGGAATGCAATGTCTGCCACATGCTTCTGGGTGGGATGGGGGGAGTGCTCCATCCTGGTGAGATTTGGGAAAAGGGGGCCTGGTGGGAGTTGTAGTGCAGGCTTCCCAAACACAACCACCCCCTCCCTGTTAAGATGGCTACCTACCTGTTAGTTTGATGAGGGGAATGCAATGTCTGCCTCATGCTTCTGGGTGGGGTGGGGTAGTGCTCCATCCTGGTGAGCTTTGGGACAAGGGGGCCTAGTGGGAGTTGTAGTGCAGGCTTCCAAACACAACCACCCCCTCCCTGTTAAGATGGCTACCTACCTGTTAGTTTGGTGAGGGGAATGCAATGTCTGCCACATGCGTCTGGGTGGGGTGGGGGGAGTGCTCCATCCTGGTGAGCTTTGGGACAAGGGGGCCTGGTGGGAGTTGTAGTCCAGGCTTCCCAAACACAACCACCCCCTCCCTGTTAAGATGGCTACCTACCTGTTAGTTTGATGAGGGGAATGCAATGTCTGCCTCATGCTTCTGGGTGGGGTGGGGTAGTGCTCCATCCTGGTGAGCTTTGGGACAAGGGGGCCTGGTGGGAGTTGTAGTGCAGGCTTCCAAACACAACCACCCCCTCCCTGTTAAGATGGCTACCTACCTGTTAGTTTGATGAGGGGAATGCAATGTCTGCCTCATGCTTCTGGGTGGGGTGGGGTAGTGCTCCATCCTGGTGAACTTTGGGACAAGGGAGCCTGGTGGGAGTTGTAGTGCAGGCTTCCAAACACAACCACCCCCTCCCTGTTAAGATGGCTACCTACCTGTTAGTTTGATGAGGGGAATGCAATGTCTGCCACATGCTTCTGGGTGGGGTGGGGAGTGCTCCATCCTGGTGAGCTTTGGGACAAGGGGGCATGGTGTGAGTTGTAGTGCAGGCTTCCCAAACACAATCACCCCCTCCCTGTTAAGATGGCTACCTACCTGTTAGGTGAAGGTGGGCAATGCAATGGCTGCCACATGGTTGTGGGTGTGGGGAGTGCTCCATCCTGCTCAGGGGTGGGACAAGAGAGCATAAGATGGCTACCTACCTGTAAGTTTGAAGGGGGCATTGCAATGTCTGCCACATGCTTCTGGGTGGGGTGGGGGGAGTGCTCCATCCTGGTGAGCTTTGGGACAAGGGGCATGGTGGGAGTTGTAGTGCAGGCTTCCCAAACACAACCACCCCCTCCCTGTTAAGATGGCTATCTACATGTTAGTTTGATGAGGGGAATGCAATGTCTGCCACTTGCTTCTGGTTGGGGTGGGGGGAGTGCTCCATCCTGGTGAGCTTTGGGACAAGGGGGCATGGTGGGAGTTGTAGTGCAGGCTTCACAAACACAACCATCCCCTCCCTGTTAAGATGGCTACCTACCTGTTAGGTGAAGGTGGGCAATGCAATGTCTGCCACATGCTTCTGGGTGGGGTTGGGGGAGTGCTCCATCCTGGTGAGCTTTGGGACAAGGGGGCCTGGTGTGAGTTGTAGTGCAGGCTTCCCAAACACAACCACCCCCTCCCTGTTAAGATGGCTAACTACCTGTTGGGTGAAGGTGGGCAATGCAATGGCTGCCACATGGTTGTGGGTGTGGGGAGTGCTCCATCCTGCTGAGTTGTGGGACAAGGGGGCCTGGTGGGAGATGTAGTGCTGGCTGCCTGTACACCTGCCCCCATGGTAATATTGCTAGCTACCTTTGGGGTGAATCAGAGGGAGTGAATGTTGGAACTGTGAGACATGTGTTGGGGAGAGTGTGGTGCACATGCATGCATTTTGACCTAGGAGGTGTAGCTTTGTAGTTGTGCAAGACAGTACATAGCAGTGTGAGACTCTCTGGATGCAGTATGCCAAGCACCTTCTCCTCCCATACCGTGAATGTTCGTAGTGGAACGGGACGGCCACCGCCAGTCCTCTGAGCCAGCTCACAGTTCTTGTTGTGCTTCTCTTTCACCTTGCTCTTGAGGTCATGCCACCGCTTCATGATCTCCTTCTTGGAGCACGGGATGGTCCCTACTGCATTGACCCTGCTGACTATCCTTGCCCACATTTGCATTCTGGTGGCTAATGGTGTCTGTTGGACCAGGTTTCCAAACAAATGTGGTTCTACTCTGATTACCTCATCTACCATCACTGACAACTCATTGTCAGTGAATTTGGGCATTTTCTTCTGTGACATGGTGTGTGATGTGCAAATGGGTTAAAGGTGCAGGTGTGAAGGTGATGTGTGTGGTGTGTGTGTTGTTGTGATGGTGTGATGTGTGCAGATTTGCCTATCCTTTGTGCTGTAGGGTTGGGCCCTTCAGTAGTGGAGTAGTGCAAAGGATTCTGGTCAGGGAAGGGGCTGGTTTTATACTCAGCTATGTGGGTGGGTCAAAATGGTGCATTCCTGTCAGTTGTGTTGTGTGGGTTGACCTGGGATTTGTTTTTTTGTTGCCATGGGGATGTGTCATTGGGATGTGTTAGGTGTTTTTGGAGGCTGAGCCAGGTTAATAGCCACACTTGGTAGCCTTGTTGTGTGTTTTTTTGTCGTCCGCCATTGCTGTTCCGGAGCGAGCGCGGCAGTGGGTATACAACCGCTCTTCCGCCAGCTCTCCCATTCATCATTGCTTGTGATCGCGGCGGTTGGAAACATCGGATCGTTCCGCTGTCACCGCAAAGGTATCCTAATTTCACATGCGGTCAATCCGCTGACCGTGCGGCGGTTTTGGGTCTTTCCGCAGCAAATCCGATCGCCGCGGACGGATTTTTACCTGCTCCGCACGCTACCGGCGGTCTTTCGTGGCATCGGTCCGCCGCGGTCGGATTTTTCTGGCGGTTCATCATGATTTGACCGCCGGTTTTCCCGCGGTACCTGCGGACGGTTAATTTCCGCTACCACGGCGGTCGCAATGGTTTTCCGACCGCCATCCTAATCGACCCCACAGTTTTGTAATTTCCCATTATTGCTCCTATCTTATTTTTGTTCATTTCTCTTAACCATTTTCAAATCTCTCCAGAGATTGCTTAACACCTCTGAATGGTTCTGATTGGTTGTTTGGAATAGTGAACTTATATCACAAAGATCAATATAAAGCAAAAATCTCTTTGTACAAGGCAAACAAAGCAGTTTTTTTATTTTAATAAATAAAAATATGAATCAATGTGCATTAATATTTACTGCAATACTGTACCAATATTTGTATATACTGAAAGCCTGTTTCTTTTGTTTGGGCATTTTCACAATGATAACATTTACTTCAATTAACTTTCAAATGTTAAAATTAATTTTACAGATTCAGTACTTGAGTTGCTTTTTAAGGTATCAAACCCTATGTAATTACTTATGCTGTTGAGAAAATTCAAACATAAATTTGTTGGTATTTTAAAATTACTTCTGCAGCATAAGTAAATACACAGGGATTGCTACATTTTAATCCACTTTAGTACAGAGCAAAAAATATTTTACATTTGACTCCATAATATATTAATTTATTTTTAGTTTGTGTTTACAATTGTGATAAAAAATCTATAAATTCTGGCTTCCATTTTATGCAAAAATTGGTACAACATTACAGTAAATTGTAAAGACACTGGTTCAGAGATATATATATATATATATATATATTTTAAATAAGAATAAAAATGACCTTGAGTCAGTCAGTCAGTCTTTTGTGCCTGATTTGGAATTTTCCTGATAGGATACTCCAACATATATGTGATGGAACAATACATCTGCAAAAGTCCCTTTGACTAATCTAATTTTGTTCATTATTGATTTATCATCTGGACATGACTAAGGACAAAAATATGTGTTTAGGTATGTGTTACTCTGCACCAATGTGCTCACATTCCTGTCTGTTTTTTCAAACATGTATGCCTGTCACATTAATTTTTCAAAAACGGACTTGCTTACATGCACATGTGTGAATGAGTAAGACATCATGCAAATCTGTCACTTGGAACAAAACTTAAATTGTAGTTTTTAGTAAATACATATTGGTAATACGTTTTTAATAAAAAATGCAGCAATTTATTCCTATTTTACTAGTCATTTTGACTCACATGCTCACTAATGTTTGATTATAATACCGACTCACAAATGTGAAGTTTGGAATATCCACTATATCATAAGTGCATTTTATGCTATGTCAGCTGTAATAGGGCTAACGTAACATCCTTCACAATTGTGACGGTTCATCATACCTGACACAATCATAATTTTTGGCCTCTTTGGTATAACTGTCCCTTAAAACATCAAACAAACTCATGTATAAGCTTTTTTAGACAGGCATGTGCCGGATTCCAAACAGTCTTTAGGTAGTGATCAGAAAGATATTGGTATCATTTTCAGCATATGAATATACAGAACACATCATCATACATCTTGTGCAAAACTTACACCTTCAAGAACTCTTCTTATGCATGAGACATGTGCCAACCTTCATTTTGGTGCCATAACTTGTTACTGTAACAAAATACAGTTATTTAAATTCAAACTCAAAAACTAACTTACCCCCTTCCTGCTCCTAGATCCCTGGCGGTTGCAGCGGTCCTGTGGCAGTCCAATTGTCGCAGTCGTAATAATGCAGGTTGTCCTGTAGAGCACCAGTGGTCAGACTGCCACCACAGGTTTGTCAGTGCTATGGACTGCTGAACTCGTAATCAGGCCCCGAGTCAGAATGATATGTACCTGTTCCTCTGATGAGCCATACAGTTGGCTGTACAGGGACAGGCCCTCAGTAGCCAGCAACTCCAGTTTCTCTGGCGAGATGTTTGGGGGTCCTGTCTCCTGCTTTTCCTGTCAGGGTGGCTCCCAGAGGTTGGAAACAGCAGCAAAAATTGAGGAGGTGTTGTTGGCTGCAGTGTTAGGAGGGCAAGTATGCTTTTTTTGCAACTCCACGTACATCTGCATGAGGCATTGCATCGACTCCGTGAGAAATTCTGCCACATCAGCTGCTGGACAACAGCGGTTCCACAGCCTGCACGGCTAGATGATGATTCTCTGTGTGGCTCAATGACAATGAATTGCCTTCTCTTCAGCAAAGCTCGACAATGACGCAGCGACCTGACTGTGTGGAAAACATCGACGCATCGAGAACTTTGCTTCATTCAAGGTACTTTCTCAGCGGGCCCAGCGTTGGTCCTGTAGCCGGCCTGACCTCCATTGTGGTCGGCTTGAACTTTGGATTTGCACCGGCCCTCATGACCTCAAGTAAACTTTTGACAGCTAATGACCTCTAAACACTATTTTTGGTTTATTCTTTAAAAATCATATCTCGACTTCTACTGATTGGATTTTTGTCGTTTTGGTCTCATTTTGCTCAGGTAAATATTCTGAATTTTCCTAAACCTGTGTAGAGTCTTTTTGTGGTGTTTTTATTGTGTTAGTGTGTGTTTGTTTTGCACAAATACTTTACACATTGTCGTTAAAGATAAGCCTGACTGTTCTGTGCCAAACTACCAGAGGGTGAGCAAAAGGTTATCTTATTGTGTATCTAGCCTACCCAGGCTAGAGTGGTGGTTCTGCCTGTCCTGGGTGCATACCTCAGCCAACCAAGAATCCCAGTTCTAAAACAGGACTAACACTATTTTTTATCAATTAATGTATTTCTTTTATTATTGACTCTCTTATAAGTATTTACAAATGCTGAAATGTCAGTGAAACTATTTTAGCCAAAACAATTACTTTGCTCAGAGTTTGTAGCATGCTTCACGCATACTTGCATACCAAAGGACAAAGAGCTGCTATGTTCCCTAAACTAGGCCCAAGTAGTAAAGCGACATTTTACCTACATTGTCCTACTTCTCCCTGAATAACGGTTCTAGCAATGACCTTTTACCCAGTTATGTGGTGAACAAATGTCGATTAGTTTCTCTGAAACTAGCCTCATTTATTATGTATGAGGATTCCTACAATCATATCTGGAATCCTTTGCACATGACGTCCATAACAAGATTTACATACTCTGTACAAAGGTCATTGCTATCTTCAGCCACAGGCGATAGGACTATTTTGCATAATTGCAATTATTGATTTAGGCTCATTTGCATAATCGCAATCATAACATATCGATTGTGGTAGAACCCCCGCTACCTTTTTGGTATAAAAGAACCACACCTTCACTAAATTGCTTGAGGAGATGCTTGTACGCTGACACTTACACAGAGGTCCCTGCACGCTGAGGCTTCAACACGCAGCGGTCTGACATCCCTTGCAGGGCTTCCAATTCGTGACCAAGACGGGGTCCTTCATTCTCTCCCATTAGGTAATGGGGTTGGCTCTTTCCTAAGGGATTCTTGGCTTTACACCTACATATATGCTAGTTACATTTAGGTACACTTAGGTAGGGTCCGCATCATAGGAGTATGCTTGACTACTGCCATGTTTATATTCCTGCATATATTCACTGTTTGAGCACCATGGTAGAATTCTACCTTCGATTTACGATTTTGGTGCTTGTAATCATTTACATTTGCTTCTGTCTATTGATTGTCGCAGCAAACACGTTTTGTACGCTGGTTCAATAAATGCTTATTGAAAACGTCCCTAACGTTTATTCTGTGTATCTCTCTGAGTCTAAGTGAGCACGAGTGACTGAGCGAAAAGTACTGTACTGTTTTCACGATCCCTGAAGGGTCAATAGTTGTCATGTTCAGTGGTTGCCAGAAATTATTCGCTCCTTGGTAAGGTTCAGGGGCTTATAGTGGCACTGTGAGCTAGCTGGTCCACAGGCTAACATATCCTGTAGGGGTGTCCGGAATCAGTCTACACACCAATGCCTTAGTTTATGTTATCCAACAAACGCGCAGATCCTATGTATTTTTAGTAACTACACAACAGAGCTGGATTCACAAAGGTAACTTACACTTTTGAGTAAGTTTACAATTTGACCCTAGGAGAAAAGCAATTGACTTACTGATGTGTGGGTGGCTGACATCCCTTGCTAGACCCCTCCATGATCCTCTCTTAACCTCTCCAAATCCCTAATCTAATTTCTGCCACTGTTCCCACCCACTTCCCTGTATTCCTCCCACATTTACTATTAAAATCTATACTTACAAGTGAGGAGACCCCACAGCTGGCCAGAGAACTTTGCACACTTAAGTATAGTTAAAATGTACATACTACAAGGTGAAATTTGTGAATCAGGCCTTCCGTTCATAAAACAGCTGTGTATTTTTCTATTCATCTAAGTTCAATTACAGAAAAGAATACCTCATATAATGAATACAATTTTAAAACAACCCCTTGCTATGGATGGTATAACTGTTAAACTCCTTGGTGTTGATAGTGTGACAGTGAGAAATATGGCTGACGCGTTTTGATGCTAACAATGAGATGTAAGGAGTACCATTTGTTCAAGCAAGGGTGAAGAACATATTTCAAATGGGACAAAAATCTCAATTAAAATTACATAATTTTACTGTCTGTGCACATTGATTTATTTTCAGATAGAGATGAGAAAGTTTTTGAAAAAATGGCCCATTAGCTCCAATTGATGTTCCAGAGATTCAATGATAATAATAATTGAAACAGCGTAAAAAGTGGTGATTATCTTAAATAAAGAAATAAAAGGCTAAAAAATACAGAGATCATGTGAAGTTATCTACTATTTCTCCCAAGAGAAAGTATATCTGTGTCTCTCCACAGAATACTCTCTGGTGTCTGAAACAAACGGGAGGAATCCTGAATATAAAAAATGTCCCAAAATAGTCACCGTATGAAATTGGGTTATTGGTTGAGAGGGGTCAAAACCCATACTCAAACAACAACCACAATCCTTGTCAGGGTAAACCACAAAAGTCACTAATTTAACCTGTGTTTTACCCTCATGTAGTTTGGCACAAAAGTCAGACAGGCTTAACTTAGAAACAGTGTGTAAAGTATTTTGCAGCACTCAAGCAGTAATAAAGGGAAAACACAACAAAAGAAAAATACCAAACCAATTTGTTATGTTATGTCATATCATGTTATGTTATGTTATGTTATGCTATGTTATGAGGATTTGTAAAGCACAACTAATCACCCATGGGGTATCCATGCACTGGAGATAGTGTAAAGATTGTTTGCAAGGTCTTAGTTGAAGAGCCAGGTGCTCAGCTTCCTGCAGAATTCTGGAAGCAAGGAGGAGACTCTTAGGTGTAGCAGAAGGTCGTTCCATGTTTAGGGTGCAAGAAATGAAAAGGATAGCCCTCCTGGTCTGCTTCTGCAGATGTGGGGTGTGTGTGTGAGAGAGAGAGAGGCAGAGCTTAGGTGCCTGGTGGGCTGGTGGAAGTGGAGGCGGTAGTCGAGATATGCTGGTCCAGTGTTGTACGGTACCTTGTATGCATGTGTGGAAAGTCTGAATTGGCTGTGTTTGTGTACAAGCAGCCAGTGTAGATCTCTGAGGTGAGGCCTGATATGGGTATGCCGGGGAGGTCCAGGATAAGTCTGCTGTTGATTAGGGCATTAGTGGCGGTGTGTCTGGTGCTCTTGGGAATCCATATGAAGATTTTTTTAAGGATGCATAGCATGTGGAAACAGGCAGAGCTGGCTGCATTTACCTGAGCAGCCATGTTGAGTTTGTCATTTAATATGATCCACAGGTTCTGTGTGTGGTTGGTGGGTGATGGAGTAGGACCGGTCTCTGATGGCCACCAGGTAAAGCATCAGGTGGAGTTTTTGTTCCCGGAAATCAGCACTTCATTCTTATCCATGTTGAGTTTCAGGCAGTTGGTTCTCACCCATTCTGATAGTGGGTCATGCATTTGGTGAAACTGGATCTGGTTGTGGAGGATTTGTCTGACATGGAGAGTATGCACTGGGTATCAGCGGCATAGAAGATGATGGAGATGCTGTGGGATCTGTTGATGTCCGCAAGTGGTGTCAGTTAAATGTTGAACAGGGTGAGGCCGTAGGATGATCATTGATGGCTTCCACAGATCAGGTCCTTAGGCTCAGATGTGCAGGGGGGAGTCTGACTTGCTGTGTTCTCCTTGTGAAGAAGGAGCATCACCAATCGAGAGCAGGGCTTGGATGCTTGTGTCAGGTAATTGTTTGATGAGGCTGGAGTGTGACACAGTGTTGAGTGCTGCAGAGAGGTCCAGCAATATGGACAGTGGTTTCTTCTCAGTCTTGAAGAGTGCAGATCACATCAGTGGTGGTGATAAGTGCTGTGATAACTGAGGAATCTGAAATGGTAGAGGTCGAGAAGATTGTGGAGGTCCAGCTGGTTGATGAGTTGTTGGTTGATTGCTTTCTCTATCATCTTTGCTCGGTATGATAGTAGAGAGATGGGTCAGAATTCCTAAGATACTAAGTTCATTGGGGTCAGCCAATGTTTCTTTAGGAGGGCTGTGACTACATCATGCTTTCACTCCTCTGGGAAGGTTTCAGACTCCATGGAGGAGTTGATGATGTGGTTGAGAAATTTGCTGAGCACGGGTCCTCCTATGTTGTAGATATGGTGTGGACAGGGGTCTGTAGATGGTCTTCATGATTGATGTGGTGTCTTCCTCTGTGAGTGTTCTTCAGTTGGTTAGGTTAGGAGTCTGTCCGAGTGGTATGTGTGCAGTTTGCTGATGATGTCCTCTGGATTAGGTTGCTTTTTGAAGTTGTTGCAGAGCTTCACGATTTTGTTGAAGTAGTTTGAAGGGTTGTCGCAGAGTTCCTGGGAGGGGTGATGGAGCTGGTTGAGGCATCTGGGGTGAGGAATTCCTTGATGATGGCAAAAATCTCTTTGCTGCTGTGGGAACTGGCTTTGATCATATCAGTGAGAACTCTTTTCTGGGTAATTGGGTGGTGGTAGTGCCTGAGAGAGGCCTTGTAAGTTGATCTGACCTCAGCGTTGTGGTTGATTTGCCACATCCTTTACAGCTATTTGCAGAATCGTTTGGAGTCCAGGAGTTCTTTTGTGTACCAAGAGGCCCAGTTGTTGATTCTGCGATGTTTGTGGGTTTTGATAGGGCGTCAGTGGAGCACTGATCAGAGGGATCTTTCAGATGGAAGTTGAAGTTACCAAGAAGAAGGAAGTTCTTGGAGTTGATGGAGAGAGGGTCGGTGAAATCTGTAATGAGGTTGCTGAAGTCACCCCGCGGACCGGGTTAGGGTGCCCTTCCGGAAGGTGTTGTTGTTTGGTTTCAGGTTGAAGTGCATGCGTTCCATGAAAGGGGTGTACAGGTCAGTCCTTGTAAGTATATTAACTTACAAATCATGGGGCTTATTTACAAGCCCCTTGCACTGCCAGTGCATCACGTTGTGTGACGCACTGGCGGCGCAACCTGCTGCGTGATATTTACAAGCACACGTAAAGCCACCCTGCATGGCTTTATGTGTGCTTGTAAATATCGTCCCTTTTAACACAACACTTTGCGTGTTAGGGGCGTGACTTTGGTGTTGCTGTGGGTGTTACCACGGAACGCCCATGTATTCTGATGCATTTCCAGATTCACCAGCAAACATAAGTCTGGAACTGCATCAGAATGCTATGCCATCCCAGGGGTGGCGTAGCAGAGGCGCAACAAGGAGAAATGTTCTCATTTCTCCTCGTTTTCTTTCTCTTTCAATCTTTCAATGCGTGCTGCATTCTACAGCACGCATCGGAAGAGGCAATCACTTCAATTGATTGTTTTTGTGCCAGAACGTGCCCCTTCCGGTACAAAAACACTCTCCCCACGACGCAGGCATCCTTGCACCATGTAAGGGTGCAAGGGTGCCTGCGCAGGCACATGGTAGCAGTTTGTGTGCCATCACAGGGAAAAGCACAGAGATGCGACATAATGTTGTGCAGAGCAGCACAGCAAAATGACTTGCGGCACTGCACTGCATTAGTTTCTCGTAAATAGGGCCCCTAGTGTCTAAGCTGATTTGGCTCTTTTACAACATCACCCCTACCGAGATAACACACACTGTTGAGGGTGAATATGTGGATGAAGTTTTTTGAAAGACTCCTCTTTGGACCCCTGGTATGTAGGCATTGTGGTTCACTTTCTTTGATAAATGGAACCCAGGTTTTCCACCTGGTAGTATGGACCCAGCAGAGGAGAATATGAACATGGACAGGGAAAATTTATGAATCAGGTAGCACAAACGTATGTAAGACACAAAAACTAGAATATTGGAGACTGTTCTAGATGGTGAGGAGCCCACCATCTCTTACAGTACTCTAGACTGTAAGAAGTCCACTACCACCCACAGTATTCAACACTCATGAGAAATAGAAGAGGAATGATGTATCCCTAATTTTAACCTATCTTCCAAATTGATAGACCAAGATTGTGAGCAAATGTTATCAGAAGGACTATCCTTTGTACCAACTGAGAAAATTAATGGTTTTCAGTTACACAAAGATATGCATGCCTTTTTTTGAAAAATATGTTTGATTTTTTTTTACAAATATGGAAAAGGATAATGTACAAGAAAACTATCTCACGCTTAAAACCTCCATCTACATTTACACCATCATTAGACACATTAGGGTCGGATGTTGCTGTCTTTGAAAAAGCAGTAAAGAATTGGCTTAACAACATCAATAGATTTCTTCCAAAAAGCTACAACAATCTTGAAAAGGAAGCATTCATATCACTAAAAAACTTAAAACATGACACAAATGTCACTTTCAAACCCTGTGTCGGGTAGGAGGCATTACTCTTATGTAGACTGATGAGTATATCAGAAAGGTCAAAGAGTTGCTATCTGATATTAAATAGTCCAAAAAGGTTAGATCAGATTCATTAACAACTCTCACAAGCAAAATACTGACTCACACTCGGAGAACATTAGAAGATAGACCTATTTGCCAAAAAGAATGCCAATTTCTCAGCATAGACCACACCCATACAGTGGTCTTCTATGGGGTTCCCAAAATGCATAAGAACCAAAAGGGATCCCCCTTTGAGACCTATTGTGTCCAGCATCAACTCATAAACAGAGCCTCTATTCAAATATGTTGACATTTTTTTTAAACCCACGGTAGAAAACTTAGGGCATCATTACGATGGCGGGCGGACAAAGTCCGCCCACCACCGCAACGGAATGCAGGACCGTCCGGAAGGGGTGCGGCAGTCCCGCACCTGATATTAGGATGCTACCGCCACCGTGGCGGTGGCAAGCCCTATTCCCAGCATTGTGGCGGGCGGTGCTCACAGCACTGGCCGCCACAATGCTGGGAATAGACGTCGTGCATTGGCATGCACAAGGTGACAGGCACCGCGCGGTGCCTGCCACTTTGTCCATGCCAATGCAGGGGGGTACCATAGGTACCCCCCATGTGCACCCCCCAACTATATGGGGCCCGCTACGGGCCCCCAAAGGCAAAGACCACATGCCTTTCCATGGCGGCAACGCCGCCATGGGAAGGCACATCTCCGCCTGCATGCTAATATGGATGGCGGTGTCTTTCAGACACCGCCACCATATCAGAGCCCTTTTCCGCCCGGTCTCCTGTCAGACCGGCGGAAAACCGGCAGACGTTCTTTCCGTCCGCCGGGGTCCCCCCCGCCATCGTAATATGGCGGGGGGAAATTGAATGCGGGCGGTGAGAAATAGTGGGCGGATCACCACCGCCATACGGGCGGTGGCGATCCGCCCGCTATCGTAATGACCCCCTAAGTATCTTATATAAAAAAGAAACAGGTAGTATAAGAAAATTGAAGATATTTCATTTAGCCAGCATAACGATTTTCTGGTAATAATGGATATAGAAGCCTATGTTCGAACATTCCACAACAGGAGCGATACAGATAGTTAAAGAAATGTTAACTATAAATACGCAAGAGATCCCTATTGACAAAATAGTAGGTCGTTTAAAACTAGTGCTGTTTATTAATGTGTTCTTATTTGATGATAAACTATACCATCACTTAAAAGGACCATCATGAGAGTCACATGTCCTCCCAGCATAGCAAATACATACGTGGGTGCCTTTGAAAGAGAAAGATTCCACAAAGTGGCTTCCTTCTATGAAAGTATAAAAGCGATAACAGTTTATTATTTTTTTAAAGAAAGTGATGTTGTTTTCATCCCTTTTAATCTACAAATTATATTCATGCTGTTTTGTAAACCCTGTATTTGTAAAAATAAACATAAAATACAGATCCTAATTCATTCCATTATATACTCTTTACATTGGGTTTGTAATGATAGACTGCCATTTTGTGCAAATTTGAAAATCTGACCCTTTTAGTTCACTTGAACCCATGCATGTGCTTTCTCCTGCCACTGTTTGTAAGCTAAACAAGGAGCTGCTAATAATTTTAACTGTCTCTGTGTTTAATTGTACTGAATTGAATCTGAACTGTTTACTTTCGGGGGTTTAAAACGGACTTCTGCACTGAATTGGGGAACCTGCTTTTTAATTGATTGCGCTACTCGGAACGAGCAGACGGAGATAATTGCTTATTTTTAACTTTGATCAGTAAAGGCACCCGTATCTCAGAGGGGCCGCTACACCACGCCCTCAGACTCGATCAGCGTCACTCAGACGCTATTTAGGAACAGGCTGGAGCGTGCGCGCAGCGGACGCGCGCAGCGGGCACGCCACAGGCGCGCCAAAGGCAAGCCCGTCTGCGCCCATCCGCGCACGGATCTCGCTCAGCACCAGCCATGCTGCTGGTCCCAGCACCACACAACCAGAAAGACTCCGATATACACACGCTGAACTCATGCGTATCGGTAAGCAGATCATTCCAAATCATGATAGCTCAAATGAGAACCATAATAGCAACCAAGGCTCTAAAGCTAGATTAATCTGTGGCCTCTTGAATGCTAGGGGGCAGATTTACAAGCCCCTTGCGCCACTTTTGCGTCACTTTTCCCATGTTAAAAGTGACGCAAAAGTGGCGCAAGGGGCTTGTAAATCTGCCCCTAGGTCTCTTGCCAAACACGCGGTAGAAGTTAACTTACTGCTTGACACTGGGAAGTTTGATGCACTGTTCATCACTGAAACCTGGTCCACAGAAGACTCACTCTCTGACCTAGATGAAGCCTGCCCAGACGGGTTTAAAGGGTTCCTTAAACCTCGAGTTGGTAAAAAGGGCGGGGGCTTAGGTATCCTCCACAGGGACAACTTGGATTTTAACATCTTTCCCATAGACGAAGTAGAGGGACTAGAACTGCTTGGGTTTCAGTTAAAGGCCAGGAAAGAAAACATGGCCACAGGAGTCCTCTGTTACAGACCACCTACGGCAGTAACCTCTGCCCTTCCATCTTTCCTTGATAATATCTCCAACCTGTGGATCACGCACAATAATCTCTTTCTGTTGGGAGACTTTAACTTCTGGGCAGAAGAAAATCTGTCAGTAACATACAAGGAATTGCGCAATACCTGTGAAACCATCGGCCTTAAACAGCAGGTCGTTGGCCCTACACACTTAGCAGGCCACACCCTGGACCTTATATTTTCCCCTGAAAATCTTACCTCAGTAGAGGAAATCACCCCTCTCTGTTGGACTGACCACTCACTGATTACTTTTTATCTGCAGTTGGCCAAAAGTTGTTCCCTCGCCAAGCCAGCAGTAAACTCAGTAGAAGGTAGAGCTTGGAATACGGTCCTCGAAATCAAAAACAAACCCTTTATTAAAACCTCATACTTTTCATCAACAGACTCGGCGGAGGTGAATTATAATAGATTTAAAAGGGAAATTATAAAAAGTCTAGACGAGACTATACCCCTGACTACCCAGAAGAAATCAAAAAAGCACTCAGCCCCTTGGTACGACCTCACGTTGAAAAATGCCAAACTTAAATGTAGGCAATTGGAAAGGAAATGGAGACGCCATTACCTTGAGGGGGATAAGCTCATTTTAAGAAATGCATTGAACGAATATAAAAACAAACTAAGGAAGGTTAGAGCAAATTACATCTATGGGCAGATCATCGCGGCCCCTAACAAAGCGAGGAAAACCTTTGAAATTCTCAAAGAATTCACCGACCCATCCCGCCTCAAGCAAGTGATCACACCGTCACAGACACTGTGTGACAACCTGTCGGAATACTTCGACAGTAAAATCCCAACCATTTTGGAAGGGATCAATAACATACCAGTAGTTAAACACTTGAATGCACATTCCCACAGCCCCGATCAACCAAAACTATCTCTTGCCCCTCCCTCCTTAGATCTTCTCCCAGCCGGGTTACCACTGGTGACACTCACTAGATTGGACCCTATCTCCAGTGAAGCCTTTAAAACCTTGTATAGAGCTATAAAATCAGGATCCCCGCTGGACCCCATGCCTCCAAAGCAGTGGCTAGTATGGGAAGAAGAGTTGGCAGGCCCTCTTCGACAACTCTGCAATCATTCTCTGGAAACCCAGAAGGTACCTGACTGCTGGAAGAAAGCAAAAGTAAAACCATCGTTGAAAAAAGCTCTCTCTGACCCCGCCGACATGACTAATTTTAGACCTATCTCCCTTCTTCCTTTCCCTATAAAAATCTTGGAAAGGCACATAAGTTCACTATTATCACAACATCTAGAAGACTCTGCATGGCTTGAGGAGGAGCAATTTGGATTTCGTCCTGGTCATGGAACCGAGACCGCCCTTATCTGCGCAGCCGATGAACTATGGAGGACCACCGATAATGGACAATCGGCCGTCCTTGTCCTCCTAGATCTATCGGCTGCATTCGACACGGTTAACCATCACATTCTCATATCCAGGCTCTCAGCAGCGGGTGTGGGGGGACCAATGCTAAACTGGCTAAAGTCATACCTGTATAACCGCTATCAAGCCATATCATTCCCCCCGTTCTGTTCCAAATTTAGAAAAACAACACATGGTGTCCCCCAGGGCTCTTCCCTTAGCCCTACTTGTTTAATGTCTACATTAAACCTTTGATCACACTCATAAAAACCTATAATGTTAAATTAATCAACTACGCGGACGACACCCAACTAATTTTGTCATTGAATAATAACCAGGAGGATACCATCAGAAACTTTCAAGCATGCATTCTTGGCATCCTTGATTGGATGAATTCCAATTCACTGAAGATGAATGGAAATAAAACAGAATTTCTCTGCTGCTCCTCCAACAAAATTCCGGTGTCCCTACCATCGAATTTCTGGCCGCGACCCATGGAAAAGCCCTCGGGCAATCCTGTGGCAGTACGAAACCTGGGTGTGACCATCGACCTAGGACTATCTTTAGAAAACCAAGTGAATAAAATCACCGGAACCTGTTTTGCTCTGTTACGTGCTCTTAGGAAGCTATACCCTCTGCTCGATATACCTGCCAGGTCATTGATCTCCAGCGGGGTAATACTAAGTAGGCTGGACTATTGCAACACCCTGTTGCTAGGAGCCCCTAGTTACCTTCTAAGAAAGTTAGAACGTATTCAGACCATTACTGCCAAATTGACACTGAACAAACCCCGATATTCATCCGCCACAGAAGCCTTGAAGGAGCTTCATTGGCTACCTGTTAAGCAGAGAATAGGGCATTACATAACAAAGGGCCAATACTTCTTCAAAATAAAATAAAAAAGTACACCCCCGGCAGGAACCTCCGCTCTACTAAAGGTAACTATGCCCAGGAGATTAGGTATAAGAAAGTTAGACAAGGAGGACGCACCTTCACGGTTAACGCGGCCTGGCTAAGGAATAGACTTCCAGCCTCCCTACGTTCTCAAACTGATTTACAAAAATTCAGGAAGGCACTGAAGACCTGGTTATTTCCCCACTAGTGGCCACTGCTTAGCTTTCCATCTGCTATATCTTACACAATAGTTCAGCGCCAGGATACCATTTTTGGTCACAGTGAGCTCTATAAATAACCCCTACAATACAATACAATACAACCCTATATGCCCACGGGGACTCGGGTAATAAACAAAATATAACCAAGACAGTTGTGCCGTGGGGCTCATTTGCATTTTTATCTATAAGGTGATGAGACCAATCACTATTCTAATTCCAATATGTAACTTTTACTGTGTAGGTTCAAATACATTCATATAATATATCAAAACAAAGCCTCTTCTTTCTCTGTTTCAGATTCAGTAGTTTATCTAATTCAGATGCAGTGGATTATATGCAGTGGAAACATAATGCAGAAGACCAACAGTCGTGTTTGGAGCATGACTAGGTCCTGATATGGCCCGTCAAGTGATTACAGGTTGAAACATCAAAAGTCAATGACTTCACTAGGGCTTTGTCCGATGGCTATGCAGCCTCGTCAGGCCTTCCTTGGCCTTGCCCTACTGAGGATTTTCGACTTTCATTTCAGAGATTAAGCCAGAAGGTAAACGTTTCAACTGGGTCGAACCTGATTTCTGTATCCATCTCACGCTCAATTGCGGTCATCCTTAAATCGCACCTAGGTGCCGGTCAAGCACAACAAGATGATCACAGTCGGTGCTTAAATCTTTTTAGCACTAATTTTATTTATAATCTAAAAATTCCTATCTCCGGTTCCCTTTATTGGATTGTTGTCATTTCGGTGTCAGTTTGTTCATTGCATTATTCTCTAATTGTATCAATTGGAATGGGGTTCTTATTGTGTTATGTGGTTGATTTTTTAACTGTGTTGATACTTCTAAATGCTTTACACATTCTCTTAAGTTAAGCCTGTCTGCTTCTGTGACATAGCTACCTGAAGTTCAGCTCAGATTTTAATTACTAAAACCTTTACTGGACCTAACAAGAGTAGTGACATTATTACTTGAGGTGGACTACCATCCAGCTGAGCTAATAATCCACTTTCTCACACTGGTGTTCAGCAGTGGGAACCAGACTTTTTAGGAGTTTAACAGTCCCACTCAGCTATACAATTAGACACTATACAACCCTACATTAAACTGAAAGCAAAAATTGATTATTGAGTTGAATGGGCCTTAGGTCTTTGATTGAGTCATTTGTGATTTTTCCAAACTATTTTTTATTACAATTTTTGCACCTTTTTAAAATTTGAAGTGAATATGGAGTTGGATGTGGCTATCCCGACAACTCTCATAGTGGTCAAGATTAAAGCCCTATGCAGAGAAAGGAAATTTAAGTTGGGAAGGTGGACTAAGAAATCACCCTCCAGGCCTGGGAAGAAGCCTGACAAGCGTGAATCCCCTCTGATGATGACACAATGGATGTAGCCCAGGAGGATGAAGAGGCAGGAGACCACGTGTCCCAAAATGGATTTTCTGGTGTACCATCCTAGACTGGGAGAGAAGCAGGCTCTGCCAGCACAAGCACATCTGAACTGGCCATCTGCCAGTTGAGGCTCACCAACATGCAATCAGCAAGGGAGCTGCCATTCAGGCTGACAATTATAGAACTAGAGGACAACCAATTTGCACTGGAGGAAAGGAGACTGGCCTTGGGAAGTAGAAGGTCAGCTTTGGATTCTTGCAGTCTAAAGAAGATGGTGGAAGCAATGGTGAGGTGTCTACAAGGGGGCCACATACCCCTCTCTTGCCCAAGAGTATTGTTCCTAGCTTTGCGGTGGGGGACAAAATTGATAAATGGTTTGCCTCCAATGAAAGAGCATTGAGAATGTGCAGTGTGTTCCAACAGCACTAGGGAGTCTTACTGGGAAACTTTATTTATTTATTTATTTATTTGAGTTTTATATAGCGCTGGCTAGACCCGGAGGTATCAGAGCGCTTAACATGAGGATCAGAGTTACAGGTTAACATGTTACATTTGTTTAAGAGCAATCAAAACATAGGAAACAAAGAAAAAGGGCAGAGTTACAGAAAATTTGTTATGGGAGGGGGAGGGAAGGGAGAAAACAGGGAGACGGGGAGAAACTGTGCCCAATGTCCGGCTGGGTAGGTGACGGCTGAGGGGATGAACCAGGGCCGATCTCCTCAATAGCTGAACCAAGCAGCTCCACCGGGCGTCGGACATAATGCTCGGACTCCGCTGTCAGGATAGTGATCAGGTATACTCAGAGAATGTCAGAGTAGCGCGGGGGGGTTGGAGGGGGTGAGAAACCATGGTCCGAATGAAATCCAGACGCCATCTTGAGGTCAGGCACTGTCAGTCACTGTGAAAGGGTCCAAGTTGATCTTATTGAATCAGAAGAGGTTGTCACAGGTGAAGGCACGCAGCGTAGTCATTTCGCGGCAGATATGTGACTTCGGGGTTTCGCTTCATCAGCCTAGGGCATGCCCTTCATTAGTCTCGGGGGGCCACGCCGTGTTGTAGCTCCTTGGGTTGCCTCCATTCGTAGCCCCAGTCTTCTCGTGGACGGCCGCCTCATCAAGGAAGTATGAGGAATGAGCTCAATGGCGGCCATCTTAGGGTCAGGCAAACGGTTATTGGTCCTGTTATTTAGTGGTGTGGGTTGCTTTCACTGTCCGTTCTTCACAATATGATCTCCAGACGTCCCACTGGTTATTTTGCTGGCGTCAGACCTATGTCACAAGTTATCCTTTTAAAGGGATGGAACTTTGGATCCCCTCGCCGTCATTTTGGGGTCAGGCGGGGCGGGAATGGATCCACCCCCTGCCCTGTGTGTCCCCAATGCCTCCCCCCAGCCGGCGCGGGGTCCCGGCGACTATGTCTCAAGGCAGGGGACCTACGCTTACCTCCTCTTAATCGCCGCTCTTCCAGGCCCTCCTGCAGAGTTTGAAGTTTGCCCTCGCGCCTCCCGGAGCTTACTTATGCCCCCGCCAGCTCCCCGCAGATGCAGAATAGTCAGTCCGCTCTCTGCCGCAAGGTCAAAGGCAGCAGTCCACACCTCAGGCCACCAGCAGCAACGACAAGCCCCGCTTCAGGGCTCTCGACAGGCGCCCCCGGCTCCTCCGGTGGAGCCTTCCCCAGCAAACATACGGATTCACTGGTAGCAAACCCGTGTGCCGACCTCTGGGCAGATGCTTGATTCTCTGCCTCCTCCGACTATCCGGCAGATCCAGAGCTACGTGCAAGCACTTCAGGCCTTCCTCCCCGGATCTCTGAAAATGGCGCTCTGAAAATGGCGCTACCGTCTGACCTGGCCCTGTCCGTTTCGGGGCTCGCTGCGCTGTCTGGGCCACCGTCCGCTGCCCCTCTCTGAAGCGCGGACTAGCTCCTGTCGGTTCCCGATTATTTCCTCTCCATTCCGAGTTGGTGCCGCCCTCGGAAACCCCAGGATAATGCTGGCTGCAGCGCCAGGCCGCTCGGACTCCGCACACGGCACCTCGAACAAGCCTCGACTGAAGATCTCGAGCCAGATGCGGGGGAGCCGGAGAGAGGAGGACCGCAGACAGAACGTGCCCCCAGGTGAGCAAAAGGTTCGAAGGGGGGTGTAGAATATCGGGGATTTAAGCCAAACAGGCTATCCCTAGCCGGGAGCTCCCATCCGGAGCTCCTCACCCGACGGCCATCTTGAAGATACCTTGGGGCAACACTGGGTGGGATACACTCCTGATTTTAGAAGAGGGGGCAGCTGACTGCTACAGTCATATGAAGGATGCACCTGTGTAGCTGTTTTGTCTCACACCTGAAGATTACCAAAAGAAGTTTTAGGACACACACAAAGACATACAACAATCCTGGGTTCACTTTGTAGATGTCTCTATAAAAGCAATGGAGGTCTAGGTGAAAGTCAATACACTCATTACTTATAATTAAGGCTCCTGGTTTTCCGTTTAAACGGATTTTTACATATAAATACAGACAGAAAACGTTTTTTTCTTTGTCTGTATTTATATATAAAAACGGAAAAATACTGACAAACTAAATGCTCCTGCTGCCTCTGTGCTCCTCTGGAAAATCCGTGTCTGAGGCACACAGGGGCTGCAGAAAGAAATATGAAACTGCTGCAGTCAAACTGCCACTCTGGAGAGGGGTGAACAAGTGCAGTGGAGAGTTCCGTGTCTGCAGAACAACAGCTTTCAATATTCAGTGCTTCATTTTTTAGGCAAACCAAAATTACAATGTAAAACATTTAGGAAACGCAAATGGCCCTTTAAAAATATATGTCTTAAGCAGCATTTATGCACAAAGTATCTGCTCTCTACCATGAAGTGATTGTGCAGACCATTAAAATCATAGAAACCCTGTTGAAAAGGGCTAGTTCTGCCTCATTAAAAGGCCTGTGACTCTTGCCCACTGTGGATAGCTGCAGTCCTATGACTTTTGAATTTCGGTAGCTCTTGCTGCACCAGTGTTCACATCCAGTTCCCTTCGTATCTTGAAGGTGACCCATATTAATTTGGTGAAAAGGCCCCTCCCTCATCGTGGTGCTCACGCAAAAACTCGTCTACAGACAGCAGCAGCCCTTTCACAAA
Organism: Calotriton arnoldi; assembly: GCA_963921515.1. Classification (NCBI taxonomy): domain Eukaryota; kingdom Metazoa; phylum Chordata; class Amphibia; order Caudata; family Salamandridae; genus Calotriton; species Calotriton arnoldi. Next base: position 1,149,963 of record CAWUFW010000188.1, read on the forward strand.
GAAAAGTTTCAAAATAAAACAAATAGGTACCACCAAAAGGTTAATTCATGTTTGGGTCGTCAGCAAGTAGTCTGCGTTCTAATGGTAGGAGAGAGGACCTCCCAAAGTCTGGGCCCTGGAAAAGACTCTCTGAATGTTTATGTCTTCAAGCAGACACTCTGTGATGGCTGATAGAATGCAAGTAAAGGAGGGAGTAATGCTTTGACTTTTTGCCAGACAGCTGCGCAAACGAGACCTAATCAATAACTCTAATTCATGCATCTTTTCTTAGAGGACAGGCAAGACATTTGTTCCCAATATGTAAAGCGCACTTAGCATGGGCGCCAATTTGAAAAATAGTTACAACAACCTATAACAACCGAGTGCAAGTGTGCATGTCTATTTAAATAAATGTGGAAAAATACTAGCTGCAACGTCTTCTTTTGCTTGCGACAAAAATAAATGTGGATAAATACTGATAAAATGACCAAAACATAAATATGGATAAATACAGACGGAAATGTTAAAAAAATAAATACCATAAAACCGGGAGCCCTACTTATAATGGACGATATAATCTTATCATGAAGGAGCGCATCTTGAATAATTGTCTTTCAGAGTAGGCCTGGGTACAATTTTATTTACACCTGAGTAATCCGAGTAATTTTGCATTACTCTTTTGACATGAAATTACCACAAATTATGTGATTATGCCCGTTGGCATAATTATGAACAATTTGGTACAAAAATCCTACCACATGAGCACAGCAACAACAAGCTTAGTGAAAGCAATTAGATGTTGGCTGCTGCTGTTCGCATTCTGTTGCATTTAGCACTATTTTCTTAGACCAAAATTCATCCTTGGGTCCATTTTGGATGCAAGGTTGCATTTTGTGCTAAGGAAATAGTGCTAAATGTTGGGTGATGCTATCATGTAATTCTGCATAACCTCATGTCATTTTTATGTGATTTTGCATAATTATACTACAGCAAATTATGTGTGTTATGCCCACCTCTAATTAAGTGTTAAACCACCATCTAGTGGTTTCCAAGTTATCTGACCCCATGCAGCTTGATAACGCTGCTGACGTGTGAGTGTGCGCTAGGGTGTCTCTAAAGTCCCATGTAAGTGATCCCAAGAAAGGAGGTTCAACCCCGCCTCAGGCAAAAGAGGTAACCAACAAGGATAAAAAGAAGGATTTGTCACAAGTGCCCAAAGGCCTCCTCAGGAGGGGCAGTCCCCTGCCTTTTACAAGCCCAAGTGGGATGGTTACAAGGGGAAGAAACCTTTTGACCCCATGAAGGATGTGGTGTGGCTGGACTGCTACAAACCTGAACATACAAAGGAGACTCAGGGTCCAAATTTATAGTCTGGCAGACAGCCTGTTTTTCTGCCAGGGCAACAAAGTAAATTACTCTGACGTCCTGGTGGAGATACCGTCCGTCAGATTTAGAAATGAACGCCAAGCAGGCGGTCACTTCTCAAAGCATTGCCTGGAACCACCATTACTGTGGTTCCTGTCAATGTTTTTTGCAGTTTGGTGCAGGGCTCCTGGCAAGGGGACCATTTAACAGCTTTTGCTGTCCCTTACTGACAGGATTTCCATAGCAGTGACAGGTAATGAAAACTGACCTCTTATTCAGACCATCTAGATTAGATGGGTGGAATTAGATGTCTGACTCCAAAGGCATTTACTCTGCAGGGCCGCCAAGAGGGTTTAATCATGGTGGAGATGAAGTAGTCTCAGCCGTGATTAAACCAAAGGTCAGCCGCATCTATATTTAGTGGGTGGACAATTATGATGGTGTAAAGCATTCTCCTTCACGACAGAGTATGCTTACTGCCAACACATAAACTGGGCCCTCAGTCCAAAAAGTCCACCATTGTTGAGCAGTCCCAAGGGATTCCAAGTGTAGGAATTGGGATGGACATTTGCCCAGGGCAAACCAGGGGTTAGACTAGAGCCCCCTTTAGTTCCTGCAGATTGAGTGGATGTTGAATCCCTGGCCGCCTTATCCCACAGAATTGTAAAATACAAACAATGGCCAATTATTAACTGGATCAAAGTAGAGACTCTAAGGGATAAGGAGCCAGCATGATCACAGTGGTGGACTGGCTGGTTTCCCCAGAGCAGATTATCACAGATGTCCTCCATACCGTAGTCTATACTGACAATGAGGTGAAATTTTATCCCATAGAAATAGTCATCTTCGGTCGGGAAGAGATTCATCACCTGAGGAAGGTAGGGGCTGATTAGGATGGCACCCTATCAGGAATTGGGGAACGCCCGATAGGCTGTCGGCGGTCCTGACATAGGCATTTCAATGTGAGTGGCACCACGGCGGTCACAATGCATATATTTTGTATTGCAGTGGTTGCTACTAGCTGCAGCACCCACCACAAGACAAAAAGGGGTCACTGCACATCCAGTGCTCACATCAGAGGGCCAGTGGGGGAGGGGAACCTGCTACGGGCCCCCAGATTCCCTTTCCGCCAGCCTTTTCATGGCGGGTTAACCGCGATGAAAAGGCGGGCAGAAAGGGACATTGTAATCCCTACGGTGGTACATGGCAGACACCGCCACCATGGTAGGGACTACAGCCCTCTCTGCCACACCGGCGGGCTCAAGGAGCCCATCAGATGCGTGGCGGTCGGTCTTGCCGACGGCCAGCAAACCGCCCGCCATCCTAATGTGGCAGGTGGGAAACTTGCTTAGGATGACCTAGAAGCCTCTTCTTGAGCTGAGGTGGACAGGAAGGCTCATGCAAAAATGTTGGGTTTTTCTGACCGGGTGTGTTTTCAGGCACAAGTGCTAACACAGTCTGTCAGGGAAGACAAGGGAGAGTGGAGTCTGGGACGATGGCCTAGGTTCCCACAATCAGGAAGAGCATGAGGCATGGGAAACCAGCTTCACAACTTCCATCGCCCCAGAAGTGAAATGACATCCTGAGGAAGGACCTGGAGCCTAGAAAGGAGGCAGAGGAATCTACCCTGAGAGTCCTGCCAGAGAACTCTGAGTTGCACGGGGCAGAAAGACCATCCAGGGAGGAATTCTGTCAAGCAAAGAGAACTTGGCCAACGCTTGAAGGCATTTAGAACCAGGCTGAAGTCCAGGAGCATGGGGATACCAGTGGAGCCCATAGGAATATTCTGGGAGGAAGGTGCCATATACAGTGAGGCTAGGAACCCAATGTCTGGACAATCAAGAGACTGGTGGTCCCTCAGTACTACAGGAACATTCTCTTAAGCTTAGCCAATGATATCCCCTTGGCTGGGCAGATCAAAACCAGGGACTGGTTGGTACTCCTTTTGAGAGGGTCCCAGAGAGGGTCCCAGATAAACAATTTAGTAAAAATTATTTTACACATTAAAAACATTAATAATTATTCATATTATAATTCTAAACAAACAAAAACCTAATAATATAAATTATAACAATATAAATTAAATTATAAAATAACATTTAATACATATACTATTCCCACAACAATTTATACAAAACTAAGCAAACTATTATAGTAAATATATAAACGTACTACTCCCACTTCACGCAACACAAAAATAATAAAACTAGGTAAAATTAAAAAAATCTCCCTCTAGTAAATGCAACAGTAGTGAAAGTGTTTGATTGCGGATAGGTAATATTTACTATAACCATTCCAGCCAGTACAACAGTAGGGAAACTGTTGGAGTGCATAGGGGTAACATTTACTATTCCCACTCCAATCAGTACAACAGTAGAGAAAGTGTTGGATTGTGGAGGAGTAACATTCACTTTTCCCAATCCAATCATTCCAACAGTAAGGAAACTGTTGGATAGAGGAGGGGTAAAATTTACTATTTCCACTCCAATGAATGAAACAATAGGGAAAGTGTTGTATTGCGGAGGGGTCAAATTTACTATTCCCACTGCAGCCAATACAACAGTAGGGAAACTGTTGGATAGAGGAGGGGTAAAATTTACTATTCCCACTCCAATAAGTCAAACAGTAGGGAAAGTGTTGGATTGCGGAGGGGTAAAATTTACTATTCCCACTCCAGTCAGAACAACAGTAGAGAAAGTGTTGGATAGCAGAGGGGTAATATTTTATTTTCTCACTCCAATCAGTACAATAGTAGGGAAAGTGTTGGAAAGCGGAGGGTTAAAATCTACTATTCCAGCTCCAGTCATTACAACAATAGGGAAAATGTTGGATTGTGGAGGAGTAAAATTTACGATTCCCACTCCACTCAGTACAATAGTAGGAAAATTGTTGGATTGTAGAGCGGTAAAATTTACTATTAAAAACAAACTAAATATCTTGAACAAAATAAAATTATTTCCAAAACAAAGTAAATAAGGAAAAATATAAATATGTTGAAAAAAAATACAAATATATTTAATATAAAAAATTAAACATATTACAATATTAAATACATATCACAAATACCTAAAAATATTATTATAAATTAAAAAAATATATTTTTCATCTAAATAACCCTTTTTATTTAGAAATTATTTATTAACAGAAAAATATGTTTTACATAAATTTAATTTACTAACTTCCCACCCTATAACCCCAAAAAACTCACAACCTTTACCTTGAACATAACTTTAAAAACCCAATATTTGCACTATTAGTATTAATATTTATCAACAAACCAATTATCATTAATTAAATATTAATTATTAATGAATTAAAATTAAAGTACTTCCCACAAACAGACAGCAAACTCATAAAAGTTAACAAAAAATTATTTACACAATCAACATAATTAATTATCAAATTAATAATAAATATTAATGTTAAAAAAAATATGAATTACTTAAGAATACTTTACTTACCCACCCAGACCCCTACAAAACCCACAATCCACATCGAAAATCTTTTTTTTTAAATTGTAATTGCACAATTACCAACATTAATTAACAATTAAACAAATATTATTTATTAAAAATGTAGGGCCTCCGCCCGACACCGTCTCGGAATCGGAACCGACCGACTTGCGGTCGGCGGTTCCGACCGACAGATTATGATGCGACCGAACACTGTTCAGTCGGAGTCCCATTGTTCCCTATGGGAGCTCGTGTTCCGCCCAACAACGGGCCGTAACACAGGCTCCTATGGAGAAATGGGGTGTTTGCGTAAAGCCCTGCACCCTGTTGCAGGCACCCCACGATGCCTGCAACACAGTGCAGGGTTTTATAGGAAGGTCCCTTTGGTACCCCCTCGGCCATCAACCAGAGGCCGCGGAGCCCCCAAAGTCACTTTGCGACAGACTTTTTGTTTCGGAGAGGCCAACTCAGAAAGGATGTTGGAAATCGGCATCGTAATCCCTCGGTCGGATATGCTGCCCATAGGGGTGTACGATGCAGTTACGACCAACACGAATACTCTGAGAGCCATTTGGAACAGGTTCAGAATAACCGCGCGGTTTACATTCCGACCGCGAACATCGTAATCGGGCGGGTGGAATGCAAACCGACCGAGTCAGTCAGAAGGGCTCTGATGTGGTCGAGAAGATTCTGACTGTCGGGAGGAGGCTTTCCGCCCGACATCCTAATCAGCGCGTAAATATTAATTCATTAAAATGAATTAACTTCCCACCCTTTACCCCTATAAAACCTACAACCCACACCTAAAATTAAACTAAAAAAAATATATTACACAATTAAAATAATTAATTGTCAATTAAATAATTAAAAGTATTTAACAGCTAATTATTAATTAATTAAAATTAATTTACTCCCCACCCTTTGCCCCTATAAACCCTGCACCTAAAAAAAGAATCAGTCAACAATTAATATAACTAATTATCATTTAATTACTAAGGGGCCCATTAGGATGGCGGGCGGAAGCACCACCGCCGTGCTGGCGGATGGAAAAACCACCAGTTACCGTCCGCCCGCCGCAGCCCACACGCCCACCCAATTAGGATGTGAAAAGTCAGCCAAACACCGCCCGTAAGCCAGCGACGCCGCCCGCCATCAAAGTGCGCCCATTCACGTAGCGGCGCGGCACAATGGAGACACACCGCCCGACGGAATCATGTACCACCCGGCGTACAAATTACGATGCCACAACCAAACAGCTCCCCCGGCTAAGAGACACCGCACGTGAAAGCAAGGCGGAAACCCGACCGCACAGTACGGATACCAAAGAGGCAGACCACCCGAGCATGAATCCAGCACTGCAGGCCCTCCCCATGCTCTACCTGATGCAGAACCTAGGAGTCAACGCACCGCGGAGACGCAGGTAGGCAGACACACAACAAGGGCACGCAAACACCGCACACAGTGCAAGGGCGGAAGAACTGTACATGGCCCCCCCCGACACCCCTGCATGGACGCAACACATCCACCACTGCACCCACAAATGTCACATCGGGCAAATTGTAACAACTCGCAACAACCGGGGACACACCACCTGGGACCAGGAACTAACGTCCCCGTCACGGCCCCGCAGTGCAGCGGCGACGACGCAGCCACAAATGCGCACAACGCATAGGCCAACGGCAGCGCCATGTATGCGCCGCACACAAACAACACAGGGTCACAACCAAACACCACACACACCAGCCCCACCCAGAACGCACATGTCACGTGACAGTCCTGCCACAGTCATGTCGCCAACCGGCAATTCACTGTTGCCAACCTGACGTCACACAACTGACCCGAACATGTCAGTGATGTCACGCCAAGTTAGGACACACCCCTGTGTGCAAAACATGGCGAAGCACACAGCGGCGGCAACATCACCCAGCAGAATATGGACCCCGTCGGAAAAAAGTACGCCAGTACCACACAGAAACACCGATACCACCCTGCACCCAATACCAAGACATGCAATACGTAACATCAAAGATCCCGGGGGACCGACAACAGGTGGCTCCAATTACAACACCCACACACAAGGCCCAACGTATAGCGGAAACGCAGCGTGCCGCCCACACACGGGAGAGGAGATAGCACTGAATGGCCTTCCATACCCACACCGAAACCACAGCTCAACTATTCAAGCAGGACAACACAGTCATTATTAAAAAAAAAGCCCAACACAGGCATGCAGAGGGAACCGTCCACTGGGCAGATAGCGCATAACACGAAAGAACATTCCGAAGGGAAAACAAAAATGATACCACTCCCCATGTGGTTCACATGCAAGTTATCGGGAAGGAGTCAGACACCACTGACCTTGACCATTCATAGAAGCATGTGGGATGAGGGCCCGTGTCCTTCGCACAAGCTACTATAACCCAAGCCCTGCCACCCTACGACCATAACAGAATTCCCAGCAACGTCGGAGGTTGCACTCTGCAGACTGCACAGACAGCCGGAGCACGCCATCACATCGCCCTTCAGCAAAATGGCACTTGCACCACACCTACCCAACTACGCCGGACAGATGAAGCTGTACAAACATTACCTGATACAGATATTGGGATGTGAAAATCTGGCCTTGCTGAACGTAAGTTACCGACTAACTTACCGCATCGCATTGTTCAGCTGCGTCATCCCCGTCTTCTACTGTCGGAGGTGTCCTTTCCACTATCCTGTGGATTTATGTCTCTCCAACCCTGCATGTCCAATGGCGGACCTGGTACAACTGTTCAACCCCCTGGACGTCCACGACAGGGTCTGTTCAGCCTATGGGGGCATGGCGTATGTGGCTGCAATCGGACCCACACTGCAATGGGACCACTGTGCCTCCACACGACGGATTCTGGATCACAGTTTCATCAAATGTCATCCAACATGTCCCATCATGCTCCTACAAGGGACAACTTACGACCAACACCTTGACAGCCACCATCCGCTGCATTGTATGGCATCCATGTTTACCACCAATGCCATGGAAGCCCTGCTGGAAGGTATCGCATTCCTGACAACCTGTCAATTCGTTGGGCCCCGATGCAACACCCGCAATTGAACAATGATGTCCCACACCGTACCCATGCCTGGCATCCGCACGGACTGAGCAGTTACCAGTACAACAACTATACCACACAACCTGCAACTAACACCACACCATCAACTACACTCCCATGACATCGGATATTTTCGGGACATGCACTCTGTACCTCATCACATCCAGCAACTCTGCATGAACAGGGGGAGGCAGAGGCATGGGATTTGTGTATGGCAACCACATGGACATAACTGCACGTACAACTATGCCATAATATGTATCCTGCGCCCATGAACATATGCACCGGTGAGTGGACAGTAATCGTTCGGCTGTAGTATGTGAGAGCTGTCACCTCACCTCCCTCTGAACTTCCGTGCCAGGACTTTTGCATGGACAACAAGTGCATCCGCCAACAACATGACCCCAGTGACTGTGTCATGTCCAGTAGCCACCACATTGCAACAACAAGTGGGACGCCGTTGCATGCACGTAAGCCCATGCCCTGATGTCACCTCCACGCACGTGTGTATGAGTAACCATAGCAGCAAACCTGTAACATGGAACTGAGATGTACTGTGCCCATGATGTCAAGCGGTCTGGTAGGCGAAATGTATACTGTCTGTGTCAAAGTTAGCAGCTCCACAGTAATTAGCAAATGTACATTAGCACAGCAACGGCTAAGCAGTTGTAACTCTGAAGCACACATCCCACAGTCAACAACTAATGACATGTACCCCTACACCCTATGCTATGTGTAATCATGCTGAGTATATCCTCCACATGCATTTCGCTGCCAGTAGTGTCCACTATACTGCATCACAGAGGACATAAGTCCCAAAACATGGCTTGAAGCAAAAATGTGTCTCTGCTGATTCATTTCACAAGTACGAATGAGAGAGGATGAGAGTGTGTGAAGTACACGGCAGTCGTGAGATGACCATGTAGTCCACTGTCATTGGATGTCAACGAAAATGAGTAGCCGCAACAGTGGCCACAGGGAAATACCACAGCTCGTGGAGCAGGACTTGTCACACTCTGAAGTCGCCCGAAAGATCATCACATCAACACTGACGGCCTGCTCACTACAAAGCACAGTCATACACATGTTTACAATGACCCACACAGTCTGACCACACACTCAGCAACAAAAAGTGGGAGCCACGCTAAAGCATGTCACAGCAATGCCTGACAAAACACACACACGACATCAGAGTGGGTGGGCAGAACTGCACAGTGAGCAAGAACTGCTGAAATGCTGACATGCACAATTGGACTAGACACAATCTTGACAGTCACACACCCTGCACACACACACAACGTCTGAACCATAACAAGTAGGAGTCAGCCTGAACTGCAAGGACACACCCACACACCGCATACTGTGCAACATACAACACACCCATCACATCATATACAAAGACCTCAGCACGGTAACAAACAGCCACCATGTCCCGGGGTGACATATGTGTGCAGTCGACATGGACACGACACACACATACCACAATCACACACCACACACCACCACCTCCCAAATGCACACATTGAAAGTAAGCCATGTACCCAGTCACAATATCCATCACAGCCACCACTGTCTCAGAAGGAGATGGGTTAGTGTGCCTACCAATCTAACAGGATGCCAGTACGAATCGGTGCTGTATGTGTGCAACGGGACAGTTGCAGGTCCGGCCCTGAGAGAGTAGCACAACTGTGGATGACACACATGTGTCATGTGAAGCGGGAGTTACGCTTGGCTCAGGTGGGTGGGTGTGACGGGTAGGTGCGCACATGCAATGTTGAAACACGCTGTGTTGGGAGGATTCCGGAACAGTACATTGCTGCTCTCCTGGGAATTTGTAAAGACCACCTGTCTGGGGATGAATGTGAACTCGTGTGTGCACAAAAGGCGGGCACACGATCAATGCTGCATCAGGTGTAGACGTCATCCCACCCTCCGTGGACATGCTGGATACTGCTGTGCGTCCGCCAGGCCCTTGCCAAGGCACTCACATCCCCTGTCGACCAGGTGTATCCCCAACATTGTCCACCTGCACAGGCAATCCAGGGCACGGGATGGCAGTGGAGCATGGTGGGTGAGATGTCATGGCACGCTCCTCCTGGACACATCACGCAGGCAACACATCCTCAATTAGTAGTATGGCACAAGTCTAATGGAAGTAGTGGGGGGACGCACACATCACAAGCAGGAGTGACGTCACGGAAGGTGGCTCGCACCATCTCACTCATTGCCTATATCCCCACACACGTTACATGCCATTGCAACAGAGAAGCCAGCGCGTGCATAAGCAGCTCCAAGCTCGCCCCCGAGAGGCCAAAGAGTGAATGTGTGGGTCCATGAGCTCCAGTTGGACGCGGCCTGGGCCGCTAGGGCAGCTAAAGCCTCTGTGTGTTGCAGGTGGTGTATCCGGACTGCGGAGCATGTCATGCATTGTCAATGTTGCCCGGGTCTCGAGTCGGGGCACCACGCAGGTGGACGGCGTCCCGCCACTTATTATGCCGTGAGACAGACCACTTGTTCAACTGGACCCACACATACACTCCTTGGCCTCTCTGGGGCGAGCTTGGAGCTGCTTGTGCATGCGCTGGCTTCCCAGGTGCTAACGCATATATTGGTGAGCGAGGGGAGGCCATGAGGACAGGGTAAAATATGACTGTTTGACTTCCAGTCAGTTCAAGGAATGACCCTGATGTGGTCATGAAAAGACGTGTCTCGTGTGTATTGCAACTAGTAGATAAGCCGATGAACTTCCCATGTCTTGCATGTAGCCCCGCACCTAGCCCCGCCCACTCTACACATTAAAATGAGTACCAGCACCACATCCTTCCCATTCGAAGCACTGACTGGGGGTGATAACCATTGGACAGTCTTGTGTAGTCCACCCATGCGTACATGTGGGCCCTCCATGATCCATGTCACCTGCGGCAAAGTGATGTCATGGGCAATGACGGAAGTGAGGAGAGCTGTCTGCCCCACGCACAGATGACGCATCAGCGCAACAGACCCAGCACTGAGGGCAGCAGGAGTCACATGTGCAGGGGCAGCTGTGCCTGGTGTGAAGGCACATGCATATAGACAGCACATCGACCAATGTGTAGTCTGCCCACATCTACTGTCCATTGTCAGGCGGACCTAGCAAAAGTTCACAAGGCAACACATCTGTGTTGGTGTACCCACTGTGACCAACACTGCGCAACAACCAACGTACTCGCCCTGCGCATGGCCCACCCCGCAACGGTGGTCACATTCAGTGGCACTATCTCACACACACATCCCTTTCACGAGGCATGGTGTGACCAATGTACAGGGCTGAGTTTGCGCTCATCCGGAGAGTGCTGAACAGGTGACACATGTAACCCACTAGTCATTCTGTGTTGTCACCTACTGGCATTGTGCAGTCAATGTGCAGGCCAGGCCTGCTGGGACTGAGAAGGGCAGCATGGCCCCAGCCTGACATGCACACGAGCAACAAGTGCACTGAGACCTGCATTGCCAATTGTCTGTGTCACTGGATGTCTGACATGAAGTTGCCATGTACCACCACTCGGGAGGGACAGACATGTCAAAGCGCCCGAGAGCTCACATACCACTGCCACCTGCAGTCAGCATGGTGAGCAGTGCATGTTTGAACACCACAGGCTCTGACTCATAGTGCTGCGGATCAACGACATGTGTGACCCCCACATGCACTCCCACACACGCTGCAGTTGTCTCTCACACACAACTTACGCAAGGAATAGCCATGTGCAGTGTGCGTGGAGCTCGGAATCCAGGATCTCCAGCTCCTCGCTGGTGAGTGGACCTGGATATATCCTCAGCGTCATCCACGTGTAGGTGGAGAGGTGGCAGCAGCAGGTGTTGTTGAGGGGTGCCAGGCTGCAGTCCCAGGTAGCTGTGGTAATGCCGGTCTCACTCACACACTCACATAGCCCCCTGTGGCAGTTTCAGTGGGTCCAAGCTGCTGCAATTTGTGTACCATGTCTGCCAGCTTCAATTGCAGACGATGGCCTGCTCCCAGCTGGCCCGGGACGCTTACCTCCATGGTGGAACACGCAGGTGCAACCGCGAGGGTCATTGGAGTTGGCCGTAAGGGCCTGGCCCATGGCGGGTACAGTCCGCTGATGCCATGTGCACCACACAGTTTAATGTGCGCAATGCATCTGCAGGTGTGGCCATGATTTGTGTGTGGGTGCAGGTCCACAATGGACGGGGCCACAACATGCTGTGTGCATAGGCAGGGACGGCCAGTGGCCAGCCTCCACATGTCTGTTGGCATATCATCATGTACACATTGGCATGGGAGCATGGGATATGCATATGCACACACATGCCATCTTTCACTATGTACATCTGCCACTTGGCACGTGCGACGTTACGTGTCACTTGTGATGTGTATTTGCAATCACACAGCCGTGTTGGCATGGAGCTGTCAATGTGTACACCTGTCAATGTTTCTGGAGGTGTGATCCGTACAGTGCTGTACATAGGGTGCAGTAGGGACATCAATGACTGTCTCATATCCCCTCGTGCCACAGGTCCCACTTGTTTTGGCCGCTCAGCCCGTGTCCATAGCGTTGTTGGTGTGTGCCCTACACACCCAGCCTCGGAAGCAGTGTGATGCACAGCAGCTAGTCATGTTGCCGTGGTGTTGCAGCTTTCCGAATATGCAGTCTGTTTCCATCAGCATGCCTTACAATTTGTTAAGGCCTAACTCCCCATGTGCATGCTCATAGCAATGGTGTGTGTCACTGCCCATTGCTATTGGTAGGGGACCTGTGTATGTGTATTGTGGCTTTGCTGTCCCTACTTGTCAGCTGTTCTGTGATTCAATTGCTTGGTCAGTCAGTTCTGATTTGTGTATGTGTAAATGCCCTGTGGCGTGTTGCTTTGACATGTGTCCACTTCCATCTTTCCTAGGAGGAGGCCAAACATACATCGCCCCTACCAATTGCTGTCAAACATGGAGGATGTGGAGGTGATCCGGAAGTTCCGTCTGGACCGACCCACCCTGCATCGCCTATGTGCCTTGTTGGAACCCCACCTCCGTCCTCGCAGGGTGTATCCTACTGCATTTACCCCCACGGCTAAGGTGATGGCTGCACTGCATTTCTTCGCCAGTGGGTCATTCCAACACACAGTGGGCAGTGGAGGTGGGATGTCCCAGCCCATGTTCTGCATGGTGCTGAGGGATGTACTGTCAGCTATGATGCTGTACATGAACAGGTACATGCGATTCCCCAGGGCTCGTGAATTGGCGGCAGTGAAGGGTGATTTCTATGCCCTTGGACGGATCCCCCACGTTGTTGGTACAATAGATTGCACCCATGTTGGCCTTGTTGCACCACAGGCCACTGAGCACCTCTACCGCAATAGGAAGCACACCCACTCCCTGAATGTGCAAGTGGTGTGCCTTGCGGACATGGTCATTTCACACCTGTGTGCGAAGTTTCCAGGATCGGCACATGACGCGCACATCATGCGCAACAGCATCCTACCACGTCTGATGACCAATCTGCAACGGGACCGTGCTTGGATTGTTGGTGAGTATGTGGAGTAGTGTAGCGTGCTGGCTGTGCGATGCTGTATTGTGTCCAGTTGGAATTGCAACGATTCTCTGTGTCCCTCACACCCAGGTGACTCTGCTTACCTGAATGGGCCCTGGCTGCTCAGCCCATTACGACATCCTCGTACCCCAGCTGATGTCCGCTGGGAGGACCAGACGTGTGGTTGAGCGGACCTTTGGCCTCCTCAAGTCCAGGTTCAGATGCCTGGACCGCACAGGGGGCGCACTGGCGTACTCCCCACAGAAGGTGTGCCAGATAGTAGTGGCTTGCTGCATGCTGCACAATCTGGCTATTCGCAAGCAGATCCCCCTAATTGTGGACGACGGAGATCAACCAGGGCCCCAGCCTGCAGACCAGGACGGGTCGAGTGAAGAGGACAGTGGGGAGGAGGGAGCTGTGAATGTGCGTCAGCAGCTCATCGCCCGCTACTTCACTTGACGGTGAGTGTCCATGTACGACGGCTGATGTAGCTGTAGTTGTGCAGGTGTATGTGTGCTCTGTCACGGAGGCCTTTTGTTCACTGAGTGCTGTGTGTCAATGGTCCATGTCCAGGTTAGTATGCCACTGACAGTGGCTGTTGCATTGTGCCCTGTTGCTGTGTGAGATGTGTGTACATTGCTTGTAGATTGTGACAAGTACTGTGTGATGAGTGTGTGACACACTCATTGACTGTACTCTTGTTCTGTTTTTCACCACTAGGTCCCTACAGCCTCTCCTGTCCCATCGACATACCACACAGCAGATGCATTTCTGCTCATGGTGGCGATTGCACATCATTGAATAAACCCAGGACACATAATGCAGATTGTGATCAAGGTGTATTTATTTACAGCGGTGACATGTGATTGTGTGCAAGGTGATGACAAAAGTGGTGCATGCTGTGACAATGATTTGACGGCCATGGCTGCGTGATGGTCAAGGTGTACCCATGAAGTTCTATGTCCACAGTCCAACAGACACATGCCATTCACATGGCAGTGTGGGGTAGGATCGTAGTCCAAGTCAGTGCAGTAGGTGGTCAGGGTGGCTGGCTGACTCACTGGCGTTTGGTGCGTGCGAAGTCCTCTCTGGACACCTGTTTCCTCTTTGGACGGCCCCTTCCACGTTTGGTAGGGGGGGTTGTGTTGGTGGGCTGCTGGTGGTGGCTGAGGACTGCTCACTCGCTGTGGACGCAGGGGAACTAGATGTTGCACGAGCCTGCGCCACAGCACGTGGTGGCGGCGGTGGTGTGGCTGGCCTTGCTTGGGCCCTCCCCCCCACCACCAGCTGGCCCATGAGGTCCACAAGTCGGTCCATACGGGTCACGAATTGGCCCATATGGGTGTCCATGGACCTCAACACCCCAAGGACCTACCGCGTGTCGGCAGCCGACCTGGCCCATTGTCCTTGGGCCTCTTCATAGGCCCCAAGGACTCTTGAGATTTGCGGCAGGGCTTGGCTCCCAGGCTCAGATGGCGTTGGCCTGACCCTGCTCCTCCCACCGGTACTGCTGCCACCGACCGGCCCACTCGCCACATTGGTCACCACGGTCCTATGTCTGGCTCCCAGGGTCGAGCACGACGGGCGTGCCACCCCTTGCGCAGGTGCTGTGGCCAGGGATGGCGTGGTGGTGGTGGTGGTGGTTGTTGCGGCGGTGGTGGTGGCTGCAACGACCGTGGCAGCAGGGGTCTGTGACTGGTCAGCAGCCCTGGGTGATGTGTTGGTGGGTAGGAGGGGCCCTGAGGAGCGGTTGGGCCCTGCCACTCCAGACGGGCCTGGTGGGTGGTCCTCGTCCGTAGAGGTGTCCAGGTCTTCTACATCCGTGAGTCCGGGTCGGGGGCTTGCGGGCTGGCTGTGCTGGCTGCTGTCTCCCTCTCCAGCATCCAGCTGTTCGGCACCTGTGGGGAGAATGTGATAGGTCATTGTGTTGCACCTAGCAAAGTATGTATTGGTTGTCTGACATTCACAGTTCGTGCACTGTCGTGCACAGGTTTCCCAGGGCGTGTGTGTGGATGTACGATGTGTGTATGCGTGGGCTAGGCAATGGTACTGTGTGATGTGGACATGTGGCATGGGACGGATTAGCAATGCCGATGGGTGTGTGTTGCTATGCTCCTACATTTTGTGGCTCGGGTGTATGCGGGCTCCAGACCCATCGGCGATGGTGGGTTGAACTATGGTTTTGGGGTTCAAATGGTACGCTTAGAAACGCAGATGGATAAAGGGGTACAGCCCCTCAACGCTTTTGGGTTGAAATATGGTTTTGGGGTTCAAATGGAACGCTTAGAAACGCAGATGGCTAAAGGAGTACAGCCCCCTCAACGCATTTGGGTTGAAATATGGTTTTGGGGTACATACTGTGAGTCATGGGTGCAGAACGTGACATGTGTTCTGGCAACATGACAGTGCATAGACAAAGGTGTGTGTCTGTCTAACATACCCGGCATATCTGCTGACTGTCATCATTTGTGGACATTACATTGGTGGCATTGTTGTGAGTTTGTGCTTGTTGTGTGCCACACGACGTATTGCAGATGGGCAAAATCCTTGGTGTGCGTGCTGCCCTCGAACATGTGCAACAATGCAGTGCTCTTGGGGTATTGACTATATTATGTGTGTTGTTACTCACAGTGTGACGTGCGCTTCAGTCACTGCAGGCACATGAATTGTCATGGGCAGGTATCTCTGCATGACTGCTGTATGAGGGCCAGCTGTTCGGATGACATACCTTCCATGACCACTGGGGCTCACAGATGAGATGGATGATATGTTGAATGTGCATTGTGTGCCTGTGTGTTTCATGGGTCCAGTGGTGTTTGTGTGCAATATTGTGGTTCCACGCTGTTACTTCTAGTAAGGTTTGTCTTACATGGGCGTTGTTGTACGATGTGTGGGTGACAGGCAGTGAGGACTACATGGACAAGACTTCGATGGTGTTGCTGATGTGTGTGATGGGTGGCACAGTGCCTGCCGTGTGGGTCTGTACTCCAGTGGGACTTGTGCATGCAGGCGTGGCGCCTTAGGTGTTGCTGTATCTGTGATGGGTCATGTGGGGTATGACTCTGTGATACATGTCCGTGTGCACATTGGTCACATGATTGTGACAGGGAGCAGTGCTGCGTGTTCCTCTGCTACGTGACATGTCCCATGTGTCAGTCGTAATACTGTCCTCATGCCTACAGACACCCCGCCCTGTACTGTCTCCCACCTACAGGTTGTTTTTGAGTGCGCAATGCAATGGATGCCACATGGTTATGGGCGGGAGGGTGCTCCATGTTGCTGGTCTGTGGGAGTGGGGGCGGTGTTGTGAGTTGTGGTGATGGCCTGACACCCACAGGAACCCCTGCATGTGGGGTGAGATGTCTACCTGTCGGATGCAGGTGTGCACTGCAGTGGCTGACGCATGGGTGTGGGGGTGCTCCACCTTGCTGCGCTGTGGGACTGGGGGCCTGGTGGCTGTTGTACTTCAGCTGTCCCCCTCCGACCCACTGCCTTTGTGTTGCGGCTCCTTACCTGTTACTTGTCGGTTAGTGCAGCTATGGCTGACACATGGGTGTGGGGAGTGCTCCTTCTGGCGCTTCTGGAGTACGAGGGGACCTGGTGGGAGTTGCGGTGCTGGCTGACTGTACACATGCCCCCATGGTTATGTCAGTTGGTAGGTTTGGGCTGTGTGTGTGAGTGTCTGTTGCATGAGTGAGTGATGTCTTGTGTATTGTGTACTGGTCATGGGGGTGTTTGTCCCTCGGAGCTATGGCATAGTGGTAGTGCATGTGAGTACATAGCGGTGTGCTGGTATACGTTTGTTTGTACTTGCCAGCCTCGACTCCCCTGGTAATCCGGTGAGGATCTCCGGATGTATGATGACTTCGCACCTTCTCCTCCCACGCCTTGAAGGTCTTGAATAGCGCGGGATCACCTCCGCCAGTCCTGGCAGCCAGCTGCTGATTTTTGGCCTCCTTCTTCTTGACCACGCTTTTCAGGTCGTTCCACCTTTTGTTGATTTCGCCTCTGTTGCGTGGCACGTTCCCGACTGCATTGACCTGGTCTACGATCCTGCTCCACAACCGGTTTCTGGTGGATAGTGGTGTCTGTTGGACCTGGTTGCCATAGATTTGTGGGTGCACCTTGACGATCTCGTCGACCATGACCGTCAGCTCAGTGGAAGTGAACTTGGGCATTCTGTGTGATGCCATGGTGTGTGTTTTGGTGTTTGTGGTGCTGGTGCGGTGTGTGGTGTGTGATGTGCAGGGGGTTTGTGGGTCAGGTGTTTGGTGGTGGTGGTGATGGGTGTGATGGGTGCGTGTCTGTGGTGTGCTGCTGTCCTTTCTGTCTCGCTGTGTTCTGTGCTTTCGTCCTCAGTTTGTAGTGTTGCAAGGGATTGTGGTCTGTGAAGGAGCCGCCATTGTACTTACCTATGTGGGTGTGTCATGATGGTCTGTTGTTTTCAGGTGTGTTGTGGCTGGTGTTCTGGGATTTGTAGTTTATTTGTTTGTCCAGGGGGTGTGTTTTCGGGATGTGTACTGTGTTTGGGTATTTGTGCGTGGGTTGCTGTGTGGACTTGTTGGCCATGTTGTGTGTGTTTGTTTTTGTCCGCGGATGATTTCTGTGCAGGGACGTGGCCGCCTGAGCTTCCGCCGTGTCCATTTCCGTCACTGTTGTTTACGCTGGCGGGCGGTGTATTTGTGGATTTACCGCGCTCATGTCGGTGCGATCCTAATTTCACGGCCGGTATCTCGGTCGTCAGGGCGGGCGGTTTTGGGTTGTCGTGCGTATTTCCGTCCGTGGCGGGCGGATGGACTTGGATTCGGACATGGGCGGGCGGTATTTTTGTGTATTTTCCGCCGCTGGCGGTTTGCGGCTCGCGCCATCGTAATTGCTCGGTCGGTATTCAGACGTGTGGGCGGGCGGATTTCTACCGCTATGGTAGATGGCGGATTTTTTACCGCCCGGTATCGTAATGGACACCTAAATATTAATTATCACTAACAATTAATTCATTAAAAATAAATTACTTCCCACTCTTCACCCCTAAAACCCCACAACCTGCACATAAAATTTACATTAAAAAGAAGTATTAGTATAATTGCCATAATTAAATATCAATCAAATAAATAATATTAAATCAAAAATAATCAATAATTTTTTATAATTAAATTACTTCCCACCCTATACCCCAATAGACCCACAACCCGCTGTGGAATTAAAAAACACAAAATGTAATTACATTTAATTTAATAACTACTAAGAATTTAACAAATATATTAAAAAACATAAACAACAATAATTATACAAAATAATTACATCATATACATTTAAAATACACGTTAAAATACATAACAATAATTTTAAAACGATATTTTAAACAACTATATTTTTGCAAATGATATTAATACCTTCGATATTTTAAAAATCGATATTACTTACCTTAAATCGCTGGCGATATTTCTATACCACAATATTTTTTACTCGATATTTTTGTGTTGCGATATTTGGTAGTTGATATTTTGTCTTAATACCATGTCACTGACCATGTAATGAGTGATGTAATATGTGAGGTCCTGCTTCCTGTTTCCGGTCCTCGCGCTGTAAAGGCACATCGTGCACCCGCATGCCTGTGTTTGTTTTGGCTGCCTGTCTGCCCCCTACCTGACCTGCTGCTGCTGCTTTTGAGGGGGAGCGAGGGGAGATCTACACATTCCCCACACTGTCGTGATTCAATCGGGCATTAAGAGGCATCGCTGGGGGAGTGGACTACATCTCCCATCTCCCCCAGCCACCGGGTCCTGCTTCCTGTTTCCGGTCCTCGCGCTGTAAAGGCGCGTCGCGCCCCCGCGTGCCTGTGTTCGTTTTGGCTGCCTGTCTGGGGGCACCCGCGCGCCTGTGTTCATTTTGGCTGCCTGTCTGCCCCCTACCTGACCTGCTGCTGCTGCTTTTGAGGGTGAGCAAGGGGAGATCTACACATTCCCCACACTGCCGTGATTCAATCGGGCATTAAGAGGCATCGCTGGGGGAGTGGACTACATCTCCCATCTCCACCAGCCACCGGGTCCTGCTTCCTGTTTCCGGTCCTTGCTCTGTAAAGGCGTGTCGAGCACCTGCGGCGCGGGACACGTGCGGGGACATGCCCGGGCCGCGCCCGGGCCAATGGCGGGCCCTTCCACGCCCTTCGGAGCCAGTAAGAGGCTGGGCTGGGCCCCCCATCTAACATCCTGCATCGGCCAAAAGGTACTGTTTGATTTTCCATTTTTGTTTTTGCTGTGTGTCCTTACAATATGGGAAAGCGTACAGGTCCTGTGGAAAAGGCAGGTGGAGGCTCTGTAGCAACGCTGGAGACATTTCTATCTAGAGCAGCCAGCATTCTTATCCATGAAATTGAGCTAACTCAGAGGCGTCTGTCAATGGACCCGCTTCTTCTCCCACCGAGGTCACCCACGGGGGCAATTCTGGAGGACTCTATACAAACTTGCTCACCCCGCTTGATAATATCTGGTGACCTTCCACCTGGGCAACAGGATCCGCTCTCCATGTCCGGTCCACCATCTGTTATACCTGAAGAGGACGTAGAGTTTTTTCCCCCAACTGTTTTATTATTAATGGACCCCCAAAATGATCCACCCACAAAGCGGCGCAGGGCAGGCGCATCCATTATCACCAAACAGACTAAACCCACCCGCGCTACAAAATCAAGGGGCATACAACCTAAAGTCCATACATCGACTCATAGAACATCTGTAATGACTCAAACGGCAAATACTCTGTCACTGCAACCTTCCACCAATGAGGATTTATGGGCAGAAGCAAGTAAAAGGCTGATGATACTCCTGGACCCAATTTTAATTAAGTTAACTCAGATCGAACAGCGATTGGCCAGCCTAATAACATCCAATATATCTCTCCGTTCTTTGGCCGAACCCTCCAGAGTGCATCCCTCACATATACCCGCAGATGCATCTCCTACTCTCCTTAGTGAGGCCAGACCTATTTCATCTGCACCATCATGGGCCAATACACCTAGCCCGGCTATCCGGGCCAGCGGGCCGTCCTCTATAATGAGCAGTGATGCAAATCCGCAAAGGGAGGCACAAAACACCAAGCTTCGGCACCGGGGATCATATGTCACCGACCACTCTCATCAGGGGAGATCTTAAGGACCCCTCACCAGGCTCCAGGAATATGTGGCACTCGTCCCACCCTTGTTGAAGACCACATAGATGCTCGTACCCCAATAGTACTCCATCTTCCACTGGAAGCATCTCCCCTGGTATTGGTTCTCGCAGCTTTACCACCCCTTCGGGAAAACCAGCTGGAATCAACGTCACAACTGATGGAAAAATGCCTCCATTGGCTTTCGTATAATCTAAGGAACTCGGAAATGAGCAATCACTACCTGGCAAATAAAATCATCATGGCCAGGAGAGTGGGGTGGGTGGGCAGTTCTCCAAAGACAATTGGGGGGCGGGGATTGTGTAGTGATAAATTTCAACAACCCTCAGGTGGGTCATCTCGTGCGAGTCAATCTCCACAGGCCCCCTTTTGGGAGTACACAAATTACACCTTTATCATTGCATCACTTTTATAAACAGGTTGCAAATCCAGGAGCAGGGAACAGTGGTGGGTTAAGGCTAGGTTGTCTCCCCACTAGATATGTGGATGGCCCCAATATTCCCCAGGGGGTAAGGTTATATAACAGATTTGCTCCCCTCTCCGACCTAGAATCTTGTGACTGACCACCATTGCTCCCTGGTAGAAAAGCTATGTCAGCTAGTCTACCAAATGGAATTCAGGCAACACCTTTGACTGCCTCCACCCAGTGTAACATGGATAACATGGATAACAATAGGATTACTTTAGCATTCTGGAATGTGGCAGGAATTGCCTCTAAAATAGATAATGAACAGTGGCTTAACCTTTGGCACTCCCTGGAGATTATTTGTTTCCAGGAGACTTGAGCTAAGGAGCTGGTCTTTTTCCCTGGTTTTCGCACTTTTCATATTCCTGCAGTACCCCCAAAGGGGGGACTATTAACCCTGATTTCTAATACTATCCCAGTCCAAATAAGGCAGGCTGGTTCCCCAAATATTCACTTTCAGATTTTCTACCTTGAATTAAAAAACGAGGGACCGTGGATCTGAATACATTTTTACAATAATGAATTCGGGCAAAATATGAATAAAGTAGCCGAAGATCTAATCAGTGAGCTAGGGAAAATTACCGAACTAAGAAAAAAGGTATACCACACATTATCTGGGTGGGGGATTTTAACACTCACTTATGCAAATATACTGACTCTAAGGTGTGTGGTTTAATGGACCTCCAGGATAACCCACTTACTCACTTGTCGCATAATCAGTATGGGGACACCCTGAATAATTTCCTGTATCTAAGTAATCTGGGTATAATCAACAATACAAAAGCTGGCCAGATAGGGACAACTTTCAGGCGGGGCTCACAGGAGTCAACGATTGACTTTATTTTAGCTTCTTCCATACTAAGCAGTAAAGTGGTCCACCTAGAAAACTTGTTTACACCTTATAGCGATCCACGCTATCCTCCTTAGCTCCTTAGACCTGCTTTGTAAGGCAAAAGAACATCAACAGGTAGTAGATAACTTATTGTTATCCAGGAAAAATGGATACCAGCTAAAATGGGCACAGGTAGAGAAGCTGAATTTGGGTAACAAGATAAAAGCGCTAGTAAGGGAAGACATTACATATTGTCTGGCTGAGGGTACTACGTCTCCACATCTAGTTACCCACTTTATAGTACTTCTTACGAAATTAAAAATGGCAATTACTTGCACCAAACCGCTAAAATCGAACCAAAACAGAGGATGGTTTGATCACGAATTTTCTACAGCAAGGGCCGCCCTCAAGAAGGCTCTTAAAGCCCATTGCAGAGGCCCTGTAGAGATCAAACTGTTGCGTAGTAATTATAAACAGGTTAGGGATAAAAGAAAGTAGGAGATAAGGGAAAAGGCCTGGAGCGACTTGGAGCAAGCTGCGACTTTGGGCAGCAGCAGGGACTTCTGGAGAGTCATAAACGCCCCTTATTTTAAGGATTCCAAGGATCCTTCATTGGCCTCTCATGTAGACGAGGAGGATTGGGTGGCTCATTTTGAAAGCATCTTTGGCCTCAAAAACATCTCACCCCTAGTTCCGGCTGACCCGGATGAAATGTCATCAGGCTGTCTGAAATTTTCACTAACAGAAGTTAGAAGAGGGTTGGAGTCTTGTCCACCAGGAAAGCCCGGCCCTGATGGGGTCCCAATAGATCTTTTCCAGCAGAACTATGACTTGTGGGTCCCCCTATTAACAAATGTGTTCAATAGAATAGCAGTTGAGGGCCCTCCACCATCTTGGAACCAGAGTGCAATTGTCCCTATATATAAGAAAGGGGATAGGGGCTCCCCAAAGAACTACTGCCCCATCTCCCTTCTGGATACCCCTGCAAAGCTTATGGGCCAGCTTTTATTAGCCAGACTGGAGAACTGGGCCGAAGAAAATAACATACTGATTCAAGCACAATATGGGTTCCAGAAAGGAAAGGGAACGGTGGACCGATGTCTAAATTTGTCACTCTGTATTGACAAGTATACGAAAGCGAAAGGGGGAAGAATCTATATGGCGTTTATGGACCTCTCTGCGGCCTTCGATTGTGTTTCCCACCAAAAGCTGTGGCTTATTCTGGAAGAGATGGGGGTTGACTCACTGATAATTCGCTTCATCCCCCAGTTATATGCCAATGCTTCTTCTTCTGTTCGGTATGGTGCAAATGGGGAATGTACACGACAATTCAAAATCAAGAGGGGAGTAAGGCAGGGCTGTGTCCTCGCCCTGTCCCTTTTTTCCATCTATACTAACGGGATGGAGGCCGCTCTGACTCGAGTTCCCTTGGACGTCCCTATTTTTGATAACAGGCCCCTTCCGATATTGGCGTATGCAGATGATGCGGTCCTGATTGCCAGGACAGGGGTGGCCTTACAGTCTCTTATAACATCGTATGCATCATTTATGGCTTCACTAGATCTTAGAGTAAATGAGGCAAAAACATTTATTGTGATAGCATGTGCTATAAGAGGAGAAAAACACCCCCACTTCCAGTTGGCCTTAAAGAAACTCGAAGTGGTAGACTCCTTTTCCTACCTGGGGGATCTATTTGACAAGAACCACTCCTGGAAAAACCTGGTTGTAGAAAGAACTTCTGCTATGGAAAGGAGTCTGCAGGCTATTAAGGGCTTTGCAAGAAAACTGGGTGCCAGTCCTTTGGATACGATTAAAAATATCTATCGTGCCAAAACAAAGGCAATGGCAACGTATGGGGTGGGAGTGTGGGGGATGGTAAACGTTGACCCTCTTCAGAGAATGGAAGACACCTTTTTCAAAAATCGGGTATCCTTACCCCAATCACAATCAAACTACACTTTAATTTTGGAATTGGGGTTACCTTACTTCCTCGACTCCATCAGATTGGCCCCAATCCTGCTTTGGCTTTCGATTTGGCATAGGTCCACGGTTAATTTAATGCAATGTATAATTGCTAGTTGCATGAAGCTGGGCCACTGTAACAGGATTGGTTGGCTTAGCTATGTAGAGGCTGAATTGATCGCAATTGGGCAGGGTAATCTATTTAGTGACCCCTTACTGTGTATGAAGGTCTCGAAGAGGCAAATCACTGAGCTGTACCTTCAAAGGGCTGACTTTCTCAGGAGGGAAAAAAATCACAAACAAAGGGCGGTAGTTGTTTATGATCTCATCCCCGCAAGACTGTGTGATGGTTTTTCATATCTTTCGTGCATTAACTTTGCTCATCACAGATTTATCTTATTGCATTTCCACCTGAATTATATCCCTCTGATGTTAGCCCTCCCAGTGAGGAAGTTTAAACACTCAGATTTGCCCCCTCCCCTGTGACAATCATTCTCCCCAATCGGACTTACACATAGTGTTTTTCTGCAAGTTTTATCACACTGAAAGGAAAACTTTTATCTTCCCGATTTTAAGGCGTCACAATTTTACACAATGCAGGGTGGAACTGTATTTTCTAAAGGCTCTTCATGACCCCTTTGTGAGCTTCTCTGTAGCATGTTTTTTGTGGGCATGCATGAGAAGGCGGAAGAACTGGGACTCTTTTTTAATTATATTGCTGGGGAAAAATTTCAAATTTCATTGTACTTAAAGGCTGGGGGCCTTAGTCATCAGAACTGTCTATTATGCATGGTTGCCCCATACATGATTCTAAATAATATTTTTACTGGTAGAGTCTACCTGGGAAACTATTGTTTCTGAAATGATTTTAAATGTTTTAAACTGTGGTTTTATGTAAATCCTTTTATAACATTGTCCCATGATTTACTTGATGAACTGATGCTTTTATGATCTGTTTTTTATAAGAGATCGAATAAAGAGATTGAACTGAGCTGATGTGAGGTCATAAGCAGGACCTTGTTGGGGGATAAGTTATAGTTAGCTCAGGTAACTATAATTGCTGAATTTCTATGGATTTGTATGAGTTAAATCTGAGCATAACTATATTGTCCCTGTAACCTTCGTTTTTTTCAATGAATAAAATATATACTGCTTATAATCTCACATATTACATTACTCATGACATGGTCAGTGACATCACTGATGACATCTCAAATGATATCACTGATAACATCACTGATGACATCATCTACAAAACCACTCACACACCCCCTCCACCCCCATACAACCTCTCGTATGCCCACTCACATACCCACACAACCACTCACATACCCATCCACAGATCCATACCAGTACTCACACACCCATTCACTCCTCCATAAAGACACACACACACCCTATCACTCACTCATAAAGCCACTCACACAACCAATCACCCATACAACCAGTCATTCACCCATACAGGCAGTCACATACCCACACACTGACCCATACAGCTACTCACACACCCACGTATTTACCTACACAGTCACTGACACGCCCACTCACTCACCCATACAGCCTCTCAACCCAGCCACTCACTTACCCATACAGACACTCACACACTCACTCACACAACCACTTACACACCCATTTCTACATCCATACAAGCACTCACACATTCGCTCACTCATCCATATAGCCATTCACACAGACACTCACTCTCCAGTACAGCCATTCACACACTAACTCACTTAACTAAATACCCACTCAAACAGCCACCTACTCACCCATGTAGCCACTTACACACAAGGTTACTCATTCATACAGCCAAGCAGATACCCACTCACTCACCCACCCATACATTCACTTACACACCCTCTTACCCACCCATAGAGCCACTCACACTGTCACTCACTCACCCATATATCCATTGACACACCCATTCACCAATACAACCACTCATACTGCAACTCACCCAACAGCACAGCTACTAATACACCCACTTATATACCGATACAGCCACTTACACACCCATACACACAAGTATGCATACAGTCACACAGCTACTCACATTATATATGTCAGAAGAAGTATCACTCAGTAGTAGTGCACCTAATATACTAATTAAACTTTTGTAGTAGGCTGGTATATGTATTTAACAATCATAAAGTCTTAGAAAACACTTATACTCACTTGATGATGTAATTTGAGATGTCATCAGTGATATCATCAGTGATGTCACTGACCATGTCATGAGTGATGTAAAATGGGAGGTCATAAGCAGTTTATTGTGGGGGTGTAAGTCATAGTTAGCTCAGGTAAATATAACTGCTGAATTTCACTGTTTTTGTACGAGTGAAATCTAAGCCTAACTATAACATCCCTGTAACCTTTGTTTTTTTTTAGTGAACATACTATTTGCATCAACAAATGAAAGCAAGATTAATATCCTATGAGAATACAATCAAACAGCGAAAACAAAGAAAATTCTCTAGGGATCAGAGAGAGTCCGAGACTGGCCGTGTCTTAGCGTTTGCAAAAGAAATTGGCCTGCCTAGAAAACAACAACAACAAACATAAAATCTGAATACCCACAGCTCCAGAGATACCTTGGAATCGTAGGTTGAAATCAATCAATCCGAAGAAGAACAACGAGGGGGAGCAGCATGGTCAAACGCAACCACAGGAGTAAATTTTCCCCAGGAATATCAACTCATGAGGGAGACGTGGATGAAAACACCACAGCGGGCACACCCTCCAGAATCCACTGGAGAAAAAGCAGAAGAGGGAGGAAAGCTGCCTAATGCCCAAATCACGATTCATTCCTAAGACCCCACATGATGCAATAGATTGCTTCCATGAGGCTGTCATTAAGGAACTAGACAAATTTAGAACCTATCACACATATAAACAACAGAAACCTGTGAATAATTTGACAAAGGAACAGTGGGATGCAGTACTGCGCCCTTAAGAATGAAAGGCACCTAGTTATAAAACCTTCAGATAAGGGGGGTAATATAGCCCTGCAAACTAAGGAGCAATATTCATAAGAGGCCCTGAGGCAATTGCGAAACATAATCTGCCATGAACCAATTACAAAAGAGCAATATACAAAAAGTGTTCAAGACTTCTACGAATTGTTAAGAACTTGGAAGGATCGGGGAAGCTTAGATAATGAAGTATATCAATTTCTCATGGTAGATATCCATGTATACCGACATTCTACCATCTTCCAAAAATTCATACAAAGTCAGAAGCGCCACCAGGACGCCCCATTATATCTTCAAAGAGGAGCCTGTTGGAAAATGTGTCGATATATGTGGATTATTTTTTATCTCCGTTAGTTGAGGATCTAGGCTCCTATGTAAATGATACAACTGACTTTATTAGAATTTTTTGAGGACATACAATGGGAGGACTATTTCCTCTTTATCACTTTGGATATAACAATTCTTTACACATGTATTTCCCATGTGCAAGGGTTAAAATCAGTGGAACCGTTTTTGGAAAATAAGCCACTCAAGTATCAAGATCATAATACAATTATTTTACAACTTATAGCGTTTTGTCTGAATAATAACATCTTCCTTTTTTCAGGAAAGCTATAGCAACAAAAGCAGGGACTCGCGATGGGCAAATGTTATGTTATGTTATCAGGGTATTTGTAGAGTGCGCAGCTACTCGACAGAGTGTCCCGGCGCTAGTTTAGTGTGGCAGCTGAACTGAGAGCGACAGCGCAAAGGCTACTGCTGGAACAGCCAAGTTTTCAAAGATTTCCTAAAAGGGAGGAGATCTTGCATCTGTCTTAAATTTGGCGGCATACAGTTCCACAGTTTGGCGACTTGAACCTGATAGGAACGACCTCCTATTCTAGATCGACGGAACACAGGGGTCCGTGCCAGCGAAAGAGATGCGGATCGTAGGGAGCGCCGAGGAAGATAGAAAGTAACTCTCTTCCTTAAATAAGGGGCTCCAGTATCATGAAGTTCCATCGAAGGCCAAGACAAGGGCTTTGAAAAAGATCCTCTTGCGGATCGGGAGCCAGTGGAGAGATTTAAGATGTAGAGACATCCGCGTTCTCGGGCCCAGTAAAAGTATCGCCCTGGCTGCGGCATTTTGGACCACCTGAAGACGAGTAAGTAAATAATCCAGCAGTCCAAGATAAAGAATGTTAACATAGTCCAGCCTGGATCCAATCAGGGCCTGGACCACTGTATTCCTGTGGGGGACCGAAAGAAGAGGTAGAAACTGCTTCAGTATTCTTAAGAGGCCGAAACATTTTCCCGTTACCGATTGGATCTGAGATTTCATATTGAGGGTGTCATCCATTTTCACCCCCAAGTTTTTAACTACTCTGACCGAGTTTAGCGGTGGATGCATGTCCTGTGGCCACCAGCTGCGCCACATATTATTAGGGGGCAGACCAAAGAAAATGATTTCCCGATTTTTGGAATTACATTACAATTGGCTCTGCAGGAGCCAGGCAAACACCTCCGATAAACAGGAATTGATCATTTCACCATTGAAATCCTGGTCCCTGTCGCAGTTAAAGAGCAACTGCGTGTCATCCGCATATGACACTATTTTTGCTCCGTGAGTCTCGGCCAGGTGTGCTAAGGGAGACAAGCAAATATTAAATAATGTGGGGCTTAGAATGGAGCCCTGTGGGACTCCCACCTTTACGGGAGGAATGGGGGCCGAAAAAGGCAGAGCCCAAACTGTTTGTTGGCGATCCGACAGAAAGGAGGTGAACCATTTTAGAACCATCCCACCGAAACCAGACTCCTGGAGCCTCAGCAGGAGACGGTCGTGAGGGACGGTATCGAAAGCCGCCGATAAGTCCAACAATATCAAAACGGCTTTTCCGCCTCTGTCGAGGATGTCTTTGATGGTTTCTGAAATTTCCAGGAGCGCCGTTTCTGTACTAAAGTTAGGCCTGAAGCCGGATTGGCTCTGATGCAGTATGTGGTTGGTTTCAACAAAGGTGGTGGTGACCGAGTTGACGTACCTTTCCAGAGCTTTGGAAAAAAAAGGCAAAAGAGAAATAGGTCTGCAGTTTGAGGTTATCTCTGGGTCCAGAGTTGGCTTTTTCAGAAGGGGAGTACTAGCACCTTCTTCCAACTGGCAGAGACCTGCCCCTGCTGTAGAGACATGTTCAAGATCTGATTTACCACTGGGTTGATGGTTACAGCTATTGAAGCTAGGGTAGAGGCTGGACATGGATCGGAAGGAGCCCCCAACTTCAGAGATTTCATGATTTCGAGCGAAGTGGCCGGAGGGAGGGAGGGGAACTCGGCAAAGAGTGGGGCCCTGATCCGAGGAGATCCCCAGTTACGCGAACCTGTTTGTGGGCTCGTGGGAGAAGCACTTGGCCTAGGCCAATGAGAATGATGAATGGGTGGGTAGTGTGGCCCTATGGGCATGCTTTATTGATGATTTATTTATGGTATGGAGAGGTTCCCGGGCTGCAGCTGAGGAATATATTGGCAGATTAAGCAACAATACCTTAAATCTCCATTTCACAAGCCAAATCAGTGACACCTCGGTACCATTCTTAGACTTCACAGTGTCCGTGCAGGATGGTAAGCTCCAAACAACATTATACAGGAAGCCAACATCTGTTAATTCAATCTTACATGCCAGGAATCAACACCCACAAAGTTTAATAAAGAGCATACCCTTTAGTGAACTACAATGAATTAAACAAACTTTTTCTTCCCCCACCAACTATGCACAAGCAGAGAAGGAGGCCCTACCTAGGTGTAAAACAAGAGGGTATCCTAAAAAAACTTCAGAACATGCAGCACAAAGAGTGCAGCCGATCAGTAGACAAACATTACTGAGGAAAAACAGAAATAGAAAATTACAGGAGGGAATGTGGTGAGACTGATCATTGACTATTCAGTTAACTCAATACATCTTTACGATATACTGAAACGCAATTGGAAGATCTTACAGACAGATCAGATTATAGGTCCCACATTATCCACGAGGCCACAGGTGACGTATAGAAAGAGCACTTCTCTGAAAGACCTTTTAGTGCATAGTCATTTTGTGAAGAGGAAGTATGAAAACCCGAAAATCACTGGTTTTTATCTATGCAATCAGTGCAAAGCATGTAAACAAATTGCCAAAGTCAAAGATATTGAAGTTACGGGAAGAAAGAAAATAAGGCCATAACAAAATTGTTGAACTGCAATTCCACTTTTGTAGTATATTGTTTGATATGTCAATGCAAGAGAAAATACATTGGAAGTACAGTACACACGGTCAAAAAAAGAATCATAGAGCATATGCGGGCAATAACAAATGCTGGCACTGCATACCCTGTGGCCAAACACTACCAAACAGAACACCAAGGTAATAGAAATCTCTTGTGATTTTTCGTCTTGGATCAAGTAACGAGAGGGAAGGAGACAGGGTGCGCAAATTGCGACAACTTAGGGGCCGATTCCGATTCGTGTCGGTAATTTCTCCGACCGAGCCGGCCTCGGAGAGATTTCCGACCGAATCGGACCCGTGCAGTCCGACCGAACGAGTCCGATGCATTCGTATGCCACCGGACACGAGTCGGTCGGACTCCCATTGAACTCAATGGGAGCCGGTCGTACAACGCGTACGCGGGCTCCCATTGCCTCAGTGGGTGCGAGGCAGACAAGGGCGCCCCCTACAGCGAGTACGCCGCGAGCGCCCGCGGCGTACACGCACAGGTAGGGGGACCCATGGGTCCCCCTGTGTGCGCCTCGCACGGGTACGCGTACAGGGGGTCCGACACGGACCCCCAAAGTACGGCTCCGACAGCGAGTTCGAGTCGGACGGCGCGAGTCGGTCGGAGCGGTCGAGGTGCGCATCGTACTTACCCGGCCGGAAAACGTCTCCATTGCGCGGTGCGAATCGGGTCCGAGCGAGTCGGTCGGAGCGGTACGATCCGGGAACCAGTCGGTCGGAGCGGTCGGGTCGCCCGGACGAGTCGGTCGGCGAATGCGCATCGTACTCGCTCGCCCGGACGCGCGTACGACTCGGTCGGAAAATAGGGCTCCGGATCGGATCCGGTAAAACCGAATCCGATTCGGAGCACTACCGGCCGAGATCGGAATCGGCCCCTTAGTCTAACTATATCATAGAAATGCAGACCAAGAACCCGAGTGGACTTAATAGTGATGAAGAAATGTGGATTCACAATGGGTAATAGTAAGAATGGTTAAATCATTAAAATAAGAAGGGGCCCATGAGAAGCATATTCCCATGTTAAGATTCGAAAGGGGCATGTAGGGATAGTGCGCCAATTATAAATAACAGACCATTCAGGGCACAATAGTGAGCAAAATGCGACTGTCTCAAAATCATGTTTGAAATCATCTTTTGGATGCATGAATTTGATAAAGGAATGACAGTTCCATTCATGAGATAAAAATAATCTGTTGCATAATATTTGCACGCATTTCATGAAATTGTTGTACACACAAATAATTGGGAGCATTCATGCCAAATGTTTGATTTGATAAAGGTGAAAATTATGCAATGAAATATATTTGCTAGAAAGCCCCATGATCAATATAAAATTAATGAAATGGTATGAAATATGAATTTTCATAATATTTTTGAACCACGTAAAGATGGCCGCTATAACCATTGGTTGTGTATATAGGTTTACAGTCCATGTTTTATTTCTATGACTATTGCAGCTAAACAATGAGAATGATTGTAAGATATTAAATACATTTTCAAACACCGGGTCATCCGACATTGACAAAGGCTAGAAGCCGAAACGCGTTTGTCAGAACACTTTTGTATGGAGTGGCTCATTAAAAGCATTTGAGTAAATCTCTGTGAGTGCATGATATTCTTTGGATGTGAAACAAATATATATATATATATATATTCCAGCTTCCGAACACCCGGTCGGTGCACTCGCAGACAGGTGCTATGCTCGCGGGGGTGTAACCGCGAAAAAATCTCAGCTCCCTGGATTCAAAGGGTAATCGTACCCGTAAATGAAAAAGCACTCGCGGGGTCAATTCCGTCACTTTATTACACGGAATAGGGCACAAACAGAAGGGTTTCGGCTACTGCCTTTATCGATGTCAAAATATAAATATATTCATATATATGTATATATATACATATATATATATTATCTACTGGCGGTCGCCAGTAGATAGTTATAGTTACAACCTATTATCCATAGGAAATCCGCGACATTCTATTTGAAATAACGTTGGCGCCGGTTGGCGAATCTTCGTGAAAGTTTCCAACTTGTTGGGACGCTCCGCTCCGCTCCTACCCTGAAAGTCTCGGGGTGATACGTGAAGCGGGGGCCGAGAAAAAGGGGGTCCCAAAACGCGTTTTCCCCATTCATTTTCCATAGGAACCTTTAGTCGCAGCTACAGCCCGAACTGCTGAACGGAATTACACCAAATTTGGCAAAGAGGTAGTCCTTGGTTCAGACTGGTGCCTTTTGCTTAAATGGTGTAAATCCGTTCAGTAGTTCCTGAGAAAATCAAAAGTAAAAGTACATATATATCTATGGGCGCGTCGGATACGCGTACCCTCAGCGCACCCTGCGCGCACCGTCCCGATCCACGAGCTGCATGCTAATTGGCTGTCAGCTGGCTGTCAACATTCCGATTCAGGAAGTGTTGGCAGCCATTTTATCCTCGGTAGAACCGAGGGACAGAAGCTAAGTGCGCAAAGCGCAAAAGGGAGCAGGGTAGAAACACCCTGACCCCTAGGTCTGCTCAGGGGGTCCCACAAGGACCCCTGGGCAGAAAAAGATTATTTTTTTAAATCGGCGGGATGCGCTTAGGGTGCGCGTATCCCGCCGAGAAAAAAGAAACAAGTGTGCAAAGCACAAAGGGGGCAGGAGTAGAAACACCCTAACCCCTAGGCCTGCTCAGGGGTCCCACAAGGACCCCCTGGGCAAAAAAGCATTTAAAAAAAAAATCGGCAGGATGCGCTCAGGGTGCGCGAATCCTGCCGAAAAAAATCGAGCGCGGTCTCCCGCGCTTGATTGTATTTGCCCCGGGTGGCCCAAGTCCCGGGGGCATGGTGAGGGGTTTAATTTTATGTGTGGGGGCCTCAAGGGCCCCCAAGCCCGAGGACCGCCACCCCCGGGGCTTTCTTTTAAAAATGGTGCGGGAGGGCTCTGAGCCCTCCCGCAGCCCGAGACCACCACCTCCCGGGGCTTTTTTTAAATTAAACAACCTGTGTGGGGGCTCCAGCCCCCACACGCCCGAGACCGCCACCTCCCGGGGCACTAACAAATTAAAATGGGAGTCCGTTTTGGACCCCGAAGCCGAGGGACCACCACCTCCCGGGGCTGTGCTGATGTAGGGGAGGGGGCGCGCGGCCCCACTCCTGGAGCCCTTGATGGCCCTGGGGACCGCAACCCCCAGGGCCGGCTCCTCAGTGTCCCGGGTGCCTACCCCGGGACACTGTAGTTTGCTATGGCAGGACGGGAGCCTCGCGGCTCCGTCCTGCCATAGCAAACTGCTTTGGATATTGGAAGAGAGCAGGAAACCTGCTCTCTCTTCCAATATCCAAAGCCGACTGCTTTCCACATGGGGAGCAGCATGTCAGCTGCTCCCCATGTGGGACTAGCAATGCCGGCTCCCAAGGGACGTGGGGAGCCGGCGGGACTGTGGGGGCATTGGGGACCCCCACAGTCCCCAACGGAGAGGGCCAGCCCGGGGGATGGGGTCCCGGGGCAAGTAGTGGCCCGGGAGGGGCCACGCGGCCCCCTCCCCAAAAAAGCAAAAAATTTTTTTAAAAGGAAAGGCCGGCCCCGGGGGATGGGGTCCCGGGGCCTTAAAATGGCCAGAGGAGGGGGCCACGCTGCCCCCTCAAAAAAATAAATATAGAGGCCATGCCCCAGGGGATGGGGTCCCGGGGCCAATACAGGCCAAGGGAAGGGGGCCACGCGGCCCCCTTCCCGTTTTTTTTTAAAGGTAATTTAAAAAAGGGGTAAGGCCCTGGGGGATGGGGTCCCCAGGGCCCAAAAAGAAAAAAGGAAGGGGGCCACACAGCCCCCTTCAGGAGAGAAAAAAAATTTAAAAGCGATCGGGCCCGCAGGCCCCGCCCCTTCCTTCACCACTCTGCAAGCGCGCCCCTGGCGCGTTTTGCAGAGAAGCAATTCCCCTTGAATACTGGGGGTCCCTGGGGGCCAACTAGCCCACCAGGTACCTCCAGTATGCGCCAGAGAGCTGCCTTGCAGAGAGGTGTACAGAGGCCACGCCCCTTTTACACCTCTCTGCAACGCAGCTCTGTGGCGCTTTTTGGAGGTATATGGTGGGCTAGTTGGACTCCGGGGACCCTCAGGATTCAAGGGGACTTAATCCCCCAACTTAAAACGCGCCACGGGCGCGTTTGCACAGTGGTGAAGGGAGGGCGGGGCTTCAGGTGACATGTGTGCAAACAGGCCCCGTGGCGCGTTTTAAGATGGGGAATTAAATCCCCTTCAATCCTGAGGGTCCCTGAGGGCCAACTAGCCCAACAGGTACATCCAGAAAGCGCCACAGAGCTGCGTTGCAGAGAGGTGTAAAGGGGTGTGGCCTCTCTACAGTCTCTGCAACGCAGCCCCTGGCGCATATTGGAGGTTCCTGGTGGGCTAGTTGGCCCCTAGGGACCCTCAGGATTCAAGGGGACTTAATCCCCCAACTTAAAACGCGCAGCGGGCGCGTTTGCACAGATGTCACCTGAGGCCCCGCCCCTCCCTTCACCATTGTGCAAATATTCCTCTAAAATCAGCCGAAATATGAATTCCGATTTACTCACCTGTTATCAGGAGAGACCTCAGTGCTGCATCTTTCAGCCCAGTACTGGTCCTGAAAAGTAATTTTAACCGTACTTACCGGTAACTTGAATTTCCTTCATAGGCTAACATTGACTGGTTTCACTTGGAAATTCTTCTAAGTGTGGAGTTTTGGAACTTTAAAATATTCCTCTAAAATCAGCCGAAATACGAATTCCGATTTACTCACCTGTTATCAGGAGAGACCTCAGTGCTGCATCTTTCAGCCCAGTACTGGTCCTGAAAAGTAATTTTAACCGTACTTACCGGTAACTTGAATTTCCTTCATAGGCTAACATTGACTGGTTTCACTTGGAAATTCTTCTAAGTGTGGAGTTTTGGAACTTTAAAATATTCCTCTAAAATCAGCCGAAATACGAATTCCGATTTACTCACCTGTTATCAGGAGAGACCTCAGTGCTGCATCTTTCAGCCCAGTACTAATCCTCAAAAGTAATTTTAGCCGTACTTACCAGTAACTTGAATTTCCTTGCATAGGATATCATTGCCTGCTTTTTGCTGAAAAAGTTTCTAAGTGTTGATTTTGGAACTTTAAAATATTCCTCTAAAATCAGCCGAAATCCGAATTCTGATTTACTCACCTGTTATCAGGAGAGACCTCAGTGCTGCATCTTTCAGCCAAGTACTGATCCTCAAAATTAATTTTAACCGTACTTACCGGTAACTTGAATTTCCTTCATAGGCTAACATTGACTGGTTTCACTTGGAAATTCTTCTAAGTGTGGAGTTTTGGAACTTTATAATATTCCTCTAAAATCAACCAAAGTACGAATTCCAATTTACTCACCTGTTATCAGGAGAGAACCCAGTGCTGCATCTTTTAGCCCAGCACTGACCCTGAAAAGTAATTTTAACCGTACTTACCAGTAACTTATATTTTCTAACATAGGAATCCATTGTCTGGTTTTCAGCAGAAAACTTTCAAAGTGTCGATTTTCACAAACTACAAATATTCCTTAAAAATCGCCTATATGACTTAAACGCATTCATTCAACTGTTTACAGGAGATGCACCAGTGCTGGATCCAGGATCCAACACTGAGTAAGATAAAGTAACGATAACAGTTTTTACCTGCTAAGTGAATTTCCTTCCATAGGATAACATTGGTGATTCTATGAGAAAAAGTTTCTAAGTGTCAACTTTTTAAAATACAATAATATTCCTTAAAAATCACGACTGTAACCAAAACGCTTTTACTCAACTGTTTACAGGAGATGTACCAGGACTGAATCTAGGATCCAGTCCTGTGGTTACTAAAAGTAATCCATAAAGTAACTAATTGCATTTAACTAGAAATTCACATTGAGCTGAATGTTGCATTGTGTTTGAAAATGTGTTGCCCATTGCAACAACTGTAACTACTGTACTTAAAAGTCTATTGCCTATCTGCAAAGTATTTAAACTAAAGTAATTCATTCTGAGAAAGTATTTTTTGTAATGTAATGTATAATGTAATTACAATGTAATTTAAAAATAAAATATGTAAAAAAAATTGTTTCTAAAAATGTAGTAAATCAGTATGAAAAAAATTAATATAACAATTAATACATTTAAAAATTGTCATTTACAAAACCTTTGAAATTCACTGAAAAAACCGTAGGTTTCAGGCACGTTATAGTTAGAAATTAGCATTTAAAAAACCTTTGAAATTCACTGAAAAAACCATAGGTTTCAGACACGTTATAGTTACAAATTAGCATTTAAAAAACCTTTGAAATTCACTGAAAAAACCATAGGTTTCAGGCACGTTATAGTTACAAATTAGCATTTAAAAAACCTTTGAAATTCACTGAAAAAACCATAGGTTTTAGGGACAGTTTTAGTTACTTGGACATTGCACTCGTACAAAACCCGTGAAATTCACCCGTTATAGTTAGTTCAGCTAACTATAACTCGCGCCCATCAATGCACTGC
Source organism: Calotriton arnoldi (assembly GCA_963921515.1). NCBI lineage: Eukaryota > Metazoa > Chordata > Amphibia > Caudata > Salamandridae > Calotriton > Calotriton arnoldi. The sequence goes on from CAWUFW010000188.1 coordinate 1,186,521, forward strand.
TGATGACGTCACATATTACATCACTCATGACATGGTCAGTGACATCACTGATGACATCACTGATGACATCTCAAATGACATCACTGATGACATCATCCACGTGATAATCTGATGCACCTCCTCACACCCTAATATAACCTTTGATTCACCCACTCTAAATTACAGACTGCCATTCGCAAAACCATAGACACTCCAACACCAATAACTACATACCCACTCACTGATTCTTAGGTCTACACACACACATCCACTCACTCACCCGTACAGTCACTCATACTTACGGTCACTCAGTACTAGGACTATCATATGCACTCTTACTCCTATATAGACACTCAAACAACGCCACTCATCCATAGAGATACTCACACACCTAGTCAGTCATGCAAATAATTAAACACACTGCCATTTACTCACCTATACAGTTATACACACACCAGCTCACTTACTCATACAAATAGTAGCACATTGTTACGCTCTTATACAATCACAGATACAAGCACACACTCATCCATACAGCCACTATCACAATCACTCACTCTTGCTTATAGCTATTTATATACTCCAACACACATATATACTGCCTTTCACATATGTAGTTACTCACACATGTACCACTGGGACATACATTCACTCACTAACACACTCTTACACACACTTACCCACCCATACAGTCTATCACAGATGCACTCTTGAAACCATCCACCCAGTGAATCACCCACTCACACATCTATGCACAGAGTCGCACACACCCTCCCACACAAACACTCAGGCACCCATACAGATACTCACACAAGCATTCAATAACTCAAATAGACACTCATGTAGCTATTCACAAACACATGCAGCCACTTACACAGCAACAGACAGACGGATACAGACATTCACCCAGTTTAGTCACTAACCCATGCATTCAGTACGATACGTTAAATCACTCACTTATACAGTCAGTCACGCACCTACTAAATCATCCATACAGACACTTACACACCCACTCATTCTTCAATACGTCTTTTCCTATATATATTAAAAATATTTAAACTTTAGAGAAACACACAGTCACTGGATGATGTCATCAGTGATGTCATTTGAGATGTCATCAGTGATGTCATCAGTGATGTCACTGACCATGTCATGAGTGATGTAATATGTGACGTCATCAGCAGTGCATTGCGGGGGCGCGAGTTATAGTTAGCTGAACTAACTATAACGGGGGAATTTCACTGAAAAAACCATAGGTTTCAGACACGTTATAGTTACAAATTAGCATTTAAAAACCTTTGAAATTCACTGAAAAAACCATAGGTTTTAGGGACAGTTATAGTTACTTGGACATTGCACTCGTAAAAACCCGTGAAATTCCCCGTTATAGTTAGTTCAGCTAACTATAACTCACGCCCCGCAATGCACTGCTGATGACGTCACATATTACATCACTCATGACATGGTCAGTGACATCACTGATGACATCACTGATGACATCTCAAATGACATCACTGATGACATCATCCAGTGACTGTGTGTTTCTGTAAAGTTTAAATATTTTTAATATATATAGGAAAAGACGTATTGAAGAATGAGTGGGTGTGTAAGTGTCTGTATGGATGATTTAGTAGGTGCGTGACTGACTCTATAAGTGAGTGATTTAACGTATCTTACTGAATGCATGGGTTAGTGACTAAACTGGGTGAATGTCTGTATCCGTCTGTCTGTTGCTCTGTAAGTGGCTGCATGGGTTTGTGAATAGCTACATGAGTGTCTATATGAGTTATTGATTGGTTGTCTGAGTATCTGTATGGGTGCCTGAGTGTTTGTGTGGGTGGGGTGTGTGCGACTCTGTGCATAGATGTGTGAGTGGGTGATTCACTGGGTGGATGGTTTCAAGAGTGCATCTGTGATAGACTGTATGGGTGGGTAAGTGTGTGTAAGAGTGTGTTAGTGAGTGAATGTATGTCCCAGTGGTACATGTGTGAGTAACTACATATGTGAAAGGCAGTATATATGTGTGTTGAGTATATAAATAGCTATAAGCAGAGTGAGTGATTGTGATAGTGGCTGTATGGATGAGTGTGTGCTTGTATCAGTGATTGTATAAGAGCGTAACAATGTGCTAGTATTTGTATGATTAAGTGAGCTGGTGTGTGTATAAGTGTATAGGTGAGTAAATGGCAGTGTGTTTAATTATTTGCATGACTGACTAGGTGTGTGAGTACCTCTATGGATGAGTGGCGGTGTTTGAGTGTCTATATAGGAGTAAGAGTGCATATGATAGTCCTGTACTGAGTGACCATAAGTATGAGTGACTGTACGGGTGAGTGAGTGGATGTGTGTGTGTAGACCTAAGAATCAGTGAGTGGGTATGTAGTTATTGGTGTTGGAGTGTCTATGGTTTTGCGAATGGCAGTCTGTAATTTAGAGTGGGTGAATCAAAGGTTATATTAGGGTGTGAGGAGGTGCATCAGATTATCACGTGTATAACTATCTACTGGCGACCGCCAGTAGATAATATATATATATATATATATATATATATATATATATATACATATACGATAAGTCCATCATCTATGCTTATGATGTACCAGGAAGTGTATGTAAGTTCTTGCCTTGTGAGACACCGTTGTGTGAACAAGCCCTTCCGAGGGTGAAACGCGTCACGGCGGGTTTATGAGGAAATAAACCCCCTTTGTTACTAAACTTTGGAGTTTTGGTGGTTTTGTGGAGAGACCTGAGAGCGCGACTTGAACCCCGTTCTTGTAGCATATATATATATATATATATATATATATTATCTACTGGCGGTCGCCAGTAGATAGTTATAGTTACAACCTATTATCCATAGGAAATCCGCGACATTCTATTTGAAATAACTCTCTTGCCGGTTGACGTATCTTCGCGAAATTTTCAAACTTCGTGAGGCGCTCCGGTCCGCTCCTACCCTGAAAGTCTCGGGGTGATACGTCAAGTGGGGGCCGAGAAAAAGGGGGTCCCAAACGCGTTTTCCCCATGCATTTTTCCATAGGAAACTTTAGACACGGCTACAGCCCGAACTGCTGAACGGAATTACACCAAATTTGGCAAAGAGGTAGTTCTTGGTTCAGAAAGAACCCTTTTTGTTAAATGGTGTAAATCCGTTCAGTAGTTGCTGAGAAAATGAAAAGTAAAAAGTTAGTGATATCTATGGGCACGGAGGATTCGCGCACCCTCAGCGCACCCTGCGCGCACCGTCCCGATCACGAGCTGCATTTTAATTGGCTGTCAACATTCCGATTCAGGAAATGTTGGCAGCCATTTTATCCCTCGGTAGAACCGAGGGACAGAAACAAGTGCGCAAAGCGCACAAAGGGAGCAGGGTAGAAACACCCTGACCCCCTAGGTTTGCTCAGGGGGTCCCACAAGGACCCCCTGGGCAAAAAAAAATTTTTTTTAAAAAATCGGCAGGATGCGCTCAGGGTGCGCGAATCCTGCCGAGACAAAACGAAGCGCGGTCTCCCGCGCTTCGATGTTAATTGGCCCCCGGGTGGCCCAAGTCCCGGGGGCATGGTGGGGGATAATTTAATGTGTGGGGGGCCTCAAAGGGCCCCCAAGCCCGGGGACCACCACCCCTCGGGGCTTTTTTAAAAATGGTGCGGGAGGGCTCTGAGCCCTCCCGCAGCCCCGAGGACCACCACCTCCCGGGGCTTTTTAAAATTAATGACAACCTGTGTGGGGGGGCTCCAGCCCCCACACGCCCCGAGGACCGCCACCTCCCGGGGCACTAAACATTTAAATATGGGGGTCCGTTACGGACCCCAGAGCCCGGGGACCACCACCTCCCCGGGGCTTTGAACTGAGTGGAGGGGGCCGCGCGGCCCCTCCTGGAAGCCCTTGATGGCCCTGGGGACCACCACCCCCAGGGCCGGCTCCTGCAGTGTCCCGGGGTGCCTACCCCGGGACACTGTAGTTTGCTATGGCAGGACGGGAGCCTCGCGGCTCCCGTCCTGCCATAACAAACTGCTTTGGATATTGGAAGAGAGGCAGGGAAACCTGCTCTCTCTTCCAATATCCAAAGCACATTGCTTTCCACATGGGGAGCAGCATGTCAGCTGCTCCCCATGTGGAAAAGCAATGCCGGCTCCCAAGGGACGCGGGGAGCCGGCGGGACTGTGGGGGATTGGGGACCCCCACAGTCCCCAACGGAGAGGGCCAGCCCCGGGGGATGGGGTCCCCGGGGCAAGTAGTGGCCCGGGAGGGGAGCCACGCGGCCCCCCTCCCCAAAAAAAAAAATAATATTATTATTAAATAGAAAGGCCAGCCCCGGGGGATGGGGTCCCCGGGGCCTTAAAATGGCCAGAGGAGGGGGCCACGCTGCCCCCTCAAAATAATAAATAAAGAGGCCATGCCCCGGGGGATGGGGTCCCCGGGGCCAATACAGGCCAAGGGAAGGGGGCCACGCGGCCCCCTTCCCGTTTTTTTGGGTAATTAAAAAAGGGGTAAGGCCCTGGGGGATGGGGTCCCCAGGGCCCAAAAACAGAAAAAAGGAAGGGGGCCACACAGCCCCCTTCAGAGGACAAAAAAACAACAACAAAAAAAACGATCGGGCCCGCAGGCCCCGCCCCTTACTTCACCACTCTGCAAACGCGCCCCCTGGCGCGTTTGCAGAGAAGAACAAATTCACCTTGAATACTGGGGGTCCCTGGGGGCCAACTAGCCCACCAGGAACCTCCAGTATGCGCCAGGGGCTGCCTTGCAGAGACGTGTAGAGAGGCCACACCCCTTTTACACCTCTCTGCAACGCAGCTCTGTGGCGCTTTTGGAGGTATATGGTGGGCTAGTTGGACTCCGGGGACCCTCAGGATTCAAGGGGACTTAATCCCCCAAATTAAAACGCGCCACGGGGCGCGTTTGCACAGTGGTGAAGGGAGGGCGGGGCTTCAGGTGACATGTGTGCAAACAGGCCCCGTGGCGCGTTTTAAGATGGGGAATTAAATCCCCTTCAATCCTGAGGGTCCCTGGGGGCCAACTAGCCCAACAGGTACATCCAGAATGCGCCACAGAGCTGCGTTGCAGAGAGGTGTAAAAGGGGTGTGGCCTCTCTACACGTCTCTGCAACGCAGCCCCTGGCGCATATTGGAGGTTCCTGGTGGTCTAGTTGGCCCCTAGGGACCCTCAGGATTCAAGGGGACTTAATCCCCCAACTTAAAACGCGCCACGGGGCGCGTTTGCAAAGATGTCACCTCAGGCCCCGCCCCTCCCTTCACCATTGTGCAAATATTCCTCTAAAATCAGCCGAAATAGGAATTCCGATTTACTCACCTGTTATAAGGAGAGACCTCAGTGCTGTATCTTTCAGCCCAGTACTGGTCCTGAAAAGTAATTTTAACCGTACTTACCAGTAACTTGAATTTCCTTCCATAGGCTAACATTGACTGGTTTCACTTGGAAATTCTTCTAAGTGTGGAGTTTTGGAACTTTAAAATATTCCTCTAAAATCAGCCGAAATACGAATTCCGATTTACTCACCTGTTATCAGGAGAGACCTCAGTGCTGCATCTTTCAGCCCAGTACTGGTCCTGAAAAGTAATTTTAACCGTACTTACCGGTAACTTGAATTTCCTTCATAGGCTAACATTGACTGGTTTCACTTGGAAATTCTTCTAAGTGTGGAGTTTTGGAACTTTAAAATATTCCTCTAAAATCAGCCGAAATACGAATTCCGATTTACTCACCTGTTATCAGGAGAGACCTCAGTGCTGCATGTTTCAGCCCAGTACTGATCCTCAAAAGAAATTTTAACCGTACTTACCGGTAACTTGAATTTCCTTCATAGGCTAACATTGACTGGTTTTCAGCAAAAAAGTTTCAAAGTGTTGATTTTCACAAACTACAAATATTCCTTAAAAATCGCCTGTATGACTTAAACGCATTCTTTCAACTGTTTACAGGAGATGCACCAGTGCTGGATCCAGGATCCAACACTGAGTAAGAAAAAGTAACGATAACAGTTTTTACCTGCTAAGTGAATTTCCTTCCATAGGATAACATTGGTGATTCTATGAGAAAAAGTTTCTAAGTGTCAACTTTTAAAATACAATAATATTCCTTAAAAATCACGACTGTAACCAAAACGCTTTTACTCAACTGTTTACAGGAGATGAACCAGGACTGAATCTAGGATCCAGTCCTGTGGTTAGAAAAAGTAATCCATAAAGTAACTAATTGCATTTAACTAGAAATTCACATTGAGCTGAATGTTGCATTGTGTTTGAAAATGTGTTGCCCATTGCAACAACTGTAACTACTGTACTTAAAAGTCTATTGCCTATCTGCAAAGTATTTAAACTAAAGTAATTCATTAAGAGAAAGTATTTTTTGTAATGTAATGTATAATGTAATTACAATGTAATTTAAAAAATAAAATATGTAAAAAAAAATTGTTTCTAAAAATGTACTAAATCAGTATGAAAAAAATTAATATAACAATTAATACATTTAAAAATTGTCATTTACAAAACCTTTGAAATTCACTAAAAAAAACGTAGGTTTCAGGCACGTTATAGTTAGAAATTAGCATTTAAAAAACCTTTGAAATTCACTGAAAAAACCATAGGTTTCAGACACGTTATAGTTACAAATTAGCATTTAAAAAACCTTTGAAATTCACTGAAAAAACCATAGGTTTCAGACACGTTATAGTTACAAATTAGCATTTAAAAAACCTTTGAAATTCACTGAAAAAACCATAGGTTTTAGGGACAGTTATAGTTACTTGGACATTGCACTCGTACAAAACCCGTGAAATTCCCCGTTATAGTTAGTTCAGCTAACTATAACTCGCGCCCATAATGCACTGCTGATGACGTCACATATTACATCACTCATGACATGGTCAGTGACATCACTGATGACATCACTGATGACATCTCAAATGACATCACTGATGACATCATCCACGTGATAATCTGATGCACCTCCTCACACCCTAATATAATCTTTGATACACCCACTCTAAATTACAGACTGCCATTCGCAAAACCATAGACACTCCAACACCAATAACCACATACCCACTCACTGATTCTTAGGTCTACACACACACATCCACTCACTCACCCGTACAGTCACTCATACTTACGGTCACTCAGTACAGGACTATCATATGCACTCTTACTCCTATATAGACACTCAAACAACGCCACTCATCCATAGAGGTACTCACACACCTAGTCAGTCATGCAAATAATTAAACACACTGCCATTTACTCACCTATACAGTTATACACACACCAGCTCACTTACTCATACAAATAGTAGCACATTGTTACGCTCTTATACAATCACTGATACAAGCACACACTCATCCATACAGCCACTATCACAATCACTCACTCTCGCTTATAGCTATTTATATACTCCAACACACATATATACTGCCTTTCACATATGTAGTTACTCACACATGTACCACTGGGACATACATTCACTCACTAACACACTCTTACACACACTTACCCACCCATACAGTCTATCACAGATGCACTCTTGAAACCATCCACCCAGTGAATCACCCACTCACACATCTATGCACAGAGTCGCACACACCCCTCCCACACAAACACTCAGGCACCCATACAGATACTCACACAAGCATTCAATAACTCAAATAGACACTCATGTAGCTATTCACAAACACATGCAGCCACTTACACAGCAACAGACAGACGGATACAGACATTCACCCAGTTTAGTCACTAACCCATGCATTCAGTACGATACGTTAAATCACTCACTTATACAGTCAGTCACGCACCTACTAAATCATCCATACAGACACTTACACACCCACTCATTCTTCAATACGTCTTTTCCTATATATATTAAAAATATTTAAACTTTAGAGAAACACACAGTCACTGGATGATGTCATCAGTGATGTCATTTGAGATGTCATCAGTGATGTCATCAGTGATGTCACTGACCATGTCATGAGTGATGTAATATGTGACGTCATCAGCAGTGCATTGCGGGGCGCGAGTTATAGTTAGCTGAACTAACTATAACGGGCGAATTTCACAGGTTTTGTACGAGTGCAATGTCCAAGTAACTATAACTGTCCCTAAAACCTATGGTTTTTTCAGTGAATATATATATATATATATATATCCAAAATTCGTAACTTCCGTAAAGCGCACTCTCAGGAGGATTGCAAAAACAGATATTATTTATTTGTATCTATAAAGTGTTTCGACTGAATGCACAGTCTTGTTCACATATAGACATACAATTGAAGTTCGATATACATACTCTGAATCGACCTCAAAAAAGGACTAATCATAACAATAGACTGCAACCAGTGGTAATGACGGTGGCCATTTTAGAATGTGCAATATGTATATACATAGAGCTTACTCCGTCCTGTATATTTATCACATAGCATGGAAGCAACATATGCCTTAATATGCGGGTATAGGTGATCACTAAAATGCACGTGATCAAAGGGGGAAATCAAACTTGTTGCACATCCGTTACCAGTCTACCAAGTATACTTCCCTACTTGAGAGTACATAAGTTACATGGAATACATAACATTTTGAAAGCATAAAGGTATTCTATAAAAGACAAATAGTGTCAATGTTGCACAGGCAGCCGTCCAATATACATGTCTCAGTGTAGTCATGAACAACAATCTACATTTCCCTGGAAAAAAAGACCACAGCAAATGAGGCTCAATGTAGATGCCGAGTGGTTCGGAAGTTCCACATGATTCATGCAATTTTTAGCAAAAAATCACAATGTCATACTGTAAGCTCCCATGAGAAAATGAACATGTGTAACCCAAGTGGGGTAATATGACCTTAGAACGTGAAGGGTGTTTCTAAATCGGGTGGTCTTAGCTGTGTTATTCTGTAAATACAAGCAGGGTAAGGCTAATACACCATGCATAAACAGAATGAAGAGCCAAGGTAAGACCTGTCCAGGGACTAAAGCTAAACTCTACATGGTCATGATCAGGGTGTACAAGGGACTTTAAGGACCAAAGTCAATCATAACAACAGAAAAGCCGAGACAAGGAGATATCCCAAAAGTGAAAAATCATAAATTTCAATTTTACAAACGAAAGTGTTCAAAAGAATTGATAAGAAGAAAGTTCCTTATCTCACTGGTGCCGGTCACCCGTGGAAGTCATGAAGAAAAGGGTAGGGAAAACTGTGCCCGTGGTTTGTTCAATCTAACGAGGGTCCCTTCCTTTCCTCCTAAAATAAAATAACAGAAAGAAATGTATTAAAATCACACATGTACATGATTACCTAAACTGATATGGTAATTCAAGCAACAATATGAATGAGCACAAAAGGTGGGAGAGGCATTGAATCCTAGGCAAAATATCATAGGGTTTAAATCCCACGCAAGAAGAAGACTGCGATGACAGAAATAGTAGTCCTTTCACAATGATGCTGTTATAGGTTCTTTTTATTCAATATTTAAAACACAGCAGCCAACGCGTTTCACCCACACGGCTTCTTCAGGGCAAAAATATTGGACCACACAGTTCATAGAAGGAGTGGGAAGTTTCCTCCCGGAGTTGTCCCAGGTCAATCCAAACTGAACTAAAATTGTCATCAATGACACCAAAAAGCCTTAAAAGTATTCAATCAATGAGATATTCAATCTATGAACTTCCGCTGTAACCGACATCTTCAAGGACCAATGTAAATGTAAGATAACACGGTCACTCGTGAGCCTGAAATGATTCGATCTACGGGCCACCGTAGTGGCTGTCCTCTTCACGGAGCAGTGTAAGTGCAGTGTAACGCGATCAATCGCAAGCCTTTTCAAACAGCCCTCCAAGAGAAACCTCGCACGTCGAGTGTTTGCCACGAAAGCCCATGTGGGTGGAAACGCGTTGGCTGCTGTGTTTTAAATATTGAATAAAAAGAACCTATACCAGCATCATTGTGAAAAGACTACTATTTCTGTCATCGCAGTCTTCTTCTTGCGTGGGATTTAAACCCTATGATATTTTGCCTAGGATTCAATGCCTCTCCCACCTTTTGTGCTTATATATTGTATTTGAAACCAATTGTGGGTGACTGGTTTTGGGAGGTGGGCATTGACTATCTGCAAACTATATGCAACCTTGTTAGGACTGTAAAAACATTGGTAGTAGATGCAGCGAGATATACCCTGCCACGGTGTCTGTATGCAGTAGAACAATATGAATGACATGAAGAGAAGAGATCCTATACATCGTGTAAAATCGAACAGTTCACAGAGCAAAGGGTGAAAAGCAGGTTCAACAGCATAAAGCACAGTTACTATTGTAGATTACTGAAATTCCGAACCCTTCTGTATGTGACCCTGGGTCTTTCTTTAATGATTTTCTGTATCTCATGTGAGTTGCTGCTATATATAAGAATAACCCTTGTGTTGTTGTACTAACAACACGAGGGTTATTCTTACATATAACAGCAACTCACATGAGATACAGAAAATCATGACTAAGAATTGGAACATTTTGACCAGTGATCCCATCATTGGACATACCATTCAAGAAAGACCCATGGTCACATACAGAAGGGGTCGGAATTTCCGTGATATCCTTGTCCAAGGTGACATCACTGTCAAACATCGTTCCAAAGAACATAACCTTCAGGGTTTCTTTCCGTGCGGCCACTGCCAGGCATGTCGCAGTAGCTATATGAAAAAGGATTACACTACACCCAAGAACAATAGAAAAATCATGCAATTTCTGACCTTCAGTTCCAATTTTGTGGTGTACAGTCTAGAATGTCCCTGCAACCTACGGTATGTGGGTAGCACAACCTTTATGGTTAAAAAGAGGGTTTTGGAGCATATGTGGGCCATCAACAACAGGGATACTCATTACCCCATAGCAAGACATTTTGAGCAATATCACCTTTCCTAATAGTTCCCTTTTGAGGTTCTTTGCTCTGGAACAAGTACTGGGTGACCCGAGAGGGGGCAACAGAGTACTCAAATTACATAAAAAGGAGTCTAAAAATATTTTAGAACTAGAAACCAAGATCCCCGGGGGGCCATAATCAGGATGAGGAGTTAGGAATACACCTGCACGAGGAATCTACAATAGTAACTGTGCTTTATGCAGTTGAACCTGCTTTTCACCCTTTACCAAGTCACAAGAAAAAACATTAAAAAAAGAAAGGGGGCAGGGTAGAAACACCCTGACCCCGTAGGCCTCTTGGGGAGGTCCCAGATGGACCCCCCAGGGCCAAAAAATAATTTTTGTAAAAACATTTAGGCAGGAGTCACGCTGGATCCCCAACTCGCGCCAACATTTTTAAAAAAAACAAAGCGTAGGCTCCCGTGCTTCATTTAATATGGGCCCCCAGGTGGGCCAGGTCCTGGGGGCAAGTTTAAATAATGATGCCCACGCAGGCCCCCTGCAGCCCCGGGGACCACTACCTCCCCAGTGCTAGATATGATATTAAAGTGGGGGGAGGCTCCACCCCCCCCGCAGCCCCGGGGACTGCCATGTCCCTGGGACTAGGCAAAGTGAAATGCGGGGGAAGCCATGTGGCCCACCTCACAGCCCCAGGGACCGCCACCTCTTCGGGGCACATACTTTATTAAAAAGAAAAGCGGGTGAGGCTCTATGGCCTCTACTGCAGCCCTGGGACCACCACCTATCAGGGGCACAAACACAACAATTATGGGTTCCGTTGCAGACCCCCGGGGACCACCACCTCCCCGGGCAAATTTGCACAAAGGAGGGGGCTGCGCAGCCCCCCTCGTGGAGCCCTACATGGCCCTGGGGACTGCCAATCCCCACGGCTGGCTCCAGCACTGTCCTGGGTGCCCACCCCCGGAATATTGCAGTTTGCTATTGCTTGGCGGGAGCACCGCTCCCACCAAGCCATAGCAAACAAGTGCTCTACTTTCAGCAAGCGAGAGCAGAAAATGCTCTTGCTTGCTGAAAGCAGAGCAAGGGTCTGTTTGTCTGCCCGCTGTGAAGCGAGCAGGGAAACAGAAACTTTGCTTTGGGATCCAGGGAGCTGCATATTCCTTGGGTCTCAAAGCAATGCCGGCTCCCGCAGGTGGTGGGGAGCCGCTCCCCCCGCGGTCCCCAACATTGTCAGTGGGTGCCCTAGGTTGGGACCAGGGTACCCACACTACAGGCTGGGCCCAGGGGTATGGGGTCCCTGGGGCCAAAATCGGCCCATGGGTGCGCGGCCCCCCTCCCTTTAAAAAAAAAAAAGATATATATAAAACAAGGGGCAGGCCACAGGGGATGGGGTCCCCGGGGCCAAAAAGGGCCCAGGGAAGGGGGCCACGTGGGCCCCCTTCCTTTTTAAAAAAGAAAAAAAAGAAAGGCTGTGCCCTGGGGGATGGGGTCCCTGAGGTCAAAATCGACCTGGGAAGGGGGGCCACGCAGCCCTCCTCCACATTCTTAACATGCCTGGCCCTGGGGGATAGGGTCCCTGGGACCGAAATTGGCCCAGGGAAGGGGGGCTATGCAACACCCCTTCCCTTTGAAAAAAAAAGCCCGACAGCTCACTGGAGGCCCACCCCCTTTCTCCACCATTCTGAAAACGCACCTCCTGGCAGTCTGCTGGTTGGGGGATGAAGTCCCCTTGGCTGCTGAGGGTCCTTAGGGGACAACAAGACCTCCAGTTACCTCCAGTAAGCCCCACACAGTGGGATTGCTGAGAGGTGATCGGATGCCAAGCCCCCTTACTCCACCACTCTGCAAACAGGCCTCTGGGCACACTGCTGGTGGGGGATGAGGTCCCCTTGCCTCCTGAGGGCCTCAGGAGTAAAGTGCCCTTCTTCCCCCAAGCAGCAGTGCACCAGGAGGCACGTTGGCAGAGTGGGGGAGAAAGGAGGCGTGGCTTCTGTTGACCTCTCAGCAATACAGATATTTTGGTCTTACTGGACGTAACAGGAGGGCTAGTTGGCCCCCATGGACCCTCAAGAGCCAAGGGGACTTCATCCCTCAACCAGTAGTGCACGAGGAGGTGCGTTTGCAGAGTGGTTGAGAAAGGGAGCGTGGCAAGCTACCTGATCTCAGCAATCCGGCTGTGTGGGACTTACTTGAGGTAACAGGAGGGGTAGTTGGCCGCCAAGGATGTCCTTTGGGGCCAACTACCTCTCCTGTTATCTCCAATAAGTCCCACACAGCGGGATTGCTAAGAGGTCTTCGGATGTCACGCCCCCTTTCTCCACCACTCTTTAAATGCAGCTCAAGGTGCACTACTGGTTGGGGCATGAAGTCGACTTTACTCCTGAGGGTCATTTGAGATGTCAACAGTAATGCCATAAATTATGTCATAGAGCATGTCATGAGTGTTGTGATATATGAGGTCATAAGCAGTGCATAGCGGGGGTGCAAGTTATGGTTAGCTCTGCTAACTATGACTGGTGAGTTTCTGCATTTTTTTAGTTCAAAACATTGATGTTGTCACTGACATATTCACCGAACTATAACGTTACTTTAACCTTCATTTTTTTCAGTGAGTTTCTAAGGTTTTTTTACACAAAAACAGATCTTTTTATCACACCTAACTATAACGTTACTTTAACCTCAGTTTTTTTTCAGCAAATATATATGTTTGTGTGTATGTGTGTGTGGGAGTGTGTATATACATATAACAATGGAATATATAGGGGGAAGAGGATTCACAGTTCAAACCGCCGTCAGCATTTTTACTAGTAGTGCCTAATAAATCACTCCAAAGAAAATATCGAACCCTAATAACCAGACTACAAACTCTGATACGGGAGGAAATACCGTCCTCTGGCCAGCTGATTTATACAAAAGAGAAGCCTATAATCAACTTAATAATGAGGAGTGTTATGCAAGAAAGCAACGCAATGATCTAACACAGGTGAAGGTAGTATACAAGTCCAAATTACAGTAACAGTGGAGTGTGGAGTGATGAGTATCTATTTCTGCGAAATGATAACCCTAAAACACCATTTTTAGACTTAATTCTAAAGATTCACAAGAATCCAACTATGCTACCAAGGAGACCACTAATATTGGCTCAAGGGAGTTTCCTTGAGATCACGCGACAAAATATATTGATTATTTTCTTCAAGATCATGTCAAGAGCCTACCATCATATCTAAGAGATACCAGTGACTTTTTAAAACTGATTTACGACATTCCATGGGACAACCAATATTTTTTCATGTCTCTTGACATTACAACTCTGTACACCAGCATCCACCACGGCGAAGTCACCCATTGACATTATACAAACATATGCAGATGTTGATTACTATGATCCAATGGTATATGGAAAATAATTACTTTCTTTTTAATAGTGAGTTAATTCACCAGCTGCATGGCAGGGCAATGGGCACCGGTTTCACCCCCAGCTATGGATATTTACACATGGGCTGGTGGGAGGAACAGGTGTTCCGCATTGACCACAAAGAAATGTGGGATGAGCATGTGAACATTTGGTCTCAATTCATCAATGATCTGTTTGTGATTTGGAGGGTGATAGATAAAAATGTGATGAGATCTGTTAATGAAATTAACATTAATAGTCTGAACCTGCATTTCACCAGCCAGATAAGTAGGACGAGTGTGACCTTTCTGCATTTGGTAGCCTTCATCAAAGACAATAGGATGGAAACTAAGTTGTATAGGAAGGAGATTGCAGGAAATACAATACTGCACGTGTCAAGCTTTCACCCGAAACATACCAATGTGAGCATCCCATATGGTGAAATGCTTAGGGAGAAATGCAATTGCACCACTATTTCTGACAATTTGGCATGTCAGAATGATATGATGTTAAGATTCAGTCAAAGAGGGTACAATTCTAAGCTACTGGAACAAGCATGTGACCTTGTCAACCAAAATGAATGAGATATGATCCTTTTTTCCAGAAAAGAAAGAAAACAAAAAAATAGTGGGTTTAGATTGATTACCACATTTCGTAATCAGGATAAAGCAATAAGGTCACTGTTACGCAAACATTGCCATGTTTTTAAATCAGACTTAGTTATTAGGTCCAAGCTGCCAAAGAACCCACTAATAACGTACCATAGAGCATGTTCGATGAAGAATGCCCTGGTAAAAAATAGTCCACAGATATTAACACCCAAATCATTGCTGACTTCTAGTAATGGATTCCGCAAGTGTTCAAAGTGCAGGGCTTGCAAAATAGGAGAAAATAGCACAGAATATTTAACCCCTTTTCATGGAAAGCCATTTAAAATCAGAGGGACTTTTCCCTGCAAAACAGATTTTGCAATCTTTGTACTGACATGCAGTTGCAGTTTGTGGTATGTAGGCAGCACAACTTTGCAAGTCCACAAGCGCATACTGCAACACATGCGGGCTATCACTAACATCGATAAAACTTATTAAGCAGTGAGACACTGTGCTCAGGTCTATAACCATGATGTGATGCAAATGTGATACATTTTCATTAATGAGATCCCTCAAATCAGCAGGGGAGGTGAACAAGTAAAGGTGTTGAAACAATTGGAGACAAGATATATCTTGACCCTAGATACAATGTCACTGATTGGCTTAAATGCCGAAGATGATTTATTTACATGTCTGTAAGTCAATCAAGGCAAGAGGAATTTTGGGGTCTCGTCATGTGTTTTTTTTTATTGATAATCATTAATTTCTATTTTGATAATTAATTTTCAGTGGCAAGATTACTTTTATTCTCCTCTCTCTTCTCTTAGCCTGGGTTTTGTTTTCGTTCTTTCTTTGCAATATGTCTATTTGTGGTATAATTGTCAATTCATCGGCTCAATAATATGCAGCATATAACTAATATATCGAGGTTTGCCCACTTGGGCTCAATTTTGCCTTGTTTGGCTGGGTCTGACAAATTTTGATTACCATTAATAGATATGGTATGCATATTGGAAAGAGTTTGGGTGATATGATGTTGAATTTCACCTTACCCAAAGTTTCAATTAGATTGATTCACAATTTAAAAGTAAATGTCATTTTTATATATACACAATGAATTAGCAATGTATAACTGAATACAATATGTTTTTTCCAAGTTGCAGAAATTTTACACCAGTCTGTCCTCTATTTTTATGAGTAGTATTTTGCCAGTTTTTATTATGATGCACTGCTCACTTTGCCACTGGATTCAAGCTAGCCTGGCTGATGAAGGGTATTACCCAGAAACCGGTCCCAGGATGCTTGTTTCCGGTTCAGGGAAGACCTGGCTTAGCAGTTCCGGCTGGACTGTTCCCATGAGGCACAGGGTCAAGACTGATTTGCATATAGCTGGGTCTGAACTGAGGTGGCGAAGTGAGCTAAAGAATGATGATGGATTCAACCCAGATCTGTGACTGGGGGTGAGTTTCTGAAACGTCTCAGCGCTCCGTTCATCATCGCCTTGTGTTTGCTTTGTTCGCCCTAAGTTGGCAGGGTATGCCCAGATGTGGGTCCCTTGCTCACTTTGCCACTGGATTCAAGCTAGCCTGGCTGATGAAGGGTATTACCCAGAAACCGGTCCCAGGATGCTTGTTTCTGGTTCAGGGAAGACCTGGCTTGGCAGTTCGGGCTGGACTGTTCCCATGAGGCACAGGGTCAAGACTGATTTGCATATAGCTAGGTCTGAACTGAGGTGGCGATATGAGCTAAAGAATGATGATGGATTCAACCCAGATCTGTGACTGGGGGTGAGTGTCTGAAAAGTTTCAGCGCTCCGTTCCTCATCGCCTTGTGTTTGTTTTGTTCGCCCTAAGTTGGCAGGGTATGCCCACACGTGGGTCCCTTGCTCACTTTGCCACTGGATTCAAGCTAGCCTGGCTGATGAAGGGTATCACCCTGAAACCGGTCCCAGGATGCTTGTTTCCGGTTCAGGGAAGACCTGGCTTGGCAGTTCGGACTGGACTGTTCCCATGAGGCACAGGGTCAAGACTGATTTGCATATAGCCGGGTCTGAACTGAGGTGGCGAAGTGAGCTAAAGAATGATGATGGATTCAACCCAGGTCTGTGAATGGGGGTGAGTGTCTGAAATGTTTCAGCGCTCCGTTCATCATCGCCTTGTGTTTGCTTTGCTGCTCTAAGTCGGCAGGGTATGCCCAGACGTGGGTCCCTTGCTCACTTTGCCACTGGATTCAAGCTAGCCTGGCTGATGAAGGGTATTACCCAGAAACCGGTCCCAGGATGCTTGTTTCCGTTTCAGAGAAGACCTGGCTTGGCAGTTCGGGCTGGACTGTTCCCATGAGGCACAGGGTCAAGACTGATTTGCATATAGCTGAGTCTGAACTGAGGTGGCGAAGTGAGCTAAAGAATGATGATGGATTCAACCCAGATCTGTGACTGGGGGTGAGTGTCTGAAAAGTTTCAGCGCTCCGATCATCATCGCCTTGTGTTTGCTTTGGTCGCACTGAGTATAAAAGCAAAGAAATGGTAACGCACTTATTATGTGACCAAGGCCGCACGTGACGGACGAAGCGCGTTAAGGCTAACATGGTAAAAGGAACAATTAAATAAATTTGAGTTGGAGCAGTATTCTGGTGTCTGCATCAATCTGTGGAGAGAGTGGCACATGCGGTGCGTGCCAAGGATTAGCGATATTGTGAGATATATATATATATATATTCACTGAAAAAACCATAGGTTTCAGACACGTTATAGTTACAAATTAGCATTTAAAAAACCTTTGAAATTCACTGAAAAAACCATAGGTTTTAGGGACAGTTTTAGTTACTTGGACATTGCACTCGTACAAAACCCGTGAAATTCCCCGTTATAGTTAGTTCAGCTAACTATAACTCGCGCCCCGCAATGCACTGCTGATGACGTCACATATTACATCACTCATGACATGGTCAGTGACATCACTGATGACATCACTGATGACATCTCAAATGACATCACTGATGACATCATCCAGTGACTGTGTGTTTCTGTAAAGTTTAAATATTTTTAATATATATAGGAAAAGACGTATTGAAGAATGAGTGGGTGTGTAAGTGTCTGTATGGATGATTTAGTAGGTGCGTGACTGACTCTATAAGTGAGTGATTTAACGTATCTTACTGAATGCATGGGTTAGTGACTAAACTGGGTGAATGTCTGTATCCGTCTGTCTGTTGCTGTGTAAGTGGCTGCATGTGTTTGTGAATAGCTAAATGAGTGTCTATATGAGTTATTGAATGCTTGTCTGAGTATCTGTATGGGTGCCTGAGTGTTTGTGTGGGAGGGGTGTGTGCAACTCTGTGCATAGATGTGTGAGTGGGTGATTCACTGGGTGGATGGTTTCAAGAGTGCATCTGTGATAGACTGTATGGGTGGGTAAGTGTGTGTAAGAGTGTGTTAGTGAGTGAATGTATGTCCCAGTGGTACATGTGTGAGTAACTACATATGTGAAAGGCAGTATATATGTGTGTTGGAGTATATAAATAGCTATAAGCAAGAGTGAGTGATTGTGATAGTGGCTGTATGGATGAGTGTGTGCTTGTATCTGTGATTGTATAAGAGCGTAACAATGTGCTACTATTTGTATGAGTAAGTGAGCTGGTGTGTGTATAACTGTATAGGTGAGTAAATGGCAGTGTGTTTAATTATTTGCATGACTGACTAGGTGTGTGAGTATCTCTATGGATGAGTGGCGTTGTTTGAGTGTCTATATAGGAGTAAGAGTGCATATGATAGTCCTGTACTGAGTGACCGTAAGTATGAGTGACTGTACGGGTGAGTGAGTGGATGTGTGTGTGTAGACCTAAGAATCAGTGAGTGGGTATGTAGTTATTGGTGTTGGAGTGTCTATGGTTTTGCGAATGGCAGTCTGTAATTTAGAGTGGGTGAATCAAAGGTTATATTAGGGTGTGAGGAGGTGCATCAGATTATCACGTGGATGATGTCATCAGTGATGTCATTTGAGATGTCATCAGTGATGTCATCAGTGATGTCACTGACCATGTCATGAGTGATGTAATATGTGACGTCATCAGCAGTGCATTGCGGGCGCGAGTTATAGTTAGCTGAACTAACTATAACGGGGAATTTCACGGGTTTTGTACGAGTGCAATGTCCAAGTAACTAAAACTGTCCCTAAAACCTATGGTTTTTCAGTGAATTTCAAAGGTTTTTTAAATGCTAATTTGTAACTATAACGTGTCTGAAACCTATGGTTTTTCAGTGAATTTCAAAGGTTTTTTAAATGCTAATTTGTAACTATAACGTGTCTGAAACCTATGGTTTTTTCAGTGAATTTCAAAGGTTTTTTAAATGCTAATTTCTAACTATAACGTGCCTGAAACCTACGGTTTTTTCAGTGAATTTCAAAGGTTTTGTAAATGACAATTTTTAAATGTATTAATTGTTATATTAATTTTTTTCATACTGATTTACTACATTTTTAGAAACAATTTTTTTTTACATATTTTATTTTTTAAATTACATTGTAATTACATTATACATTACATTACAAAAATACTTTCTCAGAATGAATTACTTTAGTTTAAATACTTTGCAGATAGGCAATAGACTTTTAAGTACAGTAGTTACAGTTGTTGCAATGGGCAACACATTTTCAAACACAATGCAACATTCAGCTCAATGTGAATTTCTAGTTAAATGCAATTAGTTACTTTATGGATTACTTTTGTAACCACAGGACTGGATCCTAGATTCAGTCCTGGTACATCTCCTGTAAACAGTTGAGTAAAAGCGTTTTGGTTACAGTCGTGATTTTTAAGGAATATTATTGTATTTTAAAAGTTGACACTTAGAAACTTTTTCTCATAGAATCACCAATGTTATCCTATGGAAGGAAATTCACTTAGCAGGTAAAAACTGTTATCGTTACTTTATCTTACTCAGTGTTGGATCCTGGATCCAGCACTGGTGCATCTCCTGTAAACAGTTGAATGAATGCGTTTAAGTCATACAGGCGATTTTTAAGGAATATTTGTAGTTTGTGAAAATCGACACTTTGAAAGTTTTCTGCTGAAAACCAGACAATGGATTCCTATGTTAGAAAATATAAGTTACTGGTAAGTACGGTTAAAATTACTTTTCAGGGTCAGTGCTGGGCTAAAAGATGCAGCACTGGGTTCTCTCCTGATAACAGGTGAGTAAATTGGAATTCGTACTTTGGTTGATTTTAGAGGAATATTATAAAGTTCCAAAACTCCACACTTAGAAGAATTTCCAAGTGAAACCAGTCAATGTTAGCCTATGAAGGAAATTCAAGTTACCGGTAAGTACGGTTAAAATTAATTTTGAGGATCAGTACTTGGCTGAAAGATGCAGCACTGAGGTCTCTCCTGATAACAGGTGAGTAAATCAGAATTCGGATTTCGGCTGATTTTAGAGGAATATTTTAAAGTTCCAAAAATCAACAGAAACTTTTTCAGCAAAAAGCAGGCAATGATATCCTATGCAAGGAAATTCAAGTTACTGGTAAGTACGCCTAAAATTACTTTTGAAGATTAGTACTGGGCTGAAAGATGCAGCACTGAGGTCTCTCCTGATAACAGGTGAGTAAATCGGAATTCGTATTTCGGCTGATTTTAGAGGAATATTTTAAAGTTCCAAAACTCCACACTTAGAAGAATTTCCAAGTGAAACCAGTCAATGTTAGCCTATGAAGGAAATTCAAGTTACCGGTAAGTACGGTTAAAATTACTTTTCAGGACCAGTACTGGGCTGAAAGATGCAGCACTGAGGTCTCTCCTGATAACAGGTGAGTAAATCGGAATTCGTATTTCGGCTGATTTTAGAGGAATATTTTAAAGTTCCAAAACTCCACACTTAGAAGAATTTCCAAGTGAAACCAGTCAATGTTAGCCTATGAAGGAAATTCAAGTTACCGGTAAGTACGGTTAAAATTACTTTTCAGGACCAGTACTGGGCTGAAAGATGCAGCACTGAGGTCTCTCCTGATAACAGGTGAGTAAATCGGAATTCGTATTTCGGCTGATTTTAGAGGAATATTTTAAAGTTCCAAAACTCCACACTTAGAAGAATTTCCAAGTGAAACCAGTCAATGTTAGCCTATGGAAGGAAATTCAAGTTACTGGTAAGTACGGTTAAAATTACTTTTCAGGACCAGTACTGGGCTGAAAGATGCAGCACTGAGGTCTCTCCTGATAACAGGTGAGTAAATCGGAATTCGTATTTCATGCTGATTTTAGAGGAATATTTTAAAGTTCCAAAACTCCACACTTAGAAGAATTTCCAAGTGAAACCAGTCAATGTTAGCCTATGAAGGAAATTCAAGTTACCGGTAAGTACGGTTAAAATTACTTTTCAGGACCAGTACTGGGCTGAAAGATGCAGCACTGAGGTCTCTCCTGATAACAGGTGAGTAAATCGGAATTCGTATTTCGGCTGATTTTAGAGGAATATTTTAAAGTTCCAAAACTCCACACTTAGAAGAATTTCCAAGTGAAACCAGTCAATGTTAGCCTATGGAAGGAAATTCAAGTTACTGGTAAGTACGGTTAAAATTACTTTTCAGGACCAGTACTGGGCTGAAAGATGCAGCACTGAGGTCTCTCCTGATAACAGGTGAGTAAATCGGAATTCAGTATTTCTGCTGATTTTAGAGGAATATTTTAAAGTTCCAAAACTCCACACTTAGAAGAATTTCCAAGTGAAACCAGTCAATGTTAGCCTATGAAGGAAATTCAAGTTACTGGTAAGTACGGTTAAAATTACTTTTCAGGACCAGTACTGGGCTGAAAGATGCAGCACTGAGGTCTCTCCTGATAACAGGTGAGTAAATCGGAATTCGTATTTCGGCTGATTTTAGAGGAATATTTTAAAGTTCCAAAACTCCACACTTAGAAGAATTTCCAAGTGAAACCAGTCAATGTTAGCCTATGGAAGGAAATTCAAGTTACTGGTAAGTACGGTTAAAATTACTTTTCAGGACCAGTACTGGGCTGAAAGATGCAGCACTGAGGTCTCTCCTGATAACAGGTGAGTAAATCGGAATTCGTATTTCGGCTGATTTTAGAGGAATATTTTAAAGTTCCAAAACTCCACACTTAGAAGAATTTCCAAGTGAAACCAGTCAATGTTAGCCTATGAAGGAAATTCAAGTTACCGGTAAGTACGGTTAAAATTACTTTTCAGGACCAGTACTGGGCTGAAAAATGCAGCACTGAGGTCTCTCCTGATAACAGGTGAGTAAATCGGAATTCATATTTCGGCTGATTTTAGAGGAATATTTGCACAATGGTGAAGGAGGAGGCGGGGCCTCAGGTGACATCTGTGGTAACGCGCCCCGTTGCGCGTTTTAAGTTGGGGGATTAAGTCCCCTTGAATCCTGAGGGTCCCTAGGGGCCAACTAGCCCACCAGGAACCTCCAATATGCGCCAGGGGGCTGCGTTGCAGAGACTGTAGAGAGGCCACACCCTTTTTACACCTCTCTGCAACGCAGCTCTGTGGCGCTTTCTGGATGTACCTGTTGGGCTAGTTGGCCCCAGGGACCCTCAGGATTGAAGGGGATTTAATTCCCATCTTAAAACGCGCCACGGGGCCTGTTTGCACACATGTCACCTGAAGCCCCGCCCTCCCTTCACCACTGTGCTAAACGCGCCCCGTGGCGCGTTTTAAGTTGGGGGATTAAGTCCCCTTGAATCCTGAGGGTCCCCGGAGTCCAACTAGCCCACCATATACCTCCAAAAAGCGCCACAGAGCTGCGTTGCAGAGAGGTGTAAAAGGGGCGTGGCCTCTGTACACCTCTCTGCAAGGCAGCCCCTGGCGCATACTGGAGGTACCTGGTGAGCTAGTTGGCCCCCAGAGACCCCCAGTATTCAAGGGTGCATTCCCCCTCTGCAAACGCGCCAGGGCGCGTTTGCAGAGTGGTGAAAGAAGGGGCGGGGCCTGCGGGCCCGATCGTTTAAAATAAAATAAAAAAAATTCTCCCCTGAAGGGGAGCTGTGTGGCCCCTTCCTTTTTTTCTTTTTTGGGCCCTGGGGACCCCATCCCCCAGGGCCTTACCCCTTTTTTTAATTACCTTTAAAAAAACGGGAAGGGGGCCGCGTGGCCCCCTTCCCTTGGCCTGTATTGGCCCCGGGGACCCCATCCCCCGGGGCATGGCCTCTATATTTATTTTTTGAGGGGGGCAGCGTGGCCCCCCTCCTCTGGCCATTTTAAGGCCCCGGGGACCCCATCCCCGGGGCCGGCCTTTCCTTTTTAAAAAAAAAATTTTTGGCTCTTTTTTGGGGAGGGGGCCGCGTGGCCCCCCTCCCGAGCCACTACTTGCCCCGGGACCCCATCCCCGGGGCTGGCCCTCTCCGTTGGGGACTGTGGGGGTCCCCAATGCCCCCACAGTCCCGCCGGCTCCCCACGTCCCTTGGGAGCCGGCATTGCTGTTCCACATGGGGAGCAGCTGACATGCTGCTCCCCATGTGGAAAAGCAATCGGCTTTGGATATTGGAAGAGAGAGCAGGTTTCCTGCTCTCTCTTCCAATATCCAAAGCAGTTTGCTATGGCAGGGACGGGAGCCGCGAGGCTCCCGTCCTGCCATAGCAAACTACAGTGTCCCGGGGGTAGGCACCCCGGGACACTGCAGGAGCCGGCCCTGGGGGGTTGCGGTCCCCAGGGCCATCAAGGGCTCCAGGAGGGGGCCGGCGGCCCCCTCCCTACATCAGCACAGCCCCGGGGAGGTGGTGGTCCCCGGGCTTCGGGGTCCAAAACGGACCCCCATTTTAATTTGTTAGTGCCCCGGGGAGGTGGCGGTCCCCGGGCGTGTGGGGGCTGGAGCCCCCCACACAGGTTGTTTAATTTAAAAAAAAAGCCCCGGGGAGGTGGTGGTCCCCGGGGCTGCGGGAGGGCTCAGAGCCCTCCGCACCATTTTTAAAAGAAAGCCCGGGGGTGGCGGTCCCCGGGGCTTGGGGGCCCTTGAGGCCCCCACACATAAAATTAAACCCCCACCATGCCCCCGGGACTTGGGCCACCCGGGGCAAATACAATCGAGCGCGGGAGACCGCGCTTCGATTTCTCGGCAGGATTCGCGCACCCTGAGCGCATCCTGCCGATTTTTTTTTTTTAAATGCTTTTTTTTGCCCAGGGGGTCCTTGTGGGACCCCCTGAGCAGGCCTAGGGGGTTAGGGTGTTTCTACCCTGCCCCCTTTGTGCGTTTTGCACACTTGTTTCTTTTTTTTGCAGAGTGGTGAAAGAAGGGGGCGGGGCCTGCGGGCCCGATCGTTTAAAAAAAAAAAAAAAAATCTCCCCTGAAGGGGGGCTGTGTGGCCCCCTTCCTTTTTTCTTTTTTGGGCCCTGGGGACCCCATCCCCCAGGGCCTTACCCCTTTTCTAAATTACCTTTAAAAAAAAACGGGAAGGGGCCGCGTGGCCCCCTTCCCTTGGCCTGTATTGGCCCCGGGGACCCCATCCCCGGGGCATGGCCTCTATATTTATTTTTTGAGGGGGGCAGCGTGGCCCCCTCCTCTGGCCATTTTAAGGCCCCGGGGACCCCATCCCCGGGGCCGGCCTTTCCTTTTTAAAAAAAATGTTTTGCTCTTTTTTGGGGAGGGGGCCGCGTGGCCCCCCTCCCGAGCCACTACTTGCCCCGGGGACCCCATCCCCGGGGCTGGCCCTCTCCGTTGGGGACTGTGGGGGGTCCCCAATGCCCCCACAGTCCCGCCGGCTCCCCACGTCCCTTGGGAGCCGGCATTGCTAGTTCCACATGGGGAGCAGCTGACATGCTGCTCCCCATGTGGAAAAGCAATCGGCTTTGGATATTGGAAGAGAGAGCAGGTTTCCTGCTCTCTCTTCCAATATCCAAAGCAGTTTGCTATGGCAGGACGGGAGCCGCGAGGCTCCCGTCCTGCCATAGCAAACTACAGTGTCCTGGGGTAGGCACCCGGGACACTGCAGGAGCCGGCCCTGGGGGGTTGCGGTCCCCAGGGCCATCAAGGGCTCCAGGACGGGGGCCGGCGGCCCCCCTCCCTACATCAGCACAGCCCCGGGGAGGTGGTGGTCCCCGGGGCTTCGGGGGTCCAAAACGGACCCCCATTTTAATTTGTTAGTGCCCCGGGGAGGTGGCGGTCCCGGGGCGTGTGGAGGGCTGGAGCCCCCCACACAGGTTGTTTAATTTAAAAAAAAGCCCCGGGGAGGTGGTGGTCCCCGGGGCTGCGGGAGGGCTCAGAGCCCTCCCGCACCATTTTTAAAGAAAGCCCCGTGGGGTGGCGGTCCCCGGGGCTTGGGGGCCCTTTGAGGCCCCCACACATAAAATTAAACCCCCACCATGCCCCCGGGACTTGGGCCACCCGGGGCAAAATACTGTCGAGCGCGGGAGACCGCGCTTCGATTTCCGGCAGGATTCGCGCACCCTGAGCGCATCCTGCCGATTTTTTTTTTTTAAATGCTTTTTTGCCCAGGGGTCCTTGTGGGACCCCTGAGCAGGCCTAGGGGGTTAGGGTGTTTCTACCCTGCCCCTTTGTGCGTTTGCACACTTGTTTCTTTTTTTTTCTCGGCGGGATACGCGCACCCTAAGCGCATCCCGCCGATTTAAAAAAAAATCTTTTTCTGCCCAGGGGTCCTTGTGGGACCCCTGAGCAGACCTAGGGGGTCAGGGTGTTTCTACCCTGCCCCCTTTTGCGCTTTGCGCACTTGGTTCTGTCCCTCGATTCTACCGAGGGACAAAATAGCTGCCAACACTTCCTGAATCGGAATGTTGACAGCCAGCTGACAGCCAATTAGCATGCAGCTCGTGATCGGGACGGTGCGCGCAGGGTGCGCTGAGGGTGCGCGTATCCGACGCGCCCATAGATATATATGTACTTTTACTTTTGATTTTCTCAGGAACTACTGAACGGATTTACACCATTTAAGCAAAAGGCACCAGTCTGAACCAAGGACTACCTCTTTGCCAAATTTGGTGTAATTCCGTTCAGCAGTTCGGGCTGTAGCTGCGACTAAAGGTTCCTATGGAAAAATGAATGGGGAAAACGCGTTTTGGGACCCCCTTTTTCTCGGCCCCCGCTTCACGTATCACCCCGAGACTTTCAGGGTAGGAGCGGAGCGGAGCGCCCCAACAAGTTGGAAACTTTCACGAAGATTCGTCAACCGGCGCCAACGTTATTTCAAATAGAATGTCGCGGATTTCCTATGGATAATAGGTTGTAACTATAACTATCTACTGGCGACCGCCAGTAGATAATATATATATATATATATATATATATATATATATATATATATATATATATATATATATTCACTGAAAAAACCATAGGTTTCAGACACGTTATAGTTAGAAATTAGCATTTAAAAAACCTTTGAAATTCATTGAGAAAACCATGGGTTTTAGGGACAGTTATAGTTAGTTGGACATTTCACTCGTACAAAACCCGTGAAATTCCCCCGTTATAGTTAGTTCAGCTAACTATAACTCGCGCCCCGCAATGCACTGCTGATGACGTCACATATTACATCACTCATGACATGGTCAGTGACATCACTGATGACATCTCAAATGACATCACTGATGACATCATCCAGTGACTGTGTGTTTCTATAAAGTTTAAATATGTTTAATATATATGCCAAGGTGTATTGAAGAATGAGTGGGTGTATAAGTGTCTGGATGGATGATTTAGTAGGTGCGTGACTGACTCTATAAGTGAGTGATTAAACGTATCTTACTGAATGGATGGGTTAGTGACTAAACTGTGTGAATGTCTGTATCCGTCTGTCTGTTGGTGTGTAAGCGGCTGCATGGGTTTGCGAATAGCTACATGAGTGTCTACATGGGTTATTTATTGGTTGTCTGAGTATCTGTATGGGTGCCTGAGTGTTTGTGTGGGTGGGGTGTGTGTGACTGCGCATAGATGTGTGAGTGGGTGATTCACTGGGTGCATGGTTTCAAGAGTGCATCTGTGATGGACTGTATGGGTGGGTGAGTGTGTGTATGGGTGTGTTAGTGAGTGAATGTATATCTTAGTGGTACATGTGTGAGTCACTAATATATCAAAGGCAGTATATATGTGTGTTGGAGTATATAAATGGCTCTAAGTGAGAGTGTGTGATTGTGAGAGTGGCTGTATGGATGAGTGTGTACTTGTATCAGTGATTGTATAAGAGCGTACGAATGTGCTAGTATTTGTATGAGTAAGTGAGCTGGTGTGTGTATAACTGTATAGGTGAGTAAATGGCAGTGTGATTAATTATTTGCATGACTGACTAGGTGTGTGAGTACCTCTATGGATGAGTGGCGGTGTGTGAGTGTCTATGTAGGTGTATAAGTGCATATGAAAGTCCTGTACTGAGTGACCGTAAGTATGAGTGACTGTAGAGGTGAGTGAGTGGATGTGTGTGTAGACCTAAGAATCAGTGAGTGTGTATGTAGTTATTGGTGTTGGAGTGTCTATGGTTTTGACAATGGCAGTCTGTAATTTACAGTGGGTGTATCAAAAGTTATATTAGGGTGTGAGAAGATGCATCAAATTATCACATGGATGATGTCATCAGTGATGTCATTTGAGATGTCATCAGTGATGTCATCAGTGATGTCACTGACCATGTCATGAGTGATGTAATATGTGACGTCATCAGCAGTGCATTGCAGGGGCGCGAGTTATAGTTAGCTGAACTAACTATAACGGGGGAATTTCACGGGTTTTGTACGAGTGAAATGTCCAACTAACTATAACTGTCCCTAAAACCTATGGTTTTTTCAGTGAATTTCAAAGGTTTTTTAAATGCTAATTTCTAACTATAACGTGTCTGAAACCTATGGTTTTTTGAGTGAATTTCAAAGGTTTTTTAAATGCTAATTTCTAACTATAACGTGCCTGAAACCTATGGTTTTTTAAGTGAATTTCAAAGGTTTTTTAAATGCTAGTTTGTAACTATGCCTACAGAGGTAGGACATGTGAAGAAAGAAGAAAAAACGCACAGAAAGAAGCAAAAGAAATGCAGAAAGAAGCAACAGAAGTCCACAAAGACGAAGAAAAGTGCAGGAAGAAGCAAAAGATGTGCAGAAAGAACCAACATAGGAGCAGAAATAGGCCTTGTTCCAAAATCATCCTGTGCCCACAACTTTTTCCAACGTGTACTGGTGGTAACTGACTCTGACTAACCAGAGCCAGTGCTATGCTAAAACACACTTAGAATACAGTTAAAACACCTACATACACTAGGGAACACTATGCGTTGTGGTACCCCTGTGATTAGCATGACCTCCTCTGTAAGTCCCTAGTACATAATAGGGCAGGGGGATTAAAACTACCTCTTAAAACGCGCTACAGGGCACAGTGGTGAAGGGAGGGGGTGCCTGAGGTGACATGTGTGCAAACGCGCCCCGTGGCACGTTTTAAGTTGCAGGATTAAGTCCCCTTGAATCCTGAGTGTCCCTGGGGCCCAACTAGCCCCCCAGGTACCTACAGTTAGGACCACAGAGCTGAGTTGCAGAGAGGCGTTCCGAGGCCACGCACCTTTTTTCACCTCTCTGCAACGCAACTCTGTTGTGCTTACTGAAGGTACCTGGTGGGCTAGTTGGACCCCAGGGACCCTCAGGATTGAAGGGGACTTAATCTCCCAACTTAAAACACGCCACGGGGCCTGTTTGCACACATGTCACCTCAAGCCCCGCCCCTCCCTTCACCACTGTGCAAACGCGCCCGTGGCGCGTTTTAATTTGGGGGATTAAGTCCCCTTGAATCATGAGCGTCCCTGGGGTCCAACTAGCCCACCCTGTACCTCCAGTATGCGCCAGGGAGCTGTGTTGCAGAGAAGTGTTCAGAGGCCACGCCCCTTTTTACACCTCTCTGCAACGCAGCTCTGTGGCGCTTTCTGGACGTACCTGGTGGGCTAGTTGGCCCCCAGGGACCCTCAGGATTGAAGAGGATTTAATTCCCCATCTTAAAACGCGCCACGGGCCTGTTTGCACACATGTCACCTGAAGCCCCGCCCCCTCCCTTCACCACTGTGCAAACGCGCCCCGTGGCGCGTTTTAAGTTGGGGGATTAAGTCCCCTTGAATCCTGAGGGTCCCTGGAGTCCAACTAGCCCACCATGTAGCGTTGCAGAGAGGTGTAAAAGGGGCGTGGCCTCTGTACACCTCTCTGCAACGCAGCTCCCTGGCGCATACTGGAGGTTCCTGGTGGGCTAGTTGGCCCCAGGACCCCCAGTATTCAAGGGGAATTACTTCCCTTCTTAAAACGCGCCAGGGCGCGTTTGCAGACTGCTGCAGGGAGGGGAGGGGCCTCCGGCACGATGCCGGTCTTTTTTTCTTTTTTTTGTATGGGAGGGGGCTGCATGGCCCCCTGCCCTTGGCCACTTTTGGCCCCGGGGACCCCATCCCCCAGGGCCTGAGGATTTTCTTTTTTTGTAAAATAAAAAAAAACGGGGAAGGGGCCGCGTGGCCCCCTTTCCTGGGCCTCTATTGGCCCCGGGGACCCCATCCCCAGGGGCATGCCCTCTTTTTGTTTTATTTAAATATTTGGAGGGGGCTGCGTGGCCCCCCTCCTCAGGCCATTTAAGGCCCCGGGGACCCCATCCCCGGGGCCAGCCTTTAGGTTTTTTTGTTTTTTTAAATAATTCCTTTTTTTGGGAGGGGGCTGCATGGCCCCCTCCCAAGCCAATAATGGCCCCGGGGCCCCATCCCCAGGGCCTGGCCACTCGTTGGGGACCGTGGGGGTCCCCAATCCCCGCACGGTCCCGCCGGCTCCCGCGTCCTGCGGGAGCCGGCATTGCTCTCCATAAGGGGAGCTGCTGACATGCAGCTCCCCTTATGGAAAAGCAATCTGCTTTGCTTCATTGAAGCGAGAGCAGGTTTCCCTGCTCTCGCTTCAAAGAAGCAAAGCAAGTTTGCAATGACAGGACGGGAGCCGCGAGAATCCCGTCCTGCCATTGCAAACAGCAGTGTCCCGGGGGTGGGCACCCCGGGACACTGCAGGAGCCGGCCCTGGGGGGTGGCGTTCCCCAGGGCCATGGAGGGCTCCAGGAGGGGGGCCGCGCGGCCCTCCTCCCTTCATTAGTAAAGCCCCAGGGAGGTGGTGGTCCCCGGGACTTCGGGGGTCCAAAACGGACCCCCACATTTCTTTTCTAAGTGCCCCGGGGAGGTGGCGGTCCCCGGGGAATATGGGGGGGCTGGAGCCCCCCCCCCACACAGGTGATTCAAATTTAAAAAAAGATGCCCCGGGGGTGGCGGTCCCCGGGGCTGCGGGAGGGCGGAGAGCCCTCCCGCACCATTTTTTTAAAAAAAGCCCCGGGGGTGGCGGTCCCCGGGGCTTGGGGGGCCTCTAAGGCCCCCCATACTCAAATATTGATAAACCCCACATGCCCCCGGGACTTGGCCCACCCGGGGGCCAATTAACAACAAAGCGCGGGAGACCGCGCTTCGTTTTTTTTTTATCGGCTGGATCCGCGCACCCAGCGTGTTTTTTGCTGATTTAAAAAAAAAAATAATAATAATTTTGGGGGCCCTGGGGGTCCTTGTAGGACCCCCTGAGCAGGCCTAGGGGGTCAGGGTGTTTCTACCCTGCCCCCTTTTTGCGTTTTGCGCCCTTGTTTTTGTCTTTTCTTGTGCCTCGGTTCTACCGAGGAACAAGATGGCTGCCAACACTTCCTGATTTGGAGTGTTGACAGCCAATTAGCATACAGCTCGTGATCGGGAGGGTACGCGGACCCTACGCGGCCATAGATATATATGTGATTTTACTTTTGATTTTCTCTGGAACTACTGAACGGATTTACACCATTTAAGCAAAAGGCATGACTCTGAACCAAGGGCTACCTTTTTGCCAAATTTGGTGTAATTCCGTTCAGCAGTTCGGGCTGTAGCTGCGATGAAAGGTTCCTATGGAAAATTGCATGGGGAAAACACGTTTTGGGACCCCCTTTTTTCTCGGCCCCCCACTTGACGAATCACCCCGAGACTTTCAGGATAGGAGCAGACCGGAGCGCCCCACGAGTTTTGAAAATTTCGCGAAGATTCGTCAACCGGCGCCAAAGTTATTTCAAATAGAATGTTGCGGATTTCTTATGGAAAATAGGTCCTAACTATAACTATCTACTGGCGACCGCCAGTAGATAATATACATATATATATATATATCCACCACCATGCTTACACTTTCTAGTAAGCAACGAGCCACACTGATCCAAGGTTCTCCGTTTAAATTTATTCACGGGCACAAAAAAGACACGTTTCGAGCTCAACAGCTCTTGGTCACATATATTCCACAGACAGAATCTTTGCCAAGGTAATTGAAGATCCATGAGCCACACCGACACACCAATCTGCAATATTCGTGATGTTTATTCAGTATGTATATATATATATATATATATCTCAATAAAATGAATACTCAGACACTTCCTGTATGCAATAAGCCAATTTGAGGCATAGCTTCCCTGACACGTTTCATCTGTAGTCTTGGTCTGGTTAGCAGATCTCAGTGCACTCTCAGAGTCGAAAAAACAGCAGCCTTAAACCAATTAATTTAGGTTGTGTATCTGACTTAACCTGACTAGGATTGTGGCTCTGAACAGCTGAACAGCAAAGCAACATTATTGAGCCCATATTAGCCCTTGTGTGACTATCTGAAACCCATTTGAGTTCGTGTTCTGGCCGGAGACCCTTGTAGTCCACCCAGCTCCCCAAGGATTGAAAGTGGAAGTACATCCTGGAACAATGAAAGCCTTATTAAAAAAAAAAAAATTCAAACGACAACACACATTTTTCACAATTCACAATTAATACATGTGAGAATATACAGTTAATCGCTATTATTTGGTAACTTTAATGGCGCTCTGCTGACGCGATGTTTTCACTCATATTAGTTGGTGTTTTTTTCTCAGTCTCTTTTGCCTGCGGATAACTGCGTCATCGTTCTTAGTTCAAACCTTCCTCCTGCGTGTTAGTTCAGCCAGTCAGCATCCTGCAGCCCCGAGGTTACACTAATTCGCAGAATACCTGGAAAGGCCACCAAGGTCCAAAGTCATCTAATTTTGCCACTTGGCGATAGAAACAAACACCCGTGTGTTTGATTACAAAGGAGCTAGGTATGTACTGAGCAGGTGTACAGAGAGAGATCTGTTCTCCTCTGATGCTCACGTCATTTAGCTTGCCAGTGGAATGTGAGTTTGTGTTTAACCAGGCAGTATCAATTTTCAAAAACAGATAACATACCATGAGCAAATAGCTTGAGGTTAGTAGCCGAGGGGTTACTTCCACGCCCATGGAGCCCTTCTCCTTCACATCGCTAGGTATCAGCTTGCCGTGTGCTAATACTGCACGTGAGCTGCAGGGCTCTCCTTCTCCACCCCCACACTTCTTCGATTCCTAGAGGTTTCCACCATGCCAGGGGCTGCTCCAACACGCCTTTTCTGCCACACCATTGTGGAATGTCTGTGCATTTTGTACTGTGTACCGTCCAGCCCCAAGTAATTTTAATCGTCTAAGAAGGCCTGTTGAGTTGGTTAATTGGCATGAAGTAGATAATTTAGTGTAAAATGAAGATCTGAAGTTGAAATTCTATCAGTGATAAGATAGCCCAGCCTTTCCTTATGGAGAGGCCGCTTAAATGAACATCCGTGGGTCTGGTGCTAGATAATTAACACCTATCACTGGCTGTCAATGCACAATTATTTTTAGAGCGTGCGCCCTATAAAGGTCAGGCTCTCTTTGGAGTTAAGAATACACATTTTTAATAGATTTTATTCATACTTGAGAATGAAAATGATACATACAGCAGTTTTTGCAGAGAGGATGTGGCCTAACGCCTAAGGCGTCGATCTCGAAGCTGGGGAACCAGGTTGAGTCTCGGCAGGGACGCTCAACATCCTGTGATTCTGGGTAAATCAATTAATCTCCCCTGCTTAACAAAATTAACTTGTCCGTCTGTAACACAACTGGTGCTCATGTAAAGCGCTCTGATACCTTCGGGTCGAGTTTGCGCTATATAAAACTATCTAAATTAAAAAGTACAGGCTAGCAAAAAAAGACAGTAGCAGCATCAGCGGCCTGTGGCGAAGAATAGGAAGTAGGGGCAAAATCCATATCCAGACATGAGCACGGATGTCTATTAAAAGGAAACAAAGGGTATAAGGCCGGGCGGGACATCCGCCTGCAATGGCCGCTTATATCTGGGGGCATCCAGTGGCATGAGGAGGAGGTGGAAGTGTGCAGTCTCAGCTATGGTCTTCAGTAACATCTGCAAGGATTGTAGGTTGACACAGGAACTTGGAAGGGCAGTCTCTTTATTGTGAGTCATTAGGAGGGGACGGAGTAGGAAGGGTGGCAAACTGCTCCCAGACACTGGGGGGAGGAGGATGGGTAACCCATGGTCAATTAACTGGTACAGAACAGGAGGAATGCTAAAGACAAACTCTGCTAGGGATAGCACTTATGCAAGGAGCTGTGTGGGACGAGTTATTGTGCATGGGTGATAGCGCTGGCAGTGCCATGGAAAGACAGTGGTAAATGGACTCTTTTGTAACAAGCCTGACAAGTAAAAGCAAGACATTTGTCAGAACTCAGGGTAGGAACTATAAGGTACAAGAGAAAGAAAAAGGCTGTTCTGCGCTTCCTTTGCTGACTCATACCAATACATAAGAGAAAGAGTCAGAAACCTTTGAGGGCGGGGAAGGGGAGAATAGTAAGGACATTTCTAGTTCACTAGCTAGTAATGGCTTTCACTTCCAGGGTGACTATGGCACTGCAAGTATTTAAATCCTTCAGTCTTATAGTAAGGTGCCTAGCAATGATTCATGGTTGTATGGCCTCCCCGCTTGTAAACGAGATACTTTCTTACCTTCAGTTCACTCGGTTCTTCAAAATTGAGGACCTGTGCCTATCACTCTATTTCTGTGTATCCTCCTGTTAGTTCAAGCCTTTCGCTTGCCAGCGTTTCCGATTTGTATGAGAGATCATTAAAGCATCCTCCACATTGGAATATGGTAAATGGTTCAAATCGTCTTTTATTTAAATATGTTGTTATTCAACAATATCTCAAATTAACCTTATGCTCTATTTTCCCCTAAGTGTGCAACATTAGACTGAAAACCCTGAGGCCCTTATTTACGGGATTTTGGCATAGGGAAACGTCGCAAGTCACGATGGTGCAAGGGTGCCTCCGCTGCATGCAGGACTGTTTTTGTGCAGGAAGGGGCACCTTCCTATACAGAAACAATCCTAAGAGGAGTTTCTATGTGTGTTGCAGAATGCAGCACAAATGGAAAGAGGAAAAAACAAGGAGAAGTAAACATATTTCTCCTCGTTACGCCTCACCTTGGGAAGCATAAGGATTTGTCGCTTCCCCAGGTTTATATGATTTTGCAAATCTGGGGCAGCATCAAAATCCGTGGGTGTTGCGTGGAAACACCCACAACAACGCCCATGGAACCACTCCAGAGTGCAGAGTAAGGCAACGCAGTGGGGTGTA